>CM033718.1:39699957-40954192 GCA_019671005.1 Hibiscus mutabilis | reverse complement strand
CCTACTTCATTCAGGGGAATCTTCCTCGTCCGTGATAACGAATAAGCTAGAAGTTACTAATGAGGAACTCGTGGGATGTTGAGGTACCCGACCTTGACGAAATTGATGATAAGGCCAAGGCAAAAAAACTAGAGGATCGCTAGACAAATTGAGGGGATTGTTAAACCTTCCAGAAGGGAACATCAACGTAATGAACGCTAGAGACCTAAGTTTGGTGACTGACTTGGTGATTCTTCAAAGTTTAAAACCCTTTGACTTTGACAAATATGATGGAATCATTTTTGCTCCTACGGCACATTTGACCATGTAATGCCGAAGGATGTTAATGTATCTGATAATGAGAAGCTTCGATTTATTCTTTTCAGGATAGCCTGATAAGATCTCTGTCCCTTGGTACACATAGCTAAGCCGGGCAAATCAGCAAGCAGTACAAGCATGTCACTAATATGGTCCTGAACCGTCTATCTTGCAAGGAATAGAGCAAAAATACAATGAAAGCTTTCCGCCAATATGCAAAAAGATGAAGTGGATATGGCCACTAAGTTTAGCCGCCACCGCTAGAAAATGAGATTACCCTCTATGTTCGTAGAAAACCTTGAAAGACGCTTTCATGATTGATGATACACCATGCAACTAAAGCCTTAAGGAGATGCTAATGAATGAAGAGTTGATTCTGGGTGCTTTCAAGAGTGTGAAACTTGATGAAGGTGATACAAAGAAGTCATATAAGAAGAGGGATAATGAGACCAGTATGACAAGCATTTACAATCCCAGCTACTGGGAAAGGTTTGGTCCTTAGTAAGCCTAATGTTCCACCGCAAGGGCCTGGTGGCCTCAAATTCACCCAAAGATGAACAAAAATATCAAGGAACAAGAAGGCTTATTTATCTCCTATTCATATGGCCTCACGCAAAATTATTTTCGGAATCGGTGAAGCACGAGTGGTAATACCTCGACATGTTCCTTCTTCTCGCCCCCATACCCATCATGGTATGATGAAAAGACATAATACGAATATCACGCTGAAATAGGGGCATACTATCAAAATTGTACTGCTTTCAAAAAGTAGTAGAGGATTTGCAAAAAATCAAGATGCTATCATTTAACATGACTGAAGAAAAAGAATCTCTACCTGAATCATCGTAAAGTTGGGGTAAACGTGACCGAAGATGGCGGCAAATTGGTTAAGAAGTGTATCTTGAGGTCAAGGCACCTTTGAGATGGATATAATAAAATGGTTGAGGCCAAAATGCTAAAGGAAGAAAGCCAAAGTGCAACATGATGGTGAACTTTATCGTGAGTACCAATGGGAAGGAGGACATGAGATTCAGCTTTGTCCAGAGTTTAGACAGCTTGGTCCAAACTAAGATGGATAGCAAATGAGCTTGAAATTGAGAGAAAGAAAATTTGAACCTGGTATTGATGTATGTATGCATCGGAAGAGTCTCCGATAGAAAAGATTTCACAGAACTAAGCCTTGGTAATCAAGGTCAAGGCAAGAGTTAGTGAACCAATGAATGCTACCCCAAGGGTAATAATAAAGGTACAAATTCTTTTTCATATAAGGATAGAAAGAAAGTACTTTGGAACTATGCTTGTACGGTGACAAACCCAGGGAGCACATCACTAAGGACGAGCCTAAAGAAGAACTAGTCAACGAGGTAGGTAACTTCACAAAGGAGGAGAGGTGTACCCACAAGTAGCTGAAGATAGAGATGCAAACCCAAAGGAAGGACGCACCCAATAAAACTAAAAAGAAGCTAGAAAGATTTTTTTTAAACGACTCCTGAGGTATCATGAGCTAGTGAAGAAATCAAAATCTCAAGAGTTCCCGAAGATACTAAACACAATGAGATAGAATAGTCACAAGCTTCCAGGACGAATTTATGTTGTCATTATTGGGAGCTCTAACGGTTACCATGATGCCCTTTGAAGATTTTAAACCAAAACATTTGTGCATAAAAAAACAACGATCGACAAGATGGACATGTTGGTTAGTAACATTGCAAGAAATAATTTCATCTTATTTAGTGATGAAGAAATTCTAGAGGGGTGGGAGAGGATGTACAAAGCTATCCATATCTCAACTCGGTGTAGATGACCTATGTTACTAGGAGTCCTAATTGATAATGGGTCGACCTTAAATGTTCTACCTTAGCAACCCCGGAGAAATTACTTAGTTGATAGCTCTCACATAAGAGCTTATCAACACAAGAAGAGCATTTGACGGAACTCAAAGAGACGCGGTTAGGAAGAATAGAGGTGCCTGCACAAATTGACCATCTACTTTTAACATCGACTTTGCGGTGATGGATATTAAACCCACGTATGCTTATTTGCTTGGGTACCCTTGATCCATAATGCAAAGCGCAGATCCTTTCCATTGCACGAAGCTAAAATTCATGGTTGACGAAAAGCTGGTAACCATCGGTGCGGAAGAGGATATTATAGCCTCGGTGTCAACTGACGCACATTATATTGAGATCGATAAAGGGGCACTTGAGTGCCATTTTCAAATCCTTGAGCTGATCAATGCTACATTTGTTAAAAGGAAGTAAGGTCCCTAAATCAAGACTATCTAATCACACAAGATGTAAGTGAAGGAAACCTTTGGAAGAGAGGCAAAATTAGGAAAGGTTTTGGGAAGGAACTCCAAAAAGGTTGTACCCGTGGTTATCCCCGAGAAGAGAGACTTTCGGCTGGGCTACAAGCCCAGCGCCAGCAATGAAAGGTCGCAATGAAGAGAAAGCAGAAAAAAAGGCGAGGTTGAGCAGAGAAGAAGCATGTGGGAACCAATGACATTCCTACTTTGAGTCACAATTTCAAATCTGGAGGTTTTGTGAACCCTGATGTTGAGGATGAGAAAGGAAAAAGTGACCTAGATTAGATTTTTGGGGGCCTGAGCATCAACGCTATAATAAACGAGCATGAAGGAAACGAGTAATTGCCTATGATCTGCCCTTGCTCGAACTTAACAATTGGACTGCTGAAGAAGTTCTTATAGTCTTTAAATCATTTATAGAGTAATTCAAAACCAACCCTTTTCGCCTTAGGCTCAAGGCAATAACGGATCTTTTGTAAAGGGCCTATGTTAAACCATTATGGTTACTATCATTAATAAAAGATGCATCCCAATAAACCTTGTGGAAAACGTTCTTTTGCAACAAACAAACAAACAAAACAAAAACAAAAATAAATCATTCCATTCATTCATTTGTTTGTCCAAGACCTTTGTATATATTCGACCCTTTTTCTTTTAGGTTTCTAGACATAATCAGCATAAACGACCCCAAATACCACTTGGTAGTTGATTTTCAATCACCCATGTGTTTAGGAGAGGTTGAAGATCACATGACGAAGAAGAATATGATCTTCCTAACAATATGCTCATGTTGATAGAAAGTGAAGAAAAATGATTCTACCCTACAAGAAATAATTGAAAGTTTTGAACCTCAAATCAAGAAGAAAAATGTGAGGTAAAATTGGTACTACCATCACGGCTGAAACCCGACAAAAATTAATTAAGCTCCTACAAGAGTATAAAAACATATTTGCTTGGTCAGATCAAGATATGCCTGACTGAACATAGATATTGTAGTACACCGGCTTCCCATAAGGACGAGATGTAAGTTCCACACAAAAAGCTCGTAAGGATGGGACCTGAAATGCTTCTTAAAGATCAGAGACGAGGTGAAAAGTAGTATGACGCCAGATTCCTCAAGTGGTAAAGTATTCAAAATGGGTGGCTAATATCGCTTTAGTCTCGAAGAAGGATATGAAAGTGCGTATATGCGCTGATTATAGAGATTTCAATCGGCAAGCCCTAAAGACAATTTCTCGTTACCACACATTGATACCCTAGTAGATAACATGACATGTCATTCCCTCTTCTTTTTATGGATGGTTTCTGGGTATAACTAGATCAAAATGTACCTTAAGACATGGATAAAACTACATTTGTGACATTATGGGGAACCTTATGCTATAAGGTGGTGCCTTTTGGTCTGAAGAATGCAGGGGCAACTTACCAACGGGCTATGGTAACCTTATTTCATGACATGATGCATAAGGAGATAGAGGTATACGTGGATGATATGATCACCAAATCTCAATGAAGAAAAGTACATTGTGAACTTGGAAAAACTTTTTCAAAGGCTAAGGAAGTTCCAGTTAAAGCTTAACCATACCAAGTGCACTTTTGGGGTTACATCTGGGAAATTGTTAGGCTTTGTCATGAGCAAAAGGGGAATTGAGATTGACCCGCATAAAATCAAGGCTATACAAGAACTTTCTTCCCTAAAACACAAAAAGGTCTAGGGTTTCTAGGTAGATTGAATTAAATCACCTGTTTCATTTCCAAATGACGAATAAATGTGATCCCATTTTTAGGCTACTTCAAAAGAATAATATGGGTACATGGAATGAAGAATGTCAGTGCAGCTTTAGAAAAGATCAAGAAGCAAATGACAAACCCTCATATACCGGTGCCACCTATCCTGTGGAAAACCTTGATCCTATACCCAACAGCTTATGAAAGCTCAACGGGTCATGTGTTGAGGCAACACGATAAAAATGGAAGAAAAGGCAATATATTACCCGAGTAAGAACTTCACCGACTTTGAAACCGTATATTCTCTCGATTGAGAAACTGTGTTGCACCTTGCATGGATAGCCAAGAGACTCCTACAATACATGTTATGTCACACCACATGGTTAATATCAAAGCTAGATCCATTAAAATTCATGATGGAGGCATCGGCTTTATCGTAAAATTGGCCTTTGCGTATGTTACTCTCTGAATTTGACATCCAAGACGTAAGTCGAAGGTAGTGAAAGGAAGCGCCATAGCAGATTTTTTGGCAAGTATCACTTGTGATGCCTATAAAGCATTGAATTTTAACTTTTCTAATGAGGAGTTGATGTGTATCTCAACCAAGAGGGAAATGATGACCCGAAAGAGTCTTGGGTAATAAATTTTGACGGCTACGCTAATGCTTTAGGGTGAGGTATTGAGGCAGCTTAGATTCACCAAGGAAGTCATTATCCTTTCACTAGTCGGCTAAAATTCTTTTGCTCCAACAACATGGCTGAATATGAGGCTTGTATACCGGGCCATGAGCGGCTATTGAAAGAAAAATCAAAATCTTAAGAGTCTTTGAGAATTCGTGCTAGTCATCTATTAAATACGGGGAGAATGGGAATCAAAAGATACGGGTTAATTGAGTATCATAAGTTGGTCCTCGAACTGATCAAGGAGTTCGACAAACTTACCTTCAAATATCTCACAATCAAATGGCTGATGCTTTTGCCATTCTAGCTACCATGTTCAAGTCTAGCGAGGGTTTTGTAATGATGCCAATCGATGGTCTTCCCTAGTACTATGACATCTTGGCAAAGACGTGAAAATACCGTGAGTATCCCCCACAAGCAATCGAGAATGATAAGAAAACGAGTAGGAGGATGGTCACCGGATATGTACTGATGGAGAGATCTTGTACAAAAAAAAGCTAAGATCAAGTATTACTAAGATGTTGGCCGCCAAAGAAGCTCAAATGACATTGGAAGAGGTTCACGAAGGGGTTTGTGGGACCCACCCTAGCGCTTTTCACCATGGCTAGGTGGATTATGCGCTTTGGGTACTACCGTCTATCATGGAGAGTGATTACATCAATTATGCCCAAAATGTCACAAATGTCAAATCTATGCTGATAAGATCCATACACCTCCACAACCACTTCATGTCATGATAGCTCATTGGCCTTTTTCAATGTGGGGCATGGATGTAATTGGGTAAATCCACCCTAAAGCTATGACTATTTCACCAAGTGGGTGGAAGTGGCTTCATACGCAAGTGTTACTAGGTCGACGGCCTATAAATTCTTGAAGAAAGAGATCATTTGTCATTACGGCCTACCTAAGAGAATCATCACCGATAATGCTTCCAATCTAAATAACAAAATGATAACCGGGTTTATGAACAATTTAAGATCAAGCATCACAACTCAAAGACATATCGCCAAAGATGAAACGGGGTAGTAGAGGCTACTAATAAGAATATCAAGAAAATAGTTGCAAGGATGGCCAACACTTACAAAGATTGGCATGAGAAGTTGCCATTTGCGCTTATATGCTTATAGAACTATAGTACTTAACTTCCACTAGGCAACACCGCTTTTCATTGGTGTATGGGATAGAGGTCATACTACCAATTGAGGTTGAAATTTGTCTCTCCATGTTTTAATGGAAGCAAAATTGAAAAAGCCGAATGGGTCCAAGCAAGATACGACCAACTCAACTTTATTGATGAAAAGAGACTCAAAGCTATCTCATGGTCAAATGTATCAAAAGAGAATGATACAGTTTCACGACCAAAAAATTTCATCCGAGAAAATTTTGAGAGTGATATCCGGTCCTAAGGAAAATGTTGTCAATCCAGGGAGATTCCTGAGGAAAATGGACGCCTAAATGGGAGGGGCTTACGTTATAAAAAACTTTCTTCGTAAGAGCATTGATCTTAGCCAAGTGGACGGGGAAGAACTCAAGAACCCCGTGAATCTGATTCACCAAGAAATACCATGCATGAAAGGGAAAAGAAAAACCCAAAGGGTGATTCAAAAGGAAAAATGAAAATGAAAAAGAAAAAAGATAAACAAACAAAAAGAGAAAATGACAAGAAAAAAGGGTTCAAGATGAAAACCCGCAAAGGGCGCCTTTGAAACCCTATGGATTCGAAAGAAAACCCAAAAAGGCAAAATGAAAGTTTTGTAGTGAGGCGAAAACAAGTAACTCCTCGTAAACTTAGCATTTGGAAGGAATTTTATATCTTCAAACACCATCATGGTGGACGAAATCTTCTCGACAATGGCGATTCGCACTGCTTCCAAAGATTTTCGACTTGGGAAGTTTTGGCCTTGATATCCGATACTTGTTTTTCTAACACTTTCAATTTGTATCATTCTGCATGTTTGCCACAATATTAATGAAGTTTCTTTTAAGACTTTCCTTGCTTGCTTTTTCCTCCCTTTGCATAAACATCTTATATTGGGATACGAGCCATTTGGTTAACATCGCTAAAATATGCAAAAGATTTTTTTGCATTGCTCTAAGAATGATCTAAAATGTATAAGGAATCTAACGCAGTCTATTGTTAAGTTTTTTGAGCCATAGACAAGATTTTTTGCTCGATAAATATGTGTACCACAAACCGGGCAATTCATGTCAACTTAAGATTCCCCGATGACAATAGGAATAATGAAAATGTGTAAAACGCTAATATTATTTGAAAACGCCCAAGATGGAGACTACCCCATGAATAAATCGAAACTCACAAGGAGCCTTAAAAGGTGGTTTAAGTGATTCAAAATCTAGAGCTTTTAGAATCAGAAGGAATATCTTCCACTCAATACCGATGTATCAACTACAATGATAGTGGGATTGGTAGAAATGTGAGACATTGACGGTGGGGACCAGATGTTCTCTATGAAGCAAAGGAATAAGAATGGCAAAACAGATACAATAGAGATGGTTGCTTGTCCGGGCAAAAAAGTGAAATAAAAAGAAACTATATAAAAATGGCATGCATTAATGTTTTAGACATCTTTAGGTGCATGATCATCATAGTTGCATTAGTAATTGGATTTTGATAGGTGTGCAAAAGCTTTCCCAACGAAAGGAACCCGCTTATCCCTTTAGGCATAAGGAGAATGAAACCCGCTTATCCATTCAAGCATAAAGAGAATGGAACCCGCTTATCCATTCAGTGCATAAGGAGAATGGAACCCGCTACCCATTCAGGCATAAGGAGAATGAAACCCGCTTATCCATTTAAGCATAAGGAGAATGGAACCCGCTTATCCATTAAGGCGTAAGGAGAATGAAAACCGCTTATCTGCTCAGCATAAGGAGAATGAAACTTGTTTATCATTTCAGAATAAGAGAATGAAACTCGCTTATCCATTAAGTCTTAAGAAGAATGGAACTCGCTACCCGCTTAGGCATAATAAGAATGGAACCCGCTTATTCAATAAGGCATAAGGAGAATAAAACCCACTTATCCGCCTGCGCAAGGAGAATGGAACCCGCTTATCCATTGAGGCATAAGGAGAATGGAACTCGCTTCTCCGCTCAAGCATAAGGAGAATGGAACTCGCTTATCCGCTATAAATATAATATGGCCTTATTAAATATAAAACCCCAAAAAATAATAAATAAGGTCTATTTTTATTAAATATAAAACCATGTACATTGTTGGCCCAAGAATAAACCCTAACTAACCCCATTTTTATCCCATGTGCAAGCTTTAATCTCTGTTATTGGATTTAGGGTAGAGATCAAACGGTCCAGATTGGACCAAAAAAAGAATGGTTGCCCCTCCACTCCACCCGCCACTGCCATGTGCCAAGCAGCAAGCTTGCCTTATTGAATCCCCGACGCTGTGGTTCAAGATCGCTAGAGGAGCCTTCGATCACCCTAGCGATCGCCGCGCACCTCTGCAACGTCACCGTCTCACCTCCACGAACCATCGCAGATCCTCGTCGCAACCCAAGCCACACCGGTGTCTCTCTCGATCTCGCCGTGATTCGTGAGCCACCTCCATGCTGATCAACTCCTCGCGCAACGCATCCTCACCATGCCGCACCGACGCCGCCCGCCGCCACCTACACCAATAAAAACTAATGGGAGGGGTTATTTTTCATCGCGAATATGGCAAGAAAACAAAAAAAAGAAAAAGGTTAGGGTTTTGATTCGAATATGGCAAGAAAAGGGGAAAGAATCAACTCAGATTCGAACCAGAACTTAAATCAAATCAGCTCCAAATCAAATCCGAATTTCTGTATTTTAGGTAAGAAAATTACATATATAAATGGTTGAACCCTTTTGTAAACACACAAAATTTTCATACGAATTTACTAGGAAAAAACTGTGAAAAAGCTCTGAATTTTGCGTTGAAAAATTGTACCAACTCGTTGGAAATATAAGGCTTGAGGCATTCTCTTTGAGGTATTTTTTTAGTTCTTATTTTATTTTTCCTTTTTATTTATTTGTTTCGAATATATGAATGAAAAATGGATGAATGTTCACTTTGTTTGAGCCTTGAATTGCTATCACCAGATTTCAAAATCAAGGGTGATCGAATTTTAAAGATTGTGAGTGGGGGGGGGGAATTTCAAAAAAAATAAAAATAGGGAGAACAATTTTTCGGGTTTTGGGAGTTTTTATATTAGAAAAAGTAGATTCAAGTTGGGATTTCAAAAAGGCTTGTTCGTAGTGTTCTTCAATTCATGAAGAATATCAAGAACACTTGAGAAAAACAAAAGACAAGTGCTTAATCCATTTTTAAAGAGTGTTTTTTAAAGTTGAGTTTTATGCCCATGGTTTTTTAAAATAAATTGGGCTATTTATATTCTTTAGATCCCCTCATTTATCTTTGCTCCACCGACCATTAAGTTTTCAAATTTCTTAATTTAACCATTGTTTTCTTCTAGATTTGGTCTCAGGTTTCAATCTTTTTTTCAATTCAGCTACTATTTTGTTTCCCCCCGAAATTTAGTATTATTTATTCTTTATTTTTTTTATCTCTTTTCTGACTTTCTAAAATTAAATTTTAGTTTGTATATATTTTTAAAAAAAGAAACTCGGCTCACATATTGTGTTGACCCACTTTAGGGAAGGATGCACATTCCTTAAATAAAAAAGATTATTTATTTCATCTTTTTTTACTAATTTGTTTAAGATTTTGCATTTATTTGATTTTTGTAAATATAACTATTTAACTCTATTTCCATGTATTTTATTAATTTGATTATTTCTTAAAATATCAAGGTATTAATGTTTTAATTATTAGGTTAAATAAAGCCCCTAGGATTAGGTACTTAAATATCTTAGTTAGAGCCTCGTAAAAACAAAAATAAAATTCTACTCACTCAAATTAATAAAACACACTTAATCTCATTTTAACCATAATAGGTAAAATTCACGTAGACTATTCTTTAGGTTAATAATCACTAACTTAGAATAAATAAAAGCTTTAACACGCTAATTATTTTTTTGGTGAATCAATCAACCCGCCTTTTGTTTATGCGACCAACATGTTTTTTAATAAAATAAAATGATTTTATTAAAATAACCCATTTTTTGGTGATCCAATCACACCCTTGAAAAAGATTAGTGGCAACCCGCTGTAGTTTTTGTTTTTATAAAACATCGAGCCCTGGTAAGGGTTGCATAATACTTTTGTTTTGCAATTTTGTTTGTTTTAATTTGAGGGAGGCAAAGGTAAAATATTTTTGTGAAGCAAGCATGCTTTTAGTGATATATGACATACATAAATTGTGCTTTATAGATCCTGGGGGTTTGTTTTGCACTCATGTCATTCATATCGACAAAAATAGTATTCGAAAGGCCATTAGTCATTTGTAGGGATGAACACCAGCAGATGAGTATTTGGGAAACATTGCTCTTAACATTTGTCTAATTTCTACAAAGGTGTTGGTGTTTGGAATTACACTAGGACGTGGCAAATGCAGGTCGTATTGTTGTACCTAGAATGTGATAAGATTTGTCGCCTCAAAATATATAAGGTCGAGGTAGCTACTTGTGGTGTCGATAACCGTGATGCTAAACAATTCGCACTGTATGACTTGCTAAGGCGGTCAAAACAAAATTAGGGGGATACTTGTGTCTCTCTCAGATTCTAGCTGTTGTATTAGGAAGTCCACTTTATCTCAATTAGTGGGAGTTGCTACTTGTGTCATGAGGATGTGTTGTCTTGCCTTTTAAGGTAAGTTGTTTCCATGTGATAAAAAAATATATGAGGAATGGGTTATACAATTGGAATTATGCTTGTATCTTAGTGTTTGTACTACGCTTCTTCTTTCTGAACTCTTACCCCTAATGATTGGAAGTTTGTGGGGGAATGAACTATGTATTTACTAATCTATCATTTTATTATGCTCTTTGTTGAAGGCGATAGATATTAAATCATTTCTTTGAATTTACAGAGAGTGTAATCTTGTTAGGTTGGCGAATATCTACTTTTAGATATTGTATATACTCGCTTGGGTGTAGCGGATGCTTTAAACGATCTATTTGTTTTGGCAACCCGTTTTTGGTTGGAGTTCATTAATGTAAACCCCTAATATTAGCAAACTAGTAGGGTAAATGGGTAACATAAGCTTGCCCCTATCTTTTGAAAATAATTCGTAGGAGAGCTCTCATTTACATCATTTTTCAAAGAATGGCATTTCTTTGTTAGTGGATTGCCCTTAACACCAAAGAAGAACGATGTAATATGGGTAATTGTAGATAGGTTCTCAACGTCACCATTTCCTTCATGTTCGAAAGTGAACATGAACTCGATCATTATCCAACTCTACATTCGAGAGGTTATCAGCTACATGGTATTCCTACGCCAATAATTTTTGATCGAGACTTAGATTTACTTAGATTTTGGAAATCTCTGCAAAAGCTCTTGGAACTAAAATCAACCTCAAGACGGCCTTTCATCACAATTAGATGGCCAATCTAAAAGAATTATACAAGTGTTAGAAGATATGTTACGAGCTTGTATAATCAATTTCGAAAGAATTTGGAGAGAGCTTTACCTTTGGCAGAATTCTCATACAACAATAGCTATCAATCTTCCATTCAAATGGCCCTTTGAATCTCTTTATGGAAGAAAGTGTAAGACCCTCCAGTCAGGCTGGTTAGAGTTAGGGAAAATAAAGCTTTAGGACCCCAATTTCTTTGGGAAACAGAAGAACAAGTGCAGATTATTTGCAATCAATTTAGAGAAGCCTTCGATAGACAGTAAAGCATATACTGATCGTAAAAGACGAGATTTTCAATATAACGGGAGACAGAGTGTTTCAAGGTATTCCATAGAAGAAGGTGTCTCAGATTCGGTAAGAAAGGAAAACTTAGTCCCCGGCTCACCGGCCTTTCACATTATTGAAATGATTGGTCCCGCTATATACGGGTTGGTCCTTCCAAAAGAATTTAGCAAAATACACAATGTGTTTCATGTATCAATGTTACGAGTTATCGATCCGTTCCTTCTCATATCCTCGAACCAAATGAAGTTCAATTAAATCATGATTTATCCTACGAGGAAGAACAAATCCAATCCTTAATCGAGAAGAAAGAAAGCTTCAACTAAGATAGTTCCCCTTGTCAAAGTCTTATAGAGGAATCATAGAAGTAGAGAAGCTACTTGGGAGTCTGAATCTTCCATGAAAAAGCAATATCTATACCTTTTCTCTCGTAAAAATTGAGGACGAATTTCTTTAAAGGGGGAATTGTAACACCCTAAATTTCAGTTATTAAAGTGATGCCTTAGAACATTGAAGGATTATAATAGTGTTTAAAATGAAGATTTATGCTTTAATTATGTTTAGACCAAAATCTAAAATTTTAGACTTGAGTGACTAGTTCTAATGACTTAATCGAAATGTTAATAAAGGAATTGGATTGCATGCTAATCTTTAAACAATTAAAGAGCTTGTCCATGTGTCATTTGATGAAGGAACTAAGGGAGAGGTATACAGTTGAATTGAAAGAGAACAATCATCTTCATCCTTTGCCTATTCCGATTGTTTGAGAGAATTTCACCATGGCTCAAACTCAAGTAAGGAATTGACGACCCTAGTGTTTGATTTTGAATTATGTATTAAGCATACAAAAAGGAGGTTGGTCAAGGAGAAGATAGACAAAAGGGCATTGTGATTCATGATCAAGCTTAGCTTGGAGCACTTGTGAGTGTAACTATGTTTAAATTAAGCATAGATTGTTGATCTAGTTAAATTACTTGTTTATATTATGAGGCTTAAGATGCCTATGCTTGCTTGAGTAGCCAAGGCTTGGTAAGGAGACTATATCCAGGTATGTATGGATAATCCTCTATGTAAAATTAAGAAATGAGTATGAATTGGTAGTTTATAATGTTCAATTAAATGGATTACATGTTTCAATGGTTCATGTTACCATTGCTCGACCTTGTTTAATTAAATAGAATACATGTTTCAATGGTTCATGTTACCATTGCCCAAACTGACTAAATGAATGGATTATACACTTCAATGGTGGATGTTACCATTGCCTGATAATAATTAATTGGAAAGAGTACATGCTTCAATGATACATGTTATCATTGCCTGAAAATGTCTGATTGGATGAATTATATGTTCCAATGGTAGATGTTGCCATTACCTGATAGTGCTGGAGTAACTATGTTCTTTTAGATCTTTCCTGATTGGTCATGATCGGATTTTATACATCCTAGATTGCTTATAATAGGTTGAATTATTAAAATGAACAATTTTAAGTCTTCTTAGACTCTTGTTAATGTTTTGTCATAATCATATTTAAGATAAGCTTACTATTTAGTTATGTTGGGTGCATATATATCTATATTCTTGTTGATTAAGTTTCGAATTTAGTAAACTAACTACTCACCCTGGTATTTGTACATGAGGGTTTGACTATTGATCAGGTTCGGGAAAGGTTTTGCAAGGTCACTCAAGGCAACAAAAGTATGTTATGTTTTTGTTTATGTGAACTCCTAGAAGGTGGCACTAACTCAAAGTCTAGGCTTATAAACCTTTAGAATGTTTTAGTGGGTTGTAATTATACGAATTAAAGATATTTATATATATAAATGTTTTGTGTTCGGTTAACATTTGATATTGGTTGATCTTGCTAGTAGTTTTGGATGTGTATTCAATTGTTGTAGCCTCATGTTAGGAGAGGTTTCACTTGCTTATAATATTCATGATTTGGTTTCTTAGTCATACGCATAACACCAAACATTTGAGCATAAATGAGTTAAGTATATAACAAAATGATTGTAGGTAAGTTGAATTCACATTGGCCATTAGTTGTATTGATGGACTTAGTTCCTTAATGTATTTCGAATCATCTTAGTCCTTATTTAGTTTCAAAAAAAATTATATCATGCGTTTTATACTTATAGATGTTAATTAAATTAGTATGATAGCCTAAACCACCCGAATTGTTCTAAGGATATCTTCTATGTTCATTGCTCAAATTGCATTGTATTACATTTTAATTGTCTTTATGTATCTTTGTTGTATTCTCTTGAGCTTATTTCGGTTGCTTGTTTGCTATGTGGTCACTAAGAGACCTCTTCCCCTTATGGTTTGTTTTCTAACTTCTGTGACAAGTTAGACTATCTTCTTTAGAATGATACTTTCTTCTAGGCCTGGGGTAAGGGTATTACAATTTTGGTAATGTTATAGAAGCATTCGATATTTTACCACACACTTGAAGTGAAAGAAGACGCCCGCTTAAATTGAGAACAGAGTGGGTAATTGCATTGACTTTCTCACGCTTAACAAAAAAATCTCTACGAGAAGCATTTTGTGCTCAAATTGATTCATTCATTCAAGACCTGCTTGGGTGACAGCTTGTTTTTAATGAAAACACTGATTCTGAACCTTACTTTTTGGTCCTTCCGATCAAGGGCTTTTGTTCTATTTTAGTGTGCTTGTGGTTGCCAACATCTAATAAGGACCATACCTTGATAGGAATGATTGTTTTCTTATCTTTTCACATGTTTGCTTTGCCCCTAGAGTGAGGTAGTCTTGGTTGCTATTATTCGTGATTTACGATTCACTATTCTTGCGTGGCAATATTGTGGTTATGTTTTGATGAGCACTATATATTGGAGTGGCTTGATGCCTACGCTATTTTTGACTCATGCACTACTTTGTTTATCTCTCGCCACTTGCTTTGGAAGCGCGATCGCTGAGCTGATTCCTTTAGGCACACTTCTTGAAAGTGACAGATGCTTAGATGACCCTTTGTTTATCTATGCTCTCTGCTTTGGAAGAGGCGATCATTGAGCTAATTCCTTTAGGCACACTTCTTGAAAGTGGTGAACATTTAGACGACCCTTTATTTATCTCTGCTCCTTGCTTTGGAAGCAGCGATCGTTGAGCTGATTCTTTTTAAACACACTTCTTAAAAGTGGGGATGCCTCAGATGGCCATTTGTTTATCTCTCGCTTGCTTGCTTTGGAAGTGGCAATCGTTGAGCTAATTACTTTAGGCTCACTTCTTGAAAGTGGCGGATGCTTAGACGACCTTTTGTTTTCTATGCTCGCTTGCTTTGGAAGCTTACGATCGCTGAGCTGATTCCTTTAGGCACACTTTTTAAAAGTGGCGTACACTCAAACGAACCTTTGTTTATCTTTGCTCGCTTGCTTTGAAAAAGAGTGGCTTAACCAATCCTACTAATTATTTTGATTAAAAACTTACTATGGTGGTTCCTCATAGATGGGAGACTTGTTACAAACTTATGCTTTTCTTGAGCTCGCTATATACAAAATATATGAGACTACGAAATATGAATATATGATTTTTCAATGTGCATGGGGAAGCAAAAAGAAAACAAAGGGAAGAGGTGGAGAAATGGACCTTGAGGGAAGCAAAGAAGCTATCGCAAGGTCCGGCGATCTTCTCATCCTCAAGATTATTTATCGGGCTCATTGTTCCACAACAATTTTGTTTATCCCCTTCTATTCTCGGTTGTTTAGTCCATCTCCGAGGTCTAGGTTGTCGAGGATCATCACAGTTTTACTTAAGAAATTAACTTCATGTTTTTTTGAAGTAGATCGGTATTTTCTCGCGTCTTTGCTACCGTACTTAGCTGCTAAATGGTCTACAGCTTTACATTGAACGCGACCCGTAGATATTGGTCCTGGCTACCAAGGAGGTTACGGGGGAACGACTCTGCTTATCATCTTTTGTGCTTTGAATTTCATCAAAATGAATTATTTCTTTTCGTGTAGTAATGCAACCACAATGGCTCCTTACATTCCTCATACGAACCTCTTGCTTCTCGCCCCCAACGTCTCCTGTGCACTACGTGGGACCATCTGGCCTTTACATCTCTTATTCGATCTTCTTATATTCTCCAACCCTATTTTCGCTGAACATCTTCTTTTCTATCTTTATCAATCTTTCTGATTGTCCCCTTCTAATGGCGGGTTCTGTTTCATCCTTCAAATGGATGCACTCATTTGTAACATGCTCTACGCCTATGAAATTCGCTTTTTTACTTGATCTTTTGTAACGCCATTTGGTCTTATTCGTGGTGGGGGCACCAATATTTCCAATGCTACGATTTTCCCTATTCTCGTGATTCTCCTTTATTCTTACAGGATGGTAGGCTTCCCCCTCTTGCTGGGGCATCTTGGTTGATTCTTGTTGCATGCATGCACTCTCCCTTAGTTGTTTTAGCTGTAGTCGCCGTGTGATTCTTGCACAAACTTCTTGCCCGGGATCGCCTCATTGCTTCTTAGGGATCGAATCGAAAACGTGCCTAGTTCACACTCACCGCACCAATTGTTGATTGTGAAAATAGACAGAATCGAGGTGATGTCCTGATGGTGGTTGGGATGGTTGTTCCGTGTCGAGCTCGATATTACTCTTGTTTTGGGTGATAGTGGTGTTTGGGATGGAAGATCTTGGTTTCTTTTGTTGCATGTCCAGATTTATACTACTTGGACATGTGTCATGATGGGCTTATCATGGCGTGTTGATTGACCGACTATGACTTGATGTCCTAAGTTCCTTCGCCATCCATAGTGGGCATGCGGTAGTCACGCTGCTATCGGATGAGAAGGAAATCACACAGTTCGCATGGGTGATCATGTGTTTCACGGTCCGCGCGGCGTTGTTAATCTCATCGCCAGACGCCCCTTGTGTTGTGTTGTCCGCAGTCTTACTTTCACTTAGTTTCACCACGTGACAGACGTGTTTATAGTACTAACAAATACGATATGAATATACAATCATCTCGGCCAATGTAAAATCTCAGCACAATGATACACAGATACAATCTCTTGGTTTCATAAATATCATCATACACAAAGCAAGCTCTGGGATCTCTACACAATCACTAATTTTCATCTTCGAATTAGATACATTTCTCTCGAATCGAGAAAAGAAAAAGGAAACAAACAGGAAAACGGTTGAATAATTAAAAGAACTCGAATTCCAGATAGTTTTTCTCATCCTTGGCAGCATGATATAACAATAATGCATTTAATATAAAATGTTGCTAAATCTTTACCAAATGAAGGACTTGGCCCAACGGTTAAGGTACCAACAACTCATTGACATTTCCAAGTTCAATACACATTGATCTTACATGTTATAATCTGATTGGATAGAAAATATGTAAGTATATAATAACTAAACTCTTCTTCCTATCTATGAAAGGTTTACACAATCATTAAGTACACTTGATGAGTAATCTTTAAATAATAGAAAGTTCCACGTTAACCTACCTTTTAGAAATATTGCTACTACCAAATCACTCAAATCATAAATGTCTAAATTATATATCGGATGTTGCATGTCACGACACAACGATGTTATATGGTCATATAAAAATTAAATGAAAAATTCTTTTAAAATATTAAAAATTTCAAAATTCTAAAATATTACAGTTAATTAAAAATTTATAAAAAATTTCTAAAACAAAATAAAATTTGAAAATATTATATATTTTTAAGATTGTAAGATATTATTAAAAATTTCAAAATTGTAAAATATTACAGTTTTGTAAAAAATTGTATAAAAGTTTTAAAATTATTTTAAATATTATAAAACAAATATTATTAGAAAATTGTAAACTTTTTTAAAAAATTAAAATATTATAAAGTTATTTAAATTAAAATTTCCAAAAGAATATTTAAAAGTTCTGATGTCACATTATAGTTGGGATGTGGGTCGTCTATGATTGAATTAGATATACGATTTAATAATGTCTAAAACAAATTTGTAATTCTTTAATTAATTTATATTTTAAAGACAATTTTTAGGTACCTTTAAAATTATAATTCAAATCACAATCATATTAATGTTGTTGAGTTGATCAATTGATGGATAATAGACAATAGGGGTGAATTGACAATTTAAAAATGGTGGGAGCAAATTACAAAAAGAAAAAAAATGCAAGATGATTTATAGTGGTTCAACCTTCTAAACAAGGTCTACATTCATTACCTTAGTTACCACATTAAGGATTTCAAAAATTACTAATTTGTCTTTCTTTTTAGGCCAAAGGAGAAACTTCACAAATCAACTAGACGTATTGTCAAAACCATTTTTTTATTGGTGTGAAAATAGCTCGACGATTGATTATTAAAATTTAAAGTTTTGCCTTTTAATTCATTTTATCTTGAAAAAATAGGTTTTCATATTAAATTAGATCTTACACCATAGAATTAGGGTTTTCCTTTAAATTTGATTTTAAAAATGATTAATCTTAAATATCAGTTTTTTTCCTTTATTTATTCTTGAAAACATTTTGGAGTCACCACCGGTCACTTCGAGGTAGACCGGACACCATAAAACAACCAGAGATTTATTCTTTAAAAAAATTGGATTCGAGAGTCGGTTACGTGTGGGGAAGGATTAGCACCCCACAAAGCCCGTGTTATCGGTACCTTTAATTTTACATAGCATTTTGGCATTTTGAGAATAATAAGTCGAATTTAATTTAACCTTTAATTATTGACTGGATTTAAATTTCAAATGGAGATATCCTTTTATAAGGACATACATTTTACATGAATATGAGATTAAAAAGCACTCAATTACGTTAGGACACCCCTATTCATGTTCGAAAATATATTTCCAACATAAAAGGTTTTTAATGCATGCCCAATTATTGTCTTGTTTATTTTAAGTTCTAACATAAAGAGACTCTAATTAATTAAATTGTTTATGATTACGAATATTATTAAATTTAAAGGCTTTTATGAGATAGTACAATTGTTTGAATATCATCCATATCAAAAACCCTAAATTTTAGATAATATTCACTGATTAATTTTGTTATTCTAATTATTTAAATTAATAGTCCTAATTAAGGCTCTAATTAATTAACTAAATTATTTACCAAATTATAAGGTTGTAGTGAATATTAAATGTTCTACTTTAAAGCCATGTTGGAATAACACCCCCATTACATTGGGACACTACCCGAATTTGAACTTCAAAGCTTTCTAATTAATATCCACTAATTTGCTACAATTACCTCACTTAATTAATTATTAAATCCTAATTAAAGAACCTAAAAGACTAAGGCTCTAAACAATTAATCAAAATTATGTGATTAAATTGTCTAGCATACAAAAATACATGCTCAATTTAAAACATGCACCAAACATATAATTTAAAACAATTTGAATAAATAAATAAAGATGTAAAAGACTTAATTGAAAGAATTACAAACTTTAATTCCCGATTTTCATTGAATTAGGGCCAAATTGCATTATATCTTAAAATTTCAGGGACCAAAACCGAATTATACCAAAACCTTTAAAAATTTGTAGATCTTACAACCCGACCCACTTTAGATGCGCGAATTCCCTTGACTCGGTGCCAAAACGATATTTGTTTCGAGTTGAGTATAAAAGCCCCAATACCGGGCCAATTCGCTATAAACTCATTTTGCACACACTTTCTACCCTTTCTTCTCTCTTAAATCCTTTCAACTATAACCCCTTCTACCCGTAAAAACATCACCCAAACGGATCAAAACCATAGCTTTTTGGATGAAGTTCATCCGTGTTCATCATGAACCGATGAACTTCAAACTTTCGCAATAAAATATTGTTCCAAATGCCATTCGATTTTCCACTACCCAACTCCGACCACTCTCCTATGTATGTAAAAATCACCACCTTCGATCTAGCCCGACGGCCGTGAAGCGATTCTTAATCACATCGGGTGACTTCCGCAAACCATAAAAATCCTAAAAATTCCATTTTTCTCATTCTAAGCCAAAATCTAGCTCCGGTTCATTAGAACCTCCCATCTCCGACCACATAAGCCTTAAACTACCCATTCCCACCTATTTTCAACTCTGGCAACACCTAAAATCCCTCCACCACCACATAGATATGTCTTGATCCCCTTTCTTTTAGATTTTCATTTATGTTCTTATTTACAGAAACTAACATTTTTTTCTTTGCATGAATTAAAAGAACGGGGAAGGATACCTTCCGTCGGCTAAACGGTAATTTTGGCGAACAATGAGTTTTCTCAGCGACGGTCTGATTCTAGATTTTAACAATGGTCTACGGCTCTGATGGTGTTCCTACTTCCCGGTGACCGTTCAAATCTCTAGATAACATCTCTCATCTTTATTATTAGTTATTATTATTATTATATTTATTATTTATGGTATGTAATTATGATTAGTGATTAATGGCCTGACATTTCTCTCTCATACTATTTATAGTAGGTGGAAAATGACGTAAAAAATAATGTTAGCTTGGTGATGTCACTCTATAGCTGGCACCAAATAATGGGCAAGAAGACCAAATTTATGTGAGAGCTTTTGTACCAATCAACAACTGCTATGTGTCACCCGATCTCAAATTCGGGCGGGGAACTCAAATTTTGTGCTTGTTGGGTTGGATTATACTTGAAAATGGGTTGTAAATGGCGGGAACAAGTGTACTTAATTGAGAATTGGGCTTTGAAACTGTAATTGGGCCTTGTACTTATGTATAATAGACATTTATGGATTGTTTTATATTTTTTGGGTTTATTTATTTATTTATTTTTTAGTTGTTTATAAGAGATGTATATATGTAGGTACCCGGGAAAATTCGGGTCTTACAGCCGCCCCTCTCTGCTCATTGTTGTGGAACAGGAATTGGGAAAAGACTAAAAAGACACGATTTTTTTGCACCATCTGGCTGTCATCTGAGCTGCAAGTTCTTCATATTACGAACTTTCACTCCTTTTTTAGAAAACTTGAACAAGTTATTCTTATTATGAACTTTCCAATTCTTATGTCAAGGTTAAACTGAAGTCTGAACTAGTTCTTCTGAAAAATGCTGATCCACTTTTTTCTGCAAAAAAGTTAACCCTCATCCACTGTTGAAAATGTTGATCAACCTCTCTGTAAAGGTGTTGAACAAGTGATCTTTTCTCATTTAGAACTCTAGATTCTTTCTAGGCGAACTCTTCTCATTAGGAACTTTGTCTTTGCTGGGCGAACTCTTCTTATAAGGAATTTTGTCTTTGTTAGGTGAACTCTTCACATTAGGAGCTTTATCTTTGCTGAGCGAACTCTTCACATTGGGAGCTCTGTCTTTGCTGGGTGAACTCTTCATATTAGAAGCTCTATCTTTGCTGAGCAAACTCTTCACATTAGGAGCTCTTTGCTGGGCAAACTCTTCCCCTTAGGAGCTTTTAATTCTTTGATAGGAATGCTGATTCACCTCATCATCTAGGGAAAAACTGAATCTGCAAAAAGAAATATCATCAATTAATACGAATTCAACTTGAAGTGATATGGAATATCCTTAATTTTTTGTCTGCAGCACTGCGATCTTTAAAGACATTTATTTTTCTACTTAAGGTGTCTCCATCTTTCAATCTGAAACTCGCATACGGTCTCTTGTTTTCTCTTCCTCCTTTGATTGATTTCATTCTATGCTTGAAATATATGTGATATGTAAAAGTCAAATCTGTCATTAATCTTTCAACATCGATTGTAAAGCAAATGTACAATTTGGGTGTATCAAGAGACGTTGAAACTTTTGGCTCTGAATCTTCCTCATCTAAGCCCGAAGTTGATCTATCTTGCTTTCCAACCTGGTAACCTGAACTTCATTCTTTTCCTTAAAACTGACGGTCCAAAAGGTTAAAATCTTTTCTGATACCATGTGTAGCGATGTCCCTTTTTTGTTTTGTATCGCTAAAATAAAAACGATGAGTTTTCGAAGGATGTTTTTTGAAAGGTGTTTGAAAGATGTTTGGATAAAATATTTATTCCGTGGGGTTTACAAAACCTCATAAAATGGAGTCGCCACCGCCACTTAGGTAGGCCTGACACCATAAAACCAGTAGATTCAAAAGACAGGTTCGGGAGTCGGTTACGGATGGGGAAGGATTAGCACCCCACACCGCCCAAAAATTGGTACTTTAATAATTACCGCTTTATTAATATTGATTTTCCTGATTAAAGTGACTATTTTAAAATTCGGCCATAATTGCGAATAAATTTTAAGGGTCCCACATCCGAGAATAAACGCCAACCACTATCACTACGCTTGATACTCGCCCCGCTTACGCTGGATAAAAGGACTCGTGATTAACAAGTTATATCTTGATATGCAATCTTAGTGGCAAAAACGTAAAACATGGCAAAATATTTAAACATAATAAATATTGACATACCATAATACTAATTTAACATGAATGATATTTTAGACTAAAACATGTATATATATACATATTATTCTAAATAATAGATAATAACAACTTTAACAAAACAGAATAACAAGGTAGGAATAATTAAGTATATAGACGAACAAATATTAAAAGGACATACATGCTATTAATAAAACACATTTCAACATATATGAACAATATATTATACATGAAAGAAGGCATGTTAACACGTAATCTAAAAACCAAGGAAACATGCAATACGTATAAAAATACAAAACATGCTTTTTACTTAATCAACTAGAACATAACATGCTTCAATACGAATAATCGATAAAAACATGAATGTCATACTTAACACATATATATACATATAAACATAAAATACGAGTCATATACGAGACATAAAATAAAATGATATCAATATATACGATTATAATACGAACAATAATATTTACAAAGAAAACAGATCAAAATGAAAGAAAAACGAAAGTCAAAAGTGTAAGTTTAAGAACAATAATATGTAATTTAGGGATGAAATTGCGAAACAAACAAAACCTAAAAGGACCATAAGTGTAATTAGACCAAGGGCAGACCCAAAGTGAAAAATTCAAAAACGCGGATGGTTAAGGGCGTAATTTTACCATTCAGAAACCTGATTCAAGGTAATTTAGGGACGAAATTGTAACCTTTTGAAATATCGGGGACTGGATTGTGATTATACCATGCGGCAAGACAAAAATGAAAATATTGAAAACGCGTGGGATTAAGTGCGAATTTACCCATTTCAAAAAATAACAACACCTATATAAGCCTTTCTTTTAGGCCAAATCAAATTTTCACCATTTTTGTTTCATTTTCGCTTTATAACCAAAACTCATTCTTCGCTTTCTCAACCTTCCTCTCAAACCTGAATCCGCGGCCGTCGCCGTGTTCTCCGCCGCGCAACCGCACCGGCGAGACTCCAAAATACACCAAAACAACCCCTTTGTCGCCCTCAATACGAATCATGGGTTGATTCGAGGGATATTCCTCTATTCGCTTTAGATCTAGGAAATACGAACCAAAAAAAAATATTTTTTTAGACCAAAACAAAATTACAAAGGGTCTTCTCCCCTTTAGTTCACCAGATCTGCTTGTAGAAGCCGAAAGGCTTATCACCGAGGAAGGGAAGACCCACAAACAACTCCTGGTAAGACTACTCTCCTTTTTTTTTCTATTTTTTTGTTAATCTTTCAGATATGCATGTAAAGAAAACAAGTAAAAAAAAGACAAAAATTTACCACTGGATCGCTTTTTGATTATCTTCGATGTTTACAACTTTCGTGGTTTTTTGTATTACAAGATCTCTGCTTTTTTGTTACTACCCTTGTTCTTTTTTTTTTTTTTTCTAATTAATCCCCTGCAAAAAGCCCCGCTTCATATATATTATTGCCTCTATTTTTGGTTGCAAGTTGCATCTTCCTTTTTTCAGATCCGAATCGACACTTTGCTTGTTGTCTTTGGCATAATCAACGCAGGGATCAATATCGGGCGCGTGTGCGGTGGGTCATTTCGCCAATGGCCGACGCAAAGTGGTCGCTAGATCAGATCCGATCTAACGGGCCGAGATGGCTTGAAGAACGATCGGCCCGATGAAGCCTCGATTTGATGAGACGGCTTCGATTTCGCCACGGAGCTCCGCAATGAGGAGTCGAACGCTGCGGATCTTACGCGCTGCGGGGATATTAAAGCGTCCGCAAGATGGACCACACGCGCTGCGGCACTCGAACGGTCCATACGCGCGAGCACGCGCTCCGCGTATATTTTTTGACTCGTTAGATCGCGGGCGCTGGATCGATCTTGATCCAACGCCCACGCTACTCGCACATTGTAATTAAATGGGATTCGATTTGGGCCAAACGGGCCTTGTAATTGAACTTGTAATTGACTTGACTTCATTTTATTTGGGTTTAATATATATTTAATTTTTTTCATTTTACCAGCCCAATAATATTAATAATAATATAATTATAATAAAGAATACATGTATATACGAAAAATGTATACTTATATTATACAATCATTAATTAATACAATATTCTAGTATACGTACGTATAACCATACATATAATTAACATAACATCTATATATTAATCAAATACGTTCATACTCTAGATACATACGCGACATACATACACCCCTAATACGTATACATAGCTTATACATGCACACACCACCTTATATTAGTAACATTCATATAATAAATATACATGCAATATTAATATATTTACAAGTGAAAATGAGTGATTACACCATGCCCTCATTATCTTACTATGATGGCATCCAAAAAGTTCCCATCATTCGCAAATGTATCAATTTGTAGGACTTGACATCGTAGCCGAAGTACTTACTGATGACCCAAAGGATTTAGGATTATACTACACTTTCTGTCTTGTACATAAAATCAAATGTTCTCATTATTCCCGAAGGTGATGGCCTGAAAGACTTTGCATCATGCCCGAAGGAATTACTGATGACCCAAAGGTTTTAGGATTGTAATGCACTTTCTTTCTTGTACAAACAATCAAGAAATCTTTGCTGAAATCTACCTCTTCAAACGGGTAGATGTCTTTGCTTCACAAAAATATGATTGAAATCTTTCCTAGTATTTGCTGGATCTACTCCTCAATCCCAAGGTTGTAGATTGAAATCTTTGCTTGTCCTTTGCTAATCTTGTAAATCCTGTCAAAATGTACAAAAATGCTTTAAATGCATGAGTTAGCATGCTCCTATCTTATGGATGTATGACTATACATGTATGATGTCCATTGAGGACCACCTGGGTGAGCTTTAATCTTTAGGAAGCTAAAAGTTTCTTGGTTTCATTTTTTCAAAAACTCTTTTTGCTGCAAAAGTGACTCATCTCACACTCATGTTTAATCTTCAGATCTCTCGCTTTTTTCTAAAGCGCATTTTCTGTCTTGTCCAAACAATCAGGAAATCTTTGTTGAAATCTGTCTCTTCAAACGGGTAGATGTCTTTGCTTCACAAAAATATGATTGAAATCTTTGGTAGTATTTGCTGGATCTACTCCTCAATCTTGATGTTGTAGATTGAAATATTTGCTTGTCCTTTGCTGATCTTGTAAATCCTGTCAAAATGTACAAAATGCTTTAAATGCATGAGTTAGCATGCTCCTATCTTATGGATGTATGACTATACATGTATGATGTCAATTGAGGACCACTTGGGTGAGCTTTAATCTTCAGGAAGCTCAAAATTTGTTTGTTTCATTTTTCAAAAACTCTTTTTGCTGCAAAAGTGACTCATCTCACACTCAGTTCAATCTTCAGATATCTCATGCCTTTTGCTCTAAAGTGCCTTTTCAGGTTTTCACTTTAGATTGATTTTCTTAAAGCGCCCTTTTGAGTTTTCACTTCAGTTTTTTTTTTTTTTTTTTTCTTTTTCTCAAGGCATCATTTTGGGTTTTCACCTCAGTTTTTTTTTTTCTCTTTTTTCCCTTTTTTTTCCTTTTGTAATAATGTTTTTCTTTGTTCCAAATAAAACTAACTTCCATTTCGATGGAACTTGTACTAACCTCTTCATGGATTCAACAGTAACCTTTCCTTGTCAGTATCTCACCATGAATTTCTCAAAACTCGAGTTTTGTTGATAACTCCTTTTTTAGAAAGCCACTATTGCAATGTCTTCATTCAAATTTTTTGACAACATTCTTTCTCATGGTTTCAAATAGATCATCACTTTTGTTGATTTAGCTTGCAAAATTTATTCACTGTACTAAAACATATTCTTCTAGAAAGTTTTTTGTAGCATTGCCCCAGTCTTGAATTCAACTATCATGTTTGTTCACTCTAGTATGCACAAAGCCCCTTTTTTTTTGCAATGCTCCAAAAGTAATGACCTTTCTTTGAATAGTATGAACCTTTAATGGACTGATCTTCCTATGCCTTTTGCCCCCAAAAGGGTCCATGTTCTTTCTTTGCCTCAAATTTGTTTGTGTCGCTTCCCAACTTTGTTTAATTTTCTAACACTCAGAGTTGTGTCTTTTCCTCGACATACTTTTCATCATTAAACAAGTACCGAGGCCACCTCTTGTTCCGCTTGCACTTAAAGGATTAGTACATCATAATAATACCTACGAAATCCTTTTATTTTCTTTGTATCTAATTGATTTATATGCAAGATGTCATGCCCCAGCTTTGGGCCTAGCGTTTATAGGCTGGTTAGACGGTCTGATGGACCAGGTTAGAGATTTGAGTCGGATTTAGGATTAAAATTAGATTAAATATTTTTGAGTGAGAAAACCCTTGGGAAAATATATAAAAATAATTATTTAATATATGGATATTTTTGGGAAAGTAAAGTTTGAAAAATGGATTTCGGAAATTTGATATTTTGGCTAGTGACCAAAATGTAAAGATTGAAAACTATTTTTAGTGGTTGTTTTGTAAAAGGATCAAAACAATGAATCCTTAAGGATCTATTCTACCTAATTGTTTTTATCAGAATTTCCACTCAATTGAGATAATTTTAATAGGTTTTAATTAAGGATTAAATGAATTTAATAAAAGGTGAGGTGGTTATTTCCTAAAAACCAATTTGATGTAACTTTCTTTCTCTCAAGTTTTCTCAATATATTTTCAGCCAAACACTCTCTTTTTCATCAAAGAGTTGAGGTAATACTCTACTCTTGATTTCATAAGTCTTTGGCTTCTAATGGAATCATTAATCTTGTTTTACAAAATCTAATTGTTATCTTTTGTTTTTCAAGAATATAAACATCCAATTGAGAGGAAATTCATCCATTGGAGGTAAAGTTCATTCTTATCCTCTAATGATTGGTTATTTACTGAAATTCTCAAGTTATTGATCCTTTATATATGTTTTTAATGAGTTTTAATGATTTAATTATGGAAATTGGTTTAATCAATGTTTAATTAATAAAATTATGTGATTTTTGAATTGGATCTGTTTTGCTGAGTTCTTGATTGATTTCAATCATGATTTTGATTTTATATAATGTTAATAGATTGATTTTAACATTGGAATCTCGAGGCTATGTGAATCTCTAAATTTCTAGGTTTCTAGTTATGTGTTTTTGAGGAGTTGTGGAGGTTTAATGTTTGCTGGAGATATAAGGTTGTTGTTAGGTTTTTTTCGATGAAAATTGAAGATAATTGATTGGTTAAACTTTTGTATCTTGATTGAGTTAAGTGTAGGATGTTTGATGTTGTTTTTGGGAGTTTTTGAAAGTTTCAGCTAGAGTTTGAAGAGGATCGTTGTTGTTTTTTTGTGGCTGGTTTATGAATGCGTTGTGATGCATTGAATCCCCTATTTTGTGTGGTAAAATAACAACACCTATATATGCCTTCTTTTAGGCCGAAATCAAATTTTCACCATTTATTTTTTAGACCAAAACAAAACTACAAAGGGTCTTCCTCCCTTTAGTTCACCGGGATCCGCTTGTAGAAGCCGAAAAGGCTTATCACCGAGGAAGGGAAGACCCACAAACGACTCCTAAGACTACTCTCCTCTTTTATTTCTGTTTTTTGTTAATCTTTCAGATATGCATGTAAAGAAAACAAGTAAAAAAAAAGAGACAAAAATTTACCACCGGATCGCTTTTTGATTATCTTCGATGTTTACAACTTTCGTGGTTTTTGTATTACAAGATCTCTGCTTTTTTTTTTACTTGTACTTTGTTCTCTTTTTTTTTCGCTAATTAATCCCCAAGCTACAAAAGCCCCGCTTCATATATATTATTGCCTCGCTTTTTTGGTGCAAGTTGCATCTTCCTTTTTTCAGATCCGAATCGACACTTTGCTTGTTGTCTTTGGCATAATCAACGCGGGATCAATATCGGGCGCGTGGCGGTGGTGGTCATTCGCGCCAATGGCCAGACGCGAAAGCTGTCGTTAGATCGATCCGATCTAACGGCCGAGATGGCTTGAAGAACGATCGCCCGATGAAGCCTCGATTTGATGAGACGGCTTCGATTTTCGCCACGTGGAGATCCGCAATGAGGAGTCGAACGCTGCGGATCTTACGCGCGGATATTAAAGCGCCCGCGCGGGACCACACGCTGCGCACTCTCGAACGGTCCATACGCGGGAGAGCACGCTACCGCGTATATTTTTGACTCGTTGATCGTTGGCCGCCATTGGATCGATCTTGATCCAACGCCCACGCTACCGCACATTGTAATTAAATGGGATTCGGGATTTGGGCCAAACGGGCCTTGTAATTGAACTTGTAATTGGACTTGACTTCATTTTATTTGGGTTTAATATATATTTAATTTTTCATTTTACCAGCCCAATAATATTAATAATAATATAATTATAACAAAGAATACATGTATATATACGAAAATGTATACTTATATTATACAATCATTAATTAATATAATATTCTAGTATACGTACGTATAACCATACATATAATTAACATAACATCTATATATTAATCAAATACGCTTATACTCTAGATACATACGCGACATACATACACCCCTAATACGTATACATAGCTTATACATGCACACACCACCTTATATTAGTAACATTCATATAATAAATATACATGCAATATTAATATATTTACAAGTGAAAATGAGTGATTATAGCTTGCCCTCTTTGCTTGTTCTCATGGAATGGGAAACAAAGCAAAGATTCATAAGCACTCATTTTATCGACTTCCTGTTTGTAGCCTTGGAAAACGAATTTTTTGGACATTTCCGCTTCTTCCTTGATGAATCTTCAGTGCTCGTAAGTTCTTCCTATATAGAGCTTCACACCTTCCGATCTTGGAGCTATAGGCTCTTTCGACATAGAACCCTTCACTCAATGCCTCCCGAGTTATGAGAACCTTTCATTCTTGAGACGGTGTAGCTTGGAGTCCTTCCTATATAGAACTTTTCGCTTTCAACGCTGGTTTTTCCTATATAAAACCTTCGCGATCGATGGATTCTTCCGACCGGGAGTTCCTCCTATATAGAACTGCTAGTCTTCAAACCTCGAACCGCCAGCCAATCCTTCCTATATAGAACTTTTTGGCGCCTGAATCTCTCGAGCTACAGTGTTCTTCCTATATAGAACCTTTCACTCTAAGACAATGAAGCTCTGAGTCTTTCCTATATAAGACTTTTTGCTTTCGACACAACAAAGTTTCCTATATAACCCTGTGTCATAGGTGAATTGCTTTGACTGAGTTCTTCCTATATAGAATCATGAGTCTTCACCTTGGAGCCACTGGGCCCTCCCTATATAGAACTTTTTGGCATATGGAATTTCGTAGCTACAGTGTTCTTCCTATATAGAACCTTTTACTTAAGACAATAAAGCCTCGAGCCCTTCCTATATAGAACTTTTCGCTTTTGACGACACAAAGCAGATTTCCTATATAATCTTATGTGTCATGGGTGAATTGCTTTGACTGGGAGTCCTTCCTATATAGAATCATGAAGTCTTCACCCCGAGCTGCTACCCTTCCTATATAGAACTTTCAGCTTTTCAAACTTCGTAGAGAAGGATTCTTCCTATATAGAACCTCTCTCTAGAGCTTGAAAACATGTGTCTTTTTGTATGTAAAAACATTGTTTTCTCATTTGGGATTCACACTGTGATGGTCTTCGATGTCTTTTGGATCTGCAGATACCGTCTGAGAGATGAAACAAAATGCTATGACAAATGAATGAATTGACATGCTCCTAATTCTAGTGATGCTTGACTATTCATGATGCATGAGAGTCAATCTCTGGGTGGGCTTGTTTTGGTCCTTATTTGATCTTGACGTCCGCTTTTCCTTTTTTTAAAGGCATCGATATCCGCCACCACCACAGTTCAACCATCTCAACCTTTCTTTTTCTCCAATTATGATTTGAATTTTAAAGCGCTTTTCGGGTTTTCACTTTAAAGAGTTTTTTTGCCCTTCTCGTTTTCACCCAAGAGATCTCTTTGTTATCTCGTGTGCCTTCCTTGGATAGATAGGACATGTGCCATTGGTCATCCTACCTAGTTGTTTAAAGCTTCACCTTCCCTAGCCATTATGTAGGGAACCGAGGACGAGTTAACATCGCTTTTTTGATCACCTGCATTTTCAAGGTTAAATCATAGTAATGTTCAAATCTCTTGTTTCATTATAAGCCTATGTTATCTTATTTGACTAAAATTGACAAGAAGGCCAGAATGGATGCTCAAAAACACGGCTTTATTACGATTAAGGGCTTCGAGATATCTTGAAAAGAAAGGTATGACACACATGAGTTAAGTATGAAAATACAAGATCCCCATTATCTTCGATATGAATGATACATGACCCCACAAACCGTGTAGAATTTTTTGCCTCAAGCCTTCTCTTCACAATGTTCATGAAGATGCCCTTCTTCGGATATTCAACTTTTCAACTTACCCGAGCCGCCTTTTTATGGTTTTCAACTCGAGTCCTTCCTTTGCTTCAAGACGCCTGCTTTTCGGTTTTCGTCCCCGAGCTCTCCAATTTTTTTTTTTTAGAGAGATAATATTTCTTGACGACATCAGAATTTACGGGATTTTTCAGCTCGCCCCCGTCCATTTCTCAGATCGTGGCTCCTCCCGAGAAGGCCTTTTTATGACGTACGGTCCTTCCCAAATAAGGCCCATTTTCCTCGAGAATCTTTCTCGATAGGAGGATTCTCTTGAGTACGATCCCCTTCTTTGAATTCTCTTGGGCGCACTTTTTGTTGTAAGCCCGCACCATCCGCTTTTGGTACATCCGACCATGACAAATGGCCTTTAGTCTTTTTCACAATGAGATTTAGCTGGTCGAATCTGCCTCGCACCCATTCAGCTTTCTTCCGCTTTTACTTCGCTTTAAGACCCGAGGGACGGAATCTCTACCTCAATTGGGAGTACCGCTTCGGTACCATACACCAAGGAGTAGGGCGTTGCCCCCGCTGATGTGCAAATGGACGCCCTATAGGCGGTGCGGGCAAAAGGCAACTTCTCATGCCAATCCTCGTAGGTATCCGTAGTTTTCGCTATGATCTTCTTTATGTTCTTGTTTGCCGCTTCCATCGCCCATTCATTTTAGGACGATAGATCGTGGAATTATGGTGTGTTATCTTGAATTGAGTGCACACGCCCTTCATCATTTTGTTGTTCGATTGGAAGCGCTTGTTTGTGATGATCCTCTCTCGCAATCCGTGACGACAAATAATTTATTTCTTTAAGAACTTACAAACCAGAGTCCTGTGATATTGGCGTAAGACGCTGCCTCTACCCATTTAGTGAAGTAGTCTATGGCGACCAAAATGAAACGGTGCCCATTGAGGCTTTCGATGGATTTGCCCGATGACGCCCATGCCCCATGCCGCGAAAAGGCCACGGAGAATTCATGGTGTGTAGAGGCGATGGGGGGCATGAATCTTGTCAACAGAATTTGGCATTTGTGGCATTTCCTCGCGTAATCGATGCAATCTCCTCCATGGTCAACCGTAAATAACCGTATCTCATAATTTTTCTCGGCTATAGACAGCCCACATGCGTGGCGCTCCACGTATCCCGCCATGTACTTCAGCTAAGATTTCTTCGCCTCCCGCATCCACACATCTCAAAGAATGTTTGATCATGACTTCTCCTATATAGGATTTCCCATCTAGGATATATTTTGTTGCCATTTTTCTCGAGCGCTTTTCTCACATTGTCGCTTGCCCTTCTCGATACTTTTGAAGCTTGACATATTGCAGATGTCATAGTACCATGGATTTCCGCAATCTCTTCCTCAGTATATTACAACAATGAGCAGGTTTTTCAAACGCTCAGATCTCAATGGGCTTCATTTCTGCCTGTGTTTGTTTTAAAACATGGATGCCAAGGTTGCCAATGATCCGCCATCCGATTTTCTTTCTCGGGTAGGTAATTGAAGCTGACCTTTTTGAACTCTTTGACGAGCTCTTGATCCATTCGTGATATTTGACCAACTTCGGTCTCTCGTTTCCCACTCCCCGCGCAATTGGTAAATGACTAGGACGAATCTCAACACTGGGTTCCTTAACCTTTCTTTCGATGGCTGAGTTCAGTCCCATGATGCAAGCTTCAGATTCAGCTATATTGTTTGTGCGTAAGAATTCCAATCTGCTGGTGAAAGGATAATAGACGCCCTCGTGTGAAATTAGCACGCCTCTATCCCATGTCCGAGGGGCATTGAGGCTCCATCAAGTAAAGTTTCCATGACATATCATCTCAAATCTCTTCTTCTGCTGTAATGCACATCAAGTCTTCGTCTGGGAAACTAAAGTTCAATGCCTCATAGTCATCCGGCACGACTAGCCAGAAATCTGCTACGGCACTCCCCTTTTACAACTTTTTGATTAACATATACGATGTCGAATTCGATAAGAGCATCCGCCATCGGGCCATCCTTCCCGTTAGCGCCGGGCGCCCATTAAGAACTTTAATGGGTCTAGCTTGATATCAACCAGTAGTATGGTACAACATGTACTGTCCCGAGCCGCTTGGTAGCCCAAACTAGAGCACAACACAGCTTCAGATCAAGGGGTACCGTGTTTCGCAATCATTGAATTTCCGCTTAGGTAATAGATGGCTTGCTCTTTTTTTCTTGACTCATCGTGTTGCCCCAAAGACACATCCCATTGAATTCTCAAGACCATAAGAGAGAATTAGTGGTCGACTGTGCATCGTGCGACTAAAATTGGAGCATTTGTCGTACTTTTGATCTTTTCTAGGGCTTTTTGACATTCTTCATCCCATACGCCAGATTATTTTTTCTAAGAAGTCCAAGACCGGGTCGCATTGATTGGTTAATTGGGAAATGAAACGAGAGATATAATTCAGCCTCCCCAGAAAACCGCGGACTTCCTTTTCATGCGGGGGGGTGGTGAAAGGTCCTGATGGCTTTCACTTTATCCGGTCAATCTCAATCCTCTTCTCGCTTACTACGAAACCCCAAGAGTTTTCCGTAAGTAACGGCGAAGGTACACTTGGCGTGATTGAGCCTCGCTTGGTACTTCCGTAGTCTTTGAATAGTTTTCTCAAGTTCTGAGGTGCTTCCTTCCTCTGCTCGGGATTTGGCAATCATATCATCCACGATACTTCTATTTCTTTGTGCATCATGTCATGGAAAAGAGTCACCATTGCTCTTTGGTATGTTGCCCTCAAGTTTTTTAGCCCAAACGGCATCACTTGATAACAAAAAAGTGCCCCACATGGTTATGAATGTGGTTTTCCATGTCGTTAGGATCCATCTTTATCCGGTTGTACCCTCGAGAAGCCGCCCATGAAGGAAAACCATGAATGTCCCGCGGTGTTGTCAACCAACGTGTCAATATGTGGCAAAGGGAAGTTGTCTTTAGGGCTAGCTCGATTCGCATCCCTATAATCTACACACATACGAACTTTTCCCGCCTTTCTTTGGTACTGTACAATGTTTGCAACCCATTCGGGTATTTGGCTACCTCCAAGAATCCAAAGATCAAATTGCTTTTTTCACTTCTTCTGATCTTTAACAACATATCCGCCTCATTCTCCGGTTTTTGTTGTACTGGGTTTGCACTCCGATTTTGTTGGCAATTTGTGCACCACTATGTCGGTTTCAATCCCGCATATCTTGATAAGTCCAGCGAAGACATCCTTGAATTCCTCAAGTAGGGCTATCAGTTCATGCTTGGTTTTTGAGGAAATAGTCGTTCTATTTTTATTTCTTTTCTCGCTTCTTCACCCCTGTTGACAATTTCTCGCTTTTCTTGGGTGGGGCATAATCGCCTTTCTTCGCCGTCCACCATTCTCTTTAACTCTTCCGGGACCTCAATTTCTATTTCATCATATCCTCCTCAATTTCCTCTCGAGACCTTAGGGCATTCAAAATTTACCTGTGATTGATCCGTATCATTCATATCACAATCATGAGCGACCTGCAATAAATGAGAATGAATTGTATTGGGAAAGAGACGGCTTTACATGAAGGGAATGAATATGAAGAATGCATGAATGGAATAAATGAGACTTTGGTCATTTTTAAGAAAGTGGGGATATTTTCATTTCAATCAAAAAGTTAACATAGGTGCCCCATACAAGAGATCCCCATTGTCTATGGGCAAAAACAAAAGGTTGATTCGAGCATTACTCGATCTATTCCTAAAAACTACAGGTAGATCAATGCAGCCCAGCTTATCAAGTGTTTCCCCGGATGGCAAGGGCGGATGTTGGTCAACATTTTGCTACCTCGGTCCTTTTCAGCTATCATGTTGATGTACATCCCTTCAAATGATTTACATCGAGTATTTCCTCCCGTTAAGTTCATCATTTTTCTTCATTGCCTCTCCAATATCTTGACTGGGCCGGTAGAACCCTCCGAGATGAAAGTGGCTTTCAAACTAGGAAAGGACATCGACCTCCACGGAATGTCTTCTCCTTTAGATCCGCTTTTCTTTGCTCCTCCTTTCTTTTATATTCCTTTCTTTCTTCTGTTGACACTTGGTTGATAACCCAGCCCAAACGATCCTTCTTGGTTATCATATTCTTGGGTCTCGTGTTTCTTGTAATTTCTTTCCCAAATTTTTTTCCTATTTTGGCCCTCGCCCAGAGTTTCAAGACGACGGTCATCTTAGTACAATTAGATAACCTGGGGTAAGGGATCCGCTTCCTCTCAAACGAATGTGGCATTTACTAGTTCTAATGCTCGGAACGAGCATTCTGCAAAGATCTTCATCATTTTGAATGTAGGGGGTGTCCGATGTCACTAAGCAACAAATTCATGCTCTGCTTCTACGGTGACCAATTTGCCTTCAACTACAAATTTTAATTTCTGATGCAATGATGATGGGACAACTCCTGCGGAGTGGATCCACGGTCTTCCCAATAAGCAGCTGTAAGATGGTTTTATGTCCATCACCACAAAATCGATCACATATTCAGTTGGTCCGATCAATAGGGCACCTCAATTTTCCCCATTGTTCCTTTTTGCGTACCATCAAAGGCTCTTACCGAGTTGTAGCAAGGCTTTAGGTGCGAACCATCTATTGGCAATTTTTGCAGGGTTACCATAGGCAAGACATTCAATGCTGACCCGTTGTCGATCAAGACGCTGTAATACATACCTTTTGCAGTGGGTAGTGATGTTAAGGGCTTTAGTAGACCCCATTCCTCCCTCCGGGATCTCATCATCACTGAATGTGATATGATTATAGGCGGTAATATGCCCTACTATCATGTCCAGGTTTGTTACAGAAATGTCCTGGGGCACAAAAGTTTGATTCAAAGACTTTCAATAGCGCCTCCCGATGCTTCTCTCAACTCAAGAGTAATTCCAAAGACTGTGATCCGGGCCGGTTGTTTCCGTAGTTGTTCCACTACGCTGTACTAGCTATGTCTCAAGAACTTTAGAAATTCTTTGGCCCGGGCCTCGCCACGGCTCATTTATCTTTGGGGAGGTTCTTCTCCAAATATCTCACGCGTAGGGCTAATCACTGTATTCTTCCCCTATCTTTTTCAGCCGCTCTCAAAGCCTCGGAGGAATAACATCGGCCGCTTCCTTGTGAAATGGCCTGCTTCACCAACGCTCACATTGTTCGCTTTGTTGGTCTTCCAAACAGAGGCTCTTTTTTACCTGCTCATGTTCTGATTTTTCCGCATGGTCACATTCGCGCATAATTCCAGGAATTTGTCGATGTCTTTGAAAACGGGAATGGAGATGGTGCTGAAATGACGATCTTGGGATTTATTTTGCTGGTTTCTCCTGGGAGACACCTGCATTTCTATCCCGGGAGATGATAAAAGGTCTATCCTTCCCGTGATCTAGCTTTGGGGCTATCTCGCATGTGTACGCCTGATCCCTTCCCCATGGGTTCCTCAAAGAATTCAATTTGTTTTTCATTCATCAACTTCTGCACCAATTTCTTGAACTCTTCACATTCTTGGATATCATGCCCTTCACCGATGGAATTCGCAATACTTTCCACATTCCTTCTTCGCTTTATTATCATGCCTTTGTTGATCACACGAGCCATGCATAATTGTTGAAATACCCACCGTAAAGGAGACTTGATTTTTGACACGCCATCCTTTATCCTCCCGTAAAGCATTCTTCTATGACGCTTACTCTCTCGCTCCCATGATTAGGTAGCGGGTTGTTGGCTACACTCGGCTCTTCAAACTTCAATATCCCGTAATCGATTAAGTTCGCATGCTTTTTTTGAGGCAAGACAGCTTCTCGTGGGATGTCCAGGGGTACCGCCGTGATAGTCGCAAATGCGCGCTTGGATTATACCAAGGCGGGAAGGGTGGATTGACAGATTAACGATGTATGGTCGGACCAAGTCCGCTTCATACAACCGGGAATAAAGCTCGAGTATGAAACAGGTAGGGGAGTGAAAGTTCTCCTCTCTTTATCCTTTCTCGTGACTCTCTCATCTCTTTGATTCGAATTTTGTGTTTTTCCCACAAAGTGCTTGTGGCTGTGAGACTGTGAAGTTCTTTTTTGGTGTATAGGTGCTGGTGGTGTTTACTTCATTTCTCTTGTTATACTTTCGAGACCCTTCCCCACCATCTATTCTCGCGCTTTTGATTGCCACTCGAGAGACTCCCTAGTCCTGATTAAGTCGGCGAAACACTGTGTTGTGTTATTAATGAGGCGGTCAAAGAGTGCCCTTTCGCAGTATTGACAAATAATGGCGTGATTTCATGCTCCGGATAGGTGGCTGGATTTGGGCGCCACTTTCCACCTTTGGGCATATTGTCGCAGCTTTCATTGACTTTTGCCCCATATTTTCTAACATGATTCTGCTAGGGATCATGTCTCATTACATGTTTGTATTGCTCGGAAAATGCTTTAGACAAATCTTTCCATGTCTTGACATTTGCTTTGCTTAACCGAGTATACCAACGTAACGCCGCCCAGCTTAGACTATCCCGAAACAATGGATCAGCAGCTTTTCATCTTTATGGTAAGCCGCCATTTTTCTACAATACATCGTTATGTGTGCAGTAGGACATGTGGTTCCGCCATATTTATCGAACTCGCATTTTGAATTTTTTGCGGCAAGACAAGATCGGACACTGCACTTAGGTCACTAGCGCCGTTTCCCCGATTCTTCATTTGATTGTAACGCTTTAAATTTTTCTTCCATGAGGCGAAATCTTTCTTCCCACTTTTTTTCTACCTCATTCCTAATTCTTTCGACCATATTTCAGGTCCGCACTTCTTCTTCTTCATAAAGTGTTTCGATCAAGGGGTTGAGTCTCAGAGCCCCCTATTTGAAAGCTGGAAGACATTCCTCGCAGGGTCAATATACACCTTCCTAGCCTGGTTTGGTGCAGTTGGTTGAACCTTGAAGTGAGCCGGGTACCTTCTCGTTCTTGAACATTTTCTCCTTCTACTGCTTTTCCAAGACTTTTTGCCAAAATGCAGCTTATGTCGAAACTATAGATGTTTGTGATCACAACGATCTGATCACTAAGGCTTCTCTCGGGCCTCTTCAAGCCTTGACTCGAGCTCTCTTTGCCCTTTTCTAGACTGATTATTCTTTCTTCCATGAGCTTTCTTTGTAGCCGGGTAAAGTATAGGTGATGAATGATTGGTTAACACTACATACAATGCCACAATATTCATATTGTTAATATGGTTGTAAAAATAAATGCATGTACAATGATGTGAATGTTATGATGCAAATGCAAGAATGCATGCAGACAAGGTATCGATTCCACTGGTAATCACCCCTTTTGAATTACTTCCACGGGAATTAAAGGGTCTTGATTACAACAAAATTGTGTGTTACAAAGTAAAGATCCCTAGTACAAAAGATCTAATTATAACACGTAGTCCTATAGATAGATTCTAGCTCTATCTCCTAACTTTCCAATTGCCTTGAGCAGCTTGAGGAACCTAGGAGCTTCTTCCATTCCCGGGCTATAAAAGGTCGGAGTGTCTCAGCCTCGACAGCTAAATCATTTACATGTCCGGCGACTCGTTGTATGTCCACCATTAGATTTGCGTAGTAATCGGTCTCCTCGTCCTGTACTATTCGAGCAGCGCGTCGCGTAATCTCTTCTCGCCAATAGGTGTCCCCTCCGGCTGCAGCTTCCTCGAACACATTAATTCTTTCCTTGTAATCCTCCACAACCGCTTCGAGGGACCCGATTCGTGCTTGTAACACACCCACTTCAAGCTTCTTTTCTTGTAGCTCAAATAAATTATTCCCTGTGGGCAAGACATTCAAGTGAGTGTTTGACTTCCGCTACTTTCCCTTTTAATTCATCATTTTGACTTTGGCTTTGCCCCAAACTTTTGAATAGTGTCATCGTACAGTTTCTGATCTCTAATAGTCTATTTCGACTACTTATGGATTTTCTTTTCCATACGGCGACACTTTCTCTCTCATGATGAACAGCCTGCTTTCCCTTTGCTGATTTCTTGTCCGAATCTTTCTCTCTCTTGATCAATGGCCTTCTTGGCGGACCGCTTTTTCTTCCTCCATAGCCAAACGGTAGCTTTCAATCTCTTTCTCGATCGCTTTTTTGTTAATTTCGTCGTTCTTCTTCCACCAAACGGATGCCGCTCATTCTTTCTCTTTCCACAAATATGAACCGATTCCGCCGCCTTTTTGTATTTTTTGCTCGTAATAGGAGGGCATCTTTTTGATAAAGAGTATTCTTGTCACTCAAATCTGCATTTAATTTCTTCATTTGCCTAATGATCCCATCCCGCCACAACTTCTAAGCTTGCTTTATAGAGCTCGCCGCATGTTGGGTCCGTTGGATGTCCATTTTCTTTTAACTTCCTCGAGTTCACTCCTTAAGATATCGGCTTCGACGGTACCACCCTTTGTAAGCTCTTCGAGTGACACTCATGGTCCTTGATCGATTCAGAATCACATTATTAACCTCAAACGCCTCCAAAGATCGTAATCGGGGTAGTCATGTGCTGCTCGGTATCTCCTTCCACCCCGATCCGATAACAATGATCCTGTGCCCTCATGATGGTCTAAATTTTTCCTTTGAACTCTCCTTTGAAAAGAAATTCAGTTTGGCTTAATCCGCGGTATTGGGAATGAACTGCCGTGATCCGAATCGCCGAGACACTAAAAGTGAGCACAAGCGATCCTCTCCATGTAATCCTAACATCATCAGCCAATTGAAGTCACCACAATCAGATAGAAAATAATTAACTTTACCGAGCCATGGGACCCTCAATGCTATGTCTTCATCTTGAATGTTCTCAAGAAACTGGTCCACATTTTTGTTTTCAAATCTTCTCGCCATTCCTTTGCTAAGTATTCTCGTAAAGGCGAAAAACCTTGGAAGGATATCCCCGCAGACCCAGCGCCGTGTCTTCCACATGTGACTCAATCCATACTTGTAATAGCCGTGCGCGCAGCCTCAAAACGCCCTTCTTCATGTTTCCGCTAGCGTTTAAGGAAATGAAAGTCTCGACCAAGATTGCTGGTACCGGGTTTGCTTTCCGCTTTCACCCGCTCAAACAAATCCGTAATGGCTATGTCAATGTTCCCGAGTACTGGGAAAGATCACCAAGCCATATATTCCTAAAGCAAATAGGTCCATTTTCTTTGCCTCGTCTGGATGTGTCGATATGATGTCCCGAATACTCTCCCATGCAAAGATCAGATTATCTCCTCGATTTGAAGGAGGCCACTAACCCAATCGCCACTCATTCCCGCAAAGGTTTTGAGTTTAGCAGTTGTAATTCGATTCCTTGAGGCTTCGCGAGATCCAATCTTCCCGGATATTTTTCTAGTTAAGTAAAGCAGTGTATTCTTCTACCGTAGGCATCATGTCCTGCCCCATTGAAGGTGAAGCAAAAAAAGCCGGATTCCGTAATCGACTATAGCTCCGAGTAGGGGCTGGTTAATCCGAACATATAATAGCCGCGCGATGTCGCCATAACTATCGCTAAATAAGTCTTGTAGTCTTCGGTCCCATCTTTCCCAAATGCTTTGAAGATCCCACAAGTCGCTCTGTTGAGACTCACATAGGTGTATCCAGCTATTACGCGCTCGTTAGGCAAATCGTCCCTTGGATTTTCTCGTTGACCTCGACCAATGTCCGATCGACAAATTAAGCTCTTCTTTCCTAAGACACCTTTTTTTCCATAGTGAAAGACTTTCTCGATCAGGCAAACCACTTGATCCAAGACCTTTATGCGATGCAAATGCAATGATGTATGAGAAAAAAAGAACAAAAAGCGAAAAGAAAACAAGTCAAGATTGATAAAATTGATAAATATATAAATAAAATGACAAAATTAAATGTAATAAACACACAAAACAACCCTATTTATCCCGCCTAAAACCTAAGGTTATCCGCATGGCTCTAATAGGGTAGGTTTCTATGTTCTCTACATGCAGTGTTGGTGCTAGAAGGTACCCGAATTGTCCTTGCTGTCCCCTACTAAGGGTAGCAAGGCCCCCGATCATCACCCATTATAGGCTCCTTTCAACCGGGTTCAATTTAGGGGGACCCATTCGCTTATGCCCGCATTTAAGGAACGATATCCTTACGAAAGCATAAGGTACTGAGCCCTCAAGGTACTTGCTAGGCCCATACGGGAGAACGATATCTCCACGAAAGCATTAGCGTTTTCCCCCCACTTAAAAAGACGGGTTTATATGCCATATTTTAAATGCGTTAAATTAAACGCGCAATTATGACCGAATGTTAATTTAATAGTCACTTTAATCCGGAACTTCCAATATTAGTAAAGCGGTAATTATTTTAAAAGCTTGACTCTCATTTGTTTTTTTAAAAAAAAACAAAAATTGTCCCCAGCGGAGTCGCCATTTGTAGCGATGTCCCTTTTTTGTTTTGTATCGCTAAAATAAAAACGATGAGTTTTCGAATGATGTTTTTTGAAAGGTGTTTGAAAGATGTTTGGATAAAATATTTATTCCGTGGGGTTTACAAAAACCTCATAAAAATGGAGTCGCCACCGGCCACTTAGGTAGGCCGGACACCATAAAACCAGAGATTCGAAAGGACAGGGTTCGGGAGTCGGTTACGGATGGGGAAGGATTAGCACCCCCACACCGCCCAAAAATTGGTACTTTAATAATTACCGCTTTATTAATATTGGATTTTCCGGATTAAAGTGACTATTTTAAAATTCGGTCATAATTGCGAATAAATTTTAAGGGTCCCGTTACCCGAGAATAAACGCCCAACCACTATCACTACGCTTGATACCGCCCCGCTTACGCGGATAAAAGGACTCCGCATTAACAAGTTATATCTTGATATGCAATCTTAGTGGCAAAAACGTAAAACATGGCAAAATATTTAAACATAATAAATATTGACATACCAGAATACTAATTTAACATGAATGATATTTTAGACTAAAACATGTATATATATACATATTATTCTAAATAATAGATAATAACAACTTTAACAAAAATGAAATAACAAGGTAGGAATAATTAAGTATATAGACGAACAAATATTAAAAGGACATACATGCTATTAATAAAACACATTTCAACATATATGAACAATATATTATACATGAAAGAAGGCACATTAACACGTAATCTAAAAACCAAGGAAACATGCAATACGTACAAAATACAAAACATGCTTTTTACGAATCAACTAGAACATAACATGCTTCAATACGAATAATCAGATAAAAAACATGAATGTCATACTTAACACATATATATACATATAAACATAAAATACGAGTCATATACGAGAGACATAAAATAAAATGATATCAATATATACGATTATAATACGAACAATAATATTTACAAAGAAAACAGGACTGAAATGAAAGAAAAACGAAAGTCAGTGGCAGGAGTTTAAGAACAATAATATGTAATTTAGGGATGAAATTGCGAAACAAACAAAACCTAAAAGGACCATAAGTGTAATTAGACCAAGGGGCAGACCCAAAGTGAAAAATTCAAAAACGCGGGATGGTTAAGGGCGTAATTTTACCATTCAGAATCTGATTCAGTGTAATTTAGGGACGAAATTGTAACCTTTTGAAATATCAGGGGGACTGGGATTGTGATTATACCATGCGGCAAGACAAAAATGAAAATATTGAAAACGCGGTGGGATTAAGTGCGTAATTTACCCATTTCAAAAAATAACAACACCTATATAAGCCTTCTTTTTAGGCCGAAATCAAATTTTCACCATTTTTGTTTCATTTTCAGTTTTATAACCAAAAACTCATTCTTCGTTTTCTCTCAACCTTCCTTTGAAACCCAGAATCCGGCGGCCGGCCGCCGTGTTCTCCGCCGCCGGCCGCCGCTAACCGGCGCCGGCGAGACTCCAAAATACACCAAAACAACCCCCTTGTCGTCCTCAATACGAATCCTGGGTTGGATTCAGAGGATATTCCTCTATTCGCCTTAGATCTAGGAAATACGAACCAAAAAAAATATTTTTTAGACCAAAACAAAACTACAAAGGGTCTTCTCCTCCCTTTAGTTCACCAGATCTGGCTTGTAGAAGCCGAAAGGCTTATCACTGAGGAAGGGAAGACCCACAAACGACTCGGTAAGACTACTCTCCTCTTTTATTTCTATTTTTTTTTCTTAATCTTTCTTTCGTATGCATGTAAAGAAAACAAGTAAAAAAAAGAGACAAAAATTGACCACTGGATCGCTTTTTTGATTATCTTCGATGTTTACAACTTTCGTGGTTTTTGTATTACAAGATCTCTTTTTTTTTTACTACCCTTGTTCTTCTTTTTTTTTTTAATTAATCCCGTTACAAAAGCCCCGCTTCATATATATTATTGCCTCTGCTTTTGGTTGCAAGTTGCATCTTCCTTTTTTCGATCTGAATCGACACTTTGCTTGTTGTCTTTGGCATAATCAACGCTGGGATCAAATCGCGGCGCGGTGGCGGTGTGGTCATTCTCGCCAGCGCCGCCGAGACGCGCGGCCAAGTTAGATCGATCCGATCTAACGGTCGAGATGGCTTGAAGAACGATCGGCCCGATGAAGCCTCGATTTGATGAGACGGCTTCGTATTTCGCCACATGGAGCTCCGCAGTCGAGGAGTCAAAACGCGTGGATCTTACGCGCGCGTGGGATATTAAAACGTTCGCGCGTGGACCACACGCGCGCGTGGCACTCGAACGGTCCATACGTGTGGAGCACGCGCCTGGCAGATATTTTGACCTCGGTTGCATTGTGGCCGTTGGATCAGATCTTGATCCAACGCCCACGCTACCCCGCACATTGTAATTAAATGGGATTCAGATTTGGGCCAAACAGGCCTTGTAATTGAACTTGTAATTGGACTTGGACTTCATATTTATTTGGGTTTAATATATATTTAATTTTTCATTTTACCAGCCCAATAATATTAATAATAATATAATTATAACAGCAATACATGTATATACGAAAATGTATACTTATATTATACAATCATTAATTAATACAATATTCTAGTATACGTACGTATAACCATACATATAATTAACATAACATCTATATATTAATCAAATACGTTCATACTCTAGATACATACGCGACATACATACACCCCTAATACGTATACATAGCTTATACATGCACACACCACCTTATATTAGTAACATTCATATAATAAATATACATGCAATATTAATATATTTACAAGTGAAAATGAGTGATTACACCATGCCCTCATTATCTTACTATGATGGCATCCAAAAAGTTCTCATCATTCGCAAATGTGTCAATTTGTAGGACTTGACATCGTAGCCGAAGTACTTACTGATGACCCAAAGGATTTAGGATTATACTACACTTTCTGTCTTGTACATAAAATCAAATATTCTCATTATTCCCGAAGGTGATGGCCTGAAAGACTTTGCATCATGCCCGAAGGAATTACTGATGACCCAAAGGTTTTAGGATTGTAATGCACTTTCTTTCTTGTGCAAACAATCAAGAAATCTTTGCTGAAATCTACCTCTTCAAACGGGTAGATGTCTTTGCTTCACAAAAATATGATTGAAATCTTTCCTAGTATTTGCTGGATCTACTCCTCAATCCCAAGGTTGTAGATTGAAATCCTTGCTTGTCCTTTGCTAATCTTGTAAATCCTGTCAAAATGTACAAAAATGCTTTAAATGCATGAGTTAGCATGCTCCTATCTTATGGATGTATGACTATACATGTATGATGTCCATTAAGGACCACCTGGGTGAGCTTTAATCTTTAGGAAGCTAAAAGTTTCTTGGTTTCATTTTTTCAAAAACTCTTTTTGCTGCAAAAGTGACTCATCTCACACTCATGTTTAATCTTCAGGATCTCTGCGTCTTTTTCTCTAAAGCGCATTTTCTGTCTTGTGCAAACAATCAGGAAATCTTTGTTGAAATCTGTCTCTTCAAACGGGTAGATGTCTTTGCTTCACAAAAATATGATTGAAATCTTTGGTAGTATTTGTTGGATCTACTCCTCAATCTTGATGTTGTAGATTGAAATATTTGCTTGTCCTTTGCTGATCTTGTAAATCCTGTCAAAATGTACAAAATGCTTTAAATGCATGAGTTAGCATGCTCCTATCTTATGGATGTATGACTATACATGTATGATGTCAATTGAGGACCACTTGGGTGAGCTTTAATCTTCAGGAAGCTCAAAATTTGTTTGTTTCATTTTTCAAAAACTCTTTTTGCTGCAAAAGTGACTCATCTCACACTCAGGTTCAATCTTCAGGATATCTGTGTCTTTTGCTCTAAAGTGCCTTTTTAGGTTTTCACTTTAGATTGATTTTCTTAAAGCGCCCTTTTGAGTTTTCACTTCAGTTTTTTTTCTTTTTTTTCTTTTTCTCAAGGCATCATTTTGGGTTTTCACCTCAGTTTTTTCTTTTCTCTTTTTTCCCTTTTTTCCTTTTGTAATAATGTTTTTCTTTTGTTCCAAATAAAACTAACTTCCATTTCGATGGAACTTGTACTAACCTCTTCATGGATTCAACAGGTAACCTTTCCCTTGCTGTATCTCACCATGAATTTCTCAAAACTCGAGTTTTGTTGATAACTCCTTTTTTAGAAAGCCACTATTGCAATGTCTTCATTCAGCTTCTTTGACAACATTCTTTCTCATGGTTTCGAAATAGATCATCACTTTTGTTGATTTAGCTTGCAAAATTTATTCACCAGACTAAAACATATTCTTCTAGAAAGTTTTTTGTAGCATTGCCCCAGTCTTGAATTCAACTATCATGTTTGTTCACTCTAGTATGCACAAAGCCCCTTTTTTCTTGCAATGCTCCAAAAGTAATGACCTTTCTTTTGAATAGTATGAACCTTTAATGGACTGATCTTCCTACAGCTTTTGCCCCCAAAAGGGTCCATGTTCTTTCTTTGCCTCAAATTTGTTTGTGTCGTTTCCCCGCAACTTTTGTTTAATTTTCTAACACTCAGAGTTGTGTCTTTTCCTCGACATACTTTTCATCATTAAACAAGTACCGAGGCCACCTCTTGTTCTGTTTGCACTTAAAGGATTAGTACATCATAATAATACCCATGAAATCCTTTTTATTTTCTTGTATCTAATTGATTTATATGCAAGATGTCATGCCCCAGTTTTGGGCCTAGCGGTTTATAGGCTGGTTAGACGGTCTGATGGACCAGGTTAGAGATTTGAGTCGGATTTAGGATTAAAATTAGATTAAATATTTTTGAGTGAGAAAACCCTTGGGAAAATATATAAAAATAATTATTTAATATATGGATATTTTTGGGAAAGTAAAGTTTGAAAAATGGATTTCGGAAATTTGATATTTTGGCTAGTGACCAAAATGTAAAGATTGAAAACTATTTTTAGTGGTTGTTTTGTAAAAGGATCAAAACAATGAATCCTTAAGGATCTATTCTACCTAATTGTTTTTATCAGAATTTCCACTCAATTGAGATAATTTTAATAGGTTTTAATTAAGGATTAAATGAATTTAATAAAAGGTGAGGTGGTTATTTCCTAAAAACCAATTTGATGTAACTTTCTTTCTCTCAAGTTTTCTCTCAATATATTTTCAGCCAAACACTCTCTTTTTCATCAAAGAGTTGAGGTAATACTCTACTCTTGATTTCATAAGTCTTTGGCTTCTAATGGAATCATTAATCTTGTTTTACAAAATCTAATTGTTATCTTTTGTTTTTCAAGAATATAAACATCCAATTGAGAGGAAATTCATCCATTGGAGGTAAAGTTCATTCTTATCCTCTAATTATTGGTTATTTACTGAAATTCTCAAGTTATTGATCCTTTATATATGTTTTTAATGAGTTTTAATGATTTAATTATGGAAATTGGTTTAATCAATGTTTAATTAATAAAATTATGTGATTTTTGAATTGGATCTGTTTTGCTGAGTTCTTGATTGATTTCAATCATGATTTTGATTTTATATAATGTTAATAGATTGATTTTAACATTGGAATCTCGAGGCTATGTGAATCTCTAAATTTCTAGGTTTCTAGTTATGTGTTTTTGAGGAGTTGTGGAGGTTTAATGTTTGCTGGAGATATAAGGTTGTTGTTAGGTTTTTTTCGATGAAAATTGAAGATAATTGATTGGTTAAACTTTTGTATCTTGATTGAGTTAAGTGTGTAGGATGTTTGATGTTGTTTTTTGGAGTTTTTGAAAGTTTCAGCTAGAGTTTGAAGAGGATCGTTGTTGTTTTTTTGTGGCTGGTTTATGAATGCGTTGTGATGCATTGAATCCCCTATTTTGTGTGGTAAAACCAGGGCGATTGATACTCAAGCTTGAAGCGTTTCTTCGGAAGCTTTGGAGGGGTGTTTCACATCGGCAAGCGAGGCGTTGCGTTGTCGGTGAGTGAGAGTGTGAATTTCAACTTTGCTATGGTTTAAAGGTTATATTGGGAGTTTAAACTTAGCTTGAAGCACTAGTTTAAACTCGATAGTAAGTATAAAGAGATTTCTCCCTCGGTCGTGCTTTTACAAAATGTATTTTATGCACTTGTTTTGATTGACATGGTACCTATTGTTTAAACATGTTTTGAAGTATGTTTTATACTATTTTTGATCATATAATGATGATGGATGCATTTGGTTAATGGTCCGTGTAAGTATATGGAATACGTGTTTTAAAGCATGGTCAATTGCTTTGTAAATGGTTTTGAATTGATGCATATAAAAATAGTGAGGTACATGGTTGATAATGAATTATATTGGCAAGTGATGTGGTTAAAAATGTTATCATATATAGTTAGCCGGCCATAGGATTGATAGTGCACTATAAAAAGTCGCCTTGGATGTCGAGGGGTTTATACGGTGTACCGAATACTCCATCCAAGTACCCTAAAGGTTGAGAGGTTATATGATACTGAAAACTCTCGTTATTGGATTATGCATCTAACCGAAGATTGGGGCTGGTGTCCCCGAGTTATAAGTGGTACCGTAATTCCGGTTGAGATGACATGAAGTGTTGAGAGGACACTTGTTGAATTCGTGTATCTGATGTAATATTTTGGAAAGTAGATTTGTTTAATGATCAATTGAAAGCCAATATAATTGTTGATGTATCATGTTGATGGTTGTTAATGTATAATGTTGGTTTATACATGTTTACTCTTTAAGCTTTGCATATGGGTTGTTATGTATGGGAAGGCTTAAATTGAGGGTTAGCAATGGGATTTTACTGTTGATCCATGATACATGTTGCATATGGTTTAATATGTTGGTTTTTGAAAGTGTTAAGTGCATGGTTTTCAAGGCATGGTGTTTTATACGATGATTAAAATGGTGATTTCAATTTGGTTTTGGAAAGATGGTTTTTAAATGCATTGATGGTGTGTTGTTTGAGCACTCCTCGCTAAGCCTTGTGTGCTTACAATCTCTTTGTCCATCAATGCAGAGAATTAAAGGTTTGGAGGCAGTAAGCAAGCGAAAGATATCCAAGGACTTCGGCTATTGAACGTATGGTTTCGAACTATACTTGTAGTAATGAAGGAAATGGGGTTTCATTGTTGTTTTGTGAGGGTTTTGGGGAAACTCCTTGTTTAAGCATGTTTGTAATGTTGCTTTGGATTTGTAATTGGTCTCTTATGTTGGTTGTGGCTTTGATGTTATGTTTTGATTGTTGAATGATTTGGTTTCTAGGAAGCATGCCTCTAGTTTACCCTTTAAAGTTTAATTCCATGAAAGGATGATGTTTCTATGATGTCTTGACGAGGATTGATCCCTAGTAGTGTTGTGTACTTAAGTGAAGCATGTTAGAGTATGTTTGAATCCTTGAAAGCATGAAAACAAACAATTTGAAACATTTTGTATCAAGGCGTACCGATACACGTACCTATGTACCGAAACAGGTATGCCCATATTGAACTAGAGTTTCGGTACACGGGTTAGTGTTTTGATACGGCTCAGTGTATTTTGGCAAGTTGTATCAATACACGAGGAACTGTATCGGTACAGTTTTGAGCTACTAGTATTTGGTTTTTAGTTATTGTAGTCCGCATACCGATACACCTCGTGACTGTATCAATACAGATGGTAGTTATGATGGTTATAGACTGTTTTATGTTTTGAGATTCTTCTGTTTTGGTCCCTAGTTTATATTTATGCCATTACATGAATTTGAATGATCGGTTTGAGTTGATTTTTGACATATGAGCATGAAAATTGATTAATTAAGGATCGGTAACCTTAAAATGGGAAAATTCCCTGCAATTTTCCAAAATTGCAATTTAGTCCCTAAATTTCAATTACAAGCAATTGAATGTTGATTCGACGCTTGATTGAGTTGAAATTTCACTCGCTTCCAGTATGCACACCATTGGTTATAATGTTTCATCTAGATAAGATAAAAAATAGACGTGCTTCAAGTTAAATCTTTTCAGGTTTACTTTTGCAAACCCAATGTAGCTCGCTCGGTTCGGTCTTCCGTCTAGACCGGGTCAAGGGGGTTATATTTGGTGGTATCAAAGCCATGTTTGCGATAAGTGGGATGATGTTGTGATTGCTGAAATGTTATAATTGGTTGATTTATGTTGTTTGTTATGCACAATGATTGTTGTATGCACGTTGGTTGCTATATGCCATGCTGGGGTATGATTTGGAGACACATTGCCTTATTACTACAGTCTATAATGTTTTTATTTTAAATAAAAGTCTTGGATCCTTGGTTTAGGCTGGCCTGATCATTTTTTTTGTGTATTTTCATGCCTTAGATATTTTAGCACGATGGGACTGATGAGAGAGTTGCGATCTAGCACGATTGCTGCTGCCGCTGGGTAGGGAAATCAGGAGGATGTTGTACCTCTTAGAGGGTTGCCACCCCCATGCCTATTTCGCCCAAGAATTTAGAGCAAGCACCATATGCGCTAGCTGGGCCAGTGTTGGGTGATACGACGCCTTTGATACATGTGATGATTGGAGCTTTTCAGGCTACTATAGCTAGAGTGCATGTGCCTGTGCCAGCTGCTGGGCGAACGGGATTGTCTTTGGAATGTCTCTTTAGATTGGGAGAAGTTGAGTACAGAGGATTGGCACCCGAGGCTTCTGAGGCGTGCATGGCTAGTACTATTCAGATTTGGATCAAATGGGGTGTAATGGCACTCGTAAGTTGGGATGTGTTGTATCCCTGTTGCAAGGTGATGCTTATAATTGGTGGACAACTGTAACTGTGGGCATGGAACCCAATGATATGGATTAGGAGTTTTTCCAAGTTGTCTTTAAGAAGGCGTATTTGGGGGTTAAATGCTTGGATGAAAATAAACGAGATTTTATGGCTTTGGTTTAGGGAAGTATGTCTGTAGCTGAGCATGAGGTTTAATTTGTTCGGTTGAGCCAGTATACTCACGAGCTGGTACCAGATGAGAGGCATCGCAGTGACTGATTCTAATATGGATTGGTACAGGATGTTAAGACATACGTGTTGGCTTCTGACTATACCGATTTTGATGTGTTGGTTCACGGGCGAAGGATATTGAGTAGAACTTGGGTTTATCATCTCATGTGGGAGGTTCTGGATCGAGCAAGGGAGCTGTAGAATCTAGTTTTGGTAGTGGCCAGTATAAGAAGCACCGTGATAAGAGGTACCGCTCTGATTCAAAGAAAATTGAAGGTAATTCTGGGCGTGGACCGCATGGTCAGGGTACCCATGCTAGATCGGTTTTTTAATACCTATTGGGTATGTGGATCACGTAAGCACATAAGGCAAGACTATCCACGTTTGGCTCGTGAGGGACAAGCTCCTGCTGCTATTGTTGCTAACTCTTGTTGGAGTTGTGGATTGAGTGATCATTTGAGGCGTGATTGTCCATTGTTGGCTAGAGGTGGATAGTCTAGGGCACTTGTAGTTGCACCACAGTGAGGCCGTGGATGTGGTTGAGGATAATTTCAGTGTAGAAATGAGGGTCCGAGGATGATGGCTCATATTGTTACCATTCAACCAGAGGATGGTGGTCTTGCGAGGGTGTACGCACATCGCGAGGGACGTAACGAAACTGATGTGATTGCATGTACATTTACTTTGCAATCTTTGTCGTTGTTTTCATTGGTTGATTCTAGTTCTACGCATTCATATATCTTGCGTGAGCATACATATTTGCTTAATATACCTATTGAGATGTTTGATGTGGGAATGCAAGTAACTAGTTCATTCAGTGAGACAGTTATTACAAGAAGGTTGTTTAGAAGATTTCTTTTGACTGTTCAAGCTTATGAGTTTGTGGTTGATTTAATGGAGTTTTCGTTTCATGGTTTTGATGTAATCTTGGGTATGAATTGGTTGACCGAGCATAGAGCTGTGGTTGATTTTTAAATCAAGCGAGTTACCTTGAAACTTGCTGATGATTATGAGGTGGTAATCGTGGGCGAGAATGCTAAGTTATTGTCCAATGTTGTTTCGGCTCTGGAAGCGAGTTGCTTGATGGATTCTAGTTGTAATGCATACCTAGCCTATGTTATGAATCCGAGATCAAGGAAGGTGCATGTTCAGGAAATCCGCACGGTATGTGAGTATCAGGGTGTTTTTCCAGAGTTATCGGGCTTGCTGCCGAATAGAGAGGTTGAGTTTGGCATTGAGTTGTATGCGAATACAGCTTCAGTGTCTATTGCTCCTTATCGCATAGCTTCGAAGGAGGTGAATGAGTTAAAGAAGCAACTTTAGGAATTGCTTGATCGAGGGTTTATTAGGCCTAGTATTTCGCCTTGGGGTGCACCGACGTTGTTTGTGAAAAAGAAGAATGGCACAATACGGATGTGCATTGATTATCGGCAACTGAATAAGTTGACGATTAAGAATAAGTATCATTTGCCACGGACTGATGATTTGTTTGATCAGTTTAGAAGTGCATTGGTGCTTTCTAAGATTGATTTGAGGTATGGGTATTATCAGTTAAAGGTGAAGGATGTGGATGTACCTAAGACTATTTTTTGTTCGAGGTACGGGCATTATGAGTTCTTAGTGATGCTGTTTGGTTTGACCAATGCCCCGGCTGCGTTCATGGATATGATGATTTGGGTGTTCTATAAGTTTTTTGATCAGTTTGTGGTCGTGTTTATTGATGATATTCTTGTGTACTCTCGTACTAAGGAGGATCATGATAGACATTTACGGATTGTACTTTAGTCGTTGTTGGATAATCAGTTGTATGCTAAGTTGAGAAAATGTGAGTTTTAGCTTAGGAAGGTTGTTTTCCTTGGGCATGATGTGTCGGCCGATGGAATTCGGGTTGATCCACACAAGATCGAGGCGGTGATAGGTTTGAATTCACCTAAACAGTGTAGAAGGTTCACAGTTTTCTTGGTTTAGCGTGTTATTACCATAGGTTTGTGGATAGTTTTTCAAGAATTACTGCACCTTTGACCAAGTTGTTTTAGAAGGGCGTTTGTTTTGAGTGGACGGAGGGTAGACAGGAGGCTTTTGAAAATTTAAAAGAGGCTTTGACGCAAGCTCCTATCTTGGTTCAACCTAAGTCGGGTAATGATTTTGTGATTTATAGTTATGCATCGTACATTGGGTTGGGTTGTGTGTTGATGCAAGAAGGAAAATTTGTGGCTTATGCATCTAGACAATTGAAGGTGCACGAGTGCAATTATCCTACCCATGATCTTGAGCTTTCCGTAGTTGCGTTTGCTTTAAAAATTTGGAGACATTATCTCTATGGTATGAAGTGTGTTGTGTACACGGACCATAAAAGTTTGAAGTATTTGATGACTCATAAGGATTTGAATCTTAGGCAATGTAGATGGTTGGAGTTGCTTAAGGATTATGATTTGACCATTGAGTATCATTTGGGGAAGGATAATGTTGTAGCCGATGCTTTAAGTAGGAAAGTTGCGGTGGAGTTGAGGGTGATGTTTGCACGGTTGAGTGTGACGGGAGATGGAGGTTTATTGACCGAGTTGCAAGTAAAGCCATCTTTGTCACAGTTGATTAAGGAAAAGCAACCTTATGATGATGCGTTGGTACCGCATATTAAGGATATCATGGATGAGAACCCGACATATTTTCATTTTAATGATGATAAGGTGTTGTGTTTTAAAGATCGGATAGTGGTGCCTAATGTGATGAGTTGAGGTGATCATCTTGACTGAGGCACATGCTAGTTCTTTTTCTATGCATCCCAGTAGTACTAAAATGCATCGAGGCTCGAAAGGGGAGTACTATTAGGTTGGTTTGAAGAAAGATGTGGCTAATTTTGTTGCTAAATGCATGGTATGTCAGCGCATTAAGGCTGAGAATCAGTATCCTTCTGGGTTGTTGCAACCGTTGGAATACCAGAATGGAAGTGTAAGAGAATCACCATGGATTTTGTGTCTGGGTTGCCGTTAACGCCCACTAAAAGGATTCCATTTGGGTGATTGTTGATCGGTTTATGAAGTGTGCACATTTTGTGCCTGTGCATACAACGTATACTTTGGATAAGCTGGCAGACTTGTATATTGCCAAGATTGTGCGTTTGTACGGTGTGCCAAAGTCCATAGTTTCGGATAGGGATCTTTGGTTTACAGCGAGGTTTTGGGAGTGTTTGCATCGATCTTTGGGTACACAGTTGAGTTTCAATACTTCGTATCATCCTTAGATGGATGGTCAGTCGAATGTGTGATCCAGGTCTTTGAGGATAGTTGAGATGTTGTATCATTGAGTTCTAAGAAACCTAGGAGAAACAGTTGCATTTGGTGGAGTTTGCTAATAATAGCAGCTATCAGGCTAGTATCCAAATAACGCCTTATGAATCCTTGTATGGTAGGAAGTGTTGTACGCCTTTATGTTGAGCTGGGGGTGGAAGAGAAGTATGTTTCCTTGCCATATGTGTTAAAGGATATGAATAAGAAAGTGAAGCTCATTTGTGATCGATTTAAAGCGGCTTTAGATCGTCAGAAATCCTACGCGAATTTGAAGCGTAGAGATTTTGAATATGCGGTTGGTGATCGTGTGTTCTTGAAAGTGTCGCCTTGGAAGAAAGTGATGTGGTATGGACGTAAGGGTAAGCTTAGTCCAAGGTTTATTGGATCGTATGAGTTTGAGGAGCGAATTGGTTTGTTGCTTATACTTTGAGGTTACCTCCGGAGTTGGAGAAAATTTATGATGTGTTTCATGTGTCGATGTTGCGGAGGTATCGATCGAATCCATCGCAAGTTATGCCGGTGGAGGATATTAAGTTGCAACCAGATTTGTCCTATGATGAGGAACTGGTAGAGATCCTTGATTCTAGCAGCAAAGTTCTTTGTGGTAAGACGATTCAACTTGTAAAGGTATTATGGTGACATCGGGGAGTTGAGGAGGCCACGTGGGAGAGCAAAGCAGACATATTGAAATAGTTTCTGCACTTGTTTTATTCAGGTAAAATTTTGAGGAAGAAATTTCCTAAGTGGGGGAGAGTTGTAACGCCCATGTTTTGGGCCTAGCGTTTTATAGGCTGGTTAGACGGTCCCGTGGATCGGGTTAGAAATTCGAGTCGAATTCGGGATTAAAATCGGATTAAATATTTTTGAGTGAGAAAATATTTGGGAAAAATATTTAAAAATCACTATTTAATATATGTATATTTTTGGGCAAGTCAATTTTGAAAAATAGATTTCGAAAATTAGACATTTTGACTAGTGACCAAAATTTAAAGATTGAAAACTGTTTTTAGTGATTGTTTTGTGAAAGGATCAAAACTTAGAATCCTTAAGGATTTATTCTACCTAATTTTTTTATCAGAATTTCCAATCAATTGGGATAATTTTAATGGGTTTTAATTACGGATTAAATGAATTTAATAAAAGATGAGGTGGTATTTCCTAAAAACCAATTTGACGTAACTTTCTTTCCCTCAAGTTTTCTCTCAAAATATTTTCAGCCAAACACTCTCTTTTTCATCAAAGAGTTGAGGTAATACTCTTGATTTCTTAAGTCTTTGGTTTCTAATGGAATCATTAACCTTGTTTTACAAAATCTCATTGTTATCTTTTGTTTTTCAAGAATATAAACATCCAATTGAGAGGAAATTCATCTATTGGAGGTAAAGTTCATTCTTATCCTCTAATGATTTATTCTTTACTGAAATTCTCAAGTTATTGATCCTTTATATATGTTTTCTAATGAGTTTTAATGATTTAATTATGGAAACTGGTTTAATCAATGTTTAATTAATGAAATTTTGTGATTTTTAATTGGATCTGTTTTGCTGAGTTCTTTATTGATTTCAATCATGATTTTGATTTTATATAATGTTAATAGATTGATTTTAACATTGGAATCCCGAGGCAACGTGAATCTCTAAATTTCTAGGTTTCTAGTTATGTGTTTTTGAGGAGTTGTGGAGGTTTAATGTTTGCTGGAGATATAAGGTTGTTGTTAGGTTTTTTTGGATGAAAATTGAAGATAATTGATTGGTTAAACCTTTGTCTCTTGGCTAGGGTAAGTGTGTAGGATGTTTGATGTTGTTTTTAGTAGTTTTGGAAGGTTTCGGCTAGATTTTGAAGATGATCGTTGTTGTTTTGTTGTGGCTGGTTTATGAATGTGTTTTGATGCATTGAATCCTCGGTTTTGTGTGGTAAAAGTATGGGGATTGATACTCAAGCTTGAAGCGTCTCTTCAGAAGCTTTAGAGGGGTGTTTCGCATCGGCAAGCGAGGCGTTGCGTTGCCGGTGAGTGAGAATGTGAGTTTAAAATTTGAAATGATTTAAATGTATTTTATGCACGTGTTTTGATTAACATGGTACCTACTGTTTAAACATGTTTTGAAGTATGTTTTATACTATTTTTGATCATATAATGATGATGGATGCATTTGGTAAACGGTCCATGTAAGTATGTGGAATACTTGTTTTAAAGCATGGTCAATTACTTTGTAAATGGTTTTGAATTGATGCATATAAAAATAGTGAGGTACATGGTTGATAATGAATTATATTGGCAAGTGATGTGGTTTAAAATGTTAGCGGATATGGTTAGCCGGCCATACGATTGATAGTGCACTATAAAAAGTCACCTTGGGTGTCGAGGGGTTTATACGGTGTACCAAATACTCCATCCAAGTACCCTAACGATTGAGGGGTTATATGGTACCAAAAACTCCCGTTATTAGATTATGCATCTAACTGATGATTGGGCTTGGTGTCCTCGGGTTGTAAGTGGTACCATAATTCCGGTTGAGAAGACATGAAGTGTTGAGAGGATACTTGTTGAATCCGTGTATCCGATGTAATATTTTTTTAAAGTAAATTTGTTTAATGATCACTTGAAAGCCAATATAATTGTTGATGTATCATGTTGATGGTTGTTAATGTATAATGTTGGTTTATACATGTTTACTCTTTAAGCTTTTCATATGGGTTGTTATGAATGGGAAGACTTGAGGGTTAGCAACGGGATTTTGTTGTTGATCCATGATACATGTTGTATATGGTTTAATATGATGGTTTTTGAAAGTGTTAAGTGCATGGTTTTCAAGGTATGATGTTCTATACGATGATTGAAATGATGATTTCAATGTGGTTTTGGAAAAATAGTTTTTAAATACATTGATGGTGTGTTGTTTGAGCAAGCAATGGGGAAACTCCCTAAGCCTTATGTGCTTACACTCTCTTTATCCATCAATGTAGAGAATTAAAGGTTTGGAGGCAGCAAGCAAGCGAAGGATATCCAAGTACTTTGGCTATTGAACGTATGGTTTCAAACTAGACTTGTAGTAATAAAGGCAATGGGATTTTATTGTTGTTTATGGAGGGTTTTGGGCAAACTCCTTGTTTAAGCATGTTTGTAATGCTGCTTCGGATTTGTAATTGGCCTTTTATGTTGGTTGTGGCTTTGATGTTATGTTTTGATTGTTGAATGATATGGCTTCTAGGAAGCATGCCTCTAGTTTACCCTTTAAAGCTTAATGCCATGAAATGATGATGTTTCTGTGATGTCTTGATGAGGATTGATCCCTAGTAGTGTTGTGTACTTAAGTGAAGCATGTTAGAGTATGTTTGAATCCTTGAAAGCATGAAAACAAACAATTTGGGACATTTTGTGTCCAGGCATATCGATACGCGTACCCATGTGCCAAAACGGGTATGCACAAATTGAACTAGCATTTCGGTACGCGGGTTAGTGTTTTGATACGGCTCAATATATTTTGGCAGGTCATATCGATGCACAAGGAACCGTATTGGTGCAGTTTTGAGCTATTGGTATTTGGTTTTTAGTTATCGTAGCCCGTATACCGATAAACCTTGTGATTGTACCAATACAGATAGAAGTTATGGTGGTTATGGACTGTTTTATATTTTGAAATTCTTTCGTTTTGGTCCCTAGTTTATATTTATGCCATTAGATGAATTTGAATGATCGATTTGAGTTGATTTTTACATATGAGCATGAAACTTGATTAATTAAGGATCGGTAACCTTAAAATGGGAAAAGTCCTTCCAATTTTCTAGAATTGCAATTTAGTCCTTAAATTTCAATTGTAAGCAATTGAATGTCGATTCAACGCCCGATTGAGTTAAAATTTCACCCGCTTCCAGTATGGAAACCATACGTTATAATGTTTCATCTAGATAAGATAAAAATAGACGTGTATCGAGTTAAATCTTTTCGGGTTTGCTTTGGCAAACCCAATGTGGCTCGCTCAATTCGGTCTTGCGTCTAGACCGGTTCAAGGGGGTTACACAAGATGCTTGTTGAAACGATAAGTGAAAGTCTCAAAATGTTATTTTACTAAATTTGAGAAAATAGAACAATTTGATAAGTCATGTAAAACATGATAAATTCAATGCAATGCCGCAAGTACCAATTGTATGAAAGACGCAAGAGCCTATCACCCGAAATAGAGCATCCAATCCTGGAATTCCTCAAAACTGCAGATTCTGAGAAGGTTTCTTGCCAGATGCTTAATCTTAAAATATTTGAGCCGCCCTTTAATGTTTTTCAACCCAGATCCTCCTTTCATTTCAAGACACCCTTTGCGAATTTTCATCTTGAACCCCCATTTTCTTTTAATTTTGATTTTTTTATTTCTAGGTTGCCCTTTTGAGTTTTCACCATAGACATTTTTATTTTGCGAAGCGCCCTTTTTGGGTTGTCACTCTGCTTTTTTATTTTTTTCAATCTCTTTTTTAATTCTTCGAGCGTAACATTTCTTGACCGAGTCTGAGTCCATTAGATTGCTTAACTCATCTTTGATCATCTCTGGTTAAAAATCAACACTCCTCCGAAAAGAGGTCTCCTTGATGTATAACACTTTCCAATTAGGCATCCATTTCCCACGGAAATCCTTATGAACTGGCAAGATCTTTTCGAGCACTAGTTTTCCTTCTCAAAATTTTTTTGGATGAACTTTCATTGTTGTGAGATCGCATCATTCTTTCTTGGTATCTAACCATGGCATATTGCTTTTAGTCTCCTCTCTTCAATGAGATTCAACTGACCTTATAAAGTTTATACTCATTCTGTGTCATCCAATTTCACATTTGTCAATACCCAGCAACAGAATCTAAACCTCAATTCATAATACTGCTTCCATCCCATAGACCAAGGAATAAAATGTTGCCCATATTGAAGTGCACACTGTGGATTGAAATACGTACAAGGTCAGCGGTAGTTTCTCATACCAGTCTTTGAGATAATCTTTTTGATGTTTATGTTTACTGACTCTATTGCCCTATTCGTCTCTGAGCACTTAGTTAAAAAATTATGATGCTTTGTCTTGAAATGCTCACCAAACTTCTAATATCATCTTGTTGTTCATATTAGAGGCATTATCAATGATGACTCTCTCTAACAAACCATATCGATAGATAATCTCTCTTCAGTGTCTTGCAAGCTGTTACTCTTGTAATACCGTCATAGGAAGCAACTCCTGTCTATTTGGTGACGTGATCAATCATGACCCAAATAACATGGTGTCTATTGGAGGCTTTTGGATAAGCCTGCCTTATATAGCAAAAGGTATTGTATGCTCTTTCAGACATAAGCTTCCAGGGATTTGTTTCCTTTTACCTTTTGTTATACACATCGAATCATCATTTGGGAGATTAAAATTCAAGGACCCATGATCATCTAAAGCACATTTCCCTAAGAAACCTGTCATTGCTTTCTGGCTATATCAAACTTTGATAATAAAATTTGCCAACGAGCCATTCTCTAGTCAACACTCCAAAGAACAACAAAGCTTTTGAATTGGTGAGTACCGCAGTTTGTAATTGGTGAATCTTTGCTTAGATAATAAATGCCTTTTTATCTCTTGTTTCATCATGTTGGCCTAGTACACCCATTGAGTTTTCATAGACCGTTAAAGAATCAACGACCAATCTAGAACCGGTGCTATCAGAATTGGGCACTTTGATAAATATTTCTTGATCTTTGTAGGGTTTCCTGGCATTCTTCATCTCATACTTTTGGATCAATCTTTGTCAGCAACTTGAACACTAGACCACATTCTGTCTGCCCGTCTCGATGAAAAATTTAATCTCTCTGGGCTTCTTTCTCTTCTTTTATTCTTTCTTCTCTTTTTGTTTTCTTTTCCTTGCTTTCTTTTTTTCTTTTGCTTTGGTTTCATTTTCTTCTTTTTTTATTGTTTTTTTTTCTTTCTTTTTTTTTGGGGAGAGAAAATTCTGAATAGCTTCCTCTTTGACAAGGTTAATTTCAGTTCCACTTTTGCTTATCCATGAGTTTCCCAAATGTGGCTTCCAAAAGTATGCTTTGACGAATTGGATCTCAACCGATACTTCCTCAATCCTTGGAGAATCATTCTGGAAGTTTTCATCCATCTTTATTTCGGTTGCCATGGCCCTATGAACTGTTGCCCAATGCTTTTAATCCAAATGACATTAGCTTGTAGTGAGTCCCACCTGGTTGTAAATGTTGTTTTCTTTACCTAGTTCAGATCAAAAGAAGATTGTTTTTCGGGCCCATTTTATTAAAGTCTCGGCCATTTTGAGAAATTTATCATCAAATTGCCTTTGCAACATTTCCGGTCCCATTCTTCTAAGCTTTCACCGAACAATCTTGTATCGAGGCCTCATGAGTAACTGGTGCATAACACTGTCTAGATCTAACCCCGAGTATATCCTAGTATGACCATGCAAAGATGTCTTTGAATTCTTGTTGCAATACAATCAAATCACACTTGATTTTTGTTGAGGAAATCAAACGGATCTTTACTTTTTGCTTTTCATCTCGAGTCCCCAAATTTAGAATCTCAATTTCTTGTTTGTGAAGCAAAATCTATTTTCCTCATTTCTGATCAGCCTTGACAATTCCTCAGGGACATCAATTTCCTCTTCATCTTCGTATTCATTTACCTCCATCAATCATATAGCCGTCTCTATTTCGGGATTAGAGTCTGATTCATTCATATAGTTAATAATAGGGGCCCTGGAAAGAAAATGGGAATATGTACATATATTTGAAAAGAATTAATATTTTAGGGATGCATATTTTCTATTTGAGAAAAATTATGTAAGAAACAAGCATCGAATACAAATAAACCGAATAACCTCCCTTACAAAGGACCCCCAATGCTCGCGGGCAAAAGCGATTAGGATGGTTCAGGGTATTATTCTGTAACGGTCCTAAAACTGCAGATAGATCTCATGTGGTCTAACTGTCAATCTTTTTTCAAGGAAGACTTGAGTGAATTTTAGCCTCGACAATTTTTCAATTTTCTTTTTTCTAGCACAAGGACATGCCTCTTCTTGCTTATGTTCTGATGTTCTCATTAAGTCTTGAATTAAGACTATCTTGCCTATGAGTTTCCTCATTTCATCAATCAATTACTTGCTCTTTTCCATAGAATTTTCAATTATTTTCACATGGAAATTAACAACTTCTTGTAGTCGGTGACTGGATAAACTCTATTTTCAAGATGCTGGTCGGGCATGTCCATTCGAGGTTTCTTCCTTCAAATCTGATCATTCTCAGTTAGTTTCACCTTGCTATTTCTTCTTTTTCTTTTCTTGATGTCTTTCATCACTTGATCTTCAGGCAATCCAATTGCATTGGCTCCAATTAGGCGACTATCTCTTGAGTTATAAATCTTAATAGACCGACCATCAGTGTCGACCTCCAAAATCCCATGGTTTAGAAAGTTTTGAACTTGGTACTTGAAAGTGTAACATTCTTCAATGTCTTGATCATGAATTCCATTATGATATTCACAATGATTCCTAATGTTATAACAACTTGGATGATGGGGCTTTGAAGGCTTCAACTGATGTGGTGAAGCTTCGAGCCATTTGAAGTATAGATCGTGAAAGGAAACATAAATGAGATCCAGTTTAGTCTTTGATTTTCCACTGACATGAGCACTTTTTTGAGCATCTGTCTTTGGAGTATTCTTCGGTAAAGGAAAAGTTGAAGAGGTAGATGTCCAAATATTACTTTTATTATGGTAGACCCCGAATTGTAGCTGATTATCCACAAAAGCTTGCTGTAGATTCGGTCTTTTTTCTTTTATTTCAACTCTTATAGCAAATGATTGTCTTTTGTAGAATCAGTGTTCTTCATTCTCAAAACATAAATGTCTGTTCCTGATGAGACCACTGACTATGTGTTTCAAAAACATGCAATCCTCCACAGAGCGACTAAAATCTCCACAGTAATAAACGCAAGCATTTTTAATGCCATAAAAAGACTTGTAAACTTCAATGGAACCATCACCACAAGTGATTCTGTACAAGGTAGGGCAACAAATTTGAATATGGCATTAGAATAGGGATAATCGTCTCCCTTTTCTTACTAAACCATTCGACCTCTTTGTCTTTTGTTTCTATGCTTGTTACTACTCTTTTCTTTGACGGAGGCAATTACTATGTGGGAAAATTTCTAACCTCAACTAAATCCTTGGCTTTCAATACTTCGAAAAAATATTCTACAAACATATGCGGTTCTTTGACTCTGTTGGAATCATCTTGTTTTTTAACATTCTCATAACCTTTGAACAATACAGGTCTTGAACAAACATCAAAATTTTGAATTTTACTCGGTTATTCTATATTTGTTTGCTTGATGATGTCCATTTTAGCTCTTACAACTCTCATCAGCACACTGAGGCTAGGAACGTCACCTCCAAATTTTGTTTCCAAATTCACTGAATCATTAGCTGATACTCTGGCTGTATTGGTATGAACCTTCTTCATAACTGATCCTTCGGGTTGCACCTTTTATAAGGAAATAAAATTTATACGAATATGAGATTAAAAAGCGCCCAATTATGTTAGGACACCCCTATTCATATTCAAAAATATATTTCCAACATAAAAGGTTTTTAATGCATGTCCAATTATTGTCTTGTTTATTTTAAGTTCTAATATAAAAAGGTTCTAATTAATAAAATTGTTTATGACTATGAATATTATTAAATTTAAAGGCTTTTATGAGATAGTACCAATTGCTTGAATACCATCCATATCAAAACCCCTAAATTTTAGATAATATTCACTAATTAATTTTGTTATTCTAATTATTTAAAGTAATAGTCCTAATTAAGGCTCTAATTAACTAACTAAATATTTACCAAATTATAAGGTTGTAGTAAATATTAAATGTTCTACTTTAAAGCCCTGTTGGAATAACACCCCATTACATTGGGACACTACCCAAATTTGAACTTCAAAGCTTTCTAATTAATATCCACTAATTTGCTACAATTACCTCATTTAATTAATTATTAAATCCTAATTAAAGAACCTAAAAGACTAAGGCTCTAAACAACTAATCAAAATTAAATGATTAGATTGTCTAGCATAAAAAAATACATGCTCAATTTAAAACATGCACCAAACATATAATTTAAAACAATTAGAATAAATAAATAAAGATGTAAAGGACTTAATTGAAAGAATTACAAACTTTAATTCCCGATTTTCATTGAATTAGGGCCAAATTGCATTATATCTTAAAATTCCAGGGACCAAAACCGAATTATACCAAAACCTTTAAAAATTGGCAGATCTTACAACTCGACCTGACTTTAGATGCACGAATTCCCTTGACTCGGTGCCAAAATGATATTTGTTTCGGGTTGAGTATAAAAGCCCCAATACCGGGCCAACTCGGCCATAAACTCATTTTGCACTCTCTCTCCACCCTCTCTCCTCTCTCAAATCCTCTCAACTCTAACCCCTCATACTCAGGAAAACATCACTCAAATGGATCAAAACCATAGTTTTTTGGATGAAGTCCATCCGTGTTCATCATGAACCGGATGAAATTCAAACTTTCAAGCGATAAAATGATGTTCTAGTTGCCATTTGATCTTCCACCACCCAACTCTGACCACTCACCGCGTTATCCAAAAATCTGACCGCCTCCGATCTAGCTCCAGCGACCGTGAAGTGATTCTCGGTTGCCGTCGGGCAACCTTCGGTAACCATAAAAAACCCCTAAAATTTTCCTTTTTCTCATTCTAAGCCTAAATCTAACCCCGGTTCATCAGAACCTCCTAGCTCTGACCACATAAGCCTTAAACTGCCCATTTCAACTCCGGCCACGCCTAAAATCCCTCCGACCACCTTAGAGATATGTCACGATCCCCTTTCTCTTTTAGATTTTCATTTCTGTTCTTATTTACAGAAACTAACATTATTTTTCTTTGCAGGAACTAAAAGATCGAAGAAGGATATATCTTATGTCGGTTAAATGGTGATTTCGGCCACTAATAAGTTTTCCCAACGACGGTCTTATTCCAGATTTCGAAAGCAGTCTACGGCTCCAATGACATTCCTACTTCCTGACGACCGTTTGAATCTCTAGGCAACCTCTCTCATCTTTATTATTAATTATTATTATGATTATATTTATTATTTATGGTATGTAATTATGATTAGTGATTAATGGCTTGGCATTTCTCTTTCATGCTATTTATAGTTGGTGGAAAATATCGTAAATAATGATGTCATCTTGGTGATGTCACTCTATAGCTGGCACCAACTAATGGGCAAGAAGACCAAAATCCATGTGAGAGTTTCTGGACCAACCAACAGCTGTCGCGTGTCTCCTAGATCTTAAATTTTGGTAGAAAACTCAAATTCTGCGCTTGTTGGGTTGGATTATACCCGAAAATGGGTTGTAAATGGCAGGAACAAGTGTACTTAATTGAGAATTGGACTTTGAAACTGTAATTGGGCCTTGTACTTATGTATAATGGACATTTATGGACTATTTTATATTTTTTGGGTTTATATATTTATTTATTATTTGTTTGTAAGAGAAATATATGTATATATGTAGGTACCCGGGTAAAATTCAGGTCTTACACGAATACCCCAAAGTCTAGTGACCTCTTTCTTAAAATTGAGTACAAATAAGTAAACTTTGAGAATCCCCCAAAGAAGATTGTTTTTACAATTTTCGGCTCACTAAAACTCCAACAGTTGATAAAAATAAAGATACAATAAGCTCACTCAAGTGTGTACAAGATATTACAATGAAAAGTTCTCAAAAACTTTGGAATTTTGCTTGGACGCTTTAGGATCATTATCTTGTTGAAGAAGCTTTGGAGACTTGTTTTTATACCCTCTCATTTATTTCCAACCGTTTGAGTTGTTGAGAAATTAAATATAGTCGTTGAGCTGCAACTTTTTCGCATTAAGTGATGTCAGAAAACTGTGGGTATCGATACATGAATGCCCATACTAGTACATGCCTAAAGAAGAAATAGTTGTTAGTATTACAGAGTGTACCAGTATGTAAGACTGCGTATCAGTATGGAGTAAGGGGTACCGGTATGCTAAGGGTCGTACTGATACTAAAATTGCTCACTCGAATTTCAATGGAGCTTTGGGTATCGGTACGCTCAAGGCCGTACTGGTACTCAGAGTAAAAATCTCTGAGTATCAAGCATACCATATTTGTACGAGGGTCATCGTACCGGTACTCAATGTGTTCAAAAATAATTTTTGCTCTAGTGTGTATCGGTACGGGGTTTACTGTACCGGTACTGACAAGGTATTCGAAAAGAAAAATATTAAACATTCGTACCGATACGTTAAGGGTCGTACCAATACTTATTTACCACTTTGGATTCTAGTAATCAAAAATCGTACTGGTATTCACTGGCCAAATTGGTCTTCTTTAGGTGTAACAAAACACTTAAAAATATTTCCTATGAAAAGATTAACTTATATATAATATTTTCTTCAAAGATAGTTAATTTTGTTAGAACGCTTATCTTTTGTGAGTAATTTCAAATACCTTAAAATTTTATATATTTACTTAAAAGTCTTTGTTATATCAAAATCAAAACATAGATTTAACAAATGCCTTGATAAAACATTCACAATCGACCCAATCATAAGCAACTTACACTCCAACTATATGATCCCATCAAAATTTTTAGAATTTTTAATAATATTTTAATCCTTTTTGAAATGACTTTGTAATATTTTAGAAATTTTAACTTTTCTATTTTTTAATAATATTCAATAATTTTAATAAATTTTATATAAAATAATTTTTACCCACATTGTTAGCACGATAAAATCTAATTACTATTATTTTTTTTAACGGTCTAAAGGTGATTACAAGGTAATATCTGTTCATACATATTTTTAACCCTTTGATAATGCGCATACACCTTGTATACTAAGTGATTCGAACTCGTGTCTTCTAAGATGAACATCATCTACTTTTTCACTGAGATACTTGTTGGGTTCAAATCTAATTAATGATAAGAGAAAAGAAATAAAGATTATTCAGAATTAAACACAAGATTAATTTCAAATAAAGAATTGACATCATATTCTGTGGCTCAATTGTTAGTAAGTGCATAAATGTGCGTTGTTTGTTTAATTTTTTTATTAGGGAGATAATTATATTTTTTGGCAAATATTAATCTTAATTATATTTAAAGGGGAGGGAATGGGGAGACTTTAGGGGAAGGATGAGGTGTTCTTAGTGGGTCTAGAACCCATGACCTAAGGGAAAGGGAATAAAGATGAGTAGATTGATCAACCAGCCAAATATACTTGCTCGATAATTACATTCTTAAGATTAATGTCAGGATTCGAACACATATAGACAATGTTGTTTGCTTAAATTAAACAACTCTTTCTACATTCATTCACTTATATGGAATAAAACCATTCACAATTAAAGAATAGTTTGGAATATATAATCCAAAAAATGTTTATAGACAATTAAAAATAGATATTCTCAGTTAAGATAATAGAAATATTGGATCAATAAAAGCACATACAACAAGCATAAATGTAATTAGTTTTTTTAAGTGGGTAGGGTGTTGATGATTATATGTATTTCATGGTTACTCGATAAATAAAAACACACATTTATCTAAAAAATATTAAATCAATACACATGAATATATATATATATATATATAATAAGAATATAGATATATGCATATATTTCATTTATGGAATAACTGAGGTAGAATTTGCTTGACAATGTAATCGGCAAGGTAAATGTATGCATGTTGGGTAGGATGGACACTATTTGATGCGAGCATATCAACTTTTGATACGGAGGTCATGCCAACAGAATCTATTACTCGATTTAAAACTAAGTTATTTAGAGAAGTTCTTTCACTTAAATGCATTCAAGCTTCCAATTTGTTTCTTAATGTTTCAGCCTTAGATAATAAGTTATTTAATGTGTTACATGCTGATATATGACATAATATATACTTATACTTAGTTTATATATATATGCATATTGTTTACTAAGTTAAGTGTGTTTTCCTTATGTTTTTCCAGCATTTATGTGTATTTTCTTTATGTTTTCTAGCAGCACGATAAAGTTTGGCAGCTAAGGATTTTTTAGTTAATTCGATTGAAGTTCAACAACAAGTGTGTAGCTCAAATCAGCCCACACCATTGTTTTTCAGCTCATTTCAGCTCTAGCACATTAATTCAGCTCAATTCAAGCTCACTTCAACTTTAGTAGCTCAACTCCAGCTAATGAGTCTAAAGGTAGCTCGATGATGGAGGGACATGTCCTACACTTGAGAGAGTGTCCTACAGCAAGTGTGCATCAAGCTAGAAACTCCAGCAAGCTAGGCGTCCAAGCAGCTCAATTGAGCACATGTGCAGTGCAAGCATGGCAGATTTTGAAATCTGATTTCCCTCCTCTTCACATGGGCGGCAATGAAGGATAAGGCCAAGTGGTTTTCTCTTTGAATTTTGAACATTTCACATGTGCACATTGTTCAAAATTCAGATTTCCCCCTCTCATCTAGGCGCCATTTAAAGGCTGATCAGATTTTGATTTTTAAACAACTTTAAAATCAGCCATTAGAATCCTTTGTAAATTAACTCTTCATTTCACCACCCTAGGATTTAAATTAGGAAGTTTTCTTTTGAATTTCAAATAATCTGATTCCCTCTTGTAATTTGGCTTATATATAGCCTTAAGACTTTGTATTATCGAGAATTACATGAAATCATAATTTACTTGTGAGAATTTCTCTCAATATGGTTCTTCATTGAACTATTCAGACTTTTCAAGCATTGTGCTTGTGTTGTCTACACCAGATACTTCGGGTTCTTGATTCACTAATCAATAGGTCCAAATCCTTTGAGCATTTAACGTATAAGGTTCGGGTTTATACTCTTTATAGTATAGGTTCTTCCTTGTTTTTATTTTTATTTTAATTTTCAACAACTTTAAGCCTTCTTCTTCACCATTTTCCAACCACCATTGTTGAACCTTCAAACCTTCATATTTCCCGAAACCAATTACACCATCTTTAAACCAAATTTCCAGCAACCTTAAACAACATAAAATCTACCATAAACATCTTCTTTTGCAGCCACACTTCTATGCAGGAATCCTTACTTCTATCGTAGATCCGACACAATCAATGGAGGCCTTTTTCAACGGGCAGCCTCGTATCACTATCCCAAAACAAAAAACTCTGTAGGATTTTTACATATTGGAGTCAACGGATTACACAAAAATGAAGCTTCCAGGAGTCCAGTGCCTCAACAACCTCTCCTCGTCTCTACAAACCCTGCTTCGCCATACAAACATATATGATATATGTTATTGGATTCTTTTGTCTTCCATACAACTCAAACTAGGTAAAAAAAAAGGGAACTCGGGCAAGAAAATTTTTGGAAATAGATGAGGCTATGACCCATCAACAAATCTAAACATAATCCTCTAAAATTTTAGAACAACATTTGAGTATTTTCTTCATGTCAAACATAGTTATATCAAATCCAAAAGACAATCACAATTAAATTGGTTTAAAGGATTACCGTATTGTTGGGGATGATTAATCATGTCAGACATTGGCTGATAAACGTCTGCATATAAAATTTTGCTCAGCGGAAGCTTTGCTTGTAATTCTGGCAACAGTTTGGCAAGCTTCTTATTATAAGATCGAGCATTGGAGTTCTGATCTTCTAAGCAGTTCCGATCTGTTTGAATTTCAAATTTGGCCGTCATTTGAATCGGTAAGCAACGGATCGGAAGTAGCCCAGCTATAACCATTTTTCGGCATCCGAGTTCGTATAACTCCTATATGTTTAATCATAAAATACGATTAATTAAATGAAAATTCAGACAGGAAGTTGGAATCAGTTGCACTCCCGTTTAGTTAATGCATTTGGACCTTTGGTTCAATGATACGATCTTTATTATGAAACTAAAAGGCTAATGGTTCAAATGTCTTTATAAAATAATTATATATATATATATGTAATTAGGTAACTTGGGTTTTACTCTTAATCCAATAGTTTCAAGTTGAGCGAGTTGAGTAAATTACCGTGAGAAAATCTTCTAGTTTCTGAAGCAGAAAATATTGGTATGCATCAATGTCGAACTCCAATCGTCTGGTCGGAATATGGAAGAAATTGAAAACAAAATCATTAGTTCATGCACTGATTATTACCAGAGCTTCACCGATGATGTTCTTCGCCTTGTCTTTGCCCACAACTCCCTTGAGCTTGTCTATGTAACTCTTGAACATATCAATTTGTTTTGAAACTGGGATCACATTGGATAACCTTGTAGTTAAATCATTGAATCCCGATCCTGCCGAGGCGAAGCTGACACATGTTCGGAGCTCATTTTCCGACAGATTTGGCTTCAGAAACGGCGGGACTTCGTCTTTGATCCTTAGAAACGATGCAACGAAATCGGCAACAAGTTTTCCATCAGAAAATCTTCCCGTCGGCACGTGGTCGGGAAAGTTTTCACCGTACGGAGGCATATTAGCTTTAAAAAATGTTTTGACATAGTTGTTATTGCCGGTATCGACAGTTGAATCGCCAAAGACGATAATGGCTGGAAACTTTGGGGGTGGCATGGTTGTTGCCGCGGTGGCGACGCAGCAGCGTTGATGGAGGATATATAAATGAGTAGTAGGACAATGATTAAGAGTATGGAGGTTGCCATATCAACTTCTTTTAACAAGAAAGCCTTTGAAACTGAGGAATATTGCGAATATTTAAATACTTTATCAATGGGTCACGGATTAGTATTTATAGCTGCAATTGTTTGGGTATTTTATAAGTTCAACAAATACCACGAAGAAGTTAAATATGTATGTTTAAGCTATAGATATAATAAATTATCACTGAATCTGAAATTCGTTAATCAATTTATAAGATTATAAATTATGATTGGGTATTAAATGTTAGTGTTATAAGGCATATATCAAATAAATTTAATAAGGCATAAATATATTAGAAAGCAAATTAATACTCCGATAGAAATGAGTATAATGTTTATCTTAGAAGACACGAGTTCGAGCACCTGTATATGTCTTGTCAAAATTTTTAAAAAAAATATGAACATATACTACCATGTAATCACACAATGCATTCAAAAAATATTAGAAGACTTCTGATTCTAAAGGGGTTTAATTGATTTTTTTAAAATTTTTTAAGAATTTCGTTGATTTAAAAAAAAAATTAAGAAGAAAATATATTTTTTTATAAAATATATAGTTTAAAATAAAGCATTAAAGGTTTAAATAAATTAAAATATTTAAAAAATATGCTAATAATTCAAAATAATAAATAAATATTTTTAAAATTATTAAAATTTTAGGCATTTTACCAAAAGTATACCATTTTTAAAATTATTTATCAAAAATACTCCCCCAAGATTAATTCTTGAAATGACTTATTATTAGCACATAGGATAAAGGCGTGTCATATTCGTTGTCCTTTTTAAAATGTGTATTTTTACTTTACGTCCAATCAATAGATATAAAAATAATTTTCTAATTTATGTGAATGACACGCTTCTTTAGCTCGTAAATCTAAAAAAATTACATAAATTTAAAAAAAAATTACTTCAATCGAACGCACGAACAAAAGTTACGACTTTTTAAGGTTTTGAACTATACTCATAGTTCAAACACGCGCATGATTATTTTTTAATTGCATCATTTCACTAAAAATATTTTTTCAAACCCTTGAAAGACACGACTCACAAAACACGCCTTTTAGTATTACAAGGCGTCTTCTGAAACATGTTCACTAAGCTGTCATGCAGGGTAAATGTGTGTCCTATTAAACGTGCTTTCCAAAACGTAAGATTGACAAGTGTGCTTTTGTCCTATGTATCTGAAAAAGGGTGTTATTTTAAGAATTAATCAAATATGGGTGTCAATTTGAAAAGTAAGTTTTTTAGCGTTGATATTGGGATAAAAATGTCAAAGTTTTAGAAACAATTGAAAATTGGGTAAATTACGTATATCAACATTGAACTTTACTCTCAAATCTATTTTTGTCACTGAAATTTTAAAGTATCCAATTTACTCACTGAAGTTTAGATATTGAACGTTTTTTTCTCACTTCTCCGTGAACGTTTTTGACGACGTCCATTTACTAGTGAATAAAGAAACTTCTCCAAGACCAGAACGATAGAGAACTTCCTCGGCACGAGAGAAGCAACATACTGACAAACAGGCTCCATCCTAAAATAGAGGAGGGAGATCGACGAGAAAGACTTAATTGATTTATTTGAAAAAGTTTAAGTGTTTCTCGCACCCTTAAGTCATTTAATTATTCATATAATTTTGTTACATACACACATTTTATTTATGCCTAATGACATTCTTATCCTTGAACTTTTCAATAAAAGTCATTTAAGACCTTAAATATTTTTCATTTCTTTTGGTTCTCAAACTTTAATTTTTTATCAAATTAAATCGATGAAAAAAGTAAAAGAACTGTTAAGTTAACATTTTTCTATTTTATGTTTTTGTCAATATTATCGTTAACTATTTTTTTATTTATTCAAAGAAATAAAAAAATATTTTTAAAAAAATATGAAATTATTAAAACTTATAAAAAATTAGAAAAAAATAGATGATGTATGTTGATGCCAAAATGAAGAGGTACCGAATAAGGGAGGTGGAGACGATGGACCAAAGTGGTTGTGGTGGATTCGAGCGGTCCACCCCTATAGACTTGGGGCGAAAAGCCGCAATAAACATGGCGATATGAGCCATGAGCTAAACGAAGAAATAATGGAGAAGAGGGGTATTGCCCTTGAGATTTAGCTTGTCTTCTCTCTTCACTTGTTCAAGTATTTATAGTCTTAGGGACTGTTGGTGATTAGATAGTACCAGACCTAGTGACGACTTACGGATAGATTGGAAGAGATAGGTGTCACGGGGTCATTACTCTCTTCTCAAAAGACATGTCTGATAGGATGTGCAGTGCCACCGTATTTATATCCCAAGACCTCCTTTTTTTCCTTTCTGATGTGGGATTAATGACCCCGCCTCTTCTCAGGCGTGACATTCTCCCCCACTCAACCTCGTGACGCCCTCGTCACGAGCTTCCGCTCTCGTGATGGGTCACCTTGTCACAGTTGTCCACCCTGCCTACCCTACTCATGGGCGCTCGGCGTGAAATCGGGCAGTCAAAGGGTCGCTCTGATACCATTTGTCACATGGTCATTACCCTCTTCCCAAAAGACATGTCTGATAGGATGTGCAGTGCCACCGTATTTATATCCCAAGACCTCCCTTTTTCTTTTCGATGTGGGATTAATGACCCCGCCTCTTCTCAGGCGTGACATAGGTCCAACCCCTGAGTACTTATGCCTTGCATGTTCGGCACGTGAATAACGTACAGAGGTGACTAATCATGTCTCATCCTCAGGCAACCTAAGTGTTTCGAAAACATCTATCTCTGGTAGGGGCTTCCTTTAGAGTGGCAACCCTCATAGATAATCTCCAATGTTCATTAGATATGGAGGAGCTGAAGGGTATTTGTGGAAATGTGCGGAGGCGGCGAATTCGGGTTTAACACTTGTCCCCCTGCAGTTTAAAGTACCATAAAGTGCCACTAGCCGAAACATCATTAGAAAGCATGACTTGTATTCATTAGGAAAAAGCATGGGGACACACTTTAATTCGATATTGGTGCCATTTCAAATCGTGATTTCTAAGGGTCGTTCTTGAGAGTTTCATTTGTTGACTATAAATATCCCTTTGGGTTAGGGCAATATAGTGTTTTTCATTTTTACCTAAATCTCTGACTTCTGAGACCCATTTCTTTTAATTCCTTTCTGAATCGATGTTCCCTTGACCCCCTTTTTCGAGAATTTCTGTTGAAAAAAAAACAGTGATAAGAAAGAAATCTTTAAAAAAGAGAATCGCTGCTGGTCGGTCTAAGCCAGTAATTGGGAAATCATTTTTAAGTGACGATCGATTTGAATCAAGCTGCGGTTTCACGGCTTGTTATGGAGAACTATGAGTTTGGTTTCGAATTTCCTAGCGAAATCAATTGTATAAGCGACCGCCATGTCTCCGATGAGGGCCAATCGTGGTTCTATCTACTATTGTATTGTCTGGATGCATGGTTATGTCTTCATGCCAAATATTTTGTGTGACTACGAGATTGCTCCAGGTCAGCTGACCAGAATATCGTGGTGGCTCTTGATTAGCTACTTTTTGATATACCAAGAGAAAGGGTGGGAACCATCTTTCGTCATTCTAAGGAATCTTTTTACTTTGAACGGAGTTGCCAAGAAGACGTCTGATGGTCTTTTTAGTTTTACACAGCAGAAGATAAAAGGAGTCGATCTGAAGAGTGGTAAAGAACACAATAGAGGACGAACCAACAAAATGAAGTTAGGGCCAAACTACAACAACACATTAAGGTTTCGAAAAAGTCACTTCGAATCTTCAACTTCACAGTGTAGTGGATGAAACCCAATAAGGTCAAAAGGACTGATATCAAGGTGTTGTCTTCGCCAGAGGTGGCGTAGGTTGAGGAACTGTCGAAGGGGGTCGACTAGTCGTTCCAAAGGTAATTACACTTCAGAATGTCTTTAAATACTACCTCGGAGGGGAGAGTCATAACTGTTAAACCCATATTTCATTTTGATATAACAATGACTAATTATTAAACAGAAATAAAATTTTAAGGTACTCAATTTACTCACAAAATTGACAGACATTCGAACTTAAATATTTTCTTAGTCAAAATTTAATTCCCCAAATATTTTCTAAGTGTTTTGGTACTCAAAATAGTCAATTTGGTAACTGAGTATTGGTACGACCTATGCCGTACCGGTACAGGTTTTCGATACTGGAAACCATTAGGGTGCATAATGGCTAAAGGGTACCTATACGACTATGTGCGTATTGGTACACCTTTTTGAAATTGGAAATCAAATTGTCTCTAAGTACTGATACGACCTATGACGTACCAGTACATGGTTAAAGATTTTCTAAATCTTTTCATTAATTATTTTAATCATTGCCTTGCCAGTTTCTCGGAACCATAAAAATCAGTTACTCGTACCGATACACCCTTAGGCGCATCGATACGACCTTTTAACCAAATGTTCCAAGGATTCCAGTGAGCAAAATGAGTATCGGTACGGTACTGATCGTACCGATACCCTTTGTAAAATTCACACTCTGTATCGATACGCCATTTGGCATACCGATACCCCTTTGTTGCAATGACTCTTTCTTCTTATGGCAGGTACCGATAGGAGCTCTCGTGTACCGATACTAGTGTTTTCAGAGAGCATTTATTGCAGAAAAAGCTACAGCCCAACTCTATTCAATATCCAACCACTCAAACGACTAGAAATCAATGAAAGAGTATAAAATCAAGTCTCTAAAGCTTCTTTAAAAACTATTTAACAAGTCTAAAGCTTTCAAGCACATATCCAACAATCTTTGAGTTAAATTAGTCATATTCTTGTAAACCCACTTGAGTGCTCTTATTGTAATATTTTTATTCAAGTGTGTGGGGTTGAGTGAACTTATTTGTGCAAACAAATTGCCTTGTGAGGTTTCTTAGTTTGCTAAATTTGTATTTCTACCTTTGAATGTGTTCTTAAGGGTTTGGGGTGTAAACCTTAAGGGAGTTTGTAAGGTTATCTCCTTGAGCCTTAAAAGGAAAGTAAATCTAGTAGATTTGAGAAATTCTTAGTGTGGATAGCTAAGGTAGTGAATGTAAACCTTATTGCTCACCTACTTTTCACCAATCACTATGTGGTTTTATATCAGTCATTTGTCGGGGTGAAAGCCACTACTTCCTCCTTACATTCTCATATCATGCTCACAATAATATGATAATGATTTTTAAAACAAAATCACATCACATTTATATCGTACTAAATATGATGATCACATTTCTAAAATTCTGATAGTTTAATTAAAACTCAATCTGACATGGTAAGCATGATATCTCAAAATTTATCATAATCACAACACATAAAAATAGTCATGCAAGTTGTAAAACATTATTTCACAAAATATATAGCATACTAAATATGGTTGATCAAGATAGGATTTGTCCCTCAATACATAATAGGAGTAATATCATAGGCCACTTGATTGAGTGAGACTAGAAAATGCATGGCCAAACGCTCGAATAAATTGATATGGGATATCATAGTTATTATGGTTATAATAGTTGTACTCAAGATATCAAGAAACATTAGAAAATGGACTATACAATCATAGTTATTCGTTTATAATAGTCTAATCCATTAGATGGACTTGTGTCCAATCTAGATGTGAGAACAAAAGGATGAAATACATAAAAGAAGTTATTCACGAAAAAAGGTTAAATCGAACCACGATTTCATGTAACTTAGGTAGCAATGATGTATTGCTAGATGCCACTCATTGGTTGTAATCTTAGAATTGTTCTGGATATTACTGCTAACGTTACATGAACCTACAAGGGTCCCACCCTATGATTGAAACGAACAAATATCGACTAGATATCATGTGTACAAACTTGTTGTACACATAATTAGTGAGAAACCGAAATTGTTATAATTATTGTAATTATGGATAATTTTGTTTTTATATATATGTTAATATTTGATAAGTTATTGTAATTATCAAATACTATTAAATATATATATCTCTAAAAGAAACCTAATTAAAGTAGAATTGGGTTCTACATATTTAATTATATGCGGTTAAATATATTGTATATTTAAAGAATCCGAATTTAATTAGAATTGGGTTTTTAAATGCTATATAAAGGCATAAGGTCTAGCAGCCAACCCAACATATGTTTTTTCGAAAATCCTCTCTAACAGTTAGAGAAGAGAAAAAAATGTTCGTTTTATCCTGGTGGACTGCGTAGAGGTTGGAACGTTGTTGTGACGACTCGGGTTTGATTTGGATTCTCCTATACTCGCTGCGGAATTCCATATTACTTGAGGTAATATTTTCATCCTTTATCACCCTGAATTCGTCCCTTGTATATGGATCACTGGTGGATTACGCCAGATAATTTTTCCGCTGTGCCATGGGGTGTACCGACGTTTCCCAACAAACACGTCGTCCTTAGAATCGATGTCGTCTGAAACACATAAATAACTGCATCATATCTCATACTCAAATTTCTCAAAAATTATGAAGTACAAAATAAATTGTAATTAGTAAAACTAGGCTTTCGTGTTTGAATTAGGAAAAATGGGTTGTGAATTCAGACTTAGGGCGTCGAAAAATGTCAAGTTCAAAGTTGACTGAAAAATTTGACGGTCAAAGTCAATGGGTCGGGTCGGTTCTCGGGGTTCAACAAGTCAAGTTGACAAATTTAAAATTCAATTTTAGTTTCAGGTTCGGTTAATTCAACCGGTTAATTTAATAATATTCATAGTCATAAACAATTTAATTAATTAGAATCTTTTTCTATTAAAAATTAAAATAAACAAGACAATAATTAGACATGCATTAAAAACCTTTTATGTTAGAAATACATTTTTGAATATGAATAGGGGTGTCCAAACGTAATTAGGCGCTTTTTAAGGGGTTTACCGTCGAAATGAAAGCTAGGTGCATGCGCGACATTTTCCTTAGTATAGGGCGAAAGAGAGGGTCCACCGGGTCTTCTGGAGGGAAAATGAAGAAAACTTATGCGAGGCAGGTGACCCTCACTATTTCTGCGAGGATGATTTCTCAGAGCTAACTATTACCGCTGCTAGAGTGAGTTCTACCGTTGTTTTGAACTTGAAGCCTCTTGAACCCTTCGAGTTGATCAAGAGCTTTTCTTCTCGGTGCGATTCAACACAAACAAGGGCTGAGGTTCAAGGCTACTCAGGTATATTCATTTACACGTGTGGTTCTACATTTATCTTTGCTATTTTATCCAGCTAGGTCTAACTAAAAACCTTTTAATAGTTAAGGTAAGACCGCTCAATGAAGGGGGTGGTAGATCAAAACCATTATCTAGCTCCTGGAGCAACAAGTATGCAAAGACATTGAAGGAGGCTTCCCAAGCATTGGGTTGATGATTATGATAGTAGAGTTACTTCATGAGGCTAACAAAGAGGAAAACGTTGTCTTTTTCCAAGTCATTGAGGAGGGGCAACGATATAAAATGGGGCTACAATTAATGATGCAGAACTTCGGCAATCTGATGCTAAGGTTGAGACATCGAGGAAAGAGATAGCCGGAGTCAATCAAGAGTTGGCTGAGGCTCAGCGATTGTGCACACAACTGGAGAAAGATCGCAAGGATGATGCTGGTATGATTAAGGCAACCAAACTTTAAGCCATAAAGGTCGATGGTGAGGCCACAACTAATCGAGCAGAGGTGTAGAAGGTAAAAGATACGACTGCTAGGAATGTTGAGGAGCTCCAAAAAACCAGGACGGATTTGGACGTTCTCCGTATGAACGCTGCTCAGCTGCAGGTAGAAAAAGTCAAAGCGGGGGAGATGGTTGATGAGAAATTGGCTAGGTTCATAGATCTGGTCCAGACGTGTGGGTGCACCATCGTTTGTGCTATTCAATGAATGCCTGGCCTATTTGATATGAATGATTGGAATATACGTTGTAACTGGTAGAATTGTGCAGATCTTGAGATGTTAAGCTTTGATCCTTTAAATCCTTACGGGGAGAGATGAAAGAATTATCAGAAGATTATCAGAAAATATGGTACAAACCTAGAGTTAAAAGGCTAAAATTTTTCTTTAAAAGCCATTCATTTTCCAATGTAGGGGGATATTCCAATGGTTGGGATCAGGAATCTGTCAACAAACCATTTAAAGGGAAAATTCCTAATAGAGAGATAGTTGTTGGTGAGCCTACTAACGATCCTTTGGTAGGTGGCGCTGGAGACTCTATTAAGGATTAGGTTGAAGAGAGAATCTCTTACTCATCTTTGTTTAAATTCTTTGGGTTTGTACTTCCCTTGAGTTTGGGCTTAGCCCATCAAGGCATTCCAACTTAATTTTTTTCCGGGCTATTACGGTGGCCTATAATCATGACTTGGAGGCATTTTTCCTGTCAACCCAAGTCCAGGCCTTAAGGCCTTTGAGGATGTATTTCTGGTTTTTAGCTGTCTGAATCATTATTTTGGCGATAAATGGCTCAATGCTCTAAATAAAACAATGATAGTATTTATAGATAATAGACATCTCTGGTTTGTTCTTATCAATGATGCATTCAACATTGGTTTAGCGAAAACATAAGGATCAATATCATCTATGACTTCGTACAAGCATCTCTGGTTTGGTTTAGAGAAGACATATAGATTAATAGCATTTGTGACTCTGCACAACCATCTCCTGTTTGGTTTAGCTGAGTCATGTAGATTAATATCATCTGTGACTTCGTACATACATCTTTAGTTTGGTTTATCGAAGGCATATAAATTAATATTATCTATGACTCCGCACATGCATTTTCGATTTGGTTTAGTGAAGGCATGTATATTAATATCATCTGTGAATCCGCATGGACATCCACACTTCTGTAGACCGTGTGTCTTTCAAGACATAGAAGTGTGGGGACTTATATTGTTAAACTATCTAAGGTGACATTTATCGGAGCATACATCTACATTTTTACAAATCAAGTGTCATTCGAGACACATGAGTGTAGGCATCTCAACAAATTTGGAGAAAACACAATGCTTTGCATTCAAATGACAGAAGTATTCAATTTATCTGTACTTTTACAAAGTCAGTGTCGCTAAAGACATGGATGGTATGTAGGCTTTCGCACTTTTGTAGATCATGTGTCGTTCGAGACATAGGAGTGTGGGAATTCATGTTGTTGAATAAATTGGGGTAACATCTGCCAGAGCAGACATCTATACTCTTACAGATCAATTGTCACTCGGGACACATGATTATAGGTATCTCAACACCCTTAGAGAATATCACAATGTCTGGGGCATTGAATGAGTGAAGGTAGTAGATAACTTTTCGATAGAATGGATGAAACTAAAGATTGGAAATATGAAAACGTATAAGATCATTTTGAAAGGAAGAAACCATCAGTAACTTCATATATTCATATATTTGTCCAAATACTTATTCAAATAATTCATCCATCAAATGACGTATTCGCGTATTTGCATAGCAATTACACCATTCTACCATCCATTCACTCAAAAGAGTATGTTTATTTATTTACAAAGTAGTTCAAGTAGATGTTCCTAGGGAGTGTACCAACTACCTAGGGTATTATCAACTTCTTAAGGAGTACTATTCAACATAGGTTATTCCTCGATACTTGGAGGCCCGTAGGGGGAAGCGTTTGTTGAAAGAGTGTTGCAGAGGGTCCAAGTAATGATGATTCTTCTTCTTTCTGTTTTGTTGTCGGGGAGCTTGAGCTGCTTCCTCGAGCCCATTGATGACGATGCTAGGGCAAAGAAAGAATTTTCTACAAGAACGCTTCCCTACAATCCAGGTTTCGACTGCTTACGAACATTTAGCCTGTAGGTTAACCACCATGGCTTTCATTGTGATTACTTCAGCAACATCCACGCTAGATGATTCAAGGTCTTCTATCACTACTATTTCAGGCGTTCGGAGCCTACTTGGGGCTACACCTAGCATGAGCCACTAGATGGTGTATACAGGGTGTTTCTGGAGTTCCCATGGTGACTCGCGTAGTTGGGGATGGAGTGAGGCGTTTTGTTGAAGAGACGAAGTTGATATCTTGTGGTCTCAGATTTTCACTAGATAGTCAATCTTCGCCAACAAGTGTGGCGAGATGTTGCCATCCCATCGCCTTCTCGTCACAGCTATTGGAAGTGAGTGGCGAGAAGTTGTCATCCCATCTTCTTTGACTTTCTTCTAGTCGAGAGTCAAAGAGAAAGGTTTTCATGGCGGCTATGACACTTTTGGTGCTCATTGTCGTTATTGATTCAACCATTAGCGCCGTCAGCCAAAGAGACCTGAGGTGTTGAGAGTGCCACCAGGAGAGCCACTGTGATTGGTTATCTTGGTTAGGAGGATTTCCATGCTCACCACACCAATTGTTGATGCCAAAATGAAGGCACCGAACAAGGAAGATGGAGACGGCAGGTCAAAGTGTTTGTGGCAGATTTGGGTGGTCCATCCCTGTAGACTTGCGGCGGAGAGTCGCAGACAGCATGACGATCTGAGCAATGAGGGAAATAAGAACAGATAATGGAGAACAGGGGTACTGCCTTCGAGATTCGACATGCTTTTTCTCTTCACTTGTCCGAGTATTTATATTCTCAAGGATTGTTGGTGATTAGATAGGTCTGACACTCGAGTACTTAGGCTTTTTATGTTGGGCAAGTGGATACCGTGCAGAGGTGCTTCTCCATGTCTCATCCTCAAGCAACCTGAGAGTTCCGGGAACATCAGTCTCCGGTGGGGGATTCCTTCAGAGAAACAACCATCATAGATCATCTTCGATGTTCGTCTGATATGGAGGAGTCGTAGGATATTTTTGGAAATGTGTAGAGGTGGCAGATTTGGGTGTAACCATGTCATCTCAACATGTATATTACTTATATTGTCAAGTGGACCAATTTAACAAAAAAAATTAAAAAAATCGTGAGTAAAAAGAGAGAAAAAAGAGTTTAAGGGTTAAAATGGTTTTCCAAAAAATTTGTGGGCTAAAGATGTTATTAGTTCTTTCATTTATCATAATATGTGTGTTCATTTTATATTGATATTGTATCCTAATAATTCAGATTTACTTGAAAACGTCAACACAATAACCGGTGAATAACCAGTTGTGACTTGGAAGAGAAGTTATGAAAACAAAGAAAACATAAAATGAATTTTTAAGTTACATTTTCTTTAAATGTAAGATGGTCGATAATAATTTGAAGCACATGATCATGTTGACACTTTCATATGAACTTAGCCTTGAAGATGACCTTTCCTAATTTATACGGATTAGATTCCACCTTGATTCTTTAATAATAAAAATATATATTTTTTATTTTAAAATTTAAAATTATCTTAAAATTATTTTTTTGGAAATTCTAGAAATTTATTTAAAATTTGTAAAAATATTAAATATTATTAAGATTGTAAAATATTCTTAAATTTTTCAAAACTCTAAAATATTACAGATTTATTTTTAAAAATATAAAAAATTTGTAAAAAAATTAAAATCCTATATAATTAGTTTAAATATTAAAAAACTAAATATTATTAGAAAATTGTAAACCTTTTTAAAATTGTAAAATATTACAGTTATTTAAAGAATATAAATTTTATAAAAAATTATTAAAAATTTTGAAAAAAAATTATTTAAACATTTTAATGTGACATTATAGTTGGAGTGTGAGTTGCCTATGATTGAATTAGTTATACGATTTAATAATTTTGATGAAAGTTTTGTAATTCTTTTAATAATTTTGTAATATATTTTTTTTATAAATTTTAAAACTTTATATTTTAAAGACAATTTTTAGGCACCCTTAACACTGGAAAATTATAATTCAAAACGCAATCACATGAATCCATTGATAAAATATCCGTAACGACCCAATCACAAACAACTCATACTCCAACTATATTATCTCATCAAAACTTTTATGATTTTTTTTATTAATGTTTTAATTTTTTATATTTTTAAGACTTTGTAATATTTTAAAACTGTAAATTTTTCAATAATTTCAATAAATTTTTATATAAAATATTTTTTCACTCACGTTGTTCATGATAAAATCTAGTTATTATTATTTTAATAAGAGGAATGAAAAAAAAAATTGTTCAAAATTAAACACGAAAATGACTTCCAACTTAAGATTGACGTCAGGTTTTTGTCACTCGTGGTTCAATTGATAATAGTGCGTAAATGCGCCTCGTTTGCTTAAATTAAAAAACTTTTTTTTTACATTCTTTCGCTTATATGAGATAGATCCATTTACAATTAAAAATTAATGTGAAATGTATAATTCAAACATATTTATATGGCCGATAAAGACATTAATTTTAGTGCTGGTTGTCAATCGCCGATAATATTTTGTTTTTTTTTTATTTTTTATTTTTTAAATTTAATAACTTTGTTATTGTGACACGTTTTTTCTACCTTCTAGTATGTATTTTTTGCCTTTTGGCACATTTTTTTTCTTAATTGGTCGTTCGACTGCTTTTTTTCTTTTAATTTTCTATCAGGGTTGGATTTGACAATGCCACGACTGATCAAGATGACACTCTTTTGATTATCTCATTGATCTCCCTATTTTGGACCCTTGAACTGAATTTGGATACGAGCTCACAGTTACCGTTTTTGTTTCGCGATTGAATTTTGATAATGGTCGTGTTGTCAACGTGCCTTATTATTGTAATATACATTTTTTTAATGTTGTTTGTTGATGGTTTTTACCTTTCATCGTCGAGTTTTGGTGATGTTTGTATGTATTTTATTTCGAGCTTTTAAGTTAGGGTTTTTACCTTTTCTTTGTGTGGTCCTGTTTATGATCTAGAGACGTTAGTTTTCGTGTTATTAGGAATATGTCCGGATCAAGTTTGTTTACCATAGTTGTAAACTCTTATTGTATTTTTGGATTTTTCCTTTTTTTAATAAAACCAACGTATTTATATTCAAAAACATATTTACAGACAATTGAAAATTATATACTCTCGAACCCAACAAATGTCCCAGTAGAAAAACGGATGATCTTCATCCTAAGAGATACGGGTTCAAATCGCTATGTCTACATGATGTATGCGCGTAATAGGAATATTGAATCAATATATAAATATATAATAAAGATACAAATACAAATATATACATATATTTCATTTATGGAATAGCTGAGGTAGAACTTGCTTAACAATGTAATCCGCAAGGTAAGTGTATGCTTGTTGGGTGGGATGGAAACTATCCCAAAATAAAAACTTTGAAGGATTTCTACATATTGCAGTCAATGGATTACACAAAAATGAGGCTTCCAAGAATCCAGTGCCACAACAACCTCTCGTTGTCTCCACGAACCCTGTCTCACCATATTATAAGAATACATGCATACCAAAATATTATTGGTAAAATATTTCTGTAAAAGAAGGTGCTAGCGCTAACAGAACTATAATAATTAAAATAACTAAAGTAAAGAATCAACAACGGTGTAGTGGTAAACACTTCCTTAGAAAGCGAATTTGCACCGATTTATGTAATAGCTATAATGGACGAATACCCCAAGATTAGCATGGTCTGTTTGAGGATTCGTAGAACCTAAAATCAGTGCAGACTTTGGCAATACTGCTGTTCTCTAAGAATACTCAGAAAAAGCTTTGAAAAACACTCGAAAAATTGCTTAAGAGACGGAGAGGAAAAACGTATGTAGCAAATGATTATTTTGTTTTGGACGATTGAAATGAGCCGAGAAAGACTATTTATGGGGTAAAATTATCCAAAATAAATCAGTCATAAACACTGATTTAATTATGTCCAAAAATGGCTGAAAAATAACTTGAATTTGAACAGCTGTAACAGCAGTTGTAATGGCCGAATAAAACCTAAAGCCAGGCCAGATTCATCCTTGATAAAAACAATAGTAAACGGATATTTTATATCATACAAGCGATTGAATATATGAAATATTGCTATTATTTGTATTCTTATCAACTAGCCATATATGCAAGCAAGGCAAGGAAGGACCCCTTATAAACTTATCTCAAGACTCTTTGCCACCCAAAGTAAGATTTACATGTCCTTACTGCCCTTAGCATTACCAACACATATTTTATATATTTAATAACCAAGGAAGAATTTGCTTGACGATGTATGTAATCCACAAGGTAAATGTATGCTTGTTTGGTGGGATGGGTACCACCCCAAAACAAAAATTGGGAAAGATTTTTATATATTCTAGTCAACGGATTACACAAAAATGAAGGTCCCAGGAGTCTAGTGCCACAACACCCTCTCTTTGTTTCTACAAACCCTGTTTCGCGCTATAAAAACAATTCTATTTTATTGGGATTTTCTTATCTTTCATAAAATATAAACTAAGTGATTGAATTTTGTGACTAACATATATTTGAATAGGAACATATGATAAGAGATGAATGATTTGAGATTCATTAATTGATCAAGTGGTCAATTTTTTTTTATGTTGTATCGTCTTATATAAATACGAGTTTAGACATTTGCGTTGAAGATGTAATTACCTCTTTACTTAATTTTTTGACAAATCTTAATTTTAACCTTAATCCTAGTGAGTTTAACCGTGACCTTAAGGAATATGAGGGAACATAGAATTAAATTATTTGTATAGACCAAGCTTTGAAGAAGTCTTTTAGTCATCTACTTTTTTTTACGGGAATAGTTATTAGGTTAAAAAAATTATTTAGTTAGAAATATTAATATAAAATAAAATTTTAATACCAATAGTTATAGGCCGGGCTGTAGGGGTGAGATCAGCTTAGGTCGTTCAGATTTTTTGTTTTTTCATTAATAATTTTAAGTAAATAAAACAGACCAATAATTCAAAATTTTAATACCAATAGTTATAGGCCGGGCTGTAGGGGTGAGATCAGCTTAGGTCGTTCAGATTTTTTGTTTTTTCATTAATAATTTTAAGTAAATAAAACAGACCAATAATTCTTATGCGGTATTTTTTTTGAACTGATTCTATTTAGAGGGAGAAAAAAAATTTAGGGGAAGAAAATATTCTTGTTAGGTTTTGAACTCAAAACTTAAGGGGAGGAGATGGAGCAGGTGAGTAGCTCTAACTAACCAGTCATTAAAATTTTAATATGTAGTGATTTAAAATTAATTTTAATATGTACAAATAATATACTCCCTTATCTCATTAAAATTTTCACATATTAATTTTTGTCAAAAATTTTTAACTTAAACTTTTTATTATTTAAAATGTATAATTGATAAGAACCCAAGAAGTGTCCCAGTAGAAAAGCGGATGATATTCATCTGATGAGACACAAGTTCAAATCGCGTTGTTTACAATGTGTATGTGCATTGTCAAAGGGTTAAGAATATCTATGAAAAAAATACTAACATATAATCACATTTAGACTATTTAAAAAATTATAATTGATAAAAATGTAAAAAAATATATTAAAAACAATTAATAAGTAGTTTTTAAATATATTTTTATAAAGTTTAATTAATTAAAACATTTAAATTAATTATGGTTAAAATTAAACAAAAATGACTTTTAAAAACTTAATATAAAGTCACAATTTAGTGAGATACGGCGAGTACCTATTTTCACATTATAAATTAAAGATATAATTCAATTTAATTACGATAATCACATATATTATATTTATGAATTATAAATCATCCAAATACTACCTTATAATCACGATAAGACTATTAAAAATATCCAATTACTATTACTATTTTTTAGCTTTTTTTATTCATGTCTCTCTTTAAAAGTTAGAAAACAATCAGGTTGTTGCTGAGTCCATGGCTAATTTTAGATCTAATCTAAGGGTGTAAGAAGCCTTTCAATTTTAAAAAAAAATCAATTAATCTTTATTTTTTTTGCATTTAATTAAATTATTGAACTAAGAAATTGAATCAAATGAGCCATTGAACTTAAAAATTGAATCAATTGAGTCTTTTGGCCAATTTTGACCATTAAATCTTCATAGTTTTTTTCTTTAGATGTTAGTGGCACATGATACAATATAGTTCTATTATAGCATTTACAATTTTTTTCAAAGAATATATTTTTTTATAAATTTTATAAGTTTTAAAATTTTTAGAAATTTTAAAGAATATTTTAAATAAAATAAAAAAATTTATGAAAATATCATGCGGAAACCACTGTAATACGACACACTGCATTAATATATCCAAAAAATATCAAGATTTAATGGTCAAAATTGGTCAAAGAGTTTAATTGATTCAATTTTTTTGGTTAATGGTTTAATTAATTCAATTTTTTTGTTTAAGAGCTTAATTAGGTAAAAAAAAGTTTTGAAGCTTAATTGATTTTTTCTAAAAATTTAAGGGCTCCTTAATGATTTTTTTAATCCAAGTTTATTAATAGTAGACAATTCCGTATCCAATAATCCAGATTAGGTAACAATTAACCGAACACAGTTAAGAAATGGTTTAAAAGATTACCATATTGTTGAGGATGAATAATCATGTCGAACAATGGCTCATAAATGTCTGCATATACAATTTTGCTCCGATGAAGCTTTGCCTGCAATTCAGGTAACAGGTGGGCGAGCTTCTTGTTATAAGATTGAGCGTCGGAGTTTTCATCTTCCAAGCATTGTCGATTTGTTTGAATCCCAAATCTGAATGTCATTTGAGCTGGCAAGCAACCAATCGGAGGTAGTCCAACTACCAGCATTTTCCGGCATCCAAGCTCGTATAACACCTATAAATTCAATCACAAACTGAATTTAGAGGCCGAACCGGTTAATGCATTTGTGTTAGATAAAGCTTTGAATATGTAATTACATGGAGAAAATCTTGTTGTTTTTGGAGCAGAAAACGTTGGTATCCAACAGTGTCGAACTCCAGTCGTCTGATCGGAATATTGAAGAAATTGAAAAGAAAATCGTTACTCCCTGTACTGATTATTACCAGAGCTTCACCGCGTCTGATCCTTACCCACAATTCCCTCAAGCTTGTCTATATAAGTCTTGAACATCTCAACTTGCTTCGACAATGGAAGGACATTGAATAGCTTTGTAATTACGTCGTCAAACCCTGTTGCTGCTGAGGCAAAGCTCACGCCTGTTTTGAGCTCGTTTTCCGACAGATTCGGCTTCAGAAACGGCGGGACTTCGTCTTTGATCCTTAGAAACGATGCGACGAAGTCTGTAACAAGTTTTCCATCGGAAAACCTACCCGTTGGAACACGGCCGGGAAAGTTTATGCCGTAGGGAGGCATGTTAGCTTTAGCCACTGTGTTGATGTAGTTGTTATTGCCTGCATCTACAGTTGAATCACCGAAGACGATAATGGCCAGCACCTTTGGTGGTGGTGGTGGTTGTTGTGCCATGGTGGTGGCGCTGCTGCAATTGTTGATCGAGGCCATATAAATCAGTAGTAAGACAACAATGAAGAGCTTGGAGGTTGCCATCTCAACTTTTTTGGGCAAGGGCTTTTGAAACCGACAAGTATTGAGAATTTTTGTATACTTTTACAAATGGATTGTGCATTTATGAATAGATTGAATATATTTTAGCTAAGTTATATATTATAAAATTTTTAATATTTTATTATAATTACATGATAATATATGTTTTTTATTCTTAATATTTCAAAAATGCTCGCACATCATGCAATGGGCTGTTCAAATTCAGTCTCATAAGGATAACAACACTTCATTTTATACCGTAACTGCTTAATGTGAGTTCAAATATTATACAATTTTGAAACCTATGTGATTTAATTTTTTATATAAATTCTCTTTTTATCATAATATATTATGTTTTAATTGTTTTTTATAGTATATAAAACCATTCTCATGTTTTCTTTGTATGATTTTATTTTATATGAACTTAAATTAGGGTGCTAATTTAATTTTGGTTGAGAATTTAAACAAAAAATAACAGAATAAGTATTTGTGACTTGGGGAGAACTAAGAAAAGAAGAAAACGCTAAATGAATGTCTTCAGTTAGATTTTTATCCAAAGTGAAGACGGTCGACAATATTTCCAACGACACGTATCTATGGGTACTCAGTTTTCGGGTACTCGAAAAATCGGATACCTAATTTTCCAAGTATTATATATGCCGGTCAGTGTTTCGGTCCGCTTTAGTCGGGTATCTGCTATTCGGGTACCCAAAAAATCGGGTAACGAGTATTCGATTCACAATTTTTATTTATTTGTTTAAAATTTAAATGTTGTTTAAAAAATCACATAGTAAACACATAAAATTTAAAAATTCATAATACATAATTCAAATAGAAAAATAATGATTTGAAGTTAGTTTTAGATTATTTAGATATATATATATATTAAAGTTTATCACAAAAAAGACATTAAAAATATTAATCTCGTTTTTTTCTTTCAAATCTTGTATTAACAAATTGATAAAAATACATTTGAACATTTTAAAACTTAAAAGTATATAATACAAACATAGAAATAATTTAGAGATTTAAATTTAGTTTTAGGTAAAAATATTAAAAAATAAAATAAAAATATAATTTAAAACTAAAAAAATAAATATATTAAAATATCGAGTCGCATACTCGATTACCAAAAAAACGGCCCGCACCCGACCCAACTACCCAAAAAAATCCTGGATCGGGTACCCAGCCCGATTGGGTAATTTTTATTAGTAAAATACCCGATTTTTTTTCTTTCGAGTCTGCGGGTAGTCGGGTTGGGTCAATCGGGCGGGTAGTTTTGAACACCCCTAATTTGTATGGATTCATGGATGATCAAATTTTGAAGTTTTGGAGATTTTCAAAATGTTAGAATTATGATAATAATTATTTTTAAAAAATATAAAAAATAATGATATTAAAAATAAGTAATATAAAAATATGTAATAAGGATTGTTGATGTCGGTTTTGGGCGAAACCAAACAAAGATGTGGAGATGGCAAACGAGTGAGGGTTTCGTGACGAGGCTTGGTGGTTCACATGTCGTGGGACGAGCGGAAAATCATGGTAGGCGATGGTGGATTGTAGAATCGGGCGGTTCACCCCTAGTAGACTTAGGGTCAAGAGTCATAGACAACGTGTCAGGCCTAATGATGACTGTTGATAGGTTGACAGATGGTAGCTCGGCTGTGTAGCGACCCCTTTTAAGAAAACCATAATTAAGTATAGTTCCGTAAGGTTTAACGCCACGAATTTACCCCCTAAATCATTTCTTTGAAATCTTTGCTAAAAATGGGGATTTATTTTTGAAAATATTTTTTTCTTTCGAAAATCGATAGAAACTTGGAAAACTTGGAATCGCCACCGGCCACTTGGGTAAGGTAGGTCGGACACCAAAAAATACCAGAGATTCGTTGTGAAAGGATCCGAGAGTTGGTTACGCGTGGGGAGGATTAGCACCCCTATCACACCCGAATATCGGTACCATAATATTTGTTGTCTTTAAAATTGGTGGAAATTGCTTGAAATTTGAATGAACTTTAATTTGGCGTTCCTAATTAGAAATTGGCCTTAATTGCACGGGCTTTATCGAATTGGTGAGTTGAAATTAATTAGACATTTAATTAATAAGGATGACGATACACCAGACCATAGACTAAATCGACATCATATAAGACTGACTGCCATGTTAGTTTATGGTTCAAATCACATACGTCACCTTTATGCATGGTGCAGACAGTTATAATATGATGGGATGATCTTGTTCATTGTTTTATCATTTATCCTAGAGTGGTAAGGATTAATCCAAATATTCGGTTAACATCCATTGAGACAAGACTATTACGACACGAATATCAGGATTAATGAATAGCCTCTTTGTTATGATTTAGGTTAATTAACATGCAATTTAAAAGTCACATGCATGACAATTAAATGATGGCAAACAAGGGCATAAAAGATAAACACACAAGGCCCACCCCAAGACCTAACCTATGAAGGCCCAAATTATGGAAAGCCCAAATAATGATTTACATATTAATTAGTGATTTTAATATTAGCCCTAAATTGATTAATTAGCCCTAAAAGACTAAAACTCTAAAACCCTTACAAATTATGAGGATTAACTTTGCAATTTAATGTCAATATAAGTTTTGGAGTTAATTTTAACCTAAAAGTAATTAAGAAACGTTCAATTAATTTAATGAATTTAACATTTACTCGAATGAGCCAAGAGCGAATTTAAATTCACTAAATTAATTCGAACTCTAATCTAACTAAGGCTCTAAAGAATCTAACCTAGATTAATTTAATTAATTTAAAAGACCGTGCCCCTATGAGACTAGCACACGATCTAAATTAATTAAATTAATTTACCTAAATCTAGTCTATAGCTTAGCATAATAATCCCTAAGGCCCAAAAGGCCCAAATTACTAAACTAAGCAACAAGCCCAAAAACTAGGAGGTCCAAACTAAACTAATCAAGCAAACTAAGCCTAAAGCACCAAAAGGCCCAAAATACTAAATTAAGTTCAACCCATATTAAGATACCAAATATAAACATATATATATATATATATATATATATATATACTACAAATATATTATATATTATGAAAAAAATTATATTTTATAAACGGTATAAACCTATGCATTATATACTTTAAATATATATTATATATATAAACTTTACAAAACCTCATATATATATATATATTATATACTTTAAGAAAGCTATATTATATTTTTAGAAAACTATATATATTATAAGCTTTAAAACCATATTTATTATATAATAAAGAAACTATATGGTATATATCTATTATATAAAAAAGCCATATATTAGATGTATTAAAAAAACTATATTATATATTAATATGAAAACTATATATTATATAATACACATGTATTAAACACCAAAATCAAGCATAAAACCACATATTATATCATATAAAACAAACTAAGCATTATATACCCATTCACATCAAAACAAAACAAATGTAACACAAGAAATAAAAGCTGGAAATTAAGGATAAAAATAAACATGCATGATAAAAAAGGGGATTTGACACTAGAATCTGGACTAAAAAGCAAAGAATGGAAATTTGAGAGCCAAATTAAAAGGAAAAATCAGGGATGAAATTCGAAACAACTTCAAAACTGGAGGGACCTAGGACGTGATTATAAAATACGGAATGGTTGCCGGGGTGAATAAAATGGACGGAGGGACTGAAGCTGAGATATCAAAAGGCGGAAGGGCTTCCGTGCGGAAATAAGGGGACACGAAGGTCCTTAAAAACGAGATTATCCCACTTTAAGAAAAACCGAGTATAAAACGAACAATTTATAACAAAAAAAATTATAACATAAAAAACTCCATCCCTTCTGTTCTTTCTCCGAAGCGGGGATGAAGACAGCCGCGTGTTTATCCCCAAACCCAGATTTTGGCAACATTTCCAAAAATCGGTGACGCTTCCGTCGTACGCTGCCGTGTCGGCCGCCGCTCGCCAGTGGCCGACAAACTCAAAACCTACCCCCAAAAAACTTTTTTCTCTCATCTTCTTAAACCTGATCTTTGATTTTCAGGACTCGACCCCCTTTTCTTTAAACCCTTGAAAAATCGAAACAAAAACAGAAGCCTTGACCCCCGTTTGACCCTTACCTTCTTATCGATTCACCGTGCAAGGCCTCGGAAAGGCCAAGAGGCTTATCACCGGTGGAAACAAAAGGGCGAGTGGATCGGACAATTACGTTTTAAGGTAAATAAAACCCTAACCCCCTTTTTTGTAATATGCTTCAAAATAAAAAAGATATACCTTTGAAGGCTATGTTTGTATTACTTGATTTTTGAAGTCTCCCCTTGCAATGCTTAGGGTTACAATAGTTAGGGCTTTCTATTTTTATAGCCCGAAGTTACATCAATTTAGCATTTATACAAAAATTGAAACGAAAATTGCTATTGGTTGCTGTTAATTCCCTTGGCCGGATTCATGTTGCTCTGATTTTGTGTTGGTTTGTCCCCCTGCCATCTGAGATGCTGAAACGGTTCTGACATTTGTTTTTTTCCTTGCATGTGAGGAGAGAAGGTGAGGACCAAAGAGAGGTTCGACTTGGGGAACAAGTTTTTGACGTGGCGGATCGATAGTGAGGTGGCATTAGGCCATTGGGTCCTTCGGCCGACGTGGAGGCAAAGCCAGGAGATGAACTAGCGTGCGTGTCCTCAACGCAGGTGATGAAGTGTCGTTCACGCGCGCGTTGGGAGCTCCAACAGTCGCGCGTGGGATGTGTGGGCGCGTGCTGGTTGCTAGACCGTTTGATGTGGCGATCTAGATCTAACAGTGGCTGATGGGCGGTTGCAAAAGAAAATCAGAGGATTAGACTAGGTTTTTTTTTTGTTTAGGGCCTTATTAGGCTAAGTATGCAATGTATAAGGCCGTTGGGCCTATTATAATTGTAAATGGACTGAGTTATTATAAAGGACTTTGGCTTTTACTATATTATAAGTTTATAGTTTTTTTGTTTTGTCTCTTTTCTGATTTTAATTTAATAATAACAAAAAGCAATAGTGAAATATAACAAATGATAGGAAACAATAATAATAATAGTAAATATAATAGATAGTAATAATAAAAGGTAAAATAATATTAGTAACAATGAGATAATATAACGGTAATAATGTAACAATATTACTCAAATGAAAGGAAAATAACATAATAAAAGTAACATAAAATTCTAGTAATATTTAGGGGTTTTCTCAAATGGATAATAATGTAGTAACAAATAACTTAATAGCTAATCAAAATACAATAGTAGTGTTTTTTGGCTTTTGGACTTTAAATGACAACCATGTATATACCATATAGTAATAACATAAGTAAGGTATATAAACAAAGCCCATATATATATATATATATGCATTCTCAAGCCTGTTATTGTTGAAAACAAAAACAAAAGAAAAGGGTTCACCCTGGACAAAAGTAGTGATTACAGCTGCCCCTCTTTGCTTATACTTATGAAACAAGAATAAAGCAAAGACCATAATCACTAATTTTGTCCTACTTCCTTGTTGGATGATTTGTTCTTCCGAAACGACAGTGAACAAATCCAAATAACTTGTTTTCCCAAAGCGGCAAAAATGATTGAGTAACGCTGGTATGTCATTCCGGAATGACAATGGACAGACCCGACATCAAATGACTCATTCCTCTGAAGTGGCAATGAACGAATCCAAACAATTTGTTTTCCCGACGCGTCAAAAATGATTGGGTAACGCTGTTATGTCCTTCCAGAACGGCAATGGACAAACCAAACAGCAAATGACTCATTCCTCCGAAGCGGAAACAAATGAATCCAAACAACTTGTTTTCCCAAAGCGGCAAAAATGATTAGGTAACGCTGATATGTCCTTCCAGAGCGATAATGGACAAACCATACAACAAATGACTTATTCATCCGAAGCGGTAGCAAACGAATCCAAATAACTTGTTTTCTCGAAGTGGCAAAAATGATTGGGTAACACTGGTATGCCCTTCCAGAACGACAATGGCAGACCAGACAACAAATGACCCATTCCTCCGAAGCAGCAGCGAACGAATCCAAATAACTTGCTTTCCCAAAACGGTAGGTGAACTCGATTCCTAGAGTGCTATAGTCAAAGTGTACTGATGTATTCCTCTGAAATGGTGAGGAACAAATGGCAATTCTTATCATGAAGGCTCCATTCATCTTGGACCTATATGGACGAGCCTCAACCTTAGGAGGTACTCAACCTTCATTATGATTATCTGCAAAAAGGGATGACAAGTCTGTAATGATATGAGTTAGCATGCTCCTAACTCTAGGACTATCTACCTAAATATGATGCATGAGCATGGCAATTTTTTAACTTTCTTAGGCAATTCCTCTTCTTGCCCCTCTTTTACTTGCGTCCTTTGTTTTTTCTTCTTCGTGATGGTGGTACTTTCTCCCTTGCTCGGGTTCACCCCACATGCCCCTCTTTGAGTTCTCGAACCTCTTATTCCAAAGCGCCTTTTTAGGTTTTCTCTTTAGAGAAATTTTCTTTTTCTTTTATTTTCTTTATTTTTATTTTTTTCTTTTTTCTTTTTTCTTTTTCCTTTTGTTTGTTTTTTTCCTTTTTCTTCTATTTTTTTGTCATTTTGTTTGTTTTTGTCTTCTTGGGCGCCCCCGTGGGTTTTTGCCCACGGTCCCTCGGGCTTTAGTATGAATAGTATTTGATTCCTTTCTACGATAGGTTGTCAACTTTAACTCTGATGTCTTCTTGTCGTAATTTTGGCGAACTCTTTTCCTATTCGGGAATAGATTTGCACTCAATAGGTGAAATCATAGTAATGCCAAGAAATCCTTTGCTTTTTATTCTATGTCAATCCACCCGTGGAATAAATGAGAAATAAAAGAAACTAAAATATAATTTTATTAATCGAGATAGCTTGGAAAGTCATGGCAAACATGAGAAGAGAGAAAGAGGTACAGAAGATGTCAACTGTATGATTGACGTGGACCTATAAATTTCGACAGGTCTCTCCTTAACTGCCCTTGGTTATTTCCAGAGCTAAACCTTTTAACCGAGACGAGGCTCGCCAGCTGGTTGTCGAAACTTAATTCTATCTAAACCGTCCTTTTTGGATTTTCAATTCAGATCCTCATTTGGTTTTAAGGCACCCTCTTTCAGGTTTTTACCTTAAACCCCCCAATTTCGTTTTTTTTTCTTCCTTTTTTAAGGATAATACTTCTTGACGGAATCCAAATTCACATGGTTACACAATTCTTTTCCGTCCATCTCCATCAGAATCAACACTCCACCAGAGAAGGCCTTTTTGACAACATAGGGCCCTTCCCAATTGGGCATCCATTTTCCCAAAAAGTATTTTTGATTCGACAATATTTTCTTGAGCACCAGATCTCCCTCCTGAAACTCTCTTAGGCGGACTTTTTTGTTATAAGCTCACATCATTCGCTTTTGATACATCTAATTATTAGAAATAGCTTCAACCTTTTCTCGTCGATGAGGTTCAGCTGGTCAAACTTGGCTTGCATCCATTCAGCTTCATCCAACTTTACTTCATTCAAAATTTGTAGTAACGGGATTTTCACTTCAACGGGTAGTACTGCTTCAGTGTCATATACTAAGGAATACGACGTTGCCCCAGTGGAAGTTCTCACGGATGTTCGATAGGCAAATAAAACAAAAAGGAGCCTTTTATGCCAATCCTTGAATGTCTCTGTAGTTTTTGCTATAATCTTCTTAATATTTTTATTTGCCGTTTCTATCGCTCATTTCATCTTAGGGAGATAACAATAGAATTATGGTGTACAATCTTAAATTTTTCACACACCTCGGTCATCATCTTGTTGTTTAAATTGGAAGCATTATTAGTGATATTCCTTTTGGGCATACCATAGCGGCATATAATTTCGTTCTTGAGAAACTCGCAGACTGTCGCTCTCATGATATTAGCGTACGAGGCAGCTTCCACCCACTTGGTGAAGTAATCGATGGCCACTAGGATAAAGCGATGCCCATTGGAAGCCTTTGAATGTATCTGACAAATGACGTCTATTCCTCAGGTAACAAAGGGCCATGGTGAATTCATGGTGTGAAGAGGCACCGACAGGGAATGCATCTTATCAGCGTAGATTTAACATTTGTGGCATTTCTTCGCATAATTGATGCAATCTCCTTTCATAGTTGACCAGAAATAGCCATATCTCATGATCTTCTTTGCCATCAAAAACCCGCTAGCGTGGGTTCCACATAAGCTTTCGTGGACCTCCGCCAAAATGGTTTCGGCTTTCCGAGAACTGACACACCTCAACAGTATCTAATCCTTGCTTCTCTTGTACAAAGTTTCTCTATCAAGGACATACCCCGAAGCTAACCTTCTTATAGTCATTTTGTCATTATTGTCAGCCCCATTGGGATAGGTTTGGGACTTGATGTATTGGAGGATGTCAAAATACCATGGGTTATCGTCATTCTCTTCTTCCAAATTATAGCAATGAGCTGGTACCTCAAAGGTCTGTATTTCGATTGGCCACATCTCGGCTGCTCTACTTGCTTCGAACACATCGGCCATAGTTTCCAAGGCATCGTCCATCTGATTATTCTCTCTTGGCAAGTAAGTGAAACTGATTTCTTTAAAATCCTTGGCCAAATCTTGGATCAAGTCGTATTATTTGATTACCTTTGGATCTCTAGTCTCCCATTCTCCCCAAAGCTGATAAATCACCAAAGAAAAGTCTCCAAAAACCCAAAGCACCCTGGCCTTTCTCTCTATGGCTGCTCGGATTCCCATGACACATACCTCATACTCGGCTATATTGTTGGTGCAAAAGAACTCCAACCTACTTGTGGAAGGGTAGTAGACATTTTCAGGGGAGACCAAAACTGCCCCTATTTCGTGGCCTAAGGCATTCGATTCCCCATCAAAATAAAGCCTCCAACCTTCATTCTCAGTAGTAGAGGCCCCTTCGGACATATCACAGATCAGATCTTCATTCGGGAAGCTGAAATTCAATGGTTCATAATCATATGAGGCACGACTTGCTAAAAGATCTACCACCGCACTTCCTTTTACCGCCTTCTAACTTATATAAACAATGTCGAATTCTGACAAAAACATCTGCCAATGGGCCACTTTCTCGGTTAATACTGGTGCTTCCATTAGAAACTTCAACGGATCTATTCGGGAAATCAAATAAGTGGTGTGATACAACATGTATTGCCGGAGCTGCTTAGTAGCCCATACTAAGGCGTAACATAACCTTTGGATCAACGGGTAACGGGTCTCACATTCGATGAATTTCTTGCTCAGGTAATAGATCGCCCTTTCCTTTTTGCCTGTATCATCATGCTGCCCCAACACACGACCCATAGAGTTTTCAAAAATTGCCAAGTATAAAATCAATGGCCTATTTGGTACTGGTGTTACTAAGATTGGGGGATTGGCCAGATACTTCTTGATCTTCTCTAGCGCTTCTTGACATTTTTCATCCCAAACTCCCGGGTTATTTTTCTGGAGTAGTTTAAAGATGGAGTCACATTTATTGGTCAACTGAGATATGAATCGAGAGATGTAATTCAATCTCCTTAAAAATCTTCGGACCTCCTTTTGAGTTTGAGGTGGTAGAAGATCTTGAATTTCCTTCACCTTGTCTGGATTAATCTCAATGCCCTTTTGGCTTACTGCGAAACCTAAGAGTTTCCCGGATGTTACCGCAAACGTATATTTGGCAGGGTTGATCTTCAATTGATATTTTCTTAGCCTCTAGAAGAGCTTTCACAAATTTTAGAGGTACTCTTCTTCGGTTCGAGACTTGACTATCATGTCATCTACGTACACCTCGGTCTCCTTGTGCATCATGTCGTGGAACAAGGTCACCGTGGCTCTTTGATATGTCACCCCAGTATTCTTCAACCTAAAAGGCATCACCTTGTAACAAAACGTCCCCCCACATAGTAACGAAAGTGGTCTTCTCCATATCCCCGAGATACATTTTGATCTGATTGTACCCCGAGAAGCTATCCACAAAAGAAAACCAACCATGCCATGCGGTATTGTCAACTAGAGTATCAATATGGGGCAAAGGGAAATTGTCCATGGGGCTCGCCTTATTAAGGTCCCTATAGTCTACACACATACGCATCTTCTCATCCTTCTTTGGCACCGAAACTAGGGTACTTAGAGACTTCCAAAAATCAAACCTCAAATTGTTTCTTTACTTCTTCTCTAAATTTTAGTAGGATGTCTGTCCTCATTCTCCAAAGCTTTTACTGGACAGGCTTGCATTTCGGTCTAATGGGGAGCTTGTGTGTTACAATATCTGTGTTTAGGCCTGGCATATCCTGGTACGACCATACGAACACATCTTTAAACTCTCCAAGCAATCTCGCTAACTTTTGCCTGACTTCTGGTGACAAGGTGCCTCCAATCTTCACTTCTTTCCTTTCTTCATCGGTCCCTAAATTTAAAATCTCTATCTTTTCTTGGTGTGGGAGGATTTGCGTTTCTTCACTAGCCATCATTCTTAGCAGCTCTTAGGGAATCTCACCATCCTCTTCTTCCACCTCCGCCAAGTACGTGGGTCGTTCAAAATCTACCTCAGGATTGGGTTCCACATCATTCAAACAGTTTATATTAAGAGGCCTGCACGATTTTGAAAGTGTGTATTGGGAAAGGAATAGTGTAGTTTATGATGTAAATGGGTATATATAAAAGTAAGCGAATGGATAAATAAATAAATAAATAAGTAATAAATGAAAAATGAATTGAAATGAAATTAATGCTGTGTTTTCCGTTTAAGAAGAAAAATGTAGACATAGTCTATTTTATTTAAAGCAAATAGATATGACATAGCTGCCATTTTTACAAAGGATGCCTGTTACTTTCGGGCAAAAGTAACGAGATTGTTCTAAGCATTACTTTGACTTGTTCTTAGAAAAAGCTGGTACGTCCCCAAAGGTCCAGTTGTTGAGCTCCTCTTCTGGGAGGCAAGGTCGAATCTTGGCCAGAAATTGATTGGCCTCGCCCTCGTCGCCAATCATGTCCACGTTCATCTCTTCAAACACTTCGCTGATTAACTCTTCTTGGAGGCGCCTCTCGCCTTCTCAGCTTGCCTCATAGATGTCCACCTCCAGAATCCGAATTTCGCCAGATATAAGGACACCCTTGAAGTCTCCATAGATGATAGGGGCCCATGGGATGTCCTCCCCTCTAAGCTTAGCATTCCTTTGCTCTTGCTTCCTCTTCCACCCTTGCCTTTTTTGTAAGAAATTTGGCTTGTAACCGAGTCTGAAGCGGTCAACTTTGTGGACTACCTTGATGGGTCGAAGGCATCCTTGCAGATTCTTTCCCAAGCCTTTCCTCTTCTTCGCTCCTTTACCTAGGGTTTCGTACACCACCATCTTAGTGCAATTGGACAAACTCGAGCATGGAATCTTGTTTCGTTCGGCAACAAAGGTAGTATTGACGAGTTCCAAGGCCCTAAAGGTACACTCTATTGCTTCTTTATCATTGTGGATGTATGGTGTGTCCGAAGTCATTAAGGCGACGATGTCTTCTTCGGCGTTCACTGTTACTAATTTTCCCTCGATGACAAACTTTAGCTTTTGATGGAGTGATGATGGAATAGCGCCGGCTGAGTGTATCTATGGTCCCCTAATAAGCAGTTGTAAGATGGCCGAATATCCATAACCACAAAATTGACCACGTATTCGGTGGGACCAATGAATAGGGGTACTTCTATCTTCCCGACCATATCTCTCTGGGTCCCATCGAAGGCTCGCACTGTATTATGACAGGGCTGCATACGTGAACTGTCAATCGGTAGTCATTGTAGAGTAGCTAACGACATAACATTTAGTGCGAAGCCATCATCGATTAGCACACCCGGCAATACATGACCTTTGCAGTGAATGGTGATGTTTAGGGCCTTAGTGGATCCCGTACCTTCCCCCGAGATTTCCTCATCACCAAAGGTAATGTGATTAACGTCAGTAATATGATTGATAACCTGATCCAACCTCATAACTGAGATATCTTTTGCAATATAGGTCTCATTCAAAACTTCCAGCAGAGCTTCACGAGGCTTCTTAGAGTTTAGTAAGAGGTCTAGCACGGAGATTCAAGCTGGATGTCTCTGAAGCTGGTCAACGACGTTGTACTCGCTGTGTTTCAAAAACCTCAAAAACTCTTAAGCTTGAGTTTATGTGATCGGTTCTTTAATTCTCGGCGACGAGTCATCTCTGAAAACTTTCTCAGGTTGAACTTCGACCTTCTTGTCTTTCTCTTTTGCTTCCTCCAGTGCTTTTAAGTTCTCCGGAGCATAGCATCAGCCACTCCTCGTGAGATGCCCCACATCTTTTTACCTCTTCGGGCTCTAGTTCCAAAAGTTCTTCTCGAACGGGTTTATTCCCTACTTTCATGTCTTTCCTTCCGTGCAAACTAGAAGAACCCGATATTGTGATGCTTGCGGTGTAGTTCCAAGGAACCATCTTCATATCCCTGAAAGGAAATGACCCCGAAGAAGCGATTATCATCTTGGGGGTTGCCTTTGGTGCGCTTGTTTTGCTTGGCTTGAAATCGAGGACGAGCGGTCTCTTGGCATTATACTTGGTCTCCTGGCTTTATGACGAGCAAACTTCTACTTCATCCCTTTCTCTTTCTTCCTCAAGAAACTTAATCTCTTTCTTATCCATCATAGCTTGTAACAGCTGACGGAACTCCTCACAGTCTTGAATCTCATAATCTCCTGACTGATGGTACTCACAATACATGCCACATCATTCCTTCACCAACATCATCCCCCGATCAATGAGGCATGCCATGCATAACTGTTTAAAGACCCATCTCAAGGGAGATCGGACCTCAGACACATCATTCTTGGCTCTCCCAGGGTACTCAGTTTTGATAACATTCACGCCTTGACCTCCATGATTTGGCAGAAGGTTGTTGACTGTGCTCGGTTCTCCCAACTGTAACACTCTAGTCCAAATCAAGTTCTGAACGAACTTCTTGAAAGCCAAACAATTTTCAATTGAATGCTCTAGAACATCAGCATGGTACTCGCACTGTAGCTTGGGGTCATACTATGCGGGGTAAAGTGGATTATAAGGAGTGACATGATAAGGACAAACTAAATCCACCTTATATAATTGTGGGTATAGCTCCTTGTAAGAGATCCGCAAAGGGGTGAAGGATCTCTCCTCATTCTCCTTCTTGGGTCCCCTATCTTCTCTCTTACTGAAATTTCAGGAATTTCCCGTCGTGGCCTGGGGCTGAGAAATGGTGTAATTCTTTGCTACTTAGAAGGTGTTGGAATTGTTCACCTCGTGGTCCTTCTTCTTGTACTTCTTACGTGAATAGTCCCCTCCATCGATCCTTCCGCTCTTGATGGCCGCTTCAATGCGTTCGCCAGTCATGACCATCCCTGAAAAATTGCTAATAGGGTTACTAATCAATCGATCATAAAGCGTCTCTTTTAGTGTATCCACAAACATCGGGGAGATCTCATGTTCGTGAAGCGGCGGTTGAACCTGTGCTACCATATCACACCATCTCTGAGCTTATTCCCAAAGAGTCTCATTGCGTTTTTGTTCCATGCTTTGCAACAGCAGTCGGTTGGGGACCATGTTGGTTACATGCTTATACTAATCAGTGAAAGCATTCACCAGATCCCCCCATAACTTAATTTGGGCCCTAGTAAATTGATTATACCACCTCGAAGCAGATCCTACTAAACTGTCCTAAAAATAGTGAATTAGGAGCTTCTCGTTGTTGGTAAATTCAGCCATCTTCTGGCAAAACATCATTATGTGAGCAGACGGGCAGGTGGTTCCATCAAACTTTTCAAAATCAAGGGTCTTGAACTTGTAGGGGATCTCCACATCGGGGACCAAGTTGAGTTCCCTAGCACTCAGCCCATAGGAGCCATCCTCGTCTTCCTTCACTTGAAACTTTTCCTCCATGTCTTTACGAGTATCCTCCAATTGCTTAGTGAACTCTGCTTTCACCTGGTTCAACTTCTCTAACTCGTCAAAGTCTGGGATGTTGTCCCCAATAACCTCGAGATTCCTAAACGTGACCCCTGGCTGAGTTTGAGGGGCTAGACCGATGTGAGAGGAAGATGCCCCCTATGGCGGGCTAAGAGAGGGATCAATAATTAGAGAGCTATGGACGATCTGAGTATGAGGGTGATCCCCTGAGTTTTGGGCAGGATTCTCAATGGGACTCTTGCCCCTCGGATTCGGTACTAGCCGAGCCTGCAATAGCTGGGATATTTCCTTCATCATGTCCTGCTGAGACTTGGTGATGGTGTCTCTTAATTCCCGTTGGGTTCGTTCCAACTGGCCACGTAGGTCGCCTCCAACTTGGCAAAGCTTTCCTCTATTAGCTTCGATCGTAAGCGATTTCGATAAGGGTGTTGAATGATGACAATTTTTAAAAAGCAGAAATGCAATCTTTCTTTGAAATAGAGAGCTTTTTAGTTAATAAATGACAATTTAATAAAAAATGCAAACAATTGCATTAATTATATGATTATTAACTTTTAACAAAGAATGCAAATGAAAGAATCATGAATGCAAAGAACGACACTAAGTTTGGCAAATATCATCGTTAAACGACTTTCATTAACGAAAATGTTGTGTTGTTACAATAAATTTAAGAAAACCAACTACACATATGGCTTCAGGGTAGTATCGAGGTCAATGATCTCTTGCAGAATCTAAACGATCCTCTCCCATTCCTCAGAATCATCGTCCACACAATCATGGAGTTCGGTATCTTCTGCTAGAATCTGTACTTTTCGGGCAACCTCTTGTATCTGGGTCATCCAATGTGCCAGCTCTTGTTCCCGCCCCCAAATTGTGTAAGTGACGAAATACAGTTGCTCTAAACTCGACGTCGGGCGTACTTGAATCGCTCCCCTAAGGCTTGCCAAGTGATCCTTGAGCTGTTGAACCTCGGTTTCTAACTCATTGACACGAGTCGTCAAGACTGATTTTCCAAGTTGCTGGCCTTCAGCTTGCTGGTTGAACCTTTATGCTTGAAAAGAGATTTCTCCAAGCACTTCACCTTATCCCTCAAAGCTTCACTTCGGTTTTGCTTGACTTCGATCTATCTCGAGTGGGAGATTCGTAGGTTCTTCACTTCTTCAGTCAAAGTGAGCGCTTGATCTTTGTGCTCATAAAACATTCTTTTGTAGTTCTCGGCTCTTGCTTTCTCCTCTTTCAATCAGAGCTCTAACCCTTCACTTGGTCCGCCTTCTGTGACCCTTTTGCTCTTATTCAACCTCTTAAGCTTCTAAAACTCTTCCTTCTCCATCTTGAGTTCAAGTTCCAACTCGTCCCTTCTCCTCCGCAGATCTTTAACCACTCCCTCAAACCGTGTCTTTTCTAATTCGAAGTCGAAATTTTCTTGATGAGCTCTCTCCTCGAGCTTGAGGTACCTCTTTCTCTCGTCTTCAAGTTGTTTCCTCATCAAGTCGGCCTCGGTAGGAAGTGTGGCCAATCTTTCCTCCACAGATTTTCATCTATCGGAGCTCAAGTGAGGAATGCTGTCATTGACACGATTAAATTGCCATGCTTCATACTTGGGAGTGACCATGTATGAAGTGTTTACGATTCTAACCCATCTTGCGTTATTCCAAGTTGAAGAATCATTGTATACCATCGTCTTGTAGCCCTTCTCTTTCGCATAATCCATGTTAAACTCATTTAGTCCCTTGGTGGCTGGCACGAACTGTTTCGACCCGTATTGTCTCAAAACTAGAAGAGGTGCATACGCGGTATGCCCCCAAAGGCCAAGTAGTGGTACCCACGAATGCTCTCCGCATCTATAGAGAATGTTCTTTGCCAATAACCACAGTGCTCTCCAAACTATATCTTTCTCCTTTAGGTTTCGGAGGACATCCTGTCATACTTCCTTGGATCTTCGGGTTGGCCAATCATTCTTTCGCATGAATTCTTCTAAGGGTGAGAACTTTCCGTCGTAAAGGGGCCTTGAAAAATTGGGGTTGGTCCAAAAGTGGCTGTAGAACCAGACAGTCAAAAGCTGCGGGCACCCTCAGAAGTGACCTCCTTCATGCTCCTGACAAAACCTCAAAGATCGAAAAGTCTCAGCCAGAATTACAGGTACTGGATTAGTCCCGCTATCCAAACGATCAAATAGATCCAAAACCAATGGATCTATGAGTCCTAATGCTTAGGGAAATAATACCAATCCGTAGATCAACAAAGCAAAAAGATTTCGCTGGACTCGACCAACAAGATGCACAGAGGCTAGAGCTAAGATCCCCTCCCACTTGAGATACTCTTTGCTGTTCCAAGCAGTGACTTGATGCTCGACCCAAGATGATAACTTATCAGAGAACTTCTTCAACTTCCCTCGAAAGGCTTTTTTCTTACTTGGCTTCGAGTACACCCGATTCATGTCAATCTTCTTGCAGTTTATGAGGTCTTAGTGCTCTTCGATTGTCAGAGTTAGGTCAAAGTTACCAATTGTAAAGAAGCTGTAGGAAGAGTTCTAGAAACCCACCAAGGCTTATAGTAGTGCTTGGTCATCTGGAACCTCTAGTCAGTAAGCAATGTCACCATACTCTTCTCTGAAAGTACTCTTCGTTGCAAAATCCCAACTGTTCCAAACTGACTTCAATTCGGACACATCATTGAACTCTGTATTCATGAATGTCATGGCTGACATGGCTGATCTAAACCCAGTAGCAATACTATCTCCCTCATGTAACTGTTCCCCTTCCGACCATATCTAAACATCAAAATTCTTTTCATCACTGCTACGAACTAAGTCTCATATTGATCTAGTCTTTAACTTCAAACTATTCCCAACTCAATGTGCTCTTCATAATATAATAAGATATGCAAAAGAAGGGTAAAAAGGAAAAATGAGGCAAACAAAAAGAAGCGTTAGTTATAAGATAAACAATAAAATGGAAATGAAAAGAGATAAACGTAAACTGAAATAGGCACAAGGCAAACATAAGAGAACAAACCTAACCACATGTATTCTAGTTCGCTAGGGTTATCTGTATGGCTCTAACAGGGTAGGTTTCCTAGATTCTCACACATGGGTTTGGTTCTAGACAGGGTACCCGAACCTATCTTACTACCTACTAAGGCAACAAAAAACCCCAATTCTGGCCCATTACAAGCTTGCGAATTGGTTTCAGTTCGAGGGAAAGCACGACCTAGTGACGTGGATGGCTGCTCACGTGTCAAAAGGTATGGATTTCGGAAGTGAATTACCGACCCGTGGAGGGCTACTCATGTGGGTATATGGTGTTTCACTTCCACTTAAGGGACGGAGCTTAGGTATAGAGCCTGATGATCATGATGCAACACATGTCGGTGATTCCTTAGAAATTAAATGAAAAATTAATTCGAAGACCACCAATTATCAAAGCCCGTACAATCTTAGTCACATTTTCAAGAAAGAATCATCCTTGTTAAAGTTAATTGAAATTCCAACATTTTCCATCATTTTAAAAGCAACAAACATTTTCTTGGCTTAACTTTTTTTTGAAAAAAACAAAATCGAGTCCCCAATGGAGTGCTATAACGACCCCTTTTAAGAAAACCATAATTAAGTATAGTATCGTAAGGTTCAACGCCACGAATTTACCCCCTAAATCAATTCTTTGAAATCTTTGCTAAAAAGGAGGATTTATTTTTGAAAATCTCTTTTTCTTTCAAAAATCGATAGAAACTTGGAGTCGCCACCGGCCACTTGGGTAAGGTAGGTCGGACACCAAAAAATACCAGAGATTCTTTGTGAAAGGGTCCGAGATTTGGTTACGCGTGGGGGAAGGATTAGCACCCCCATCACGCCCGGATATCGGTACCATAATATTTGTTGCCTTTAAAATTGGTGGAAATTGCTTGAAATTTGAATGAACATTAATTTGGCATTCTTAATTAGAAACTGGCCTTAATTGCATGGGCTTTATCGAATTGGTGGGTTAAAATTAATTAGACATTTAATTAATAAGGCTGGCGATACACCAGGCCATAGACTAAACCGATATCATATAAGACTGACTGTCATGTTAGTTTATGGTTCGGATCCTGTACGTAACCTTTATGCATGGTGCAGGCAGTTATAATATGATGGAATGATCTTATACATTTTTTATCATTTATCCCGGAGCGTTAAGGATTAATCTAAATATTCGGTCAACATCTATTGAGACAAGACTGTTACGACACGAATATCAGGATTAATGAATATCTCCTTTGTTATGATTTAGGTTAATTAACATGCAATTTAAAAGTCACATGAATGACAATTAAAGGATGGCAAACAAAGGCATAAAAGATAAACACACAAGGCCCACCCCAAGACCTAACCTAGGCCCAAATTATGGAAAGCCCAAATAATGATCTACCTATTAATTAGTGATTCTAATATTAGCCCTAAATTGATTAATTAGCCCTAAAAGACTAAAACCCTCACAAATTATGAGGATTAACTTTGCAATTTAATGTCAATCTATGTTTTGGAGTTAATTTTAACCTAAAAGTAATTAAGAAACATTCAATTAATTTAATGAATTTAACATTTAATCGAATGAGCCAAGAGCGAATTTAAATTCACTAAATTAATTTGAACTCTAATCTAACTAAGGCTCTAAAGAATCTAACCTAAATTAATTTAATTAATTTAAAAGATTGTGCCCCTATGAGACGAGCACACGATCTAAATTAATTAAATTAATTTACCTAAATCTAGTCTATAGCCTAGCTTAATAAGCCCTAAGGCCCAAATGGCCCAAATTACTAAACTAAGCAACAAGCCCCAAAACTAAGAGGTCCAAACTAAACTAATCAAGCAAACTAAGCCTAAAGCACCAAAAGGCCCAAATTACTAAATTAAGTTCAACCCCTATTAAGATACCAAATATAAACATATATATATACTACAAATATATTATATATTATGAAAAAATTATATTTTATAAAATGTATAAACCTATGCATTATATACTTTAAATATATATTATATATATAAACTTTACAAAACCTCATATATATATATATTCTATACTTTAAGAAAGCTATATTATATTTTTAGAAAAACTATATATATTATAAGCTTTAAAACCATATTTATTATATAATATAGAAACTATATGTTATATATCTATTATATAAAAACCATATATTAGATGTATTAAAAAACTATATTATATATTAATATGAAAACTATATATTATATAATACACATGTATTAAACACTAAAATCAAGCGCAAAACCACATATTATATTATAAAAAACAAACTAAGCATTATATACCCATTCACATCAAAACAAAACAAACATAACACATGAAATAAAAGCTGGAAATTAAGGATAAAAATAAACATGCATGATAAAAGGGAGATTTTGACACTGGAATCTGGACTAAAAAGCAAAGAATGGAAATTTGAGAGCCAAATTAAAAGGAAAACTGGGGATAAAATTGGAAACAACTTCAAAACTGGAGGGGCCTGGGACGTGATTATAAAGCACGGAATGGCTGCCGGGGGTGAATAAAATGGATGGAGGGACTGAAGCTGAGATATCTAAAGGCGGAAGGGCTTCCGCGCGGAAATATGGGGACACAGAGGTCCTTAAAATGAGATTATCCCACTTTAAGAAAGGCTGAGTATAAAACGAACAATTTATAACATAAAAAACTCATCCCCTCTGTTTTTTCTCTGAAACGGGGATGAACACCACCGCGTGTTCATCCCCAAACCCAGATTCTAGCGAAATTTCCAAAAATCGGCGATGCCTCCGCTTACCGGGGGCTGGCGAACTCAAAACCTACCCCAAAAAAACCTTTTTCTCTTTTCTTCTTAAACCTAGCCTTTGATTTTCAAGACTCGACCCCCATTTTCTTTAAACCCGTGAAAAATCGAAACAAAAACAGAAGCCTTGACCCCCGTTTGACCCTTACCTTCTCATCGGTTCACCGTGCAAGGCCTCGGAAAGCCCAAGAGGATTATCACCGGAGGAAACAAAAGGGTGAGGGGATCGGACGACTATGTTCTAAGGTAAACGAAACCCTAACCCTTTTTTTTGCAATATACTTCAAAATAAAAATGATATACCTCTGAAGGTTGTATTTGTATTGCTTGATTTCTGAAGTCTCGCCTTGCAATGCTTAGGGTTATAATAGTTAGGGCTTTCTATTTTATAGCCTGAAGTTACATCAATTTAGCATTTATACAAAAATTGAAACGAAAATTGCTATTGGTTGCTGTTAATTCCCTTGGCTGGATTCATGTTGCTCTGTTTTATCTTGGTTTGTCCCCCTGCCATCTGAGATTTTGAAACGGTTCTGACATTTGTATTTTTTCCTTGCATGTGAAGAAAGAAGGAGGGGACTAGAGAGAGGTTTGGCTTGGGGAACAAGTCTCCGACGTGGCAGATCAACGGTGAGGTGGCATTGGGCCATTGGGACCTTCGGCCGATATGGAGGCAAAGCCAAGAGATGAACCGGTGCGCGTGGCCTGAACACGGGTGATGAAGTGTCGTTCACGCGCGTGTGGGGAGCTCTAACCGTCACGCGTGGGTGCGTGATGGTTGCTGGACCGTTCAATGTGGCGATCCGGATCTAACAGTGTCTAATAGGGCGGCTGCAAAAGAAAATCAGAGGATTATACTAGGTTTTTTGTTTAGGGCCTTATTGGGCTAAATATGCAATGTATAAGGGCGTTGGGCATGTTATAATTGTAAATGGACTGAGTTATTTTAAAGGACTTGGGATTTTTACTATATTATAAGTTTATAGTTTTTTTGTTTTGTCTCTTTTATGATTTTAATTTAATAATAACAAAAAGCAATAGTGAAATATAACAAATGATAGGAAACGATAATAATAAAGGTAAAATTTTGATACACTATAAATTAAAATTAAACCTAAACCCTAAAAAACTAAACCCCAAACCCTAAACCCTAAACCTTAAATTCTAAACATTAACCTTAAATTCTAAACCCTCAACACAAACACCTAAACTCTAAACCCTAAACTAAACCCTTAACTCCTAAAAATAAAAGGTCTGTGTAAACTAATGTTTACACAGACTGTGTATTGAAGTTTTTCTCTAATAATAATAGTAAATATAATAGATAGTAATAATAAAAGGTAAACTAATACTAGTAACAATGAGATAATATAACGGTAATAATGTAACAATATTACCCAAATGAAAGGAAAATAACATAATGAAAGTAACGTAATGTTCTAGTAATATTTAGGGGTTTTCTCAAATGGATAATAATGTAGTAATAAATAACATAATAGCTAATCAAAATACAATAGTAGTGTTTTTTTTTGGCTTTTGGACTTTAAATCAACCATGTATATACCATATAGTAATAACATAAGTAAGGTAGATAAACAAAGCTCATATATATATGCATTCTCAATCCCGTTATTATTGAAAACAAAAACAAAGGAAGGGGTTCACCCCGAACAAAATTAGTGATTACAGGCTGTTAGGTTGCGAGTTCAGTCGAACTTGATAGCTGTCTTATTGCAGCATGGTGGCCGAGCGTAGGAGTCTCTAGAGGCTGATGGGTTTAAAGGTTTAGGAGCGTCCGAGGGAGGAGCTTCGGGCTCCGTGATGCTTGGAGCGTGGCGCGAAAACGATGGTGTTATCTTCAGATGTAGAGTCTTTCGGAGGTGTTTGGCGGAGGCACAACACCAATCCCCTTACACGAAGGAGTGTCATAAAGTGGCACGAGCTGAGGCTTCGCTGCACGACTTCTCTTGTCTTCTGGTTCTGGAGCGGAGGTGATGTGTTCTTAGCAGAAGATCTAATCAATTTTGTGGGAATCTACCAAATAATGCTTTCAAAGGCATTGACTGAAGGAACCATGACGATTCACTCCTAGTAGGCTTAAGGCTGAGAGCCGCAGTTCAAGTAAAGAAACAACGTACATCGAGCAGAGGGCTCAACCCTAGGACAACTTCGGGGGAGTGAGTGAACAAATGGCTCGACTTCAGGAAATCATCAGAGGAGTAGATGACTCGCCCCTAGGACAACATTGGGGAAGTGAATAGATGACTCGACTCTGGAAAATTATCGGAAGAGTAAATGACTCGACCCTAAGACAACATCTAGGGAGTGAATAAATGGCTCGACTCTAGAAAATCATCGGAGAAGTGGGTGAATGAATAAACCTCGAAGCGGAGTAAGTGAATGGCTTAACTCCATGAAATCATTAGATGAGTAAACCAGTGACTCAACCTCGAATAGGGGTAAACGAATGACTCGATTATAAAAAATCATCAGAAGAGTGAGTGGAGCTAGGGCACCCTACTCTTTTGTAGAAGTGAGCACTTAGAGAGTGGAGCTTATCTTGACACTCTTGTAGAAACGAGCGTTATGAGTGGGGGCACATCCTTTTATGTTCTCGGAGAATATGTATAATATGGGTGGAGCTTATCTCAACACCCTTGAAGAAAACAATCATCATCGTTTGAAAGCATTTTATTCATTTGTAGAGATGAGTATTATGAGTGGGGTCATCCGCTTTTGTGCTTTCGAAGGGGTTTTCCTAGGAAGCGCGAATGCATCCCACTAGGAGCGCCCATGTGTTTGTAGTCAACATATGTCTTTTTCATAGCGTGAAATACAAACGTCTCGTGTCATTTGCTGAAACAACAATCGATAGAAGAGGTAATTCCATCACCGTCAAACGTGTGGGCATCTTACCTTAGGGGCATCCGTGTGTTTGTAGATCTCGCATGCCTTCCTTGGCATGAAAACCAAGTTTCTCGTATATATGTAGAAGCAATTGTTGGCAAGTGGGTGTTTTCGCTGCAGTTGTAGAAACGAATGTAAAGTGAGTGTCAACATTCTCTTTTGGGCACTTGGAGGGTTTCTCTCAAGAAACCAGAGGTATATGTTAACTCCTCAAAAGTAATATTTTTATGCTTATTTTACAATGCCTTTGCTTGCCCATTAAGTACATTTAGTTGCATTTAGATGATAAAAACATGCATTTACATAAGGAGTTAAAGAGTTATTCCATTGCTAGTGTGAAGGGTTATTTTGTTGGTTTTGATACAGGACACAAGCAGGAAGGCTTGACAGAGAAGCGCTAGCGTAGAACATAGGAAAGGAAACAGAGAATTGCCGAAACAATGTTGGCATAGATGGACCAAATGATGCCAAGCTTGGCTAGCAAAGGATTAACGTCTGATGACCGGTCAAAGTTTTCGTTGGACCTTGCACACGTCAGCCCTAAGATTCAAATCTGGATAAGATGATCATGCGTCTTACCCCTTGCGCATTCAAATTTCAAATTCAAAGGCTTATCCTAGGGTTCCCACGCAAGCTTATTTAATGAGATCGAGCAAACACTTGAACAGAGAATTGGAAGAGAGGTTGCATCATGGTGAACCGAGAGGTGACATGGTTCGACCAGCTAAGACCGAGAGCTCTGGAGCATTTGAAGGACTGCATCGGTAGATCTCCCTCCTACCTATTCTCTTAGTTTTATTTGTTTTTTATTTCAAAAATGATGATGTTAAACGATGATGTTTTTTGGTTAGACCCCCCAACTATGAACTAAGTCTTTTCAGTTGGTTGGGGGATATTTGCGATTAACGCTTATTTTATATTTGGTTTTTAATAATCAGAATGCCTTGACATTATTTTCTATCTGCTAGTACATAATTTTTCTAAATCCATTACCATACGATAGATGGCATCGCGTGCTTATTGCACCCTAATATCTTAACAGGCTTAAGAGGCACGATCAGTTGCAAGATACTAAGGCGAGAAGCTTCGACAGAAGATGTTCAACTAGATGAACTTTCTTTGGAAGTGAGTCTACCCTTTAGGAGTAAAGATTGGCACTTAATCAAGTTAATTAATGAAAAACTTCACTATAGACATGTAAGGGTTTATTCGTTGTTAACTTAGGGTATTGCCATCGATAGAGGCAATACTCTCTTTAATCTTCCCGGCAATAAACCAATGCAGGACATTATTAAAGGTTGCCATAAGTATCATGAAATCCAGGCATCCATTGCCAACGCTCATCATTCAATTGAACACTTTGTTGTCAAACTGCCTTCATTTTCACTACACTATTTTTGCCATCTTTTTAATCTAAAACCCAAAACATTTCAAACACTTTTAATTCTTCCAAACAAGTAAACATTGAACAAATAAGTTCTTGGTCAATCCTTGTGGATTCGATACTCAGATTGTTGTTGTATTACTTGCTGACCATGTATACTTGCACGTATAAGACTCACCTTTGGCAATATTCTCTTGCACTTTACCTAAATATTTTATCTTTTATCAAGCGTTAGCAAAGTCGACAAGGTTTTGGCGTCGTTGCCACGGATTGCGACGAAATTTATTGTTTTAATTTTTACTTTTTTGTTTTGTTTTGTTTTGACCGGTGTATGACCAGAAACCGCCCTGTGGTTGAAGATTGGCATGCGATCCGGAAATCGAAAGAACCCTACGAAGGTTAAAGAAAAAGTTCGAGAGATGGCTCAATAAGGAAATGGAGGTGGTGACCAAAACAATGGGATATCGCCAGCTCCTACTGCCCCAGCCATTAATGTGGAGGAAGAGAGACCGATTAGAGAACACTCAACACCAAACATAGACAATTTGATGCCAAGACTAATTGATCCCGAGGTAAATACACCGAATTTTGAACTCAAACCGATAATAATACAAACGCTTTTGAATGTAGGACAATTTGATAGTTGTCATGTTGTGGCGCGGTGGTCGAGCGTATGAATCTTTGAAGGCTGATGGGTTCGGAGGTGTAGGAATGTCTAGAGGCTGATGGTTTCGGAGGTGTAGTAATGTCCAGAGGCTGATGGGTTCGGAGGTGTAGGAGCATCCGAGGGAGGAGCTTCAGGCTTCGTGATGCTTGGAGTGTGGGGCATAGACGGTGGTGTTGTCTTCGGAGGTAGAGTATTTTGGAGGCGTTTGACGGAGGTACACCAAAGATATAATTAAATTTGTAAAAACATATAAATAATTTTAATAATATAAATATGAATATAAAAAACTATACATTTGATTTGAATTAAATGATAATTTAAAGTGCGATCTTTTGTGGAACTATATATTTTTTGAATTGTTGTGGAATGTTATTAAATGAAATAAGATTATGGCTTCATCAGAACCTGACCTCTTACGACCTTTCATCTGAGTGGGATATTCCTTGGTTTGTTTTGTTTGCCTCGATTTTATGACAGGTGTGGAAGATTCAGAACGATGTTATTTTTAACGGTGCCCCTCCTAGGTCTGACGCCACACTACATCGCGGTGTCACTTGGGGGCGATATTACAATGGTTGTAATTTCAATTTTTCGTCTTTACAGATATCTACTGCCCCCGTGTGTTGCAAATTGGTTAAAACCTGACCCGAGGTGGGTATGCCTCAATGTGGATGCTGTCATATTCCCTGCTACTGGTGATGGCACGGTTGGTGGACTACTGCGTGACCATGAAGGTGCATGGCTTTCGGGGTTTCAAAAAGCTATTGTGAAAGTTTCTCCTCTTCAAGCTGAGTTGTGGGCGATCTATGTTGGTCTACAATTTGCTTGGGAATAGGGGTTTAATATCCTTCAGGTACAATCTGATTGTGCCGAGGCGGTGAGTCTTTTACGTGACCTAAGGGCTAGTGTGAGCACGCTCTCTCTCGTTCGTGCCATTGCAAACTTTCAGCAACGTGGATGGTTTACTGATATTATATGGGTTTCTCGGGATAACAACATTCCTGTTGATATGCTTGCAATGAGCATGACCTCTTCCCCTTACGACTTGGTCAGTTTGGATGCCCCTCCTGATGATCTCTTGCCCGTTCTAGAACTAAATAGTTTATCACTGTCAAATGTAAAAACTTAATCCTTCAATGAATTCTCATTTGTATTAAAAAATGAAAAAAGATTATGATAAAATTTATAAAATCTTTTATTTAAATGAGATTTGAATAAGAGATTTGTGTCACCGGATTTTATTTTTTTAAATGTATAGCTAGTGTTTATTTTTATATGGATCAATATATTACGAAGTATTAATCAGTAAACTCGTTCCTATGTATACTTTATGAAATCAAAAAGATAAAACAAAAACAAAAAGAGTTTTCAGGTTCGAATGATAGCGTTTATGAGCTTCTACATTATCAATCCTTCTAATCCATCTAACCTGGATATGCCTGCGAACACGAAACAAGTCTTTGCATGCACCCAAATTCAAATCATTCGTTCTCTATGGAACTAACAACAACAACGATCTCCTGAGTATTTTTTTTTTCGCAAAGCAATTTACTTTTAACAATTAAAAGACAATGATCCGGAACAAATCTAAAAATAACGATAATACACTAAAACACAAAAACGAAAAGAAATTATATGTCCTTTTTTGTGTTCTTATTTATGTCACTATACTAAAAATGGGTTCGTGGTCTATGGTTAAGGTTTAGGGTTATGTTTTAGGATTAGAGTATATGAAATTTAGACAGAATGTACCTTTTAGGATTTAGGATTTATAATTTTGGATCATGGTTTAAAATTTATTTTTTTAGTGTTAGAGCATAAAAATAGACACTAAAATGGGATATGGGATTTTTGTTCACATGATACACCTAAGACTCAAGAAAAAAACAACAAAAAAATGACTCATCACACAATGCATACAACAATTCAAACTAATAAAGCAAACCGATCATCACCCACACATTACTGTATCTGGGCCTGGCAGGAAGAGCACCTGTCCAGGGCCTAAAATTTTTATAATGAATTATATTTTAATTTTTTTATATCAATTACATCCCTTGAATTTCTAATATGCATCTTCTTTTGCCAGGCCTATAAATCAGATTTCCAATATACTTCTCCTCTTGCATCAAGACCCATAATTTTATAGTGAATTATAATATTAAAAAACTGTTTTTATATCCATTATAGCCCATTTTTTTCAATACTTATTATTAGGGGCTATTTTTATGAGTACTTCGAATGAAACCAGAATAAGATTATAAAAGAATAAAAGTGTTGATAAATATTTTTTTCAGTACTTGTTATTATGAATTCATTTTTCTCAATATTTATTATTAGATGTTTACTCTTAAACTTTATTTTTCTCTAATACTTTTTATCATGAGCACAATTTTTTTCAATATTTATTATTATGAACATATTCTTAAAATTCAATTTTTTCAATAATTGTTACTGTTATGAACATATTCTTAAAATTCAATTTTTTCAATAATTGTTACTGTGAACATACTCTTAAATTTTTTCAATGCTTGTTATTAAGGGCATGAATTTAAATAACGGCTCGTAACCGCAACAACAATCGTTACATAACGATACTAAAACCGTCCAAAATTGCATTACTCATAATGACCACAACAACAACTATTGTTCCTACAGCCGCGATAAATACAACGCGACCAAAAATAAAATTATAACCATAATTTAAATCCATGATTAGGGGTTTAATTTTTAGGGTCGCTTGGCTACTAAAATCTCAAAAAATGTGCATTACACTCACCTATGCAACCTATCAATGAAACAATGTATACCAAACAAAAAAAAAACAATGTATACCAAACCAAAAAATATCACCAACCTTTCAAGGAACTCCGAAGAAATTCATCAAGCGCTCATATATCTTTTCCAAATCGTACCAAACAGAAAAGAACCACCAGCCCCAAATATTAAGATGAGAAGATAAAGCATATTACAAAGACATTAAATGACCGATCAGATCAAGAAAGGTACAATACAATCGTTATTCATTTAGTTAGTAAAACATCTCTAATATGAAGAATCCAAAATTGATATTAGAAATACCAATATGTTAAACCACCAACGGGCTAAACAAACTACCTTACCCAAAAACTGATTATCTGAATCAACTCTAACCAATTAATCCGGTTTAAACAAACCAGATGCATGAACCCAGTTACAACACTTCAACATTCTACATGCTCTTCCCATCTTCTTCTTCTTCCTCTTCTTCTTCTTCTTCTTCTTCTTCTTTCTCCATAAAAACTCAACTTATCGATTGAATGTTCATTTTATCTCTGAACATCTGAAAATATGATTTTGATAGAGGCTTTGTACGCCCATCAGCAGGTTGACATTGAGACATGACATAATTGATTTGAACTTGTTCTTGAGTAACCTTCTCCTGAACAAAGTGAACACCCAACTTCACATGTTTCGAGCAAGACTGAAACACTGGGTTAGCAGACATGGCTATGACACTTGTATTATCACTCTAAACTGTAGTTGTTGTAGCTAAATGTATCCATAAATCGTTCAGCACAACATTAATCCAAGTAATTTCGGAGACTACATCCGTTATACTTCGATAATTCATTTCGGTTGTAGACAGGGAGATCGATTTCTATTTTTGAGAGCTCTACGCAACCAAACAATTGTTGACATATATGCAATAACCAGTCATCGAGACTGCTCGCACAATCTGCATTGGAGTATGCTACAATATCCGTTACTCATTTTTCAGATACGGTAAACGCTAAACCAAGGTCTATTGTTCCAGCAAGGTGCTAAAGAATATGTCTAACTACATCAAGATGTGTCTTGTAGGGTTTGTGCATAAATTGTGCAGCGTTGTTTACGCTGAAGGCGATTTCAGAACTTGTATGGCACACATATAAAATAGCCCCAACAGTACTCTAATATTCCTGAGCATCTTGGATCAATTTGGTGGATGACAACATCAATGTTGGAGTCGACTTAGCCTGATCATCTTGATTTTTACAGCAGCTCAAGAGCCATTTTTTCTCATGAGGATAATTGAATCACCAACTTGAACTGCTTCAATCCCGAGAAAGAATGTTAAATATCCAAGATCCTTGAGAGCGAACTTGGTACTCAACTTAGCAATTACACTTTCAATATGTTGTGTGGATTTTTGGTGACAATAGTATCGTCAACATACGATATCAAGTAACTGACGATATATTCTTTATCACTAACTAAAAGTGAGGCGTCGACTTTTGACTCACGAAAACCAATATGAAGTAAATATGCGCCTGTCGAAATCCATGTGACACCTTTTTAAGGTAGCAAACTTGTTTTGACCCGTCACCACTAGTTGTTTCAAACCCCCGACAGTTGTTGCGTAAACACCTCCTTATAGTTCCCTGTTAAGAAACACGTTATGGACGTTGACTTGTCTTAGACACCATTTATTCATAGCAGCTAGGGACAAGATATATTTACCATAGATTATATTCACAACATTCTATCCGGAATAACCATTTACAGCCATCTGTACTTCGGCCTTTTGGTAACGGTACAAGCTTCCAAGGCATAATACTTGGCAAGCACTGTCTCCTTCCACTCTGAAGAGGTCAAGGCTTGTTGGATGTTAACTGGAACTTGTTCTTCAAGCTGAATGGTTGCAGCTAAATCTTGGGTTTGAAAACATCCCGCTTGCTTCTTGTAACCATGGGGTATGTATTTGTGGGCGCACATGACTGAATTTTATCATGAAGAAATACCGGCAGTAACTCATTTTCTATATTGACATGACATCGACAATAGGCATAGGCTCTAACCTATCGGCACTAGTGTGTTCTTCATTATCATCAACAAGTGCCTCTGAATGCTCCCCAAGACCATTCGTTGAACGCTCTAGGTTGTTGTGAGGAGTGTGTTCGACGTTATCATCAAAAGGCACAATCATATGCCCTTCATGACCATCTGAAGTGGGCTCTATCATACCATTTCCTTCAATTGAAGTATGACTTTCAACAGGGGTTGACAAACTATGACTGACACTGACTGAAGATAAATCAGCAGCTCGACCCACCACTAGAGATAGACGCGAACTTTCTTGTGACTCTAATGTTGTGTTGGTATGCAACCTTACTCGAGGATAGACACGCAAAGGTGTAGACTGGAAGTTGCAAGATGATGGGTTATGTGAGGCCTCAGGGACACCTCGTGAACCCGTTCCTATAAAAGAGAAATGTGGATTCGACAAAAACATGACGTGAAATAACCAGTTTACCCTGAGGAGTCAAACAAGATATCCTTTGTGTTGTGGGTTGTAGCCTAGGAAGACACACGGTTGCAATCAAAACTTAAGCTTGTGCTTCTGAAACGGCCTCAAATAAGGGAAGCACTTGCACCCAAATACTCACATTAAGGGATTTTATTAGACTTTCTCAAAGGGTAACATTCCATCGAGAATAGTGGTGGGTAGCTAATTTATTAGGAAAACTACAATTGCAACAGCATACGAACAAAAGTGTAATGACAGTGAAGCTTGAGCTAAGAGTGTAAGTGTCAACTCAATAACGTGACGATATTAAAGCTTAAGCTCAGAGTGTAATGACCAGCTCAATAACGTGACGATGCTTTCGCTCGACAAAACTGTTCTGTTTGGATGTTTGAGGACAAGACATGCGATGGTTAACTCCCGCAACATAAGAACAGATGACAAGCTTCTAAACTCACTGCCACAATCACTTTGGACTTTTTTTTTTTATCTTAGTTCAAAACTGAGTGTTCACAAGCTTATAGAACTGTTGATAAGCTTGAATAGCTTGAGATTTATTTCGAAGTACAAACAACCATGTATGACGCGAATAAGCATAAAAAATGATACGTAACAAGAAAAAACTGTAGAAGACACATGAGCTGGCCTCCACAAAATAGTAAATATAAGCTGAAAAAGATGACTGTAAATTGTTTTAGACACAAGAAATGACAACTTATGACATTTACTTTGTTCACAAGTAGAGCAAACAAATTGTTTATTGATTTTAAGAGGAACATTATAATTTTTAACATTTGGTCAGCATAGCATGGGCAGGATGTCCCATCCGACGATGCCAAAGTTCTACATAATTAATAGTATGAATAAAATTCAACTGGATATTGCTAATATCAGAAGCACATTGATTGAAACTGGACTCAACCCTTAAACCACCACCATTAGCAGCATCTTTATTGAAAGCATATAAACCACCTTCTTCAACTCTTTGCAAAAGAACTTCCCTCGTAACCTCATCACAAACCACACAATGATTGGCATGAAACTCGAAGTAGACATGATAATCTCTAGCAAACTTAGACACCGAAAGTAGGTTTTTAGTCACTTGGGGAACAATAAGAAGACTATGTAGCATTAAGGACGAGTTAAAATTAAAATAAGTGTGACCAACTTTAGATATTGAAAGCCCCTTACCAGCACCAACAATCAGTTTACCTGGTCTGGTGTAGTCGAAAAACTGATGTGCAGTGGATGCGTTAGGGAAAACAAAGTGTGTGCCTCTTGTTTCAATGAGCCAAGCATCAGGTTCACCAGAAGATGAAGCACAACCATTCGAATTACATTGAGAACATCTAGTAGGAATAACCCTTATGCTTGTAGTATGACAAATTGGAGTGACATTAGAGGTATCAATAGAGCAAATATTCACAGATGACCCAGTTTTACCACATAGCTAGCACTAAAACTGATTGTGTGAACGTCTGCGTCCATCATGACTAGATTGAGGCTAACTAGGTTTTGAATCATTACCAGACTTGTCCTCGGAAGCAACAGAAAATTGGACATTATGGGCGATCATAAGAGTAGAAACCCCTGGATAGTACATCACTTGTTGCGCCTCAGCATCGATAATGATTGCGGTAACCCCATCAATGGTGAATGAGTCACGACTTGTAGTGATGACCGCAACAAACTACCTATATTCCATCGAGAGGTCATTTAAGATATAGGAAATATGCTCCGTGGTAAATACAAGACTTCTACATGAAGCCAATGCATCACAAATTTCCTTCACCTTGGAAATACAGACTCTCATACTCAAGTCCCCCTTTTGAATGGACTGAAGTCTAAAATGGAGAAAAATAACGGTGGTGGTGGAACGACTGCTGAAGCAATCAACAACAATCTTCCATATTGCAACGATTTTTTCAGCCCCAACAAATTGAGAGAGTAGATGAGGGCTCATGGTTGATAACAACCCAGAGGCCAGGGCATTATCTTAAGCAACAAAAGTTTCGTATTCATCAGTTGGAATCATAGTGCCATTAGTAGTCCAAATTATGGTCGATGGAGCAACGAGAGTGCCATTGAGCAACTTCTAAAGACGGTGACTCCTAACCGTAGAAGCACTCGTTGTTTCCAAACAAGAAAGTTGGATTCGTCAAGCAATACATTGACTATCTTGTTGGTAAAACCACAACCTCCTCCAAATCCAAGTCCAGAAGCATCACCCTTACAAGAAACTTACTCAATCGGACTCGACATGATAACAAATGGGCAAGACAAAAAAAGCAAGGCAAAAGATATAACGAAAAAACCACCGGCGAATGAAAAAAATAGAAAGAAATCATATAGACTGATCACCTGGGTGAATGATACCGTATGAAGATGAGAAGGTGAAGCATATTACAAAGACATTGAATGACTCTGATCAGATCAAGAAAGGTGCAATACAATTGTTATTCATTTAGATAGTGAAACGTCTCTGATAAGAAGGATCTAGAATAACACAAAAGAAATGTAGGCATTTTACACTAAACTCGGCCAGGCCAAAGGTCAAGTGACCCATTCTTTTATATAGACCAATGGCTCAACGGAATTGATATTAGAAAGACCGATCTGTTAAACCACCAACGAGCTTAACAAACTGCCTGACCCAAAAATTGATTAACTGGGTCAGCTCTAACCAACTATATGCGGTTTAAACAAACCAGATGCATGAACCCAGTTGCAATACTTCAACAACTAGAAGAACAAACATGAAACACCCTACATCCTCCTGAGCACTTGACGTAACAATCCCAGTCCAAGTATTGTTGGCTTTAGCAAACCAGCTAAAGATTTCTTCACTCGAAGAACTGAGAGAGAAGTGAAAAGAAGAAAGATTGGAGCTGTAAAGGTCAGCTTGAACACACGTTTTACATTAAACTTAAAGGTTAAAACACAAGATATAACTATCACCTTCTACTGATGTTTTTCAAATCAGTATGGTCTTGAACAAAAGTACAAATCAACAACAACTATACTGACATCTTTCAACTAACATCTTAGTTTAATCAAAACAAGAAAAAAATATTAATGTCATATATAGCATCAGCATAGGCAACCATAATCTCAACACTCTTCCTTAGCTGCTTTGCTGTCAAATCCATTTTGCCTCCTTCAATCTTCAAGTTTGATCTTGCACTTGATCTTGCCAAGAGACTCAGTCACAAAATCTGTTAACTGAGTTTCAAAGCTGCAATGAACCAGTGTAACTTCATTTTTTTGCTGCATTTCTTTCACTAAATCAGGCTTCATTTCCTCTTGAATGACAATTTTCCATCCTTCTATACTTGCAGCCTCTCTAAAGCTACTGGGTTCCAAAACAACAAGATCACATATCTCAATTTGTTGTGGGTTGTAAATGATATCATGTTGATGCTCAACACCAGCAATAGCACAAAAATCTTCAAAATTTTCTAAATGTCCCAATCTTTTATGACGATGAATTCTAAACTTCCATACTTGTATATGCACTAAAAGAATCCCAATTCAGAATGAAACTTCTATTATTCATCACAACAGAAGCAATCTCATAACTACTTGGATCAAATATTGTGCAGCATTTATCTTTGAAAATGACAGAATAATTCTTCTCAAGAAGCTGAGAAATACTAAACAAGTTTCGGTCAATCTCAAACACTAATCTTACATTTTTAAAAACTTAAGTACCTAATAGAGTGTTCATCACAGCATCTCCTTTTCCTTAAATGTAGCTTCCATTTCCTAATCTTACATTTGAAGTGCAAGTTCTGTCAATCTTCTTGAACTTGCCTTCATTTGCAGCCATGTGGTTTGTACATCCACTATCAATCAACCAACTAACTTTAGCTTGGTTGTTGTTTGCATAACTAGATGTAACAAACATATGCTCCCCCTCATATTGGTTTCCATAAGCAACCTGAATTTGTGCATTTTGTTGCTATTGGAATTTACTTTTACAAACCCTCTCTGTGTGACAAAGTTGCTTGCAAGACCTACATTGTATGCCTGGTCTAAACCAGCAATATTTCTCCAAATGTGTTGTCTTATGGCAATGTGCACAAGGTGGAAATCTATTTTTTCCTCCCAATTTAGCATCATCTCCATCCCTCTTTTGTTTCCATCTTCTATCATTAGAAGTGTTTCTAACTATTGTTTGATATGTCAGCCTTCTCTTCACCTTTAGATTGAAATGCACCCTCAACATGTTGTTCTTCCCTACTTACTTTTCTTTGCTCTTGAGCATACAGTGCATTTATCAACTCAGACAAAGAAATGCTGGACATATCCCTTGAGTCTTCAAGAGAGGAGATCTTGGACTCATATTTCTCCGGAAGTGTTGTAATCACTTTCTCCACAATTCTTGTCACTAAATTCATCTCCAAGCAACCTAATGCTATTAACAATAGCCATTATTATGTCTGAATATTGTTTGACAGTCTCACTTTCTTTCATCTTCAAATTCTCAAAATCCCTTCTCAAGTTTATAAGTTATTGTTGTCTTATCTTCTCAAATCCCATAAACTCTTCTTTCAACTTGTCCCAAGCTTGCTTTGGAGTCTCACAAGCTATGATCCTTGTGAAAATCACATCAAAAACTCCGGTCTGAATGCAAGATAAGGCTTTGTGTTTCTTGGCACACTCTTCATTGTGTTGCCTAATTTGAGCCAGTGTAGGATTGGATCTCAAAGGTGGTGGATCTCTATCTATTTCAACAACTTCCCACAAATCTTAAGTTTGTAGGCTAGTCTTTATTTTTCACTACCCAAATGTGGCAGTATTCTCAAGCACCTAATTTTAAACTCTAAACTAAACTCTAAAGTTAAAAAGCATGTGTAAACTAACACAACCTATGTATTAAAGTTTTTCCGTAATAAAATTAGGATTATATTTTGATACACAATGTATAAAATAAATTACACCTTTTTTATTTAAACTCTAAAATCTAAATTTCTAACCTTAAAACCCTAAATTTTAGTCTCTAAGCTTTAAAACCTAAATCTTAATTATAAATCTAATTTTGACAAATTTGAGTGCACTTTTTCTAATAAATATCAAATTAAAACTGTGTACTTTTCCTAATAAATATAAGGCTTAATATAAAAATAATTGCCCAAACTATCTCAGTTTTTTTTTCCTTTTTAAGTGCCTAATTTTTTTTTTCTTTTAGTGCCCAAACTATCATTTCTACTCAAAATAGGTGCATCAGTTAACCTTAAAAGGGACAAACAATGATAATTTGGACATCTAAAAAGCGCAAAAGAAAGTTTGAACACCTAAAAAATAAGATAGTTTGGGCACTTTGTTTGACATTAAGGCTAAAGATAAAGAACCTCCCTGATGATGGGAAAATAACTTCATTTCTAGGCACTTGAAGACTGAATTTCAATTATAGAACTAAGGCTCCATTCGGCAGAGCTTCTCTACCAGCTTTTGGATAAGTTTTACCGAACGAGCTGCTTAGACGCCTCCGTATCCTTTTTCGCCGATTTTGCTCACAGTAGCTGCGTTTGGAGAAGCCAGAAATTCTAACTTCTCCCCAAACGCGAATTCTCTACCCAAACGCGAAATCTTACAATAGCGCTGAACGGAGCCTAACACAAAACATACGGAGCATAGAGAAATGGCAACGAACAACAGAGTATTGTCTGAACATTGCAAAATTCTTATCGTTGAAAATTTATGTAACCTCTAAAGGCTAATTCACACCAAATAAACCAAAAAACTAAACCACGTTAGGCCTTTGTGGAAGTAGAAGATTGTAGAACTTATCCTGCAAAAAGAAGCTCTTCCCCTTGCTATCCATAGATTTTTTCCATCCACACCATCCCTCGTTCATGATCTTCTTCACATCATCACTTCCGGTGTAATGGGGATTTAGTATTAGAAATCCACACTCTCCGGTTGCATCATTGTAATCAACTCCTAGAAGGGTGTATGCAAGAACACCACCACCTGCATCCAACAATCGGCTCTCTTTAGCAGCAAAAAGCCTGCAACAACTTTTCTTTGGGGAAATGGTATTCTCATTAATTACCGATCATAATTGGTGTTCCTTGAGTTTCAAAATGTAATGCCAGTTCTCGACATTTTTCAGGAAGCTCAGATCCTAACCTAACATTTATGATTTTGCAGCGAACCTGTTAAACAAAGCATCTTGTCAAACATATGAATTAAAGTAGTGCCAAAAGCATAATTAACAAAGATTGAACATGATTCAACTATAATATCCATCCAAAGCAATTTTCTGAAACAACAATAGTATACTTACACCCAGAAGTTTATCCAAGACAAAGCTCAATTCAATTGCACCAATCCATTCACGTGACCCAATGAAAGCAGGATCCTTGTCACTAATATCTACAAGCGACTGTTGTATTTCCCTAATAAAAGGTGCCACATTCATTGATAAAATCACATCACCGACATTCTAAAGGTAAGCAAGGTATGCAACGATTCCTTTAAGCAGACACAGACCAAACTTGTCTATCGGTCCCCATGAAATATTAACTTGGCTTCTAGTTGGACGCCAATGAGCAAAAAGTCAAAATATGTACATTGGGACTACCAAAAAAATGGAAACAAAGCTTTAGAATAGAAACCTTAGCTTGCACCCCACTTCCTACCTGTGCGAAGGAACATCTACGGATGAATAATGTTGGAGCCTGAACCATGAAATGATAGTCTGAAGCGAACGGTAAGCGCAACCCCATCCCTATAAAGTCATATATATAAGTTGGTTGAGAACCATGGAACAAATGAGAACCACCATCAAAATGAACACAACCTTTAGTTTATCGACATCATTAGAATAGTAAGAGAAGAGAAGATGCAACAAATAACAAAATGTGCTAAGAAAAAAATGAAAGATTAGGCAGAAAAGGCTGAACATTATTGATGATAAAATAGATCTAGAAACCATTGAAACTTCTGCTTGCACAACCAAGTACGAACTTACTTGCTAGATAAGAATTATACTGCTTAGTATGTATACCATCCAATGTTGACTGAATATTCTAACAGCATGGATCTCTAACAGACGACTCAGATGCATGGTACTTCTATAAGTACAGCAACTTGTTGAAACCATAAGAGAATTATAAAAGATGCTAAAAAGAAAAAAGTCCATACTGAATCATCAAATCCTTCTTGAAGATAATAATAGTACTCGTAAGAACCTTGAACTAGAGAGACAATGCCTCCTGATACTGCACAAAAAAAGGGAAAACATCATCTTTACTCCAAACAAAAAAAAAAGTTAACAATGACAAAAGGAGGGTAAAAAGTTCTCTTTACAAAAGGAGGGATTATAGCCACTAACCCCACTGCTTGGAATCCCAATATGCACATCTTTAAGCAAAGAAGAGTCTAGCATTACCCCAAATATCAACTGATGAAGTTAATGGCAAAGGAAACATAAAGAAAGGAAAGGTGGTATAAAAATGATTAAATTTAGGCTAAAGGGTCAAATTTGCCCCTATAGTAATCCGAAATCAGCAATATTGCCCCTACTTTTTTTCTCATAATTTTGCCCTCAAAGTCAGCAAATTGCAGCAATGTTACCCTTTGACCGTTAAATGCTGACGTGGCAGTTAACGGTGCTGACGGAACAATTTTGCCCTCGAAGCCATTCATGCAATTTTGCCCTTGAAGTCATTAATTGCAACAATTTTACCATTAGTTTATTTAATTTTTGAGTAAAATAGGATAAATAATTTGATTTTTCGAGTTGAATTTTAACAAACAAAATATATGAAAAATTGATTAACAAATTGATGTAAATATCCTTTAGGTCTTTGGTAATTTTAAAAATAAGCAAAGTGAGAACTCTCACAAAAAATTAAAATATTCTACAATTTTTTTAAAAAATCTATGAACTTAATAAAAATTAAATAAAATATTCAAAAAATTATTGAAAATAAAAACTAATATATAAATTTAAATATATTAGAAATTATAAAATTATAAAAATATAAATATAAAATTATAAGTATTTATAAAATATTAAAAATTCAAACAATTTCATCAAATTTTCTTTCACTTTTCTACATCAAACTGATGCTCATTAATATTTGATAAGTTTTATCACTACTCTAATGGATGGACGATTCCATTGAAAATATGTTCAAGGAATATTAGTTGGTTTAGCATAACCAAAAATAATCAAAGATCTTTCAATAGGTTTTATAAATATTTTGAAATTTTAATTTTTTTATATTTATAACTTTATATTTATAAATATTTTATATTAATTTTTATTTTCAATAATTTTTTTGAATATTTTATTTATTTTTATTAATTTTATAAATTTTTTAAAAAATTGAAGAATATCTTATTTATTTATTTTCAATAATTTTTTTGAATATCTTATCCTTTTTTAAAAGGATATTTACAATTTGTTAATCGATTTTTTATATATTTTGTTTGTTAAAGTTCAACTCGAAAAATCAAATTATTTATCCAATTTTATTCAAAAATTAAATAAACTAAGGGTAAAATTGCTACAATTAATGACTTCGAGAGCAAAATTGCATGACTAACTTCGAAGGCAAAATTCCTCCATCAGCATCGTTAATTGCCACGTCAGCATTTAACGGTCAAAATTAGTTAAAGGGCAACATTGCTGCAATTAGCTAACTTTGAGGGCAAAATTACGGAAAAAAAATAAGGACAGCATTGCTGATTTCGGATTACTACAAGGGGCAAATTTGACCCTTTAGCCTTAAATTTATATTACATATTCTATTTCAACAATTACATTTTCTTGTTGAACTCCTACTTGAGATGTCTTTTATTGATAAATCCAAGGAATTGGCAATTCTTAGTAGAGGACGGTCAAATGGCAACCCCAACCCCAGATGTAGGGATCTTCTAGCATCAACCGCCAAACACAAATTACAATTATGCAAAATCAAGATATGAACTAGTAGCTTTGTTTCTCGCAAAAAACTTTCTATAAAACAATATACTTTTATATAAGCAAAAAAGAAATAGAATTGATGGTACAAAGATATTTTTTCCTGTGCAAGGTTGTGAAGAAGTTCAATGCCAACACCCCAAGGTTGTGAAGAAGTTCAATGCCAACACCCCATATTTGCAAGAGATTGTGATAATGTACCACAAAAATGAGCCAGTTTTACCTCTCGAGATAAAATTGGTTTTATTGAGTGGTATACACACACATAAATATCTCAAATAATTCAACAGAGACAATCAATGAAGTAGCTTTATTTGCATATATGATTATTTTCCAGTGGCAAAGATTTTCTGCTATCCCACCTACAATACATGAATACTTCAATGAAACAAAAGTTAACATTTATCAAGTACCTTGCTTCATTTCAATCTCCCTGTAACTAAGTTCATAAATAACAGTTATTGGATGTTCTATCCCAGGCGGACTAAAATGATATGGATGTAGCTGTAAAATGCAATTAGTTTCAAGTTATAGTTATTTGTAGAACAAGATCAAATAAAAGAATAAAGATGTCTTAGATAAAAATATGAGGAACTAAAAAAACATTGCAATAACCCTAATTAATCATTATCATACAAATTGAATACTCAATCAAAGAGCTTTGCGAACATGAAACTATGTCCTAGCTTTCCAAAAGTGTTATTAAAGTACTAGAGCTAAATAGAAAATTTTGAGCCTCTTTAGTAGATGATAATGACTTAATATACGATTCTGAACCTGAATACCAAGCTAATATTACTACTCAAGATTCCCTAGTCTAAGATGTCTCTGGTGTCAAAACATATTGTGGCTCAGAATTCCATTCAGTTGTAGAGAGTTGTAGTGTATCTTACAACCTATTGAGGTTAAAATTGTGGCACTTTAACACTTGATCTTCAAAAATATAGATGATATATAGGATGTAGATTATAGAGATATAGAAACAAGTTTTAGTGTGAATTAAATAGTGCTTTAAGAAAGATGGTGAAACTGGAAGCTGCAGCTAAGTTCATCAACCAGAAGGCAGAGCCGATGAACCAATATTTCACAACTATCCACATTGGCTAAACCACAACACATTAATGGAGGACAAACAAGGAAAGAAGGGTGGGTGTAAAGGTAAAAGAATACCCAACACATATAGCATTCTGAAGAAGATATAAGGAGTGACGAAGACCCTGTTATAATATGATATGTAAAAACTTACCTCTGGATGTTGTGTTAACAAATTAGGCAAGGTCATTTGCTTCATAGAAATTAACTGGTCAATTAACCCAGGGATGATTAGTTTTGAAATGGCATGCATCAATAGGATGCCCTGGACTGCATAACGAAGTACTTCCAGATTGAAATCCACAATCAAAAGTCTAGTTTCTTCCATAGCTGATAGAAGAAATTGCATTTGGTAAGGGTGACAAAAACTTCACAAGGACCTTGTGAATATAAAACAGACTTCCATGAAATAAGCAAACATGGTAGCAACATTTGTGAAATTGAAGGACCTACCTGGGAAGTATTCTATAGCAGGTACACTGCATTTTGGAGACTTTTCAAATCTATTAAGCAGAACACTTACTTGGAGTATATCTGCATTCTAAGCAGAAACACATTTCACAAAAACCAATGCTAACTGCCACAAAAATAGATACACTGGAATGCAGTATATGACAAGCTACCAAAAAACACTAACAACCCTGTTAATAAGTATGGAAAAATTCTTTACCTTGGGAGAAAACAAATGTGGAGTAGATTTACTTTTTAAACAAAAGCGTGCACATGGTAAAAGCTTTTGCTCGAAACTATGAGCAGCTTCATCCAAAAGCTCAATGTTTGGGGTAGTTGTGTCAAAATCCAAATCTGCACCACGAAGAATGACAGTTTGAACCACATCTAAAGAGGCTTTATTTGATGCTTCCACCATATACACAACATTTGGATCTTTTAACTTAGCAACGACTGCTTCAATTGCACGCGAGAAGATACACTCCACATCTGAAGTACATTAAGAACCTTATCCAATTAAAATAAGAAAGGAATATAATCCAACAAGTCCAAGCATAAAATTTAAAAGAAACTAATCACAAGGATATTTCCAAGAAGCACATGTACATAACGCATGAAGAATTTCATGTCGAGATCCGCGACCAACATGGTAGAAAAACCAAGGTAAAGAAATCCTTCCAAATTAAGGGTAGGCTCACTAACAAAATCTGCACCCCTAATCTTAATGACTAAATTCTTACGCTATGTTACTAGGATTAGGGTGTGTGTTGGATACAACAATGAGTTCAACATAGACATGTTTAACATTTTTAAAGTTTTCATGTTTATTTAGAGGGTCATATCCCCATATCCATATCCTGAATATTAGAAATGGGTACTGCAAGATAAATGAAGAGTCTAGAAACATAGCTTACGTATATAGCACATAGAATCTCCATCTAAAAATGACTAGTTGCCTTGAAATTTGACAAACAATTAACTAGCCCCAAATACCTTGATAATATGATCCGCGCTAATCACACACCTCGTTCCACAAGAAACATATATAAAATCACCGATATTTAATTATAAAAAATTCTAAGGACGTGCTCAACAATATCAGAAACTTACAAAACCCCAATATCAATAGACTTTCAAACCGCCATAAACTGCTTAGCTGATTTGACAAGTATTCAAATACCATAAAGTAGTACTTAATAATGACATCAATTACAAAAGAATGACTAGTTCAGATGTGAGCTAAACATGGATAAATCCCATAAAGAAAAGAACCTACCAGAGGGCTTGTTTACTGGAAAACAGACGCGCAATTTAATAGGAAGCTGACAGAGTAGTAAACAACCACTTTCCCACAAGAATTTCGCAGGATTAGCATCGTACGAAACAAAATTAATCAAGTCTAGGCTAGCCGAACTCTCATTCTCCGATACAAAGAAACGAATATCCCCTGTATCCGGATCAGCAACGGCTCCGATCATCTCTTCATTTTCCAAATTTGTCCTTCCAGATAAAACTTTCCTCAAATTCCTAGCAGCTTCAACAGCCGTCACTGCTGTCTTTTGGGGATCAGATTTTCCAACGATTAACGCTCCAATTACATCGAAGCCTTTCAAGAGTAGTGTCCTGATTTCTTCTGTTCCAGTTGGAATAACGTGAGGGATATTGCGGGGGGTAATCAAATTAAAATTGAATTTCAGATTTTCAAAAACAGGGTTTTGATGTTTACCTGATTCCTTGAGGAAATCCGGGCCGGAGGAGCCGGAATGGATGCATCTGAAGGTGGACACGATAGTCAGGGGAGGGAAAAAAGGGGAGCCGATTAGCCATTGGAGATCCGATTCGTTTCGGGTGATCAACAGCTTAGGGCACTCGATTCGTATGCTTCTATTGTTCTTCTCCATGGACTACACTGCGCAGAATCAGGACTTGGGTTCAATTTTAAACCCGGGGTTGACTTGAAGTTGATGTTACTATAATATTTGTATGTGTAAAATTACATTATTCATCACTCAACTTTCTTATCACTCTTATTTTATCATTAAAATTTAACATATTTTAATTTAATCACTCAATTTTTAAATTATTTTTATTTTAATCATTCTAAGATAACATGACTTATTTTATTAATATTTTCTAATGACATGGCATATTTTATTAATATTCTGCTGCCATATCAGATTTAAAATTTAAAAATAAAATCTTTAAACCGTATTCTCACTCTCAACCTATAAACCCTAATTCTCAATCTACAAACTCCAAAATCTCATCTTCACCCCAAACCCTATTAAAGTTTAAAGACAATGCATATTCATCTGTTACTATACTGAACTTGGAGGAAAGTCATTTGAATGCTTATTTTTTAAAGCAACAAGTGAGACCTAGCAATGAGATTAGAAAATAATTCAGTAGCAGAAAAAACAATAGAATATGGTGGTAAGGATGCAATCCTAGAAAATTACTAGTCATGCTGAATAACCGATACTACTGAGGCAAGGGCAAGATAAGAAGCAACCAAAGAAGATTCTTACAACCAAATTTCACAGCTTTTACTTTCAGAGTCAACATGATTAACTCAGCCTATAAAAGCCGATTTCTCAATAAGAAAAGGATATTGCCTCAAAACTTCATCTTATTCATTAACTTCTACATCTAGAGAAGACGACGAGTCATAAATTTGACTGTCTAGAATGAGTCATAGATTGCTTCTTGGCTTTCCTCCAAGTTTAGGGTTTATATTAGGGATTGGGATTGATAATAGGATTTAAAGATTTTATTTTTATTTTAAATCTGATATGACATTAAATATTAATACAATATGTCATGTTATAGGAAAATATTAATAAAATAAGACATGACATCCTATAGTGACCAAAATAAGAGTAATTCGAAAGTTGAATGGAAACTAGGAGTAAGAAGAAAATTGAGTGAGAAACAGTGTAATTTGCCCTCATATTTATTAAATATTTATGGAAAATATAAATCCTTTTAACGTAATTATTCTATACACTGGTTGTGGAAAGCATCTTAGTTTTAGGGTTTATGGATTTAATTTAGGGTTTAATGTTTAGGGGTTAGAATTTAAGGTTCATAGTTTAAAACTAAAAGCCCTAACAATATCTCCTTGAACCTAAACCTTAACATCTAAACCTTAAATTATAACCACAAACCCTAAAATATAAATTCCTAAACATAAACCCCTAGACATTAAACCCTAAACTAATCCCTAAACCCAAAATTAAGGCACTTGTAGACACTTTTTGTTTCCATCGCTAGTGTTTAGAATATAGTTCCTTTTAAAAGGGTAATTATTATATACATTGATGGTTTAGAATTTAAAGGTCGTTGTTAGAATTTATGGGTTGTGATTGGAATTTAGAGTTTATAGTTTAAAATCTAAATCACTAATCATATTACCATAAAACCCTAAACCTTACTATCTAACCTAAACCCCTAAAGTCTAAACCATAAACCTAAACTCTAAACCATAAACTAGACCTTAAACCCTAAATTAAGGCATTTGTGAAAACATTTTGTTTTTACCATCTGTGTATGGAATATAAATAGAGATTTAGTTATTTTTATAAAAAAAAATGTTACAATTTCTAATTCGTTCGTATATGTCTCGTCCGTAAATGGTCAAAGTTGTCCTATGTGTTCCCAAGCCGATGAAACAATGGTGGAAGCCCTTCGAAATTGTTTTTTCCCAGAGACTTTTTCACCATATCATCGGCAAAATTTGGTGAATAATCCAATTAGAAACTAAAATTAGAAATATATGGTATGTCAGGGATTTGATAAGCCGATTAAAGTTGAGCCAATAGCTTTCTCGTGACAAAATCCTGCATGGCAAAGCGCAGAGAATCTTGCATAGGGCAGGATGCCATTTGGAGGTGGCGTCCTTCTTCTGAGTTTGACATGTGGCATCGCAGGGCAGCACATGCACGTACGCGCACGCACACACACAATAGTATATATGGTTGGTATTTGAGAAAAAATTGATAGTTTGAGGTGAAATTTTTTGATGATATATTCGAAGAGGTGCACAATTTTGAAGTATATTTGATTGTAGATCGTCTTGGATTCTCACAAGTAATATGTTTTTTTAAATGAATCTATTTTTAAAATATGAGAGGGATTTGTAGAATTTTTTTGTGTGATTGAACAGTTGTTTAGAAAAATATTCTAATTTTTTCCAGATCAGGTATGTAAATTTAATTTGTTTGTATTGTAAATTATTTATTTATAAATTATTTTTAATATATTTGTTTCATTATTTTTTTGAAGGTTTTGTATGCAAGGCTCGATTTTTCATTTGCCATGTAAGTTATTTGTATTTATTTAATTTTAATTAGTTAATTTTTAATAGTTAATGTTGTTATATGTAGTTTTTTGCATTTAAAAGTTTAATAAGAATTTTGTCACGTATGTTTATGACTGTTGTAACACCCTTGACCCAGATGTCACACTTGAGCCTCAAGCCCAACCTATTATCATAAAATTTCCAACCTAGTTTACCCCAAACCACAACCATTTTCATAAAATCCAATAAGTCCAAATGTTTAAATCATAAATGAGTATTTCAAAATATTACATAGGAGCTCCATTTAAAATGTATAATTAAAAGCATTTGACTCACGAATTAAAATCCAAAATAGAGTTACAATACAAACATAGGGTCCTACGAATACATGACCCAATATAATCTAAGTACTGTACTCGGACACAAGTCGATGATAAAGTCCTACTCTAATAGTGCTCCAACGATGCACATCAAACCTACTAACCTACGAACAGAAACAAATATTCTTAGCGTTGAGCTAACAAAGCTCAGTGGATACACTTCCACTCAACCATGCTTCATGCAAATCATAAATATGAGCATGTAGCTAAGAGAATGATATCACAACAAAAATATAAAAATTGGCGCTACCTCTAGCCGCCTAAACACATAGCAAACAATAGAAAAACATTAATCTCACATAGCACATAACCATCATACCAACAAACCCACAGTGAGGCCCGATGCCACACAACTTCAGGAACATACACCCATGCTCAGAATCTCTCATCAAGCAACTACGAATGAGACTCGGTTCCACATAGCTTCAAGAACGTACATTCAGGAAATCTCTTACTATGGTGTTGCAATACATCTTGGGTATATGGATCCCATCAATCAAGTGCCCACATGGCACGCCGCATCAGCATGAAACCATACCATCATATGGCTGCTATCAACGCACAAGTCATACAAAGCTTTTACCAAGTTCTTAAGTTTTGTGCTCGAGTAGGAAGATATTTCTCAGTTTCTTAGTTTTACAGCTCATTTTAGGCCATTAGGGGTATATTGGATCGAACAATATAATTTTCCAGCCTTCCGGGCGAAAGTCCATATTTTTGGGCATATTGCCTAGTTAGTACCGGTAAGATCCTCGTGTACCGATACAGGTACCCTTTGGGTACCAGTATGCATAGCGTATGATATAAAATTGGCTCACTAGAATTTCCCAAATCCTTAAAGTATCGATACAGGTCGACTCGTACCGATACCAGGTTGCATGGTGTACCAATGTAGGTTGAACACCGTACCAAGACCCTTTTGTTGTTCATCCAATAGAATAGTGTTAATTAAACCCAGAACACTAGGGTATCGATACTGCCTCCCTACGTACCAATATCGAAGCCCAGAATTGGCTTCATAGGCTCAGGAAATCACTTCTCAAGCACTCCAAAACTCAACCAAAAGCCCCAGAACTCGATCCTACATCTTATGGGAGTATTTAAGGTGATTTGCTACCGTTTTTTACATGTTATTAACATGAATTCCAAGTTTTTCCATTAAAGGGAGTTTCAAGCATTAAATATTGTTACCTCCTCAAAAGTATTGTTTTTCATGCCTATTTTGATATGCTTTTGCTTGTTTTCAAGTACATTTAGTTGCATTAGATTGATAGTATCATGCATTTGCATCAAGGAGTTAGTTGGCTGTCTATGCTTGTGTGAAAGGTTGTTTTTATGGCCTTTTTGTAGGTTGGTAGGGTGTTTGGCAGGAGAAATGAGCGTGAGACATAGGGACGCAATTGGGAATTCCAAGGTGAATGCCAGATGCTGTAGGCATGGAAAGATCAGAGGTGTGCCAAGCATCTGTTGGCATAAGGCGTGCCAGCATCCATGCCGAGAGAGGAAGAACCTCCAAAAAAATAGGATATACTCAGGCTCCTTAAAAATCGTATTGGACAGCCTCTAAAAAAATAGCGGATAAGGTGATGCCAAGTTAGTGTGTCAGGATGGCCATGGCATAATGATGTCAGCCCTAGCTTGATAAGCTATCACATTGATCAGATGAGGCGTATCTCTTATCCATGGAGAATTCAAATTTCAAATGAAGAGAGAGTTATCCTAATCCCTTCCCTTGCACGCCTATATATACACTACCCGATCAAGCTTAGAGATCAACATTGAGGAGGATGAGACACCGGTAAAGGTCAAGGTGATCGGAGCAAGGTGTTGGAGCGGCGAGTGACAGTTGGTGCAACTGAGGAAGGGTGGTTCAACCTCTTGGCTAAGAGCCTAGCGTGGAGGGCTGCATCGAGAGACCCCTCTGCCTATTCTCTTGGCACAAGTTGTTTATCTTTAGTTTTTTTTATGATGGTGATGTTGAAAACGTTGATGGTTTTTTTGGATAGCCCCCACACCATGAACTAATTTAATAGTTGGTGGGGGGATGTTTTGGTTTTAAAACGTTGGCTTTCATGCCTTATTTCCTTTATAATAATTTTGCTTTTGGCAAAGTTTGTTTGTTTTGCATACTTTAATTTTTCCTAAGTTTTGTGCCAAAGCGAGAGCTGGCACAATTAGCTTATTGCCTTCCAATATCTTAATAGACTTGTGTTGGCAATGATCAAGTTGTTGAACACTTGGGAGAGAAGCTTCGAGAGAAGTCGTTCAAGTAGATGAACTTACTTCGGAAGTGAAATATACCCGCACAGAGTATAGATTGGTTTTTCTTATCAAATTGGTTTAAGGAAAACATACACTAGAGATATAAGGGCTTTTACTTGGCCAGTTTAGGGCAATGACCATCGAGAGAGGCTTTGCTACTTTTGAAATCTGCTCAGCAAACAATGCCAAGACAGTTTTGCCAATAAAGGCTAGCATGAACCACGTTGAAATCAGGCATTCCCTGCCAACAGTCATCATTCATTTGAAAACACCTTCCTTGCCAATGCTTTACTTCAGTTTCTATTCTATTCTATTTTATTTTCTTAGCTTAAAAATCAGTTCTTTCAAACAACAATCTTTTCTTCCAAACAAGTAACAAACTAAACAATCGAATTCAAGTCAATCTCTGTGGGATCGACAACTCAGCTTACCAAGCTGTATTACTTGTCGACCGTGTATACTTGCACGCAAAGGACTTTTGGCACAGTTTATCTTGCCCAAATACATACCATTTATACCTTTTGTTAGCATTCATTTTACACATCTCCTTGAGAGTCAACAAGTTTTTGGCACCGTTGTCGGGGATTGCAACGGATTTGATTGTTTTTAAATTTTTACTTGTTTTGTTTTTGTTTTCATCTTAATTTTCACCGGTGTATGACCAAAAGCCACCTAGTGGTGGATGAGTGGCTATACAATTCAAAAATTGAGAGAACCTTGCGGAGGTTAAAGAGGCGATACCGAGAAATGAATCATGGCAATAAGAGGAATGGTGTGGTGAATAATGATCCACCCATTAACAATCAGCTTAATAACAATGCACCACCTCCTCCTAATGTCCCAAATATGGTTGAAGAAGAAGAGAGGCCAATTTGAGAACATTCAGCACCTAACATTACAAATCTCATGCCAAGACTTATTGGCACTGATGCCGATGAGCCTAACTTTGAACTTAAACCCGTAAAGATCCAAACTCTTTTGATGTAGGTCAATTCGATGGAACACTTATTGGAGACCCGAGACAACATCTCAAATAATACATGGTGATATGCCAATTGTTTCAATAAACTGGAGTATCTGGAGATACTGTGAAGCTAAAATTGTTTACTTTTTCCTTGAGAGACAGAGCCAAGGCATGGCTCAATTCTTTTCCACCAGGATCAGTTACTTCTTGGGCAGACCTTTGCTAGAAGTTCCTGACACGGTTTTAGCCACCAACACTTACTGCCAAGTTGCATGGTTAAATCATTACATTTAAAAAGGCCAAGGATGAAACTCTTTACAAAGCCTGGGAAAGATTTAAAGATTTGTTGAGAAGGTGTCCAATGCATGGGCTCCAAAATTAGACCCAAATACAAACCTTCTACAATGGATTGAATGCACAAACAAGGACTGTTGTGGATGCTTCAACAGCCGAATCATTGCTTGATAAGAAGTACACTGAGGCTGTTGATATCCTTGAGAGAATTTCGATCAATGACTTTGAGTATCCTGTTGCTAGACTTGGGACCGGGACTAAAGCCAGTGGGAAATTGAAAGTTGATGAACTCACATCCATTCATGCCGAGATTTCCAACCTCACTAACATGGTGAGAACGTTGCAAAAGAACAATGAGGCCCAAGAAGTCAAAGCACTGGAACCATTTTGCACCATTTATGGAGAAAACCACTATGTGGATGAATGCCCTGTTAATCCTGAGTTGGTAAATTTTGTTTGGAATGTTGGTCATTTTTATAATGCTAATGGCTATAATATAGGTTGGAGACAACACCCTAACTTAGCTTGGGGAAATCAAGGAGGCAATCACTACTGCCCCGCGCCAAAACATCTAACGGCAGAACAACAATGCCATGCCAGCATTTTATCAAAAGACCATGCTACAGAAAGCTCAGAACAATTTCCAGCAAGGGCAAGGAAGCAACCAAGGAGGAGATCTTACACAATATATGGAGCGAAATAAAGTAACAGTCCAAAGTTTAGCAGTATCAGTAAGAAACTTGGAAATACAAATTGGGCAGATTGCTAATGCACTTAGCAATCGACCCCAAGGTACTTTGCCAAGTGATACTAAAGATGCCCGGCACAAAGAAAATAAACAATGCAAGGCAATAACTCTTCATAGTGGTAAGCAGTACGAAACAGAGATGGCTGCCAAATAGCCAGTCGTCAGCTAGGATACAAAGCTTGTGCCAGCAGACATACCAGAGAAGTAGAGAAGGAGAAAGTAGATGATGCCAGCGATCGTGCCAGTAAGAGTGCCAAATAGGATGCCAGTCTTAGTGCCAAAAATGACGCCAGCAATGATGATAAGTAGACTGATGCCAAAACAAATGCTAGCACTACCTCGGTAAGGCCAGCAATGCTAGCATATATATATATATATATATCCACCGCCACTATTTCCAGCAAGACTTCAAAAGCATAAGTAGGACCAACAATTTAAGCGCTTTTTGGAAGTGCTTAAATAGTTGCAAATTAACATTCCACTGGTGGAAGCCCTTGAACAAATGCCCAACTATGTAAAAATCATGAAGGACATCTTGTCCAAAAAAGAAAGTTGGGAGAATTTAAAACTATTGCTCTCACTGAGGGATGTAGTGCCATGATCCTAAACCGATTGCCACCAAAGTTGAAAGATCCAAGGAGTTTTACTATTCTTTGCACAATTGGCGACAAGTTCATGGGGAAGGCGTTGTGCAACTTGGGAGCCAGCATCAATTTGATGCCACTATCAGTTTTCAAGAAGCTTGGCATAGATGCAAGACCTACCACGGAGACACTTCAATTGGAAGACCGATCCTATACACATCCCAAGGGTAAGATTGAGGATATGTAAGTAAAGGTAGACAAATTCATTTTCCCAACTGATTTTATCATTTGGATTATGAAGCTGATATTAATGTGCCAATTATTTTGGGTAGGCCGTTTCTTGCTATTGGCAGGGCTCTTATTGATGTTCATAAAGGGGAACTAACCATGAGAATGAATGATCAACATGTTATTTTTAACGTGTTTCAAGCTTTGAAATATGCAGATGAACCTGATGAATGTCAAGCTGATGAAATGATGGAGTCTATCTTTACTTTAGACATGGCACAGTTATGCCAGGATATAGCAAGTGATGACGGCATGCTTGATGGCATTGCTGAACTGTTTGAGGAACCTGTGGAATTAGCCTTGGAGGCTAAGAATGTAAGTTACTTCGAGCCACTCTATTTGGCCAGCAGAGAGATAAAGAAACCAAAGCCATCTATTGAGGAACCACCAGAGTTGAAGCTTCAACCCCTGCTAGAACACTTAAAGTATGCTTATTTAGGTAAGAACTCGACTCTACCAGTGATTATTGCTACTGATCTCACTCATGATCAGGAGGTGAGACTGCTGGCAATACTAAAAGATTATAAGCAAGCTTTGGGTTGGACCTTGGCAGACATCCAAGGTATTAGCCCAACCATTTGCATACACAAGATCATACTAGAGAAATACAATGGTAGGACCATTGAAGGCCAAAAGCGGCTAAACCCAAGCATGAAAGAGGTTGTAAGAAAAGAGATCATAAAATGGTTGGATGCTGGGATCATTTATCACAGTTCCAACAACTTTTGGGTTAGCCTAGTGCATTGTGCGCCAAACAAGGGTGGTATGACCGTGATCCAAAATAGTAAGGCCGAATTGATTCCCTCTAAAACCATCACTGGATGAAGGGTGTGCATGGATTACAGAAGGTTGAACAAGGCTATAAGGAAAGACCACTTCCCATTGCCTTTCATTCACCAGATGTTGGATAGGTTGGCAGGTAAAGCTTTTTACCGTTTTTTAGATGGTTACTTAGGATATAATCAGATTGCCATCACCCCTAACGACCAAGAGAAGACCATGTTCACGTGTCCATATGGGACATTTGCCTTTAGAATGATGCCATTCAGACTGTGTAATGCGCCAACAATATTTCAACGTTGCATGATGACCATTTTCTCTGATATGATTGAGCATAACATGGAAGTATTCATGGATGATTTCTCAGTGTTTGGTGTAACATTTGAGGAATGCATCCATAACATGGAGCAAGTTTTAAAGAGATACATAGAGACAAACCTAGTGTTGAATTGGGAGAAATGCCACTTCATGGTGAATGAGGGCATTGTTCTCGGTCATAAGGTAACCAAGAGAGGACTAGAAGTTGATAAAGCCAAAGTGGAGGTAATTAAGCAATTACCACATCCAACAAGTGTTAAAGGTATAAGGAGTTTTTTAGGTTATTCCAGTTTTTATTGGCGATTTATTAAAGTTTTTTCAAAAAATGCTAAACCTTTATGCTCATTGTTGGAACATAATGCCACTTTTTCATTTGACGATTCTTGCTTGAGAGCATTTTAGAAGCTTAAAGACAGATTGATTAATGCCCCCATAGTCATGGCACCGAATTGGAATGAGCCCTTTGAGCTCATGCGCGATGCCAACGATTATGCCATTGGAGCAGTTCTGGGACAACGGCGTGGCAAGATATTACATGTCGTCTACTATGCCAACAGAACCTTGAATGAAGCACAACTGAATTACTCTACAATCGAGAAAGAATTTCTCGTGGTTGTATTTGCTTTTGATAAATTTAGATCTTATCTAATTGGTAATTAGGTTGTGGTTTATACAGATCATTCGGCGTTGAAAAACCTCTTGGCAAAGAAGGATGCCAAACCTAGACTAATCCGATAGACGCTCTTACTTCAAGAATTCGAGCTGGAGATCAGAGATAAGAAAGGCAGCAAAAACTTAGTAGCTGACTATCTCTCTCGGTTGGAGCATCACATTGAGGATGGTAAGTCCACTATAATTAGAGCCCAATTCCCTGACGAGTATTTGCTTGTAGTCGATGCTATACCATGGTATGTTGACATAGTCAACTACTTGGTAAGTAATATTCTGCTATCAGACCTGGCATATAATGCCAAGAAAAGATTTTTACGAGAGGTGAGGCAATACTATTGGGATGAGCCCATGTTGTACAAGTAGTGTACCGACCAAGTGATTTGCCAGTGTGCGCCAGAGGACGAGCAGCAACATATATTGCATCTATGCTATGCCACAACATATGGAGGACATTTTGCTGGGATGAAGACTGCTGCCAAAGTTTTACAGTCAGGATTCTTTTAGCTCACACTGTACAAGGATGCCCACGAGTATGCCAAGGCATGCGATCGATGCCAACGAACAGAGAACATCTCTGGTAGACACCAATTGCCGCTCTAGAACATTATACTAGTGGATTTATTTGATGTATGGGGGATCGACTTTATGGGTCATTTCCCCTATTATTTGGTAATATGTATATTATTGCGGCTGTTGACTATGTGTCAAGGTAGGTAGAGGCTGTTGCCTTGCCAACAAATGATGTCAAGGATGTTGCCAAGTTCTTGCACAAAAACATTTTCACTAGATTTGGTGCTCCTCGAATGATTATTCATGACGAGGGTACTCATTTTAAATGTAAATTAATTTCTAAAGCATTGTGCATGTATGTGTTTCAGCAGTGAATCGCCACAGCATACCATCCACAAACAAATGGGCAGGCCGAGATATCTAATAAGGAGATTAAGAACATTTTGGAAAAAACTGTGAATCCAACAAGGAAAGACTGGTCCTTGAGGCTAGATGAGTCCTTGTGGGCTTATAAGACGGCATTTAAAACTCCTTTGGGTACTTCCCCATTCAAACTTGTCTTTGGCAAACCATGGCATCTGCCAGTAGAACTTGAACATAAAGCCTATTGGGCCATCTGGAAGCTTGACATGGCATAGAGAATTGCTAGAGGAAAGAGGTTGCTTGACCTTAATGAATTAGAGGAATTTAGAACACAAGCCTATGAGAATGCTAAGATATACAAGGAGAAGGCCAAACGTTGGCATGATAGTCAGATCCTGCCAAGACAGTTTGAAATAGGTTAGCTTGTTCTATTGTTTAACTCTCGACTCAAACTTTTTCCAGGTAAGCTTAAGTCAAGATGGACGGTTCCTTATGAAGTTGTGAAGCCATATGCTCATGGGGCTGTAGATATCAAAATCTTACAGACCAGAGAAATTTTTAAGGTGAACGGTCAGCGCCTAAAGCATTACTTGGAAGGTAAGAAAAGTCATGCCAAGGAGGTGGTCCTTTTAGTAGAATTGGAATGAAGTATCCGCAGGTTTGAAATTATTTGTAAATATTAGGATTAGTTGTTTTTGTTTTCCTTTAGGAATCAGGTTTTTGTTCTTGTTTTCTTTTTATTGTATTTTAATTTTTATTCCTTTGCTGCGTTACATGATTTTCCATTTAGTGTGTTCAGGAATTTTAACAGGAATTAATGCCAGGAATATTGCCAGAAAGACTGTGAGCCAGTGTGCTTGCCAGCAGTTATGCCATGCCCCATGCCAGAGGTATGCACAGGCTTTCGTGTGAAGGAAGAAAAGAAACCCTAACTTGCTTTAGAAGAGAGAGAAAAATTGGGAGATTTACCCTTGCTGCCCATATTTATGATAATTAATTTTATCATGATTACCCTATCACTTCAAAATCCCTTCCATATCTTTATCCCTTATCATTTCCCATTTAAAATTTAAACTCTTTCCACTTAAAACTCTCTAAAACCCATCATTATCCTCTACTTTTCGGCTAACCTCATTAAACACTCATTAAACACTCAACCTTTTTCTCTATCATCCCATTAAACCGATTTCATCCAAGATTTCCCTCTCACTCTCATTCTTGATTTTCTTTCAGGAAAGATCCAAGAACTTCAATCTTTTATTTTCTTCTTTCCGTCGAACCTCATCTTTTCATCTTCATGGCTTCATCGTCTACTCCTTTCAAGCGGTTCTTCAATGAAGAGATTCACAAGAAGTTCGATAAGAGCTTCTCTTCAAGATCGTTTCTTAATGAGAAGCACTTCGACTTCCAAACTGACAACACTATCATATTCTCGCCGGAGTTTATGGCCGCCGTTGATATACATAAGTGGAGTTCATTCTGCCAGCAGAAAGTAGAAGTCTATGCTACCATCGTGCAAGAGTTTTATGCGCAATCTTGTGTTAAAGGATTCTCCGTTCTTGATGATTAAGGGTAAGTGTGTCCGCTTTGATGAAGGATATATTAATGCACTCTTTTCTTTGTCTAGTGAAGAAGATGAATATGTTGACACCATGAATGCTGCCAAGCGTAAGAAGATACTGGTAGATTTGTGTGAGCCTGGCACAACATGGACTGTCTCGTCCACCGGCCACCAGACTGTCAAGAGACTGGCATTAAAGCCACATATGTGGGGCTGAAACCACGTTATCAAACACAAATTGATTTTCACATCTCACAATGAGGCCGTCTCGGAGGACCGACTCATCATGTTACACTCCATTGTCAAGGGGCGCAAAATAAATGTTGGCAGAATTATCATCGAAGAAACTTACAAATGTGCTGCCAAGGGTAAGGGAAGTCTGTTTTTCCCTTTATTAATTTTGAACATTTGTTCGCGCCATGAAGTGCCAAGGATGGATGTGGACTGCAGCCAAACAATCAAGGGAACCACCATCACTGTCCCTATTTGGAAGAACCTCACGGCTGGAGAGCCAAAAAAGAAGGGCAAGTGAAAGGCCAAAACTGCCACGCCGAAGCCGAAGCCAAAGGCCAAGCCAACAAGTGTGCCAAAAACTATGCAGCAAGCTCATTGGCAGTGTTGTCCCAAGTGTATGCCTGCCATGAGATTATCCTCCAAAAATTGGAGACAACTGATAAGTGTTCAAAAGTACTATTTTTCTTACCCTTTTTACTCATATTATTGTTAGACTTAGGCTCATATTAGTTCCATAATTAGCCATTCATGCATTAATCCATGTTTCATTCCATCGTTGAGCTTGATTACATAACTTGGTAGTTTTTGTGGGAAAAGATGCTGCTTTGGTGTGTTTTGTGTGTATATGCAGGATCACTTGCCAAAGCAAGGCTAGAGCTAGTTGCCAGGGTGTAATCACTCATTTTTATCTGTTTCTGTTAATATTTTAATATACTAATATAATAATTGATTAGTGTGGCTATCGTATGTTTACATATGAACATGTTTGTTATCAATATGTGTGTAATATATGTGTGATATGTGTAAATGCATGTATAATACGATATGTGGTGTATGCGTGCTATATGTGTATTGTTAGTATATATGTCAGTACGTGCATATTCATACTAAGTATGTGTGAATTAAGCCATTATATACCAGTTGGTATGTTATTTTAATTACGTGTGTTATGGATGATATTTTGTATGTGTACCCGTATGTAGTTATGCATGTGTGTGCTTGTGTGTATACATATAAGATATTATTGTTATAATTATTATTATGAATATTATTAATATTAGTATTATCGGGCTATGTTAAGACAGAAGCTAAATAATATAAAACCCAAATATTAATTAACAGTCCAATCCAATATATTACAAAAGCCCAAAAATATATATTACAGGCCCAAAATAACGTTACAAGGCCCATATTGGCCTGACCCAGTATACTAAAAACCCTAAAACTAAGTCTGATAAGTCTCTTTTATCTTGCAGCCGCCGTCATCTGGGCCGTTGGATCAAGTCTCGATCCAACGGTCTAGATGAGTCCAAGATCATCCAGCTGGCGCGCGTGATGTCACTCTCCAGACCGCTCACCTCCCACTCTCGCGTGCAACGCACGCGCAAGACCGTTCATTACCCCTCTGCCACGCGTCAAGATCAGATGTAGCTGCACTCATCTCAAGGCCCGATCTAGGCCGCTTATCCCCCATGTAATCATAGCCGTTGGATCAGATCTGATCCAACGGCCGTGAATGGATCTGACAGAGGACACCACCACCATACTCTCTCCACTCTTCCACCATACCGCCGTACCTACAACCATGCTCAGATGCACAAAAAAAGTGGAAATACAAGGTGTCAGTACCAAATCGAACAAGATGTAATATGTATTATATTATACAAAAACAGAGAAAAAGAGAGGATATATCATCCAACAGAAAGTGTATTATAACAAGTTTTTCAGAAATACAAAAAAGAGGAAACACAAGTCCAGTGGTATTTTTCTTGCTACTTTTATTGCATGCATACAAAATATACGTAGTAAATAAAAAAAAGAGAGGGTTAGAGGTCGTTACCATCGTCGTCGGTGGATCTCCCCTCACCAGTGATAAGCCTCTTCGACTTTCCCAAGCCAAACATGGTGAACTGAAGGGAGTGGGAGGCCCCTCTTCGTTTTGTTTTGGGTTGAAAATATAAAAAGGGTTTTTTTCGTTTCGTATTTCTTAGATCTAGGATAGATGAAAGCTTTTTCTCTGAATCCAAGTTCGGATTCGTGTCGAGGGTAAAGGAAGGGTCATTTTGGTGTGTTTTTTGGGGGTCGCCGGCGGCGGAGAAGACGGCTGCCGGCCGCTGGATTCTGGGTTCATCAGGGAAAGTTGAGAGAAAACGAGAGAGAGAAGATGTTATAAAAACTGAGAAAATGAATAAAAATGGGGGAAATTTGATTCGGGCAAAAAAAAAACGCATTTTATAGGTGTTATTATTTTGTGAAATGGGTAAACTACGTAATAAATCCCCCCGCGTTTTCAATATTTTCATTTCTGTCTCGCCGCATGGTATAATTACAATCCCAGTCCCCCTGATATTTCAAAAGCTTACAATCTAGTCCCTAAATTACACCGAATCAGTTTTTAAATTGTAAAATTACCCCTTTAACCATCCCGCGTTTTTGAATTTTTCACTTCGGGTATGCCCCTTGGTCCAATTACAGATTTGATCCTTTTAGGTTCTGTCTCTTTTGCATTTTCGTCCTTAAATTGCATATTATTATCCTTTAATTTCTGTCACTGATGTTTATTTCTTTTCATTTCAGTCCTGTTTCCATGTAAATATTCATGTTCGTATTATAATCGTATATGTTGATGTAGTCTTTTGCCTTATTATATATCCCTTGTATATGCCTTGTATTTTCACGTTTACATGTATATGTGTATTAAGCTTATGATAGTTATGTATCTTTTTTATCCGGTTATTCGTATTAAGTATGTTATGTTCTAGTTGGTTCGTACACCGCATGTTTTATATATTTTTATATGTGTATGTTCTCTTCGGTTTTTTAGGTTACATGTTAGTGTATTTTCTTTTTTGTATGATATATTATCCCATATATGTTGAAATATGTTTTATTACTAGTATATATGTCTTTTTGAAATATATGTTCGTCTATATATGTATTTACTCCTACCTTGTTATTGTGGCATGTTAAGTTTGCTTTTATCTGATATTAAGCTTGGTATGTATATGTGTATTTTAATTACGTATTTCATTTATGTTAGATTAGTATTATGTTATGTGAATATTTACTGTTTTTAAATTATCTGCTATGTTTTATATTTTTGTCACTAAGATTGCATATGGTATATAAATTGCAATGCGGTGCCCTTTTATCCGAGCGTAAACGGGGCCAGTATCAGGCGTAGTGATAGTGGTTGGGCGTTCATTCTCGGATAACGGGGCCCTTAAAATTTATTCGCAATTATGACCGAATTTTAAAATAATCGTCACTTTAATCCGGAAAATCCAATATTAATAAAGCGGTAATTATTAAAGTACCAATTTTGGGCGGTGTGGGGGTGCTAATCCTTCCCCATCCGTAACCGACTCCCGAACCCAACATTTTTTTGAATCTCTGGTTTTATGGTGTCCGGCCTACCTAAGTGGCCGGTGGCGACTCCATTTTTTTTAAATGCGGTTTTTTTTAAAACCCCACGGAATAAATATTTTACATCCAAAAGAATCACAAACACTTCAAAAATCCACGTTTTTTTAGCGATGAAAAAAAAGACATCGCTACAGATGGCGACTCCACTGGGGACGTTTTTGTTTTTTTAAAAAAACAAATGAGAGTCAAGCTTTTTAAGTAATTACCGCTTTACTAATATTGGAAATTCCGGATTAAAGTAACTATTAAAGTAACATTCGGTTATAATTGCGCGTTTATTTTAACGCATTTAAAATATGGCATATAAACCCGTTTTTAAGTGGGGGGAAAACGCTAATGCTCTCGTGGAGATATCGTTCTCCCGTATGGGCCTAGCAAGTACCTTCGGGGCTCGAGTACCTTATGCTTTCGTAAGGATATCGTTCCTTCGTGCAGGCATAAGCGAATGGGTCCCCCTGAATTGAACCCGGTTGAAAGGAGCCTATAATGGGTGATAATCGGGGGCCTTGCTACTCTTAGTAGAGGACAACAAGGACAATTTGGGTACCTCCTAGAACCAAAACTGCATATAGAGAACACATAGAAACCCACCCTGTTAGAGCCATGCGGATAACCTAGGTGTCTTAGATGGAATGAAAATAGGATTGCCTTGTTTGCTTATCGCATTTAATTTGCCCTTTTATTACGTACTTATCATTTTTGTCCGGTACTGACTTGTTTTCTTTTGCTTTGTTTTTGCATATCATCGCATTCGCATTACACATGGGCATTGATTCCCGAGTGATTTCTCCCATAATAGAAGATTGTTCATGATGGACCAAAGGTTCTTTGACCTGAAGGAAGGGGGTCCAATTCCAGAGCTCCATCCCAAGACTAGGCCAGGGACAACCGAAAAAGAACCATTCAAGGACACCAGAACAGATTCAGTAAGCAGTATCAATTCTGGTGACAAACAAGATGCAATACAAGAACTAAAGAAGTAGATGTCTGAGATGATGGACCAGATGAATGCCATGATGAAAGGCAAGCAGCATGTCGAACTCAGAAAAGATTCGATCAGGGAGCAGAATGTGGAACAGAATGGTCAGAATGTCAAAATAGACAATATCGTTAAATATGACAAATCGAATCCCTTTTTGATCAATCTCAAGAAGCAGACAAGTAGCATATCTGGGTTAGATACCCAGGGAACAGAGGCAAAACCAGGGGAAGTTCGAGAATCTAATGACATCAGAAGACATTATCCTATACCCATGAGATACACCGAGTTACTTCCGTTGCTTGTCGAAAGGAACCTTATCATACCAGTGAAGTCTGTACCAAGAAAACCTCCTTATCCAAAAGATTACAACAGTCGTGTCTGGTGCAGCTACCACATAGGCGATTCGAGTCATCACACTGAAAATTGTAGGGCCCTGAAGGACAGAGTTCGAGATCTTATCAGAATGGGAATTTTGGGTTTCGAAGACGGACAACCCTAATTCTTCAGCCAGCCAGCCGTTGCCCGAGGGGCAAAGTCGAAGGAAGGTCAAAGCCCAGCCCAAGGTTCGGGTAACACAGAAGTGGGTTACTCAAGCGGGATAAAATTAGGAGTCAAGAATAAAAACGTCTCAGAAGGTGAACTTGCACGCAAGCGCGACCAGCTCGAGCATGAGAGGCACAATCTGAGCATGAAATTAAAGAACATACAAGACGAGTACCAGAAGCTGCACTTTGAATTCAAGAGTTTCGGTCTGGGTGACACCGCAGAAGAGTGGGTCAATGGTATGATTCAGCTGAGGAACGGTTCAGAACGCTGGAAACAGAAATACAAGAATAGTAAGAATAAAGTCAGATCATTATCACAGAAGCTGGAAGAAGCTGAGGACTAACGCGACATTCTCCAAAATGAGTTGGAAAGCAGTCTGGCCATGGAAGATATCCTGAAATCAAGTCTGCAGCAGGAAAGGAATGAATCACAAGCCTTTCAAATGGAAAATGCAGCACTCAAAGAACAGATAGCGAGGCTCGAGACTGCTTTACGTACCAGTGAGATCCGTGCTGGGGCAATGACCATTAAGCTACAAAAGGCCGAGCAAACAATACGGGAGAAAGACCGGGACATGAAGATGGTTACGACTCAAGCCTGACAAGTAGCTCAATAGGTAGCAGATTTAGCCGATGCAGCAGCACCAATAAGCCAGAATATGGATCTAGCGTTGGACCGCGAAGGAAAGCTGACAGGACTGTTGAATGAGGTCAAGACATTAGGTGCCAGGGCTCACCGCTATCTGTAAAACCCTAATACCGGATGTAATGAAACCTTTTGGTCTGAATGAAAGATGTCCTATAGGGACAAATCACTTTCGGAATCGATGCTTTATTGCATTCATGCATTGCATTTGCATCACGTCCTTTGCATTGTTTAATAATTTTATCATCGCATGGCACTTCATCATTTAACACTTGGGGTTCGATGGCAGAATTAGTTGGGAAATGGAACGAATTGAAGAGTCGAGGCTTGACTAGTTAGAAGAAAAAATCGAGAAAGAGCTTAAGAAGAAATGGAAGATAAATGTTTTCAATACGAAGGAACTCTGCCTAGTCCATGATTTGGTCATTCCTCCGGATTTTAAGGTTCTCGGATTTGCGCAGTATGACGGAACCAGCTGCCCGAAGATTCACTTAACCATGTTTTGTAGAAAAATGGAAGGATACATGAAGAACGAAGAATTGTTGATCCACCATTTCCATGATAGCCTGACGGGACCACCAGCAGTGTGGTATAACCGTTTGAACAGAAACCAAGTTAGGTCATGGGGTGAACTCGCTAATGCCTTCTTGGATCAATACAAATATGCTTTAGATTTAGCACCCTGTCGGCAGTTTCTTCAGAATGAGAAAATGAGACCAAGTGAAAGCTTCAGGGAATATGCATTAAGGTGGCGATGTCTGGTGACCCAAGTCCAACCCCTATAGCGGAAGAAGAGTTGACTCCCCTATTCCATGCAACGCTTCCCTCTCCCTTCTTCGATGTGATGTTGGAGAAATCGAGAAACAGATTCGAAGATTTCATGACGATTGGAGAGAGGATAGAATATGCAATCAAAGAAGGAAAATTGGGTCTAAAGTCTAAGGACCGAAGAGAAGATAAGATAGATAAGGATGGATAGGTAAATGAATGTCATCTCCAGGGTTCACGTGGCCGTAAAAGAATGAGATAGACTGACAAATCGGGGTCATCAAAGAAAATTCCTCGGACGAGCGCAAATTTGGAAGTGTTTGGAACATTTATCTCAGACATTTGGCCTCATCTGGTAGGGGGGTCACTATCTTGTTCCTAGGCCGATGAAGATTGCACCTGATCCGAATGCCCATAGTTTTGACTCAAGTAGCACATGCGAATTCCATATGGGGGCACCAGGGCATCCCACCAGAAAATGTAGACCTTTACTGGAGGAAATCAAGAAGCTGGTCAATGATGGAACCCTGACACAAGAGCTGATCAAGTAGTGGAAGGCCAAGGATGAGAGGCAAGTCTACATAGTGCTGAAAAAGCCAGAGATGTCTCTACATTAAAATACCTTCCTAAAGTAATACAAGGAATCAAATCTATGTGGCCCCCATGTGGCAAAGATCTTTTGTGATGGGGCATGTTTGTTGATTTTTATTTTCAATAAAGAACACATTTCGCTTAACATATAATGTTTCTGAAAGCACATAGATATTTTCTCGCCGTTGTAGGACGCTGGATATCAATTGCAAGATGTGACATTAGATAGATGTCGTGACAACGATGATGTGTGATCTTCCCCACCGGACTCTGGTCAGCAAAGCGAGATTATTACTCTTTCGATGATATTCAAGGATGAAAAAGCTCTAAATGTCAACCATGTAGAGTTGCTTGAAATTGAAACTCTAGGCATAATCTTCTAGGTAGTAAAGAAAAAATAAAAAAGGGGTGAATTGAAGAAAAAGAGAAGAAAGAAAAAAGAAAGAAATGAAAAATAAAGAAGGAGAAAATAATAATAAAAAAGTACTCATATGTTCGAAACCTGGTAATAGGCTTGTTCGGATAAAAGTATGGAAATTTTGGGGCACTTCGCTGAAGCGATAGGGTGGAGATACATCATCCAATTCAAGAAACCTTAGCTTCATGAGTAATGGTAATATTTTCAAATCGTGACTATGCCGAGTAACTTGGGGCAGTGTTGTTTGCTCCATCGTTGTCCTCAAGACAAAGGACTGTGACGAATTGATTTCCTCAAATAATGATAAAAGCAAAAAAAAAAGGAAAAAAGAAAAGAAAGAAAATAGGCGATATCATGGGAAAAATTAAGACTCGCACCACCCAGAACTCTATTCCTAGAGTAATATTTCTGCGCTCGAGTGGTTATACAAGCCTACCCTTTTGGGGGCGGAGTAGATAATGAGAATTGAGAAAGAGTAGTACTCTGCAGCAACGCGGTAATCATGAGGATGAACCGAGTCACCAGGGAAGACTTCACATCTTTGAATTACCAAGTGGTTGAATCTAAGCCACTCTTGCACATGATATCCAGAGCTCCTATGCTGTGTTTTCAAAATCTTATATGTTAATCTAAATGATACCCTTCAGTGGAACACCAATCAGCAAATTGACAAGTTAAAGCAACAAAAATTTCCATGTATTACTTCAGGGGTAAGATCCAGAACACAAGGTTGCGGATACTATTGGAGCCCTAACCAGAAATGACCTCACAATGCATAGAATGAAGATGATAACATAAGTATAGGTGTCAGACAGCTCAAGAACAAGAAGCGAATTCCAGCCACGACGCCTTGTTTGGTTCAAGAAAATGAAGGACGAAACATGACAAGAATGAGCTTACAAAGTGAGGGGACGGTAAAAAGTAAACAGTGAGTCTCCAAAGAATTAAAGCACAGAGATCGATGAATGGTGTCCGTCAAGAGGCAACAAGAAGATTGAGGTTAAGAAGCATTTCGCTCACCCCGATGATGAAATTAACAAATACTCAGAATATTGGGTCAAAAGAACTGGAAGATAGCCGAGCACGATCGAATGGGGCAATGCAGAATAGAAAGAACAGTAAGAATCTCTGCACACACATGATATAGTGTTTGTTGGTGAAGCAGGCAGAGACCCCGAAGAAGAAAGGCGAGTGCTCGTGCAAAAGAACAAGAGCGGGCGCTTATTGAACAAAATTTGACAGAAATGAAGCACACCGCAAAAAGGAAGGGAAATAGAGAAATCTGAAGAATGACTTTTCAGAACATAAGATTAACAATAAAAAGAAAAAGAAAGAGAGGAGAAAGAAAGCACAACATTGCATGCATCATATAGATAGGGGCATGCCAATTTTGCTTGTTCCTAAACAGGTATTTGAAGAACTATCGAAGAATTTACCAACGTCCCAAAAGAACCACAACCATAGCGGCGTGAGATCCAGATGTTAAATCCTTCGGGTCATCGGTAAGTCCTTCGGGCACGATGTTAAGTCCTTCGGGCCACCAATAAGTCTTTCGAGCGTGGTGATAAGTCCTTCGGGCCATCAGTAAGTCCTTTGGGCATAATGCGGCAGCATAGCGGCGTGAGTCCCGAAAGAACGACAGCATAGCGGTGTAAGTCCCGAAAGAACGACAGCCATAGCGGCGTGAGATCCAGATGTTAAATCCTTCGGGTCATCGGTAAGTCCTTTGGGCACGATGTTAAGTCCTTCGGGCCACCAATAAGTCTTTCGAACGTGGTGATAAGTCCTTCGGGTCATCAGTAAGTCCTTCGGGCATGGTGCGGCAGCATAGCTGCGTGAGTCCCTAAAGAACGACAGCCATAGCGGCGTGAGATCCAGATGTTAAATACTTCGGGTCATCGGTAAGTCCTTCGGGCACGATGTTAAGTCCTTCGGGCCACCAATAAGTCTTTCGAGCGTGGTGATAAGTCCTTCGGGTCATCAGTAAGTCATTCGGGCATGGTGCGGCAGCATAGCGGCGTGAGTCCCTAAAGAACGGCAGCCATAGCGGCGTGAGGCCCAGATGTTAAATCCTTCTGGTCATCGGTAGATCCTTCGGGCACGATGTTAAGTCCTTCGGGCCATCAATAAGTCTTTCGAGCATGATGGTAAGTCCTTCGGGCCATCAATAAGTCCTTCGGGCATGATACGGCAACCTTAGTAGCATAGGTCCAAAACTGGCAACAGCATCGTAAAAAAAAGGAAAGAAAAATCGAAAACAAAGATTATAAAGGAGAAGCCTACGTTTTAAGCCCCAGTAGAAAGAATCCATCAGCGATGCAAAAGGTTTTATATAGGAGAAACCAGTGTTGAAGGTGAAGAGTTCTATATAGGAAGGATTCCAAGCTGTACTGTCTCGAAGTGAAAAGTTCTATATAGGAGGGACTCATAACTCGAGGCTTCAGAGTGAAGGGTTCTATATAGGAAGAGCCTAAAGCTCCAAGATCGGAAGGTGACGAAGCTCTATATAGGAAGAACTTACGAGCCTGAAGATTCAGCTAAGGAAAAACAGAGAGTTCCAGAAGAACACGTGATTCTGAAGTCGTGAGCAGGGAAGTCGGATAAAAATGAGTGCTTATGAATCTTTGCTTTGTTCCCATTCCATGAGAACAAGCAAAGAGGGGCAACTGTAATCACTCATTTTTATCTGTTTCTGTTAATATTTTAATATACTAATATAATAATTGATTAGTGTGGCTATCGTATGTTTACATATGAACATGTTTGTTATTAATATGTGTGTAATATATGTGTGATATGTGTAAATGCATGTATAATACGATATGTGGTGTATGCGTGCTATATGTGTATTGTTAGTATATATGTCAGTACGTGCATATTCATACTAAGTATGTGTGAATTAAGCCATTATATACCAATTGGTATGTTATTTTAATTACGTGTGTTATGGATGATATTTTGTATGTGTACCCGTATGTAGTTATGCATGCGTGTTCTTGTGTGTATACATATACGATATTATTTTTATAATTATTGTTATGAATATTATTAATATTAGTATTATCGGGCTATGTTAAGACAGAAGCTAAATAATATAAAACCCAAATATTAATTAACAGTCCAATCCAATATATTACAAAAACCCAAAAATATATATTACAGGCCCAAAATAACGTTACAAGGCCCATATTGGCCTGACCCAGTATACTAAAAACCCTAAAACTAAGTCTGATAAGTCTCTTTTATCTTGCAGCCGCCGTCATCTGGGCCGTTGGATCAAGTCTCGATCCAACGGTCTAGATCAGTCCAAGATCATCCAGCTGGCGCGCGTGATGTCACTCTCCAGACCGCTCGCCTCCCACTCTCGCGTGCAACGCACGCGCGAGACCGTTCATTACCCCTCTGCCACGCGTCAAGATCAGATGTAGCTGCACTCATCTCAAGGCCCGATCTAGGCCGCTCATCCCCCATGTAATCATAGCCGTTGGATCAGATCTGATCCAACGGCCGTGAATGGATCTGATAGAGGACACCACCACCATACTCTCTCCATTTTTCCACCATACCGCCGTACCTACCACCATGCTCAGATGCACAAAAAAGTGGAAATACAGGGTGTCAGTACCAAATAGAACAAGATGTAATATGTATTATATTCTACAAAAACAGAGAAAAAAGGGGGATATATCATCCAACAGAAAGTGTATTATAACAAGATTTTCAGAAATACAAAAAAGAGGAAACGCAAGTCCAGTGGTATTTTTCTTGCTACTTTTATTGCATGCATACAAAATATACGTAGTAAATAAAAAAAAGAGAGGGTTAGAGGTCGTTACCATCGTCGTCGGTGGATCTCCCCTCACCAGTGATAAGCCTATTCGGCTTTCCCAAGCCGAACATGGTGAACTGAAGGGAGTGGGAGGCCCCTCTTCGTTTTGTTTTGGGTTGAAAATATAAAAAGGGTTTTTTTTTCGTTTCGTATTTCTTAGATCTAGGACGGATGAAAGCTTTTTCTCCGAATCCAAGTTCGGATTCGTGTCGAGGGTAAATGAAGGGTCATTTTGGTGTGTTTTTTGGGGGTCGCAGGCGCCGGCTAGCGGCGGCAGAGAAGACGGCGGCCGGCCGGCCGCCGGATTCTGGGTTCATCAGGGAAAGTTGAGAGAAAGCGAGAGAGAGAATATGTTATAAAAACTGAGAAAATGAATAAAAATGGGGGAAATTTGATTCGGGCCAAAAAAAACACGTTTTATAGGTGTTATTATTTTGTGAAATGGGTAAACTACGTAATAAATCCCCCCGCGTTTTCAATATTTTCGTTTCTGTCTCGCCGCATGGTATAATTACAATCCCAGTCCCCCTGATATTTCAAAAGCTTACAATCTAGTTCCTAAATTACACCGAATCAGTTTTTAAATGGTAAAATTACCCCTTTAACCATCCCGCGTTTTTGAATTTTTCACTTCGGGTCTGCCCCTTGGTCCAATTACAGTTTTGATCCTTTTAGGTTCTGTCTATTTTGCATTTTCGTCCTTAAATTGCATATTATTATCCTTTAATTTCTGTCACTGATGTTTATTTCTTTTTATTTCAGTCCTGTTTCCATGTAAATATTCATGTTCGTATTGTAATCGTATATGTTGATGTAGTCTTTTGCCTTATTATATATCCCTTGTATATGCCTTGTATTTTCATGTTTACATGTATATGTGTATTAAGCTTATGATAGTTATGTATCTTTTTTATCCGGTTATTCGTATTAAGTATGTTATGTTCTAGTTGGTTCGTACACCGCATGTTTTATATATTTTTATATGTGTATGTTCTCTTCGCTTTTTTAGGTTACATGTTAGTGTATTTTCTTTTTTGTATGATATATTATCCCATATATGTTGAAATATGTTTGATTACTAGTATATATGTCTTTTTGAATTATATGTTCGTCTATATATGTATTTATTCCTACCTTGTTATTGTGGCATGTTAAGTTTGCTTTTATCTGATATTAAGCTTGGTATGTATATGTGTATTTTAATTACGTATTTCATTTATGTTAGATTAGTATTGTGTTATGTGAATATTTACTGTTTTTAAATTATCTGCTATGTTTTATATTTTTGTCACTAAGATTGCATATGGTATATAAATTGCTAATGCGGTGCCCTTTTATCCGAGCGTAAACGGGGCCAGTATCAGGCGTTGTGATAGTGGTTGGGCGTTCATTCTCGGATAACGGGGCCCTTAAAATTTATTCGCAATTATGACCGAATTTTAAAATAATCGTCACTTTAATCCGAAAAATCCAATATTAATAAAGCGGTAATTATTAAAGTGGTGTGGGGGTGCTAATCCTTCCCCATCCGTAACCGACTCCCGAACCCAACATTTTTTTGAATCTCTGGTTTTATGGTGTCCGGCCTACCTAAGTGGCCGGTGGTGACTCCATTTTTTTTAAATGCGTTTTTTTAAAACCCCACGGAATAAACATTTTACATCCAAAAGAATCACAAACACTTTTCAAACACTTCAAAAATCCACGTTTTTTTAGCGATGAAAAAAAAGACATTGCTACACAGGGCAATTGTCGACAAGAGCAAAGGTGTTATGGTAGTCGAAATTGATGACTAGACAAGCCCAAGATGACGTGGAGCAAAGCCCAATCCCAAAGGAATTTGATTTCCATGAAGAGATTAAAGAAGAATTAAATTCCAAGAAGATAGGAGAAGTTCTTGTAGGAATATAATTATAATAAAGAATTATATCCTTTAAAGATAATTTAATTCCAGCTTAACTTCCTCCTCAAAGAAGGACTTTGGCCTAGCCCTATAAATAAGAGGGAGATTTCGACAATCCAGAGAGAGCAAAAGAGGGGAATTTCGACAACACCAAGGAAGGCAAGAGGAAAGAATTTTCGACAAGCATCTAGGGCAAGGAGGATTTCGACAAGCCTCCTTCTTCATCCTTTTCTTTCTTGTTCGATTGGGTTCATGCTAGGGATTATTTATCTTGTGTTTCTTTGGAACCTAGCCATGAACTAAATCTATTTGGCTATGGTTATTATGTTTTGTGGTTGTGAGAAACTATTGGTTTTTGTTTAGGTAATAAGAGTTTGCACTTTTCTATTCAAGGTTTACTCATTCTTGGTTCTTATTCTTGTGTACGAGTGAATTGGGAGAGGATCTCGTGATTTCATCTATTTATCTAATATCGGGAGAGTTAGATTCAAGAAACGAATGAATATGATCTTTATTCAATCTATTGATGGTGAAGATTAATCCGGCTTAGGAATAAGTTAAGGATTTCAACGGCTAAGAGGAGCGCAAGGTTGGTTGTTGTTCACCCTTGATTCACGCAGAGATGTATTATCAAAGCATGCACAAATAGCTAGAGTTTCAACTTAGGGATAAGAAGAAACTATTGAAGAACGCTCTGCCGAACCTTGAAGGTTGCTGCCCAGACACCCAAGTAGTTGCCCAACTAGTTGCCCAGGCAACCATCGATTAGTTGCCAAGGCAACCCCGTTGTGCAAGTTGCCATGGCAACTGAGTTGCCCGTACACTCTTTTACCAAGATGATCCAATCGGCTATCACACCTCAACTCACGATAACCTGGCCTATCTCTCTCTCATTTGATCTCATTTATTCTTTTACTTTATTGCTTTCTATATTAGTTATTAGTTAAACTTCTATAATCCTTTATTTGTGTTTTTACTTTTTACAGTGCAAGAGACTAGATTCTTAAGTGGCACCAATCCCTGTGGAGACGATATCTTTTATACTATAACTTGCAACGTGTATACTTGAACAATTGCGTAGCACTTATTATGCGCAACAAGTTTTTGGCGCCGTTGCCGGGGATTGGCAATAGCGACTTTGCTTTTATTTTCTTGCACTTTCTTTTTACTTTTCTTGTTTAAGATTCAAAGGGCTAACAAACTTTGGTTTCGCATTGGTATATGACCAGGGCGAGACAGACTACACCAGAATATCCCTTTGATCCAGAAATCGGACGAACCTTACAAAGACTTAGACAAAGGATAAGAGTAGCAATGGCTAATCAAGACGGCGATATGAATCAAGATGTTCGAGCAGGAGGAGGAGTGATTATTGCACGAAACAGAACTATTCGAGACTATCTTGAAGAAGATCTTGATGGACTTAACCCAGGAGTTGTCGCACCTGAAATTGAAGCCGACCACTTTGAGTTGAAACCGGTAATGTTTAATATGATCAACACAATATGTCAATTTGGCGGCTCAACAACTGAAGATGCACGACAACATCTGAAATCTTTCCTCGAGATTTGCAACTCTTTCAAAATACACGGAGTCACCCCCGATGTCTTACGATTAAGATTATTCCCCTATTCACTGAGGGATAGGGCGAAAGCATGGTTGAATAGCATTCCTGCCGGATCAATAGCATCTTGGACCAATCATTGCCGTGATTTCCTTGCTCGATTTAATCCTACAAATTTGACTGATAAGCTTCGTAACGACATTACTTCTTTTCAGCAGGCAGATGATGAATCCATGTACGAGGCTTGGGAGCGATATAGAGAACTTCTACACAAATGCCCCCTACATGGATTCCTGGTGTGGACTCAAGTAACAATGTTTTACAACGCCGTAAATACACCAACAAGGATGATGCTATATGCCTCGGCAAACAGCATACTCCTAGATAAGTCACCGGAGGAAGCAATGCAAATTTTAAACAGGCTGGCCAAGAATGATTATCAATTCCCATCTACTAGAAGAGGAGGAGTTAGACGCCAAGCCACAATACATGAACTAGGATCATCAGATTCAATTTCGGCACAATTGGCCACTTTAACCAAGATGGTCCAGAACATGCAAAAACCAAACAACACACATGAGGTCAAGGTAATGGATTCTTTTTGTGAGTTATGTGGTGATAACCATAATTCTTCTGAATGTATGCAGAATCCAGAATCTAGCTTCTATATGGGGAATTACAATCGGAACAACAATGTGATGTCCAATACATACAATCTAGCTTGGAAGAAGCACCCGAATTTTTCATGGAGTAATCCCAACAATGCTCTAAACCAGAACAATCAGAATGCACAAGCATCTGGATTCCAGCAGAATATGCCACAGAAACAGTTGCCGCAGCAACAACCGACAACATCTAGTTCTTTGGAAAATTCTCTAAATGCTTTTATGATGAAAACTGAATCTTATATGGCTGAGAATAGTAATTTCATAAAAAGAACTGATGCTTTTATTAACAGGACCGAGATGAGATTGCAAAACCAAGAGGCGGCAATCAAATCATTGGAAAATCAAGTCGAACAGTTTGCTCAAAATCTGAATACTAGACCGCAAGGAGGTTTACCTAGCGGTACCGCAAGAGGAACTGGCCATGAGCAATGTAAGGCAATCACCACTAGAAGTGGCCAACAACTTAGAAAGGCTCAAACCCGCTCATCAAACAAAACTCCACAAAAAGATTAAGACAAACCTAGCAGTAAAGCCTCAGATGCTGAACCAGGAATTGCCGCGGCAACCGGCAATAAGCATGCCGCGACAACCGACGATAAAGATGCCTCGACAACTTGCGATAAGCACACCTCGGCAACCCCAGTTGATACCGCCTCGGCAACTCCAGTTGTCCTGGCAATGCCGTCAATCAGGTTTCAAACTAATGAAAGAATCGAAGATATCCGACTTCTACCACCATTCCCACAAAGGTTGAAGCGACAAAAGCAAGAATACCAATTCAAGAAGTTTCTTGATATCCTAAAGCAAGTCCACATCAACTTGCCATTGGTGGAAGCAATTGAACAAATGCCAAACTATGCCAAGTTTCTTAAAGACATTGTGTCCAAGAGAACAAGGCTAGGAGAGTTTGAAACAGTTGCCGCAACAGAGGGATGCATGGCAATGTTGCACAATCGTATGCCACCCAAGTTGAAGGATCCCGGAAGTTTCACAATACCCTGTTCCATTGGAAATCACTATGTCGGGAAAACATTATGCGACCTTGGGGCTAGCATAAACTTGATGCCTAAATCGGTTTTCCAGAAACTAGGAATCGGGAAGGCAAGACCTACAACAGTTATGCTGCAGCTAGCCGACCGATCCTATGTGCATCTAGAGGAAAAAATCGAGGACATACTGGTAAAAGTTGATAAATTTATTTTTCCCGCTGACTTTATTGTTTTGGATTGTGAAGCAGATGAGCATGCACCCATCATTCTCGGGAGACCATTCCTAGCAACAGGAAGAACCTTGATCGATGTTGAAAAGGGAGAACTCACAATGAGGGTGAATGACCAGCAAGTTAAACTAAATGTGTTCCAAACACTAAGGCATGCCGATGATCCAGAAGAATGCCAACTTCTTCATGCCACGACAGAGTTTAACTTCGACGAGAAATTTAGTTGCCTCGGCAACTACATTGCCGATCAAGAGGAACCTAATGAGTATGAAGAACCGGTCGATGAGGAACAACAAGAAGAGGCAAATTGGCTAGTCAATCGACCAAGTACATACTTTGAACCACTGGATTACTCAGGTAAGGAAGGTAAACTCGAACAACCCTCAATTGAACAACCATCGATTCTTGAGCTGAAACAATTGCCAGAGAAACTAAAATATGCATACTTAGGAACCGATAATACATTGCCTGTAATTATTTCTTCTAAGTTACAGCCTGAGCAGGAAAAGAAGCTGATCAAGATGTTGAAGCTACACAAAAAGGCAATAGGGTGGAAAATTGCCGACTTGAAGGGAATTAGCCCGGTAGTGTGCATGCACAAGATTTTGTTGGAAGATGATCACAAACCTTCAATTGAGGCCCAGAGGAGACTGAATCATGCCATGAAAGGGGTTGTAATGAAAGAAATCATCAAGTGGCTTGACGCCGACATTATATACCCTATCTCTAATAGTACGTGGGTAAGTCCGGTACAATGTGTACCGAAAAAGGGAGGTATAACAGTGGTAAGTAATGAAAATAATGAACTCATTCCAACTAGGACTGTGACCGGTTGGAGGGTTTGTATGGATTATCGAAAGCTAAACAAAGCCACCAGTAAAGATCACTTCCCATTACCCTTTATTGATCAAATGCTTGACCGTCTTGCAGGTAAACCCTTTTATTGTTTTCTTGATGGTTATTCAGGTTACAATCAAATTGACATAGCACCAGAAGATCAAGAAAAGACAACCTTCACATGCCCATACGGTACTTATGCCTTCTGAAGGATGCCGTTCGGATTGTGTAACGCCCCGACAACCTTCCAAAGATGCATGATGGCACTCTTTTCAGACATGGTCGAAGACTTCCTTGAGATCTTCATGGATGATTTTTCTATTTTTGGTAATGACTTCGACAGTTGTCTCGAAAATTTAGAGAATGTGTTGGCAAGATGTGAAGAAACTGATTTAGTCCTCAATTGGGAGAAATGCCATTTTATGGTAGATGAAGGAATAGTGCTCGACCACAAGATTTCATCCAAGGCAATTGAAGTAGACAAAGCCAAGGTGGACATGATCAAGAGATTACCCCCACCAAGTTTGGTTAAAGGAATTCGAAGTTTTCTTGGACATGTAGGTTTTTACAGGAGGTTCATTCATAATTTTTCTAAAATCACTAAACCCTTGTGCAATTTGCTTGAACAAGATAAAGTCTTCGATTTTGATGATTCTTGCACCCAAGCATTCGAAACCCTAAAGAAAAAGGCTGCCTCAGCACCCATTGTCGTTCCACCAGATTGGATGCTACCTTTTGAGCTTATGTATGATGCAAGTGATTTCGCGGTAGGAGCAGTCCTAGGCCAATGCGCAGGTAAGACCTTCCATGTGATATACTACTCTAGTAAAACTCTTAATAGTGCTCAAGTGAATTACACAACAACGGAGAAAGAGTTACTAGCTGTAGTTTTTGCATTTGACAAGTTCCGATCCTATTTGATTGGTACAAAGGTAATTGTTCATACGGACCATTCGGCAATCAAATATCTATTTACTAAAAATGATGCCAAACCTCGTTTGATTCGTTGGATATTACTTTTACAAGAATTTGATATTGAAATTAAGGACAGGAAAGGAACAGAAAATCAAGTGGCCGACCACTTATCACGTTTAGAACGCAATATGGAGGAGGACGCAGATCTAGAGATATGCGATGCATTCCCGGATGAACAAATTTTAGTTGCCTCGGCAACCATGGACGCGCATGCCTCGGTAACCCTCGACGCCTCGGTAACCATGGACGAACATGCCTCGGCAACCCTCTATGCCGCAGCAGCCTTTGACGGCATGCCTCGGCAATTTTGGGAGCAGTCGCCACGGCAGCACATGCCTCGGCAATATCCTGGTACGCGGATTTAGTTAATTTCCTTGTTTGTGGTATTTTACCTTATGGCATTACTCACCAAGGGAAGAAGTGGTTCCGCCATGATGCTAAGCATTACTTTTGGGACGAGCCTCTTTTGTTTAAACAATGTGCAGATCAGGTTATACGCCGATGTGTCCCTGAAGAAGAGCAACAGAATGTACTCCGGCAATGCCATTCTTCACCCTATGGAGGACATTTTGGAGGAACTCGTACCACGGCCAAAGTGTTGCAATCCGGTTTGTATTCGCCAACATTGTACAAATATGCCCAAGACTTTTACAAGCAATGTGATCGTTGCCAGAGGACGGGCAATATCTCTAGACGACATGAGATGCCGCTTCAGAACATCATCGAGGTGGAATTGTTCGATGTGTGGGGGATCGATTTTATGGGACCTTTCCCATCTTCATTCGGCAACCTCTACATTCTACTTGCCGTCGACTACGTGTCTAAATGGGTTGAGGTAGATGCAGTTCCCAACAACGATTCTAAGACCGTGCAACGATTCTTGCAGAAAAAACATATTTACACGGTTTGGGATGCCGAGAGCAATTATCAGTGACGAAGGCAAGCATTTTGACAACAGACTAATTGCCAAGATGTTGCAACGCTTCGGCATATCACACAAGATCGCCACGACATATCACCCACAAACCAATGGGCAAGCAGAAATTTCCAACCGGGAATTGAAGGGTATACTCGAGAAAGTTGTAAATCCCTTTAGGAAGGATTGGTCATTAAGACTAGATGACGCACTTTGGGCATATCGCACTGCATTCAAAACACCCTTAGGTATGTCCCCCTTCCGACTTGTCTATGGCAAAACATGCCATCTACCGGTGGAAATCGAACACAAGGCATATTGGGCAATCAAGACCGTGAATATGGATTGGGAAAGTGCCGGAAGAAAATGTTTGTTGGACCTCAACGAGATAAAAGAATTCCGTGCACTCGCCTATAACAATGCACGAATCTACAAGGAGAAAACAAAGCGATGGCATGATAAGAAACTATTGCCGCGGCAATTCACGCTAGGGCAACTAGTTCTCTTATTCAATTCTCGGCTAAGACTTTTCCCGGGAAAGCTGAAATCAAGATGGTCGAGACCATTCGAAGTCGTCAAACCATTCTCCCACAGTGCTGTGATAATCAAGTCCATCTCTAACAACCATGAATTCAAAGTTAATGGACAAAGATTGAAGCACTACACTGGTGCCCATGTGGAACGTAACAAAGAAGTGGTCAACTTAGGAGATGCATGAGCATGCTCTCCCTTTGATATTTTTATTTATTTATTTTTCTTTTATTATTTTTATTTTTCGATTATTTTTTTATTTTATTTATTATTTATTATTTCCGATTATTATTATTTTTTTAGGATAGGTTTTATTTTTTTAAGTCAAGAATCCCTTTATACATCTTTATTTATTTTCTTTTATCTTTAATCCTTATTTGATTTGTTTTTGAATTGTAGGAAAAAAAGTTCAAGATAAAGAGGAATTTTAATCCAAGTAGGAAAACATCTTCAACAAGGAAACTAATGGGCTGAATCTAAGGCTTATATAAAGCCTCCAATTTACCCTAATCACAACCCCTTGTCGTCAACTTCTCCCTCACCCTAAACCCTTTTTCGTTTTCCCCTAATCCCACCAACCATATTCACCACCTATCTTTTTTATAAAACCCATCACCCTTAACCTATTCCTACTTTTTATCTTGCAACTTTTCAGTCTCTTTTCTTTTCTTTTCTTTGTTTTTACAAAACTCACAACCAAGATCATCCATGGCATCCAAGATTAAATTTTTAGTTCATCCAAGTTCCTCCAAAGAACCAAGATACAAGAAGTTTGCTACACCGGTGGTTCAAGAAAGATTTCAATCCAAGTTTGAAAGCCGGAAGATTCATGAAGAACAAGGCTTTGAATACTCCAACTCTCATCAAGATTTCGGCCTTGAACCATTCATCTTCGAGAGGATTGCACATCAAAAGTGGCAAATCTTTTGCCATCAACCGGAACCGGGTAACATCTCATGGGTAAGAGAATTCTATGCTCACTCACCTAACCCAGATAATCCTTATGTTTTTGTTCGTGACGAGGCCATACTCATAAGTCCCAAAAACGTTAACACCTTTTACGGGCTTTACATTGAGAAGGACAAGCATCAAGCCTTCGTTGATCAAATCACTCTCAAGCAACTATACAAGGTGCTTCAAGAACTCACTCAACCGGGGACTCATTGGAACGACGGTAAATATAAGGGCACGGTAAATCGCCTTCAGCTTAAAACCGAGGCAAAACTATGGAATAAGTTTGTTAAAACTTCTTTAATGCCCACCACACACAATACTACCGTTGATATACCACGTCTTTTGCTCATACATTCTATTTTGCATAATCGCATCATTAACATTGGAAAAATTATTTGCGGTGAGATTTTTATATACAGCTCAAAAGATAAGGGTTCTCTTTTCTTCCCTTGCTTAATTTCTAATCTTTGCAAGGAGATGCATGTCCCAAGTGAGTCCACCAATGAAAAGGCCCAACCAAAGTCCGGTTGGAATCAAGCAAAAATCCAAAAGCTAATGGGAGAGGCACCGGGAAAATCTTCAAGGCCTCCAATTGTTGCGACAACTCTTGCCGCCCCGGTAATCCCTAATGCCCAAGCACCTAACGCCCGGGCAACTTGGCCATCAACACCGGGACACTTTGAAGCACTCTTTCACCCATTGGCAAGCCACCTAAGGCAAATTGAAGACCGACAACTAATGTTCATGCGGTACATGAAGGAGCACAACAATTCTATCACCCAAGTCATCCTAGAAAAGTACCCGGACAATCGCGTGCCGTTCTCAATCTTTCCCGCCTAGATCCTTACCCCGACAACCAATGAAGTAGTCGCCACGGCAACCGCAAAAGATGACGCCAAGGCAACCAACCCTGAAGATGCCATGACAACCAAAGCTAAAGACATCCCGGCAACCACTGCAAAAGCCAAAGGTAAAGCACATATGCCCGAATCAACTCCTACAGAATCATTTTCTAATTTTCAGATTCAGACGAGTCCTCCATTGAACCAACAAAGACCGCACCAATTGAATCCTCCAAGCGAAAAGCCAATGACACTGATGAAGAGGACGATGAGGACAACCCCGTACGAGGATCAATTCCACCACCGGCAACAAGAAAACAACCATCGCGTTCAAGCAAGAGAATCAAAAAACTGACCAAAAGGAAATTAATCATCTACGATGATGAACTCTCAGAGTAAGTCCTCGTATGCATTTTATTTTTCGTTAGTTTTATTTTTCTTTAATGCATGCATTGAAGACAATGCCTCACTCGAGTTTGGGGGGGGGATTGTTACTAGTAGTTACCATGTTTAGTTACATTCATCTTAAGTATTACATTTAGGATACATAAATTGCTTGCCATGCCTTTAGTTAGAACAAGAATTGCTTAGATTTGATGAATATCCGATGATGACTTTGCCAATGCACTTAATTGATAGAATTTTTATTTGAGAATAACCATGGAAAAACTTAGAATTTTACTATGATGCTAAATTTGATGAAACAATGTTGTGGTTTGATTGATTTAAGGAATTCTAGTAAACTTAGGTTGATAATTAACAAATTGGGGGATTAGAATAAAAATTGGACGAATGCTAGAGGTACCCGAAATTGGCTCTAGCATGTGCTAAAAATTTATCACTAGAGGTGCCCGAAACTGGCTCTAGCATGTGCAAAAAAAAATTGATCGCTAGAGGTGCCCGAAACCGGCTCTAGTCGAATAAATTAACTAAAAACAAAACACTAGAGGTGCTCAAAACTGGATCTAGTTCAAACATGTTAAAAAGAACCCAATGAAGTAATTGGAAAACCTATTGTCTGCATAGAATCTAAAAAATCAGCTTGCACACAACTCCCTACACACTCACAAGCATTATAGTTTGATTCCGAGTAGCTCCTAAGTTTTCTGAAAAATAAAAAGCCAATCATACTTTGTTCCCCGGTTCAGAGAATTGAAATCAAGTTCAAAGCTAAGTTTGTGAAAATTGAAGTCTTGGCAGGTAATTATGAGTTTGCATTGCTTGAGGACAAGCAATAGTTCGAGTTTGGGGGTGTGATAAGTGTTCAAAAGTACTATTTTTCTTACCCTTTTTACTCATATTATTGTTAGACTTAGGCTCATATTAGTTACATAATTAGCCATTCATGCATTAATCCATGTTTCCTTCCATCGTTGAGCTTGATTACATAACTTGGCAGTTTTTGTGGGAAAAAGATGCTGCTTTGGTGTGTTTTGTGTGTATATGCAGGATCACTTGCCAAAGCAAGGCTAGAGCTAGTTGCCAGGGCAATTGTCGACAAGAGAAAATGTGATATGGTAGTCGAAATTGATGACTAGACAAGCCCAAGATGACGTGGAGCAAAGCCCAATCCCAAAGGAATTTGATTTCCATGAAGAGATTAAAGAAGAATTAAATTCCAAGAAGATAGGAGAAGTTCTAGTAGGAATATAATTATAATAAAGAATTATATTCTTTAAAGATAATTTAATTCCAACTTAACTTCCTCCTCAAAGAAGGACTTTGGCCTAGCCCTATAAATAAGAGGGAGATTTCGACAATCCAGAGAGAGCAAGAGAGGGGAATTTCGACAATACCAAGGAAGGCAAGAGGAGAGAATTTTTGACAAGCATCTAGGGCAAGGAGGATTTCGACACAAGCCTATTTCTTCATCCTTTTCTTTCTTGTTCGATTGGGTTCATGCTAGGGATTATTTACTTGTGTTTCTTTGGAACCTAGCCATGAACTAAATCTATTTGGCTATGGTTATTGTGTTTTGTGGTTGTGAGAAACTATTGGTTTTTGTTTAGGTAATAAGAGTTTGTACTTTTCTATTCAAGGTTTATTCATTCTTGGTTCTTATTCTTGTTTGCGAGTGAATTTGGAGAGGATCTTGTGATTTCATCTATTTATCTAATATCGGGAAAGTTAGATTCAAGAAACGAATGAATATGATCTTTATTCAATCTATTGATGGTGAAGATTAATCCGGCTTAGGAATAAGTTAAGGATTTCAACGGCTAAGAGGAGCGCAAGATTGGTTGTTGTTCACCCTTGATTCACGCAGGGATGTATTATCAAGGCATGCACAAATAGCTAGAGTTTCGACTTAGGGATAAGAAGAAACCATTGAAGAACGCTCTGCCGAACCTTGAAGGTTGCTGCCTAGACGCCCAAGTAGTTACCCAACTAGTTGCCCAGGTAACCATCGATTAGTTGCCAAGGCAACCCCGTTGTGCAAATTGCCACGGCAACTGAGTTGCACGTACACTCTTTTACCAAGACGATTCAATCGGCTATCACACCTCAACTCACGATAACCTGGCCTATCTCTCTCTCATTTGATCTTATTTATTCTTTTACTTTATTGCTTTCTAGATTAGTTATTAGTTAAACTTCTATAATCCTTTATTTATGTTTTTTCTTTTTACAGTGCAAGAGACTAGATTCTTGAAGTGGCACCAATCCCTGTGGAGACGATATCTTTTATACTATAACTTGCAACATGTATACTTGCACAATTGCGTAGCACTTATTACGCGCAACAACAGCCGAGGAGCTTAACGTAAAAATGAGACACTACACCAATGAGCGAGATGGCATCATTCGGGAGGTACTTGTGAAACTTTCCCCTAAAGATGTGCCGGTATTTCCACTTTTTCCTGCTGAGCCTACTGCCAGTGATCCTATACCAACCAGCCAGTTGTGCTAGTCCAGTCAAGTCTGCTAGTCCAGTCAGTCATACAAGTCCAGTCATTTATGCTAGTTCTAAATCTAAAGCAACAGTTCCACTGTCCCTGGTGCACGTTGAGACTACCAGCACCGATTCCTCTTCAGAGTCAGAGGAGATTCCTGCGAAGAAAGAGAAGCTAGCACCCGTCACACCACCAGCCGAGTCTGCCAAGAAGAAGGATGATCTTGGAGCCTCCACTGCTACCTCAAAGCAGGGCTGGAAAGGAAGGAAAAGAATGGCCCCTGAACGTGGGAGCCTAACCATGAGGAAGACCCATGCCAAAATAGAAGAAGAAGCCCGTGCCAAGCGAGAGGAAGCCTCGTCCGAAGGGGAGTCTTCTTCTTCATAACTCCTTTGCATTCCATCTTTGCATTTTATTCTTTCATTTTCATAATCATGTATTTTTATTTTATCTTGTATATATTGTTTTCATGCATTGAGGACAATGCACATCTTGGATTTGGGGGTGTGCATTTTCTCACATTTATGGCATGCCATGCACGTTGAAATTTTTTGTTGTTTGCCATATAGCTCATGTAGAGTAGTTGCATATCGAACCATAAAAAAAGTGAAAAAGAAAATTTTGTCTCGGCTTAAATTTGAAGTTTGTTAACAACTGTTAGGCAAGCTTATTTTGATCTACTTGTTTGCCCGATGATGAGTTTATAATTTTCAGTTTGCCATGCCAGTAGATTTGTATGCCATGTTTGCTTGGCAATTGATCTCTAGTTTAGAGAATTGAATTTACACTTAACACGTGATATGTATATAGTTCCCTAGCAAACTTAGAATATTTGAAGCTATGCTCAAATTAAAAAAATGATGTCAGGGTAAAAAGAAAATAAATAAGGCAGCAATGTTTTGCCAAGGCAATGAAAAAATGAACTCTCCTCTACCTAGGGATAATAAGTTGCTTGGAGCTTCGTGGTAGCTCCCTCTTAGTTCTCAAGTCCAAAACCCTATGGTATGGGTTGAAGAGAAAGCCTAGTGATGTCTGAATTAAGGTGAGGATTCGTGGTATGCTCCCTCTTATCACTCACGCTAAACAATGTCATGAAGCAAGCTTATATTAATGCCAACAAAACCCTCGACAAGAAAGAAAAAAATGATAACAATAAAGATATGAGTTTAGGTAGTAAAATTGGCTAAGGGAGTGAAATGATATTAGATGCATATTGCCTACACATCACGCACACTTCATGAACTTAGACTAGATTTATATTGTTGCACTTTAATTACTATCTTCTTGGCACTGTGCACTAAGATTTCTGAGGGCAACATTAGAATCAAACTCTGCTTGCCAGCATTTGTTGGCACTCCAACCAAACTTTTACCGAGGTATTATTTTCACTGTTTTTGTTTTTCTCTTCTCTTGCATTACTTGAGGACAAGCAATGAGTTGGGTTTGGGGGGGTGTTACCTCTTCAAAAGTATTGTTTTTCATGCCTATTTTGATATTCTTTCGCTTGTTTTCAAGTACATTTAGTTGCATTAGATTGATAGTATCATGCATTTGCATCAAGGAGTTAGTTGGCTACCTATGCTTGTGTGAAAGGTTGTTTTATGGCCTTTTTTGCAGGTTGGTAGGGTGTTTGGCAGGAGAAATGAACGCGAGACGTAGTTAGGAGTGCCAAGGTGAATGACAGATGCTATGGGCACGGAAGGATCAGAGGTGTGCCAAGCATCTGTTGGAATGAGATATGCCAGTAGCCATGCCAAGAGAGGAAGAACCTCCAAAAAAATAGGATACACTCAGGCTCTTTAAAAATCGCATTTGGACATCCTTTGAAAAAATAGCGGATAAGGTGATGCCAAGCTCTGTTGGCAAGGTTGTGCCAAGTTAGTGTGTCAGGATGGCCATGGCATGATGATGTCAGCCCTAGCTTGATAAGCTATCACACCGATCAGATGAGGCTTATCTCTTATCCATGGAACATTCAAATTTCAAATGAAGAGAGAGTTATCCTAATCCTTTCCCTTGTACGCCTATATATACACTACCCGATCAAGCTTGGAGATCAACATTGATGAGGAGGAGAGACCAGTGAAGGTCAAGGTGATCGGAGCAAGGTGTTGGAGCGGCGAGTGACAATCGGTGCAACTGAGGAAGGTGGTTCAACCTCTTGGCCGAGAGCTTGGCTGGAGGGCTGCATCGAGAGACCCCTCTGCCTATTTCCTTGGCACAAGTTGTTTATCTTTAGTTTTTTTATGATGATGATGTTGAAAACGTTGATGGTTTTGTTGGTTAAACCCCACACCATAAACTAATTTAATAGTTGGTGGGGGATGTTTTGGTTTTAAAACATTGGCTTTTATGCCTTAGCTCCTTTATAATAATTCTGCTTTTGGCAAAGTTTGTTTGTTTTGCATACTTTAATTTTTCCTAGGTGCTGTGCCAAAGCGAGATGTGGCACAGTTAGCTTATTGCCTTCCAATATCTTAACAGACTTGTGTTGGCAACGATCAAGTTGCTGAACACTTGGGAGAGAAGCTTCGAGAGAAGTCGTTCAAGTAGATGAACTTACTTCGGAAGTGAAATCTACCCCCACGGAGTATAGATTGGTTTTCTATAATCAAATTGGTTTAAGGAAAACATACACTATAGAGATATATGGGTTTTTACTTGGCCAGTTTAGGGTAATGACCATCGAGAGAGGCTTTGCTACTTTTGAATCTGCTCGGCAAACAATGCCAAGACAGTTTTACCAATAAAGGCTGGCATGACCACGTTTAAATCAGGCATTCCCTGCCAACAATCATCATTCATTTGAAAGCACCTTCCTTGCCAACGATTTACTTCAATTTCTATTCTATTTTATTTTCTTAGTTTAAAAATAAGCTCATTCAAACAACAATCTTTTCTTCCAAAACAAGTAACTATCGAACAATCGAATTTAAGTCAATCTCTGTGGGATTGATAACTCAGCTTACCAAGCTGTATTACTTGTCGACCGTCTATACTTGCGCGCAAAAGACTCTTGGCACAGTTTATCTTGCCCAAATGCATACCATTTTATACCTTTTGCCAGCATTCATTTTACACATCTCTTTGAGAGTCAACAAACACCACAAACAACAATACATATCAATCTTGACCACACAAGGCATCATACTTAGTAGGAGTGTTCATAAAAGTCCGAACTGATGTACTGTACTGAAAAATTGGGCTAAATGGTAGGTAACCGTATCGGTAAAAATTAGCCAAAACGATACAGTAATCGTACCAGTAAAATTAGTGGTTAACGAGACAGGAACTGCTACGACTTTTTGCTAAACGGTTAACCAAAAAACAGATAAGAAATTTTAAAATTAATTTTATATTAATATTAAATTATTGATTATTACTAATATATGTGTCATTACCATTCTTAAACTATATTTTATAATGATATTAAATTATTAGTAATAATTGTTAAGTGTTCAAAAGTACTATTTTTATTACCCTTTTTACTCATATTATTGTTAGACTTAGGCTCATATTAGTTGCATAATTAGTCATTCATGCATTAATTCATGTTCATTTCCACCGTTGAGCTTGATTACATAACTTGGTGATTTTTGTGGAAAATGATACTGATTTGGTGTGTTTTTGTGTGCGCAGAATTAGTTGCCAAAGCAAGGCTGGAACCAGTTGCAAGGGCAATACAAGAAGGAGATACCGACGCAGTTGCCAGGGCAGTGCAAGAAGGAGATGCCAACGTAGTTGCCAGGGCAGTGCATGAAGGAGACGCCGACGCAGTTGCCAGGGCAGTGCATGAAAGATATGCCGAGCTAGTTGCCAGGGCAATTGTCGATAAGGGATAAGATGATGTGGCACTCGAATTGATGACTAGATAAAGCCTAATATGACGTGGAAGAAGATAAATCCTAGAAGAATTGGAGATTCAAAGAGAGATTAAATCCCAAAGAAGATTGGAGAAGATCTAGAAGGAATTTAAATATAATAAAGAATTATATTCTTTTAAAGTATTTAATTCCAACTTAACTTTCTCCTTAAAAAAGACTTTGACCTAATCATCTCCTATATAAAGAACCCCTAGCCGCATATTTCAACAAGTTTGGAGGGAGAGTTCGATTGAGAGAGAATTCAAGGGGGCTGATCGATTTCTTCTTTTTCTTCTTCTTTGCTTCCATTAGATTCATGTTTGGGGATTATTCTTTGTATATATTTCGAAACCAGGCCATGAATTGATGTGAATTGGCTTGGGTTATTTTGGGTTTGTGGTTTTGAGAACGATTGGATTTTGTTTAGGTAATAAGAGTTTGCACTTTCAATTCAAGGTTTACTCATTCTTGGTTTTTATTCTTATTTGTGAGTGAATTGTGAGAGGATCTCGTAATTCTATCTATTTATCTAATATCGTAAGAGTTAGATTCAAGAAACGAATGAGTATGGTTTTTATTCAATCTATCGATGATCCGGCTTAGAAATAAGTTTAGGATTTCAACGGCTAAGAGGAGCGCAAGATCGGTTGTTGTCCACCCTCGATTCATGCAGATATGTATTGTCAAGGCATGCACAATTAGCTAGAGTTTCGACTTAGGGATAAGAAGAAACCATTGAAGAATGCTCTGCCGAACCTTGAAGTTGCTGCCCAGTCACCCAAACAGTTGCCCAGGCAACCGTTTTACTAGTTGCCAAGGCAACCCAACTGTGCAAGTTGCCACGGCAACTGAGTTGCCATTACACTCTTTTACCAAGACAATCCATTCGGCTATCACACCTCAACTCACGATAAACCGACCTATTCTCTCTCATTTGTTTACATCTTTATTTTATTTTATTTACTTGCTCATTTACTTTGCTCGTTAAAATCAACTCCTATTATCAATTGTGTTTTACTTTTACAGTGCGATAACTAAAGCAAAATGGCCCAAACTAATCCCTGTGGAGACGATACTCGATACTCGCATCACTTTATTACTTGCGACGCGTATACTTGCACCGTTTGCATAGCACTCAATACGCGCAACAAGTTTTTGGCGCCATTTTTGGGGATCGAACACGGGTCACCCGCGTGACAGGCATGTATACTCACCACTATACTACAACGATGCAAGTATCGAGTATCGTCTAAAATTTAGTTGCATCCATCTTTAGCAATCACATATAGGTTGCATATGTTACTTGCCATGCCTTTGGTTGGATTTAATTGCTTAAGACTTGTTGAATATCCAATGATGAATTTTTGCCACTGCACTTAATTGAAAGAACCTTTAATTTTAGCATTGCGTGAAAAGAACTTAGAATTTTATTATGATGCTGATTTTTTACACGGTTGTGGCTTGTTGATTAAAAGAAACTTAGTGAACTTAGGTTGCTTAAAATTTGGGTAAATTTGAAAATTAAAAGTTAATTTCTTGCTAGAGGTGCCCGAAATTGGCTCTAGTGAATATAAAAATAAATGCCCCGGTAATTAAATTGATAAAAGCCTATTGTTCATATAGAATCTTGAAAATCAACTTGTACACAACTACGCACACACATTGTCACGAGCATTATAGTTTGATTCCGGGTAATTTTTGTGCTATCCAAAAAATTAAAAGATGATCATACTTTGTGCCACGGTTTCGAGGTTTGAATTCAGGTACGAAGCAAATTCTTTGATGATTAAAGTCTTGGTAGGTAATTGTTAGTTTGCATTGCTTGAGGACAAGCATTAGTTCGAGTTTGGTGGTGTGTTAAGTGTTCAAAAGTACTATTTTTATTACCCTTTTTACTCATATTATTGTTAGACTTAGGCTCATATTAGTTGCATAAGTAGTCATTCATGCATTAATTCATGTTTCTTTCCACCGTTGAGCTTGATTACATAACTTGGTGATTTTTGTGGAAAAAAGATACTACTTCGGTGTGTTTTTGTGTGCGCAGAATTAGTTGCCAAAGCAAGGCTGGAACCAGTTGCAAGGGCAATACAAGAAGGAGATACCGACGCAGTTGCCAGGGCAGTGCATGAAGGAGATGCCGACGCAGTTGCCAGGGCAGTGCATGAAGGTTATGCAGAGCTACTTGTCAGGGCAATTGTCGACAATGGAAAAAGATGATATGGCACTCGAATTGATGACTATATAAAGCTTAATATGACGTGGAAGAAGATAAATCCTAGAAGAATTGGAGATTCAAAGAGAGATTAAATCCCAAAGAAGATAGGAGAAGATCTAGAAGGAATTTAAATATAATAAAGAATTATATTCTTTTAAAGTATTTAATTCCAACTTAACTTCCTCTTCAAGAAAGACTTTGACCTAACCATCTCCTATATAAAGAAATCCTAGCTGCCTATTTCAACAAGTTTGGAGGGAGAGAGTTCGATTAGGAGAGAATTCAAGGGGGCTGATCGATTTCTTCATCTTTTTCTTCTTTATTCTATTCGATTCATGTTTGGGGATTATTCTTTGTATATCTTTCAAAACCCGGCCATGAATTGATGTGAATTGGCTTGGGTTATTGTGTTTTATGGTTGTGAGAAACAATTGGATTTTGTTTAGGTAATAAGAGTTTGCACTTTCAATTCAAGGTTTACTCATTCTTGGTTTTTATTCTTGTTTGCGAGTGAATTGGGAGAGGATCTCGTAATTCTATCTATTTATCTAATATCGGGAGGGTTAGATTTAAGAAACGAATGAGTATGGTCTTTATTCAATCTATCGATGGTGAAGATTAATCCGGCTTAGGAATAAGTTAAGGATTTCAACAGCTAAGAGGAGCGCAAGATTGGTTGTTGTTCACCCTTGATTCACGTAGGGATGTATTGTCAAGGCATGCACAACTAGCTAGAGTTTCGACTTAGGAATAAGAAGAAACCATTGAAGAATGCTCTGCCGAACCTTGAAGTTGCTGCCTAGCCAGTTGCCCAGGCAACCGTTCGATTAGTTGCCAAGGTAACCCAGCTGCGTAAGTTGCCACGGCAACTGAGTTGCCCTTTCACTCTTTTACCAAGACGATCCAATTGGCTATCACTCCTCAACTCACGATAACCTGGCCTATTCTCCCTCTTATTTGATTACATCTTTATTTTATTTAATTGCTCTTTTATTTTATTTGTTAGTTAGAACTCCTACAATTATCAATTGTGTTTTTACTTTTACAGTGCGATAACTAAAGCAAAGTGGCCCAAACCAACCCTGTGGAGACAATACTCAATATTTATCATATCCTTTATTACTTGCGACGTGTATACTTGCACCGTTTGCATAGCACTCAATACACGCAACAAGTTTTTGGTGCCGTTACCGGGGATTGGCAATAGGATTTAGTTGTTTTTGTTATTGCATTTTTCTTATTAGTTCTACTAACTTTTCTTTTTGTTTGTTTTATAAAAAAAATCAGGTGTGCTACAAGTTAAGGGACATCAACATGTCGGGAAATAAAAGCTGATCTATTTGAGAGTTGATGTAGGAAGATAGGAATCAATCCAATCAAGAGTTTCTTGCACCCTTCGATGATTACCTATACCAATCGAGAAAAGCATATATCGTGGAAAACTCTTGCACTTGTTGTGGAGAACATCATGTGTTTGAAAATTGCCCTCACATTTTTGGTGCATATGACAACATGGAGAACCATAGATGGAACCAGCAGCAAAATCCTTCATGGTATGATCAAAAAGCTCAAATTTTTTTTACCATAACATTTTTTCTGCAGCAACAGACATGCCTCGGCAATGTAGTCCTTTTCAAGAACATTCCAATTCCTTGGAAGAAACATTGCTAGCTTCCTTGGCTAAACTTGACGGATCAATTGAAGAGATTCGAGAGCTATCAAAGAAAATAGATGCAAGGATAGCTCAGTGGGATGCAACCTTGGGGCATTCAGAAGATCAATTGAGGAGATCCACATATGCCTTGGATAACATGCACCAACAATCCATTCTTGGGGATACTGATGTCCCAAGGCAAGAAGATAAGGAGCACTGCGAAGAGAGGTCCCTAATGTGTGGGGAACAACTAGAACCTCCAAGTCAAGAGGATGCCAATGAGAGAGGCTGCCCAACACATGATGAGCCTGAGCATCAAATTGCCTCGGCAATGATTGAGGAGCCTGAACAGAGCAACGCTGCGATAACATACCGAGAGGCTGAGAAGAGTAATGCTACAGCAGACTGCTCGCATCCACCTTTGCCACGACAATTGCACAACCACATGCAAGATCAACGAGATAACAATACTTTGCCAATGGAATATGAGAAGGTGATGGTTGAACCTTTTGAATTCTTTAAAAACTCACCTCCTCCTTTGCAGGTATTCTTTGAGGAACTGACACTAGTAGATTTAAAGTCATCTCTGATGGAGATGTTTGAGAAGCCTAAAGAAAACGGTGTTTGGACTCATAAAGCTTTTCATAAAACTAGTTTTTCCCTTGACTTATACCGAATTTTGGCAACTGATTGCCACGACAATTGGCTTGAGCAGCAATTGCCACGACAACAAAGGCTACATCCAACCATGATAGAAGTCGACAAGAATGAGGTAATTGAATGGCTGGGAATGGATATAATTTTTCCTATTAATATATTTGTGCCTTTAGGAACAGTAGCAAGGTGGAGGGCATGCATGGACTACAAGGGAACACAGAAGAAAGAGACATCCACCATGGTAACGCAAATGGGAGTAGCTGTGAGCACATTGGCCCAATTCTTTTGGGCAATATTGTCACTCGATGGAGGGTGCAGATGGACTATAAGAAGTATCGGAAATGACCCTCTTCAAGTTTTCTCAGATATGCAGTAACATTAGAAGATGAATGAAAAATGCTCTTTCTAAGAATTTTTAATTTTTTTATTTTATTTTTGTTGTTTTCTTTATTTACTTTTGGAATTTTTAGGAGATATTTTATTTTATTTTTCATCATTATCTTTAGTTTCCAGGTTTTCTTTGTTTTCTTTTCTTTTCCACAACAAGACTTACAACCACCATGCTAAGGAAATTCCCTGCCGACTACTTGCCACGACAACATCAACAGAGGATACCCCGGCAACTACCTCAGCAGTTGCCACATCAACAAAAACTGGCGATGCCCAGGCAACAACAATGGCTTCGGCAACTACTGATGCCCAGGCAAGTGAACCTGCCTCAACAAACATGGATCAAATCAAAGCAATACTATTCACGCAGTACCAGCTACAAGCATTCAACCACCGACCGAAAAATGAATCAAGCAAACGACAAGTAGGAAACTTATCACTCGAGGTGATGACCTCTCTGACTAACTCATTTCATTTAGTTTCTTTTAAATTTTGTTTCACTTTTACATGCATTGAGGACAATGCTTCTCTCGAGTTGGGGGTGTTGGTTTCTAGTTAGTTTCATGTTTAGTTGCATTCATCTTTAGCGATCACATATAGGTTGCATATGTTACTTGCCATGCCTTTGATTGGATTTAATTGCTTAAGACTTGTTGAATATCCAATGATGAATTTTTGCCACTGCACTTAATTGAAAGAACCTTTAATTTTAGGATTGCGTGAAAAGAACTTAGAATTTTACTATGATGCTGATTTTTTACACAGTTGTGGCTTGTTGATTAAAAGAAACTTAGTGAACTTAGGTTGCTTAAAATTTGGGTAAATTTGAAAATTAAAAGTTAATTTCTTGCTAGAGGTGCCCGAAGCTGGCTCTAGTAGTTAATGCACATTAAAGAATCACTAGAAGTGCCTGAAATTGGCTCTAGTCGACTAAAATAGAATGAGAAATTGCTTACTTTGCTAGAGGTGCCCGAAATTAGCTCTAGTGAATATAAAAATAATGCCCTGATAATTAAATTGATAAAAGCCTATTGTTCACATAGAATCTCGAAAATCAACTTTTACACAACTACGCACACACATAGTCACGAGCATTATAGTTTGATTCTGGGTAATTTTTGTGCTATCCGAAAAATTAAAAGGTGATCATACTTTGTGCCACAGTTCCGAGGGGATGATTAAAGTCTTGGCGGTAATTGTTAGTTTGCATTGCTTGAGGACAAGCAATAGTTCGAGTTTGGGGGTGTGTTAAGTGTTCAAAAGTACTATTTTTATTACCCTTTTTACTCATATTAATGTTTGACTTAGGCTCAATTAGTTGCATAATTAGTCATTCATGCATTAATTCAAGTTTCTTTCCACAGTTGAGCTTGATTACATAACTTGGTGATTTTTGTGGAAAAAGATACTGCTTTGGCGTGTTTTTGTGTGCGCAGAATCAATTACCAAAGTAAGGCTGGAACCAGTTGCCAGGGCAATACAAGAATGAGTTGCCGACGCAGTTGCCTGGGCAGTGCAAGAAGGAGATGCCGTCGCAGTTGCCAGGGTAGTGCATGAAGGAGATGCCGACGTAGTTTCCAGGGCAGTGCATGAAGGTTATGTCGAGCTAGTTGCCAGGGCAATTGTCGATAAGGGATAAGATGATGTGGTACTCGAATTGATGACTAGATAAAGCCTAATATGATATGGAAAAAGATAAATTCTAGAAGAATTGGAGATTCAAAGAGAGATTAAACCCCAAAGAAGATAGGAGAAGATCTAGAAGGAATTTAAATATAATAAAGAATTATATTCTTTTAAAGTATTTAATTCCAACTTAACTTCCTCCTCAAGAAAGACTTTGACCTAACCATCTCTTATATAAAGAACCCCTAACCGCCTATTTCAACAAGTTTGGAGGGAGAGTTCGATTGAGAGAGAATTCAAGGGGCTGATCGATTTCTTCTTCTTTGCTTCCATTAGATTCATGTTTGGGCATTATTCTTTGTATATCTTTCGAAACCCGGCCATGAATTGATATGAATTGGCTTGGGTTATTTTGGGTTTGTGGTTTTGAGATTGATTGGATTTTGTTTAGGTAATAAGAGTTTGCACTTTCAATTCAACGTTTACTCATTCTTGGTTTTTATTCTTGTTTGCGAGTGAATTGGGAGAGGATCTCGTAATTCTATCTATTTATCTAATATCGTGAGAGTTAGATTCAAGAAAAGAATGAGTATAGTTTTTATTCAATCTATCGATGATGAAGACTAATCTGGCTTAGGAATAAGTTTAGGATTTCAATGGCTAAAAGGAGCGCAAGATCGGTTGTTGTCCACCCTTGATTCATACAGGGATGTATCGTCAAGGCATGCAGAATTAGCTAGAGTTTTGACTTAGGGATAAGAAGAAACCATTGAAGAATGCTCTGTCGAAGCTTGAAGTTGCTGCCCATTCGCCCAAATAGTTGCCCAGCCAGTTGCCCAGGCAACCGTTCTACTAGTTGCCAAGGCAACCCAATTGCGCAAGTTGCCATGACAACTGAGTTTCCATTGCACTCTTTTACCAAGACAATCCATTCGGCTATCACACCTCAACTCACGATAACCCGACATATTCTATCTTATTTGTTTACATCTTTATTTTATTTACTTGCTCTTTTACTTTACTCGTTAAAATCAACTCCTACTATCAATTGTGTTTTTACTTTTACAGTGCGATAACTAAAGCAAAGTGGCCCAAACCAATCCTTGTGGAGACAATACTCGATACTCGTATCAATTTATTACTTGCGACATGTATACTTGCACCGTTTGCGTATCACTCAATACGAGCAACAATAATCAAACATGTAGTATATGTCTATTCAAACGTGCATCTATTCTAGTATTGAAATATAGTGGGATATGTGTTGCATCTTCCTGTTTCTGTTGGGTTTCCAGTGTGGTTGTAGGTAGTTTGTGTCTTGAGGTATTTGTTTGATTTTACATCTTCTTTACGGTTCATGTTTTCGTGTCTTTGTTTTATTTACATTTACTCTTGAATAACTCTGTTGAACTTGTGTTCATGTTATTGTGTTTGTGAATTGAAATAAATTTTGAGTACTTTTTTTTCTCTTTCGGTGTCTTGTCTCGATTTTGATTGACTCAAATGGCGAAGATGATTTTAACGAAATGCTTTTCTTTTTAAAAAGTTACAACGACATTAAATTATAATGATATCATATTATTGATTGTACAACTATTTGTGTAATTAATATAAACTATTGATTATTACTGATATTTGTGTAATTAATATAAATTTTCTAAACATTTAATTATTTTAAACTTTGAAAACTTTTTAAATATAAATATTGAAGACCTTATTTGGTTGATTTTTTAAACTATTAAATTTAATAGTAATAAATATATAAAACGGTTCAAGGTTAACCGAGTAACCATACCGAATAAACCAGTTAACCGTTTAGGCGGTAACTTGTTTAAATGGGATAGTAACTGTTTATCAAAATGTTGAACCGAGACTTCCGATGACTGTACTGATAAGTCTTGCCGGTACGATTAACCGTCCATGAACACCCCTAATTCTTAGGATATGCATGAACCAAAGGAGTTAGTAGTGTCCTAACCTTGATTCCTTGCTAAAAAATAAACTCCTAGCCAAGCTCCTCAAGCCATCTTTTTCCCAAGCTCCTTGGAAGAATTTCCAACTTCTTTCACTATAAGAAGTGTTGTAGAACGAGTTACAACTTGCAGGAGATAAGGTATCTAACTAAACTTACTATTAGGGCTGGAAAAACGAGATTAAAGCCACATTAACCCATTTTCACAAAACCCCCCACTAAACCCAAGAACATCTTCTTCCATCAACTCTAAGAATCCTTACCTTGATACGTAGATCCTTGAAAGATGAACAACTTATCTCAAACCCAAAATCCAAGATTCCCATTCAAATTAACAAAGGTCACATATTTCACTTTGGTTTCAAGGAGAAGGGAAAAAAAAGAAGGGTGAAATAAAGCAATAGACAAGGATAATATCATCCTTCAAAATTTGCAGGGGAAATTAAAAGAGAATCAACCTTTCTCTTTTGAAAAGGAAATTTAACTTGTTACCCCTCCTTCATCCTCTCAACCTGATCGGTGTAAAAATGACACACTCTAAGTGCAAGCAAACACTGTTAATGCAAGAATAGAAACAAAAAGATCTAGTTAGATATCGGTCCCATGAGGATAGGTATTTAGTTTTAATATTATGTGGCCACTTGCAATTCTGTAAACGAAAATATTGTGAGTGTAATAGTAGTTATAATAAAGAAGTAAAATAATGAGTAATGGATCAATTTTGGTAGCAATTAAGGGAAATATAAAATAGTAGGGAAATATTATGATAAGGCTTGGATACCCTTGGTTCAGCTTGGCAAAAAAATCAAGTACACTTAAGGATGTACGATGGCTCAATTTGCAAGTAAAAGTTAAGCTCGCTTACTAACTTCCATTCAATCTTCAACTTTTGAAGCAAAGACGTAGGTCGACCCCAACTCTTGTTATGAGTCAAAACTACAATCCCTTGAACAAGTTGATCAACTCCCGTTGTATCCTCATTCAACTCTCGTTGTAATAGCTTGTTAATCTAACTTGTCACGGCATCTCTCGATGTTAGTAGCTATGTTTAACATTCTCATGCAAACAATAATCAGATCCAACAATCAAAGTATGAGAAAAAGCTAATAAAAATATATTGAAATGAAAGATAATATTTAAATGAGTTCATACAAAGCTTAAAAGAGTTTAACCATCGTCATTAAAGCACAAAAATATAGTAGAAATCTTTAACAAACGTCTAATTAAAAGAAAGTTTAAGAAGATAACAAAATATTCTCCTTGATCTTGAGCTTGAATCTTCTTCTCCTCGGATATTTCCGCCCAGCTTCACCTTGGATCTCTAGAAATGAGCTTAAGCCGCCATGAAAGGTGATGAGTGTGTAAAAGTACTATTTTCTTGCCCTTTTTACTCATACTATTGTTAGACTTAGGCTCATTTTAGTTGAATTCATGCATAATTCCTAGTTTCCTTGATTCATGAGCTTGGTGTTGCATTTTGTTGTTTTTTGTGGAGAATTCGCTACGAATTGTCGTGGCAATTAAGGAGATTTCTGACAGACTTGTCGAGCTGGTTGCCACGACAATTTCTGGATAAACAAGATTTATATACAGATTTATCCAAAACGTAAAAGATAAATCCCAAATTAAATCTCCAGCAACCGATCAGATAAGGATCAAACCTAGACAAATTTCAACTACATTCAAACCCTTCTTCTCATCTATTTAAGGGGATCAATTCAACGTCAACACAAGAGAGGAGATTGGAGAGATCGAGATTGGGAGAGAGATCGACACACATCTTCTTCTTCATCATCTTTATTTTGTTCGATCTATGTCTGGGATTAATTCTTTTGTATTTTGTTTTCATCCAGCCATGAGCTAAGATAATTTGGCTTGGGTTATTGGGTTTTTGTGGTTGTGAAGACGTTTGGATTTGTTTAGGTTTTTTATTGCAATTTAAATTCAAAGTTTGTTCATTCTTGGTTCTTATTTTTATTTTTAGTGAATTGGGAGAGGATCTCGAGAATTCATCCATTTATCTAGCATCAAGAGAGTTAGATTCAAGAAACGAATGAGCATGATCTTCATTCAACAAATCGTTAATGAAGGTTAATCCATCTTAGGAATAAGATTCAAATTTCAACGGCTAATAGGAGCGTAAGATCGGTTGTTGTTCACCCAAAGTTAAAGCAGGGATGTATCACCAAGGCATGTACAATAAACCAGTGTTTCGGTTGGGGATAACTAGAAGCCATTAAAGAAAGCTTCGCCGAGCTTTGAAGGAAGGAACCCAGTTGCCGCGACAATCGAACCAGTCCCAATTGCCATGGCAAGTTCACTTGCCATGGCAATTCAACCGGTCCTAGTTGCCAAAGCAATTGAGTTACCCCAGCAATCAATTGCCACGACAGTCCATTCGACCATCACACCACGACTTACGATAACCTGACCTACTATCTTATTCAATCACAATCTTCTTTTATTTACTTGCTCATTTACTTTACCCGTTAATTCAAAACACCTACCATCACAATTTATTTCTCTTTTTAGTGAAAGGAGTTAGAAATCAGAGTTTCACCAATCCCTATGGAGACGATATCTATTCTATACTATAACTTGCAACGTGTACACTAACACCAATTGCGAAGCACTTAAAACACACAACAAGTTTTTGGCGCCGTTGATGGGGAATTTGCAATAACGACTTTGTTTTTATTTCTTGCACCTTTGTTTCTTTTATTTTCGTATTTTGTTTTTTGTTTTTTTATTGGTCTCAAGGGGCTAACATCTTTGGTTTTGCATTTGTGTATGACCAGGGCAAGACCGACAGCACCAGGTTATCCATTCGAACCAAAAATCGAACATCTTTTTCGAAGACAATTGAGAGAAGAGATGACAGATCCACCTAACGATCTAGATGGCAATCTGAATTCCAACGACAATCAGAATGTTGCAATAGGAGGTGTGATGGCTTTACTGAATCAACCGATCATTGTACGGAATAGACCTATCCGAGACTACTTAGAGCAAGATCTTGACGGTCTTACTCCAGGAGTTGTCACACTTGAGATTCAAGCCGCCCACTTTGAGTTGAAGCCTGTGATGTTCAATATGATCAATACAGTTGGTCAATTTGGCGGATCAACGACTGAGGATGCCAAACAACATCTCAAATTGTTCTTAGAAATCTGCGATTCATTCAAGCAACAATGAGTCCCCGAGGACGTCCTAAGGCTGAAATTGTTCCCCTATTCACTAAGGGATAGGGCGAAAACATGGTTGAATAGTATCCTATCCGGATTTTAGAATCTTGGATCGACTTGTGCTGGAGTTTCCTTTCTAGATTTAGTTTTACTAATATGACTGATAAACCGCGTAATGACATTACTTATTTTCGACAGGCAGATGATGAGTCTATGTATGAGGCTAGGGAGCGGTACAAGGAGCTTTTATGCAAATGTCCCATGCACAGATTCGGAGATTAGACGCAAATAACAATGTTTTACAATTCAGTCAATGCAGCAACGAGGTTGATGCTAGATACCTCGGCAAGTGGCACGCTTCTAGACAAATCAGCAGAGGAAGCTTGGAAGATTTTGGATAGACTTGCCAAGAATGATTATCAGTTCCTACCCACTAGAAGGGGAATAGTCAAACGAAATGCCTTGGCAATTGAACTTGATTCGTCAGATACTATTTCACCACAATTGGCCACATTAACCAATTTGGTTAAAAATATGCAGCGACCTAGCAACACATAGGAGATCAAGGTAGTAAACTCATTTTATGATTTATGTAATGGTAACCATGATTCTTCTGAGTGTCCATAGAACCCAGAGTCTAGCTTTTACGTTGGAAACTACAACCAGAACAACAATGTGATGTCCAACACATACAATCCATCCTGGAGGAAGCACCCTAACTTCTCATGGAGTAATTAGAACAACGCCATTAATCAGCACAATCAGAATACACAAGCATCTAGATTCCAACAGAACATGCCACTGCAATAGATGTCGCAGCAACATTCGACACCATCTAGTTCTTTGGAAAGCTCTCTTAATGCTTTTATGTTAAAAACTGAATCTTATATGGCTGAGAATAGTAGTTTCATGAAAATGACTGCTGCTTTCATTAACAGGACTGAGATGAGACTACAGAACCAAGAGGCAGCATTGAAATCATTGAAGACGCAAGTCGGGCAATTTACCCAGAACCTGAACACAAGACCACTAGGGAGTTTACCCAGCGATACTAAGGTTGCAAAGGGAATAGGCCATGAGCAGTGTAAGGTAATTAACACTAAGAGCAGACAAAAGCCAAATGTTACACCTGCTCAACCTACAGAGAGTAATCAATCACCAAAACAATCTCCCGTAATTGCCCCGACAATTCCAGATATCGTGGCAAGTCTTGATAACAATTCAAAATCGGACAAGAAGGACGAGGAGATCAAAATACCACTACCATTCCCACAGAGGCTGAGAAGGAAGAAACAAGAGTACCAGTTCAAGAAATTCCTTGACATCTTGAAGCAAGTCTACGTTAACTTGCCATTGGTTGAAGCAATAGAGCAAATACCGAACTATTCTAAGTTTCTTAAAGACATTGTATCTAAGCAGATTAGGCTAAGAGAATTTGAAATAGCTACTGTGATGGAGGGATGCATGGAAATATTGCACAACCGAATGCCACCCAAACTGAAGGATCCTGGCAGTTTTACAATTCCTTGTGTAATCGAAAATCTCTATGTTGGGAAGGCTTTATGCGATCTTGGGGTAAGCATAAACCTTATGCCAAAATTGATTTTCTAATGATTAGGCATAGGGAAGGCAAAACCCACGGCGGTTATGTTACAGCTTGCAGACATATCCTATGTACATCCAGAGGGAAAAATCGAGGATATTCTTGTAAGAGTCGATAAATTTATTTTTCCTGCTAATTTCATTATTTTGGATTATGAAGTAGATGAGTTTGCACCTATTATTCTTGGGAGACCGTTCTTAGAAACGGGAAGGACCTTGATCGATGTCGAGAAAGGAGAACTCACCATGAGGGTAAATGACTAGCAAGTCAAGTTAAATGTATTCCAAACCTTAAAGCATGCTGACGATCCAGAAGAATGCCAAGTCATACAAGCCACCACCGAGTTCAATTTTGACATGGAGGAGTATTGCCACGAAAATTGCATTGCCAAACCTAAGAAACTTGAGGAGCCGACAATGAAGAGCAAAATAAAGCAAATTGGATAGTAAGTCGACTGGGTAAATATTTCGAACCTTTGGATTACTCAGGTAAGGAAGGTAAAGTCAGAAAACCCTCTATTGAGCAACCTCCCATGTTAGAATTGAAACCATTGCCAGGGCAATTAAAATATGCTTATTTGGGAAACGACAACACATTGCCCATAATTATTTCTTCTAAGTTGCAGCTTGAATAGGAAAAGAGGTTGATTGACATGTTGACGCTGCATAAAAAGGCAATATGGTGAACAATTGCATATTTGAAGGGAATTAGTCTAGCAGTATGTATGCATAAGATCCTATTGGAGGATGATCATAAACCTTCAATTGAGGCGCAACAGAGACTTAACCCTACCATGAAGGAAGTCGTGATGAAGGAAATCATCAAGTGGCTTGATGAAGGTATCATATATCCTATCTCTGACAGGTCATAGGTAAGTCCGATCCAATGTGTACCGAAAAAGGGAGGTATAACGGTGGCAAGTAATGAAAACAACAAACTCATTCCAACTAGGGCAATCACTGGTTAGAGAGTTTGTATGGATTACCGTAAGTTAAACAAAGCTACTAGGAAAGATTATTTCACTTTACCCTTTATTGACCAAATGCTTGACCGTCTTGCAGGTAAATCCTTTTATTTTTTTCTTGATGAATATTCAGGTTATAATCAAATTGCCATAGCAACGGAGGATCAGGAAAAGACTACCTTCACATGCCCGTATAGTACATATGAATTTTGAAGGATGCCATTTGGATTATGCAATGCTCCGGCAACCTTCCAGCGATGTATGATGGTAATTTTCTCTGACATGGTGGACAATTTCCTTGAAATCTTCATGGACGACTTCTCAGTATTTGGAGATAACTTCGACAATTGCCTCGGCAATTTGGAGAAGGTGTTAGCACGATGTGAAGAGTCAGACTTAGTTTTAAAATGTGAGAAATGCCATTTTATGGTGGATGAAGGTATCATGCTCGGTCATAAGATCTCATCTAAAGGAATCGAGATAGATAGAGCCAAGGTGGAAGTGATTGAGAAATTGCCACCACCAAATTCAGTTAAAGAGATCCGAAGCTTCCTCGGACATACAGGTTTTTATAGAAAGTTTATTCATAATTTCTCTAAGATTTCTAAACCCTTGTGTAATTTTCTTGAACAGGACAAAGCTTTCGATTTTGATGATTCATGTGCCACGGCATTTGAAGCCCTGAAGAAGCAACTTGTCATAGCACCCATTGTCATACCGCCCGATTGGTCTCTACCGTTTGAACTCATGTGCGACGTGAGGGATTTAGCAGTATTGGCTATTTTAGGCCAGCGAAATGGAAAATTTTTCCATGTTATATATTATGCTAGTAAAACCCTAAATGGTGCTCAATTGAATTACACCACAACGAAAAAGAAATTACTAGCAATAGTTTTCGCGTTTGAAAAGTTTCGTTCCTATTTGATTGGTATAAAGGTAATTGTCTATACTGACCATTCGGAAATTAAGTACTTATTTTCTAAAAATGATGCCAAACCTCGTTTAATTCGTTGGATATTACTTTTATAAGAGTTTGACATTAAAATTAAGGACATGAAAGGATCGGAGAACCAGGTTGCTGATCACTTGTCAAGGTTGGTAAGTGGCGAAGGAGATGATGATTCTTTGGAGATCCACGATACATTCCCAGATGAACATATGTTGGTTGCCTCAGCAGTACCATGGTATGCAAATCTAGTTAATTTTCTGGTTCACGATATTTTACCTTATGGCCTTACTCACCAAGGGAAGAAGCGATTCCGACATGATGCTAAGCATTATTATTGAGACAAACCTATTTTGTTTAAACAATGTGCAGATCAGGTTATAAGGTGATGTATTCTCGAGGAGGGGCAGCAAAATGGGCTTCGACAATGCCACTCTTCACCCTATGAAGGCCATTTTGGAGGGACTCGTATAGCCGCCAAGGTTCTACAATCCGATTTCTATTGGACCATTCTGTACAGAGATACTTATGATTTTTATAAGGGGTGTGATCGTTGCCAACTGACGGGGAATATTTTGAGACGACATGAGATGCCACTACAAAATATTCTTGAAGTCGAGTTGTTCGATGTGTTGGACATCAATTTTATAGGACCTTTCTCATCCTCATTTGGCAATTTGTACATTTTACTGGCTGTGGACTATGTGTTCAAATGGGTGGAAGAAGCTGTAGTCCTCAGAAACTATTTCAAGACGGTGTAGAAATTCTTGCAAAAAAAATATATTTACACGGTTCAGAATGCCAAGAGCAATCATTAGCGATGGAGGCAGACATTTTGACAATGCCCTTATTACCAAGATATTACAACGCTTTGGAGTGACTCAAAAAATTGTCACGGCATATCACCCGCAAACTAAAGGGCAAGCTAAAATTTATAATCGTGAATTGAAGGCTATCCTCGAGAAAGTTGTCAATCCCTATCGAAAGGATTGGTCTATAAGAATCAATGAAGCACTTTGAGCATATCGAACAACATTCAAGACACCCTTAGGCATGTCTCTTTATTGACTTGTCTATGGCAAGACTTGCCACATGCCGGTGGAGTCCGTTAACATGGATTAGGAAAGTACAGGGTAGAAGCGTCTATTGGACCTCAACGAGATAGAAGAATTCCATTTCGTAGCATATAACAATGCCAGGATTTACAAAGAGAAAATGAAGTGTTGGTGTAGCGACCCTTTTTTGTCTTTTAAAAACAATATGGTGTTTCATAAGTTCGGTGCTACGGGTTATCCCCAAAATCATTTCTTTAAAATCGTGGTTTAAAGGGGATTTCTTTTGAAAAATTCTTATTCTTTTCAAAATTGATAAAAACTTGGTGTCGGCACTAGCCACTTGGATAAGGTGAGCCGGACACCACAAAACCAGAGATTCGTTTTGAAAGGGCTCGGGAGTTGGTTACCTGTGGGGAAGGATTAGCACCCCCATCACGCCCGGAAATCGGTAGCAAAATATTTGTTGCTTTCAATTTGATGGAATTGTTTAAATTTGAATTGAATTTAACTCGGCGTACTTAATTGAAAATTTGACCTTAATTACACGGGCTTTATCAAGTTGGTGGGTTCGAGTTAATTGTACATTTAATTAATAAGATTGACGATACATCAGACCATAGACTAAACCGACATCATATAAGCCTGACTACCGTGTTAGTTTATGGTCGAATCCCGCACGTCACCTTTATGCATGGTGCAAGCAATTAAAATATGATGTAATGATTATGTCATGTTTTAATTTTACCTTGAGTCGGTAAGAATTAATTCGAATATTTGGTCAACATCCTTTGAGCTCGAACTGTTACGACACAACTATCGAAACTAATAGATACCTCATTTTTCATGATTTAAATTAATTAATGCAAGATAAAGGGTCACATGAATGACAATTAAAATGGATGGCAAGTAAAAGCTTAATGATAAACCCACAAAAGCCCACCTAAGGCCCTAACCTAAAAAGCCCAAGTTATGAAAGATCCAATTAGTGATCTAGTTATTAATTAGGTGATTCTAGTATTAACCCTAAATTAGTTAATCCCTAAGAAGGCAAGAAAACCCTAACAAATGATGAGTTATCTTGTGACATGATAATTAATTCGATTGATTTTAAACTAGTATTCCATTAAGCCAAGATTACTATTTAAAATAAATCAAATTAATTAATTATAGCTTTTAATTAAAATATCAATCTAATTTTCATGTCAATTTTACCTTAAAAGTAATTAAAGAATGCCCAACTAATTTAATGAACTTAACATTTATCCCAATAAGCCAAGGGTAAATTCAAATTCACTAAATCAATTTGAACCCTAATCTAACTAAGGCTCTAAAAACTAATCCTAAATTAATCTAATTAATTTAAAACTATGCCCCTATGAGACGAGCACACGACTTAAATTAATTCCTAAAGTAAACCAATGGCTTTAACAAACACAAAGCCCACCTAAACTAAGCCCAAGGCCCACTAAGATAAAGCTAATTCTAGGCCCAAAACACAAAAAAGAATAAGAATTTTTAAAATCTTATAACATATAACTCTCAAAATCCTTCTTCAATCTCCAAAACGAGAATGAACACCCCGTGACCCAGAAACCACCACATTTTCCAGAAACCGGTGACCGGCCGCCACGAGCGACGGCCGGCGCCATAAACCTAAAAAACTTTCTTTTCACTCTTGAAACCAGATTCAAGCTCGTTTTTTTAAAAAATAACCCCTTTCTTTTCTTTTATGAAAAAACAGAAACACCATCTCCTGTAAAGCATCCTTTCGTCCAACTCACCATTCATGGCCCCAACAGGGGCAGTAGGCTTGTCGTCAGCGTGGAAAGATGCCAACCAAAAAAGGAGAAACATTTGAAGATGAAATGACACAAAGAGGGATACAAAAATTAGAGGTAAAAAGATTTGAAGCCCTAATCTATATATGCTTTACGCTTTAAATTGAAAAAGAGAAAGAGGTATACCTCTGGAAATTTGAGGCTATTTTTCTGCTTTATTGCTTTGAAATTGCTGAATGGTTACAATGGTTAGGGCTCTTTGTTATATACCCACAATTACATTCATTTAAAAAAGAGAGAATGAAATTAGAAAATCCCCTATTGGCTAATACACATCCTTCTTGTTTGGATTCAACTACTATTCTACCATTCTGTAATTCTTGTGCCCTCTGATTTTTTTTGTTGGCCTCTGATTCTATTTTTTGTGTGCCTCCTTGCATGTGAGCGATCGTTTGAAATGGGTTACTGAGAGAGGAGAGGCCACTACTAGGACGTAGCGATCTGGACGGTTGTCAACAAAGCTTGGGTTCCACGCGAAGACTGAAGAGACGGGGGGTGTGGAGCATGCGCGAGTCAGGAGATGAAAGGCCTCCGGTGGCATCGCATGCGCGAAGGAAATGGAAGGTCAGAAGGCACTTCGTGCGTGTGTGGAACGTTTGAAAGTTCGCAGTTGGATCACACGCATGACAGGTGCAATCTGGACCGTTGATGGCGATCTGAACCATCAAATCGAGCTAGATCCAACGATCTTGATCCGACTGCACAAGGATAAAATAGAGGTTATCATATTAGGTTATTTAGGTTATAGTTATTTATGGGCCCTAACGGGCCCAATGTAATAATATGTAATAAAGTTTTTGGGTTTTTAAATATAAATGGACTATAAATGGACTAAATTTTAATAAATATGAGCTTCTTATTTATACACATATATTTGAGAGCTGATGCAATATATACCTTGGGTTTTTCGATTTAAATAATGTATGCTAATATAAGTAAACAAAACAAAGAAAGAAGAACACCAAATGATAACAAAACACTTGGGCTAATTGTAAAAAGAATCGTGCCATAATAATAATAATAACACTGCTAATAAAATAGGGTAATAATAAGATAACAATAATATACTATAGTGTTTAGGTTTTCTTTCTTTTCCAATGGGTAATAATAATATATAAAATTACGATAATAAAAACTATATTTACTAGTATGATATTAGACTATTTTGTTATATGTTTTGATTACAGTTGAAAATGGATAAAGCCTACAATTTGATATTAGCAACATATATATCAGCCCCTTATTGTACAATGTAAAACATGTTATCACCCCGGATAAAATTAGTGATTACAACTGCCCCTTTTTGCTTAACCTTTTAGAACAAGAATAAAGCAAAGACCATATGCACTAATTTTATCCGACTTCCCTGTTAGACGATTTGCTCCTTCAAAGTGGCAACGAACAAATCCAAATATCTTGTTTTCCTGAAACGGCAAAAACAAACTGAGTAACGTTGACATGTCCTTCCGAAATGGCAACGAGCAGACCAGTTAACAAACAACTCATTCCTCCGGAGCGGAAGCGAATGAATCCAAAAATTTGCTTTCCTGAAATGACAGAAAACAAACGGGGTGATGCTGGCATGTCCTTCTGAAACGGCAACAGACGAGCCAACTAACCTTCAAACAAATCATTCTTCTAAAATGGCAGTGAATGAATCAAATAACTTTACTTTCTCGAAATAGCAGAAAGTAAAACCAACCAGAGACGCCACGTTCCTCCAAAGTGGTAGAGAATAGATAGATGCGTTCCTCCGAAGTGGTAGTGTACAAACTAGATAGCAATTCTTCAAATGAATATTCCATTCTTCTTGGGCATGGATGGATGAGCTTTTTATTGTCTGAAAATTCTCGAGCTATGGATATCTACCTCTTTTGTTCTAAGATCCTGGTATGGCGAATTTTGAAGTCCTTCGCCTAAAACCCTATCCAGATTTTTACTTTGTCGGTTACTCCTCTTCTCAAAGGTTTCTCGATCTTCTTTTGGATATCTATGAGAAGACATGAAAAACTGTGATGATATGAGTTAGCATGCTCCTAACCTAGGGATGCCAAACTAAACATGATGCATGAATGATAACAATTTTAAACTTTCTCAGGCATTTTTCTTCTTGCCCCCTTTTACTTGTGTCCTCTATTTTTTCTTCTTCGTGATGGTTGTGCTTCTTCCCTCACTCGGGTTCACCCTTCATGCCCCCCTTTTTGAGTTCTTGAACCTTTTGTTCTAAAGTGTCTTTTCAGGTTTTCACTTTAGAGAATTTTTTCTTTTCTTTTTTCTTTATATCTTTTTCTTTTTTTTCTCTTTCTCTTTTCTCTTTCTCATTTTCTTTTTTCTTCTTTTTTTCTTTTTTCTTCTTTTTTTCTTTTTCTTTCTTTTCTTTCTCTCCTTTCTTCTTTTTTTTATTTCTTGGACGCCCTTGTAGGTTTTTGCCTCTAGTCCCTCGGACCTCAACAAGGACAGCATGTAATGCCTTTCCGCGATAGATCTTATCAACTTTGCCTCCGATATCCTCTTGTCGCAATTTTGGCAAACTCCTTTACTATCTAGGAATAAATCTACACTTAATAGGTTAGATCATAGTAATGCCAAGAAATCCTTTGCCTCTTTTATGCTATGTCAATCTATCCGTGAAACAGACAATAGGGACTAAAATACTAGTTTATTGAAACTTGAAGGAATATTAGGATAAATTTGAAAGTCTTGGAAAACATGAGAAAATGAAAAAAGATGTAGATAATATCGACTGCATGAATGATGAGAACCCATCAACCTCAGCAGATTTGTCACTGGCCACCCTTGGCCATTTTCCCTGATGATATGAAGACCGAAGCATAAACCCTCAACCGAAATGAGGCTCGTCAATTGGATGCCAAAATTCAAGTATATCTGAACTGTCCTTTTTGGATTTTCAATTAAGACCCTACTTTGGTTTTAAGGCACCTATTTTCGGGTTTTCACCTTAAACCCTCATTTTTCTTATTTTTCTTCTTTTTTCTCTTCTTTTTACGTATAATAATTCTTGACGGAGTCTGAGTTTATTGGGTTGCTCAATTCTTTCCTATCTATTTCTGTTAAAATTAACGCTTCCTAGAGAAGGCCTTCTTTACGACATAGGGCCCCTCCCAATTTGGCATCCATTTTCCCTGGAAGTCTCTTTGATTCAAAAAGATCTTTTTGACCACCAGATCTCCCTCCTAAAACTCCTTTGGGTGAACTTTCTTGTTATAGGCTCGCATCATTCGCTTCTGAGACATCTGATTATGGGAAATAGCTTTCAACCTTTTCTCATCGACGAGGTCCAACTGATCAAACCTGGCTTGCATCCATTCGACTTCATCCAACTTTACTTTGTTCAAAATTTGAAGTGATAGAATTTCTACTTCGATGAGTAGTACTGCTTCGGTGCCGTATACTAAGGAATACAGCGTTGCCCCGGTGAAAGTTCTCACGGATGTCTGATAGACAAACAAAGCAAAAGAGAGCCTCTCATGCCAATCCTTAAATGTCTCCGTAGTTTTTGCTATGATATTCTTAATATTCTTGTTTGTCGCATCCACCGCTTTATTCATCTTGGGGCGATAAACGTTAGAATTATGGTGCACAATCTTGAATTGTTCACACACTCAGTCATCATCTCATTGTTCAAATTGGAAGCATTATCAGTGATGATTATTTTGGGTAGACCATAGCGACATATAATTTCCTTCTTGAGAAACTTACAAAACGGCGTTCTTATGATATTAGCGTATGAGGCAGCTTCCACCCACTTGGTGAAGTAATCGATGGCCACTAAGATGAAGCGGTACCCGCTGGAGGTCTTCGGTGTATCTGACCGATGACGTCCATTCCTTAAGTAGCGAAGGGCCACATGGAATTCATGGTGTGGAGAGGCACCGGCGGGGAGTGTATCTTATTGGCATAGATTTGACATTTGCGACATTTCTTCACATAACTGATGCAATCTCCTTCCATAGTTGACCAAAAATATCCATATCTCATGATTTTTCTTTCCATCGAGAATCTACTAGCGTGGGTCCCATATAAGCCCACGTGGACCTCTGCTAAAATGGTTCCAGCTTCCCAAGCACTGATACATCTCAACAGTATATGATCCTTGATTCTTTTGTACAAGATTTCCCTGTCCAGGACGTATCCTGATGCTAACCTTCTAATAGTCCTTTTGTCATTATCATCAGCCCCCCCTTTAGATAAGTCTAGAACTTGATGTATTGGAGGATGTCAAATTACCATGGATTACCATCCTCCCCTTCTTCCAAACTATAGCAATATGTTGGTACCTCAAAGGTTTGTATTTCAATTGGCCCCACCTCGACTACCCGACTTGCTTCGAATATGATGGCCAAAGTTGCTAGGGTGTCGGCCATCTTATTATTCTCTCTTGACAAGTAGGGAAACTAACTTCTTCAAAATCCTTAACCAAATCTTGGACCAAGTTGTAGTACTTGATCAACTTGGGATCCCTAGTCTCCCATTCTTTCCAAAAATTGATAGATCACTAAAGAAAAATCTCTGAAAACCCGGAGCACCTTGACCTTTCTCTCTATGGCCGCTCGGATTCCTATGACACAGACCTCATACTCGGCTATATTGTTGGTGCAAAAGAATTCTAGCCTACTTGTGGAAGTGTAATAGACATTGTCAGGGGAAACCAAAACTGCCCCTATTCCATGGCCTAGGGCATTCGATGCCCCATCAAAATAAAGCCTCCATCCCTCATTCTCGGTAATGGTCCTTCCTTCAGATAGACCACAAATCAAATCTTCATCCGGTAAATTGAAATCAAATGGCTTATAGTTGTTTGAGGCACGACTTGCTAAAATATCTACCACCACACTTCCCTTTACTGCCTTCTGACTCACATAAATGATTTCGAATTCTGACAAAAGCATTTAGCAACGGGCCACTTTCCTGGTCAAAGCTGGTGCTTCCATAAAAAATTTTAACGGATCTATTCAGGAAATCAAATAGTGGTGTAATACAACATGTATTGCCAGAGCCACTTAGTAGCCCATACCAAGGCACAACATAACCTTTGGATCAATGGGTATCGTGTCTCACACTCGGTGAATTTCTTGCTCAAGTAATAGGTCGCCCTTTCGTTTTTGCCTGTGTCATCGTGCTACCCCAACATATAGCCCATACAGTTTTCAAAAACTGCCAAGTACAAAATCAACAGCCCATCTGGCACTGGTGCTACTAAGATTGGAGGATTGGCCAGATACTTCTTGATCTTTTCTAGCGCTTCTTGACAACCTTCATCCCAAATTCTTGGGTCATTCTTTTGGAGTAATTTGAAAACAATGTCGCATTTATCAGTCAACTGGGAGATGAACTGAGAGATATAGTTCAATCTCAATGCCTTTCTGACTCACCACAAACCCCAAAAGCTTTCTTGATGTAACTGCAAAGGTACATTTGGCTGGGTTGAGCTTCAGCTGAAACTTTCTTAGTCTTCGGAAGAGTTTTAGCAAATTTTGGATGTGTTTCTCTTCGGTCTAAGATTTAGCTATCATGCCATCCACGTACACATCAATTTCCTTATGCATCATATCATGGAACAAGGTCACCATAGCTCTTTGATACGTTGCCCCGATGTTCTTCAACCTAAAAGGCACCACCTTGTAGTAAAACGTGCCCCACATGGTCACAAAAAGTGGTTTTCTCCATATTCTCGGTATGCATTTTGATCTGATTGTACCCTGAGAAGCCGCCCATAAAGGAAAACCAAGCATGCCCCGCGATATTTTCAACTAGAGTATCAATATGAGGCAAAGGGAAATTGTCTTTGGGACTCGCCTTATTAAGGTCCCCATAATCTACGCACATACGCACCCTCTCATTGTTTTTCGGTACCGACACTATGTTAGCCACCCATTATGGGTACTTAGAAACCTCCAAAAATCCAGCCTCAAACTGTCTCTTTACCTCTTCTTTAATTTTCAATAACATGTCTGTCCTCATTCTTCGAAGCTTTTGCTGGACAGGCTTGCATTTTGGCCTAATAGGGAACTTGTGTGTTACAATATCTTTGTTTAGGCCTGGCATATCCTGGTATGACCATGTGAATACATCATTAAATTCTACAAGCAAAACCACCAACTCTTTCTTGACTCTTGGCGAGAGGGTGCCTCCGATCCTTACTTCTTTCCTCTCTTTGTTAGTCCCCAAATTGAAAATCTCTATCTTCTCTTGGTGTGAGAGGATTTGCCTTTCCTCACTGACCATCATTCTTAGCAGCTCATCGAGAATCTCATCATCCTCCTCTTCTACCTCTGCCAAGTACGTGGTTTGTTCAAAATCTACTTCAGGATTAGGTTCACATCATTCATACAGTTTATATTAAGAGGCCTGCACGATTTTGAAAGTGCGTATTGGGAAAGGAAAGGTATAGCTCATGATATGAACAAATAAATATAAATAAATAAATACGTAATAAATGAAATGGAATGGAATGAATGTTGTGTTTTCCATTTGAGAAGGAAAATGTAGACATAGTCTATTTCATTTAAAATTGATAGATATTACATAGCTGCCCTTTTTACAAAGGATGTCCGTTACTTTCGGGCAAAAGTAACGGGATTGTTCTGAGCATTACTTTGATTGGTTCCTAAAAAAGTTGGTACATCCCAAAGGTCCAATTGTTGAGCTCTTTTCCTGGGAGGCAAGGGCAAATCTTGGCCAGAAACTGGTTAGCCTCACTCTCGTCGTTGATCATATCCATATTCTTTTCTTCGAAAGCCTCACTGATCAACTCTTCTTGGAGGCACCTTTCGCATTCTCAGTTTGCCTCTTGGATGTCCATCTCTGAATTTTGAATCCCACCAGATATGAAAACATTCTTAAAGTCCCCGTAGATGATTGAGGCCCATGGAAAGTCCTCCCCTTTAAGCCTAGCCTTCATTTGCTCTTGCTTCTTCTTCCATTCTTGCCTTTTCTGTAAGAAATTTGGCTTGTAACCGAGTCCAAAGTGGTCAACTTTGTGGATCACCTTGATGGGATGAAGACATCCTTGCAGATTCTTTCCCAAGCCTTTCCTTTTCTTTGCTCCTTTGCCTAGGGTCTTGTATACCACCATTTTAGTGAAATTTGATAAATTGGGCATGGAATCTTACTTCCTTCGGCAACAAAGGTAGCATTGACAAGTTCCAAGGCTCTAAAGGCACACTCTATTGCTTCTTCATCAGTGTGGATGTACAGCTTATTCGAAGTCACAGAAGTGACGATGTCCTCTTCGACATTCACTGTTTCTAATTTCCTTTCGGTGACAAACTTTAAGTTTTGATAGAGTGAAGAAGGAATAACACCAGTTGAGTGTATCCATGGCATCCATAACAAACATTTGTGAGATGGCCAGATATCTATAACCACAAAATCGACCATATACTCAGTGGGACCAATGAGTAGGGGTATTTCTATTTTCCCGACCACATATCTCTGGGTCCTATCGAAAGCTCGCATTGTATTATGACGCGGCTTCATATATGAACTGTCGATTGGTAGTCGTTACAGTGTGGCTAAAGGCATAACATTCAATGTGGAGCCATTATCAATTAGCATGCCCGGTAACACATAACCTTTGTAGTGAGTGGTGATGTTTAGGGCCTTGGTGGACCCCGTACCTTCCCCTAAAATTTGTCATCACCAAAGGTAATGTGATTAACGTCGGTGATATGGCTGACAATCGATCCAACCTCCTAACTGAAATATCCTTTGTAACATAGGTCTCATTCAAAACCTTCAACAAGGCCTCATGATGCTTCTCTGAGTTTAGCAAAAGATTACGCACGGAAATTCGAGCTGGCTATCTCCAACGTTGGTCGATGATGCTATACTCGTTGTGCTTCAAGAATCTCAAAAACTCTTGTTCTTGAGTTTCTATGACCGGCTCTTTGATTTTCGGTGGCGGGTCATCTCTGAAAACTTTCTCGGGTTCAACTTTGACTTCCTTGCCTTTCTCTTTTGGTTCCTCTGGTGCTTTTTGGTTCTCCGGAGTATAGCATCGACCACTCCTCGTGAGATACCTTACATCCTTTACCTCACGACCTTTAGTTCCAAAGGTTCTTCTTGAATGGGTTTTATCCCTATTTCCACGTCTTCTTATCCATGTAAACTAGAGGAACCTGGCATTGTGATGCTTGCAGTGCAGTTCCATGGAACCATATTCGTATCCCTGAAAGGAAACAACCTTGGAGAAGCAAGTATCATCTTGGGGTTTGTCTTCAGTGCGCTTGTCTCACTTGGCTTGAGACCGAGGATGAGCAGTCTTTGGGCATTGTATTTGGTCTCCTGGCTTTCTTATGCATAAACTTCCACTTCATTCTTTCCTCTATCTTCTTCAAAAAACTCAATCTCCTTTTTATCCATCATAGCTTGTATCAGCTGACGAAACTCCTCACAATCTTGAATCTCATGATCTCTCGATTGATGGTATTTACAATATGGGCCACAACCTTTTTCCATAATCACCATTACCCGGTCAATGAGGCGTTCCATACACAAACGTTGGAAAACCCACCTTAATGACGATTGAACTTTAGACACGTTCGTTCTAACTTTTATGGTATTCTCATTTTCGACAGCATTCACGCCTTGGCCTCCGTGATTTGGTAAGGGGTTGCTGGTCGTGCTCACTTCTCCTAATTGTAACATTCTGGTCCGAACTAAGTTCTGAACAAACTTTTTAAAAGCTATACAATTTTTAATTGAATGCCCTCAAACATCAGCATGGTATTCGCAATGAACCTTGGGGTCATACCATGCTGGGTAAGGTGGGTTGTAAGGAGTAACATGACAAGGATGAACTAAATCAACCTTATACAATTGTGAGTATAGCTCTTTGTAAGAGATTGGCAAAGGAGTGAAGGATCTCTCCTCCCTTTCCTTCTTGGGTCCCCTATCTTCTCTCTTATTGAAGTTTCTAGAATTCCCTACTGTGGCCTGGGGATGGGAGATAGTGAAGTTCTTGGTTGTCTCGAAGGCATTTGTATTGTTCACCTCATGGTCCTTTTTCTTGTATTACTTGCGTGAATGATCCCCTCCATCAATTCTTCTACTCTTAATGGTCCTTCGATGCACTCGCTAGTCATGACCTTCTTCGCAAAATTGCTAATAGGGTTGTTGATCAATCTATCATAGAGCATCCCTTTTAATGTGTCTACAAATATTAGGGAGATCTCGTGCTCGTGAAGCGGTGGTTGAACTTGTGCCACCATATCACGCCATCTTTGAGCATATTCACGAAGAGTCTTGTTGCGCTTTTGTTCCATACCTTGCAACAACAGTCGGTTGGGAACCATGTTGGTTATATGCTTATATTTATTAGTAAAAGCTTTTTCCAGATCCCTCCACGATTTAATTTGAGCCTTTGTTAGCTAATTATACCACCTCGAAGCAGATCCTACTAAGCTATCCTGAAAATAGTGAATTAGGAGCTTCTCATTGTTGATAAACCCAACCATCTTCCAGCAGAACATCACTATATGAGCAGTAGGGCAGGTGGACCCATCGAACTTTTCAAATTCGGGGGTCTTGAACTTATATGGGATTTCCACATTGGGGACAAAACTGAGTTCCTTAGGACTTAACCCATAGGAGCCATCCTCGTCTTCCTTCACTCAAAACTTTTCCTCTAGGTCTTTTTGAGTATCCTCCAATTGCTTAATGTATTCCACTTTCATTTGGTTCAACTTCTCCAACTCATCAAAGTCTGTGATGTTGTCCCCGATAATTTTGGGATTCGTAAAGGTCACCATCGGTTGAGTTTGAGGAGCTAGACCGATATGAGAGGAAGATGCCCCTTGTAGTGGATTAAGAGATGGATCAACAAGCAGAAGGTTCTGGACGATATGGGCATGAGGGCGTTCTCTTGAGTTTTGGGCAGGATTCTCAAGGGTACTCTTGCCCTTCGGATTTGATCCTAGCCGAGCTTGCAGCAGCTGGGATATTTCCTTCATCATGTCCTGCTAAGACTTGATGATGATATCACTTAATTTTTGTTGGGCTCGTTCCATCTGGCCACGTAGGTTGGCCTCTAACTTGGCAAAGCTCTCATCCATTTGCTTTGACCGTGAGCGAGTGTGATAAGGGTGTGGAATGATGATAATTCTTAAGAAGCAAAATGCAATCTTTCTAAAATAGAAAGCCTTTCAATTAAAGAATGGCAATTAATCAAAAATTTAAGCAATTGTACTAATTAGATGATTATTAGCTTTTAACAAAGAATGCAAATGAGCGGATCATGCATGAATGCAAAGAGCAACATTGAGTTTGGAAAATATCATCGTTAAACGACTTTCATTAATGGAAACGTTGTCGTGTTACAATAACTTAAAGAGAACCAACTACACATATGGCTTCAAGGTAGTATCGAGGTCAATGATCTTCCTCAGAATCCAAACAATCCTTTCTCCTTCCTCAAAATCATCATCCACACAGTCATGGAGTTCGATAGCGTCTTTCACCAAAATTTGTACTTTTCGGGCAACCTCTTGCATATGAGTCATCCAATGTGCCAGCTCTTGTTATTGCCTCCCAATTGTGTAGGCGGTGAAGTGCAGTTGTTCCAAACTTAGCATCGGGTATACTTGAATCGCTCCTCTAAGGCTTGCCAAGTGATCCTTGAGCTGTTGAACCTCGGTTTCCAATTCATCGACGCGAGTCGTCAAGACTTAATTCTCCAAGTTGCTGGCCTTTAGCTTGCTAGTTGAACCCTTATGCTTGAAAAGAGATTTTTCCAAACACTTCACTTGATCTTTCAAGGATTCATTTTGGTGTTGTTCCTTCTCGATCTGTCTCGAGTGGCAGATTCGTAGATTCTTTACTTCTTCGGTTAAAGCGAGCACGTGATCTTTGTGCTCGTAAAACATTCTTTTGTAGTTCTCGACTCTTATTTTCTCTTCCTTCAATCAAAGCTCTAACCCTTTGCTTGGTCCGCCTTCCGTGACTCTTTTCTCTCATTTAACCTTTTAAGCTTCTGAATCTCTTCCTTCTCCATCTTGAGTTTGAATTCCAACTTATCTATTTCCCTTTGGAGAACTTTAACCACTCCTTCGAACTGCGTCTTCTCTAACTCGAAGTCAAAATTTTCTTGATGGGCTCTCTCCTCGAGCTTGAGGTACCTCTTTCGCTCTTCTTCAAGTTGCTTCATTATCAAATCAGCCTCAGTAGGAAGTGTGGCCAATCTCTCCTCCATAGATCTCTTTCCATAGGTCACAACAATTTAATTGAGGCTCAAAAGAGACTTAACTCTGCCATAAAGCAAGTCGTGATGAAGGAAATCATCAAATGGCTTAACGCCTGTATCATATACCCGATCTCCGGCAGGTCATGGGTAAGTTCGATACAATATGTGTTGTAGAAGGGATGTATGATTGTGGTAAGTAACGAAAAAAATGAACTCAGTCCAACTAGAACTCTCACCGGTTGGAGAGTCTGCATAGAGTATCGAAATTTGAATAAGGCTACTAGGAAATATCATTTTCTTTTACCTTTATTAACCAAATGCTTGACCGTCTTGTAGGAAAATCATTTTGTTGTTTTCTTGATTGATATTCAGGTTATAACCAAATTGCTATAGCACTAGAAGACCAGGAAAAAACCACCCGTAACGACCCAGATTTCTATGTCAACGATTGGGCGTTGACTCGGGTTTTGAAGCTACGTGTTGGTTTGGGCCGTTCGACCTATTGGGTTGAGATTGGGCCTTTTGGATGAGTTTTGAGCATTAGGCTTGGCAAGGGATTATTTTTGAAATAAAGATGAGTTAAGGGAGGGGATAAGATAGCTTTTGGTGAGGTCACCATTTCCCACCCTTTTTTATCATCTTTCTTCTTCTTCTTCACATTTTCGCTCCAACACCAATGACTATTTGAATTTAAAAGAGCCAACTTTCCTAATCATTTTCTCACCTAAGATTCAAGGTTGAAGTATGTTAACCTCCTCCCCAAGAGCTTCATCAAAAGTGTATTCTCTTCACAAATATGTGAGTCTACCATTTATGAGTTTTATGAGGTTTTGAGCTTTAGGGTTTCTGTGGAGTTTTCTCTTGGTTTTAAGGTTGTAAATTTGTGGTAGATTCTTCTAAAATCTTTGGTTCATGTTTTAATCCATTTTTCATGGTTAATATGGCTAGATGAGGTGTTTTGGGGTTTTTTCCAAGCTTGAGTTTAGAGAGAAGTTGAAGGGTTTTGTTTCGAAGGCTCGATTCGGGATTCTTGCTAAAAGGTCAATACATATCTGACTCCTACTCTTCTTGAAAATCATAAAATGATTACTTTGCTTGATTTGTGGTTAATATTGCTAGTTTTGGTATTAAGGTAGCTTAAATTTTCATTAAAGTTAAACCCATGATTAAATGTTAATAAGGTGTAAAAAGGGTAGCAAATCACTCTAGTCAACTCCCATAAGATGTAGGATTAAGATAAGGGGTTAAAGGTTATGTTTTGGGGGACTTGGAAACTGATTTCTTGAGCCTTGAAAGCTATTTCTGGGCTTCGATATCGGTACACAGGGAGCCCCTACCGATACCCTATATTTTGTATAATGAACACCAGCAGTTCATGAAGGGCGTATCAGTACAGCTAAGTTGGGTATCGATACCCCCTATTCTACCAGAATTCCAGTAGCTAATTAGTGTATATGTACTCTTTAGGGCGTATCGGTACAGTTGGGGTATCAGTACTCAGCCCGCCGTCTACCGGTACAGAGTGTTGGTAAAACCTTTTTTGTGCATGAGCCAGGTATCGATACACATAGGGTGGGTATCGGTACCTACAGAGGTGTATCGATACTCTCTAGTGGGTATTGGTACCCACTGGGCAATCTGCCTATAAATGTTGAAATTAAGTTCGAGGGGTTGATAATTTGACGGCCATGGCCCAATGGGCTTCTAGGGTGATAAAATGAATTGTAAAATTGAGAAATTGAGATTTAATTCTCATGGATGAGAGTAGCGAGTAATAGCTTAGTAAGTGTTGACTCGATATAAATGTGATGGTTAGTGTTATGCCTTGGGACATTTGTGATGGCTTGGCTTGGTGCCACTTACCTCTTGGTGAGGTGTATTAATACTTAAGGAGAATGTGTTCTCTTATGTTGTGAATGAATCTGGATGTCCTGGAGTCAGTATTACAGTACTTATATAAGGGGATGTGTACTTCGAGCTGAGTGATCATGTACATTTGACGTACCCACGAGTTGAATGATCTGGGTGCGGTCAGAAACCTATTTGTGGCTACAGTGATCAGGATAAGATATTAACTCGATAGACTGAGTGAGCTCGAGTAACCTGATTAGCTGAGTGACCTCAAGTAAGGACTACTTGATGCTAATGTGATCCAAGTATGTCTAGGATGTATCTGTGGCTATTGTGATCCGTATACGGTCCTTATAACCCGACGGTTGTGTGAGCACGGGTAACTTGACGGCTGTGTGAGCATGGGTAAAGTAGGATTTGTTTCATGTTATGTAGATGATGTATTTATGTATGCTGTATGGATGCTATAGACGTTAGCTTATGTGCCTAATGGGTGAGTGATCATGGTACGATATGTATTAACTCAATGACTTGTGAGAGCTCGAGTAACTTGATAGGCTATGTGACCTCGAGTATGGAAAAGGTTTGTGGATATTGTAAAACTTTTTGTGGATTTATTGATACCTTGAGATAGGTGATCTAAGAACTCTAGCTCGTGTAGGCTAGATGATAGCTCATAAATAGTAAAGCCTTATCTATGCATTCTAGACTATATTATCTTGCATGTTTATTTTATAATAATCACAAATTATGGTAGAGTAGAAATGTACCATTGAGCTTTGTTGGATCAGCTTGTGGATGTGTTGTTTTTCTGTGGGTAGGTTGGCAGGTCTCCCTTTGGGGAGCACATCAGCGAGGATTTCCCAACACCGCATTCGCTTCAGAGTATAATACTTGCTATTTTAGTTGGGCTAATGTATTTGTAGGACCTTACCACTATTGAGTCTATAACTCTTTTTGAAATATTATTTTGGCATGCGGTGTTTTAAACTTAGAACTCTTGTTTTGTAAACTTATTTAAATGCTTATTTAACTACATGAATTTATGGACGATTTGATATTTTGGAAAATGCTAAACTTATGGTTTTAAATTGGAAATTTTGATGGGTCAGATTTTGGGTGACCCGAATGTAATTCTTTGGATCTAGATCTGGATCGGGGTGTTACAACAGTGATATCAGAGCTTAGGTTTAGCCGGTTCTAGGAAACCCTAGGGTGGTATAGAGGTTGTGGTAAGGTTTCTAGTGAATACAAGCCCCTAAATTTAAGTTGTACTCTTCCTAGAGTGGGAATCTTGATGGTGCAACTTTTCTTCCTTGTGTTTTCAAAAACATTTGATGACGAGTTAAGCGAAGCGCGACTAGGAAAGTCGTAAGGAGAGCCATGTCTCTCAAGTGGGAGACTTGGGTAAAGAGTTTGTCTTGGATGTTGGGGACACGAGCCTTTAGGGAGGTACTAGAAGTGGAGGGGCTATCCACCTCCATGATCTTACTTTTATTCTCTTACAAGTGGTGCAAGCTATCTCGAGGCAATCCGAGACGCCTAATAGGAGCCTTGTTGAGAGGCTTTACCATTTTAGGCTAAAAGATTTTGAAGGTTTGGGTGAGGATGACTAGATTAAGGCTAACCAGTGGTTAAGAGACACTTTAAGGATTCTAAGACAGATGAGAGGGAGTCTAGAGGATGATCTCGATTGCATTATCTTCCTTCTTAAGGTCAATGCACATGAGTGGTGGAAGACTATTGAGTTGGGGCTACAACTTGCACTTTCGACATGAGATGTCTTCTTGGATGAGTTTAGAAGAAAGTACATTAGAGATCAGTTCCTACATCTGGTTCAAAAGGACAAGATAATGTTTGAGTACGAACAAGATTTTCTATGATTGAGTTGTTATGCTTTGAAGTTGGTTACCACCGAGGAGTTGAGGTTTAAGAGGTTTAGACATAGGTTGAAGGACGACCTTCAGATGAATGTGACAACGAGTCCACTTGGGACATTCTCTAAATTAGCTAGTAGTATGAAGGCACTTGAACGACTTTAGGGTTTGACATAGAGCCAGATTAAGGACTCTAGAGGCCATGTTGTGGGGACCCGGGCATCATAGGTCCTTCACAGGCTCCGTCTAAGGGGTTCCTTGCTTTGAGGGATACGAAAAGAGTTGCTTCAGATCAGCTGCCGAGGGACGGTCAGGGATCCAGACTGAGGGTTCGTAGGGGTTCATTGATTTCTGCTCTGGAGGGGAGTATTGATGGTTTAGCTGGAGTGTCGTTCCATTGACATGTGAGCATTGTGGTCAACATCACTGTCGATGTAATATTTCATGGCAAAATATTAAGTATTCAGTATAAATATACAAATAAATAATGCCAATAATACGTTTTTTACGTGTAAGTATACACGGTCAACAAGTAATATTGTAGTGAGTTGAGTATCATCTCCACAAGGATTTTCCAGGAACTAATTGCCACGATCTTTACTTGTGATTTGAAACAAATGATTTTGATATGAAAGCTGGATTTAAGATTAAGAAAAATAACTAAGGAAAAATAAAGTAAAAGTTTAGGCAGTTTGGCAAACAAATGTATTCAAATGGTGATGAGCATTGACAAGGAATGCTTGGATTTCACACTAGCTATGCCTGTGATTTATAACTTCAACTTTGGTTTTATTGTCGAGCAGATTTCAAGAGTATCATTATCTCTGTAAATGGCAATACCCTAAGTTAACCACGATAAAACCCCTATATGTCTATAGTGTAGCTTTTCAAAGATTAACTTGATTAAGTTTCAACTTATACTCCTAAGGGGTAGATTTACTTTTGAAGTAAGCTCATCTACTTGAACATCTTCTGTCGACATTTCTCTCCTTAGTACCTAGAAACTGATTATTATCCCTTAAGTGTGTTAAGATATTATGGCATAATAAGCATACAATGCCAACTATCGTATGACAAAGAATTTGAGGAAATTAAGTGCTAGCCAGACAGAAAATAATTCCAAGGCATTTAAGTTATTAAAAACCAAAGATAAGTTGAGTTTTAATTGAAAACATCCACAACCAACAATAAAAGCTTAGTTCATGGTTGGGGGAACCATCAACACCAAATCATTTTCAAAGAACATCACCATAAAATTAGATCTAAAATGAAGAGAAATGGGTAAAGAAGGGGGTCCGTCGATGCAGCCCTTCAATGGCTCCAAAGCTCTCAGTCTAGCCAGGTCGCCCTCTTCACCATGGTGTAGCCTCTTATTCTTTTCGATCTCCTTGGCTCATCATCAGGCTTTAAATAGGCATGCGTGGAAAACCTAGATTGGGTTTAAATTTGAAATCTGATTGTGCGATAAGATAAACGCGTTTATCTTTTTATCCTCTTTTGAATTTGAGCTGATCAAGTTTTAACTAGGGCTGACGTCATCGGCCTTCATTCTTTTGCCATCCAAGTCTAGCAATCTTCGTCATGTATTGCCACCTGACCTAGAATTTCTCTACTGGCTTTGGGGTTATGCTCTGCCAAATGCTCATGTTCTACTAATGTCAGCATGCTCATGCACACCAAAGCAATGAAATACACCTTTATTATGGCAAAAGAAACGTTTCCTAACTCTTTAATGCAAATGCATGATTTTAATAACTATATGCATGAATCTATACTCAAAGGCAAGCAAAAGCATGATAATATAGATAGGAAAACAATACTTTTGAGGAGTTAACACTCCCCAAACCTAGCTCATTGCTTGTCCTCAAGTAATGCAACTAAAAGTTATAAAAGCAGAAAACAAAAACAAAGTACCTTGGCAAAAATGTCCTGATTTACAACTTATGCTAGCAAACAGAATCTGGACCTCGTTCTATCCTCAGATATCCTAATGCAGTAATCCCAAGCAGATAAGCAAATTCAAGTGCAACAATCTAACTCTAGTCTAAGGTCATGAATAGAGCATGAAGTGCAGGCAATCTGCATCAAATATCATTTTAACTCCCTTAGTTAATCTTTACTACCCAAACTCAGAATTTATTTATTTGCCAAGGGTTTCTGCTAGCAATATTTTTAGGCTTGCTTCGTAATACTGTTTGGCATGAGAAATAAGAGGGAGCATGCCACGAATCCCCACCTTAATCCAAACATTACTAGGCTTACTCTTCAATTCATACCCTAAAGTTTTTTTGACTTGAGAACTAAGAGGGAGCAAACCACAAAGCCCCAAGTTACTTATTATCTCTAAGGTAAAGGAGAGTTATATTTTTTTCGTGCATTTGACAAAACATTGTTGCCTTATTCTTTCTTTTTACCTTACATCATTTTTTATTCTAAGTTCAGTTTCAAGAGTCCTAAGTTTGTTTTGGGAACTAGATGCATACTACATGTTAAGTGAGACTTCAGTTACCTAAACTAGAGATCAATTCCCAAGCAGTCCTAGCATTACTAACCTGCTGGCGCATGCAAACTAAAGATTCCAATTTCATCATTGGACAGAGTATACTAGTACAAATTCTAACTATACTAGCAGTTATGCTTATCAGATCAATCAAGCATTGGCAAAAAAGATTTAGTGGTTTGGTATGCATGGTTATACCTAATCTACTTGGCAATAATAGAATGCAGATAGAAACATAAAATGCATGTCATGGCATAAATGCAAGGAAACACACACCCCCCAAAAAAAGGTGGGCATTGTCCTCAATTCATGAAAACACATATATACAAATGCAATGCATGCTAAAAAATGAAAAAACATGAATGTAAAGAGTTATGGGGTGAGGGCTCCCCTGAGGAATGGTTTTAGCGAGTGGAGTGAGTTTTTCTTTTGATAAAGGATCCTCTATTTTTTTCGATTGACTTCTTCTGTAACACCCCTTCTCGGTCTGGTAGAGAGCCGAGTCAGAAAGTGTTAAAGGAAAGCAGAATCGGAGATCGAAATAGGAATTAGGGTTAATTTAAAACTTTTCAAGCTAAAAGGACCAAGTTGCAAACATTATAATTTAATGACACTAATCCAAGTTCTTTATTTACCAACTTGTATTTAGACTCGCCAATTATTAACCTGAGAAGTTTCGTTGTTATCATATATTTTTAACCTATCTATTTGAGCCATATAATTATCAGTGACCAATTTGTAATCTTTTAAAAACTGTTTCTCAAGCCTTTTAACAGAATTAACTGACATCGTACCAATACACTATAGGCCGTATTGGTACGCTAAGTTGAATTTTACACTTTCCAGGTTCAAGTTCAAGGACCCCATACCGATACGTCTATGCCCGTATCGATACACTTTGACTTGGGTTGACTCGTTTCGATACGCCTGAGGTTGTATCGATGCAATTATTTTTCCCAGACCTTACTTTCAAGGTCTGTATCGGTATACTCCCTAGTGTATCGATACTCCCTACTTCATCAAGTCCAATTATGTAAGGCCATATCGGTACAGTCTTCCTCGTATCGATACGTCTGGCCTGTAATGATAGATTTTACATGGTTTTTACCTAATTTAACCTCTCAAATGTTGCCAATCATTACCAAATTTTGCCAGCAAGTCTAAAATCCATTAATCTATTGTCATACCAAATTTTATAGCATTTCGAAACTGTTTACCTAGTTTTCACTTTAGGCTCATTTTAAGTTCATTTTAGTAAACTAGACATTCCCAAAACATACCCTTTCATGCATACAAAATTAAGTCATTATAGGACTATTACACAACCATCAAAATGCTCATACAAAATATGTTCGAACCATATGCCACTTGACTAGGAGTTTAAGGCAAAAGATAGGCATACATATAGTTATGAAGAGGTGACTTGCAACGGAAGCACACGATCAGAAGCCGAGATTCTTTCAAGGTCCTGAAAATGCATGAGACACACATGTTAGGCTTATATAGCCTAGTGAGGTAGTTATAACAAGTGCAAATAATAGCTAGTGTCATGAGTGGCATAATGATCAATTGGATAACTTATGCATGGTTTGAAACATATAATCTCATGCTTAATCCACAAATCATACAAATTCATAATCATCAAGTTATACTTCACATGCATACATTATTTCTTGAATTGGTACCATTGGATACATAGATTCCCCTTTACACCATTCATATCGGAAAATAGGTTGTAGCCTTGAGCCGTAGCTCCGAAGAGAATCCCTTACACAAACCATCCTTATTTCCCCCACATATAGGCCGTAGCCCTGGACCGTAGTCCACCCTTACTTATATGAGCTCAATGATCCTATGGCATGCCAATTGTATCCAATGTCCACTTATACACAAAAATTACATAAATAACATATTTCATATCTTTCGGATCATAACATATCATTTATCAAAGTTGAGCCTTAGCTCTATGTATCACATCTCAAACATGTCATATACATACTACACATATCAAAGCAATACAAGGTACTTACCGAAATCACCATTCAAATCCAAAATAGTTGCTCTACATGAGCCCTTAATCATATGCAACATATTATCAAATAATGCAACGGAATGGCACCGAGCCTATCCCTTGACACAACTACACTCACCTTAGAGCACGAAAGCTTTTAGGATTTCTGAATCTTGATTCCTTTGTTCCTATCCGCGATAGGAGATGGTGGATTATTCTCCTCCAAATTTTGAGCTAGGAAAACACAAAGAATCATTACAATTGATATATTGACATGGCACTTATTCAAGGAGTAGACTTAGAATTTTGATTCGAAATTAAACTCTGATTATTCATGGAATTCAACAATCGATAGAGGGGTTTTCCTTACCCCAATTGATAGCTTGGCTATGGTGCTTTCAAATTGAAGAAAGATTGAGCTTAGGATGGGCAACAAGGGAGGTGTGTGCTTAAACTTAGGTTGAAGGTAACAATGGTGGTTCTTGCTTTGTAGAAGACAAAGTGTGGTGTTTTTGCTTTCAGAGGAATGGAACAAATGGAGAGAGCTTTCCTTTTGGTTTATTAAAAGGGGTCAATGACCCTAATAATATCTTGCCTCTCAAGTGGCCAATGAGGAGATTTCCTCGCAATAAGGGTTTGCTTAAACCCAATGATCATTAGTTTTCCAAGTTGGCTAATGACCTCATTTACTCATGAATTCTGATGAGTTTTACGTGGGAATGGACAAGCATAGAGGTGACTCATCACCCTACATCATTTCTTTTCAAAACGACATTGATTTCATTTAAAACAGGGGACCCATATCGATACGCTTCTGTCCGTATCGATATGCCCACGCTAAAATAAGGAAGTTAGTTATTGACGGTTAGACCGTATCGATACTCGCATGGCCGTATCGATACGACTAGCTCAGATTTGCACTTTGGGCTTCGAATTTCATACAAGGGGTCCATTTACTCACATAGGGCCAAAATGTAATTTCATTATCACGAGGGGTAAAAAGTTAATTATTACAATTATTATCGCATCGGTCTTCAAAATTTCTGATCACCGGAACCTAATTTCGACTAAGGCGGTTTTTAGGATGTGACATCTTCCTCTTCAGCTTTGGCTTCGAAGAATCAATCATGGCAGAATCTTGGTGGGTATGTGATACCGATACAGTGGCATCAGATTACTGGGCTGGAGTATGGTCAGGCTGAAGGTTGGCCGGCATTCCTTCCGGTGCATAGAACTTAGTTGGGAACTACGGATATGGTGGCAAAGGATTGGTAGACATTGCTTCAATAGTTGTCTTCAGGGCACAGTTTCTGTCCAAATATATTGCAGAGTTTTGTTCCTCGGCCTTTTGGAACTTCTAAATATGGAGTTCTTCGCGTTGATAGGTCTAGGAGAGTAATGCCACAACATCAACTACAATTAAATGGTTGATTTAGCCATGGGTGTCTTGGCAGCATAACTAAGCATGGTCTTTTGGGAAAATTTATGTGCTAAGAATCAAACAAACCTTTCAAAACAGAAAAAAATAAAACTAAAAACTAAAGATTTAAAACTGAGATATCTTAAGTACTGAAAAGAAAATAATTCTCCTAAACTATTTACAATGATCTGACTGGGTTGACAAATGTTTACTGAATCTCCGTAAGAAAAATGGTCTCCTTGGCATTATTCTAACTTTTTTCCCAGTAGTGCTTCAGTCTTTGGCCCTTGCTTGGTGGGTGGTAGGTTGTAGCAATATTTTGTTTGAATAACCAACATAGAAAGCTGAAGAATTTCTTGCCTTTGTGTATGTCAAACTCTCGATTGCACAATGAAAGAACATATTTTGCCATGATGGCTTTGAACAACCACCTTAGAAAATCAAAGTATCTCTTTCTTGTAGGTCTCGAGAACCTTTGATCGAACTTAGCACCCTAGTAGTGCTTAGGCTCTGCTGCTCTTTTCTCCTTTGATGTTAAGCCATGTTTGAGGTGACTTGGCAATTGTTTTAGTTCCAAGTTTGGTGGTTCCTCACTAGATGACTTTGGTGCTTTGATCTTTCTACCAGGCAACTCAAGTGATTTAGATCTATCAAAATAACTTATGACCTCATTCAACAAGGTCGGTTCTTCAGATTCATCACTTGACGTATCCTTATCATTCAGTTCTCTAGAATCATCATCAGTGCCCTAGCAAAGTTGTGCCATGTCCTCATCGAAGATAGATTCTATGATCTTGACAACTTGTCATTCCTTAGGCTCATCTGCACACTTAAGAGCTTGAAATACGTTAAACATAACTTGTTGGTCATCCATATACATAGTAAGCTTACCTTTTTAACATCAATTAAAGTCCTACCCATGGCAAGAAATGGTCTTCCCAAAATAATTGGTACATTAATATCAACTTCATATTCTAAAATAATGAAATCAGTAGGAAATATAAATTTATCAACCCTTACCAACACATCTTTAATCTTACCCTTGAGATGTACAAAAGATCGATATGCTAGCTGAAGTGTTACTATGGTAGGTCTTGCCTCGATGCCAAGTGTCTTGAAAACTGATATTGGCATCAAATTGATGTTGGCTCCTAGATCGCACAGTGCCTTGCCCATGAATCTATTTCCAATCGTACAGGGAAAAGTGAAACTCCTAGGATCTTTCAGTTTCGGTGGTAACTATTGATAATCATTTCACTGCATCCTTCAGTAAGAGCGACAATCTCGAAATCACCCAATTTCTTCCTTTTGGACAAGATGTCCTTCATGAATTTGACATAGTTGGGCATTTTTCCGAGCTCTTCTACCAATGGTATGTTGATCTACAATTGTTTAAGAACTTCTAAGAAGCCCTTAAATTGTTGGTCATGCTTTATGCTTTTGAAGCCTTTGTGGCAAAGATGGTGCTGGCATCCGACTACTGTTTGGAATCAGATGTTGCATCTTTCTTCTTTGCTTCTTTGGGTTCATCTGCTAGTATTAACTTCTTAGCTTGGCAATTAATTGACTGTTTGACATGTGTCTCGGTCTTACATTGTTTGCCACTCTGAAGAGTTACTACTTTGCATTGTTCTCTACCCTCTTACCGAGCATCCTCCGTCTCACTTGGCAAATTTCTTGGAGGTCTGCATTAAGTGCGCTGACAATCTGTCCTATCTGAACTTCCAAGTTCCTCATGGATGCGACTAAACTCTGGACAATTGCATCATTTCGCTCCATATACTCTGTTAATGTATTCCCATTAGTATATCTTTACCTTTGATGGCAATTGTTTTGTGCTCTCTGTGGCATCGCATTTTGGTTGAAACCTGGCGGTGCATTGGTGTTCTGAAACTTGGCATTAAATTGGTTACCACCTTGGCTTGCCTAAGAAAAGTTGGGATGCTACTTCCAACATGCATTGTAAGTACTGGAGTGTAGGTTAAAATTTCGATTGAAATTACCAACAAAATTTACCGATTCAAGATTGGATGGGCATTCATCCACTTGATGATCATCTCCACAAATGGTGCAGAATGGTTCTAGTGCCTTTACTTCTCGGACTTCAGTAGGCTTTTGCAATGTTTTCACTATGTTAGTGAGGTTAGAAATTTGAGCATTGATAGATGATAGTGCATCAAGCTCTAATTTCCTAGCAACCTTTGTTTCGGTTCCCAATCTAGCCGTAGGATATTGGAGAACATTCATGGCAATCCTTTCTAGGATGTCATATGCATCATTAGAATTTTTATCCAGCAACGAACCATTTGCAGAGGCATCTACAATTGTCTTGGCATGAGCATTGAGTATGGTATAAAAATCTTTATCTGAGTCCAAGTAGGGAATCCATGTATAGGGAATCTTTTCAACGGGTCTTTGAATCGCTCCCAAGTATCATAGAAAGTCTCCTCATCAGCTTGCCTAAAGGTAATGATTTCACTTTGCAGCTTGGCATTTAATGTAAGTGGTTGGAATCTCAACAAGAATTTTTGGCATAAATCTGCTCACGTAGTGACTGAACCTAGTGGCAAGGAATTTAGCCACAATAAATAATTAATTGTGGTAGAAAAAATAGAGTGTAATAAAAGGTAGAGAAATGTGATAAATAAGTTTGGATCTCATTGGTTCAGCTCAACAGAAAGATCAAATGCACTTCGAAGGGAAATGATGGTTCAATCAGCGATGATGTGGTTAGATTTAGTATTAGTTTCCATTTAACCTTCCACCATGGACTCTTGGATCTATATCAGCTTCAACTTTCATCGTAAGTCGAGACTATAGCCCCTTGAACGAGTGGATCAACTTTCATTGCATCCAAACAACTTTCATCGTAAAAACTCGTTAATCTGACTCGTCACTGCATCCATCGATGTTAGTGGTTGGTTTTAACACTCTCATGCAAAACATAAATCAAATCCAACAATTAAAGCTTCAGAAAAAGCTAACACAGATACATATTAAACTAAGAAAATAGTTTAAACAAGTTCAACAAGCTCCAGGAAATTAAACCATCATCGAGATGAGCACAAATACAAAGTAAATCTCCAAAAAACATCAAAATAGAGAAAAAAATTAAGAAGATAACAATATATTTCCTCAATTCAGCAATTGACTCCTCATTTCCTTGGATAGATCTGCCTTACTTCACCTTGGATCTCTAGAAACAAGCTTAAGCTGCCATGGATAGAGGGAGAAAGCTTGAGGTTGAAGATTGTGTGAAAAAATGAGAATAACGTGACCCTCTCTCTCCTCTGAAATATTCCTTTTATAGGCCACCTAAGGAAGGACACCTGCCCTACATGTTATTTGTGTGCCTAGCGTCGTACAAAAGTTTTATAACAAACTGGACAACTGGCATATTCATCCTTATCCTCAAGTAGGCTAGACAACTGGCAGATGCAGTGTTGAACTGGCTGCAGTGGTGAAAACCACCTCTATAGGGACATTAGCAATGCAGTGAGAATAGGGCAAAAATCGGTAGAAACATACAAAACATGAGTCACTAGAACTAAGTTAGAAAACATGGAGAAATAAACATGAAAATGCAAAAATGGATGCAATGGATACCAATGTGGGGACAATAGGACTTATAAATCGAGGAAAAGTACGTGCTTTTTAAAGAGCTATCAACTATGCTAGCAAAATACTTAATGGTTCCCAATTAAATTACACTACTACTAAAAAGGAGTTGCTAGCAGTAGTATTCACATTTGACAAGTTTCATTCGTATATGGTTGGTACTAAGATAATTGCTCACACTGATCTTTCAGCAAATAAGTACTTGATAGCTAAAAAAGATGTCAAACATCGTTTAATTTGATGGATCCTAGTTTTAGAAGAATTTGACATCGAAATTAAGGACATGAAAGGAACAGAGAACTAGGTTACCAATCACCCGTCGAGGCTTGAAGGGGGCAATAAAGAGGGAAATGACCTAGAGATCCATGAGGCATTCCCAGATGAACAACTGCTAGTTGCCACAGCAACTCCATAGTATGTCGATATAGTGAATTTTTTGGTGAACAATATTTTACCTTATGACCTTACTTATTAGGGAAAGAAACGTTCTTACATGATGGTAAGCATTATTGTTGGGACGAGCCTCTTTTATTTAAATAATGTTCATATCAAGTCATACAACGGTGTGTTCTCAAGGAGGAACAACAAAATGTGCTTCTGCAATGTCATTCATCACCCTATAAAGGTCATTTTGGAGGTACTCGCATAGTGGCCAAAGTATTACAATCAAGCTTTTATTGGCCCACTTTTTATAGGCATGCCCAAGAATTCTACAATAGGTGTGATCAATGCCAACGAACAGGGAATATCTCAAGGCGACATGAGATGCCACTACAGAACATCCTTGAGGTAGAGCTATTCGATATATAGGGCATTGACTTCATAGGGCACTTCCTATCATTATTTGGCAATATGTACATCTTACTTGTCGTGGATTACGTGTCCAAATGGGTTGAGGCAACTGTAGTTCCCAAAACTGATTCAAAGATTGTGCAACAAATCCTGTAGAAAAATATATTCACATGGTTCGAAATGTTGAGGGCAATTATCAATGATAGGGGTAGATATTTTGACAATAAGCTCATTTCCAAAATGTTGTTGCGCTTTAGAGTGACTCACAAAATTGCCACGGCATATCACCCGCAGACTAATAGACAAGTTGAAATATCTAACCTTGAGTTGAAGATCATCCTCGAGAAGGTTGTTAATCCTTCATGGAAGGATTGGTTTGCGAGAATTGATGACGTACTTTGGGCCTATTGAATAGCATTTAAGACGCCATTAGGCATGTCTTCTTACAAACTTGTCTACGACAAGACTTGCCACCTTTTGGTGGAGATCGAGTATAAGGCCTATTAGACGATCAAGATAATGTACATGGACTGGGAGAAAGCAGGGCAAAGCCATTGCTTCCATTGAATGAGATGGAAGAATTCCATGCAACAGCTTATGACAATTTCAAGCTCTACAAAGAGAAGACAAAAAGATGACATGACAAAAAGCTATTTCAGCAGCAATTCTTGCCAGGGAAACTAGTGCTTCTATACAATTCTAGACTTAATATTTTTTCCAGGGAAACTGAAGTCAAGATGGTCTGGGCCATTCGAAGTAGTTAAACCCTATTCGCATAGGGCTATTGTGATTGAATCAACTACAAAAAGATGTGAGTTTAAAGTCAATGGACAGAGATTGAAGCACTACATTGGTGCCCATATCGAGCGTGATAAGAGAAAGTATCCTTAGAAGATGCATGAAATTTCTCTTTCTAAGTGTTTTTAATTTTAACTTTTTTGTTATTATATTTTTATCTTTTCTTTTATTCTGTTTTTAATTTTATTTATTGTGTTTTTATCCCTTTTCTTTTTTATTTGTTTTGTTTTTGAATTTTAGGATAAGAGTTTCGAAAGGAATGGAGATTAGGCTTACTAGATAGGATTTGATTTTAATGAAATTTTATCTCAAAGGAGATAAGAAGGCCTGCGGGTTCTAAGGTATTTAAATAACTTTTGAAAATCTTCACCCAAAACTTTTCTTTCCTTTCTTCCTATTTTACCCTAGCCATACATCACATCTCTTTTACACCCCTCATTATTTTTTTTCACACATTGGCACAACATCACTCCATCTTTCATCTCCATCATCACCATTTCACTCCATCATTAATTATAATTAGCACCTATCTTCTTCATCTTCTTCTTTCAACCTTTCACCATTTTCTTGAAAGTCTTGAGTTTTTCTTGTTTTTCTTTTTTTCAATCTTGATTTCAACCAAACACCATGGCCAAGAAATCAATGCCCGGAGCCGAATCGTCCAAGGCCATCACTGTACTATTCGTCTATCGTTTTGCCACACCAGCCATCGTGTCGAAGTACAAGAAGAAGTTCGCCACTCGCAAAGTGTGCGAAGAGCAAGGCTTTATGTTCGACATGGAGAGAACTAACTTTGGTCTTGAGCAATCCATGTTTGATATTGTTGAGAACCACCAATGGTCTATCTTTTGCGAACAACCGGAAGAAATCAATCGTTCATGGGTAAGAGAATTTTATACTCATGTCCATGACCCTAATAATTCTTTGGCTTTTATTTGTGGCAGGGTGGTATTTTTTTATGCAAACAACATTAACGCTCACTATGGGGTGCTCGTGGGGAATGATGAACATGAAGAATTTACCGAGAATATAACTCTGGATGAGTTGGAGAAGGTTTTTCGAGACCTCACTGTCAAAAGAGCTACGTGGAATAATGTGAATATGAAGGGAACGGTGAATCAGGTTTTGCTTAAGCCTAATGCGAAGCTGTGGAATAACATTGTCAAAACTCGCTTGATGCCAACTATGTACAACACCACAATTTCCTCTTCTTATTTACTTTTTCTAAATTCTATCTTTCATAAGAGTTCTATTAATATTGGTCGTATAATTGTTGATGAAATCTATGCATGCAGCAAAAAGGATGTAGGTGCGCTATATTTCCCTAACTTGATCACGATTCTTTGCAAGGTGGTGAGGGTGCCATCAGATGCAATGAATGAGATGTTACAGTTGAAGGAGGGCTGGTACAAGAGCCATTATATGAAGATGATGCAATATGGATTGGCACGTTTGCCTACGAAAACGAAGAGATAGCAAGCTACCAAACCTACCACGGCAAGTGCAAATGTCGTGGAATCTCCCAAGTGCTAACTGATCTTCTCTGGCCACTAATGCAAAAATTTGAGCAATGGGAAGCCAAACAACAACTGCTCTGTCGTTATTTGAAGGATAGGAATATTGCCCTTGAAAATGCCATTTTGGAGATCAACCCCAAGACTGCCATTTCTGATGTTTCCTGCTGAGTTACTTGCCTCGAGAACAATGTTGGGCCAGTTACAAGTGATATTGTTGCGGAAACCACTGCGTCATATAAAGGTAAGGAATCAGTTCAAGAACTGGAATGTACTGAATCTTGTCATGAATTTTAGGTTCAAAAGACACCACTTCTACACCATTGAAGTCCCCACCTTTGACTATGCCATCAAAGAAAGCATCGTAAAGCTTTGCCACAAGAGGATACTGAGAATGAGGGTGAGCCAATTGAGGAGGTCAAGGAAATTGAGGTTCATGACCCTACACTAGGTTCACGACAACAACCAAGGCAAGACAGCAAACACCTCAAGCAAATGATCAAAAGTACTCTACGAATTCGAGGTGACGACCTCTCTGATTAACTCATTTACATTTCATTTTTCTTTTTTATGTGTTTTTTGCATGCATTGAGGATAATGCTTCTCTCGAGTTTGGGGGGTTTGTTTTGTTTTGATTTTATTTTATTTTATTTGTCTCATGTTAGTGTGCATATGTTACTTGCCATGACAATGACCTGTGAAAACTAACAAAACCTGTTGTTATATCCTATGATGAGTTAATTGCCACTACACTTAGATGAGAAAACCTTAGATTTTAGGTTTGGCATGGAATTAACTTAAAATTTTGATATGATGATGCTTATATTCACACTGTTGTGACTTGTTGATCGAGGGAGACCTATTAAACGTTAGGTTATTAAAAATTGGAAAAATGTGCTAGAGGTGCCCATTTGGTTATAGTCGTAAAAAAATTAATGACGATAATTGATTACTAGAGGTGCCCATCTGGCTCTATTTTTGCTATATCTAAACTATGCTAGAGGTGCCCATCTGGCTCTAGCTAAAAAAAGAAAGAAGAAAGAATTTGCTAGAGGTTCCTAACTGGCTTTAGCTAAATAAATTGCCTCGTTAATCCAATAAAACTAAGGTTTGCTTGGAATCTTATTGATTGACTTGTACACAACTCTGCACACACATTTTCACCAGCGTTGTAATTTATTTTTGAGTAACTTTTTGTACTTTTCAAATGTTGAAAGGTAATCAATTCTTTGTTGACACAGTTATGAGGATTGAAGTCAGGTTTGAAGCATATTTTTATTGTAAATGCCTTGGCATGTAATTGTTAGTTTTTGCATTTCTTGAGGACAAGCAATAGTTCGAGTTTAAGGGTGTGTTAAGTGTGAAAAGTACTATATTTTATACCTTTTTTACTCATATTACTGTTTATACTTAGGCCCATTTAGTCGCATTTGCAGTATTTCATGCATAAATTTGCAGTCCTTCCATTTATTGGGCTTGGCCTTGCATTTAGCTATTTTTGTGGAGAAACCACTGTTCTTTTTCTTTCTTTGGTGTAGGTACGAATTGCCGAGCCGATTGTCGAGCGTTGCCTAGGTAATTTAAGGATAAATGCAGAATTTTCAAGAATTATCCATTATCCTTATCCTTATCACAAGGGATAAATCTCTACTTCAAATTCAAAGCTGTTAGAGATAAAGATAGAGAAATTATCCCTTCATTTTTTAAATTCAAATGGAGATCTCTACCTCTATATAAACGCATCACATCTTCAATATCAACAATAATAGATTGAGAGAGAGATCGGAGCTAGATCGAGATCGTAAAGAGGAGGATTAAATCTTAGAGGAGTTCATCTTCTTTAGATTTTATTTCTTTTCTTTTATATTTTGAATACCCGGTGTTTGTTTTTTATTCCTTGTTCATTTCTTCCAACCCAACCATGAAATAAATTAAATTAGCTTGCTTTATTGGGTTTTTGGTGTTTATGAACGGATGATTTAGGTTTTGGTTTTTAATTCAATAAATCATTGCTAATCCATTCTTGGTTCGTTATTTAATTCCAAGTGAACTAAAGAGAGGGACTTGGATGAATCTATTTATCTAGACTTGAGAGAGTTAGATTCATGAAACGTCTAGATATGATTTCCATTTAAACAACCATAGGTGGAAGCTAATTCACCATAGAGATAAGGAGTGAATTTTAGCGACTAAGAAGAGTGCATTGATCAATGATGTCCACACAAGGTTAACACAGAGATGTATCACCGAGGCATGCACAATCATTATTTCTTCAGTTAGATATGATTCGAAGGCATTAAAGAACACTCTATCGAGCATCGATACGACAATTAATTTCCACGACAACTCATCCGGCAACTACACCTTTACGCTCAATAACCCAGCCTAAACTCTCAAATCGGTTTTCTCTTTCACTTATTCATTTTCTTTTAGACTTAGTTATTTTTACTTATTTAATATCACCATCTATCATTATCAATTCTATTTCCTTTCAGTGCGAGAAGCTAAAAGTCAAAGTTTACCCAATCCATGTAGAGACGATCTTAATCTATACTATTACTTGCGACTTGTTCACTTGCATCGTTTGTGTTCCACTTAAATCACGCAACAATGTGATAATAGCCTTGAGGGAACTTGTTGTATAGCCTTGCTGGCATTGATTGTTGATTGTGATTTTATGGGATCCAAATACCCAATGAACTTACTACAATACTTGAGAATCTAAATACACTCGATGTCTTTGTGGTCCCGAGTGGCATTCACTATACTTGATGCCTTTCTGGTCTCGGGTATGTAGTGTGGTTTTGTATTCGATGTCTATGTGGCCCCAACTACGATTGTGAAGTACTTAATGTCTGTTTAGTCTCAAGTACATTCACAATTAGATTGATATCTATGTGGTCTTGGGCTATGTAGGTTTGATGTTATTCATTGATGGTAATGTTGATATGTGTCATTTATATCACTCTATGGTAGTTAGCATGTGTAGCTTAGAAGTAAAGCCATAGATAGGTTGTTATACTCATGTCGTATGACTCATTTATAATTATGCATGCTTATTTTTATGAACTTCATGAAATATAATAAAGTAGATGTGTAGCACCGAGCTTTGTAAGCTCAATGTTTGAAATCGTTGTTTCGTGCATAGGTTGGTAGATTGATCATGAACTTTGGGGAGCATTATCAATATGAAATTCCAGCAAGAGGTATTTACTAGATTACAATACTTGTATTTAATTGGTTGTTTATTCATTGGACCCTACGTAGTCGAATTTGTAAATATTTTATCATTTGAATATTTATTTATTTATAAATTATTTTGAAACGGAACTCCAGGTTTTGTAAACTAAATGATAATTGTTTAATGAATTTATAATATGATTTTTTTTTTACAATTGAAATGAATTTTAATTATATGATTTAATTGCGGTTTTAAATTTTGACAGGTCTAATTGACAACCCAATGATGTACTTGAATTCTCGGGTAGGACTAGGGTGTTAGATCTTCCTCTTGGCATTTTTTTGGGAATGCTTTGATATGTTGGTCGATTGGGGATTGTGGATCATTGGATCAAATCAATATAATATTCAATGCCACATAAAGGCTGTTGGGAAACACCGGTACAATCCATGGCACAGTGGAAAAAATATCCGGCGTAATCCACCAGTGATTCATGTACAAGGGACGAATTCGGGGTGATGACGGATGAAAAACATTACCTCAACCAATCTAGAATTCCGCAGCGAGTATAGGAGAATCGAAATCGAATCCGAGTCGTCACAGCAACGTTTCGACCTCTACGCTGTCCACCCGAATAAAACGAACAATTTTTCTCTTCCCTAACTGTTAGAGATGATTTTCGAAAAATGCATGTTTTGGATGCTAGACTTTATGCCTTTATATAGAATTCAAAAACCTAATTCTAATTAAACCGGATTCTTTAAATATACAATATATTTAACCAAATATAATTAAATATGTAGAACCTAATTCTACTTTAATTAGGTTTCTTTTAAAGATATATATATAGTATTTGATAATTACAATAACTTATCAAATATAACATATGTATAAAACCGAAATTAACAATTTCGGTTTCTCACTAATTACGTGTACAACAAGTTTATACAAATGCTATCTAGTCGATATTTGTTCGTTTCAATCATAGGGTGTGACTCTTGTAGGTTCATGTAACGTTAGTAGTAATGTCAGAACAATTCTAATATTACAAGCAATGAGTGGCATCTAGCAATACATCATTGCTACCTAAGTTACATGAAATCGTGGTTCGATTTAACATTTTTCCATGATTAACTTCTTTTATGTATTTCATCATTTTGTCCTCATATCTAGATCGGACACAAGTCATGGATTAGTCACACTTGTATAGTCCATCTGATGTTTCTTGATATCTTGAGTAGACTATTATAAACGAATAACTATGATATCCCATATCAATTCATTCAAGCATAGCCATGTATTTTCTAGTCTCACTCAATCAAGTGGCCTATGATATTACTCCTATTATGTATGAGGGACAAATCTTATCTTGATCAACCATATTTCGCTACATGAATTGTCACATATCCAATATCAGCCTTTATAGTGTAGTCAGTTATGACATATGTTTGACCGTATCAAAATATGTCACTCACGATGTTAAAATGATGATGATCTCAAGTATGAGGATCATACATGTAGTTATCATCATGAGCAATATTGTGACTGTAACATAATAATCCAAGAAACATGCTCATAGCGGGTCAGTCCAATATGTTGTTCCCTAACACATAGTTATGTATTGATTTTGTCATCTCTATGTCAATGACAACACTTTGTCATCAATCAACTACATATTAGTCTTAATACATTATTGTTTTCCAAGCCCACAATAATTCTCGACTAAGGACATTCAAGAATAACTATATTATTCTAAGGACTTTATTATAATTCAGTTTATTTATAGATACACAGAATAAGACTGAAATAATAATAATGGCTTCTTATTAATAAATAATATAAAATTTTTATGTCTTTTACAACCATCTCATAATTGGTCTTTGGGCGTACTCCAATAGGTGGGAGTTAGGGATGTAAAAACAGGTAACCGGATGGGTTTCAGGTCGGGTCTTGTCAAGTCAGGTTAAATCAGATACAGGTTATTTCAGGTAGATTTGATGTTTTGACTCGATTCAGTTCGGCTGCGGGTCAGTTTTAGGTCGAGTTGATTTCAGGTTGGGTTCATTTCGGGCCGGGTTCATTTCAGGTCAGGTCAAAACAGTTCGGGTCCGAATCAGTTAATTGAAGGGTTAATTCGAGCTCGAGTAGACTTCAAGTCGGGTTCATTTCAGGTCGGTTTAATTTCAGGCCGGGTTCATTTCAAGTCGGATTCATTTCAGGTTCGGGAATTTCAAGTTTGTTTCATTTTAGGCTGGGTTAATTCGGGTTTCGAATCCGTATTAAGTTTGAGTTTGATACAAATAGTATATAGACTTTGGGTTGGGTCATTTCAAGTGAATTATTTAACGCCTTTCACGAACACGAATCACATTAAGTCTGATTAGGAATCTGCTTTGAGGGCAACAATAGGGGTCAATTTGAAATAAAAATAAAGTTTGAGCGATTGTAATGAACAAAAATATTAAATTAAAATTGGGACTAAAATGAATCGAACTAAAATTAAAGAATAAAAATTGGGACTAAAATGAATCAAACAGTAAACCCTAAACCATAAACCCTAATTTGTAAACCCTAAACCATAAAATAAATCAAACATTCACTATATTAGGACTAGACTATAAACTCTAAATCCTAAATTATAAATCTTAAACCCTAAAATGTAACCCATAAACCCTAAGGAAACTAAACTAAAATTGAAACTAAAATGAATCAAACTAAAACTAAAGAATAAAAAAAGACCTAAGTGTAAATATCCTAAAGTAGTAATGACCTAAGGTGCAAATAACCCCTAAAAAATTTAAAAATCACTGTTTGGTTTGAAATTGATATCACATGCGCCAGGCCTATCACCTATGGGCTATGGCTAATTGGCTATGGGATTGGACATTATTCATTTATTTGTATCGTTTTTGGTTAGGGATTTGGGCGGGCCACCCTAAAAAATGGGCGGTATATTTTATTTTTTAAATTTAGACTAAATTATCAAAAAATGAATATGGATTAATTTGAACTAAAAAATTAATTTTAGGGACTAAAATAAATTAGACTAAATTGTAAAAAAATATAAATAAATATGGTGTAATTTTGACTAAAAATTAAATTATATGGACTAGAATAAACAAACATATTATTCAACTAAATTACCAAAAATAGAAATATATACAAGTCATTTTGGACTAAAAATAAAGTTTTAGGGACTATAATAAATAAAAGTGTCATCATATTTAGAATATTAAACTAGATTAGAAAATTTTGAAATAAATTGAGGTCAAATCGGTTAAAAATTAGGGACTAATATGAATAAAAATAAACCTCAATCCCCAAACTAATCCCATAACCCCAAACACTCAACTTAACACATTTGCCCCTAAACCCCAAACCCCTAAATCTTACCATCACTAATAATTAAAGTACAAAACAAATCCCCAAACTAATCCCATAACCCCAAATCTCTACCCAAGTCCCACCCTTTTCACTCTCAGACTTTGAGTTAAATTAAAAAAAATACAAAAATATTAAATTAAAATTAAAAACATTGGACTAAATTACCAAAAAAATGAATAGGGGTTAATTTAGAATAAAAATAAAGTTTTATGGACTGTAATGAACCAAAATATCATTATATTAAAAATATTGGACTATATTAGAAAATTTTAAAATAAATAGTGGTCAATTCAAATCTCTAACCCCCAAAACCTCAACCCCTAAATATTACAAGTACTAATAATTAAAGTACAAACCGAATCCTTAAACTAATCTCATATCCTCAACCAAATACTAAACTTGACACATTTGCCCCTAAACCCAAAATCTCAACCCTTAAATCTTACAATCACTAATAATTAAAGTGCAAGCCTACTCCTCGAATCCCTAATCCCTAAACTAATCCTATAACCCCAAACACTTAACTTGAAACATATATTATACCCATAAACTCCAAATCCCAACCCCTAAATCTTACCATCACTAATAATTAGAGTACAAGCCTAATCCCCTAATCCCTAAACTAATCACATAACCCCAAACACTCAAGTTGACACATTTACCCTTAAACCCTCGAACTTTAACACCTAAATCTTACAATCACTAATAATTAAAGTGCAAGCATAATCCCCTATTCCCTAAACTAATCTCATAACCTAAATACTCAACTTGACACAATTACCCTTAAACTCCAAGTCTCAACCCCTAAATCTTACAATCAATAATAATTAATGTGCAAGCCTAATCTCCTAATCCCTAAACTAATCCCATAACCCCAAACACTAATAATTTTAATTAAATACATTTATAATTGTCTACGCCATTTTTTGTCTGGGCTGAAATAAATTAGGCCTTCAAAAGCCCGTCAAACGTTTGGAGTCGCCATTGGTCGTTTTGGGTTGGGTACAACCGAAATAAGTTGGCCCTTTAAAAGGTTTAATTATTAGATAATTTTATGAAGGAGGATCTAATTAAAAAAGAACCTAAACCTAAACATAAACCTAAAGGTTTAAGGAAACTAAACTAAAATTAAGACTAAAATGAATCAAACTAAAACTAAAGAATAAAAAAAGACCTAAGTGTAAAACTCCTAAATTAGTAATGACCTAAAGTGCAAATAACCCCTAAAATATTGGGCGGGCAGATTTCCTCCTAAATCTTACCTCAATTTCTTTTGATTTTCAAATTGAAACCTAAAGGTCTAAGGAAACTAAACTAGAATTAAGACTAAAATGAATCAAACTAAAACTAAAGAATAAAAAAAGGCCTAAGTATAAAACTCCTAAATTAGTAATGACCTAAAGTGCAAATAACCCCTAAAATATTGGGCGGGCAGATTCCCTCCTAAATCTTACATCAATTTCTTGTGATTTTCAAATTGAAATATGAGATTGGGATTTGGGCCGGCAATTTTTTTTAAAAAAAAATTTTGGACAAAATTTAAAAAAAATGAATATGGGTTAATTTGGACTAAAAATTATATTTTAGGGAGTATAATAAATTGGACTAAATTGTCAAAAATATAAATAAATATGAAGCAATTTTGATTAAAAATTAAATTGTAGGGATTAAAACAAACAAAAATATTATTCGATTAAATTACCAAAAAAGAGAAATATGTATGAGTCAATTTCGGCTAAAAAATAAAGTTTTAGGGACTATAATGCACAAAAATATCATCATATTTTTAATATTGGACTAGATTATAAAAAATTGAAATAAATAAGGGTCAATTCCATTAAAAATTAGGGACTAATATGAACAAAAATAAACCTCAAATCCCTAAACTAATCCTATAACCAAAAACACTCAACTTAACACGTTTACCCCTAAACCCCAAACCTCAACCTCTAAATTTTATAATCACTAATAATTAAAGTATAAGTCTAATCCCTGAATCCCTGAACCCTAATAAGTATGTTAATTCTTATTAACTTCACAAATAATTTATATTGAATGAGTTAGTACTAAGCATATGCATATTGAATATCTAAAACCAATCTTTCTTTTTTATATATATTTTTAATTGATTATATATGTATATATAACAAAAATATTATTTAACACTTTAAATTGATTTAAAAAATTAATATTTTACATTTATCAACACTTTAAATTCATCAAGTCATAGACTTCCTCAATTAACATATCAGGTTAAGGCAAATATCAAGCTAGGTCAATATCAGTTCTGGTCAACAACATGTCGAGCTCAAAACAAGTTCGGTCAATTAACAGGTCGGGTAAAATCGGATATCGGGTTGATTCAGTCGGGTAATATCGATTATCTACTAGGTAAGTCTCGGGTTCGGGTTCATTTCAGTCAGGTGCAGGAATAACAAGTCCAATTCGGGTTCGGATCATTCTCAATTGGATGCAGGTTGGGTTCGGTTACTACAGTAACAAGTCCAACTCGGGTTCGGATCAACAATAATCGATTTCGGGCCATCGCATTCTTGGGTCAAACCAAGTTATGATTCGAGCAGGTTTCAATCGGGATTTCTGGTCGACTCAGCTTTTTACATCCCTAGTGGGAGTCCATTGGGTGAATTTCCAAGCACATCGAAATAATACAGCAAAAGAGGTAAGAAAACACTAGACAAAGAATTGTGGGAGTTAGAAAATAATAAATCATTATGCCTAAATCAGGCGAGGATGCAAGGTTGTTTGGTGAGGTGGCTTCTCTCACATCTTTTTCTCTCGTATAAAAATTTTGAGACATTTTTTCTGGCAAAGGGATTTACTCATGATCATTGGACCATCATCATTTCAACATTTTTTACAAAGTCTTTCTTTTCAACCTTTTGTGTTTTATTTTTTGAATTCTGGTGACCTTCTCGCATTTTTTTCATTTTATTTTGATCTTTGTATACATCTTTTGGATCCAAAGAAGTCAACGCGTAATTTTTCCATGATACACAAGGAAATATTGATTCAACTTGATAAACTATATCTCCATCATATTGTCAAGGTCTCCAAAATAACAAATAGGTAGCATGCATTGGAACTTGCCACACTAAACATCATGACAATTTTCAATGTGAAAAGTAATCAAATACTATTTTATTACTTTTACCTTTGATCCTTCATTAAGCAATTGAAAGTGATATGGCTTATGATGCCTTTTACAAGGCGACCTTAATACATCCACAAGGAAACTGCTAACAACTTTTGCAAAACCTCTATTATCGGAATATAATTTACCATTAATCAAACACAAAGAATGGAATATATTTTTCTTTGAATTTTAGCATCACCCCTTGTTTGAATATTGTGAGTGCGTCTCACAACCAAACATGTGGGATCAAAGAAATCTTCTCCATTCTTGGCTTCTTCTGAAACATTATCTACCAAGTTCTGAATCGGATGTAAGTGCACATCATCACGAATTATTAACACTGTGGGATTTGCACAATCATGGGCATAATGTCCACGTCCCTTGCATTTAAAACATTCAACTTCCCTTTTTCTTCTCGGCTGTTCGGATGCCTCATGAGAAATGAGTTGTTTTGACATTTTTTGTTTAGAAGAAACCTGTCTTTTTTTAGACAACCTTAGTGTCTTCTTGTTTGTACAACTTACTAGACTCAAACAAAGGATTTTTAGAATTCCTAAAAGAAGGGTTGTGTTGAGTACCTTATCCGTATGGTGAATATCCCTTCCAACGAGTTCTAGCTTTCCCTTGTAACTAGTGTTCAATATTGATTGTCTTTTGCTCTACTTCTTCAAGATCAACATACAATCGCAAAATGAGCATATAAGAGATGTTTATATTGAACGGATAAGTTGTATATTTGCATGTTTTTCATATATAAATCTATGTGTTTTAGCACATTAACATATCTCAAAAAACTTATTTTGGTTTCTATTTGATTTTCCAGCTATTTTATAGCTAAAGGATGTTTCATGCATAAAAGAAGAATTTTAGTACAATTTGGACACTTTGGGAGATTTACTTGCGCAAGGCAATAGCATTCGACACATAAGGAATGAGTGCGAACTTAATGTCTTGGAGAAGAAGAAATCCTTCTCCAAGTGGACTTCTACCTTGTTGCATTTATTGTAGGATTAGGGTTTTGTACTTTAATGTAATTATTTCTCATTATTGATGTAAAAGACTTTCCTCATAAATAAGATCACGAGGGGAACAGAAAAAACCCCTAAACAGCCTTCAACCCTAAAAATCCCTTGTAGCTCTCGCTAACTCCATGAGTGGCTAAGCCACTCCTTTTCTAGTCAAGTTAGGATCAAGGATATTGTTCAAGTATTTTTAGTGAGATCTCCTTGTTATTCATAATTATCATCTATTTCAATTATTTATATATCTTTCGAGATTATTCATAGCATATTTGATTCTTAAACTGGTATGCTTTCATCGGTTTATTAATCTATGTGCACAACCAATCATGGTTTTCCTGATATAATGGTAAGAATTTGGTTGGTGAGTTTGAAGGTATAATTTCATATTCTTGATAAACGGCTGGTTTTTTATAGTTTATGTACTTGGGTCTCTTAATGTTATTTGATAGGTTTTAATTCTTATGTGCTTTCTCTAGGAACTTTGATCTTGATAATAAGTGATAGTCATACTTACTTTCTTGGTGATTATCTATTAAAGAGAGATTAGGTTATGCATGTGCTTTCCTTGTTGACCTTAACCAAAGCTATTTGAAATTGATGTAGATTAATCCTTGTGAAGATCGATGATCTAGAATCTTGAAATAATATTCCAAGATCTATCTTGCCTAGAATCCTCACCATTATTGAAATTTCCTTAATTTACTTTTCTTTCTTTAGTTTTTCAATTGATCACAAACTCAAAAACCTCATTTTACTTTCATTGCATTCATAAACTTAATCTCTTACAACTTTACGTGAGATCGACCATGCTTACCGCTACTACAAAACTCATTAGATCAAACAAATATTTATTTTTGACATATTCAACACCCATCATAAACCCATCAACGAACTGGACTAAAGTTTCATCCTTATTTTCTCTCGTTGCAAAAGGACCTCCATGTCTTTGAAGTATTAATCCACAAATCTATTTCCTCGAGTAAATCACTGAAGCTTTCTCCTATTGTCCTTGTAATAATGAGGTGAAAAATATTGTTTTCTCGTGATTCGTTTCAATTCCTCCAAAGAATCAATCGTTTTTTTTATGGTTCTTTCGTTGTTTTCTCAAATGTTGAGACCACCAACCCAAAGTATAGTTTAAAAAAATCTAAGGTAGCAAATGAAATTTTCTCCTCATCAGAGCATTTGTAATGCACAAAGATACGTTCAATCTTATTCTCCCAATCAAAATATGCATTCACATGATGTTTACCTTTGAACGGAGGAATGTTGAACTTTGCATTAGCCAATGAAGGTTGCCCTTCTAGAGTAGAACTCAAGATTTCATGGCAAAAAAACCTTGTCTTGCACAAATAAGACATCGTCTAGGATGCTCAACATTATCATCATTTTCATTATGTCTAGGGTGCTCTTTATACTCATCATCATCAGAATTATTTACATGATTTGAAGATTGGCGATCAGAACCATTATTCAATTGTGCTAACGTATGGATAATGACACATAACACTATCTCTCGACGGTCAAGGCAATTAGTAACTCTCCTGATAATCGTCAAGAGATTGTCTGCCATTTCCATTATGTCTTTATTTAACTTATTTATTGCACTAGAGTATGTTTTGGCCTATCACTATGATCATTTTCAGACCTAATATGAGACATCTTAAAATTCAAAAATACTAAAAAAAAAGAAGAAAACAAATAAAACAAAACCTCATCAGTATCACTCCAAGAAAATAGTACTCGGAGAGGCAAGTAGTAACTCTTGTGTGTTTTAGAGTCGATCAAACATCAAACAATCGTTAAGAAAAAAGGTGGCCACACTAACAAAAGTATCTTAAAGGACTAAGGCACCAAGGAATGTTTGACACCAATGAAGTTGTACAAGTGAAGAAACGTGGAACTTAATATTATCTACAAATATAAAAAAACGAGAAAGTGTTAGAGAGCGTATAGGAATTAAAAAAGAAACATAAACGAATAACAGAACTAAGAATAAAAAACGGCAACAAACCCCCCAAATCTAGAAATTGTGAAGCAACTTGAAGAATTTCATTTGAGGTGTCTCCAACGTAAAAAACACATAAAACTTCATTTTTTTGTTTTGTTGCAAGAAAGTAACTAAATATATAATAAAGAATCAATTAGGACTAAAAAATGTGAAGAAAACCCTAAATTAATAAAACAAATGATTTTAGAATTGATGTTAAGAAAAAACCAAATGATAAAATAAAAAGGGAAATAACATTTAAAATGTCTAAATTTGATACAAATGATACAACTCTAGGCAACAAAACAAAATCGAGGCACTTCAAGTTGTGATTCACGCTGAAGGCTCTAAACACTTTAAGAGTAGGCAGCAAGCTTTGACAATCTAGAAACAAGAAAACAAGAGAAGATAATAAACACTAAAATAAAACTGAATAAAATTTAATCTTGAATTAAAAAGGGTTCAAGAAAGTGATGTGTGGAATGAATCTAATGAGATTAATGAATGACGCAAAATAGTTTGTCCTAAAAGCCCTCTAAATCAAGATGATTCAACAAACCCTTTAAAACGAATCTAATCTTCCATCTAAGATGATTTTCTCGACAAGAAAGTTGAATAATGGACCACCAACAATCTTTAAAAAAGATTGAGTTGAGACACTTCTAAAGACACAAGAGAAATTCTTACAATTGTTTTATTCAAAGAGTACTGAAGTTTCATTCAAAAACTTGGTGTTGAATATATGAATTGAATGTCTATTATATTGGTTGTTTTGAGAGCTTATTCATGGACTTAACCTCTTAATTTTTCTCTTAAAATGGTGAGACGAATCCTATTTTTTGACTAAATGAAAAACCTTTATAATTTATTCCTTGTAATCAACTAGCAAAAAATAAAGTAATATCTTGCCTACTAATTACCTTATTAAGTAAAAATAATGCTGAAAACTCTTTATGTGAACAAAAGAATTCAGTCAAAAAGTTTGGGTAAACTCTTGGACTGAATTTTACAAAATAATTCACAACTAAATTAAATCTATAAAAAAAACAAGACCGAAATAAGTTGGGCACTAAAAAATTCTTGGCCTTGTGTGGACTATAAGTTGGACATGATGTCCACTTACATCCACATTTGGACCATCAAGCTTGTAAGTATATGTCAAACAACTTGAGCCCTTGTATGGTTTGAAGTCTTGAATATTCAAATTTCCATATTTGATAGACTTGGGCCATAACTTGTTTCTTGACATTTCTTATCCTCCAAATTTTCTTGTAAGCCTTTAGTCAGAATCTTGTGCACATTATGATCAATCTTGACTTGAGCTGTCACGACTTAGATCTTGTTATTGGACCTTGTGGGAAGGTCAATTCCATCACGTCCATGGTCTTATATGTTTTTTCTTGGTGCTCGCATCAATACAAGTGATTATCATAACTAATACCATCCAAAATACTATGAGAATAACTTATCAAATAAACTAGATAGCTCAAAATAAGGCTACCCTATGAAGCAATGGATCATGTTATTAGCATCCTAAAGGATTCAAAGAAAATATATATGTTTCACTAGACTTGAATATTCATCAACTTGAGGAGTGGCGACAAAATCAAACTTAAAAAATTAAACTTACAAAAGCAAGACAAAAACTTCTACGAGATTTGAAAAAAGAAATTTTGTTTTCGTAAGAAATGGAAACAATTGTTAAAAAATAAAATTTTAGTTCTGTAAAATAAATCATAGACTTTAAAATAGATACACAAAATAGAAGTAATTGATGATCAAATCATTCACCAGTTTCGATCAGATCGACATGGACGGTGCATGAGAAAAAAATCATTGAATCAAACAAAATAAAGGTAGCAATGGATCAAAGAAAAGAAAGGTGGAAAAGAGAAAGAGAAAGAGAAAGAAAGAAAATTGGAGAGTGGAAGAGGGTGAGATGGAGGGGATGGACGGTAATCTTTAGGTCTAGTGGTATAACTCCACATTATTTATTGAGAAGGCTATAGTTAAACTTATGTTTTGATTTTTGATATAACAAAGATTTTTATGCAAATAAATATATTTTAAAAGTATTTGAAATTACTCACAAAAGACAAGCATTCAAACAAAATTAACTTATTTTGAAGATAATATTTTGTATAAGTCAATCTCTTTAAAAAAAATATTTTTCTAAGTGTTTTGATACTCTAAAAGACTATTTTGGTCAATGAGTACCGGTACGACCCTATGCGTACTAGTACGGGAATTAATATTTTTTTGAATGGCTTGTCAGTATCAGTACGGTGAACTCCGTATCGATACGACTTGGAGCTTAAAATGTTTTTTGAACACAATGAGTATCGATACGGTGAACCTCGTGCAGATACGATATGCTTAACACTCAGTGAATTTTACACTGAGTACTTGTACGGCCTCGAGCTTACCGATACCAAAAGGTCCACCAAAATTCTAGTGAGCAATATCAATACCGGTACGACCCTTAGCGTATCTGTACCCCTTACTCCGTATTGGTACATGGCCTAGCATAACGGTACGCCCTGTAATACTAATGGCTATTTCTTCTTTAGGCAAGTACCGATACGGGCACTCGCCTACTAATACTCACAGTTTCCAAACAACATTTAATGCGGGAAAAACTACTCCCAACAGCTATATTCAATATCCCAACTTCTCAAACGGTTGGAAATCAATTATGGACTATAAAAAAAGTCTCCAAAGCTTCTTCAACAACAAGACAACTATCCAAAAACTTTCAAGCAATATTCAAAGTCTACTAGAGCTTATTTGCATATCTTATCTTGTAAACACTAGAGGGTTCTAATTGTATTCCTTTATTTCAAGTGTTCGGGGTTTGAGAGAGAGCTTAAATTATTGCAAACACCTACCTAATGAGGTTTCTTAAGTTTCCATATTTGTTTGTAAATTTAGGAAAGGGTCTCACAAGATTTTGGATATAATGGTGAGTGTTGTAAGGTTACTCATTGTCCACAAAGGAAGACAAATTGAGTGAATTTGTGAAATTCTTAGTGTGGTAGCTAAAGTAGTGAATGTATAATCCATTGAAGGAGTTGAACCACTCTAAATCTCTCTTGCAAATTTGTATTCTTGCAGTTTGTTTCTGATTTTTTTAATTTTCAATTCACCTTTCTTGGCTAATTTTGATTGTTCGATCAACTCAAAAGTCATTTAGAAATTTTTAAAATTAGATGCAACAATAAATTATATATTTTTGAAAGGTCAAAAAAATAATTTTATCATATATTTTTTTCTTCTTATTTTAATATATTTCTGGAGCCATGACTCCAATTAATCTCCTACCTTCGCCACTGCTCATGTGGTCGACGTTGACATTCCACTAATATTGCTGGTCAAAGGTTTGAGAGAAATAAAGAAACAAAATGATTTAAATTTTTTAAAGACAATATTATTAATAGGGATCATTATAAACATAAAATATAATTAATCTTTAGTAGTTATTTCATGCACAAGTGCTTGTGAATTTTTTTCTGTAAACATTTCAGGGTTTAGGGTTTAGGGATTTTATTTAGGGTCTAGTGTTTAAGAGTTTTAGTAGATGAGTTTTGAATTTAGGGGTGTCGTTAGAATTTAAGGTTTATGATTAAAATTTAAGTTTTATATGTTAAAAATTTAAATCCTTAACTATATTGCCTTAACCTCTAAACTCTGAATTCTAACTCTAAACCCTAAATCAAAAACACTACACCATAAATCATAAATCATGCCCCTAAACCTTAAAACTAAGACATTTGTGAAAACATTTCATTTCTACTGCCGGTGTACGAAATATTCTCCCTTAATTGTTATGGTCCACAAAATATACTTCATGAGTCACGACATTAAAGCACGTGCATGTGTACAGTCACCGCAATATTATTTAAAAAAAACACAATTTTTTTGTTAACTATTACTTATGTAAATTAGGGTTTTGAAAGTTTAAGACCAACCCTAATAACCTTTCTTTTTCTCTACAAATTAAAGCGCTACAACCCTCTTTTTGCTCTTGTCTCCTTAGCCGGTGGTCGACAACCAGTCTTAGTATTGGTTGTCAACTACTGTGTTTAATATTTTCTTATTTTTCATATTTTTAATAAGAATCTATGTCTTTGTGGCACGTTTTTTTGTCTTTGTGACACATTTTTCTTTGTTTTTGTTGTTTCGTTTCATCTGTCGTTTTGACATGATTTCAACAAACGTTAGCGGTCGTTTGGTGCTCGCATTGATATTTTAACGATGCTAGTTTCTGATTATGATTCTGTCGGTGATCATAGAAGGTTAGATCCCTATTGGGATGATGGTTGTTTGCCGATATAATCAGTCATGGGTAGCGAAACATTCTGCTTAATAGTTTGGGTCGCTCACCACTCCTTCTTCACCCCACTATGCGTCTTGATTGGATAGAGACAATGAGATTCAGAAAGGTTTTTGAATTTTGATGGTATGCTATTCTCTATGAAAATATTCACTTTTCTTTGCACTTTTGGGTTTGTAAAAGATTTTGGTGAATTAGCCTCCATTATTCTCCCTTCTAGATGCGTTGTATTTGTGATATTTCGATAGTTTTTTTAATAAAAATTCAGAGGCCATTATAAAAAAACACATTTTTAGGCTAAATGAGTATTTTGCCCATGAGTTCGATCTAAAAAATCAATTTAGCCTCTCGCCGAAAAACACATCCAATTAGACCCCTTGACCAATGTTAATCGTTACAGTGCTAAAGTGACAGCTAACATTGCTGATGTAACACCCCAATAACGAACCGAATCTGAAGTACTACATTCGGTTCACCCAAAAACCAACCCATCAATTTTTCCAATTTAAAACCATAAGTTTAGCCATCATGTAAAAGCATTAAAAATCTATGGATTCATGTATTTAAATAAGCGTTTAAATAAGTTTACAAAACATGAGCTCCGAGTTTAAAACATTGTAAACCAATATAATATTTCAAATAGAGTTACAGACTCAACAAGGGTAAGTTTCTATGAATACATTAGCCCAAATTAAAATAACAAGTACCGTACACTGAAGCGAACGCGGTGTTGGGAAATCCTTGTCGATGTGCTCTTCCAAAGGGTGACTTGTCAACCTACGCACGAAAAACAACACGTATGCACGCTGAGCTAGCAAAGCTCAGAGGTACATTTCTACTCTACCATAATTCATGATTATCATAAAATAAGCATGCAAGAATAATATAGTTTAGAGAGCATATATAAGGCTTTACTATCTATGAATTAGCATCTAGCCTATACTTGCTAGAGTTTCCTAGATCACCTATCTCGAGGCATCAACACGTCTACAAGAAGTCTTACAAGTTTCCACAAGCTTTGCCATACTCGAGGTCACAAAGCCTATCGAGTTTCTCGAGCTCACACGGCCCATTGAGTTAATACATATCATACCCTGATCACTCAACCATCAGATGCATAAGCCATCATATAAAACACCCACACAACATACATAAATACATCCATACATCATCTACATAATGGCCAACGAAGCCCTACTTTATCCGTGCTCACACAGTCCTCAGGTTACCCGTGTTCACACAATCGTCGTGTCAAAGAGACCATACCTAGATCATCATAACCACGGATACGTCCTAGACATACTTGGATCACATTAGCCACAACTAGTCTTTACCTGAGGTCACTCGGCCTATCAGGTTACTCGAGCTTACTTAGCCTATCGAGTTTCTTACCTTATCCGGATCACCATAGTCACAGATAGATTTCTAACTGCACCTAGGTCACTTAGCCCGTGGATACATCGGATGTACTTGATCACTCAACCTGAAGTACACATCCCTTTATATAAGTACCGTAGTACTAACTCTAGGACATACAGATTCCTTTTCATCGCACAAAAAACAATACATGCTCCCCGAGCATTCAAACACCTCAACAGAAGGTTAGTGGCACCAAGCCAACCTGTCAACTAAATGCCTCAAGGCATAACACTAACCATCGTGGTTATCTTAACTCATCACTTATTAAGCTATTACTCGTTACACCCATCCATGAGGGTTAAAACTCAACTTTTTAGTTTTACTATTCACTTTACTACATTAGAAGCCCATTGGGCCCTAGCCCTTTAATTATAAGCCTTATGAACTCAAAATGTAATTTTTGGTTAGATTGCCAAGTGGGTATTGATACCCAACATCGAGTATCGGTACGTCCCTATGGGTACTGATACCCACTCCAGGCATACAATTACTTAGCTTAACTAGAAGGGGTTGATAGTCGACCCCGTATTGATACAAGGTCCTCCCGTACTGATACTTCCTAGGTACCGATGCGGCTCCAAGTGTACCAATACCATTTTAAGCTACTAGAATTTCAATGCAATAGAGGGTACCAATATCCACCTTAGGCGTACCAATACGCCCCTTTAATTTTGTATGTGTTTATCTTTAAGAACACATGGTATCGGTATGAGCTCCCCGTGTACCGATATCGAAGCCCAAAATGGCTTCCAAGGCTCAGGAAATCACTTCCTACGCCACCAAAACGTAACCTTTAACCCCTTAACTCAAACCTACATATTATGGGAGTTGTTTAGGATGGTTGACTACTATTTTTACACCTTACTAGCATTTAATCCGAGATTTACCATTAACAAGGCTACGAGGTACTTTAACACCAAAACTAGCAATCTTAACCACAAAATCAAGCAAGGCAATTACTTTATGATATTCAAGAATCAAATGAGTCAAAGATGTACCGACCTTATTAATAATCTCGAATTTAAGATCTTCAAGCAAAGACTCGATCTTCTCTCTCAACTCAAGCTTGGAAGAAACCCCCAAACACCTCCTCTAGCCAAACAACCATGAAAAACAAATTAAAACATAGATCAAAGATTCTGGAAGAATCTACCATGAATTTACAACCTTAAAAGCCAAGAGAAAGCTCCATAGAAACCCCTAAACCTCAAAACCTCATAAAAACCCATAAATGGTAGACTCACCTATTTGAGAAGAGAAGACACTTTTCATGAAGCTCTTGGGGAGGAGATTAATAAATTTCAACCTTGAATTTTGGGTGAGAAAAATGATTAGGAAAGTTGGCTCTTTTAAATCCAAATAGCCATTGTTGTTGGAGAGAAAAATGTGAAGAAGAAAGATGAGGAAAAGGGTGGGGAATGGTGATGTCACCAAAAGCTATCTTGTCCTCTCCTATTAACTCATCTTTTTCAAAAATAATCTCTTGCCAAGTCCAATGCTCAAAACTCATCTGAAAATCTCAATCTCAACCCAATAGGCCCAACGACCCAACTCAACCTAACGTTTAGGTCCAAAACCTAGGTCAACGCCAAATTGTTGACTCAAAAATTTAGGTTGTTACAACTCTCCCCTCCTAAAAAGAAATTTCATCATCGAAATTAAACGAATAGAGGAGATGCAAATATCTCGAATGCAACCATTACACAATTCGTAAATGCTCACCTCAAACTGAAGATTTCTCCCGAAAACTTTCTAAGCCAAAACTTATAATATGGGACTTCTCAACACTTCCCTCGTGAATCTCTAACTATTCACTAGCAATAGTCAAACAACACTCGCATCAATCCTTAAAGTGGATCAACATAGGATAACCTCACCAAGAGAATCCAAGTATCAAGACAAAGAACACACTTCATATGAGTTTAATCTCGGTTAAGAATTCTCTCTACCATCCTCCACGATTCAAAAAACTTGAACTTAAACCTCATCTATATCCAGAACGCGACACCTCTTCTAGGTATATTGCTAGGAACACTTCTTTGTCTAATATCAACACCATGACCAACCATTTTCAAGAACAAGAGAAACTCTGACATCCGAACTCTACCATCAATCTATCCTAAATTAAAAACCCTTCTGCTTGGCTTGGCCAACCAAGATAGGACATAACACTTCACTTTACAAGAACTCACCCCAACTCGAATGAAGGCTAACTCATAATCATGCAATCCTACAAATCGAGCCACTTTGATTCCAAAAGAAAAATGTTACTGCTTATGAACTCTACTAGAAATCAAACTCATCCAACTACCATGGAACGTTTGAATATTTTGTCCAACCCAACCACTTAATTCCAACGAATAGTTGTACTGAAACACTAACAAGCCCTCAAGGATTTTTCGACCGTTATTCCACAAGATCTATTGCAAAATAAGAATTCTGATTCCACATAACCATAACCAATTAACCATACTTTTGCTGCACTACTCGAACAATCTTTACACTGTTTTACTATCAGTGCTGAGAAACTGTCTAAAGGTTCGGTAGAGAAACCACTCAATTCATCGATCTCATGATTATATCGATGCACTCCTTAGCCTAAACCACTTCAATACTTCTCCTTAGAGTCCAACATCACCCAAACACAATCTTTATCACAACTTCTCTTTAACCATCAACTTACGATACTCAAATTCTGAATGATCATATGAAACCCTCAAAACTCTTCAACCAATTATAAAATCATCAACCCCAAGAAATGGGTAATATTCCTCCAAGGTTACACACTGGCTCACAGCATACAACGCCACCACTCTTTGCCATACCAACATAGGCATGTTCCAAGGTGAACCGCCTGTCGACAACACCTGTATTCACTCACTTTTACAAATGAGTCTACACTCTAGAAGTTCAGTAGGTGCCATACCACAAGGTGATAGACACTAACACTAAACTTGACATTACCTCCATCATGCATTCTAATCCATGATCAAGAGGTAAGCTCGCTCTTTCCCCCAAAAGTACCTCAACATCCTCTTAAACGCCCTCAAATCTAAAGCTTTGGACTCTCAACCCTTATATCTAATTTGTGGGTTAAAAATGTCTTGCAAATTATAAGGCTCTCCTTGAACTAACATCACAGGAACACAACCTTCACGCAGAAGAGTTAATGGTTCCTCGCGTCTATTACAAAAGAACTATTTCATTTCAAACCCCAGACTTCGAGACTCTTACTCGAGAACCAAGGAATAGATCGTACTCACACGACTAGCCTATACCAAGGGTAACATCCACTAACTAGGGAGATATTAAATCTAACAAGTCTAGGGACTGTTACTCTCAATTCTCACTCACCATCCATGGTAAAACCTCACGTAAAAACACTTACTAATCTAACGAATTAACCAATCCAACATAAACATCTAGATCTCAATGCAACACTTATTCAATGAACATTAATACCCTTGCATAAACAAGAAATCATATCTCCACCAAATCAACAACTAAAATAAAAAAAAACACAAGTACCTGACATATCATTAGTGGCAAAGCTGTCATATTTGGCCTAAACAGTAGACTGTCTCACAACGGCTTGAGCATCGACCATGATGGTGGATCTCATAGGATCTCCACCATGATATCCAGATGATGCCCTTGCACCACCTCTAGCAACACTCTGACCATGTCAAAAAAGAGTCAACCTTTGAGACTAAGCTGGAGTACCATCATCGATAACTGGGCAGTTTTAATAAAACATTATAGAACATGCCAGGTAGGGAAAACAATGCTGAAGCATTTTCATTATTAAAAACTAAACATAAAAATAGCGTTCAATGCAAACTTCCCCCACCAAGTATTAAATTAGTTCATGGTGATGGTATCAACCAAAAAACCTTCAATGTCTTGCAAACACATCATCATTTAAAAGAAAGTAAAAACAACTAAATAAAGAGAATGGGCGAGAAGGGGTCTCTCGATGTAACCCTTCAAGATTCAGGCTCTCAGTCAAGCTGGTCGAACCCCACCTCCTTGGTGCAGCCCATCATCAATGGATCTCACGATCTCCCAAAAAAATAAAATCCCTCTATTGCTTGCTTGATCGTTCTTTAAATAGGTGTGCAAGGAAGACCTAGGATAAGCTCTTGAGTTTGAATTTTGAATGCTCAAGGGATAAGGGAAGTGATCATCTTATCCAAAGTTTGAATGTGAGCTGATCAGGTTAGGGTTGATGTCATTTACCGTCACTAATTCGACAACCAAGCTTGGCATCATTCTGCCAACCAAGCTTGGAACTATGTTTCACTATTTTTTTAGAGTTTGATCCAGTTGCTATTTTCTTGCAGCCTGATTTGGTCCTATTTTTTTGGGTTCAACAAATACTTGGTCAGGCATCAAATTCCTTTTCTCTACCAATAAGAGCTTTGGCATTATTTGGTCCATCTGTGCCAACAACTTCTCGGCATTCTCTTTGGCATTCCTTATTGCGCTGCCTTGCTCTGCTCTACCATCTGCTATGCCAATACTGCAATATTGTAAAAAAAACAACCCTTTACACTATCGTAGACACAAATCCTAACTTCTTATGTAAATGCAACTAAATGTACTCAAAAACAAGCAAAGACATTGTAAAATAGACATAAAAGGAAGTACTTTTAAGGAGGTAACACTCCCCAACCTAGCTCATTGCTTGTCTCAAGTAATGCAAGTAAAAATAAAATATTGTGATAATAGTACCTCGACAAAATTTTAGTTGGAATGCCAACAAGTGCTGGCAAGCAGAATTTGGCTCTATTTTTATCCTCAAGTTTCTCAGTGTAGTAATGCCAAGCAAGTAGTAAATTCAGGTGCAACAATATAACTCTAGTCTAAGAGCATGAAGAGTGCATGATGTGTAGGTAATATGCATCAAGTATCCTTTTACTCTTTTAGTCCAATTTACTACCTAAACTCAGAATTTCATTTCATTTTTTCTCTCTACCAAGGGCTTCTGCTGGCATTAATTTAAGCTTGCTTCATGACATTGTTTGGCGTGAGAAATAAGAGAGAGCAAACCACGAACCCCCAAATTAATCCAAATATCACTAGGTTTTTCTCTTCAAGTCATACCCTAAAGTTTTTAACTTGATCACTAAGAGGGAGCAAACCACAAAGCCCCAAGTAACTTATTATCTCTTGGAAGATGAGAGTTCTATTTTCTTTTTCTTGCCTTGCAAAACATTGTTGCCTTTTTAGTTTCTTTTTACCCTGGCATGATTTCTTTTTTATCTTTTTTTTAGCTTAGTTTCAACAGTTCTAAGTTTGTTTGGGAACTAGATGCATACTACATGTTAAGTGAAAGTTCAATTCCTAAACTAGAGATCAATTGCTAAGCAGACATGGCATTACTATTCTGCTGACATAGGCAACTAAAGATTTAAAATTTCTTCATCGGATAGACTAATCTAGATCAAATTGAACTTTCCAAACAAAGTGTTAACATTCTTCAAAATTAAACTGAGGCAAAATTTTCTTTTTTTACTGATTTGTATGCAACTAATCTGTATGACATACGTGGCATTGCAACAGAAATGAAAACATGAATGCATGGCATAAACGTGAGACAACACACACCCCTAAATAAAAGATGTACATTGTCCTCAATGCATGAAGACAGCACATATAAACAATTAATATAAAAATAAAATACATGTGCATATGAATGCAATGAAATGGAAATGTAAAGAAGTTTAGGAAGAAGAGGACTCCCCTTCGGAGAATTCTTCTCGTGTGACGCAGGTCTTTCTCTTCATAAAGGTCCCATGATCGGGGGCATTATTTTCCTTCTTTTCATGCTTGGCTTCGAGGCTACAGTGGAAGCTCCAACATCTCAAAGAACTTCCGCCACAATCTTGGCAGGTTCCAACGCAGCAAGAGTTGCAGTGGCATCGAACTGAGCAGGTTCAACAAGTATTATGGCAATGTTTGTATTAGACTTAGCTTTGGTAGACTTGGCTTTGTTTTCTTTTGATTCAACTGGGATTCAGTACTAGCAAATTCAACTTCAACTGGAGATAACGGGACTGTGGCATCAGATGGGGTACGAGCTGATTGGGGACTAACTAGCATGGCATCATCACTGGCAAAGATCTCTACAAAAAAATTTAAGGAGGTTGGCAGTAAATCTGGGGACATCTTCTCAAGGGTTTCCCTGATGGCAACGTTCTTGGCATGATTGTGCTGCCAGAGCTTGACATTGTGCTCCTTAGCTCTCTCTAATTTCTAGAGAATGATCTCCTAGCGGTTGTGGATCTGGAAGAGTAATGCCACTACAATAGCTGGCATGGAAGTGTCAGGCTCTGCCTTCAACATCTTGGGCTTTGGCGTCAATTATTTTCCCTTCCTATTACCCTTGTCTTTTGATTCGGTAGAAGTGAGTTACCTTTATAGGGCTAGTGTGATTATGGTGCCCTTAATTTCTTGGCCTTTGTCTGAATCAATCTTGGGCACACCATGCCTCATGCAAATGTTAGAAATTAATAAGGCAAAGAATAAACCGCCTTTGGGTTTACCAACACATTTATATGTCTCTTCAATGATGATCTGCCCAACATTGATTTTTTGGCCAACAATTATTGATTGCAGTAATGCCAGCCGTTCCTCTGACACCATTTCGTTGTGGGTTGTTGGCATGAGATTTGCCTTTAGGAAATGGTTCCACCCCCTTGGCTAAGATTTTAGTGCTAATCTCTTGACAGTACAGTGTCTGTTGGCAGACTCAATCCATTCCATGCCTGGTTCACACAGATTTGCCAACAATTTCTTCCTTTTGGTAGCAGTCAATGACTCAGCATACTCCAGATGTTCCTCTTCATCACATGCATCCCCTAGTTTGAACATGGCAATGATGTAACCCTCGTCAAACATGTTCCCAGAATCATCAAGAAGGGATTGTCTTTGGTGATCAAGTGGGCGTAAAATTCCCAGACAATATTCGCATAAACCTCCCATTTTGTTGGCAAAACAGCTCCCATTTATGTTGGTTAACTAATTTCATGAAATCGGAGGGAAATCCCACGATTTGGTCATTGTTGAAGTCGAAGTGCTTCTCATAACAAATGGATCTTGAAGCAAAATTTTCTTCGTGCTTTTTTTGGATTTCCTCATTGAAAAAGATTCTAAATGGAGTTGATGAAGAAGCCATTGAAACGTGATGAAGCTTTGGGCATCTTGGACAAAGGAAGAAGAAGAGAAAAGTTGAATCTTGGTTTCTTGCTTGACAAAGAAAGAGAGAAAGTGAAAGGGGTTTTGTTTCTTTGAACGGCTAGGCTAGGTAGAAAGTAAAGAGTTTTAGTGTTTAATAGGGTGTAATAAAGTAGCTGAATTTAATGGGGATAATGGTGGAAAAGAAAAAGATTTGATTTGATAAGGGGTTAAGTGATAAGGGTAATGTGATAAGGTTGTAAGTGATAGGATAGGTTTAAAGAGTGGAGTGATAAGGTGATTAAGTTGAATTTAAATTCAACCTAATCCAATTTGGGTGTCTAGGGTTAAGTTCAAAGAAAAATAATCTCTCTCTTCAATAGGCCGAATTTAATCAAGCTAGGGTAAAATTCTTCTTCTAAAATTCTAATATGCCATATGCCAAGCTTCTACGCTGGCATTCTGCCTGACACGCAGAATTCTCTTATTATGTCACCGTCTGATGCCAAGTCTTGCCTTGGCATTATTCCTGGCACACTAAATCTGCACATACTCAAAGAAAACCATTCAACGCAGTAAAGGAAAATTAAAACTAAAAGAAAACTAAAAAATAAAGAAAATGTTGAAAAAGAAAAACATCTAATCCTAATATTTACAAAAAATTAAACCATGATGATGATGATGTTACAGTATCTCTGCCAAGAGGATAACCACTTTGACATTCTTCTGATCACCTTCCAAATAGTGCTTTAGACGTTGGCCATTCACCTTAAAAATATCTCCATCTTCAAATTCTTGATGTCCACAGCTCCATGGATATAGGGTTTTACAACTTCATAAGGGCCTGACCATCTCGATTTTAGTTTACCTGGAAACAATTTTAGCCGTGAGTTAAATAATAGAACACGTTGCCCTACCTCGAATTGTCTTGGCATTATCGTGTTGTAATGCCAGCGTTTTGCCTTTTCCTTGTAGAGTCTGGCATTCTCATAGACTTGTATTTTGAATTCTTCCAACTCATTTATGTCTAGTAGCCTTTTTTCTCCAGCAGCTCTTCATGCCATATCAAGCTTTTTGATAGCCCAATATGCACGATGCTCAATCTCCACCGATAGGTGGCATGCTTTTCCAAAAACGAGTCTAAATGGTGAAGTACCCAAAGGAGTTTTAAATGCTATCCTGTAAGCCCACAAGGATTCATCTAGTCTCAAGGACCAGTCATTCCTTGATGGATTCACAGTCTTTTCAAGGATACCCTTGATCTCTTTGTTTAAAATCTCAACTTGCCCATTTGTTTGTGGATGGTATGTCGTGACAATCCTCTGTTGAATTCCATATCTACACAAAGGTTTAGATATTAGATTGCATTTAAAATGGATACCTCATCATGAATAATCACTCTAGGGGCACCAAATCGCGTAAAGATGTGCTTGTGCAAGAATTTGGCAACAACCTTGGCATCATTTGTTGGCAGTGCAACAACCTCAACCCATTTTGATACATAGTCAACGGCCACAAGGATATATATATATATATATATATATTACCAAATGATGGAGGAAATGGACCCATGAAGTCTATCCTTCATACATCAAATTAATCCACTAGCATAATGTTTTGGAGCGGCAGTTGGTGTCTGCTAGAGATGTTTCCTGTCCGTTGGCATCGATCGCATGCCTTAGCACAATTGTGGGCATATTTGTATAGTGTGGGCCAAAAGAATCCTGATTGCAACACCTTGGAAGCAGTCTCCATGCCAACAAAGTGACCTCCATACGGTGCAGCATGGCATAATTACAATATACTGTGCTGCTTATCCTCTGGAAGACACTGGCAGATCACATGATTAGCACACTGTTTGATCAGAACTGGCTCATACCAATAATACTGTCAAACGTCTCGTAGGAAACGTTTCCTAGCATTGTATGCCAATTCTGGAGGCAAAATGTTGCTTACCAAGTAGTGGACTATTTTAGCGTACCATGGCATAGCATTAACTACAAATAAGTAGTCATCTGGAAACACATCTCTTATGGAGGATTCATCTAGTCTCAAGGACCAGTCATTCCTTGATGGATTCACAGTCTTTTCAAGGATACTCTTGATCTCCTTGTTTAAAATCTTAACTTGCCCATTTGTTTGTGGATGGTATGTCGAGACAATCCTCTGTTGAATTCCATATCTACACAAAGGTTTATATATTAGATTGCATTTAAAATGGATACCTCATCATGAATAATCACTCTAGGGGTACCAAATCGCGTAAAGATGTGGTTGTGCAAGAATTTGGCAACAACCTTGGCATCATTTGTTGGCAGTGCAACAACCTCAACCCATTTTGATACATAGTCAACGGCCACAAGGATATATATATATATATATATATATATATATATATATATTTACCAAATGATGGAGGAAATGGACCCATGAAGTCTATCCTTCATACATCAAATTAATCCACTAGCATAATGTTTTGCAGCGACAGTTGGTGTCTGCTAGAGATGTTTCCTGTCCGTTGGCATCGATCGCATGCCTTAGCACAATTGTGGGCATATTTGTATAGTGTGGGCCAAAAGAATCCTGATTGCAACACCTTGGAAGCAGTCTTCATGCCAACAAAGTAACCTCCATACGGTGCAGCATGGCATAATTACAATATACTGTGCTGTTCATCCTCTGGAACACACTGGCAGATCACATGATTAGCACAATGTTTGATCAGAACTGGCTCATACCAATAATACTGTCGAACGTCTCATAGGAAACGTTTCCTAGCATTGTATGCCAAATCTGGAGGCAGAATGTTGCTTACCAAGTAGTGGACTATGTTAGCGTACCATGGCATAGCATTAACTACAAATAAGTAGTCATCTGGAAACACATCTCTTATGGAAGCGGTATTACCATCTTCAAGGTAATGCTCTAGGCGTGATAGGTGGTCAACTACCAAATTTTCACTCCATTTCTTGTCTCGGATCTCAAGGTCAAATTATTGTAGTAAAATCGTCCATTAGATTAGTCTGGGCTTGACATCCTTCTTTGCCAAGAGGTACTTCAGTGCGGAATGATCTGTATACACCACAACATTGTTACCAACTAAAAAAGATCTAAATTTATCAAAAGTAAATACACTACAAGAAATTCTTTCTCAATTGTGGAGTAATTCAACTGAGCTCTATTTAGTGTCCGGCTGGCAAGTAAATGGTATGAAAGACTTTGCCACGCCACTGTCCCAGGACTGCTCCGATGACATAGTCCTGGCATCACACATGAGCTTGAACGGCTCTTTCCAATTTGGTTCCACGACTATAGGGGCATTAATCAGCTTCTCTTTAAGTTCTTGAAATGCTCTTAAACAAGAATCATCAAATGCAAAAGTGGCATTTTGTTCTAACAACAAGCATAAAGGTTTAGAAATTTTAGAAAAGTCTTTGATAAAACGACGGTAAAAGCCTGCATGTCCCAAAAAACTTCTAATACCTTTTACACTAGTCGGTGGTGGCAATTGCTTGACTACCTCTAATCCTCTCTTAGTTACCTTGTGCCCAAGAACAATGTCTTCCTTCACCATAAAGTGGCATTTCTCCTAGTTCAACAATAGGTTTGTCTCAGTGCATCTCTTCAAGACATTCTCCAAACTCTGAAGACATTTCTCGAATGTTTTTACAAACACTGAAAAATCATCTATGAACACTTCCAAATTATGCTCAATCATGTCGAACAAAATAGACATCATGCAACGTTGAAACGTTGTCGGGGCATTACACAATCCGAATGGCATTTTTCTAAAGGCAAACGTCTCATATGGACATGTAAAGGTGGTATTCTCTTAATCATCAGGGGCGATGGCAATCTGGTTATAACCTGAATAACCATCCAAAAAATAGTAAAAAAGCTTTACCTGCTAGCTTGTCTAACATCTGATCGATGAATGGGAAGTGGTCATTCCTTGTGTCATTGTTTAAATTTTTGTAGTCCATACAAACTCTCCATCCTTTGATAGTCCTGGAGGGAATCAATTCCTCTTTGCTATTTTGCACCATGGTCATTCCACCTTTCTTTGGTATGCATTGCACCGGGATGACCCACGAGCTATCGAGAATGGGATAGATTATCTCAACATCCAGCCATATAATAATCTCCTTTTTAACAACTTCTTTCATGCTCGGGTTCAATATTCTCTGACCCTCAACAGTCATACCATGATATTCCCCCAAGATGATTTTGTGCATGCAAATGGTTAGGCTTATTCCTCGATATCAGCCAAGGTCCATCCCAACGCTTGCTTGTAATTGCTTAGAATTTCCATCAATCTTTCCTCATGATCATTAGTGAGATCAATAGCAATGATCACTGGCAAGGTTGAGTGTTTACCTAGATAAGCATACTTGAGATGGTCTAGCAATGGTTTCAACTCCAATTTCAGTGGTTCTTCAATTGATGGCTTGGGTGCCTTAATTTCTCTGTCAGCCAACTCCAGCGGCTCAAAATAGCTCACCTTTTTAGTCTCCACAGTTTCTTCAGGCTCCTTACTCATCTTATCATTGCCATCCAATTCCCTAGCATCATCATCTGCATCTTGGCACATTTAAGAGCTTGAAACACATAAATGTAACATGTTGGTCATTTATGCGCATAGTAAGTTTACCTTTACGAACATCAATCAAAGCTATACTTGTGGCAAGGAATGTTCTACCCAATATAATTGCGATATTAACATTTTCTCATAATCTAAAATGATAAAATCAGCTGGAAATATGAATTTGTCTACCTTTACCAACACATCCTCAATCTTACCCTTAGGATGTGCAAAAGATTGGTTAGCCAGCTACAGTATCACCGTGATAGGCCTTGCTTCTATGCCAAGCTTCTTGAAAATTGACATTGGCATCAAATTGATGTTGGATCCCAAGTCACACAGTGCCTTACCCATAAATCTGTTGCCAGTGTTATAGGGAACAGTAAAATTTCCCGGATCTTTTAGCTTTGGTGGCAACCAATTGAGTATCATTGCACTGCATTCTTCACTGAGAGATATAGTTTAGAAATCACCCAGCTTCCTCTTTTTGTACAAGATGTCCTTCATGAATTTGACATAGTTGGGCATTTGTTCGAGAGCTTCCACCAATGGTAAATTGATTTGCAATTGTTTAGGGACTTCCAAGAAGAACTTAAATTGTTGATCCTCCTTGTTCTTTTGTAGCCTTTGTGGAAATGGTGGAGGGTATAAGCATATGCTGGTTCTGCCAGCTTTGCCAAGGTTTTGCTGGCATCCGACGGAGGTCTAGCATCAGTTTACGGTCTGGCATCGCTTATGTCTGCTTCTTTCTTCACTGGTTCTTTTGGTTCATCTACTAGTACTTTCTTCTTCCCCTGGCAACTTTAGCTGCTTCACAGATGTCTTAGCCTCACATTGTTTGCCACTCCGAAGAGTTACAACTTTGCATCGTTCGTTGCAGCTTTTCCTGGCATCCTCTGTATCACTTGGAAAGTTCCCTGGGCTCTGTTGCTGAGTGCATTGGCAATCTGTACCTCCAAGTTTTTCATAGGTGCTGCCAAACTCTGGACGGTTGCATCATTCCTCTCTATGTAATTTGTCAAAGTCTCCTAGTTGTTCATTTGCCCTGCATAAAAATTATTTTGTGCCTGATGTGGCACGACATTCTAGATGACCCCTAGCATGGCATTATTTTGACGTTGGGCATTGTTGTTCTAATGTTGGGCATTGTATTCGTTTCCTCCTTGATTTTCCCAAGCTAAGTTTGGGTGTTGCCTCCATCCTGTATTGTAAGTATTGGAATTTGGATTATAATTACGATTAAAATTGCCAACAAAATTTACCGACTCATGGTTGGCAAGGTAATCTTCCGTGTGATGATTCTCTCTACATATCGTACAGATGAAGCTAATGCCTTCATTTCATGGACCTCATTGCTCTTTTGCAAGGTTCTCACCATGGTAGTAAGATTGGAAATTTCAACTTGGATGGATGTGAGCTCATCTATATGTAATTCCCCACTAGTTTTAGTGTCGATCCCAAATCTGGCAGTAGGATATTCAAAATCACTGATTGAAATCCTCTCAAATATGCCAATTGCCTCTGTGTAGTTTTTGTCAAGCAATGAACAATTTGCTGAAGCATCAACAACTATTCTGGTTTGTGCATTAAGTCTAGTGTAAAAGGTCTCCATTTGGGTCCATTTTGGGAATCCATGAATAGGACAAATCCTCAACATGTCTTTATATATCTCTCAGGCATCATATAGGGTCTCATCGTTAACCTGCCTAAATGTGATGATCTCAGCCCTAAGCTTGGAGTGAGTTTAGGTGGTTGGAATTGTAGCAAAACATTTTGGCATAGATCTCCCCATGAGGTGACTGAACCAGGTGGCAAAGAACTTAGCCACGTTTTTTCTCTATCTCTCAGGGAAAATGTAAACAACTTCAGTTTCACTATATCCTCTGATACTCCAGGCTATTGAAATAACTGGAAAACTTCCATGAATTGCTTCAAGTGTTGCCTTGAATCTCCCGTAGGTGCTCCATCAAATTGTCCTACATTCAAAAGCGTTTGTATCATTACTGATTTAAGTTCAAAATTCAGAGTATTTACCTCGAGACCAATTAGTCCTGGCACCAAATTGTCATTGTTTTGTGCCGAGTGTTCTCTAATAGGTCTCTCTTCCTCCACATTAACAGTTGGGGCAATAGAAGATGGTGGTATCTCATTGTTATTGGGTGGATTTTCCTCATTATTTAACACACCATTTCCTCCATTACCTTGTTGAGCCATCTCTCAAATTTTTTTCTTTAACCTTCGTAGGGTTCTTTCAATGTCCAGATCGTATAGGCAATCTTCCACCATAGGGCAGTTTCTGGTCATACATCGGTCAAAATAAAGAAATAAAATAAAAAGAAAAAATAAAAAAAGACAAGTAAAAATCTAAAAACAATAAACTCTGTTGCAATCCCCAACAACGGCTCCAAAAACTTGTTCGACTGTGAGAGTGCTTGGCAAAAGGGGTAGAAAATGTGTTGGAAATGTATAAAACAATGCCAATATTTAGTCTTTTGCGTGCAAGTATACACGATCGGTAAGTAATACAACAGTAAGCTGGTTATCTATCCCACAAGGATTGGCCAAGAGTTTGATTGCCTTGCTTGTTTACTTGTCAAAGGAAAAGTGTTGTTGATTTGAAGTTGGTTTTGAAAATAGTTTAAAAGAAAAGAAATAAAAAATAAAACAGTATTGGCAAGGAGATTTTTCAAATGAGTGATGAGCGTTGGCAAGGGATGCATGATTTTCATGCTCTTCATGTCATGCCAGCCTTTAATAATGTAATGCCTTGCCATCGTTTAACGAGCAGATTCAAAATTAGCACTGCCTCTCTCGACGGTCAATGCCATAAATTAACCATTTAAAAACCTTTATATCTCTATAGTGGTGTTTTTTCATAAATCAATTTGATTAAGTCCCAACCTATACTCATAAGGGGTAGATTCACGTCAGAAGTAAGCTCATCTACTTGAACATCTTCTTTCGAAGCATCTCGCCTTAGTGTCTGGCAACAGATCGTTGCCCCCTATGTCTGTTAAGATATTAAAGTTCAATAAGCCAACAATGCCAGCTCTCGCTTGGCATAGTTTTGATAAATACATTGTAGAACATGCTAGATAGGGAAAACAATGCCGAAGCATTTTCATTATTAAAAACTAAACATAAAAGCAGCGTTCAATGCAAACATCCCCCACCAACTATTAAATTAGTTCATGGTGAGGGTATCAACCAAAAAAGCTTCAAAGTTTTGCAAATACACCATCATTTAAAAGAAAATAAAAACAACTAAATAAAGAGAATGAGTGAGAATGGGTCTCTCGATGCAGCCCTTCAAGATCCAGTTTCTCGGTCAAGCTGGTCGAACCCCACCTCCTTGGTGTAGCTGTCGTCGATGGATCTCACGATCTCTGAAAAAAATAAAATCCCTCTATTGTTTGCTTGATCATTCTTAAATATGCAAGAAAGACCTAGGATAAGCTATTGAGTTTGAATTTTGAATGCTCAAGGGATAAGGGAAGTGATCATCTTATCCAAAGTTTGAATGTGAGTTTATCAGGTTAGGGCTAACGTCATCTGCCGTCACTGCTTCGCCAACCAAGCTTGGCACTATTTTTCGCTAATTTTTTGGAGTTTGATCCAATTGCTATTTTCTTGCAGCCTGATCTGGTCCTATTTTTTCGAGTTTAACAACTACTTGGCCAGGCATCAAATTCCTCTTCTATGCCAATCGGAGCTTTGTCATTATTTGTTCCATCTGTGCCAACAGCATCTCGGCATTCTCTTTGGCATTTCTTCATGCGCTGCCTTGCTCTATTATGCTCTGCCAACTGTTATGCCAAGCCTAGAATATTGCCAATAAAACAACACTTCACACTGCCATTTATGCAAATCCTTATGTAAATGAATGAATCTAAAAACTAAATGCAACTAAATGTACTCAAAAGCAAGCAAAGGCATTGTAATATAGGCATAAAAACGGTACTTTTAAGGAGGTAACAACTCCCCTCAGAAGAAGACATCAAGGAACACCTGTGAACCCTCGATCTAGATCCTCGACTGACCCTCGGTAAAAGATCTAAAACAACTCCATTTGAACCACTCAAAGCATGAAACCTCCTAGACAGAGTTAGGGAATGATGTATGATGTCATGGGTTCCACAACATGGACTCTTGAGTCCTCAATCTGACTCAGTGTCTAACCTTGAAGTCATTCAAGTGCCATCACACTATTGGCTAACTCAGAAAATATCCCAAGTGGACCCGTTGTGATGTGCATCTGAAGGTCAACCTTCAATCCATGTCTGAATATCTTACATCTCAACTCCTTGGTGGCAACTAACTCTAGGGCATAACGGCTCAACTGTAGGAAAATCTTGTTCGCACTCAATCACTGTCTTGTACCCCTAAACCAAATGTAGGAAATAATCTCTTATCTCATCCATATGAACCTCATTGATGTAATTTTTCCTGAACTCATCCAAGAAGACATCCCATGTTGGAAGTGTAAATTGTAGCCCCAACTCAACAGTTTCCCACTACTTATGTACATGCCCTTAAGAAGGAGACAATGCAATCGAGGTCATTCTCCAGACTCCCTTTCATATGTCTTAGAATCTTCTGAGTGTCTCTTAACCACTGGTCAGCCTTGATCAGGTCATCTTCTTCCAATCCTTCAAAATATTTTGGCCCAAAACGGTGAGAGCAAAGGTAACATTATTAGGATTGCTAGGCATCTCAGATTGCCTCGGGATAGCTTGCACCACTTGCAAGAGAAAAAAGGTAAGATCATGAAGGTGGCTCGCCCCTCCATTTTCGGTACCTCCCAAAAGTCTTGTGTCCCCAACATCCAGGATAGACTCCTTACCGAAGTCTTCTGCTTGAGAGACATGGCTCTCCTCACGACTTTCTTGGTTGCATTTGGCATCACCCGTCATCGATCTTTTTCTAAAATCACAAGGAAACAAGGTAACATCATTAGGATTCTCAGTCTTTGAAGAGTACAACTTAACTTTAGGGGCTTGTATTCACGAGACACCTTACACGACCTCTATACCACCATGAGGTTCTCTAGAACCATCTAAACCTAAGCTATAATACCACTATTATAACATCCCGATCCTAAACCGGATCCAAAGTATAACATTCGGGTCAACCAAAAATTGACCCATCAATTTTTCAATTTAAAACCATAAGTTTAGCCATCATTTAAAAGCATTAAACATCCATAGATTCATGTAATTAAATATGTGTTTAAATAAGTTTACAAAATAGGAGCTCCGAGTTTAAAACACTGTAAACCAAAATAATATTTCAAATAGAGTTAAAAACTCAGTAGGGGTAAGGTTCTATAAATATATTAGCCCAAACTAAAATAATAGGTACTATACTCTAAAGCGAACACGGTGCTAGGAAATCCTCGTTGATGTGCTCCTCCAAAGGGTGACTTGTCAACCTACACACAGAAAACAACACATCTGCACGCTGAGCTAACAAATCTCATTGGTACATTTCTACTCTACCATAATTCATGATTATCATAAAATAAGCATGCAAGAATAATATAGTTTAGAGAGCATAGATAAGACTTTACTATCTATGAGTTATCATCTAGCCTACACTAGCTAGAGATTCTTAGATCACCTATCTCAAGGCATCAACAAGTCTACAATAAGTCTTGCAAGTTACCACAAGCTTTGTCATACTCGAGGTCACAAAGCCTATCAAGTTTCTCGAGCTCACACAACACATCGAGTTAATACATACCGTGCCCTAATCACTCAGCCATCGAATACATAAGCCATCATTAAAAACATACACACATCATACATAAATACATCTATACATCATCTACATAATGGCCAACGAAGCCCTACTATACTCGTACTTACACAGTCGTCGGGTTACCCGTGTTCATACAACCGTTGGGTCAAAGGGACAATACCTGGATCACCATAGCCACGGATACGTCCTAGACATACTTGGTTCATATTAGCCACAAGTAGTCTTTACTTGAGGTCACTTAACCTATTACGTTACTGGACCTCACTCAACCTATCGAGTTTCTTACCTTATTCGGATCACCATAGCCATTAATAGGTTTCTAACCGCACCTAGGTTACTCAGCTTGTGGGTACGTCGGATGTACTTGATCACTCAGCCTGAAGTACACATCCCTTCATATAAGTATCGTAGTACTGACTCTAGGACATCGAGATTCCTTTTCATCGCACATAAAACAATACACGCTCCCCGAGCATTCAAACACCTCACCTAGAGGTAAATGGCACCAAGCCAAGCTGTCAACTAACACTAACCATCGTGGTTATCTCGACTCATCACTTATCAAGCTATTACTCGTTACACCCATCCATGAGGGTTAAAAATTGACTTCTTAGTTTTACTATTCATTTTACTACATTAGAATCCCATTGGGCCTTAGCCCTCGAATTATAAGCCATACAAACTCAAAACGTAATTTTCGAGTAGATTTCCCAGTGGGTATCAATACCCAACATCGAGTATTGATACGTCCCTATGGGTACCGATACCCACTCCAGGGTATTGATACTCAGCTTAACTGTAAGGGGTTGACCATTGACCCCGTACCAATACACAATCCTTGTGTACCGATACTTCTTAGGTACCGATATGGCTCCAAGTGTACTGATACCATTTTAAGCTACTAGAATTTCAATGCAATAGGGGTACTGATACCCATCTTAGGCATACTGATACGCCTCTTTAATTTTGCTTGTGATCATCGTCAAGATCAGAAGATATCGGTATAGGCTCCCCGTGTACCGATATTGAAGCCCAAAATGGTTTCCAAGGCTCGAGAAATTACTTCCCAAGCCCTTAAAACCTAACCCTTAACCCCTTAACTCAAACCTACATATTATGAGAGTTGTTTAGGATGGTTTACTACCATTTTTACACCTTACTAACATTTAATCCGAGATTTACCATTAACATGGCTTCAAGCTACTTTAACACCGAAACTAGCAATCTTAACCACAAAATCAAGCAAGGCAATTACTTTATGATGTTTAAGAATCAAAGGAGTCAGAGATGTACTGACCTTAGCAATAATCTTGGATTTAAGCTCTTCAAGCAAAGACTCTTCAACTTCTCTCTCAACTCAAGCTTGGAAGAAACCACCAAACACCTTCTCTTTCCAAACAACCATGAAAAACAAACTAAAACATGAACCAAAGATTATAGAAGAATCTACCATGAATTGACAACCTTAAAAGCCATGAGAAAGCTCCATAGAAACCCCCAAACCTCAAAACCTCATAAAAGGTAGGCTCACCTATTTGAGAAGAGAAAACACTTTTCATGAAGCTTTTTAGGAGGAAATTAACATACTTCAGCCTTGAATCCTGGGTGAGAAAAATGATTAGGAAAGTTGGCTCTTTTAAATCCAAATAGCCATGGGTGTTGGAGAGAAAATGTGAAGAAGAAAGATGAGAAAAAGGGTGGGAAATGGTAACCTCACCAAAATCTATCTTGTTCTCTCTCCTTAACTCATATTTTTTTCGAAAATAATCTTTTCCCAAGCCCAATGCTCAATACTCAAAAGTCCCAATCTTAACCAATAGGTCGAACGACCCAACCCAACGCGTAGGTCCAAAACCTAGGTCAACGCCCAATTGTTGACTTAGAAATTTAGGTCGTTATAGCTGAGGTGATAGTCCACGATGCTGACGTGGTGGTCCATAATACTGATGTGACAGTACATGTGGGATGATGACATGACAGAGGGGCTGAATTGATTTTTTTAGCAGAATTCAAGGACATAATTGATTTATTTTGCCGAGTTTATGGGCATAATTAGTTTTAATTGAAACTTCATTAACATATTTAATATTTAAATTAAAAAAAAGAATTTAGTAAATTATTAAAATTTTAAAATATTAAAACTAGATAAATAATTTGTTTAAATTTCAAGTTAATTTAATCGATTTATTTAGTTTATAAATAAATTGGATAAATAATTTGGTTTTTCGTGTAAATATTCTTTGGGTCCTTGATAATTTTAAAAATAAGCAAAATGAGAATTCTAACAAAAATCAAAATATTTTTCATTTTTGATAAAAATTCATAAACTTAATAAAAATAAATATAATATTAAAAAATTATTGACATTAAAAACTAATATAAAAAATTAATATGTATTAGAAATTATAAAATGATAAGATTTAAATATAAAATTAAATATTAAAAATATTAAAAATGAACACTTTCATCGAAAAGTCTTCGTCTTCGTCAATTTGAGAATTATCATTCGTTAAACAAAGTTTTAGTAGAACTTACTTTGTATTAGAGTAACAATAAAACTCAATTTTCTTTCGCTTTTCTACATTAAATGCATGCTCATTAATATTTGAGGTAGAAAAATGAATGAGAACTTTGATTTTATTATTACTCTAATACCAGGATGATTCCATTGAAAATATATTGAAGAAATATTAGTACGTTTAACATAACCAGAAACAATCGAAGACTATTTCAATGACTTATAAACTTTTAAATTTTGATTTTTTCATATTATAACTTTTGATATTTTAAATTTTATAGTTTTTTTCTATTTTTTAATTCATAATAGTGTTTTTATTTTTAATATTTTATAAATATTTAAATATTTTTAAATTTTTAATAATTTTTATTTTTAGCTTAAAGATTAAGTAAGCTTTCAAACTTTCAATTAAAATCAGTCATTCCTCTGGGCTCAGTGAAAAAATCAATTATGCCATCGATTTCGGTTAAAATAATCAATTCAGCTCATCTGTTATGTCATCATCCCACGTGTACTACCATATCATCATCGTTGATTGTTACGTCAGTAGCAAGGACCGTCAAGTCAACAACGTGGACTGCTACGTAAACACCATAACAACGTCGACCAAATAATCAATTTAATGTAGTTTACGAACTAAATAACATAATCAAGTGCACTTTTCGACGAAGGGTTAAAATATCCCTTTAACCTTTTTTATTTTGAGCATCATTTCCCCTTTTTCTTGGCAACTTTTTTAGCAAACATTTTTCTCGGGAATTAATTTATAATAAACTTTACGAGTCACGACACTAGCACATGCATTTGTGCTATAAATCAAACATCAATGAACTTTGTACTTTCTAGGCCCTATTTTTTTTCTTTTAATTTTTTATTATAAAATATTAAAAACAATTTACCCCGCAAAGTTCGCCGAAATTTCACATTAACTTACGGTAAAATGCTGACGTGGCATAACAGATTCTAATAAACTGACACGTGCCGGTAAAGTTAGAGGACACATGGCACGCATTACCAGGCGTAGTGTACTTTGTTGGTTCTATCTCAATTGAAAGCGACGTGGATTCTCTTGTCAACCTCCGAAATCATAGCCGTTGACTATAGATTTTAAGTAGGGGTAGAAATTGGTTGGAGAATATTTGAAAATCGTGGAGAATCAAACCGACGTGGATGAGAAATAATCAAAATCTTAACTCATTGGGACGAGAACGAGCGAAGTTTTATCACCGAAGCTAAAATGGGGATGAGTACGAGGATCGCTATATTCGAATCGTATGAATAATTGAACCGTAACCGTATAAATAATCGTAAGGATCCACAACAAATATCCACAACAAATATCCACAAGGTTCCTGGTATTACAAAATTTTTAAAAAATATACGCTTATTTATCTATATATCTCTTATAAATATCTTAATAAAAAATCATAATTATATTATTATCACTTTAATTTTTTCTCAAATCTAACCATACTCGAGTATCTTAACATGTTTCTATCTTACTTTTTAGATATAAGCTAAAACCATCGTCTAAATCTTCCCTAATACAACACTCTTTCAATCTTCATCATTTCGTAATTGCTTCCAATCAAAGTATCCAAGCTTTATATTTTAAACTGAATTGAACGTTTATTTTGATTAGTAAAATAGTAATTTTGTTTATTTTTTGGGGACGGGAATTCCCTAAAACTGCAGAGATTCGAGCGGGGAGGGTATGAGGACAAAAAATCTCCGAAACTTTTAATGGAGATTCTCCGAAACCGTAACCACAAGTGTTGGGGAGAGAGTGGGGAATGCAAAATCGTCTCCGCCCCACCCGATTCCCACCCTTAATTTTAAGGGAGCCCTTAGCTTTTGATTTAGATTTTTTGACAGTATTCGAAGGAGTAGAAATTAAGGTGTTCAGGGGTAGTTAGCCGTACTAGAACGATTTGCCGGGACAATTATCAAACGCCACGGTATGATATTTTAGTGAATTGTTATCATTTCTTTTAAATCGTTTATTATTTAAACAATTAATTAGTTTATTCGATACGATTATTCGATTAACCATGAAAAATTTTACACCTAATTTATAAATAATATATCTATTTATTACCACTAATTTTAATAGCTTAAAAATAGTAACCAAAGAAATTCAATTAAAGTCTTCGATAGTTACAATAAAAAATCTTCAAAATTTAAAGGAATTAAAAATTTTAGAAAAATTAAAATTCAATACAAGTTTAATAAAAATACATCGACTAATTAAATCTTAAAAGTTTCGACTATGTTTAGAGTGTTTTAATGAAGCACGTGAGAATATTTTCTTAGTATAATTTTCTCCTCGGTTAAATCATATGTTTCCCTAAAAAAAGAAATTCAAAGTTTACGCAACTTCATTAAACTAATTAAAATACAATGCAACTTCATTAATAATCATCATATACACATTTCTTTTTAAAATCACATACCGTAGGGGGTTTATGGTCACTTAGTGCATCGCTGCCAAGCAGGTGTCATCGTGGTGAGACAATGGGGGTAACAACGTTGATGAATCTCAGATCAAGGATTTTCTTGCCAAACAGGTGTGTCACACCCCGAAAACCGGTCTAGTCGGAATTAGGTTCCGGCGATCGAAAATTTTGTGTCAGCTATGCCCGAATGATGTAATTGCTTGATCTTATACCCAACCTTAAAGTAATAAAAGTTATTTGGGCTTAACTTAAGTTGGGGGGACCTTTTTGTAAGAAATTCAAAAATGAAAATGTTGAAAATAAGACAGACGTATCGATACGATAAGACCAGTATCGGTACGGCCTAACTGCCCATAACTAACTTACCTGTTTTAGCTTAGTTGTATCGATACGACCATAAAGTGTATCGATACGGGCCCTTGTAGAAATCTATTTTGGCGACTAAATTGAGAAGATGGGAAATAAAGTGCTTAGTCACCTACTTGCTTGCCCCTCCCACGTGAAACACCTAAGATAAAGTGATGGATAGTTGCCAATTGCCTTAAAATTATAAAAAGATATGAATTGATAGAAAATGGTTGTTTAATCTTTCCTTTGTTAGTAGGAAAGCTTCCTATTGGTCCATAAGTAGGCAGGAGAATGATTAAGAGTTGTAAATGGTTTTAAAATGAGAATCAAAAGCTTTCATCCTTACTTTGAATTCCTCGAAAGCAAAACTCACCCTTGTCTCCAAACAAGGAAGCACCACCATTATTTTCTTCAACTTCAAGCTAAGCAAGCACCTCGATCTAATCCTTAGCCTTTGTTCGCTTTTGATACGTCGTTTGAAAGCTCACAACTTGGTGAGTAAAACCCCTTTATCAATTTAATGATTCCTTCGATCTTTGATGTGTAATTTCAAGAATTAGGTCTTTGATCATCCAAGCTAAGCCCGTGTATTAGGTGATCAAATCCCTTATTTTGATGTTGTCCACAAGCTTCGGTAAGCTTGAAAAATGTTTGTAAGCCATTGTGTTTGATTCTAATGCAATCCTTAATTTTTGGACTAGCTCAAGAAGTGGAGAGGAATTCCTCATTATCTCCCTCGAAAGCTAGGTGCCAACGAGTCATAATCCGAGAGCTTTGAGAGTTTTGGAATCAAGGTGGGTGTAGTTGTGTCAAGGGATAGGCAAGGTGCCATCTCATTGCATTCATTTTTGTGATTATAATTGCATTTGTTTAAGGGCTCAAGTAGAGCAAGCATATGTGGGTGCTAATGGTAAGCATGGTAAGTTCTCAACATTATGGTATGTTGGAAAGTTCATATATGACATTTGAAACATGCTATGTGTAAATTTTGATATGTATATGTTATGATATGATATGTGGAGCTAAAGCTCAATTTGTGATCCAATATGTTATGGCCTACGGGCAAAAAGGTAAGAACTATGATGATATGTGTAATCCTTGGACGCTTGTGGACATTGGATACAATTGGCATGCCATAGGGTTATTTGAGCTCACTAAGTTAGGGATTGGACTATGGTCCGGGGCTACAACCTATATGTAGTGAGATAAGGTTGGTTTGTGTAGGGATATTTTCTAGAGCTACAACTCAAGGCTAAGGCCTACTTTCGATATGATATGGTGTATAAGGGAATCCACATATCCATTGGTTACTATGTCCAAGGAAATGTTATGTATATATGCTTTGCATGTGACATATGAAAATATAACAATTGGCCTTGAATATGATCGATATATGATTAATGGAGTACTTATGTCATTCAAGCATGTTTATAAGTCATTTTTGCCAAATAATAACTTGGTTGCATTTGTTATAACTACCTCACTAGGCTATGTAAGTCTAACATGTGTGTGTCTCATGCATTTCAGGACCCTGAAGCATTCCGAGCCTTGATCGTGTTGCCAAAGTTGCAAGTCACTCCCACCAATTCCATTTATTCTTACCTATTTCTTTGAACTCCTAGAAAGGTGGCATAAGGCTTAGACATGTTACATTTGCCTATTTTGATATGTGTGTAATAGCCTAATAGTGCCTAAGTGTTAAATGTGAAATATAGTGTACTTGTGAACTAGTAAAACCAACTAACTTTGGCTTAAAGGTACTAAAAGATGAAAATAGGGTAAACGGATTCGAATCGCTCTAAAATTTTGTATGCTATTAGAATTATGGATTAATAACTTACTGGTAAAATTTCATGGCATTTGGACATCATCCAACTGGTTCGAATAAAAACTAGATAAAATCTATCATTACAAGACAAGCGTATCGATACGGGTCAAGTTGTATCGATACAGCCTTGTATATTTGGACCTAGGAAAATAGAGCGTACCGATACAGGCCAAGCTGTATCGATACAAACCTGGGCAGAAAGGTCTGGGAAGTAAATTGCATCAGTATGACCTTGGGGTGTACCAAAACGGGTCAACCTTGGTCAACGTGTATCGATACAGGCTTAGATGTATTGATACGGGCTTGTCACCCTTAGTTCTGGAATTGAGGAATTTGTCTTAGCATACCGATACAGTCCTAAGTGTATCGGTACGGTGTTAGTTAATTCTGTTAAAAAGACTTAAACAATAGTTTTTAACAGATTACAAAATAGTCACTAAATCTTAAGAGGGTTAATCCGATGGGTAAATGACCTCCGTTAATAACAAAATTTTACAGGATAATAATTTATAATTTTAATTGAAGGATAGGAAAATAAAATTCTTATAAATACCCTTAATTTGTAGAATTTTCAATTTAGTCCCTAAATTCAAAAAAGTCTAAAATTGACCCTAAATTAAATAAGCTATTAATAAGTTAATATATCAGGTCTTAAAAGAAATTAATAAGACATTCTGAATAAGATTCTGAACCCGAATAAACTATTAATCTCTAAATTTATTTTTGGTAACACTCTTCGACCTGGTTCTCTACTAGACCGAGAAAGGGGTGTTACATTTGTTGTATCAGAGCTAGAGTTTAGTCAATTTTAGGACTAAACTGAGGCTTTTCATGAGTCTGCATGTGCATATACCACCTAGGAGTTTATTTGCATATGTTCTTCGTGACTTGCAGCTAACATAATTTAATTTCTTCCTTTCGACTAGCTTTAAGAATGTCCGCACCTGGTGATAGACGTAATCCAAATGAGCCCATCCAGGCTCCTCCTCGACAAATTGAGATAATCTCAGAGTAGAAGTCCGACCAGAACATGTGGGGCAGAATCACCCACCTAATCCCCCTCCAATGCCTCCCGCTTAGTAGAAGTACTTGATGTCCATGGCAGAGATGATTAAGCAGGTGGTCGTGTTTCTCAGGCAAGAGCCACCACCGCAGCCTGTTGAAGCACCCATGTTTGTCTCGAGAGCCCATATTGATAAGCTCCAAAAATACCCAGTCTACACTTTCACCAGCCAGGATCAAGACAATCCCGAAGTAGCTGAGTACTGGCTAGAAAACACTCTTAAAGTTTTGAATAAGCAAATAAAGTGTCCGGACGAACACAAGTTGGAATGTGCTCTAGAACTGATCTCCGAAGAGGCTCAGAGTTGGTGGGACACTATGACACTCACCGTACCTGAGCATAGAGTCACATGAGACTTCTTCCTTTAGAAGTTTCGTAAGAAGTACATCAGCGACCATTACCTTGCTGAAAGGCGTAAGAAGTTCCTCCATACTGAGACAAGGAGGGCGACCCATAGAGCAGTATATCCATGACTTCTGCAAATACTCAAGGCATGGTTCAGAGATCATACGCACTGAAAATGAGAAGTGCAGAATGTTTATTGATGGCCTATACGATGAGTTACGCCCTCTCTTCACTGCTTTGGAGTTAGAGGACTTCCAGAACCTGGTCAACTGGGTGATAGCTACTGAAGCCTCTCAAAAAGCTTGTGAAAGAAGGAAAGATAACCAAGCCTAATCTGATAAGAGGTTCTGAGATGATTGTAGACCACCTATGCCTCAGAAGAAAGGTAGACAATGGGACCAGAAGTCTGTCACCTTTCAACAGCTACTGAGAATGGGATATGTGCCACAATCACAGTCTCTAGGAATATCTATTGCTCGTACAACTTCAGTTGATAGCACGGGCGGTTCTAAGAGAAGTTTGTAGATTTCCTTATGCAATTTTTGTCAGAAGAGACATCCTGGGAAGTGTTGTAGACAGTTCGCGTCCTGTTATCTTTGTGGTGAATCTGGCCACTTCGTCAGACAATGTGCACATAATCCTAACGCTCCTACCTTTGTGGCTTCTCAGAATAATCATAATAAGGGAAGATGAGTGAAACAACTACAGTCTGGATAAGCAAGAAGACCTCGTAACTCGAACACTCCTGCAGCTGGACGTAACCCTCAAACCTCCGCTCATATGTACCATATTCAAGGTTGAGAGCAGGAAGACAACCCTGATGTGATTGCATGTATGGTGGAATTATGTTATGATCTTATTTATGCTTTGGTGGATCCCGGTTCTACGCATTCCTTTATTAGTGAACCATTGATCGAGAAGTATGCCTTAGAACCTGAACCAGTCACTTTTGAGATATTTGTCTCTAACCCACTAGGAGATAGTGTGGTCGTACGGTTGATCTGTAAAGCTTTCCTCTGAGGACCCAAAGGACCCCATTTCCGACCAATTTGATGGTCATGCCTTTCCATGAGATTGATCTTATCCTAGGCCTTGATTGGTTAGCTGAACATCAAGCCTGGGTTGTGTAACACCCTAAAATTGGCCTAGGAAAGTTGCCATAATCTAAACTATAGGCTAATTGAATACATGAGCTAATCAATTTAAAGAAGAAAGAACATTAGCCATCCTTAAGATCAAATAAGTGAAATTAGAACCAAATTGAATTGAAATTAAAACTAGAAGGCTTGAATTGAAGGATGGAAATGTGAACATGCAAAGCTATAAAGATTGCATGTAAAATAGAATTAAATTAAAGGCCTTGACACATGTTCTCAATTGATGAGAACATGTGCCATTTGAGTTGATGGCTCACGGCTAAGGGGGGATAATGAATAAAAATATTGTCATCTTCCTCCCAAAACATCCTTCATAGCTGAAATTGATTGAGAGAGAAAAGGGAGAGAAAAGCTTCATACATCACCTTCAATTGAAGCTTCTTGATTTAGCTTTGATCAAATTTAGCATGTAGAAGGTATAATACTTGACTCCTACTTGTTATAGGATTTTTGAATCTTGAAATGATGATGTTTTTGTTGCCTAGATTGATTAGGATGATTGTTATGTATGTTAGGATCATGTTAGCTTCTAATAAAACTTGAAATTGTGATTTCTAGTAGCTAAATTGCTAAAGAGAATGTATATGGTTTCTGGAAATTTGAGAATTGGAAGTATGATTGAAAACAGTCTTGATTGGGGACTGTTTTACTAGTGAAAATGTGTGAATAGGCTAAATGTATATAGAACCCTATCTTGATAATGTTGGTAGATGAATTGAGGATTCAATAGAGTAGATAAGTTGCTGGAAAATGAATGCACCTAATTGGACTAGTTAAAAGTAGGTAAGGGACTGCTCAAATGGTGAATTGGATGTATAATGTTGATCAAATAGATCAAATTAAATTTAACATGATAATGCCCTGTGTTAAGCACATTTCTAAGTGAATTAGACTAACCTAGACATGTAATAACATGAAAATGAATTGAATTACAATGATAGAACCTTGTTAAAATGAGTTATGAAACTAGAAACTCAACCTAGTGTAATCTGCCCAGAATGCTCTGTTCTGGGCAGTAACTTTGAAAAATCACCATAAATTGTATAAAAAGAATTTAAGGCTGGAATTTTTATGGATAGTGCCTTGACATGTCTAAATTCATTAGGAGAAAACAAAACAAAATTCTGGATTGTAGAGAAGAAACACTAGTGACAGTGCAAACTGTCCAGTGTAGCAAATTACCCTATCTTTAAGTTAAAAAATGTATTAATTGGCAAAGAACTAAAATGCAAGGCCTATATGGTTATAAAGAAAGTTAAGTTAGCTTTCCAAATGTGTAAACCAATTGAAATTTTGACGTACGGAATGAAAGTCATGCTTGTTTAAGTGAACAGACTACATGCTGCCTAGTGACAACAATTTAGGTAATTGTACACTGTTTTGTGGCAATTTGTAAACTGTTTTGTAAACAACTTTGGGATTTGATTCTGCCTTGCTTTACATGAATTAAAGTATAAGATAATTGTAGTTATGTATAGTAAAGAAAATATATGAACATGCTGCCAGATTTGTATATGTTGTGTACTTGTAACATTGCCTTGATTGAATGATTATGTGAACTTGTATTAACATGTATGTACTTGTATAATATGTTAGAACCATGAGTGAACTTGGTGGACCAGCAAAGAGTGGAACATCCTAAAGCCAAGAACAAAGGAGTGTTGATCCAAGACTAGCTAAGCTTGGAGTATTGTGAGTGTAGTTATTCTTACGGTTAGGACTAGGTCCTAATCAATGCAAGCATGTCTATATTCTTCTAATGTTTGAATGAACTTAGTATGAACTTGATCTATAAGGGAAGAATGATTAAAGTAAAGCATGAAACTTGATCACAACCTTGAATACATGTTCAATTCGATTGCTAACCATGTTTACGTGGTAACATTGGTGGTTGAATGTGTGATATGGCATGGGATCGAATGACTTAAAGAATTTGCTTGTAATGTTATCCTACTTGATGAAATGAAACACGATAATTACATGATATGTGAGCTATGGCTCAATTTGCCTAAGGGTCTAGTATGAAATGAACTTGCTTGACATGATCTTGAACTTGATATACTTGTATAAATGGCTTAAATCGAACAACCTTGGTAGTTAGTTGGACTAGGTTGAAGGGCATGCCTTAGAGTCTAGAGCTCATTGTGTCAGGGTGGACTACGGTCCAGGGCTGAGGCCCCTATTTGGCGACAGACGAAGGGCACGTATGTGGTCTTTGGTGATAGTAGGAGGGTTGACCAGCACTACGGTGCATCTTGTGGCGACAGCTGGTTGGGGACTCGATTACCTATACAAACTAAGTACCAAGGGGTTGTTTAATTGATAACAAATGAAATAACAAACCTACATCACATGTTACTTGTCTTGAAAGCCATGAATTGAATGTTACTTGACATGAAAGCCATGAATTGTATGTTTCTTGTCATGTAAGCATAACTTACTTGATTACTTGTTATGTAAGTATGATTTGCTTGATTCTTGATATGAAAGCATGAAGTATGATTCATTGTTTCTTGTATCCTATTCTAGCCGAATGCTATAATCCTTAGCTAGGATCACTCTAATGCTTGAAATCCTTAGCTAGGATCATTCTTGTTTAATTGACACTTAATTGGATATAACATTTGGTTAGAACTAGTTACTACCTCACTAAGTACATTCTTGTACTTATCACTTTTGTTTTATTCTTCCTAAGGATTCGAGTGTTGCTTGATCTTGAAACCTGTTACCTTGAGCTCGAAGTAAGACACAAGCATTGCGTAATTATGGTTTCATACTTGTTTTGTATATCTCCTAGATTGTTGGCACTAGAATGTATATAGTTTATCTTGATCATGCATTTTGGAATTCTTGAAGCTTGTATATATTGTACTTGTATGGGCCTACTATGTTATGAACTTGGTTGATAGTATGAAACTTGTATTGAACTTAGATTACATGTAATGGAAAGGATTTGTTACTTATAAATGAATTTGTATTGGAATGACCAAGTGTTTAATCTAGTTTACATTGAGTCATTCGAATGCGTTGTTTAATGAACATGTATATGATTGAATGAATAGCATGAAATGTTTCATGTCTTGCTTGAAATGAAAGTAGTACGAGATGAACCATGCTTGCTTGTCTCCCATTCAAATGTCTTGGAATTATATGGTCTCTTGTGTGTGAACATGCCTTGGTAAGGGTATTTTGTATTTTTATGGTAAAAGTCGAATGATCTATATGTTGGGAGACTAGTTTCATGCAATTGTACGTTAACATGATCATGCTTAGTAAATTTAGGTGTGAAATTAGTATATGAATGAACCTAAGGATCATTGAAATGAAATGGATGAATGTTTACACACTTAGGTCATTCGAATTGTTAATGGTATAAGATGTAGTTAATGAAATTGTTTAAGTAGTAACCTATAATGTCTTGAAATTAAAAATATGGGATTTCTTGCATGTTAAGTAATGAATGCTTGGTTGCTTGCTAGTTAAGTAACTCATCTAATAGGGATGAGTTATCAATTCTTGCCTTACCTTGTTCTTGCTTGTATTGTATTGTATTGCCTTGTCCTTGCATTAGTAACGCTCTCGAGCCGGTTTGCTACTAACCCGGGGTCGGGGGTGTTACATTTATTTGGTAATCAGAGCTTTTTAGTTGGTTCTAGGACTAAACCGAGCTCTCTTGTATCGTATAGGGTACTTATGCCATCTAGGAGACTTGTATTGTATAGCTTGTGTCTTTGCCTACTAAACTGAATTCCTAATTGTTCTATTTGAACGTAGAATGTCTGAAACGAGACTTGGCTGGGACAACGATAGTCCTGAAGGCTCATCGAATGAAGGAGATAGTGTGAGGATGGAGTAGAATCCTCCACAACAACATGCTCAACCCCGAGCCCAAGCTGTTGCTCAACAAGAAGCTCCTGCTATAAATCCTGTGCAGCAAGAATGTCTCCTGAGCATGAAGGAAATGTTCAACAATCTTGTAACTGCTTTGAAACAAGACCATCCTATTGCTCCTCCTGTTGCTGTGCCAAAAAGAGCTTCGATTGACAAGCTGGCTCAACATCGGGTCTATACTTTCACTGGCATTGATGAAGCTAATATCGAAGTAGCTGAGTATTGGTTAGAGGCCACTACTCAAATCTTGACCAAACAACTGCCCTGACCTGATGAGCACAAGCTCGAACGTGCCATAGTCCTGTTGGTAGACGAAGCTCTAAGCTGGTGGAAAACCACTACACTGACTGCTCCTACTAAAGCTGTAACTTGGAAATTCTTCCTCGAGGAATTCAAGAAGAAATACATTAGTGAACAGTACCTAGACGAGCACCGTAAATGTTTTTTGTACCTCAAGTAAGGTGGCCGACCCATTGAACAGTACGCGAGTGATTTCTGCAAGTATTGTAGGTACGGGTCGGAATACATCAAGACTGATGCTGATAAGTGTAGAATGTTTATTGATGGACTGAATGATGAACTGATTCCAATATTCACTACCCTGGGTATCACTGACTTCCAGAATTTGGTGAACCGGGCTATTGCAACTGAGGCAAAGATGAAGGCCTCTGCGAAACGCAAAAGTGGTAACTCCTGGAAAGACAAACGATCCAGGAATGATGACAAGCCTCACTGGTAGTCAAAGAAGTCTAAACACTCCAAGGAACACTCTTCGAATTACGCTCATGTTCAGAAGAGAAACTACAAACCGAGGCCTCAATTGGTAACCAGGCCTTCATCCTCGATCATCTCTGTTGATAGTACGGGGAACTCTGGTAAAGCTGCTCAATATCCTACTTGCAAGTTCTGCCAGAAACACCACACCGGGCAATGTAGAACTCAACATAATCTGTGTCTCTTATGTGGTGCCTCCGATCATTATATTCGGGATTGTCCTCAGAATCCTAACAAGGATCCAAATTGAACTCCTACAAATACTAGCTCAGCTCCTTCCATTCGAAACAAAGGTCCCAGACAAGCTCAGTCTGGAAATCAAGGGAAGAACAAGGGACCCCATTCGAATGCCCCTACTCACCAAGAATCTCAAGCTCCTGCTCGAATCTACCATATCCGGGGAAAAGAGGATGAAGAATCACCCGATGTCATAACAGGTACTGTTGAGCTAAATTCGACTCCTATTTATGCTTTAATAGACTCGGGATCCACTCATTCATTTGTATGCTCATCTTTGATTGTAAAGTTGAATATGAAACCTGAAATTGTAAAACAAAGCCTTGTAGTTTCGAACCCAATAGGGGGAATCACATCCATTAACTTCCTTTGCAAGGAATGTTTTATAATCATTCGAAAATACCCTTTCCTATTGATCTATACGTATTGCTAAATTGTGAGTTCGATCTAGTGTTAGGACTAGATTGGTTAAGCAAGCATGAAGCCTGAGTAGATTGCCAAAATAGGAGACTTTATCTTCGGGTTTTAGGAAAAGAATCCATTCTCCTAATTGATAGAAAACCGACCTCAATCTTTGCTACTATGATCTTACAAGATGAACTTGAATTTGGCTTACCAAGTATGCCAATTGTATCTGAATTTGTTGATGATTTTCCCGAGGAACTCCCTAGTCTCCCTCCAACCAGAGAAGTAGAGTTTAGGATTGATGTTCAACTTGTAACAACTCCGGTGTCCATCACACCCTATCGAATGGCACCTGTTGAATTGAAAGAACTCAAGAATCAACTCCAAGAGCTATAAGACAAAGGCTTTATTCATCCTAGCTCGTCTCCCTGGGGTGCTCCAGTCTTGTTCGTGAAAAAGAAAGACGAGACTATGAGACTCTGTATTGACTACAAACAATTAAACAAGCTTACTATCATGAATCGATATCCTTTCCCAAGGATAGAAGATCTCTTCGATCAACTCAAGGATGCTTTAGTGTTCTCAAAGATCGATCTTCGATTGGGATACTATCAAATGAGGGTAAAAGAAGAATATGTACCCAAAACAGCCTTTTGTACTCGATATGGCCATTTTGAATTCCTTGTAATGCCATTCGGGTTAACGAATGCTCCGACTGCTTTCATAGACCTCATGAATCGTGTATTCAAGCCCTATCTTGACAAGTTTGTGGTCGTCTTCATCGATGGCATTTTGGTGTATTCTCGGAATAAGGAAGAACATTCTGAACACTTTCGAATTCTATTGCAAACTCTCCAAGAACGTCAATTGTTTGAAAAGTTCTCTAAGTGTAAATTTTGGCTATCAAAAGTCTCGTTCCTTGGCCATGTTATCTCGGCAGAGGGGATTAAAGTAGACCTGAGCAAAATTCAATCCATCCTAAACTGGAGACCTCCGAGGAATATTGGTGAGGTCAAAAGCTTTATCGATTTAGCCGGGTATTATCGGTGTTTTGTCAAGGGATTTTTATCCATTGCCGCAAGCTTGACTAAGCTAACCTGTAAAGACACACCATTTGTTTGGTCGGAGAACCAACAACGAAGCTTTGATGAACTTAAACAAGCTCTAACTCATGCACCAGTTCTCATCCAACCAGAATCGGGCAAAGAATTAACTGTCTATAGTGATGCATCTCATTCGGGACTAGGCTGTGTCCCAATGCATGATGGAAAAGTGGTAGCTTACACTTCAAGGCAACTAAAACCACACGAGTCAAACTACCCTACACACAATCTAGAATTGGCAGCTATCGTATTTGCTCTCAAAATATGAAGACATTACTTGTACGGGGAGAAATGTAACATGTTCACAGACGACAAGAGTCTCAAATACCTTCTAACTCAGAAAGACTTGAATCTGAGGCAAAGGAGATGGCTAGAATTGCTTAAAGACTACGATTTAGTTATCAACTACCATCTGGGGAAAGCAAATGTTGTTGTTGATGCCCTTAGTCGCAGACCATACTCGGGTAAACCCTTAAATCTAAATCCTAGAATAATTCATTCGAATTTAATCTTTCTTGGATTACAACTAATCCATTCGAATTGAACCTTTCTTGTCTTGCAAGCAACTATTCAAAAATCTCCCTTAGTGAACTTGTTTATTCTTTGTAGCTTCCTTGGCTATCAATGCTCATTTCCGTTTATCCAAAGGACATAAATTCTTGTCTGAACTTCAAGTTCAACTAGTCTAATCTCGAGAATCAAAGAACTCCAACAAATTGATCCAGATCTTCAGAAAATCATGTCCAAGCTAGACTCTGAGTATAATTCTGACTTCTCTCTCAAGTCAAATGGACTCCTCTATTTCAAAGATAGAGTATTTGTTCCTAACAATAAGGAATTAAAACAAGAAATGCTACAAGAAGCTCATCAAAGCTCTTTCTCGATTCACCCGGGATCAGTTAAGATGTACAAGGATCTAAAGCCACTATACTGGTGGCCATGCATGGAATTGGCTATCACAGATTTTGTTTCAAAGTGCCTAACTTGTCAAAGAGTCAAAGCCGAGCATCAAGTCCCCACTGGATTGCTCCAACCAATTGAATTCCCTGAGTGGAAATGGGATCAGATTACAATGGACTTCGTTACTGGTCTTCCTTCCACTCTAAGAAAGAATGATGTTGTATGGGTGATTGTTGATAGATTCACAAAGTCTACTCACTTCATCCCTGTTCGAATGAACATGAGCTTGGAAACCTTAGCCGACTTATACATCCGTAAAGTGATTCGACTACACGGTGTACCTACAACTATAATCTCTGATCGTGACCCCATATTTGCTTCTCGATTCTAGAATTCTTTGCAGAAGGCTCTAGGAGCTAAAGTGCACCTTAGTACAACCTTTCATCCTCAATCAGATGGACAATCATAAAGAATCATTCAAGTGCTCAAAGATATGCTACGTGCTTGTGTTATAGACTTCGAAAAGAACTGGGAGAAATCTCCACCCCTAGTAGAGTTTGCTTACAACAATAGCTACCGGACATCTATCCAGATGGCTCCCTTCGAAGCTCTATACGAAAGGAAATGTAGAACTCCTTTGTGCTAGTTTGAATTGGGAGAAAACAAAGTATTGGGGACCTCAATTGCTTAGAGAAACTGAAGAACAAGTGAGAATCATTCATGATCGATTGAAGGCAGCTTACGATAGGCAGAAAGCATATGCAGACTTGAAAAGGAGAGACATCCAGCACAATGTTAGAGACAAGGTCTTCCTTAAAGTATCTCCTTGGAAGAAAGTCTTTCAGTTTATAAGAAAAAGAAAGCTCAGCCCTCGGTTTATTGGACCATTTTAAATCGTTGAAAGGATTGGTCCAGTGGCTTATCGATTGGCACTCCCTAGTGAATTCGATAAGATCCACCATGTCTTCCATGTTTCTATGCTTAGAAGATATAGATATGATCTGTCTTATGTTCTTGAGCCTGAAGAAGTGGAATTGAATCCTGCCTTGTCTTACGAAGAAGAACCAGTCCCTATTATTGATCGTGAAGTTAGAAAGCTCAGGAACAAAACTGTTCTTCTTGTCAAAGTCTTGTGGAGAAATCACAAGATAGAAGAAGTAACTTGGGAATCTGAAGAAGTCATGAAGAAGCAATATCATCACCTATTCGATTCAGGTAAATTCGAGGATGAATTTATTTTAAGGGGAGGAGAATTGTAACACCCTAAAATTGGCCTAGGAAATTTACCACAACCTAAACTCTAGGCTAATTGAATACATGAGCTAATCAATTTAAAAAAGAACGAACATTAGCCATCATTAAGATCAAATAAGTGAAATTAGAACCAAATTGAATTGAAATTAAAACTAGAAGGCTTGAATGGATGGATGGAAATGTGAATAAGCAAAGCTATAAAGATTGTATGTAAAATAGAATTAAATTAAAGGCCTTGACACATGTTCTCAATTGATGAGAACATGTGCCATTTCAGTTGATGACTCATGGCTAAGGGGGGATAATGAACAAAAATATTGTCATCTTCCTCCCAAAACATCCTCCATAGCCGAAATTGATTGAGAGAGAAATGGGAGAGAAAAGCTTCATACATCACCTTCAATTCAAGCTTCCTGATTTAGCTTTGATCAAATTTAGCTTGTAGAAGGTATAATACTTGACTCCTACTTGTTATAGGATGTTTGAATCTTGAAATGATGATGTTCTTGTTGCCTAGATTGATTAGGATGATTGTTATGTATGTTAGGATCATGTTAGCTTCTAATAGAACTTGAAATTGTGATTTCTAGTAGCTAAATTGCTAAAGAGAATGTATATGGTTGCTGGAAATTTGAGAATTGGAAGTATGATTGAAAAAAGTCTTGATTAGGGACTGTTTTACTAGTGAAAATGTGTGAATAGGCTAAATGTATATAGAACCTTGTTTTGATCATGTTGGTAGATGAATTGAGGATTGAATGGAGTAGATAAGTTGCTGGAAAATGAATGCACCTAATTGGATTAGTTAAAACTAGGCAATGGACTGCTCAAATGGTGAATTGGATGTATAATGTTGATCAAATAGATCAAATTGAATTTAACATGACAATGCCCTGTTTTAAGCACATTTCTAAGTGAATTAGACTGACCTAGACATGTAAGAACATGAAAATGAATTTAATTACAATGATAGAACCTTGTTAAAATGGGTTATGAAACTAGAAACTCAACCTAGTGTAATCTACCCAGAATGCTCTGTTCTGGGCAGTAACTTTGAAAAATCACCATATATTTTATAAAAGGAATTTAAGGCTGAAATTTTTATGGATAGTGCCTTGACATGTCTAAATTCATTAGGAGAAAACAGAACTGAATTCTGGAATGCAGAATAAATTGTAGAGAAGAAGCACTAGGGACAGTGCAAATTGTCCAGTGTAGCAAATTACCCTGTCTTTAAGTTAAAACCTGTATTAATTGGCAAAGAACTAAAACTCAAGGCCTATATGGTTAGAAATACAGTTAAGTTAGCTTTCCAACGGTGTAAACCAATTGAAATTCCAACGTACAAAATGAAAGTTATTCATGTTTAAGTGAACAGACTACATGCTGCCTAGTGACAACAGTTTAGGTAATTGTACACTATTTTGTGGCAATTTGTAAACTGTTTTGTAAACAGTTTTGGGACATTGATTCTGCCATGTTTTACGTGAATTAAAGTATAAGATAAATGTAGTTATGTATAGTAAAGAGAATATATGAACATGCTGCGAGATTTGTATATGTTGTGTACTTGTAACATTGCCTTGATTGAATGATTATGTGAACTTGTATTAACATGTATGTACTTGTGTAATGTGTTAGAACCAGGAGTGAACTTGGTGGATGAGGAAAGAGTGGAACATCCTAAAGCCAAGAACAAAGGAGTGTGGATCCAAGACTAGCTAAGCTTGGAGTATTGTGAGTGTAGTTATTCCTAGGGTTAGGAGTGTAGTTATTCCTAGGGTTAGGACTAGGTCCTAACTAATGCAATTATGCCTATATTCTTGTAATGTTTGAATGAACTTAATATGATCTTTATCTATAAGGGAAGAATAATTAAAGTAAAGCATGAAATTTGATCACAACCTTGAATACATGTTCAATTCGATTGCTAAGCATGTTTAAGTGGTAACATTGGTGCTTGAATGTGTGATATGGCATGAGATCGAATGACTTAAAGAATTTGCTTGTAATGTTATCCTACTTGATGAAATCAAACACGAGAAATACATGATATGTGAGCTATGGCTCAGTTGGCCTAAGGGCCTAGTATGAAATGAACTTGCTTGACAAGATCTTGAACTTGATATACATGTATAAATGGCTTAAATCGAACAACCTTGGTAGCTAGTTGGACTAGGTAGAAGGGCATGCCTTAGAGTCTAGAGCTCATTGTGTCAGGGTGGACTATGGTCCAGGGCTAAGGCCCCTATTTGGCGACAGACGAAGGGTACGTATGTGGTCTTTGGTGACAGTAGGAAGGTTGACCAACACTACAGTGCATCTTGTGGCGACAGTTGGTTAGAGACTCTATTACCTATACAAACTAAGTACCAAGGGGGTTGTTTAATTGATAACAAATGAAAAAACAAACCTACATCACATGTTACTTGTCTTGAAAGCCATGAATTGAATGTTACTTGTCATGTAAGCATGACTTACTTGATTACTTGTTATGTAAGTATGATTTGCCTGATTCTTGATATGAAAGCATGAAGTATGATTCATTGTTTCTTGTATCCTATTCTAGCTGAATGCTATAATCCTTAGCTAGGATCAGTCTAATGCTTGAAATCCTTAGCTAGTATCATTCTTGTTTAATTGACACTTAATTGGATATAACAATTGGTTAGAACTAGTTACTACCTCACTAAGTACATTATTGTACTTATCACTCTTGTTTCATTCTTCCCAACCTACAGGATAAAGGATTCGAGTGTTGCTTGATCTTGAAGCCTGTTACCTTGAGCTCGAAGCAAGACACAAGCATTGCCTAAGTATGGTTTCATACTTGTTTTGTATATCTCTTAGATTGTTGGCACTAGAATGTATATAGTTTATCTTGATCATGCATTTTGGAATTCTTGAAGCTTGTATATATTGTCCTTGTATGGGCCTACTATGTTATGAACTTGGTTGATAATATGAAACTTGTATTAAACTTAGATTACATGTAATGGAAAGGATTTGCTGCACATAAATGAATTTGTATTGGAATGACCAAGTGTTTAATCTAGTTTACATTGAGTCATTCGAATGCCTTGTTTAATGAACATGTATATGATTGAATGAATAGCATGAAATGTTTCATGTCTTGCTTGAAATGGAAGTAGTATGAGATGAACCATGCTTGCTTGTCTTCCATTCGAATGTCTTGGAATTATATAGTCTATTGTGTGTGAACATGCCTTGGTAAGGGTATTTTGTATTTTTATGGTAAAAGCCGAATGGTCTATATGTTAGGAGACTAGTTTCATGCAATTGTATGTTAACATAATCATGCTTAGTAAATTTAGTTGTGAAATTAGTATATGAATCAACCTAAGGATCATTGAAATGAAATGAATGAATGTTCACATACTTAGGTCATTCGAATTGTTAATGGTATAAGATGTAGTTAATGAAATTGTTTAAGCAGTAACCTATAATGTCTTGAAATTAAAAATATGGGATTGCTTGCATGTTAAGTAATGAATGCTTGGTTGCTTGCTAGTTAAGTAACTCATCTAATAGGGATGAGTTATCAATTCTTGCCTTGCCTTGTTCTTGCTTGTATTGTATTGTATTGTATTGTATTGTATTGTATTGCCTTGTCCTTGCATTAGTAACGCTCCCGAGCCAATTTGCTACTAACCTGGGGTAGGGGGTGTTATAGGCATATTGTTTGAAAAAGGGTAACCATTATTCGTGTCCGGCTCAAAGCGGCGTTCGACCGACAGAAAGCTTATTTTGATTTGAAAAGAAGAGAAATTCAGTATGATGTGGGTGAGAAAGCCTTCCTTAAGGTATCCTCGTGGAAGAAGGTCCTGTGTTTTCGCAAAAAAGGGAAGCTTAGTTCCCGTTTTATTGTCCTGTTCGAAGTGATTGAGTAAGTTAGGACTATTGCTTATCGACTAGCTCTCCCTGAAGAGTTAAGTTGTATACATAATGTCTTCCCTGTATCTATGCTACGAAAGTACCGATTCGATCCTTCTCATGTGATCGAACTAGAATCTGTGGAAATCCAATATGATTTGACGTACGAGGAAGAACTAGTGTAGATCCTCGCACGATAAGTCAAGAGACTTCGAAACAAGTTCGTGCCTCTAGTAAAAGTTCTTTGGAGGAGTCACTCAGTGGAGGAAGCAACCTGGGAGCCAGAGGAGGCGATGCAAAAGCAGTATCCTCATCTCTTCAGCTAGAGTGAAAATTTGGGGACAAATTTTCTTAAGGGGGAGAGTTGTCACACCTCCAAAATCGGTCTAGTCAGAATTACATTCCAACGATCGAAAATTTTGTGTCAGCTATGCCTGATTGATGTAATTGCTTGATCTTGTACCCAACCTTGAAGTAATGAAAGTTATTTGGGCTTAATTTAAGTTGTGGGGACCATTTTTGTAAGAAATTCAAAGCTAAAAATGTTGAAAATAAGCCAGGCGTATAGATATGCTAAGTCCAGTATTGGTATGGCCTAACTTCCCATAACTAACTTACCTATTTTAGCTTAGCCGTATCGATACAACCATAAGGTGTGTCAATACGGGTCCCTGAAGAAATCTGTTTTGGCGACTAAATTGAAAAGATATGGGAAATAAGGTGCTAAGTCACCTACTTGCTTCCCCCTCCCACGTGAAACACCTCAGATAAAATGGTGTAATACCCCAAATCATGGCTTAGTAACTTCTTATAAACTAATTAGAGTTTAATTGTACAAACAATCTACAAATTAGAAGAATTGATTAAACCTAGTGACTAAATTAGATGGATTGCTAAAGAAGTTGCTTAATCATGAAGGGTCAAATAATAAAAAATGGTAAATATAGAATTTCATGCAATAAGGATAAGTAATTAAGAATTTATGAAGCAATTAGACCAAAATTTGCCAAGTGGAGGCAAATAGCTTAGCAATGTGATAACACCTTGGCCAAGTGGCCATCTTGCTATCATCTCCTCCACTCCACCTTGGCCGAAACACTCATCATCCATCTAGGAAAGAAAAATCACCATTGTTGAGAGGAAGAAAGCTTGCATGAGATCAATTGCATGAAAATTGAATAGCTAGGAAGATTGTAAGTGAATTCTAAACCCTTCCTCCCTAGCAATTTGTTTGAATGAGTGATTGATGATGTTCTTGTTGTGTATGACTTGAATTGGATGAATGTTATGCATGTTAGGGTCATGCTAGCTTCAATTAGAACCTGGAAATTGAATGCTAGAAACTAAATTGCTAATGAGATATATGTATAGTTTCTGGAAAAATTGAGGAATATGAACATGGTTGGAAACAATCTTGATTAGGGACTGTTTTGATAGGGAAAATGTGTAAACATGTCAAATGAACATAGAATCATGTTTGATCATGTTTCTAGGTAAAATGAAGATTGAATTGAATACATATGTTGCTGGAAAATGACAACAACTAATTGAACTAGTTAAATTATGTAATGGACTGCCTAGTTGATGAATTGGATGTGTAAATGTGATCAAATAGATCAAATTAGGTTCATCATGATAATGCCCTGTTTTAAGAACATTTCTAGGTTAATTATGATGACCTAGACATGTAAGAACATGAACATGAATGAAATTGCCATGTTAGGACCTTGCTAAAATAAGTTAAGAAGCTAGAAATTCAACCTAGTGTAATATGCCCAGAATGCTCTGTCCTGGTCAGTGACTTTGAAAAATCACTATAAATTGTGAATAATGAATTTATGGCTGAAATTTTTATGGACAACACCTTGGTATGTATAAATTCATTAGGAGAAAACAGAACTGAACTCTGGGTTGTATACTGAAATGTATAGAAGAAAAACTAGGGACAGTGCAAATTGTCTAGTGTAGCAAAATGCCCTATCTTTAGGTTAAAAACTGAACTAATTGGCAAAGAACTAAAATTCAAGCCTGATATGGTCATAAATAAATTTTTTGTTATCTTTCCAACGGTGTAAACCAATTGAAATTCCGACGTACGAAATGAAAGTTACGCATGATTTAGTGACTAGAGTGCAAGTTGCCTGGCAGCAGCAGTATAGCCAATTGCACACTGTTTTGTGGCATTTTGTAAACTGTCTTGTAAAGAGTTTTAGGCCTTTGATTATGCCTTATTTTACATGAACTAGAATGTAGAAAAGTGTAGTTAAGTGTAATGGAAAATGTATATGAGCATGCTGCCAAATTTGTGAATGTTGTGTGCTTGTAACTTTGTCTTGATTTGGTGATCATATGATCATTATTTTTGACATGTGTTTGTACTTGTAATGTGATAGAACCAGGAGTAAACTTGGTGGAAGAGGATAGAGTGGATCATCCTAAAGCCAAGAACAAAGGAGTGTGGATCCAAGACTGGCTAGCTTGGAGTATTGCGAGTGTAGTTACCTCTAGGGTTAGGACTAGGTCCTAACCAATGTATTCTTGTTACATTCTTGAAATGTTAAATGAACCTAGTCATGGACATGACCTAATAAGGGAAGAATGACTCGTAATGCATGAAACTAGATCACAACTTGATTTACATGATCAATTCAAATGCTAAGCATGTTTGTATGGTATATTGGTGCTTGTATGTGGCATGATACTTGTGATTGAATGCTAAAGAACATGCTTGAGATATCATCTCATCTTGGTGAAATGAAACATGAAACTACTTGATATGTGAGCTATGGCTTAATGGCCTAAGGGCCTAATATGAAATGGACTTGGTTGACATGATCTTGATCTTGAAACACTTGAATAAATGGTAAATCGAACAACCTTGGTAGCTAGTTGGACTAGGTAGAAGGGCATGCCTTAGAGTCTAGAGCTTATTGTGTAAGGGTGGACTACGGTCCAGGGCTAAGGCCCCTATTTGGCGATAGACAGAGGGTACGTATGTGGTCTTTGGTGACAGTAGAAGGGTTGACCAGCACTACGGTGCATCTTGTGGCGACAGTTGGTTGGAGACTAGATTACCTATACAAACTAAGTGCCAAAGGGGTTGTTTAATTGATATTACATGAAATAACAATCTAATAACACTTGATACTTGTCTTGAAAGCAATGAATTGAATGTTACTTGCATTGAAGGTCATGATATGTATGTTACTTGTCATGTAAGCATGATTACCTTGATTTCTTGTTTTCCAAGCATGTTGTGCTTGATTCATGAAGTATGAATTCTTGTTGCTTGTACCTTGTTGGCCGAATGTATGATATCCTTAGCTAGGATAATCTTGATGCTCGAAAGCCTATCTAAGTTAACTCTAAGCCTAGCTAAGATCACTCTAATGCTGGAAAGCCTTAGCTAAGTCTATACTTGATTAAATGACTCATGAAACTTGACATAACAATTGGTTAGACTTAGTACTACCTCACTAAGTACATTATTGTACTTATCACTCTCGTTTTCATTCTTCCCAACTACAGGATAAAGGATTCGAGTTTGCTTGATCTTGAAGCCTGTTACCTTGAGAAAGAAGTAACTCACACAAGCTTTGCCTAAGTATGTTTTCATACTTCTTTTGTATATCTCCTAGAATGGTGGCACTAGAATGTATATAGTTAGTTGAACATGCATTTTGGTACTTGTATATAATATCTTGATGGGCCTACTATGTCTTGATATTGGATGATATTAAGAAGTATGTAATGAACTTAAGTTTCATGTAATTGAACGGTGACTGCTGCACATATGATGATGAAATGAAATGATCTAATGTTTGATCTAGTTATAAGTACCATTCGAATGCTTTGTTGAGTACACGTCTTTCTTGAATTGAACATAGGTTGATCGAATCATACTTGCTTGTACTTCATTCGAATGACTTGAACCTAAAGGGTCACTTGTATGTAACAATACTTGATGTATGTGATATGTATGCTTGTATAGATGATTGTTAAATGGTTAAGTAAAGTAAATGACTTGAATGGAACTAGTTTCATGTAAATTGAATGATCAAGAACCATGTTAGCAATTTGGGCTAAAATATACATGTATAAGTCTAAGAAACAAAGAAATGAAATGGAATCATGTTGCACTAGGGTTATTCGAATGAGTATAGGGATAAAATAAAGTGAATTGTTTTGATAAAGTAGTAACTTGTAATGTAAGCATGAAAGAAATTAATCTAAGGGATCTATTCGAATGCCTTGGATAATATTGAAGTCAAATGTGAGTTGCTTGTAACGTAAGTAAGTATGGTTGTTTGATTATTCATGTATTGATTGTATTGTTCTTGCCATTGCTTTCTTGTTAAGTAATGCTCCCGAGTCGGGTTCCTACCAGCCTGAGTAGGGGTTGTTACATTTTAATTGGTATAAGAGCTTTAGGTTTAGTCGATTCTAGGACTAAACCGGGCTATCATGCATCATATAGGATAGTTGTGCCACCTAGGAGGCTTGTATTGAATAGCTTGTGTCTTGCTTATTAAACTGAACACGTAATTGTTCTATTTGAACATAGAATGTCTGAAACAAGACTTGGTCCGGATAATGAAAGTCCTGAAGGCTCCTCGAATGAAGGAGACAGTGTGAGGATCGAGCAGAATCCTCCACAACAACAAACTCAAACCCAAGCCCAAGCTGCTGCTCAATAGGAAGCTCCTGCTATAAATCCTATGCAACAAGAATGTCTCCTAAGTATGAATGAGATGTTCAATCATCTTGTAACTGCTTTGAAACAGGATCATCCTATTGCTCCTCCTGTTGCTGTGCCAAGCAGAGCCCCGATTGACAAGCTGGCTTAACACCGGCCTATACTTTCACTGGCTCTGATGAAGCTAATCCTAAAGTAGTTTAGTACTGGTTAGAGGCCAGTACTTGAATCTTGACCAAGCAATTACCTTGTCCCAATGAACACAAGCTAGAATGTGGCATATCTTTGTTGGCAGATGAAGCTCCAAGCTGGTGGGAAACCACTGCATTGAATGCTCCTGCTGAAGCCGTAACTTGGAAATTCTTCCACAAGGAATTCAAGAAGAAATACATTAGTGAACAGTACCCAGCCGAATGCCGAAAACATTTCTTGTATCTCATTTAAGGTGGCCGACCCATTGAACAATACGTGAGTGACTTCTGTAAATATTGCAAATACGGGTCGGAAGACATCAAGACCGAAGCTGATAAATGTTGGTTGTTCATCGATGGACTGAATGATGAATTGAGTCCAATCTTCACTGCCCTGGGTATCACTGACTTCCAGAATTTAGTGAACCGGGTTATTACAACCGAGATAAAGATAAAGGCCTCTGAGAAACGCAAGAGTGGTAACTCCTGGAAGGACAAATGATCCAGGAATGACGAAAAGCCTCATTGGTAATCAAAGAAAGCTAAACACTCCAAATATCACTCCTTAAATTACTCTCCTATTCAGAAGAGCAATTACATACCGAAACCTTAACCGATAACCAAGCCTTCAGCCCTGATCATCTCTATTGATAGTACGGGGAATTTTGGTAAAGCTGTTCAATATCTGGGATTGTGTTTCTTATGTGGAGCCTCCGGTCATTATATCCAGGATTGTCCTCAGAATCCTAACAAGGTTCCAACTCGAACTCCTGCAAATGCTAATTCAGCTCCGTCTAATCGAAACAAGGGCCCGAGACAAGCTCAGTCTAGGAATTAAAGCAAAAGTAGAGGCCAACATTCGACACCTACACATGAAGAATCCCGAGCCCCTGCTCGAATCTACCACATTCGTGGGAAAGAGAAAGAAGAAGCACCCGATGTTATCGTAGGTACTTTTGAATTAAATTCAAGTTCTGCATATGCTTTGATTGATTCGGGATCTACCCACTCTTTTATATGTTCTTCTATGATTGCTAAGTTAAACTTAAAACTCGAACTTGTTCAGACTAGCCTTGTAGTTTCGAACCCTATAAGAGGAAATATGCCTATTAACTTCCTTTGCAAGCAATCTCCTATAAGCATTCGAAATATACCTTTTCCCATGGACCTTTATGTCTTGCATTCTTGTGAGTTCGATCTAGTGTTTGGACTAGATTGGCTAAGCAAATATGAAGCCTATATAGATTGCCAAAATAGGAGACTGTATCTCTGGGGTTTAGAAAAAGAATCAATCCTCCTAATTGATAGAAAACCGACCTCAATCTTTGCTGCAATGACTATGCAAGATGAATTTGAATTCGGCTTACCTAGTATGCCAATTGTGTCTGAATTCATTGATGTTTTTCCTGAGGAACTCCCTTGTCTCCCTCCAACTAGAGAAGTAGAGCTCGAGATTGAAGTTCAACCTGGAACAACTCTGGTGTCCATCACACCCTATCAAATGACACTTGTTGAATTGAAAGATCTCAAGAAGCAACTCCAAGAGCTACAATACAAAGGCTTTATTCGGCCTAGCTCATCTCCATGGGGTGCTCCAGTCTTCTTCGTTAAGAAGAAAGACGGGACTATGAGAATCTATAATGATTACAGACAATTGAACAAGCTTACTATCAAGAATTGGTATCCTCTCCCAAGGATAGAAGATCTCTTTGATCAACTAAAGGATGCTTCGGTATTCTCAAAGATCGATCTTCAATCGAGATACTATCAAATGAAGGTAAAAGAAGAAGATGTACCCAAGACAACCTTTCGTACTCGATATGGCCACATTAAATTTCTTGTAATGCCATTTGGGTTAACGAATGCTCTGGCTGCTTTCATGGACCTCATGAACCGTGTATTCAAGCCCTATCTTGACAAGTTTGTGGTCGTCTTCATTGATGACAACCTAGTGTATTCTCAGAATAAGGAAGAACACTCTGAACACTTATGAATTGTATTGCAAACTCTCCGAGAATGTCAATTGTTCGCAAAGTTCTCTAACTGTGAAGTTTGGCTATCGAAAGTCTCGTTCCTTGGCCATGTCATCTCGGCAGAAGGAATTAAAGTAGACCTGAACAAAATTCGATCCATCTTGGATTGGAGACCTTCGAGGAATGTTGGTGAGGTCAAAAGCTTTCTCGGTTTAGCCGGGTATTATCGGTGATTTTTCAAAGGATTCTTATCTATTGCCGCAAGCTTGACTAAGCTAACTCGCAAAGATATGCCCTTTGTTTTTTCAAAGAACCAACAACGAAGCTTTGATCAACTTAAACAAGCTCTGACTCATGCACCGGTTCTTATCCAACCAGAATCGGGTAAAGAATTCACTGTCTATAGTGATGCATCTCATTTAGGACTAGGATGTGTCCTAATGCAATATGGAAAAGTGGTAGCTTATGCTTCAAGGCAATTAAAACCACACGAGTCAAACTACCCTACACACGATCTAGAATTGGCAGCTATCGTGTTTGCTCTCAAAATATGGAGGCATTACTTGTACGGGGAGAAATGTAACCTATTCACAGACCACAAGAGTCTCAAATACCTCCTGACTCAGAAATATTTGAATTTGAGACAAAGAAGATGGCTAGAATTGCTTAAAGACTACAATTTGGTTATCGACTACCATCCGGGGAAAGCAAACGTGGTTGCTGATACCCTTAGTCATAAACCATACTCGAGTAAACCTCTAAATCTAAATTCTAGAATATTTCAATCAAATTTAGACCTTCTTAGATTACAAGTAATCCATTTGAACACTTTTATTGTTTTGCAAGAAACTACTCGAAAATCTCTCTTAGTAATCTTGTGTATTCTTTATAGCTTCCTTGGCTATCAATGCTTATTTTCGTTTATCCAAAGGACGAAAATTCTTGTCTGAACTTCAAGTTAAATCTAGCTTGATCTCGAGAATCAAAGAACTCCAGCAAACTGATCCAGATCTTCAGAAGATCATATCCAAGCTAGACTTTGAGTCTAATTCTGACTTCTCCCTTAAGTCAAATGGACTCCTCTATTTCAAGGATAGAGTATGTGTTCCTAACAATGAGGAACTAAGACAAGAAATGTTACAAGAAGCTCACCAAAGCACTTTCTTGATTCACCCGGGATCAGTTAAGATGTACAAGGATCTTAAGCCACTATATTGGTGGCCGGACATGAAATCGGCTATCACAAACTTCGTATCGAAGTGTCTAACTTGTCAGAGAATCAAAGCTGAGCATCAAGTCCCTACTGGATTGCTCTAACCTATCAAATTCCCTCAATGGAAATGGGATCGGATTACAATGGATTTCGTTACTGGTTTTCCTTCCACTCCAAGAAATAATGATGTTGCATGGGTGATTGTTGATAGATTCACAAAGTCTACTCACTTCATCCCCGTTCGAATGAACATGAGCTTGGAAACCTTAGCCGAGCTATACATCCGTGAAGTGATTCGATTACACGGTGTACCTACAACTATAATCTCTGATCGTGACCCTAGATTTGCTTCTCGATTCTGGAATTCCTTACAGAAGGCTCTAGGAGCTAAAGTGCATCTTAGTACAGCCTTTCATCCTCAATTAGATGAACAATCTGAAAGAATCATTCAAGTGCTCGAAGATATGTTACGTGCTTGTGTTTTAGACTTCCGAAAGAATTGGTAGAAATCTCTACCCCTAGTAGAGTTTGCTTACAACAATAGCTACCAGACATCTATTCAGATGGCTCCCTTCGAAGCTCTATATAGAAGATGATGTACAACTCCCTTGTGTTGGTATGAATTAGGAGAAAGCAAGGTTTTAGGACCTCAATTGCTTAGAGAAACTGAAGAACAAGTGAAGATCATTCATGATCGATTAAAGGTATCCTTTGATAGGCAAAAAGCTTATGCTGACTTGAAAAGCAGAGACATCCAATACAATGTTGGAAACAAGGTCTTCCTCAAAGTATCTCCTTGGAAGAAAGTCTTCAGATTTGCAAGAAAAGGAAAGCTCAGCCATCGGTTTATTGGACCATTTGAAATCATTGAAAGGATTGGTCCAGTGGCTTATCGATTGGCACTTCCTAGTGAATTTGATAAGATCCACAATGTCTTCCATGTCTCTATGCTCAGAAGATATAGGTCTGATCCATCTCATGTTCTTGAGCCTGAAGAAGTGGATGAACCACCTGATTCTGCCACAACCTCCATTTATATATGCTTCATGGCTCATATAGACATGCTGACAGAGGTTCTTCGGTCCAAGTCTACAAGGGATGAACCACCTGATTCTGCCACAAGCTCCTTGGTCCGTTGTCTCCACCTCACTTCTTCAATGCCTTCTCTTTTTGGCATTGAATAATGGTGTGGTGAGCGTGGATTACCCTCTGATTAAGGTAACCAGTTATGATGGCACACCAATGCTTCACGACTAACAAAGCTAATGGTCGAATCGTTGGCTACAACGAACTCTAGGGACGCTATTGTCACCATGCTAAGAATGAATGCAAAGAGCAGGAAAGATAGGGTGACAACTTCTTGCCACTCTCTTCCGAGGGGTGTGACAAAATGATGATGGGATGACAACATCTCGCCCTAAAATTGTGGGCCACAAGACAACAACTTTGCCTCTTCGACAAAATGCTTCACACCACCTCTAACTACACGAGATGCCATAAGAACTCTAGAAATACCTCGTATGCACCTTTCACCAGCTCAAATCGGGTGTATGCGAGGTCTACCCCAAGTATGCCCTGGGTGCTTGAAACGACAATGATAGAAGACTATGGATCATCTAACATGGATGCTGCCGGAGTAATCACAATAGAAGCCATAGAGAAGAACCATTAACACAAATGCTCACAAACATCCAAGACTTGGCTTGCAAGGAAGCGTTCATGTAGTAAGTCATTCCTCTTCCCAAACATTGTTATCAATGGGCTCGAGGAAGTTGTCCAAGCTCCCTGAAACCAAAACGGAGAAAAGATGAATCAATACAACTCAAGCCTTTAGCAACACCCTTTCAACAAGCGCTTCCCCTATAGACCTCCAGGTATTAGAGAATAAATCTTATTGGATAAGTACTCCCTAAGAAGCTGATAGTACCCTAGAAAGTTGCTTGATACCTAGGTAATTGGTATACTCCCTAGGAAGATCTACTTCAACTACTCTGTAAATGAACAAATGTATTCCTTTGAGCAAATTAATGGTAGAATGGTGCAATTGCTATACTAATGCATGAGTACATCCTTTGATGGATGAATTATCTTAATGAGTATTTGGACGAATATGTGAATATCTAAAGTTATTGATAACTTTTTTCTTTCCAAATGCTCCTATATGTTTTCACATTTTAGTTCGTCAATGTCATCAGTTTCGTTGGAAACATTATCTGTTAACTCTGCTCACCCAATTCCTCAGACATTGGGTTTTTCTCTGAGGCCGTTGAGATACCTATACTCTCATGTCTTAAACGACACCTAATATGCAAGAGTGTATATGTTTGCTTCGGCAAATGTCCTTGTTGCGTGATTTAAGTACAACACAAAAGGTGCAAGTGAACACTTTGCAAGTAATAGTATAGATTAAGATCGTCTCCAAAGGGATTAGTGAAACTTTGGCTTCTAGCTTCTTGCACTGAAAGAGAATAACATTGAAAGTTTTAGGTGGTGATAAATAACTAGCAAAATAAACTAAGTAGCGTAAAGTAAATATAGAAGAAGTAATCGGTATGAGAGATTAGGTCGGGTTATCGTGAGTAGTGGTGCAATTGCCGAATGAATTGTTGTGGCTGTAATTGCTTAGGCAAGTAGGCTGCCACGAAAACTGGGTTTAGTAGAATGTCGTGGCAACTGGGTTTAGTAGAATGTCGTGGCAACTGGGTTTAGTAGATTACCATGGCAACTGGGTTTCCTCCTTCAATGTTCGACGGAGTGTTCTTCAATGCCTTCGTGTTATCCCTAACCGAAGAACTAATGTTTACACAAGCCTTGGTGATGCATCCCTGCATTAACCTTGGGTGAGGAACATCGATCTTTGCACTCTTCTTAGCCGCTGAAATCTGATCCTTATTACTAAGGTGAATTAATTTCCACCATGGTTGTTTAAATGAAAATCGTATCCACTCATTTTGTGAATCTAGCTCTCTCGAGCCTAGATAACGGATAGAATCAAGTTCTTTTCCCAACTTACTTGAAGCAAAAACAAAGAACCAAGAATAGATAAACAATGAATTTATTGAATTAAAAACTAAAACTATTAATTCGTCTCTACACACCAATAAAACTTGATAACCCAAGACAAATTAATCTAGTTCATGGCTGGGTAAAAAGAAAACACAAAAGAATAATACCCAGACATGGGATCGCACGATACAAGCCAAATTAATCCCTCTTGCGATCCAATCTCACTCTCCCAATCGACTCTCCTATGTTTATTGTTGTGATCTCCTTAAATAGGTAAGGAAAGAGAGTCAAAATGTGTGTAGAATCCATGTAAATAGATCTCTAACTGATTAGACACTTGAATTTGAATCTAGGATAATTATCCTTTAAGTTTGAATAAATCTGCAGATAATGGCTTTTATTGCGACTTGCCATGAAGTCCTTCAGCAAATGGTTCAACAAGTCCTCATCCTTATCCTAACTTGCCAAGTCATCATTTGACAATTTACTCAACAACTCATTCTACACAAAATAGAGCAAAACAACAATGATTTCTCCACAAAAACCATCAAAACATAAAGCCAAACTAATAGATAAGGAAACTGCGAAACTATGCATGAATGACTAAGAATGCAACTGAAATGAGCCTAAGTCTAACAATAATATGAGTAAAAATGGTAGAAAATATAGTAATTTTACACACTTAACAATCCTCTCAATTTATTCGGCAACAAAGATTTTTGCACTCTTGTGTCTCAAACAACACTTGATCTGCAAAAATACGATGGTTGGCATGCCATCCATGCCCTTAGAAACACCGACTTTATAAAAGTACATATAAATTGAATACCTCAACTATTTCAATAGAAAACATTTATGTTTTTCTCCAAGGGCATCGAGATGCCTACACCCATGTGTCCTAAGTGACACCTAATCTGCAAGAGTGTAGATGTTTTCCCAGAAGATGTCGCCTCCACTAAATAGATGTTGAATGGCTCGTTAATTAAACAAATCATACATGCTTATGCGAAGCCACAAATGATATTAGTTTACACACCTCTTTCTAACAAATTGGAGATGTCTGTGCGGAGCCACATATGATATTAGTTTATACGCCTCCACCAAAACAAATAAGAAACAATTGTGCAGAGCCACATATGACAATAATCTAAATGCTTCCGCCAAATCAATGCTAAAAGAATCATTGATCCAAACAACCCAGAGATACCTATCATTTACAAATACTGTTGTCGTTTCCTTATTCGGAGCGTTAAGCCACTTACTGAAAGAATAATGATTTTGATGGCTAAAAATATAAGTACATCATTTAGGGCTTGAAGACTAGGGCTTGGGTTGACAAGTGAGGCACCTTCAACTCATGATTCGAGGATAAGCCCAAAATGAGTAAAGGAAGGTGTGATTTCATTAATAGGCAACAAATACAAAAATATTATAACTACAAATAATTGCCTAAACCTAACTAAGAGAGGAATCAACATTGGACCTTCTAGTGATAATGTGTTCTTTATCCAGCTCCTCAATATAATCTTTGATGCCAGCAAGCTCACCAGTAACTATTTTCCCATCAAGAACTTTCTCTTGAGGTAAGTCGTTAATAGAATCTTGAGCGATGGCCTCTGGGATATCCTCATCCATTGGAATGCTAATAGCCCCTAAGGATAAAGTTTGGCCTTTTAGTTTTGGATTTGTGGCATAATGCATGATAATCTCTTAACCAAAATGTCATCTCTCCCAAAATGACTAAAAGGATCAAAGCCCAACATCTCAAGATCTACACAAATTTCCCAGTAGTGGCGTATATTTTGATAATTCATATCGATTGGGCCGAGCATTCTATGAATAACGTAGATGATGCTGTATTCGTACGTCTGAACCAAGTCTCTAAATCTGGCTAGTTGATGATTAACCACCTTCTCCATTTTGACCTGGTCTGCTTGTAGCATGACAATTTTTTTTGCAGAGAACTTCTAAATTTTTCCTGGCTTTTTGGAGCTACTCATCTATCCTAAAACTCACATTTTTCTCCTTTTGTGTCGCTGCTTGAGCAGTCGCGACTTCACCATCACCCTCTACGGCTCGAAGGTTGGTCACTTTAATTGCATAAACATAATCCTTTTGACCTTTCTCCAACCGTGTGCACCATTGTTGAGCCTTAGCCAACTCTTTCCGGACTTTAGCTATCTCCTTCCTCAAGCCCTTAACATTACCATTAGACTATCAAAGCTTTGCATCTTTAATAGCAACCTCCCTTTTATATTATTGCCCTTACTAAATAGCTTGAGCTAGGCCAACACTCTCCTCTTTGTTAGCCTCCTAAAGCAGCTCCACTACTCTAATAATCGAGCTCAATTCTTGAAAGGCCTCCCTCAACGCCTCTGCATACTTGTCGCTCTGGATCTAGAAGAAAATTTGGATCCACCATTTTCGATAGTGAGCGACCTTATCTTGATTATTAAAAGGTTTTTAGTTAGACTTATTTAGATAGAGAAGATCTCGAAAGTATATGTAGAACCCCACATGATGTAAGGGCTTCTATTGATGAATACTCCTTGCTTGAATGATGTTGAAGGTAGCCCCTTGATTGTTGGATCTAGCAAGGAAGAAAGAAACCTACAAGCAAGATAGACTCAAACAGAAGGTTTTAGGGTAGGCAATTGTAGGGTAATTTGGATGGGCTTTGAAAAGAAAATAAAGAAGAAGATGATGGTAAGTTTAGGTGGGCTTGTAGGGTAATGGCTTAAGAAAGAAAAGGGGTTGGTTGGAAGATGATAAAATTATAGTATCTTAAAGAAAACTCAAGGAAGAACATAGGCTATATGGAGCCTAAACCCGAACCATATATTGTATCTTTATGGGGTGGTAATAAGGACTTGGACCCACTATCTATAATGAGATAGGAACATCAAGTATCAAGATGAAAAGAGGGTGATGCCACAAGCAAAGCTTGATAAGTCGATAAAGTTCTAAAAAGAACAAGTAGAGAGAATAATCTCACAAAGAAATATGTATTGAGAATATGTTTTGAGGTGTGTTACAAAAGTGAAAATGAACCCCTATTTATAGTTTTTTAAGGGGCATGACCGAAAAGGGCATGGTGCCCATTCGAAAAACTTGTGCCTCTCTCCTTTGCTTCTTCAACTATTTGGCTAAGGAGGAGTCTCCTTACAAATGCATTTCCCTCCAAAAGTGGCACCAAAACAAGTTTCCCTCTAAGGGTGACCGGTCATGATGCTTGGGGAAGGAACATGCCCTTTAGGTGTTGAGCTGTAGATGGTAGCTGGAGCTGAGATAAGTTGATTGAGCTAGGTGTGAGCTGGATTGAGCTGAGCTAGCTAGCTGAAGTTCTTAGCTCAAAGTTGAAGTTGTTTTTGAGCTGTTCTAAGCTGGCCTTAGCTAGGTGAGCTAGTTCTTAAGCTTTGTGAGCTTCCTTTGTATGATTCTCTAGGTATGTGAGTTGCCTTTGGACTCCATGAGCTAATCTAAGCTTAACTGATCGTTCTTGAGCTAAACCGAGCTAAAATTGGATTGCATGAGCTAGACCGAGCTACTATTAATTATGTCCTTCAGCCATGCCCCTATATAAGACAAGTAAACAATGGAATTAGATGTGTTTAAGCTGAAAATAAAACTATAAAACCAAAGTTTGATTTTAATATAACAAATTGATTAAGGACTTATTTGAAAAAGAAAAAAATAGTATCTCAAAGACTCACAATTGACAAGGATTTTTCAAGTACAAAATTATTCAAAGTAAAAAACTTAAACCCTATAATTTTTCTAAGTGTTTTTGAAGCTAAATTCGAGTTTTACACACAGGCATATCGATACACCCTTAGGCGTTTCGATACAGGCTTAAATTAAAAGGCCACTGTAAGAATTTGTTTCGATTCGGTTCCATTTGTATCGATACGACCTTCATATGGGCTAAGTATTTTACTCAGGTATTTTGATACGGTTCCATCCATTTCGATATGCCTTCATACAGGTATCGATACGGTTGTTCATGTACCAATACGAGTAGTTGAAGATGTGCATTTATGGTGGGAAAAAGAGGAGCCAATGGCTATATTTATGACTTCAACCACCCAAATGGCTAGAAATCAATGAGAAGGTATAAAAGCAAGTCTCAAAAGCCTCAACAACAACTATTGAACTTATTTGCAACATCCAAGCACATATCCAAACTTTCTTGAGCTAAAGAGTCAAATACTTGTAACCCCAATTGAGTGTATTTTCATTGTTTTATCTTTTATCAACTTGGGGAGTGTGATATATTATAATTGGGCAAAAATCCACCTATTTGAGAGGTTATTTATTGCTTTCCTATTTCTCTTTGTAAAGAGTGAAGTGGATCAATCTTTGGGTAGAAAGATTGGTAGTTTGTAACGGTTTCCTCCTAAGTCGAGAAAAAGGGAAGAATTCTAGTTAGTGAATTGTTAAAATCCTCAGTTAGGTGCTAGGGTAGTGGATGTAGAGCTTGTTCAAAGCTTGAACCACTCTAAAATCCTTGTGTCTCCTATTTCCAATTTTCTTTTTGCACCCTTCATTTTTTAAACTACCAATTCATCCCCTCTTGGTGATTTGCCATCAATTGATCAACTCAACAATTGGTATCAGGGCTACACTTACTAGAAGGATTAACACCCTCTTGAGGAGATCTTTGGAAGAATTTGATCAACCTATATCAAGCAATGGCATCCACCTCCGAGCCAAGCATGTATGAGTCACAATCGATCACCAAACCACCCTTCTTCAATGAGGATAACTATCCCTATTGGAAGAATAGGATGAGCCTCTTCAACAAGTCCAACAATCCCTATGAAGAGAGATGAAGAAGGAAGACAAATTCCAAAGACAAAGGTGGAAATGGGTGAAGATGATCGAAAGAAATTGCAAGTCAATGACAAGGCCTTGCACATGCTATTTTGCTCTCTTGGACCGGACATCTACTCAAAAGTGTCCTCAATCTCAAGCAGAAAAGAAGTATGGGACACACTTGAGACAATCTATGAAGGGACAAACGATGTCAAGGAGACGAAGATCAGGCTTCTCAATCTTAGTTATGAGAATTTTAAGATGGAGGCCAATGAGAGCATAACGAAGATGTTCGACCACTTCTCTATCATTGTAAATGGTCTCAAGGGCTTCGGTGAGATCATTCTCGAAGATAAGTTAGTCCGGAAGCTCCTCTAGTCTCTTCCAAAATCATGGGATAGAAAAAGAACGACAATCATCAAAGCTAGAGATTTGAAGATTCTCAAGCTTGATGCTCTTGTTGGATCCCTCCTTACTCATGAGATTATGAAGCAAGGAATGGAAGAAGGGAAAAAGAAAGAAGATAAGAAAGTGGAGAAGAAAGAGAGTAAAAAGAAGAAGCTTGGAATTCTCTCAAAGCTTCCTTTGATGAGAGCGATTCAAGCGAGGAGGAAGACGAAGAGATGGCCATGCTAGCCAAACGTTTCACTCGGTTCACGAAGTTCAACCGAGGTAGGAAATTCAACCGAATGAGAGACTTCAAAAACAAAGACAAAGAAAAAGAGAAGGACCAACTCATATGTTATGAGTGCAAGAATCCGGGGCACATCCGAACCAAGTGTCCGCAACTCAAAAAGAAAAGCTTCATGAAGAAGAAGAAGCTCAAGGCCCAACTTGCCACTTGGAGTGATGAAGAATCATTCGAGGAGAAGGAGTAAGAGGGGGCCAATCTTTGCATCATGGCCTTTGAGGAGGACCAAATAGTAAACTCTAACTCATCATCTCTTAATCTTACTTATGATGAATTATATGATGCATATGATGAGTTGCAAGATTTTTACGATGAGTTAGTTGAAAAATTCAAAGAATCAATTTTGAAAAACAAGAAAACTACTTTCGATTTAAAAACTCAAAATGATTTTCTTTTAAAAACTAACTCAGAATTGGAAAATAAAGTTTTATATTTGATAAATCTTTCAAATGAGTTTAAAAAGAAAAACTGGATTTAGAAAAACTTCTTTACGATTTCTAAGATTATCACACAAAGGAGGTGGATAATCTTAAAACTTCTCTTACTATTGGGAAAAGTGTTTTTGAAAAAGGAAGTTCTTCAAAAACCCAATATGTTAAGAGAAAGCCTTTTAACCCTAAACAAATAAGCTTTCAAAAGCAATCTAGAACTAAAAGAATTAGGAGTGTATGGATTTCTAACAAACTTGTTGTTTTTAACAATATGAATGCTATTGCTTCTCGGATTCCTAAGGGAACCAAGTTTTTGGGAGCTAATACTCATGGACCCAAAATGATTTGGGTACCAAAAGTCAAGAACTAATTCTTTGTTTGTAGGGGGAGCATTGCTACAAGGCCAAAGCTTCAAGCAGAAACACATGGTACCTTGATAGTGGATGCTCAAGACACATGACCGGTGACAAGAGTAGATTATTGGAGCTCAAACCAAAAAGTGGAGGAGTGGTGACATTTGGTGACAACTCCAAAGGCCACATTGAAGGCATTGGCTCTATTGGTAATCACTCGTCAATCTTTATTAAAAATGTACTTTATGTAAACGGTCTTAAACATAACTTGTTGAGCATTAGTCAATTTTGTGATAAGGGTTTTAATGTTCTATTTGATGTTAATGGGTGTAAAATCATGAACATTGAAACTAATAAGATAATGCTCATAGATCATCGCATAAGTAATATCTACATGGTGCATTTAGATGACATACATACATCCAATGCATGCTTTGTGGCACATAATAAACATGATACATGGTTAAGGCATAGGAAACTAGGACATGCTAGCATTAGTGTTTTAGAGAAATTGGTTTCCCTAAATCTAGTAAGAGGTTTACCTAAGCTAAATTTTTCTTAAGATAAAATTTGGGATGCATCTGCTAAGGGTAAACAACAAAGAACCTCATTTAAATCCATTAATGATGTTTCTACTAATAGATGTTTACAATTGATCCATATGGATCTCTTTGGGCCAATTAGGACTATGAGCTTGGGTAGTAAGTCATATGCATATGTGTTAGTAGATGACTATTCTAGATACACTTGGTTTCTCTTCTTAAGTACTAAGGATGAGGCTTTAGAAAAATTCATCACGTTTTCAAAAATCACCCAAAATAATCTTGATATTAAAATTTCACATGTTAGAAGTGATCATGGAACCGAATTTCAAAATATGGGTTTTGAAGATTTTTGTAATGAAAATGGTATTAGCCATAATTTTTGGCTCCTCGTACTCCTCAAGAAAATGGGGTAGTTGAGAGGAAAAATAAAACTTTAGAAAAAATGGCTAGGACCATGCTTTGTGAAAATAACTTACCTAAATATTTTTGGGCGGAAGCCACTAATACAGCTTTCTATATAATTAATAGAGTAATGATTAGGACTATTTTGAAGAAAACATCTTTTGAGATTCTAAAATAAAATAAAAAACTAACATTAGCTATTTCTACCATTTTGGCTGTAAATGTTTTGTTTTAAACAATGGAAAAGATAATTTGGGTAAATTTGATGTCAAAAGTGATGAAGCTATTTTTCTAGGTTACTCTTTAAACTCTAAAGCCTATCGGGTATTTAATAAAAGAACTTTGGTTGTATAAGAGCCTATACATATTGTTTTCGATGATAACCTCCTTCCGAGGAAGGATTCTTGTGATTATGATGATGTAGGGATCATTGAAGCCATTGATGGAGGACAAACATCAAAGGTGGATGCGATTCCAAGAAAATAAGAGGAACCACAAGATCCACCTCTTGAAGCCTTGAAGGACATGGCTCTTGAGGAAAAGGAGGTCACCTACCTAAGGGAGTTCAACTATGTCAAAGGTGGTGAAATTTTGGGTGATCCATCCAAAGGGGTAACCACTAGATCCTCTCTCAAACTTATGAATAATTTTGCATTTATTTCATGCATTGAGCCTAAGAATATCAAAGAAGCATTAAAAGATGATTTTTGGATATTGGCCATGCAAGAAGAACTTAATCAATTTGAGATAAGTAAAGTATGGACATTAGTTGATAGGCCTAGTAATCAATCTAAAATAAGAACTAATTGGGTCTTTAGAAACAAACTAGATGAGAGTGGTAACATAGTGAGAAACAAGGCTAGACTTGTTTCTCAAGGTTACACTCAAGAAGAGAGAATAGATTTCGATAAAACATATGCACCCGTAGTTAGGATGGAAGCTATTAAGATGCTTCTTGTATTTGCATGCTTTCATTATTTCAAGCTTTTTCAAATGGATGTAAAAAGTGCTTTTCTAAACGGTTTTATAAATGAAGAAGTGTATGTAGAACAACCATCGGGTTTTGAAGATTCAAAATTTCCAAATCATATTTTCAAACTCACCAAAGCTTTATATGGTTTAAAACAAGCTCCTAGAGCTTGGTATGAAAGGCTTCCAAACTTTTTAATTGAAAAAGGTTTTGAAAAAGGCAAGGTGGATACTACACTTTTCATTAAAAGATATGGCAATGACATCTTAGTAGTTCAAATTTACGTTGATGATATTATTTTTGGTTCTAATAATGAGTTTTATTGCCAATAATTTTCTAAGCTAATGCAAGGTGAATTTGAGATGAGCGTGATGGGGGAGCTTTCATTTTCTTGGGGCTCCAAATCAAGCAAAGGAAGGATGGCACCTTCATCAATCAAGCCAAGTACATCAACGATATGCTCAAGAAGTTTGGTTTGGAGAACATAAAGCCTCAAGCCACACCAATGAGCTCATCTATTAAGCTTGACAAAGATGAATGAGGTAAGTGTGTCAATTCTAAGCTTTATCGTCCAATGATTGGCTCTTTGCTTTACCTTACCGCAAGTAGACCCGACATCATGTTTAGTGTTTGCTTGTGTGCTAGGTTTCAAGATAGCCCTAGAGAATCGCACCTAGTAGCCATTAAGAGAATCTTTAGATACCTTAGAGATACACCTAGTTTAGGACTTTGGTATCCTAGAGATTCCTCCTTTGATCTTCATGCCTTCTCGGATGCGGATTATGGGGGATGTAAGATAGATAGGAAAAGTACCTCTGGAACATGTCAATTCTTAGGTAGTATGCTCGTATCTTGGTTCTCTAAGAAATAAAATAGCGTACCCTTATCTACCACCAAAGCGGAGTACATATCCTTAGGGAGTTGTTGTGCTCAAGTCCTTTGGATGAAGCAACAACTCTTAGACTATGGTGTTAAAGTAGATACCATACCCCTTAAGTGTGACAACACTAGTGCCATTTGTCTCACTAAGAATCTCATCCAACATTCTAAAACCAAACACATAGAGATAAGACATCATTTCATTAGGGATCATGTCTTAAAGAATGATGTTATTCTAGAGTATGTTGATACCTCAAACCAACTAGCTGACATATTTACTAAACCATTAGACAAAGAACACTTTTGGATTCTTAGGAGAGAGTTAGGTCTAACTAGCCTATCTTAACCTTTTAGAGCCCTTTAGTGCCATAAATTTGCTTGAAATTGAATGATGATCATGCTTTTGTGATTTTGCTTCTTGATGAATCTATGCTTGTTGCTATGGGGAGTATTTATCTATCTTATTCTATTCATGTTGTTCATACATCATACACATGTATTTCGGTTCAAATAAGATCAAACTTTTGAGCAACTTGTGGCCCAAAATGCATTTTCTGGGTTATTCGTATCGAAACGGGTAAAGGTGTTTCGATACACCATTCTTGACTCAACCCAGATTGCATTCCTTAGCACAAGTGTATCGATACGGGTTCAAGAACAGGTTTTGATACAGGTAAGTCTGTATCAAAATGGTGCCTATGTTTTGACACACTTGTATCGATACGCCATGTGGCGTATCGGTACGCGCAGCCATAGATTCTTTAAATGAGTTTTTAATGAGTGTCCAACTTTAAATCAAACTTTTAAACCATTATTCATCCGAAACCATAGTTTTTCAACTATAAATACCCATCAAATCCTCTTGTTTTTTACACAAAATTTTGAGGGTTTTTGTTCAACAAACCAAGTCTAAGATCTCTCATCAAATTGGTGCATTATCATCCATCCATTCTTCCAATTTCCTCAAATCAAGGTATAAACTCTTTTTTTTTTTCTTTTTTTGTTTAGTTTCGTATACTGTTTTTAACTAATTATTTTTGTACAAAAAGTATACATATTGTACGGGTTTTAATGTTTTTGCAAAAATTCATTCAAAATCTGAAATTTTTTATTCGAATATAAAAATATACCGTATATTTTTAAATCTATTTTTCCAAATTTCTTTTTACCAAAATATTTCTAAAATTATATTGTACAGATTTTCATTAATACCTTGAATTTTGGATTACATATTAGATTGAATTTGATGATTTATGCATACATATGTTTTGTGCCTAAATTGTTTTTCAGATTATCTATGGCACAAAGAAAAAGAGCTAGAACAAGCGAGATTGGTGAGTCTTCAACCGAAGACAATTCGGCACATCCCAAACTTAGTTTCATTTATCAAAAGAGTTTTCCAACCACGACAGCTTTAAATACTTCAAGCAATACCAAAACTACAAAATCCACCGCAAAAGAGTAGCATTTGTTCCTTTTTTAGACTCTGAACATTTCAAGTTCAAATATCTTCATCTTTTGATATGTGAGAACTTTATTCAATTTTTGACTATCCTCGGGTTTTTGTACTATAACCTTGTTTTGGTTTTCTTTGCTAATGCTCAGTGCATCCCCAATCAAGACCGTTCTAAGGTCATTTCTATTGAGTCATTCTTAATGAGGAATAAATTTCGTATTGATGTCCAAACTCTAGTCAATGTCTTTGGGTTCGAAGATGAAGGAATCGACGATGAAGACTCCTTGGGACATGTTCTTGGCGGTTCTGTCACAGTTCTTGATGCTCATGATCGCTTCTTGCATCTCATGATCACTTGGTGGTTTCAGCCATCCGGTGATAAGTTTTCTACTATCCAACAAGTGGACGACTTTTGGATAAGATGTTTTCATGATGAGAAGCAGCCCAATCTTGCTCAAATAATGTCCGCGGAGCTAGTTTACCTCATCCAACATCGACACACCCCTCTAGTTTCATCCTTCACTTATGGAACAACTTTTGAGTTACTTGTTTACTCAATTGGAGATCGATTGGTCGCAAGACTTTCCCAAGCCTCTTACCAATCCCATTGATGAGCGCTCCCTTGTTCGTGCAAAGTTTCACTATTTTAGTGGTGAGTGACTACGTCTCGCTGAGCTTTCACATGATGCAATCCCTGAAAAACTGAAAGCTCCTCCACAAGCCACCCCTCAAGCTCATGCAGCTCCTCCGACTGTGGATGCTCTCATAGATTATCTCAATGAGCAATTCACTTCATTGAAGATAACCATGAACGAAGGGTTTGCGGCCATTGATACTCGATTTACTCCCTTGGAGGATTGAGTTCAAGCCATTGAAAGCCAACAAGGTTCGATGAACATATCTCTTACGGCTTTTCATGAAGAATGGAGACAATCTCAGGCTACTCAAACCTATGAAGAAGATGAAGATTAAGAGGACGAGGATGATGAGGATGAGGATGCTCCATAGACATACATTGCATATCATATTAGGCTTTTTATTTTTATGCACCTATGCTATTTACTCTATGAACTTATGCTTTGATTTTAGTTTGTTTTAAGTTGGATTTGGATTATGTTGCTTTGGATTTTCAATGATAAGTATGTTTCTTTGATTATGCTTTGAATTATGATAAGTATGTTGCTTTGAATTATCCTTTAATATCATTGATTTTGATCTAACAAAAAAGGGGAGAAGAAAGCTTAAATTTTCTAAAATGTTTTTAAACCTATTGTAAAGTAAGGGGGAGTTTTTCACAAAGACTTAAAAATTTAACTTAGTTTTGTTATATCAAAAAGGGTGGCGTTTTTTAAACCTATCTTAAAGTAAGGGGGAATTTTTCACAAAGACTTAAAAATTTAACTTAGTTTTGTTATATCAAAAATGGGGAGATTGTAAAACCAAAGTTTGATTTTGATATAACAAATTGGTTAAGGACTTATTTGAAAAAAGAAAATAAATTTTTAAGTATCTCAAAGACTCACAATTGACAAGGATTTGTCAAGTACAAAATTATTCAGAGTCAAAAACTTAAACCCTATAAATTTTTCTAAGTGTTTTTGAAGCTAAATTCAAGTTTTACGCCCAGGCGTATCGATGCGCCCTTAGGCATTTCGATACGGGATTAAATTAAAAGGCCACTGTAAGCATCTTTTTCGATATGGTTCCATCTGTATCGATACGGCCTTTATATGGGCTAAGTATTTTACTCAGACATTTCGATACGGTTCTATCCGTTTCGATAAGGCCTTCATATTGGGTTTAAGATTTAAGCACATCGTACTAATACGGCTACTGGCGTATCAATACGGTTGTTGAGATTTTTCATTTATGATTCAAACATTACCTTGTCAGTTATTGGGAACATGCGTTTTTAAAATTCAGTTAACCCGTATCGATACACCCATAATGCGTACCAATATAGGTTTAGACAGTAGCCCAAGTGAGCAAAATTTCATCGATACGGCCTTGCCCGTATCAATACGCCCCTTTGTTTTACACTAAGATTGTACTGATACGGTCCCTCGCGTATCGATACGTCCCTGCATAAATTGTACACAATGGCTCTTTCTATTTTGAGAGAGGTATCGATACGGTTGTTCATGTACCAATACGGGTAGTTGAAGAAGTGAATTTATGGTGGGAAAAAGAGGAGCCAACGGCTATATTGATGACTTCAACCACCCAAATGGCTAGAAATCAATGAGAAGATATAAAAGCAAGTCTCAAAAGCCTCAACAACAACTATTTAACTTACTTGCAACATCCAAGCACATATTCAAACCTTCTTGAGCTAAAGAGTCAAATACTTGTAACCCCAATTGAGTGTATTTTCATTGTTTTATCTTTTATCAACTTGGGGAGTGTGATATATTGTAATTGGGCAAAAATCAACCTATTTGAGAGGTTATTTATTGTTTGCCTATTTCTCTTTGTAAAGAGTGAGGCGGATCAATCTTTGGGTAGAAAGATTGATCGTTTGTAACGGTTTCCTCCTAAGCCGAGAAAAGGGGAATAATTCTAGTTAGTGAATTGTTGAAATCCTTAGTTGGGTGCTGGGGTAGTGGATGTAGAGCTTGTTCGAAGCTTGAACCACTCTAAAATCCTTGTGTCTCCAATTTCCAATTTTCTTTTTGCACCCTTCATTTTTTAAACTACCAATTCACCCCCTCTTGGTTATTTGCCATCAATTGATCAACTCAACAAAAACATATGCAAACATAAGTACTTAAAGCATAAATTATATATGTGTAAGCTTTCTAAAGCTAAGTATAAATATAATAGAAAGATGTGGTTATAATATGGCATGTATATCATAAGGACCAACATGCCTTAATAAAGGACTAAAATGAATTATCATCATTCCTATCATAACATATATATCATAAGGCATATATGAATGTGAAGAGTAAGTAAAAACTATCTTGTCTTTCATCTTTGTGTGATAAGATGAAAGAATGATGAACTATAGTAGGTGATTGAGTTGGATTACATCACCACACGTAAATAGACATACCTGAGGACTCTTGAACGCCAGCCCATGTTAACATCAAACCTTTCCAATGAGAAAAGCTTTGAATTGACCCAAGAGACCTTGATTTGAAAACTACAGTAAAAGTCAGTCTAGCGGCAACAACAATCGGCTCTAGAGAACCTATCTTTACAGAGATGGTGAGAGGGAGATGTCTCATGAAAGTTTACTTCATTTTCTCTCTAGAAGGCCTAGTAGACCTTCCCTTCCACCCCGTACTTAGGAAGATATGTAACTTCCCAAATTTTGAGCTAGCAAGAAGCTTTAATACAATATTTGATAATTATAATTATATGTGACCATATTAGAAGGATTATAGGACCGATTGTTACAGTTAAGCAAATTAAGAGTTTAAGTTGAAATGACCAATTAGATAAAGTATCAAAATGTGAGTCTTGCATGATAAATTAAATTTTGATAGGAGATTGATGAAGTGGCTCGATATGGAAGGGCCACATGTGGGGATTGTTCTCACTTTGGATTGAGACCAAACAAATGGTCATCTTCTTCTACAGTTTCTCCTATACACCGAAACTAGACTTGAGAGAGTAAGAAAGATAGAATTTGCTTTGGTAACATCTTTGCTTGGAATTCATTTGATTTTGGAGCTCTATATTGCTTCCATGCTTGCTTAAATGTAAGTCCTTCTGGATAATTCTTTGCTTCAGTCATGGTTTAGAGAAGGTTGCTTGAGAATTTATAGTTGCTTGTTAGAAAGTAGAGTTGATCGAATAAATTGGCTTGATAGAAATAATGTAGAATTAGAATTAAGCTATTGGAGCATGAATTGATAATCTACGGTAATTTGAGAGTTGAGTCTGAATCTTGACATGAAACTACAAGCTGAAAATCCATAAATTGAGTTCATTAGATGATGTATGTGGAATTATTTTGACTATAGAAACCGTTTGAACCGAATATGTCCAGTTTTGGAATTGCTACGGTTTTAGTATAATAGAGATTGTTTAATCAATGAATTTATGCCTAAAAGTGTAGTTGTTTAATTGGTAAGTCCATAAGGAAATGTTAAGGACACAGGGAAGTTGCTTAGGTAGTGCCTAAATGGCAAAATTAGGTGATTTGAAGGGGGTACGAACTGCCCTGTTCTAAGTAGAAAATTATGGACTATCTTATAAAAATTTGGTTAGTTAATCAATTGCTTAAAACAGGTTAAATGTTAATTTTTGGTTTCATGTACGATACATAGTTAAAGAGCTATGGACGTTCATAATTGATAAAGAAAGTGAATTGAAGAAGCTTAATTAAGAGACTTAGGGCTGGACAGTTTTGAAATAATGATATCATTAGGAGACTGTTTTACTTATTATGAATTGAACAATGTTCTAATTGTTTGATTATGGAACCTTGTTGGGATGATATGTAAATTAATTGTCATTGGATTGATTTTAATTCACCATTAATTATTGTTACATTAGACAAGAAGGGAATTGACCAAGGTGAAGAGAGACAAAAAGGAGTAGGGATTCACGATCAAGAATAGCTCGGAGTATTTGTGAGTGTAAATTGTATTTTGAATTAGCATAGATCGTTTATTGATTGAGTAATTTGATTGTTTCGTTAGGCTTAAATGCCTATGCTTGCTTGGGTTGCTAATACTTGGTAAGGTAATTATATCCGGGTATGTATGGATATTAGTTAATTCATATTTGAGCATGAGATTGAATTGGTTGCTTGGAATGCTTCATGTAGCATATTGCGTATGTGTCTAAGTACTTGAAGTTATAAAAGAGTACATGTATTGAACTATTGAAGTTATGTAAGAGCCTTGATTAGTTTTAGTTCTAGCTATATTGGCATGCCAATAGAGAGTCCTGAGCTCAGCCTGAAATTTGGACTACGGTCCCCTGATAGGTACTAAAGTACCCCTAAATGATTTGAAATGGGTCATATGCTTTACTAAGCTGCCATTTCCTGTTATTGTTGTAATTGATTTCGAACCTTTAGACTAATAACTAGTCAAGGCCGTGTCTAACAACTAAGGTTGCTTGTGAAAGTTTGATCTGTGAAGCATATGAAGAGCTTAATTAAACAACATAAAATGGTTGCTTGTTAATGTATGACACCTTTTGGAGGTGTGATGGTTAAACCTAGTTAAATTAAGCTTAGTGTAAGCTTCTTGAATGATGTATTGTGAACATGTTATCCAAATGACTAATGCTAAATATTTGGTGTTGTCTCGATGAGGATCTTGCTTAATATGGAATAATTGAATGATGAATCTGATAGTTATGTTGTTTACACTCCTTATTTGATTAAATTGCGAGGCTATCATTCTAATAGTTCACCCTGTTATTTTACAGGGAAGGCTGATTGTTAGTGCAGGCTTAGGGAGTCAAAGCAAGTTTACTAAAAGCTCAAATGTATGTTTTGTGTTGTTAATAGATAACTCCTAGAAGGTGGCACTAGTTTGAATAGTTTGGTCATGTTATTTTGAGCTCCTTCGAATGGTATGTAAATAATTGTTAAGAGCATTGTATATAGTATGGTTGGTTTGATGTTTAGTTACTTGTGATCGACCTTTTGAATATGTGTGATGGATTGAATGCCATTGAAATTTGTAGAGCTTAACTTGTGGTTGCTTGATGAGTTGTGAATAATGATGCTTGAATGAATGCATGGAAAATTCCTACATTAGTTCAACTAGTAGGTAAATTAAAAAATTTAGGATCTTAGCATGTATAATTGGTTTCTCTATGGTGATAATTGGTTAGAAATTCAATAATTCTTTAAATTAGATGATTTCTAAGATGCTTCTATGAGTTGTGGAAATAAACTATTAAACTTTGATATAAAAGAGTTGCTTAATTGCCATGCTTTATTTTGAGTAGTTAGCATAAATCACCTATGGACTTAATCTTTCGAACTTGCTTTACCATAACCTGCGAATATAACTTGTTTTGAATTAGAACTTGCCATCTTGGTCCATTTTCGAATGTTGTGTTGATCCTATTATAGATATATGAATGTTTGATTGTTTCGATCTTGTCCTTGTCTCTTGTGTAGTTCGAAGCATAACTTGGATAACAAGTTATCTTGTTCTTCTCTAGATAGGTATTACCTTCTAAGATAGAGTTGGGGTATTACAAATTGGTAATCAGAGCTAAGGTTTAGCCGATCCTAGGACTAAACCGGTTTAAGTTATGTCATCAATTGTCTAAAGTGCCACCTATGAGTTGAATCTAATACATACTTGTGACCTTGTTTGATTAAATCTCCCTTGAATGTTAATTTCAGATGTCTGGGACACATTTGGCCTGGGATAGAGATAGCCCGGCTGGCTCCTCCAATGAAAGAGGAAGTGTTAGATTGAATCAGGAGCAAGCAAATCCTCAAAAGGCTGTAGAACCACAGCCTGAAGCTCCTCAAGTGAATCAAATTCAAAAAGAATGCTTTCTCAGCATGACTGAGATGTTCAATCAATTTATTACCACCATGAAGCAAAATGATCCTCCTGCACTTGTAGTGGTCCAATCTAGGGCTCCTATTGATAAATTGGCTCAACATCGAGCTATTACATTTGTGGGATCTGGTGAAGAGAACCCGGAAGCTACTGAATACTGGTTGGAGACTACTATCAGAATCTTAACCAAACAACTTCAATGTTTCGATGGACATAAATTGGAGTGTGTTATTGCTTTACTTGCTGATGAAGCTCTAAATTGGTGGGAAACTACAATCCTCATTGCTCCTGAAGACTCGGTTACTTGGGAATTCTTTCTAAAGGAATTTCGAAAGAATTACCTAAGTGAACAATATTTAGCTGAAAGGAGAAGACATTTCTTGCACCTGAAGCAAGATTGTAGACCTATAGAGCAATATGTTAGTGACTTCGGTAAATACTGCAAGTACGGGTCTGAATATATTAAAAAGGAGAAAGATAAATGTAGAATGTTCATAGAAGGATTGAATTATGAATTGAGGCCCATGTTTACGGCCCTCTAAATAGCCGACTTTCAAGATTTGGTGAACTGGGTGATTGCTACAGAGTCTAGAATGAAAGCTGCTGACAAAAGAAGGGAGAACTATTCAAAGAAAGACAAAACATTCCGGGGAGATGTAGGCCTCAATGGCCTTCCAAGAAATCAAAGAATCAAGGAGGAAACTCCTCAAGTTATGTTCCTTCTCCAAGGGGTAAATTCATCCTGAAACCTCAAATAATAATCAAATCCTCTGCACCAACAATCTCAATCAACAGCTCGGGGAATTCGGGCAAAGACCCTCAGTCTCAATATTGTAATGTTTGTCAGAACTATCATTCAGACCAGTGCAGGAAACAGTCAAATGCTTGCTTCCGGTGTGGAAGCTTTGAACACTTTGTTCGAGATTGCCCTCAAAATATAGACAAGCTTCCGGTTTGAGTGGCTTCAAACTCTAATCCAATTCCATCTCCTTGGGGTAAAGGGCCGAAACAAGCACAGTCAGGGAACTCGGGAAGGACTCGAGGCCAAGCTCCTACTCCTATACATCAATAGTCTCGGGCCTTAAACAAAAAAGATCACTCTCTCTTTAAATCCTTCACCTTCATTCTTTGAGGAGGAGGCCAAACTAGACAGAATAGGGTAATACACCTGCAAAGGAGGTGATCCTCTTGTGTATCCTCCATTTCACTTCCGATGAAAAAATAATAGGTATAGTTACATGTGACCAAGTGGATGTTGAAGTTGTTGATTGTGTCCTCTGAATCACTCTTGATGAGGTTGCCATTGACAACTTCACTGTGTGAACACTTTGAATCTACGGCATCACCTTCAGTGTCATAGCCTCCACCTGACTCCTCCTTCAAATGTTCACTCTTAGAAACACCAGATGATAGTTTGACATCACCTAAGGGCCTACTCTTGGCCCATGCAGACAACCAAGGTCTCTAGGGACAAGCGTATCAAGACATTAAGATACATACCTCCATAGCCTCACCTAGAAGTATCATGGCCAGTACATCCTCAGCCTTGTAAGGCATGTCAGTAAACAATCAAAAACTCTGAGAGAGGAATATTCCCCAAATTTGGGTCTCCCCACCTCCACCCATTATGAATCTTTCTTCTGAGGCAGTATTTGAAGACATTCATGGGTCTAATTACCTCTAGAACAATCAGACAATATCCCTACGATAGCTCTTCAACTTGTGCCATTTCTGTGGAAGACAACACCTTACTAGCATTCTTTTGGACCTAGTTTCATTCTATTGGACCATCCCCTGATTTGTTCTTTGGCACTTTCTTTAGCTGCAAGATTGGAACGTTGAGCGGTGGCTGTGTTTGGTGGAGGATGATGCTTTGGGGTCGCTAGTACAACGGCAGGGAAGGGTGGGAAGTCATTGTCCATATGAGGTAACATCTCTTTAAAATAGGAGTTCATTGTAGCATCCCGTTCCATGACGTACTTAAAGAAAGTAGTCAAGTTGCCTCGCATCTCTTCCATCTCTTTTGTCAGGCGCTTCGTGGAGGCTATTAGGGCTGTAGTTCTTGCCGCAGCTAATGTTTTAGCCCCACCCTCCACTGTCTCTGCTGGGGCATCCTCATCAAATCTTCTTAGGCCTGGGATTTGATCTAGAGTGAGACCAGTCTTCCCTTTCTCCATCGCGTCCTCCCAAGGGCCTTCAAAAACTTCCTTCTTTCTGCACAGGGTCATGATCAGGTTGGAAAAAAGCAAAAGGCTTGATTTCCTTTTCACACATGCATAGACCTCATCCACGATATTCTTGCTCACATCAATTAGCCTCCCATTGAGAATAGAGTGAATGAAGAGCAGTCTATTGATGTGGACAGTAGAGTGGTGGGACGTAGGCATCAAACGAGTTTTGACATAGTGATTCCACAGCTTAGCCTCGGGCTTCAGCGTGTTTGCTCCACTAATTTGCTAGAAGGGTTCAACTCGGCGTTGGCTTCTTCAACAAAATACATGTATTGGTCTACCACATTCCGTAGTCCATAAAATTTGTTCACTGCTATTGCGGTAAACTTTACCTAGTCCACTCACACTTATACTGCAGATTGTGTGGGGCTGTTGAGGTGAGTATAGAAATCCTTCACTAATGATAGTGAGATATCATCTAGGTACTTGACGAACGATTCCTGGTTGTGTTTGGTGATGACCTCTATCACCTCCTTGTCAAAACTTTCTCCCCCCTTAGAAGGGAGTTTAAACCCCCTACTCGGCAAAGACCTTTCTTTCTTTGATAAGTTGAAAGCGCTATTTGGCCGTTTCATCACAAAATTTCACAATTTCAATTATAGGTTGGGCTCGTGCACTATTAGAGGTGTCATCGACGTTTTTACAGTGATCCATTGCAGAGGAATAAAGGGAGATCTTTTTGGTGCGGTAAGGTTTTTAAGGGGGATTCTTGTTTTAATGGAGTTTTATGTATAATGTTGGAGAAGATGACGGGATTAAGGAAATAAAGTGAAGAATTTATGAGGGGGAGTTTAATGGGAAAGAAATTGTCACAAGTAATTGGAGAGAGAAGGTTGATGTGGCAGTTATGAGGCGTGGGGAAGAGGAGAGATGTGATGGGTGTTTAATGTAAAGCAAAAATAAGTTAAGGAAGTGTGAAAAGGTTATGATGGCGTAGGATTTGATAGTTAAATAGTAATAAAATCCCCCATTTTTTTCTTTAATGTCGCTCCCTCACACCTTGGAAAGAGTTGGGCTCTTTTCAACTTCCCTTAATAGGATAGAGACAAACCCTAAACCTAATTGGAAGGATACTACTTCTGCCGACCAAACCCTGGCGTGCCACCTGCAACTTTTGAAGGCAATCTGATATGGGATACAAAGGACAAAATAAAAGCATAACAAAGGAAATAAAGTAAAAAAAATAAAAAACAACTAATTACAAGACAAACCTAATTATTTATTAACATAAGAAACAGACTATAGAAAAATAAAAAAAGTGGAAGGATGCAAAACTATCAGGGATCGTGGAAAAGAAATGATGACTTGTCTCGGAAGATCGGAGCTCTATTGTAAACCTTCAATCGCTGGCCATTAAACTTGAAGACAGTGTCATCATCAAGGTTCCTGATCTCTATTGCGCCATGAGGGTGAACTATTGTGCGTATTGAGTGCTACGCAAACGGTGCAAGTATACACGTCACAAGTAATAAAGTGATATGATAAGTATCGAGTCTCGTCTCCACAGGGATTGGTTTGGGCCACTTTGTTTTAGTTATCGCGCTGTAAAAGTAAAAACACAATTGATAATTGTAGGAGTTCTAACTAACGAATAAAATAAAAGAGCAAGTAAATAAAATAAAGATGTAATCAAAAGAGAGAGAATAGGTCAGGTTATCATGAGTTGAGGAGTGATAGCCAATTGGATCGTCTTGCTAAAAGAGTGCAAGGGCAACTCAGTTGTTGTGGCAACTTGCACAACTGGGTTGCCTTGGCAACTAATCGAACGATTGCCTGGGCAATTGGCTGGGCAGCAATTTCAAGGTTCAGCAGAGCGTTCTTCAATGGTTTCTTCTTATCCCTAAGTCGAAACTCTAGCTAGTTGTGCATGCCTTGTGCTCCTCTTCGCCGTTGAAATCCTTAACTTATTCCTAAGCCGGATTAATCTTCACCATCGATAGATTGAATAAAGACCATACTCATTCATTTCTTGAATCTAACTCTCCCGATATTAGATAAATAGATAGAATTACGAGATCCTCCCCCAATTCACTCGCAAACAAGAATAAAAACAAAGAATGAGTAAACCTTGAATTGAAAGTGCAAACTCTTATTACCTAAACAAAATCCAATTGTTTCTCACAATCACAAAACACAATAACCAAAGCCAATTCACATCAATTCATGGCCAGGTTTCGAAAGATATACAAAGAATAATCCCCAAACATGAATCGAATAAAATAAAGAAGAAGAAGATGAAATCGATCAGCCCCCTTGAATTCTCTCCCAATCGAACTCTCTCCCTCCAAACTTGTTGAAATAGGCGACTAGGGGTTATTTATATAGGAGATGGTTAGGTCAAAGTCTTTCTTGAGGAGGAAGTTAAGTTGGAATTAAATACTTTAAAAGAATATAATTCTTTATTATATTTAAATTCCTTCTAGATCTTCTCCTATCTTCTTTGGGATTTAATCACTCTTTGAATCTCTAATTCTTCTAGGATTTATCTTCTTCCACGTCATATTGGGCTTTATCTAGTCATCAATTCGAGAGCCACATCATCTTTTTCCATTGTCAACAATTGCCCTGGCAACTAGCTTGGCATAACCTTCACGCACTGCCCTGGCAACTGCGTCGGCATCTTCTTCATGCACTACCCTAGCAACTACGCCGGCATCTCCTTCTTGTATTGCCCTGGCTACTGGTTCCAACCTTGCTTTGGCAACTGATTCTGCACACACAAAAACACACCAAAGCAGTATCTTTTTCCACAAAAATCACCAAGTTATGTAATCAAGCTCAATGATGGAAAGAAACATGAATTAATGCATGAATGACTAATTATGCAACTAATATGAGCCTAAGTCTAACAATAATATGAGTAAAAAATTCAGCATCATAGTAAAATTTTAAGTTCTTTCCATGCAATCCTAAAATTAAAGGTTCTTTCAATTAACATGAGCCTTGTGTACTACAAAAGAGCCTGCCCATCTAGATTTCAGCTTGCCAGGGGAGAGCTTGAGCCTAGAGTTATAGAGAAGCACTTGTTTTCGTTATGAAAAATGACGTGGCAAAAGATGCTTGTCATGCCACTTCTTTGTTTTCTCTTTGTATAGGCGTGCATTCTCACAAGCGTGGGCTCTAAATTCTTCCATCTCATTCAACTCAAGCAATCTCCTTTCTCCAGCCAGTTGAGCATCCATGTTGAGCTTTTTAATGGCCTAATAAGCCATGTGTTTTAGCTAGACAGGGAGGTGACATGCTTTCCATAGATGAGTTTTAATGGGGACATTCCCAAAAGTGTATTGAAAGTAGTGTGGTATACCCACAAAGCTTCATCAAGACTTGGAGACTAGTTCTTCCTTTTAGGGCTAACCACATTCTCTAATATCTACTTTATCTCACGATTGGAGATCTCAGCTTGGCCATTGGTCTAGGGGTGATATGCCGTAGCAATTTTGTGCCTCGCCCCATTTCTTGGCAATTAGTTTGTTGTCAAAGTGGGTGCCTTCATCACTTATGATTGCTCTTGGTGCTCCAAACCTGGTGAAGATATTCTTATGAAGGAAATTCAAGACTATCTTGGAGTCATTCCCTGGAGTAGCCACTGCCTCAACCCATTTAGACACATAATCCACCGCTAGCAAGATGTAGAGATCTCTAAAAGATGAAGGGAAGGGACCCATGAAATCTATTCCCCATACATCAAACATTTCTACTTCTAGGATGCCTTGCAATGGCATTTCGTGCCTTCGAGATATGTTCCCCGTCCTTTGACATCGGTCACATGCCTTGCTAAATTCATGTGCATCCTTGAAGATTATGGGCCAGTAAAAACACGATTGTAGGACCTTTGCAGCAGTCCTAGCTCCTCCAGAATGGCCTCCATATGAAGATGAATGGCAATGGAATAAGATCTCCTTTTGCTCCTCTTTGGGGACACATCTTTGAATCATTTGGTCGGCACATTGCTTGAACAAATATGGCTCATCCTAAAAGTAGAATTGCACATCGTGCTTGAACTTCTTTCTGCTCTGGCTATTCAAGTCAAGATGCAAAATACCACTAACAAGAAAGTTAACAATATCAGCATACCATGGAATTGCCGTAGCAAATAATATTTTCTCATCAGGGATTTCCTCCTTAATTTCCAGTTCCTCGATGTTTTCACCTTTATTTTCTAGCCTAGAAAGGTGGTCAGCCACTTGATTTTCACAACCTTTTTTATCCTTAATCTCTAAGTCAAATTCTTGCAAGAGAAGTATTCACCTAATAAGTCTAGGTTTTGCATCCTTTTTTAGTTACTAGGTACTTAATAGCAGAGTGATCAGTATGAAATATTACCTTAGTGCCTATCAAGTATGATCTAAACTTATCAAAGGCAAACACAACAGCCAGTAATTCTTTTTCAGTGGTAGTATAGTTGCTTTGTGCATCATTTAAAGTGCGGCTAGAATAATAAATAACATGAAAGAGCTTACCTCGACCCTGCCCCAGTGCTGCTCCCACTACGTAGTCACTCGCATCACACATCAGCTAAAATGGTGAGGTCCAGTCTCGTGGGAAAACTATGGGAGCTGAGATAAGCTTCTCCTTCAGTTCTATGAACACACTGTAGCATTCTTTATCAAACAAGAAGGGTTGGTTATGCTGTAGCAAAGTGCATAAAGGCTTGGAGATCTTGGAGAAGTCCTTGATGAACCTCCTATGTAAGCCGGCATGGCCCAAGAAGCTTCAAATTCCCTTCACGGTGGTGGGAGGTGGTAGTTTCTCTATCACTTCAACCTTAGCCTTATCCACCTCTACCCTTTTTTTTCGAGATCTTGTGGCATAGAACAGTCCTTTCGGCCACCATGAAATGGCACTTCTCCCAATTGAGAACCAAATCAACTTCTTCACATCTCTTAAGCACATTTGCTAAGTTTCCCAAGCATGCCTCAAAGTTATCTCCGGAGACTGAAAAGTCATCCATGAAGATCTTTAAAAACTCTTCAACCATGTCTGAGAAAATGGCTAACATGCACCTTTGAAAAGTGGTTGGAGCATTGCAAAGTCCAAAGGGCATCCTTCAAAATGTGTAGGTACCATAGGGGCATGTGAAGGTTGTCTTTTCTTGATCCTCTGGTGCTATAGCAATCTGGTTGTACCCTGAATATCCATCGAGAAAGCAATAAAAGGCCTTTCCTGCCAATCAGTCTAGCATTTGATCGATGAATGGAAGTGGGAAATGGTCATTCTTAGTGGCCTTGTTGAGCTTCCAATAGTCTATACAAATCCTCCACCCCGTGACGGTCCTCGTTGGTAAAAGTTCATTATCTTCATTGCTCACCACGGTCATGCCTCCTTTCTTTGGTACACATTGTACTGGGCTAACCCACGAACTGTTGGATATTGGGTAAATAATACCAGCATCGAGCGAATTGATTATCTCCTTCATCACCACCTTTTTTATGACTGGATTAAGTCTTCTTTGGGGTTCAACAGAATTGTTGTGGCATTCATCGAGCAAAATTTTGTGCATACAAATAGTAGGGCTTATACCCTTCAAGTCAACCATAGTCCAACATAAAGCTTTATTATGTTGAGCTAACACATTTATCAAGCTATGTTCTAACTTAGGTGTAAGACTAGAAGAAACAATCACAAGCAGAGTCTCATTTGAACCCAAATAAGCATATTTAAGGTGTGAAGGTAATGGCTTTAATTCTAATATGGGTGTATGGTCAAGTGAGGGTTTAGGAGGGATAAATTCAGCAAAATCCAAAGGTTCAAAATGTGTACCTAGTCTAGCAACTAGCAGGCTAGATTGTTACACCTCCACTGAGAACTCCTCAAGCTTCTCGTTATCATCCTCATTGAGTTTCACATAATCTTCAATTTGCACGAAATTGCTGCAGCATAATTCTGCAGCTTCCGCTTCTGCCTTGGCATCCATGTATTGACACTCCTCAGTCACCCTCTAATCAGCCACTCTCACGGTGAATTCACTCTTTTCGCTGTCAATCAAGATTCGGCCGATTGCTAAGAAAGGTCACCCCAAGATAATGGGTTCATTATCATCTGCTTCACAATCAAGAATAATTCTACTAGGAAGACAAATTTGTCCACCTTTTCCACGACGTCCTTGATTCTTTCTTCCGAATGCATATAAGATCGGTCAGCTAGTTGCAAAATGATTGAGGTAGGCCTTATATCTCCAATGACAAGCTTCATAAAAACTGATTTGGGCATTAGATCCAAGGTCACATAGGGTTCTCCCCATATAATTATCACTTATTGAGCATGGGATGATAAAGCTGCCTAGATCCTTTCTTTTAGGTGGCAGTTTGTTCAACATAGAACAATACTCTTTTGTTGTGGCAACAGTTTCATATTTTTCGGCCTTCATTTTCTTGGTGACAATATCCTTGAGAAACTTTGCGTAAGTGGGCATTTGGTATATGGCCTCTAGAAATGAGACCTTGATGTGCAGTTGGTCAAGAATATCCACAAATTTCTTGAATTGGAGGTCTTCATTCTTCCTCTTCAATCTTTGAAGGAAAGGGTGGTAGGGGTCTGACTTCTTCTGCTACTGGTGGGGGTCTCACTTTTGATGTGCAAGATGTTGTCTTCCATCAATAGGTTCATTTTTTAGGCCCTCATTTTTATCCTCTTCAGGAGCTAAATCCTCTTGCAATTCAAGTTTTTCTTGCACTATCCTAGGGTTGGAATCTCCTACTTCCTTCCCCCCAAACTTATCTCCTTTGTTGAGTTATGTGCCACTCCTTAAAGTGAGTGCACTACACTACTCCTTGCCATGATTTCTAGTGACTTCAATATCACTAGGGAGATTACCTTGAGGTCGAACATGTAAAGCTTGCGCGATTTGACCTACTTGGGTTTCCAAAGCTCTTAGAGACGAGCTATGACTTTGTAACAACGCTCCTTGGCTCTTGATAGACGTAGCATGGTCTTGAAATAAAGCCTTTGTAGTTGTCATAAAGTCTTTTGTAGTTTTCATAAAGTCTTTCAAGATAGCTTCCAAAGATTTGTTGTTTGATGAAGATGTTGAACCCTTTTTATCAAATTGCCATGGCATATTTTGCTGGAAACATAGGGGTTCAGTCTGATTTTGTTGCCGATTCGAGTTGCCAGGATTGTTGTTTCCTTGATTCCCCCAAAATAGATTAGGGTGCTGACGCCATCCTAGGTTATAGGTGTTCAAGTAGGGGATATATTTTCTATTGTAATTCCCTACATAGTTGGTAGACTCGTGGTTCTCGGGGCACTCGCTCAAATGATGGTTTCCTTCACAAAAATGACAAATGGATGCAACCTTCACTTCCTTCACCTCATTAGAATGTTGGACATTCTTCAACATGGTGGTGATGGCTGACAATTGGCCTGATACTGAGTCAGTAGCCTCAAGATCACGTGTCCCATAAACCTTCCTTCCCATTCCAAGTCTTGAAGTAAGAAATTGGTAGTCATTGTTTGCTATTCTATCAAGGATATCAAATGCTTCTTGGGGTGACTGGTCCAACAAAGTACCATTTGCTGAAGCATCCAGCATAATCCTTGCGGGAGCATTGACACCATTGTAGAATATTACAACTTGCGTCCAGTCTTGAAATCAATGATTTGTACACTTGCGAAGCAGTCCCTTATATCTATCCCAACACTCGTGCATTGTCTTGTCATCAACTTGACGAAAGGAAGCAATATCATTCCTCAATTGGGTATTCATGTTGGGTGGATTATACCGTAGCGAAAAATTTCTACACAGATCTATCCATGACTCCATAGAACCGACTCGTACTCCACTCAACCAAGCTCATGCTCGATCGCGCAATGAATAAGGAAATAATTTGAGCTTTAGCACATCTTCATGCACACCTTGTTGTCTAAAGGAGTCACAAACCTCCAAGAATTCACGAATATGTTGTCTTGCATCTTTATGGGGCGATCCACCAAATTTTCCAATTGAGTTCAACATGTTAAACATCACTGGTTTCAGCTCAAAGTGGGTTGCCTGAATCTTAGGAGCTACAATCCCATGGTTGAGATCATCCAAGATAGGATTCAAGTGGTCTTTTATAGCCTGAGATCGAATTATCGCTCTAGGATTTACTACAGCATTAGGATCATCCAGATCCTCAACTGGTTGATTTCCTTGGTTGCCTCTTCTATACATGGTTCTCAAGGCTTCTTGTATACGTCTTATTTGGGGAAACAAGTGCTCGATTTCAGGCACAATAAGTGTTAATGGTTCTTCGGGTCTTCCTAGGGTCATGCAACAGCACAACACTTGAAAAAGGACAAACAAAAACAATAAATAAAACTATACAAAAGAAGAAATAAAGCGGTGCTAGAAACTAAACTCAAAATAGCCAATTGTCAATCCTTGGCAACTGTGCCAAAAACTTATTGTGTGTTGTGATGTACTATAAATGGTACGCAATTTGTGCAAGTATGCACATCGAAACAAGTAATAAAGTGATGAATAAGTATCGCCTCCACAAGGATTGAAGGTATTTCAAGCAAGGTTCAAGCACACAAAACACAAACTAAAAATAAATGCAATAGCAGGAGGAAACAAGTTAAGAAATGTTGTAGCAAACAACTGTAATGAAAACTGGGATGATATGAAGATACTTTAACGTCCTCTCATGTGCGCGAAACTCTCAAATGGGATGATAGGCTAGGTTTATCAAGGAATCCTATGCCTAGTTCTCATGGATGACTAACACCTTCTAGCCTATAACATGCTCGTCAGAGTTTACTTAGGTGCTTCTAAACTATCTCTAGCAAGAAACCTGACAGCAAGAATGCTATGGCAATACCTCTCAGCGTGAACCCTAGCAAGCTACTATCCTTGAATTTATACTCATTTTAGTCGTTGAAACTCTATCCTTATCTCTAAGGTGAGTTAGGGTTTTGCCTCTCAGCATCAAACCCCATTGTCCACATAGATCTAAGCTTAACTCTCTTAACCATTAAGCTATCAAACACCTAAGTAACGACTAACTCTCGAAAGCTCTTACAAACTTAAGGCAATAAAATAGTGAACAAAGCATGTAAGGAACTGAAAAATACTAAAACATCCATTTAAAATAAACATAATCATCCACAATGAACACTTAAGGTTAGTTTATGGCTGGGCAAATATCATCCATAATCATTTGTCTAAAACAACGCATTCTAGAAAAGTATGATAAAGCAAAGAGCAACTAAGAGTAAGGGAAACTCCCAAGCCACCGTGGACTGCTGTGAACCACCCTAAGCTTGCTGCTTCTCTCAAAGGCCAGCAAGATCATCCCTTGGAGTGTAACACCCCCTACCCCGAGTTAGTAGCAAGCCAGCTCAGGAGCGTTACCAAGAACATTACAAGCAAGAACGAAGCAAGAATAGGTTAATTCATCCCTATTAGATGAGTTACTTAACTAGTAAGCAACCAAGCATACTTAACTTATCAAGCAAGCAATCTCATATTTTATTTACAAGTCATTATAGGTTACTACTTCAACATTTCAATTAACATCAACATACCACTATCATTCGAATGGCCAAAGTATGCATACATGCTTCCATTTCATTTCATTGTTCCTTAGATTGATACATGTAATATTTCATACCTAAATTACTAAACATGATCATTTGAACACACAATTGTATGTATCTTGTCTCCAAACAACTATACCATTCGACATTCACCATACAAACACATAAAAATACCTACAACATGGTATATTCTCACAAGTGACTGTATAATTCTACAAGACATTCGAATGGTACAATAATCTAGATCAATCACTTTGAACATTCCATAAATATTCACATATGCGCAACAACTACTTTTACATTACATATAATTTGAGTTCAATACATACTTAAGTCTTAACAACTATGTAATTAACATGGAAGGCCCATACAAGAGCATATATATATATACAAGTATTCAAAACATCAAGTAGACATGTTCATGCATATATACAATCTTCCCAAAACAAACAAGATGCATGGTCTAGTCCTAGCTACATGTATATGTCTAGATGTCACCAACTAGGAGAAATACAAAACAAGTATGAACCATACTTTAGCTATGCTTGTGTCTTGCTTCGAGCTCAAGAAATCAGGCTTCAAGATCAAGAAACAATCGAATCCTTTATCCTGTAGTTGGGAAGAATGAAAAAAAGAGTGATAAGTACAAGAATGTACTTAGGTAGTAACTAGTTCTAACCAATTGTTATATCAAATTAAGTGTCAATTAGACAAGAATGATCCTAGCTAAGGATTACAAGGCATTTGAATAGTATAAGAAGCAAGAGACAATAATTCATGCTTACATAACAAGTAATCAAGCAATTAATGCTTACATGACAAGTAATCAAGCAAATCATGCTTACATGACAAATAATCAAGCAATTCATGCTTACATGACAAGTAATCAAGCAATTCATGCTTACATGACAAGTAATCAAGCAATTCATACTTATTAGCTCATTTATTATCTTTTAACACAATCTTTAGTTCATAGTTTGTCTAGGTAATCGAGTCTCCAACCAACTGTCGCCACAAGATGTACCGTAGTACTGGTCAACCCTCCTACTGTCGCCAAAGGCTACATATGTACCCTCCGTCTGTCACCAATTAGGGGCCTTAGCCCTGGACCGTAGTCCACCCTGACACAATGAGCTCTAGACTCTAAGGCGTGCCCTTCTACCTATTCAACTAGCAACCAAGGTTGTTTGATTACACTTCATTTATTCAAGGATTTTAAGCTTTTCAAGTTCAAGATCATGTATCATTCAAGTGTACAAGTTCATGTCAAGCATTATCTTTATTTCAAGTGTCATTTCAAGTATTGCATGGCAAGTTTATACATGCATTAAGCCTTTAGGCCATTAGAGCCATAACTCTTCATTTCAAGTGTTCATTGCAACATCTAGGCTAGCATTTCAAGCATTAAGTTTAAGCAATTGATCACAATACCATGCCATGCTTACAAGCATCAATGTTACCACATATACATGCTAGCATTCTATTTATACAACACTTCAAGGATGTAGTCAAGTTTCATGTATAATCTTATTTCATACTTCCCTAATTAGATCAAGATCATATTAAGTCAATTTTAACAATACAAGTATTTAGACATGCTTGCTTTTGTTAGGACCTAGTCCTAACTCTAGAATAAACTACATTCACAATACTCCCCAAGCTACCTAGTCTCGAAAGACTATTCCTTTTTGCTTGTCCCTTGAATGCTCGACTTTAGATCCTTCTCCAAAGTCCTCTCCTTGCTCTAGTAAATCACATAGATAGAATATGGTCAAAACATGAAATCACAAAATCATTCAATATGGCAGCAAGGTTAATACATTATATATACAAAACATATAGCATCTTATGTACACACCTTAATGCACATTACCAAACTGCCTACATTCCATATTAAGGCAAAATAGGGCAGCAATTAAACTATCCTAAAACAGTTTGCAAAACAGTTTACAAAACTGCCACATTTACCTAAACTGCTGCTACCAGGCAGCATGTACTCTACTCACTTAAACATGCATAACTTTCATTCCGTATGTCGGAATTTCAATTAGTTTAAACAGTTGGAAAGCTAACTTAATTGTCTTTCTAACCATATAGGTCTTGCATTTTAATCCTTTACCAATTAATAGAGTTTTTAACTTAAAGACAGGGCAATTTTCAACACTAGACAATTTACACTGTCCCTAGTATTTCTTCTCTACAATTCATTCTACAATCTAGAATTTAGTTATGTTTTCTCCTAATGAATTTAGACATCTTAAGGCACTATCCATAAAATTTTCAGCCTTAAATTCCATTTATACTATTTAGGGTGTTTTTTCAAAGTTACTGCCCAGAATAGAGTTTTCTGAGCAGATTACACTAGGTTGAGCTTCTAGCTTCATAATTCATCTAAACAAGATTCTAACATTATAATTCAACTTATTTTCATGTTCTGACATGTCTAGGTCAGTCCAATTCACCTATCAATGTGCTTAAAATAGGGAATTATAGTACTATGTTCAATTTGATCCATTTGATCAACAACATTCCTCTAATTCACCATTTGAGCAGTCCATTACCTAGCTTTAACTAATCCAATTATATGCATTCAATTTCCAGCAAGCTATTTACTCTATTCAAGTCTCAATTCATCTAACAATGTGATCAAAACAGGGCAGCATATACCATCAAGCATGTTTACACATTTTCAACTAGCAAAACAGTCCCTAATCAAAACTAGTTTCAACTATGATCCCTATCCTCAATTTCTAGCAACCATACACATTCTCCTTAGCAATTTGACTACTAACACTCACAATTTCAAGGATCATTGGAAGCTAACATCATTCTAACATGCATAACAATCATCCTATTCAAATTAAACAACAAGAATATCACTAATTCAAGATTCAAGCATTCTATAACATGTAGGAATCAAGACACATTCAACAACCCATATTTCGAACAAGGGAATAGCAAGAAGAAGAAATTACATTCACAATCATGCAAACACAATTCAAGCAGCATAATGACCATTCCAATGCATGGTTAAATCTTGAACAAAACCTTTCTCTAATTTGGTTTGGTGCTAAGGAAAGAATGAAGAAGATGATAGTGTTTGTTGATTTACCCATCAAAGGCAACCATATATGTACTCCTCACCTTAAGGCACCTTTCAATTCTTCTATTTATTTTTAATTCACCCTGCAATGCTGAAGTTTTGCCGAATATTCAAGATGGTTCTTTTAATTTGCCACTCTAACTTGTTGGCTATAACATTTTGGTCCTTTAGTTATTTGTTAGATAATGTTATTTCCTCTTTAATTTGATTAGCACATAATTCAATTAATCTATAGCTTAGATAGTGGTAACCTTCCTAGGCCCAATTTAGGGTGTTACATAGAGCTTCAACAATGGAGGACACCAAGATGAAGAAGAACAAGAAGGGCAGCCACCTTTGCTTCTCTCTTTTTTATCTCATAAAGCACTTTTTCCAGCTCTCCCTTTAATGTGGGTGTCCTTTTCTTTATATAGTGGGGGCTCCTAGGGTTTTGTGCTCTTAATTCCAAGGGAATATTCCCTTCATCTGTGGGGGCACAACTGTTGGTGGAATCACGTGTGGGGGCTGCAAAATATCTTCGTTCCTTTTTCCTTTAGTGCTCCTAGAAATGCCGCCAAAAATGTTGTGGCATTTTTCCCTTTGCCCTGCAATGCTCCTCAGCTTTCTTGCACATCACCACACCAGAACAAACCTCTCCCAAGCAGCACCAATTTCATAAATAAATAAAAACAACCAATCAAACAACACCAAATATAACTATGTGAACTAAATGCAACTATGTGCAATGAAATGAGATGAAATGGGCTTGAATTCATACAATAACCTAAGTAAAAGGGCATGAAATGTATACCTTTTGCAAGGTGATCAAGTATCAAATCAAGAAATCAAGCAAATCCTTGAAAAAAGTGGTTAAACCAAACCACCGAGACTGGTCTTTGAAATTGGATGAAGCACTCTAAGCCTATCGAACCACTTTTAAAACACTATTGGAATGTCACCTACCTATTGGACTTGAGCACAAAGCCTTTTGGGCCATCAAGAAGATCAACATGGATTGCCAGTTGGCTGGGGAGAGAAGACTCGTAGAATTATATGAGATGGATGAACATCGATTAAATGCATATGAGAATGCCAAGATATATAAAGAAAATACAAAAAATGGCATGATGCTAAACTAATGTCTCAACAATTTGTTGAAGGACAAATGGTGTTACTTTACAATTCTCGCTTGAGGCTTCTTCCAGGCAAGTTGAAATCACATTGGTTTGGGCCATTTCGAGTGGTTAAGGTTTACCCACATGCCTCTGTGAATATATTAGACTTGAAAGACGATCCAATCTTCAAGGTCAACGTCTCAAGGCCTAGAAGGGCACACCAGTGCAATGTGACAAAACTGTAGTCACGCTTTTGGATGTTTGGAACATCCACCTTTATCTTTTACTTTCATACTAATTTAATTTCTGCATTTATTTCTTCTAGTTTTTTAGTTTAGGCAATTTAAGGTTAATTTATTTTTGTTTATATTTGCCAGTTATTGAAAAGGAAGAGACAAGGGGGCACCAGTGCAATGTGACAAAACTATAGTCACACTGGTGGATGTTTGGAACATCCACCTCTATCTTTTACTTTCATGCTAATTTAATTTTTGCATTTATTTCTTCTATTTTTTTAGTTTAGGCAATTTAAGGTTAATTTATTTTTGTTTATATTTGGCAATTATTGAAAAGGAAGTGTCAAAGCAGGCTGAACATTCTCCTGGATATTGGAAGGAAAGATCATCTACGTCGTTAGAGAATTGGGTTTGGTGAAATTATGGAAATTTCATTACTACCCCTCACCATAACCTATAATTACTCCACACGTCGCAACCTCGTCCACTCGCTGCCTACTTTTAACTTTCCCGCATCACAACACACTCAACATTAAATGTTGACTCCCCTCAATCACTCTTTAAACATTTTGCTTACCTAACTATACATATTCTTCTTCCCCAAGTCTTTCTATTATCAAACCAAGTCTGATAACCTATCAAGACAACTAGTTATTACTTTTTCACTAATGAATTACTCCCCTCCTACGAACATTTACCTCCTTATACAATGACAAGCCGTCAAAAAAAGCTTGAGCCCCTCATTATCTCCATCACTTCATCAATCATCTTCTAATTTTCTCTCTGGTTTTGATTCTGATTCCTCCACTAAAGAATCAACACATCTTCTCGGCAAACTTCATTCAGAAGGATTTTTAAAGAAATACAAGTCTCCTCAGAATCTACTATTAATCCTTGAAGAAGGACTGGCCAATTCTGACACCTATGAGGTTTTATTTGACGACGATGAGCAATCGGTAGTCCTTACCCATGGTTGGGAGATCTTTTCTAGACAACTATGACCGATCAACGAAGATTGGGTGAAAGAATTTTATACCCATTTAGCCTACCATGGAGACGATTGGGTATTTGTGAGAGGGGTGAAGGTGGATTTTATTCCTCAAATAATAGCAAACCATTACCAACTGAAGGAAGTGGCCGGCCTCCACACTAAGTTCACTGTCAATGTTACTGCTGCAATCGACACTCAGTTTCTACAGGACCTTTGTGTCACCGGAACCACTTGGGAGCAAACATTATCCAATGCTAGGATAGTGCAATGTGAGAAGCTTAACCCTAACGCAAAATTTTGAACGAGGTTTATAAATACCAGGCTACTTCCCACAAAGAACATGACCACCATCTCCCACCGACGGTTGCTACTTCTCCATTCAATCCTTTACGGTCGTCCTATAAAGCCCTATGAAATCATTTATGGGGCTATTCTGGTAGGAGCCACTTCTAAAAAGAAGACAATAGCATTACCATTCCCTCATCTTATAACAGCATTATGCCAAGAAGTAGGAGTGCCACAATACAAAAGGGATATAATCCTCAAGGCACCCTTCGGATGGCTGAGATCTGAGGTTTGCAAAATCAAAAACCCCAAGCCTGCACCACACACCACCAAGAAGAGGCAATTTCCAGATACTGACGTTGGTGCATCCTCCTGCCCTGCTAAAAAATAAACGTTTGTCCGAGACAAAGGCAAGACCATCATCATCCGAGACCCACCACCCTAGTAACTCCCTAGGTTATATTTTCTTTCTTTTCTTTAGTTTTCATATTTTTCATCTGCATTTTTAGTTCAATTTGTTTTTCCTTGATTTGTTTTTCTTCTTTTTCTTTTTTTTTCATTTTGCATTGGGTACAATGCTCCTCTCATGTTTGAGGGAGTACATACCCACATAGATTAGGATAAATTTAGGATAAAATTTAAAATTTAAATTTTTTGTAGAACTATAATTAGCCTAATTTGTCCAACAAGTTCCCTTCACTATGATTCCTTTAATTCTAAATTTTTTTGTTGTGTTGATCATGACTTCCTATGATGGCTCTATGTTGATGATTTGCAAGGTGTTAAGAGGTTTCTAGTTTTTGAAGTTAATGATAAATCTGTTGTAGCCCGTAAAACCACAAGTTGCATGCATTTTGACACTTAATAAATCTTAGGGATGCTCTAGGTTGACTTTCTGATGCTTAAGAATGGATTAAAAAGGAATGAACATAAATGTTCAATGTAGCAAAACAAAGGCTTAGCACTTCTTGAAAAATCAAGAAATTAAAACTTGATAATTTAAAAAAAACTATTGAGGGATAATCTTCTTTGTATCTTGATATCTTAGTACACTAGGTGAGTTGTGTTTGCTCCATTAACTTTCCCTAGTAGGAATGATAGTACTTGCAATACAGTGAATGAAAGTCTTCACGAGATGAAACTGCTCGTAGGGCTCAGGGATGGGTTGTTTGCTCCACTCCATTTTCAGGTACCAAAGGGTTAGTGTGATGAGCTGAAGCCCTGAGGATATAGTTTCAAAATTAAAAAGAACATGAAGTAAGAATGTACTTAAAAAGGAAAACATATGCCGAGGAAGAAAAAGAAAGCAACCCTTAAGCTTCTCTAAGACTATTAAGTGATAAATGCATGTAACCAAGCACACACTGCACTTACAGTAGATTTACTCTTTTGAATAAAACTGTAAGCTCTGATTTACTGGCTTACCATCAACATAGCTGAGGAATGAATTACTATTGCAGCATAACTTGGAATCATTGTAATCATACCTTAGTGGAACCTTGGACTTATTTTATGTTCTTATTTTCTACTTTTATTTTTCTTATTTCCATTTTGCATTGCTTGAGGACAAGAAACAGTTCATGTTTAGGGATATTTGACGAGTGCGTAAATGTTCTATTTTATATGTATAACACCCCCTGACCCAGTTTGGGAGTAAACCGAATTAGGTAGTGTTGGAAAACAAACAGTTGGACAAACAAGTGACAATCAATTACCTACCGATCAAAAGGTCACCGAAAAATCAGGAAGATTTTAAAACTTTTTTTTAAAAAATCTTATTCGTGAGACTATCATCAAGCTAATACCAAACAATTTACGAGAAAATCTAAGGCTACAAGCTACAACCGCAATATTAATTTAGAACAACAAACTCAAGATCAATGATTTCTTACTCTTATTCACATAAGTAAGTTTCTAGTTTGGTTATGAACTCATACACATGATTACCACGATAGTTATACAACCATTTTTGAGTCAAAGGGTCTATTTTAAACAAGCAGACATTCAGATAAGGGCAATTATAAACTCACCAACCAAAGCATTGCTAACAAGTCTCAATTTAGCAGTCAAGATTTTACAAGTACCTTCTCTATCAAGGAAAAACATTGATTCAAACAAAACAATTGTGATCAGGGGTATCAATTCTAGCTTAATTCCAATTTGTCAAGTCACAAGTCCCTTGCATTATTATATATAAAGACCTTTCTAAGACTACACATTGTCTAACAACTTCAATCATACTAGCATAAGCCAATTCAAATTCACATATCAATTTATTAAGAACACAAGTTGGTTGTGCATGCCTAACAAATGTTTAGAACTAGCTAAGTTAGTATCATGCTTTACATTTCCTTTCAAAAACTAAAATTATTTAGAGAAGATCATGTGATCATAGTGTTATTCGAATCATTTTTATAGTATCAATCTTTTTATCGTTCATCATAGGTGATATCATAACATTCCAGAAAACAATACAATTCAGTATTCCGAGAGCTCTAATTTATCTATTAAACAACCATCCCCCATCTTAGACACATTTAAACCCATGGGAAGCACGACTTAAAACAAGACCTAGACAACCTAATTCTTTAAATCTCATTCATGTCAATAGACTCCAACTTGATTATTTCCTTAAGTATTAATTAGGTTACTATCTTACTAGTAAGCCATTCATTGTAGATTTTACACCTAAACCAACTATTAGCATGAAATCAAGCACAAGATATTATAGAGGCCTTTTACAAAGCATAATAAAGCTTAAATTACTTATACAAATAGACTCAATAAAATTATCAATGCAAAATGCATACTAAGCGTCTATGTGCCACTACTCTAGGAGTTCTAATGGTAAAGCCCCAAACATTACTTTCGAGCTTCTTGTAATCTTGTACAAGCCCAAAACAAACGAAGCAGTCTCAATTCATGAAATGTGATGAAAGAATAGAATCAGTCCACCTAATGAGGTGGTTTTAAACAAAAGAATCATGGACACAATCCCTTCCAATACACTTGGCTTAATGATTCATAAAGATTTATTTCTAAGCTATACCAAGAGCCTACAATTTTCGTAGTAACATAGTCAGTTATTTATTCAATTCTTACATAAATATATTTCGAACAAGATGGATGATTCATTGTCCATGAAACAACTATCGGAAAGCATAGCATTCTCGCATTCATTAGACCTTGAATCAAACATGGCATTTTAAGAATGCTCTAGGCATTCGATGCAAGCGTGTCAAATATAAGATCACATAGTATTCGATCTTTACACCACAAGTATCAATTCTTTTAATTTCGACCAAGCATCTCAATTATATAGTACATAACGCTCGAATCAAACATATCACCAATAAGTTTATTTAGCCTTCTATTTCTACACAATTCATAAATATTCTTTTAGTACTTGATAAAACATGACATTTGTCATTCCTTTGGCAATCAAACTAGTAGCTCATTCATATTTCTTCAATATTAGATTAAACAAGTGAAAACCTTTACTTTCATATCACTCTATACATTCATAACTCATTCAACTTATTTAACATTTGACCATGCAAGGTTCGTACACATTCATTGAACCTTTGATAAAATTAGAATTTCCTTACTAAGCAAAATATTACATTAAATTATTAATCTCATATAAATATCAACTTTTCTTGGTTTCTAGTTAAGATGACTAACTCATCTTATCGAGGAAGCATGGTCCAACAATTTAACAAGGGAACATGGTCCAACGATTCAACAAGGAAATATAGTCCATCATTCCATTCATTTCCAAGGCAACTTAATTGGTACAATGCAAACAATTCATGTTTATCCAAGTACTATCACAAGTAAGCCCATTTCGAGCCTTTACTAGGGTTAACATTGTCCAATTTTCAATCAAGGGATCATAATCTAGTTAAACATCAAGGGAACATAGTCCAACTTTTTATTTTATTTTATCAAGATTCATCATTATGAATACTTACGTTATTTTGAGCCTTGATTAACAAGTTACTAGACACTCGAATCCCTAAATCGTGTAACAACAAGGGTACACATAGTACCGGAACAAGGGTACACAAGGTACCGAATTTATTACATTACTGAACAAGGGTACCAATCGTACCAATAGATCATTTGATCTTTGACAACAAGGGACCGTAGTCCAACTAGCAAGCTCGACGGACTCTATGGCATGCCAATTGTGTCTAACTAACTCGAATCAAGGCTTGATACTTATAAACTTATTTTCCATTTAGCCAAGAGGCCTTGTATGCCTTAAGTTATTATCTTATTTTACTCAAATCACATTCAAGTATAGTCTCAAGGTGACTATGAAAGTGTAACACAAACAATCAACTTAGCTAATTCAAGCTTACCTCAAGATGCTCGCCTCACATGGTATTCATTCGAAGCTTTAATTAAGCTAATGCACATACATTAATCCCTTTAAAATTCAGTATTTAAAATAGAAATGGACATCCTTAGCTTATCCTTACAATAGGTTACACTTACCTGTTATTCCGAGGTTACAAAATACCTGAGTCCACAACTCTTTATATTACTAATTTGATCCCCTTTTTTATCATCGCGTATATCTCTAACAAATAACAATTAATCAACATTAATTCAATCATTATTGCTTTCAATTAAGTGAAACAATCCAATTTTTCGTGGAGTTACATACATACACATAAAACAGTCCCTATACTCACATTTACACATGCATAGGCACACAAAATAGTTCAATTTGCTTTTCTATATAATTTTTTCATTCTCAAAACAGTTCACTCATGTTTTCCTTTAAGGAAAACAGTCCATTAAGTATTCACATTTACTCAAAAAAACCCACTTCACAATTAGACACACAAATCGATCCTAACATATACACATTTATCTCTTCAAATAATCCAATATTCATGCATTGATTAATCTTGTTTACTTAATGCTCCACATAAGCATATTTCCATCCCAACTTCGATTCAATCCCCCAATTTATTTCTTTAAAAATAGGGCAGACCCTAAATATAAGCATTCATCCATTAACTCAAAATAGTCCTTTGTTTCTTACAGAATCAAAACAGTCCAGATTTTATTCATTTTCTTGTATAATCCAGTCATACAACCTAGCATGTGTTTCTATAATCAAATCAAAGAAATTGATTTCCTAGCCCTAATTTGAAACAAGCAGCACCCTCACCACAAGGTATGTACACTCGATTCAGCTCAAACTCATCTAATTCATTTACTATCTATTTAACTAAAAGCCAATCAACAATTCACAAACCACAAATCCTTCATTCACATACACAAGATTTCAAGATTCTCATTACATGCAAGGTAAGACATTTATAGAATTTTCTTTCTTCTTTCTTTTTCTTCTTAGCTAAGACTCTAAAATTCACTATAATGCTCAAGTTTCTACAATAGCCGATTGAATCACAACCAACATACAAATTTCCAGCATTTAAACAAGAATTCAAGGAGAATAAAACTAGTTTACCTCATTATCAAGCTTAAGCAAGAAGTGTATATTTTTCGATTTAAGAGTTCTCCCCAAACAAGATTGCATTCTAGAATCACTTCCATCTCCCCCTTTTTTTCTTTTCTTTTCGGTTATCACTTGGAAGAAGGAGAAATGAGTGAATGAATGTTTGCTTCCATCCCCCCTAGGTCGAGTATGGCACTACCAAGATGCCACATGTATTACAAAGTTGATGACACCTATTAAAGGTTTTCTATGATTTTACTTTTACATGCAATCTTTATCCATTTTAATTATGATTATTTGGCCACTTAAAATTGGTATCCAAAAATTTAATTCTTATCTTAAAGGTCCATAATCAATAAATCCCTTACTCAATTACAATTAAAGGTCTTAATTAATCACCAGTACATGTGATCCTTCCAAGCACTAATTTGGGGTGTTACAATATGCCCTTAATCCTTGTATATTGCATGTTTTCAAGCTCATTTAGGTTGCATATAGGTTAGAATGTAGATATTTGCATGTAGATAGGGAGTTACACCGCATATGCTTAAATTGTCATATATATTGGTGGAAGCTAGAGGATAGCTGGAGTCGGAGAGGAGCAGATCGCATGGCTGGAGATGATGAAGCATGAAGAGTTGGAGATGAATCTATCTTTGCCTACGTGGACTTTCTCTCGGATACGCAACATTTAATGAAGTGGGAAACAATTGGCTTTCTTTAATGAAGCTGTGCACTTTAGGGTACTGAAGCCCTAGTTTCACCGCCTATATAAAGAAGACTTGGATGCTACTCAAAGGGTATCCGATCGATAGAGAGCACAATTCAGACGACAGTCCTAGTCTGAGCTTGTGGAGACCTACCAGGGTGAAGCTAGACGATTCTTCTCACTGAACGAAGCCATCAAGTAAGGCTGACGAAGAGAAGGCTTGTAGCACAGTTGGATAGCACGAAGGTAGTTTTCTCGAGGACACTCGACTTATTTCTTTTCCTTGCCTTGATAAACTGCCACACAATAATTTTAATAATGGTTGCTTTACACTCAGACATGAGCTAAACTTTTTAGATATGATTATTGCGTCCTAGGATTTTATGTTTTGATTATTTAATTTCAATGTTTTAGTTGTTTTCATCTTTATCTATTCTATTCGTGTGCTTAATTGTAAGAGCTATTCAAGAGAAGCCTATTAACTATTGATATGTGGCTTAATATTCAAGAGAGTTAAGTTATACAAACATGAGCAATGGGGCTAAGCTGCCAACTTAGTCTTAATCCAGCTTAGACATAAGTTTCGGGTTTCAACGACTAAAAGGGAGTTCTTAAACAAATAATAGAGTGGTTAGAATTAACATAGACATGTATCACCTTAATCACAAAGTTATTAACTTCTAGGCATCAAGACAGTCAGAAATTCATTAGAAAATCCTATCGGGTAGATAAAGTACCTTAGGGTTTACCCAGACATGTATTGCCTATTGATATAGCATTGACATAGGTAATCAAACATATATCCTTAGAAATAATCCCAACCTCCATAATTAATTGTTAAGTCATTGTAGCTATTTGTCTTTATTATTGCTATCTTTAGATTAGTTAATTTAGTTTATCTTAAACCGACATACACCCATACTTGCAAACACATCCCTAAGTACGATAACTTTGTATTAATCAACAAATCCTCGTGAGTTCGACACTTTACTTTCACTTTATTACTTGATACGACAAGTATACTTGCTCTAAAGTGCATCACTATTCGACAAGCATCAAGTTTTTGATCTATCTTATAACTTACACTCCATCTCAAGCTGGGGAGTAGATGTTGTAAAGACCCATATTGGATGTAATTTCATCAAAGTTAACTCTTTGAAGTGCCTTAGTGAGAAAATCTGCTAGTTGACCTTTTGTAAGAACAAAACTCAGTTTCACCAGCCCACCATTCACCTTTATAGAAATCAAATGTCTATCAATTTTGACATGTTTTGTTCTGTCATGGTGAACTGGGTTTTAGCAATACTTATAGAATAATGATTGTGTAACACCCTTGACCTGTTCTACGCGCAAGACCGAACCAAGCGAGCAACATTGGCTTTGCCAAAATAAACCCGTAAAGATTAAACTTGAATTACGTCTATTTTTTTCTTTTATCTTATCTAGATGCATCATTGTAACCTATAGTGTACATACAGGCGGTCGGTGAAATCTTAACTCAACCGGGCGTCAAATCGACATCCAATTGCACGTAATTACAATTTAAGGACCAAATTGCAAATTTGGAAAATTACTGTACTTAGTTAAATCTGAAGTTACCAATCCTCAATTTTTATGGTTTCATGCTCACTTGTCAAATTTCAGCTCAAAACGACCATCCGAACTCATTTAATTGCATGCAAAAAAATCAAGGACCAAAATGGAAGAATATAAAACCTTTAATATCAACAATAACAAACTAACGACCAGGCGTACAAATACGATCTCAAAGTGTATAGATACGCGGGGGCGTATCGATATGCGGGTTACAAATCATTTTATCAGAATTCTAGTAGCTCAAAACCGTATCAATACACTTCTACCTGTACCGATATGCAGGCCAAAAATAAACTTACCCATATCGATACATCTCTACCCGTACCGATACACCTAGGCCTGAAATGCCCAAATTTCCTGGTTTTTCATACAATCAAGGGTCCAAACATATTATATCAAACTCCAAACATGTACAAAAGAATTCTAAAGCTCAAACCATGTTAAAACATCACAGAAACATGATCAAATCATGACATCTTACTTCAAACGGAAATCTAAAGGCATGCTTCCTAGAAAACAACTAACCACCATACAAAACCCAATTACAAGGCAACAACCAAACATATAAGGCCAATTACAATCCAAAATAGCAATAAAAACTTGCTCAAATAGGGAGTTTAGCAAAACCTTCCCAAAACAACATTAAACCTCATTGCCTTTATTACTACAAGTCTAGTTCGAAAAATCATACTTTCGTGTTAACTTAGTCCTTTGATTTTCCCTCTCTTGCGCGCTGCCTCCAACCATTAATTCTTTGCATTAATGGACAAAGAGAGCATAAGCACACTAGGCTTAGTGAGGAGGGCTCAAACAACACACCATCAATACATTTTAAAACCATTTTCCAAAACCACATTGAAATCACCATTTTAATCATCTTAAAAAACATCATGCCTTGAAAACCATGCACTTAACACTTTCAAAAACCATCATATTAAACCATATGAAACATTTATCATGGATCAACAGCAAATCTCATTTGCTAACACTCAATTTAAGCCTTCCCATGTATAACAACCCATATGCAAAGCTTAAAGAGTAAGCATGTATAAACCAACATTATACATCAACATCCATCAACATGATACATTAACAATTATATTGGATTTCAAGTGATCTTAAACAAAGTTCCACTTTCCAAAATATTACATCGGATACACGGATTCAACAAGTGTCCTCTCAACACTTCAAGCCATCTCAACCGGAATTAAGGTACATTCACAACCCGGGGACACCAACCCCAATCATCGGTTAGATGCATAATCCACTAACGGGGGTTTTCGATACCATATACCACATACCGTTAGGGTACTCGTGGTGGAGTATTCGGTACACATAAACCCTCAACACCCGATGTGACTTATTTACAATGGACTCAATCCTATGGCCGACCAACTATATCCGATAACATTTTAAACCACATCACTTGATAATATAATTCATTATTAACCATGTACCTTGTTATTTTTAAAGCAACATATCAAAACCATTTTCAATGCATTAACCCAATGAATTCACAAGTATTCCTCATACTTTCATGGATCATTTACCAATGCATCCATCATCAAAATATGGTCAAAACAGTATATAACATACTTGAAAACATGCTTGAATAATAGGTACCACGTCAAGCAAACCAAGTGCATAAATCCATTTCATAAAAGCACGACCGAGGGAGAAATCTCTTTATACCTACTTCTGAGTCTAAACCAGCGTTTCAAGTTAAGTTTAGACCCTCAATATAACCTTTAAACCATTTCAAAGCTGAAATCCATGTTCTCACTCACCAACTTCACAAAGCATCATTCCCTGACACAAATTATCCCTCCAAAGCTTCCCAAACAACACTTCAAGCTTGACGATCAGCCTCATATGGTTTCACCACAAAAAACAAAGGATCCAATGTATCAAAATGCATCCACAAACCCAACAACATCAATCCACAACAATCCTCTACAAACTCTAGCTGAAACCTTTCCAAAACTACCAAAATCAACATCAAAAACCTTTCATACTTAACCCAACCATAACCTAAAGGTTTAATCCATCAATTATCTTCAATTAACATCCAAAAACAACCTAACATCATCCATATACTTCAAGCATTCATTAATCAACCAAAACTCACCAAAGACACAACACAAACAACCTAACCAATTAAAGATTCAAATAGTTTTGGGATTCCAATTTTAAAGACAACTTATTAACATTATAAAACATCAAAATTATAATTATAACCAATCAAGAACTCAACAAAATAAATCCAAAACGAAAATCACTTAATCTCATCAATTAAACCTTGATTTAACCAATTTCCATAATTAAATCCTTAAAACTCATTAGAAAACATATGTAAAGGATCAATAACTTGGGAATTTTGGTAAAGAACCATAGATTGGAACATAAGGATGAAGCTCACCTCTAATGTTGGCTTTCCCCTTAATTGTATTGATTAACATGAGAAAACAAGATTAAAACAATAAGGTTTTGATAGGAAACAATTGAGAACTCATTTGACATTAAAAGATTGAAGAAATCAAGAAGTTGGCTGAAGATTTTGAAGAAGGGAAGAGTGTTTGGCTGAAGAGAATTTGAGAGAAAATCTTTTAGAGAAAAGTTAGTTACGTAAAGTTTCCTTAGGAAAGTAATTATAAAATTAATTTCCCAAAATTATTTATACTCTTCCCAAATCTTTTAAAATAACCAATTAAGGAAAAACGTCTGATATTAGACTTTGGGAAAATAGCTCCTTAAAGATTCAAACTTTTGACCCTTTACAAAACAGTCACTAAAACAATTTTCATTCTTTACATTTTGGTTACTAGCCAAAATGTCACATTTCCTATTTCTATTTTTCAAAATCGACTTTACCAAAAATATTCATATATTAAATAATGATTTTTAGGTATTTTCCCAAATATTTTCTCACTCAAAAATATTTATTCCGATTTAAATCCTGAATCTGACTTGAATCTCTAATTTGGCGTGTTACAAAACTCCTAGGCCCAAAATCGGGGTCTTACAACTCCTAGGCCCAAAATTGGGGTGTTACAACTCTTCCCCACTTAGTAAATTTCATCCTCGAAATTTTATCCAAAGAAAACAAGTGCAAAAACTATTTCACCATGTCTGCCTTACTCTCTCACATGGCCTCCTCAACCCCACGATGTCGCCACAACACCTTCACAAGTTCAATCATTTTACGACGAAGAAATTTACTACATGAATCAAGAACCTCAACAGGTTCCTCATTAGAAGACAAATCTGGTCGCAACTCAATGCCCTCCAACCATTGTGCACTTTGCTTCAGCAAAACCAGCCCTTCATATTTGATGAGGAATTCTACAGTGCGTTTAAGTAACTCAAGGAGAAGCTTATCTCAGCACATATAGTTATTTCCCCAAATTGGACCTCACCATTCAAATTGATGTGTGATGCTAGTGACTCTGCAGTGGGGATACCACTTGGACAATGCCGAGGTAAACTTTTCCATGTTATTTATTATGCTAGCCGCACTTTGAATGATGCCCAAGTTAATTACACAACCACTGAAAAAGAACTATTGGCTGTTGTGTTTGCTTTTGATATTTTTAGAGCATACCTGATAAGCACTAAGGTCATTGTACATACCGATCATTATGCTATTAAGTAATTAGTGACTAAAAAGGATGCTAAACCTAGAGTTATTATGTGGATACTTCTTTTGCAAGAGTTCCACTTGGAAGTTAAAGATATAAAATGTTGTGAGAATCAGGTTGCTGACCATCTTTCTAGGATAGAGAACAAAAATGAAAGAATTAATGAACTAGAAATTTCAGAGGACTTTCCTGATGAGAAAATATTATATGCTACAGCAATCTTGTGGTATGATGATATTGTTAACTTTCTCGTTAGTGGTATTTTCCTCCTGATTTGAATAGCCAGGGAAGAAAAAGTTCAAGCATGATGTGCGATTCTACTTTTAGGACTAGCCCTATTTGTTCAAGCAATGTGCTGACCAAATGATTTGATGATGTGTCCCCGAAGAGGAGCAAAAGGATATCTTATTCCATTGTCATTCATCTTCATGTGGAGGCCATTATGGAGGAGCTAGGACTGGTGCAAAGGTCCTACAATCAGGATTCTATTGACCCACATTATTCAAGGACGCACATGAATTAGGCAAAGCATGTGATAGATGCCAAAGGACAGAGAATATATCTCAAAGGCATGAAATGCCATTGCAATGCATTTTAGAAGTGGAGCTCTTTGATGTATGGGGAATAGACTTCACAAGACCCTTCCCTTCATCTTTTGGAGATATCTACATCTTATTAGCGGTTGACTATGTGTCAAAATGGGTTGAAGCAATAGCTACACCGAAGAATGAATCTAAGACTGTCTTGAAGTTCCTTCACAAGAACATCTTCACAAGGTTTGGAGAACCAAGAGCCATCATAAGTGATGAAGGAACCCACTTTGACAACAAGCTTATTTCTAAGGCATTGCAAAGGTATGGAGTGAGGCACAAAATTGCTACAGCATACCACCCCCAGACCAATGGCCAAGCCAAAATCTCGAATCGAGAAATCAAGTAGATATTAGAAAGGTGGTTAATCCAAAGAGGAAAAATTGGTCTCTAAGACTTGATGAAGCCTTATGGGCTTATCGTATAGCTTTCAAGATGCCCTTGGGAATGTCTACCTTCAAGCTTATCCATTGCAAGGCATGCCACCATCCCGTTGAGCTCGAACACAAAGCTTATTGGGCAATCAAAAAGTTTAATATGGATGCCTAGTTGGCGGGAGAAAAAAGGCTATTGGAGATAAACGAGATGGAGGAGTTTAGAGCCCAAGCTTACGAGAACACACGCCTATATAAAGAGAAGACCAATAAGTGGCACGATAAACATCTTTTGTCACGGCATTTTTCTGAAGGCCAACAAGTTCTTCTCTACGATTCTCGACTTAAGCTCTTCCCTAGCAAGCTAAAATCGCGATGGTCAAGTCTTTTTATTGTGCATAAAGTCTACCCCATAGTGTTGTGGATATCAAGAAACTTGACGATGACAATGTCTTCAAGGATAATGGTCAGAGATTGAAGGTATACAATGGAGCCTCAATCCTTCAAGACAAGTCCTCCATGCTTCTACATGATCCATAAGAGTTTGAACCCCATTACCTTTTCTATTTTGCTATAGCATTTCCCTATTTCATGTGTTAAAAAATAAATGTGTTTTCTTTTATTTGTCACTTTGTCGATTTCTTTTATGCTTTTGTTTTTTTTTCATCAAGATTTGTCAGATTTGCCCTCATGGTTGCAGCTGGCATGCTAGGGTTTACTTTGAGAGAGGTGCAGCTTTCTAATTAGGGTTAAGTTTTCTCTCTTTTCAACTAAGGGAAGTTAAAAGGCCAAACTTTTCCTACGTTTGGGGGGGCTTTAAAAAGGCAAAAAGAGAGGGAGTTTTATTCCTTTTCTAACTCCAAAACCCTAGCTCATCATTACCTTTCCATATCCTCTCTCATCCTTTTTACTTTGCATTAAAACCCCGTCATATCTCTCCTCTTCCCCACACCCTATAACTGCCACATAAACCCTCTCTCTCCAATTACTCATGACAGCTACCTTTCCCTAAACTCTACCCAATCAAAACTCTTTCTTTCTACTCTTTTATCGCTTTCAGCTCGTCTTCTTCATCTTCCCTAAAAACAAAAATCCATCAAACCAAACCCCAAAAAGCTCTAGCAATCTCTACCTCCCCTTGCAGTCATGGTCCACTACAAGAATGTTACTGGTGCATCTAGTAGTTCACAAGCTCGACCTGACATTGAGATAAAAAAATTCTTCGATGATGGAGCCAAAGAGCGCTTCCAACTGATCAAAGAGCGCAAAGTCTTTCCAGAGCAAGGTCTTAAATTCCCTTCGGAAAGGGGGAGGTTTCAACAAAGAAGTTATGGATGTCATCGCCAAACATAACTAGGAAACCTGTGTCAAACACCCAGGTGATATTTCTGTGCCCTTGGTAAGGGAATTTTATGCCAACCTCATGAGTCCTACTCAGTCTGTCATCTATGTGCGGGGGGATCAGATTAAATTCATAGATGCGGCAATCAATAAATTCTATGGGATGAAGAATGTGATGGACCAGCACACTACCTTTGTCGAAACTGCCGATGCTCAGACATACAAAGAAGTCCTTGAGGACTTATGCTTTAGTGGAATGGAGTTAGATCTGGTAAGCAAGGTCGTAGAGCGTGGACGCCTCAAGCCCGAAGCCAAGGTGTGGAATCACTACTTGAAAACCTGCCTAATGCCCACTTCCCATACCTCTACTATGCACATCACTAGGCTACTTCTTCTACACTTTGTTCTCAATGCACGGCCAATTGATGTGAGAAAGTTAATCGTCAATGAGGTGTACTAATGCTTGAAGCGGAAGTCGAGCCCTCTCATCTTCCCTAATCTGATCATGACCCTTTGCCGCAAGAAGCAAGTATTTGAAGACTCGACAGAGGATGAGGTGGAGAAAGGGAAGCAAGGATTGGCACCAGACCAAATCCCAGGACTGAGAGGATTCGATGAGGATGCTCCAATAGAGACTATGGATGAAGGAGTGAGAACCATTGTTGCGGTGAGAATCGCGTCCCTTGTTGCTTCCACCAAGCGCATGCAAGAAGAGATGGAGGAGATACGCGGCGACTTGACAACTTATTTCAAGTATGTCAAAGAAAGGGATGTCGCAATCAATGCTTATTTTAAAGACATGTTACCACATATGAACGTCAACTGATAACTATATTTATAGGAAAACTCCACCAAGGGCAACTGTCTTTCCTAGGTTCCTTGGAACTCAATGATACAACACCCCCACATATCCTCCAAAACATGGATCGCACATTCAGACTGACTATCTGTCTAGGGATGATACGAAGTACTGAAATTCAATCGTGTACCCAAAGCTCGATGCAAACACTCCTAAAACCTCACTGTAAACCACGGATCTCTATTTGATACTATGGACTTGGGCACCCCGTGCAAACGTACAACCTCAGCAATATACAAACTCACCAACTTATCCAAGGTATGTGTGGTATGCGCAGGCACAAAATGTGCACACTTTGTAAACCGGTCAACAATCACCCAAATAGAATCCTTTTTTGTGGGCATCAACGACAACCCAGACACCAAAATCCATGGTGATTCTTTCCCACTTCTATTCCGGTATCCTTAACGGTTGCAACAACCCGGAGGGAAACTGATGCTCAGCCATAATACGCTGACACACCATGCATCTAGCAACAAAATCAGCCACATCTTCCTTTAAACCTACCCAATAGTACTCTTCCTTCAACCCTCAATACATCTTGTACTATTGGGATGCATAGCAAAAAGACTAGCATGCGCCTCGGTCAAAATAGTACACCTCAACTCATCATCACTGGGCACCACTATCCGACCCTTGAAACAAAACACCCTATCATCATTGAAGTGAAAATCTGTCAGGTTTCCATCCATGATATACTTAACATATGGTACCAACGCATCATCATAAGGTTGCTTTCTCTTAATCAACTATAACAAAGACGTCTTTACTTGCAACTCGGCCATCAAGCCTTCATCTCACGTCATACTTAAATGCACAAACATCGCCCTCAACTCCACCCCAACTTTCCTACTCAAAGCATTGGCTACAACATTAGCCTTTTCTCAAATGATACTCAATCATCAAATCATAATCCTTAAGCAACTCAACCATCTAAGTTGCCAAAGATTCAAATACTTTTGAGTCATCATTTTTTAAAACACTTATGATCCGTGTGCAATACACACTTCTCACCATAGAGACTAATAGTGTCTCCAAAACCTTTAAGCAAACATAATCGCAGAAAGCTCAACATCATGCGTAGGACAATTGCGTTCGTGCACCTTCAACTATCTAGATGCACAAGCCACAACTTCTCTAGCAACGCAACAATCTTAAAAGATTCTTTAACAAACCTTGATGTTAATCAACTTAATCTAGAAAACCTACAAACTTCCAACTCCAACCTTGGTTGCTTCAAAACTAACACAAATCAAACTTCCAAGGACCAACTTCTAACACCCTCTTCAAATCTTGAGAATTCCAAAGAACCACATTACCAAACCTACTTACGTCAACTACCTTGCTTACACCATCACTCCATCAGCCTCCGAACAGTCATCCGTAAGTGTGAACATATGTATGCATGATTATTTTTATACCCCTATAGATGTATATGTGTATGTATGCAAAACCTTTAATGTCATGCCCAAATGTATGTATGTACTGACATATTTATATATACATATAAGTGTTTTCGTATTGTGCATGTTTAATTGTTTACACTTACTAATAACGTTCTCAGAACTAGTATTCCTTTCAACATACCCAAAACTCGTACTTGCCCAAATAAAGAACAAACATTCGCTCCTTACAAAAGCCTACTAAACCTTTCATACCTACCGATCAAAATCCTTCTCGGTACCTTTTTACATGAGAATATCATCTAAAAACACAACAACACACTGATCCAAAAATAGATGGAATACCCAATTCATCATATCCATGAATGCAGCTAATGCATTGGTCAAACCAAACGGCATCACCAAGAACTCATAATGCTCACACTTCATACGAAAACCAATTTTAAGCACATCCACACCCTTTACCTTTAGCTAATAATACTCGGACCTTGACCTAATCTTAGAGAACACAAAGCACTTCCAAACTGATTGAATATGACATCAACCCATGGCAATGGATACTTATTCTTAATCGTCAACCTGCTCAGTTGCCGATAATTGATGCACATCCGCATGGTGCCATCCTTCTTTTTCACCAACAACATCGGTGCACCCCATGGAGAAACACTAGGCCTAATAAACCCTCGATCAAACAACTCTTGAAGTTGCGTCTTTCACTCCTTCAACTCCTTTGAAGCCATGCGGTTGGGAGCAATAGACACTAGATCTGTATTTATATACAGCTCAATGTTAAACTCAACCTCTGTATCTGGTGGCAAACTGGCAATTCCCTTAAAAAAACACTCAGAAACCCACATACCATGAGGATGTCATGAACACGCACCTCCTTTGATCTCAGATTCATAACATAGGATAAGAATGCCTGACATCCAAAATCCATCAAACAACTTACTTCTAGAGCCGAAACAACATTGGGCAAGAACTTTGCATTTTCACCCACAACAACCATTTCGTAATCATCAGCAAGTTTCAAGGAAACTCGCATGGTTTCAAAATCAACCACGGAACTATGCTCAGACAACCAGTCTATGCCCAAGATTACATCAAAATCGTGAAATGGAAACTCCATCAAATCAACCACAACCACAAGACCTTGAACCATCAAGGACATCTCCTAAACAACCTTCTCGTACATCCGTCTCAAAAGATCGCTCAATCCATAACTCCAACAAGAATTAGCAACAACAGGCACAAGAGCTTGTCCTACATAAACCAAACGTAGGCAGTCCCACCTCATGTGATCAGACGATCCATATACCCAACATGTATTAAATACTGCTCTAGCCTGGGTACCCTAACCCTGCGGTCCACGCCAAGCACTACCTCCACCTTGCCTCAACTCGGGGCAATACCTCTTATCATGTTGCTTCTTAAACTAACCACCACTAAAACTAGAGTCTGCAACTCTCTTGCCTAAACCAGAACCTCCCACACTAGTTGATAAACCCAAGTTCTACTCAATGTCCTTCGCCTGTGTTACCAACACGTTGAAAACAATGTAGTTAGAAGCCAACATGTATATCCTAACATCTTGTACCAATCCGTAACGGAATCAATCATAGTGATGTCTCTCATCTGGTACTAGTTCATGAGCATACCAGCTCAACTGAACAAACTGTACCTCAAACTCAGCCATAGACATACTGCCCTGAACCAAGACCATAAACTCACGTCTTTTTCCATCCAAGTATCTAACACCCAGATACTTCTTCTTAAAGATAGTTTGAAAGAACTCCTAGGCCACACCACTGATTTCCATGCCAGCATCTATAATTGTCCACCAACTATACACATCTCTTGCAACAGAGGCAGAGCACATCCCAACTTATGGGCATTATTACATCCCATTTAATCCAAAATCTAAATAGTACTGGACATTCACTCCCCTGATGCCTCGGGTGCCAACCCTCGAAACTCAACTCCTCCTAAACTATGGAGGCGCTCTAACAACAACCTCGTTGTTCAACAGCTCGTCACATGCACTCCAACAACGACAACTTGAAAAGCTTTGGACATCGCATATATCAAAGGTGACATATCACCCAACATTGGCCCAACTGGCGTAGGTGGTACTTACTTTAGAGTGGTAAACCCCCAAGAAATATAACATTCTCCTCAACTCATTACCTAATGGCAAAAACATTCACACTAGTTCTCACTTCTCCATTTGGTCGTAACATAACAAATTTCTAAGGCATGATAATTATAAAAAAAAACAAAAACAATCAGGCCAGCTTCAAGCAAGGATCCAAGACTTTCATTTCAAATCAAAATATTTCAGACTGTAGTAACAAAGCAATGTATCCCACAATTATCCCCCAACATAGCATATGTCAATCAATAGACATATAAACAAACATCATCCATAGCAAGCAACAGTAATCAACCAATAATAACATTCCAAAAATCATAAACTCATCCCACTTATCGCAAACATGGCTCTGATACCACCAAATGTAATCCTCTTGACCTGGTCTAGACGCAAGACCGAATCGAGCGAGATGCATTCGGTTTACCGAAATAAACTCGTAAAGATTAAACTCAAATTACGTCCATTTTTTCTTTTATCTTATCTAGAAGCATCATTTTAACTTATAGTGTACATACAGGCAGCAGGTGAAATCTAAACTCAATCGGGCGTCAAATCGACATCCAATTGCATGAAATTACAATTTAGGGACCAAATTACAAATATAGAAAAATTAGAGGGACTTATTTAAATCTAAAGTTACCATTCCTCAACTATTCGGGTTTCATGTTGTAACATCCACACCTAGCCTAAAAGCAACTAAAGCTAACATGCTAATAAGAAGTATATAGAAACTTGGAAATGGTCATGAAACAAACAAACAAGGTAGTTTTATAAGATTTCTTAAAGCTCGAGACAACATCGAATCAACATTCACTTAAAGCATAGATAAAATCAATCACATCCTTTACTTATCTAAATGTTTTTAATCTAACAAAGGTGATGCGAAATCTAGACCTACCTATGGAAGTTAAATTGAGGCTTTCTTGCATTTCAAGTTATAAACAACCCACGTTGTCAAATATACATATAATATCAATTAAGAGTTCTTCATTTCAAGTTTCGAACAACCAATAAAATAGGAAGCTTTATCAATGTGAATTGAACCTAAATACTATGTGTCAGGTTCATTTATAGAAAACAGTCACATTTCTCAAATAATCATCATGTGACGAACATTCTAGACATATCTTAATATTACCTAAAGAAAGCATAAAATATATATACTGAAGCCACCCAACATACAAACTATCAAATATCCACAAAGATTACCCTCATAACAAAAGGCCTCGACTAAGTTATACAAGCCATAATATCGAACATAAACATATTTACTGACAAAATGCCACCGTCCTAGGAGTTCTTGTAATAACACAAAACCTACTTGTTATGGCTAGAGTGACTTGATCAAGCTCCAAGCAAAAAGAGTCCTCAAAACTATCCTGTCATGTAGTGAGAAGACAAGAAGTAAGCATATGCTTAGTGAGCAAGTTTAAAGCCTAGCATCATCAAGAAATACAAATCTACAAGTCTCAATCACTACTAGCACAAATATGAATCGGGTGCAAACAAGGAGTAGCAAGTATTATGCTTTACTATTTGTTTCAAACTTGATCCTCTCAAGAGTTGTAATCTCTACAAGATATAATCAATCGATCATCTACATGCTTTATTGTTCACCATTATATCATGAATAGTTTCTTTTATAATCGCAGAGACAATATTTCATAACAAATTACATCGGCTCAATTACATGGTTAAACATTCATACGAATTCATAGTATCTTATTCAAGGATTTCGATTATTCAAAGAAGTAAGCCTAACAAGATAATTGTTTCAATCACTTAATATCATTTGTACAATATTCTTAGGTTACAACTAAAATTCAACATCATATAATAAGTCTTTTCTTAGATAACAAGGTTTCTTAGTTCATAAGATTCATCAACTTTCTTTTACATTTTTATTGTTACAGCCTTGTAACTCGACTGTCTAGTCTAGATACACGAGTCCCCAACCAATTGTTTCCCGTAAAACACTTGGTACTTGTAGTACCGGTCAATCCCTCCTACTGTCGCCAAGTGACCACATACACATCCCTCGTACTATCGCCCATTAGGAACCACTATCCCGGACCGTAGTCCAACCCCGACTCTGAGCTCTATGGACTCTATGGCATGCCAACTATATCTACGACTGACTCGAGACCAAGGCTTCCTTTAATTATCATTATTTCAATGCTTATACATGAGCATAGCTCTATTTGACTGCACATCATTGTGCCATTACCATTTTCTTTCAATAGGGTTAAATCTTAAACATCTAGAGACCAAGTCTCAACCATTACATTTGAAGGCTCAAGGCAATTGCATTTTAGCTCATCATTTATAAATTCTTTGTATCAAATCATTAACTTTTCATATAGAATAAATGTACATGCTCAGTTCCACATAATTCAATCACATTTGGCTTTGTAATTTATCATGTAATATAGCACTATCAAATTGACTCATTAAGCATCCACAACATGACATTCCATTAGAAACTTAAACATGCTTTCGATCCATGGTATAAAACAAGTATTTCTCAAGGAAATACTTACCTTCACTCGAATCTTGCATTAACATAACATGAGCATAGCATTCATTTAAAGCTTTAGAACATATCAATTGAAACAATGCTCGGAAAGGTTATAATTCCCTTTTAGAGGCTTTAAACTTTACTCGTAGGTAGATTCTGAGCTATTGATAATCTCGTATTACAATTCCTTTTTGCCCATCGACTTGTTGGTCTACATTGATCCTTTTATCCTTAGTTTCTTCACGATCTAACATCACACATATTGTCTCATTAAGCACTATTATCAAAAATTAGTTTCCACATTCTACTTACAAACATATGTATTGCTCAATTGTTTTCAATTCATTATTCACTTACAAGCTTGCATCAATATCAATTACACATTCAAAATCGCATAATCATGTCCCAACAATTCCTAGGCAATAAGACTAAAATTCATCCTAAAATCCATAATATTTCAATTGAGATTATAAACTAGTTATTAACCCCAAAATAAGGCAGGTTCAAAAATCTTGTTTTCCTTAGTTAGATCAGTCATTTGATCAACACATATGCTCAGGATTTCAATTTAGTAAACAGCCAACAATATTGTTACATTCGAGCATCCCTTCTATGTAGTCAAAACCATCTATAGTTCAATGTTAACAGCCCTATGGACCATTGAATCAAAACAAAACAGTCTCATATTATCAAGCTACAACATAAATTCAAACAAGACTTCCATGCATTCTTCTATTCGAATCCAACAACAAAAACACTACCAAACTAAGATCTAATGAGCAAATTAAATGAGAGAGCAAGTTTTACCTTCCTGATTGAGCCAACTACTTTGTTTAGATCCCTAACCGAAGTTCAATTCCAAGATTTCTCAAGCTTTCTCACACTCAACTCTCTCACCAAGGAGTTTTGGTCTCACCAAATGAAGAAGATGATCTCTTCTATTTGGCCGAGAGAGTAAGCCCAGTTGGACATGTGTGTTATCCCCAAATTTAATGCATTTCACCATGTAATTCTTAGGTTCTTAGAATTACACTTTTTAGTCCTTACATTAAGGTCTCTCAACTCTTGGTTCTTAACAAACCGCCCCTTTCAAACTTTTAAGCAACTTAATTATAGATTAATTTCCAACTCAATTGAATTACTTTTCTTTTCTTAAATCTAACAATGAAGGTATTACATTTCCTCCCCCTTAAAAGAAAATTCGTCCCTGAATTTTCCTGTAGGAAAGAGTTGTGGATATTGTTTTCGCATCGTTGCTTCTGGTTCCCACGTAGCTTTTTCGACTTTGTGATTCCTCTAGAGCACTTTGATGAGACGTACCATATTATTACAAAGTCTTTTAACTTCATTATCCAGAATTTGGACTGGCTCTTCATTATAAGACAAATCGAGATTGAGTTCAACCTCTTCCGGTTCGAACACGTGTGATGGATCAGAACGATATCTTCGTAACATAAATATATGGACTACGTTGTGAATCTTTTCAAATTCACTATGAAGGGCTAAACGATAGGTGATCGGGCCAATTCTTTCAATGATTTCAAAGGGTCCAATAAAACAGGGACTTAATTTACCCTTCTTTCCAAATCTAAGAAATTTCTTCCATGGAGATACTTTTAAAAATACTCGGTCACCAACTTCATATTGAACTTCTCGCCTCTTTGAGACAGCATAGACCTTCTTCCTATCGGAAGCTTCCTTCAATCTGCTATGAATAATTCGAATTTGATTTTCGGTTTCCCGAAGCAATTCAGGTCCTAAGACCTTGTTTTCACCCAACTCAGACCAACATAAAGGAGTCCTACACTTCCTTCCATATAATACTTCAAAATGTGCCATCTTGATGGAGGTTTGGTAACTGTTATTGTAAGAAAATTCAGCTAGAGGTAGAGATTTTTTCCAATCTTTTCCAAAGTCGATCACATAAGCTCTAAGCATATCCTCGAGTACTTGAATTACTCTTTCAGACTTTCCATCGGATTGAGGATGGAAAGTGGTACTAAGATTGGTTTTGGTTCCTAAGGCCCATTATAAGGAACCCCAAAACCTAGAAGTGAAACAAGAATCTCGGTCTGAAACAATGGAGATAGGAACACCGTGAAGACGAATTACCTCTCTAATATAGAGATTGGCTAACAAATCCAAGTTCATATTCCTTCGAACAGGTATAAAATGAGCTGATTTAGAAAATCTGTCAATGATTACCCAAATAACATCATTATTTGTTGGTGATAAAGGCAGCCCGGTTACAAAATCCATAGTTATATGTTCCCACTTCCATTTGGATACTTCCAAAAGTTGAAGTAATCCTGAAGGCACTTGATGTTCAGCTTTGATTCTTTGGCAGTTCAAGCATTTGGATACGTATTTAGTGATGTCATGTTTCATTTTTTGCCACCAGTAGATTTCTGTTAGATCCTTGTACATCTTAACAGAACCAGGATGAATCGAGAAAGGATTGTTATGGGCATCTCGAAGCATTTCCTTCTTTAAAGTTTGATCATTAGGCACACATATTCTGTTTCTAAAATAAAGGAGACCATTCAGACTAAGGAAGAAATCAGAATTTGCGGAAGAATCATGCTTTTTCACAATCTTTTGTAACTCGGGATCGACTTGCTAGAGATTCTTAATTATCGAATTGAATTCAGATTGTATATGAAGTTCAGCCAGTTGTCTTAGATTTCTTTGCAATCTGAAATGAGCATTGATTGTAGGAGGGGCTACAAAAACAATGAATCATTTTAGACATCAAGTTTGAAAGGTTGTAATGGATAAGGTCTTGATATCACAAATTTTAAGTTGTAGAAACTTACCAGAAAAACGTTTTCAACTGAGTGCATCAACCACAACGTTCACCTTTCCGAGATGATAATCGATAATCAAGTCATAATCCTTAATCAATTCCATCCATCTCCTTTGCCTTAAGTTTAAGTCTTTCTGGGTTAGAAGATACTTTAGACTTTTGTGATTTGTGAAAAGATGGCATCTCTCCCCGTACAGGTAATGTCTCCAAACTTTCAAAGCAAAAACAACTGCGGCCAATTCCAAGTCGTGTGTTGGATAATTCAATTCATGTGGCTTTAATTGTTAGGAAGCATAAGCAATCACATTATCATCTTGCATTAGGACACACCCTAAACTGAGGTGAGATGCATCACTAAAGACTGTAAAGTCTTTCCCTGGTTCAGGTTGAATTAAAACAGGAGCTTGAGTGAGAATCTGCTTTAATTGATTGAAGCTCATTTGTTGATCTTCAGACCATTCGAATGGTATATCCTTCCTAAGAAGTCGAGTTAGAGGAGCAACCAGAATCGAGAACCCTTTGACAAATCTTCTGTAATATTCAGCCAACTCGAGAAAGCTCCTAATTTCTCCAACATTCTTCGGTGTCTTCCAATCCACAATGGACTAAATTTTCTTCGGGACAACTTTTATACCATCTACCGAAATTACATAGCCTAGAAAAGTCACTTTTGAAAGCCAGAATTCACATTTGTTAAACTTGGCATATAACTGCTTATCATGAAGAGTTTGCAAAATGACTCTTAGATGATTTGAATTCCCTTCGCTATTCTTCGAATATACAAGTATATCATCTATAAAAACCACAATAAACTTGTCTAAATAGGGTTTGAAAACTCGGTTCATGAGGTTCGTAAAGGCTGCAGGAGCATTTGTTAAACTGAAAGGCATTGCTAAAAATTCATAATGGCCATAACAGGTTCGGAAAGCAGTTTTTTTACATCAGCTTCCTTGACTTTCATCTGATAATATCCCGAACGTAGATCGATTTTTGAGAACATTTTAGCACCTTTTAATTGATCGAACAAATCTTCTATTCTCGGAAAATGATATTTGTTCTTAATGGTGAGTTGGTTTAATTGTCTATAATCAATGCAAAGCCTCATATAACCATCTTTCTTCTTCGCAAATAAAACCAGAACTCCCCAAGGTGAAGAGCCTGGTCTAATGAAGCCCTTGTCTTGTAGCTCTTCTATTTGATCTTTGAGTTCTCTAAGTTCAACCGAAGCCATACGATAGGGTGCAATAAAGACTGGTTCCAATCTCGGTTGAACCTCGATTCTGAATTCCACTTCTCTTGTAGGGGTAAACCCGACAATTCCTCAGGAAAAATATTAGGAAATTCGGATACAGTTAAAATTGATTCAATTAACTCCTTAGATTTATTCAAATGAGATATAGAAGCAAAAAGGGTCACTTGTTCAAATCGTTCATTGCATAGCAAGCAGTAGAATTTTTTTCCAAACCCATGAAGGTATAATCTCTTCTTAATACAATCTAACCAAGCCCTATGTTTAACCAACCAATCAAGCCCCAAAATAAGATCAAAGTCAGAAAAGGGTAGTACCAAAAAGTCAGCAGGGAATGGTATGTTCTGAATAAACAAAGGACAACCTTTACATATTTGATTTATGGTTACTTTATCTCCAAGCGGGTTGGTAGCTAAGAGTTCACCAATTAAAGGTTATATCTTTAGGCTAAGCTTTGCAATAAGAAAAGTACTTATAAAAGAATGAGTTGAACCCGAATCAAAAAGAGCATAAACAAGATATGAATCCAAGAGTATTGTACCTACAATTACGTTAGGTGACTCCTCTTCTTCATGCCCTCGAATATGATAGACTTTAGCAGGTGCTCAGGATTCTTGATAGGTAGCATTAGATCCTTGGCCCTTGGTCTTTCCATAGCTTCTTGAGTGGGCTTGTTTCGTCCTTTTTCCTCTAGGAGAAGGATTCAGATTTGATCCCCTTGATACATGCAAAGGCAACTTGTTGGGATTTTGGGGATAATCTTTGATAAAGTGGGTAGTCTCCCCACATAGATAACAAGCATTGGATTACTTTCTACATATCCCCGTATGATGCTTCTGACATATGTTGCAAGTTGATACTTGAAATTCTCTCCCATTATTTCCAGTGCTATTGATAGATGCAGTTGGTGCCACACCCTTACCCAAAGATTGAGGTTTGGGTATAAAATTTCCCTTTGAAGAATTTATGAAATTGGAAGAATTCCCTCCATAATGCTTCTGCTTCTTATTATGCCAATATGGCTTATGGTCATCTCGATGCCTTTTATCACCCCTACAAGAATTCCCTTTCTTCTTCTCTGAGATCTTCATTTTAGCTTCTGTAGCTATCACTCGGTTTACCAAATCTTGGAAGTCAGTAATCCCGAGAGCAGTAAACATCAGACTTAATTCATCGTTGAGCCCATCGATGAACATTCGCATTTGTTTTCTTCTTTCTTAATGGATTTTGATCCATACTTGCAATACTTGCAAAACTCACTAACATATTGTTCAACTGGTTTACCTCCTTGCTTCATATACAAAAATCGCTTTTTACGTTCAGCAAGGTATTGGTCACTAATATACTTCTTTTTAAACTCCTTGAGAAAGAACTCCCAAGTGACTTTTTCCGCTGGAGCAACAAGAATTGTAGTCTCCCACCATCTAAGTGCTTCTTCAGCTAAAAGAGCTATTGCACACTCCGAATTGTGTTCGTCCGAACATTGTAATTGTTTAGTCAAGATCCTCACTGTAGACTCTAACCAAAACTCAGCTTCTTCAGGTTTTTCTTCATTAGCTCCAGTAAAAGTGTAAGCTTGATGTTGAGCTAACTTGTCGATTGGCGCTCTTGCCGGTACTACTACCGGAGGATTGAGATGAGTCAGAGGATTTTGTCTCATAGAGACGATCATTTGGTCAAACATTTCTTTTAAACTGGAGAAACATTCCCATTGAATGGGATGAATAGCAGGAGCTTCTTGCTGAACTTGTTGAGGCTCAACAACTTTTGGAGGATCTTGATACATCCTCACGCTTCCTCCTTCATTGGATGAGCCGTTGGGCTTTCATTATCCTTTCCCAACCTTGTTTCAGATATTCTAATATAAGAAGAGAAAGAGCTTGATCAGATGTAAGTCACAATAGGTTAACTCCTAGGCGGCATTAAAACAATCAATACAATGCAATACAATACAATACTACAACTTAGCCTTAGGATCATGCAACCTTAGCTCTGATTACCAAATGTAACATCCCCACCTAGGCCTAAAAGAAACTAAAGCTAACATGCTAATAAGAAGTATATAGAAACTTGGAAATGGTCATGAAACAAACAAACAAACAAGGTAGTTTTATAAGATTTCTTAAAGCTCAAGACAACATCGAATCAACATTCACTTAAAGCATAGATAAAATCAATCACATCCTTTACTTATCTAAATGTTTTCAATCTAACAAAGGTGATGCGAAATCTAGACCGACCTATGGAAGTTCGATTGAGGCTTTCTTGCATTTCAAGTTATAAACAACCCATGCTGTCAAATATACATATAATATCAATTAAGTGTTCTTCATTTCAAGTTTCAAACAACCAATATAATAGAAAGCTTTGTCAATGTGAATTGAACCTAAATACTATGTGTCAGGTTCATTTATAGAAAACAATCACATTTCTCAAATAATCATCATGTGACGAACATTTTAGATATATCTTAATACTACCTAAAGATAGCATAAAATATATATAACAAAGTCACCCAATATACAAACTATCAAATATCCACAAGGATTACCCTCATAACGAAAGGCCTCGATTAAGTTATACAAGCCATAATATCAAACATAAACATATTTACAGACAAAATGCCACCATCCTAAGAGATCTTGTAATAACATAAAACCTACTTGTTATGGATAGCATGACTTGATCAAGCTCCAAGCAAAAAGAGTCCTCAAAACTATTTTGTCATGTAGTGAGAAGACAAGAAGTAAGCATATGCTTAGTGAGCAAGTTTAAAGCCTAGCATCATCAAGCAATACAAGTCTACAAGTCTCAATCACTACTAGCACAAATATGAATCGGGTGCAAACAAGAAGTAGCAAGTATTATGCTTTACTATTTGTTTCAAACTTAATCCTCTCAAGAGTTGTAATCTCTACAAGATATAATCAATCGATCATCTACATGCTTTATTGTTCACCATTATATCATGAATAGTTTCTTTTATAATAGCAGAGACAATATTTCATAACAAATTACATCGTCTCAATTACATGGTTAAACATTCATACGAATTCATAGTATCTTATTCAAGGATTTCGATTATTCAAAGAAGTAAGCCTAACAAGATAATTGTTTCAATCACTTAATATCATTTGTACAATATTCTTAGGTTACAACTAAAATTCAACATCATATAATAAGTCGTTTCTTAGATAACATGGTTTCTTAGTTCATAAGATTCATCAACTTTCTTTTACATTTTCAATGCCGTAACCTTGTGACTCAATTGTCTAGTCTAGATACACGAGTCCTCAACCAACTTTCACCCGTAAAACTCTTGGTACTTGTAGTACCGGTCAATCCCTCCTACTGTCACCAAGTGACCACATACATATCCCTCCTATTGTTGCCCATTAGGGACCACTATCCTGGACCGTAGTCCAACCCCGACTCTGAGCTCTATGGACTCTGTGGCATGCCAACTATATCTATGACTAACTCAAGACCAAGGCTTCCTTTAATTATCATTATTTTTATGCTTATACATGAGCATAGCTCTATTCGACTGCACATCATTGTGCCATTACCCTTTTCTTTCAATAGGGTTAAATCTTGAACATCTATAGACCAAGTCTCAACCATTACATTCGAAGGCCCAAGGCCATTGCATTTTAGTTCATCATTTATAAATTCTTTGTATCAAATCATTAACTTTTCATATAGAACAAATGTACATGCTCATTTCCACATAATTCAATCACATTTGGCTTTGTAATTTATCATGTAATATAGCATTATCAAATTGACTCATTAAGCATCCACAACATGACATTCCATTCGAAACTTAAACATGCTTTCGATCCATGGTATAAAACAAGTATTTCTCAAGGAAATACTTACCTTCACTCCAAGCTTGCATTAACATAACATGAGCATAGCATTCATTTAAAGCTTTAGAACATATCAATTGAAACAATGCTCGGAAAGGTTGCAATTCCCTTTACAAGGCTTTAAACTTTACTCACAGGTAGATTCTGAGCTATTGACAATCTCGTATTACAATTCCTTTTTGCCTATCAATTTGTTGGTCTACGTTGATCCTTCTATCCTCAGTTTCTTCACGATCTAACATCACACATATTGTGTCATTAAGCACTATTATCAAAAATCAGTTTCCACATTCTACTTAAAAACATATGTATTGCTCAATTGTTTTCAATTCATTATCCACTTAAAAACTTGCATCAATATCAATTACACATTCAAAATCGCATAATCATGTCCCAACAATTCCTAGGCAATGAGACTAAGATTCATCCTAAAATCCATAACATTTCAATTCAAATTATAAACTAGTTATTAAGCCCAAAACAGGGTAGGTTCGGAAATCCTACTTTCTTTCATTAGATTAGTCCTTTGATCAACACATATGCTCAAGATTTCAATTTAGTAAACAGCCAACAATATTGTTACATTCGAGCATCCCTTCTATGTAGTCAAAACAATCTATAGTTCAATTTTAACAACCCTATAGGCCATTGAATCGAAACAAAATAGTCTCATATTATCAAGCTACAACATAAATTCAAACAAGACTTCCATACATTCTTTTATTCGAATCCAACAACAAAAACACTACCAAACTATGATCTAATGAGCAAATTAAATGAGAGAGCAAGTTTTACCGTCCTTATTGAGCCAACTACTTTGTTTAGATCCTAATCAAAGTTTAATTCCAAGATTTCTCAAGCTTTCTCACACTCAACTCTCTCACCAAGGAGTTTCGGTCTCACCAAATGAAGAAGATGATCTCTTCCATTTGGTCGAGATAGTAAGCTCGGTTGGACATGTGTGTTATCCCCAAATTTAATGCATTTCACCATGCAATTCTTAGGTTCTTAGAATTACACTTTTTAGTCCTTACATTAAGTTCTCTCAACTCTCGATTCTTAACAAACTGCCCATTTAAAACTTTTGAGCAACTTAATTATAGATTAATTTTCAATTCAATTGAATTACTTTTCTTTTCTTAAATCTAACAATGAAGGTATTACACATGCTCACTTGTCAAATTTCATCTCGAAATGACCATCCAAACTCATTTAATTGCATGCACAACAATCAGGGACCAAAATGGAAGAATCTAAAACCTTTAATATCAACAATAACAAACATAACGACCAGACATACAGACAAGGTCTCAAAATGTACAGATACGTCGGAGCGTATCGATATGATCCCTATGCGTATTGATATGCGGGTTATAAATCATTCTCGTAATTCTAATAGCTCAAAACAGTATCGATACACTTCTACCCGTACCGATTCGCAAGCCAAAAATACACTTACTCATACCAATACACCTCTACCCGTACCGATACACCTAGGCCTGAAATGCCCAAATTTGCTAGTTCTTCATACAATCAAGGGTCCAAACATGTTATATCAAACCTCAAACATGTACACAAGAATTTTAAAGCTCAACCCATGTTAAAACATCACAGAAACATGATTAAATCATGGCATCTTACTTCAAACGGAAATCTAAAGGCATACTTCCTAGAAAACAACCAACCACCATACGAAACATAATTCCAAGGAAAAAACCAAATATGTAAGGCCAATTACAATCCAAAATAGCAATACAAACTTGCTCAAATAGGGAGTTTAGCAAAACCTTCCCAAAACAACATTGAACCCTATTGCCTTTATTACTACAAGTCTAGTTCGAAAAATCATACTTTCGCGTTAACTGAGTCCATGGATTTTCCCTCTCTTGCTCGCTGCCTCTAACCTTTAACTCTCTGCATTGATGAACAAAGAGAGCATAAGCACACTAGGCTTAGTGAGGAGTGCTCAAACAACACACCATCAATGCATTTTAAAACCATTTTCCAAAACCACATTGAAATCACAATTTTAATCATCTTAAAAAACATCATGCATTGAAAACCATGCACTTAACACTTTCAAAAACTAGCATATTAAACCATATGCAACATTTATCATGGATCAACAGCAAATCCCATTTGCTAACACTCAATTTAAGCCTTCCCATGCATAACAACCCATAAGCAAAGCTTAAAGAGTAAACATGTATAAGCCAACATTATACATCAACATCCATCAACATGATACATTAACAATTATATTGGCTTTCAAGTGATCTTAAACCAAGTTCCGCTTTCCAAAATATTACATTGGATACACGGATTCAACAAGTGTCCTCTCAACACTTCATGTCATCTCAATCAGAATTAAGGTACATTCACAACCCGGGGACACTAACCTCAATCATCGGTTAGATGCATAATCCACTAATGAGAGTTTTTGGTACCATATACCCCTCGACTGTTAGGGTACTCGTGGTGGAGTATTCGGTACACATAAACCCCTCAACACCCGAGGTGACTTATTTACAGTTCACTCAATCCTATGGCCAGCCAACTATATCTGATAATATTTTAAACCACATCACTTTTTAATAGAATTCATTATTAACCATGTACCTCACTATTTTTTAAAGCAACATATCAAAACCATTATCAATGCATTCACAAGTATTCCTCATACTTACATGGATCATTTACCAATGCATCCATCATCAAAATATGATCAAAAAGAGTATATAACATACTTGAAAACGTGCTTAAACAGTAGGTACCACGTCAATCAAAACAAGTGCATAAAATTTATTTCGTAAAAGTACGACCGAAGGAGAAATCTCTTTATACTTACTTTCGAGTTTAAACCAGCATTTCAAGCTAAGTTTAAACCCCTAATATAAACTTTAAACCATTTCAAAGCTGGAATTCACGTTCTCGCTCACCGACTTCACAAAGCCTCATTCGCCGACGCAAATTATCCCTCCAAAGCTTCCAAAACAACACTTCAAGCTTAAGGATCAACCTCCCCCAGTTTCACCACACAAAAACAGAGGATCCAATGCATCAAAATGCATCCACAAACCCAGAAACATCAATCCACAACAATCCTTTACAAACTCTAGCCGAAACCTTTCCAAAACTACCGAAATTAACATCAAAAACCTTCCACACTTAACCCAGCCAAAACCTAAAGGTTTAATCCATCAATTATCTTCAATTAACATCCAAAAACAATCTAACATCATCCTTATACTTCCAGAATTCATTAATCAACCAAAACTCTCTAAAGATACAGCACTAGCAACCTAACCAATTAGAGATTCACATAGTTTCGAAATTCCAATGTTAAAGCCAACTTATTAACATTATAAAACATCAAAATTATGATTATAATCAATCAATAACTCAGCAAAACTAATTCAAAATGAAAATCACTTAATCTTATCAATTAAACCTTGATTTAACCAATTTCTATAATTAAATCCTTAAAACACATTAGAAAACATATGTAAATGATCAATAACTTGGGAATTTTAGTAAAGAACCATACATTAGAGGAGAAGGATGAAGTTCACCTCTAATGTTGACTTCCCCCCCTTAATTGTATTGATTAACATGAGAAAACAAGATTAAAACAATAAGGTTTTGATAGGAAACAATTAAGAACTCATTTGACATTAAAATATTAAAGAAAGCAAGAAGTTACCTGAAGATTTTGAAGAAGAGAAGAGTGCTTGGCTGAAGAGAATTTGAGAAAAAATCATTTAGAGAAAAGTTAGTTACGTAAAGTTTGCTCCAAAATCTATTTATACTATTCCCAAATATTTTAAAATAGACAATTAAGGAGAAAATTATAATATTAGACTTTGGGCAAATAGCTCCTTAAAGATTCAAAGTTTTGACCCTTTAAAAAGCAGTCACTAAAAATAGTTTTCAGTCTTTACATTTTGGTCACTAGCTAAAATGTCACATTTCCGAATTCCATTTTTCAAAATTGACTTTACCAAAAATATTCATATATTAAATAATGTTTTTTATGTATTTTTCCAAATATTTTCTCACTCAAAAATATTTATTTTGATTTAAATCCCAAATTTGACTTGAATCTCTAATTCGGTCCACTGGACATCTAATCAGCCCAAAATTGGGGGGTTACAAATTGTCACTTTGTAGCTCAAATTGTTTATTGTAACAAAATCCTAGTTTAGTCAATAGTCTTTGTAACCAAATTCCATCACAAATTCCAAGTGCAAGAGCCCTAAACTCAGCCTCAGCACTAATTTTGGAAACCACTGTCAGCTTCTTGCTTCTCCAGGTCACTAGGTTCCCCCAACAAATGACCAATATTCAGTAGTAGACCTTCTATTAGTTAGTTCTCCTGCCCAACTTGCATCTGAAAAAATTCTCACTAATATGTCTTCATTTTTCTAAAAATTAACCCATGTCCAAGAGTCCTTTTTCAGATACTTTAAAATTATGTTCACAGCCTCTAAGTGTTCTTCTCTACGGTCATTCATATATTGACTCACTATATTGACAGAGAATGCTATATTTGGTCTAGTGAGGGATAAGTATATTAGTTTACCTACTAACCTCTGATACTGCTCTTTGTTCATAGGCCTTCCCATTTCTTCCTTTCTCGGCTTTAAGTTTGCTTCCATATGAGTTTTTGCATGCTTGCATCTAGTTATTCCAATCTCTGAAAGTAAATCTAGGATATACTTTCTTTGATTAATGACAAATCATTACTTTGATCTTGCAACCTTCATGCCTAAGAAGTATCTTAAGCTTCTTAAGTCCTTGGTCTCAAACTTATTTGCCAACATCCCTTTTAATCTATCTATTTCAATGAGATCATCTCCTGTTATGATGATATCATCTACGTAGACAATTAACAATGTCTTTTTCTTGTTTGATGTGGTTTTTACAAACAAAGTATGATTTGATTGGATTGCTTATAACCATATTGAACAATTACCTTTGTAAATCTGTCAAACCAGGCCCTAGGTGACTGCTTTAGTCTATATAGAGACTTCAATAATCAGCAAACTTTCTGTTTTCCTAAATTTTCCTTTATATCTGGTGGAATCTGCATGTATACCTCCTCTTATAAATTCCCATTCAAGAATGCATTTTTGATGTCTAGTTAATGAAGTATCTAATCCTTATTTACTGTTAAGGATAATAACACTCTTACGGTGTTAAGTTTTGCCACTGGAGCAAAAGTTTCTTAGTAGTCCACTCCATAAGATTGAGTGAAACCTTTGGCCACCAATCTATCCTTGTATCTCTCGATACTGCCATTTGCCTTATACTTCATTGTGAATACCCATTTATAGCCTACTGGTCTTTCTCCTTTTGGGAGATCAACTATGACCCAGGTATTATTGTTCTCAAGTGCTTTGAGTACGACTGAGCATGATTAACCGCAAAACCAAAAATCGATCCGAACCGAGGCGTTTGGACGGTTTACGGTTCATAAGTTTACAAACCATGGTTAACCGAATTAAATTGAACTGAATCGAATTTGATTTTTTATTTAATTTATAATTATTTTTATAATGTAAAGATAAGTATTTTATACTTAAAATACTATAGATGCATTTTTAATTATTAATTTTACTTAAAAATCAAGTTTTTAATAAATATTTATGAAAAACACTTTAAAACTTTACCTTTTAATGTTTAAAAGTCATAAAATAAAGCTATTTTGTCAAAATAAAATACAAAATTTCAAAACGTAACGTTAATATGGAAAACTGAAAACCGAGGTTAATCGAACCAAAAATTAAACCGAAACTGAACCATATACACCCCTAGCCTTGAGTTCCTCTTCTATTTCTTTTCTCCACTTCATGTCCTTCAATGCTTCTTCCATTGTTTCTGGAATATGGATACTATCAACATTTGCTGTAAAAGTCTTAAAACAAGGCATTAATTTCCCATATGCAACAAACTTTTCAATTGGGTGACTAGTGCATTTCCTTACTCTTTTTATTTGAGCAATTGGAAGAACACTAGTATCAATCAATGGAATAGGTACTTCATTAAGAACAAATTTGTTACCTTCTTGACTTTTTGATGTATTAAAGCTTGGTTCCAGCTTTTGGCAGTTTCTAGGGTGAATATAAACTTCAAAGACATGCTTTTGTCTGCTTTTGTAAACACTTAGTTCTCATTTTTTGGTTTGAGTGATTTTTGGTGGAGTTAAAGGTAGTGAAGATGATGTAGATAAATTTGGTGTTTAGGACTAGGTGAAATTTGAAGGATTGAGGTTGAAGGAGTTGCTGGTTGGGACTTGGGACTTTGTAGTGAGGAATCTATAATAAATAAAGTGGTTTCTGTTTGGGGTACAATTGCTGGTAAAATAGTTTCTATTTGGGGTAAGATTGTTGGTAAAATAGTTTTTGTTTGGGGTAAGGCTACTGATGGAGGAAGTGTTTCAAAGATTTTAAGGCTATGAAATTTATCTAAAATCTCCCCTTGAATTTCAGACTTAGAGAAGTATGGTTTGTTTTCATAAAATGTGACATCCATAGAAATGTAGGCCTTTTTAGTATGGGGGCAATAACGTTTTTAGCCCTTTTTACTAGATGAATACCCTATGAAAACACACCTAATGGCTCTAGGATCCAACTTAGAATTGGATGCCCATGTTCTACCGAACTGAACTAAGAGTGCTTTCTTATCATAATAAATAAGACTGTAAAAAAGAGGATTCTTTTATTTTATAACCCAATACATCGTGCACGCCTATACTATCATATATCACATATAATATAAGAAAATGATAGATTATGTATGCTTAATTTTAATCAATCTAAAATTACTCCCTCGTTACTGCTCAAAGTAAAAGTAATAGGTAGGGATGACAGGATTTGAACCCGTGACATTTTGTACCCAAGACAAACATGCTACCAAGCTACGCTACATCACTTTCAATTAGCCTACAGTGTCATTGTAGAGAATCCCTGTCTTGTTTTCCACACCCTTATTTCATCTATTGATATACAAAAAGTATCTTTCCATTTCCTCTTTTTGGTCTCATATCATATAACAACCATATAATGAGTAGTAAATGAATATTTTTGGCGGGAATTCTCAGGTAGAAAGGGACCTATTTTGTTATTTTAAGAAATGGAAAATCTTATCTATCGAATCATTGTACATTTAAATTTGAACTTTAAATTAGGAATTTCGGGTACAAATATACAAATACAAGTGGTCTTTAACCACACATACATGTGATTATATATGTATTACCTTATTGTAATATGATAAAGAAGGAGGATTTTAAAAAACTCAAGTGAAAGTGAAACAGTAGTATTCATATTGAAATGAAGAATAGGGATGTTGTTTTTATTGGTAATAAAAAACCAACTGTATATGTGTAATAATTTAATTAGTAATTAGAAATTGTATAGTATAATTTAACTCTAATAAGTTATCATTCTAATGAGTTAAAGTAGAATGATTCTAAAAGAAAGTTGAACATTTGTTTATTATAATGAATAATAATAAGTCGTCTCTTGAAGCGACAAAACAAATATATATTTATATTTCGATTTTGAATTAGATTATTCCAATCAAATCCATTGTAAAGAATTGTAAAGATTAGAAATCAACAAAAGAAAAAGTAAGTGGATCTAACCCATTGAATCGTGACTATATCCATTATTCTGATATTAAAATTCGATAGAGATGAAATTGGAATAGAGGATTTCTTTCTACTTCTTGGGGTATAATGACAGACCGGGAGGCTCAACTAGAAGGAATCGGTGGAGAAATTCTGTGTTATATATTGTAATGTGGCCGATATACGAATTGTATCTGAAACTTTCCATTTGTGAACAAAAAAGAAAAAAGCATGGGTTGTCTAATAGAACTCCTCCTGCCCTACCGTAGTTGATACGTTAAGGAAATTTTACCTGGAATAAAAGAACAAAAAATGGATTCATGGAGGTTTAATTAGTGAACCACTCCCACTCTGGATTCCTTTAGATAATGAAGATCTGATTTTAGGTTATGTTTCAAGAGAGTTTGATACATATACCAATGTGGGATGGAGTCAACAAAAGTGAAGTAAGTGATTATGATTCAACCAGGGGGCGTATAACTTATAGACTCCGCAACAAGGATTCAAACGATTAGGTAGTTTTTCAACTTCAAGATTCCTTTCGGGGGGATCCAATTCAAGGTTCAATTTTCAAGAAACTTATTTTCTTCCAATAAGTGGATTCGGAAAAATTTAAGGAATAAAAACTATGAAAATAAGGTCTTCCGTTCGTAAAATTTGTGAAAATATCGACTAATCCGTAGGAGGGGACGAATTATCGTAATTTGTTTTAACCCGAGACATAAACAAAGACAAGGATAATCTTTCTATTCTAAAAAGAACTCCTTAAAGAAAAGAAACTAATATTAAAGCTATAGCGTCATCATTTGTTGGGAGAATGGTATATCATGTTCCATCAATGCCCATTATTATATGGATATATCCATATATCTCTGACTTCCAACAAATGATGACGCTATATCTCTTAACAAATTTATTTATCTTATTATAAATATGAATGGTATATCATGTTCCATCAATGCCCATTATTATAAACAAAAATAGTACATCCAAAAACTTTTAGTGGTAGAATGGAAGATATAGGTTTGAAGTGTGAAAAACTTTTAAGAAATACATCCCTTGGACATTGAAATTTCAGTGTTTTGCTGGGCATCCTATCTATTAAGTATGTAGCTGTCAAGAGATCTTCCCCCAAAGATATTTAGGAACACTAGTAGTAAATAACAAAGACCTAGTGACTTCTAGAATGTGCCTGTTTTTTCTCTCAGCCACCCTAATTTGCTTAGGTGAATTAACACAAGATGTAATATAGACAATCCCTTTTTTTCTTTAAAGAAAGATACTAGTGTTTGAGTAAAGTACTCACGGCCATTGTCAGATTTAAGAATCTAAATTTTACTTTGGATATAATTTTTAACCATTGTGTGGAACTTTTTAAATATTTCACTAGCCTCTGATTTTGCTCTCATAAAAAAGGTCCATGTGGTCCTAGAATGATCATCAATGAAAGAGATGAACCATCTAAACCCATTTAGACTCTGAACTTTTGAAAGGACCCAAATGGCATTATAAATGATAGAAAAAGATTTAGAAGACTTATATGGAGAAGGATGATAAACACTTTCTGTTTGCTTGGCAAATTGACAAATGTCACAAGAAAAATGTTTATGACTCTTAGTGATAAACAGCTTAGGGAACAATTTTTCAAGGTAAAAGAAACTAGGTTGACCTAATCGAAAGTGCCATAGCATGATATCCTCAGAAGAATCAGATTGTTTTGGTGGGATAAAATTAATTTTAGATAGGTAACCTGAATAGGTTTTTGTCTTGGAATGCATGTTTTCTTCAAGAATATAAAGACCTTCACTCAGCCCAGCTCTGCCAAGCACCTTCCTCGAGTTCAAATCCTAAAATTCACAAACATTAGAGTCAAACTGAGTGTTGCATTGCATATCAGTAATTAATTTACTAACTGGAAGTAGATTGCAGGCTAGATGATGAACATAAAGTGCGGATCTCAGTGTAATATCCCTATTTATCTTGACAGAACCCCTCGCTTTAATAGGATAGAGAGAATCGTATGTTGTTCTTATGTGATAGTGAGAATCTACTTATTTGAAGGTCTGAAAAAGCTTCAAATTTCTAGTCATGTGGTCACTAGCCTCTAAATCCACAATCTATATAGTAACAGTATTTTTACCAGTTGGATTTGCAAAGGAAATGCTACTTTCATTGGCATTGTTGTTGTTAGTGATCTATTTTGCAGTCTCAAAACTAGGCGCGAAAGGGTCTTAAGAATCCTTCCTTCTCTAGGGTTGTTGTAGGATCGACAAGCTAATCTAATACTATGTAGAGAATAGGTATTTCCAAGAGAAGAAAATAATTCTCTGTTATTTTATAATAATACAAAAAATTACAAGTTACTATACTTTATACAAGACTTGGTTACAAGATTCTTAACACATTTAAACTGCTCTAGCTTCTATCTTTATCTACATAGAAGATAAGAGTTGGTCTTAAATTAAACCACTAGGATATACAAGATAAATCTATCTTATAACTTACATATAGGCTAGATGATAACTCATAGATAGTGAAACCTTACCTATGCTCTCTAGACTATATTATCTTGCATGCTTATTTTATGATAATCACAAATTATGGTAGAGTAGAAATATACCACTGAGTTTTGTAAGCTCAGCGTGTGGATGTGTTGTTTTTCGTGCGTAGGTTGACATGTCACCCTTTGGAGGAGCACATTGACGAGGATTTCCCAGTACCACATTCGCTTCAGAGTACAATACTTGTTATTTTAGTTAGGGCTAATGTATTCATAGGACCTTACCCTTGTTGAGTTTGTAACTCTATTTGAATATTATTTTTGTTTACGGTGTTTTAAACTTGGAGCTCATATTTTGTAAACTTATCTAAACACTTATTTAATTACATGAATCTATGGATGTTTAATGCTTTTAAATGATGGCTAAACTTATGATTTTAAATTGAGAATTTGATAGGATGGTTTTTGGGTGACCTGAATATAGTACTTCAGATTTCAATCAGAGTGTTACAGCTCTAGTTTTGACATAACCCGAGCCAGGAAAGGATTATGTTGTGTTTAGTGATGCTTCGTTGAATGGGCTTGGGTGTGTTCTTATGAAAGAGGAAAAGATGGTTGCTTATGCCTCGAGACAACTTAAGCCTCATGAACGAAATTATCCTGCGTATGATTTGGAGCTTGATGTGGTTATCTTTGCATTGAAGAATTGGAGGCATTATCTGTATGGGGATAAGCGTTATATCTACACTAGCCATAAATGTTTAAAGTATCTACTCACCTAGAAAGAGTTAAATTTGAGACAACAACGGTGGATTGAGTTGTTTAAAGGACTATGATTGCATCATAGAGTATAATCCTGGTAAAGCTAACATGGTGGCTGATGCCTTGAGCTAGAAGTCTATGTCATATTTAAAGATGATGTTTTCCCATTTGAGGATGAACGAGGATGGTGGGTTATTAGCCGAGCTTCGTGTAGAGCCTACCTTAGTGCAAGAGATCAAGAGAACTCAAGTGTTAGACAAGGAGTTGATGGAAAAGATTAAGATGGTTCAGAGAGGCGAGGCGTCCGATTTTGAAGTACGAGATGGTGGAATCTTGTACTTCAAAGATCAGATATGTGTCCCGACTTTGGAGGATTTGCCAGAATGTATCATGCGGGAGGTGTACCGTAGTTCGTTTGTTATGCATCTGGGGAGTAACAAAATGTATCAAGACCTTCATCCTTTTTATTGGTGGCCTAGTATGAAAAGAGATGTATCTGAGTTTGTGACAAGATGATTAGCTTGTCAGCAAGTTAAGGCTGAACATCAAGTTCCTTCAGGCTTGCTTCAGCCCATCCAGATTTCACAATGAAAGTGAGATCATGTGATCATAGATTTTGTGACAGGTTTACTGTTGACTCAAAAGAAGCATGATGCTATATGGGTAATAGTAGATCATTTGACCAAGTCTGCCCATTTCTTGCCTATGCGAATAGATTTTATGCTTGAGAGGTTGGCCCAGTTGTACATCCAAGAGATAGTAAGGTTGCATGGAGTGTCATCATCGATCATATCGGATAGAGATCCGCGTTTCATGGCAAGGTTGTGGCAGAAGATACATGAGGCTTTGGATACCAAGTTGCACTTCAATACAGCTTTCCACCTCAGACCGACGGTCAGTCTGAGCGAGTTATCCAAATCTTGAAGGTTATGCTCTGATGTTGTATCATTGACTTCGAGAAGAATTGGAAAGAGCAGCTACCACTTTGAGTATTCGTACAATAATAGTTTCCAATCGAGCATCAAGATGGATCCCTTTGAGGCCTTGTATGGACGTAAGTGTAGAACACTGTGCTAGACCGAGCTTAATGATAGGAGAATTGTGAGGTCAGGTTTGATCAGACAAACCGAGGAGAAAGTTTAGATAATCAAGGAAAGATTCCAAGCGGCCTTTGATTGTTAGAAAGCTTATGCATACCAGAAGTGTAAACACATTGAGTATGAGGTTGGTGACAAAGTTTTCCTCAAGGTGTCACCATGGAAAATAGTGATCATCTTTGGGCAGAAAGGGAAAGTTGAGCCTGAGTTTTATTGGGCCTTATGAGATCATTGAGAGGGTTGGACCCATGGCGTACTAGCTAACTTTGCCTCCAAAGATGGAGCGCATCCATGTGTCCATGTTGAGGCGTTATTGTTCCAACCCTTCGCATGTTATCCCGTTAGAGGAAATTAAGATCAACACCGACTTGACCTATAAAGAAGAGCCGATAAGAATTTTGGACAAATGAGTCAAGGAGTTGAGCAACAAGTGTATAACTCTGTTAAGATGTTGTGGAGGAACCACGAAGTCGATGAGGTTACGTGGGAAGTCGAGAAGGACATGAAGTTGCTTTATCTACATTTGTTTCCAAAAGGTAAATTTCAAGGACAAAATTTCTTTAAGGGGAAGAGTTATAATGACCCAGATTTCAAAGTCCATGTGTCGTTTTAACCCAAGTTATGGGATTGGTGTAGTGGGCCTTGTGAGAGCGGCCTCGAAAGAGCCTTAGGGGACCCTTTTTAAGTAGACGAGCTTTAGGTTGGGTTGGTTATGTGTGGGAAGATGAGGAAAGGGTAAGGAAGTAAATTCCATTACTTTTGAAAGAAGCGAGAAATAGAGAATCTTTAATTTATGCAGAAAAAAGTTAAGGGGATAAGCTCACCCTTGTCTCCCAACCTCTTCGCATCCTTTCCATAATTTTCTTTTGGAGATTCAAAGGTAAAGGTTCAATCTTTGTCCTTTTGAGTTGAAATTTTAGAATGCAAGTGAAGGGAAAAGTTATCAGCATCAAGGGATCTATCTAGCAAGGTAAATTTCATTAAGTTTGGTGGGGTTGAGAAATTCTGGTTTTGGCGGGGGCTTGGAGAATATGAACGTGAATGGGAACTTCAATCACGTTTTTTGTTGTTAGAATCTCTCTTATCCATCCTTATTTCCTCTTAGAAGTGTTGTAACTCATTTTACAATATTTGATTGTAGTTAAAAAGGTTGGAGAGTAATCCAAACGCCAAGGGAAGAAGAAGGCTCGAGCTTGAGGATGGGGGCTTGTTTCTCCAACTTTGGAAGGAAGGTTGGTACACTACTAACTCATTTGTAATCCTGGAAATCATCAATTTGATTTCCTTGTTGCTAGTTTAATAAATTGGTTGCTTGAATGCTTGAGTCTTCATTAATGACAATCTTAAATTTGGTGTTAATATGGCTTAAAAGTGGTAAAAAACCACTTAAACTACCTTCTATAAATTGTAGGTTCAATTTGGGGTATTACCTTTGGGTCTTGAGGGCTTGGGGATGATTTTCGAACTCCAGAAAGCAAGTTCTAGGTTCAAGTACCGATACGGGTTGAACGCGTATCTGTACCCTATGTTAAATTGGCCAAAATCAAGCCAAATTGGAATGGCGTATCGGTACGCCTAAGGGTATCGATATGCTTGGAAGCGTATCTGTACACCTAGGGTATCGGTACACGGCCCTATATATCGGTAAAGGGTTTTGAGTTAAACCCCTTTTGAAGGTAAGCCAAGTATCGATACGCGTAAGTGGGTTTAGCTACCCACTAGAGCGTATCGATACTCCTAAGTGGGTATCGGTATTCACTGGGCAATCTACCAAAAAATTCATTTTGAGTTCAAGGGACCTATAATTCGGAGACTAGGGCCTAATGGGCCTCTAATGTGGTAAAATGAATAGTAAAACTGAGAAACTGAGAATTTAACTTCTTATACGAATATAATAAGTAATAACTCGGTAAATATTGGGTGACTTGTTTATAATAGCAACCATAATGATCCTCGGTGGATTGTGTGTGGTTACGTGCCATGTAAGAGCAATTGTGTGGTTGGCTTACTTTGATTGTTGGGATCCAGATACCTAGTGGAAGTGAGAGTGTGTTGCAACACCGTGTCTAATGTTTTATCGAATGTACGTTCCCGAAGCTGTGTGGCACCAGGTCTCATTCGAAGATGCTCGACGAGAAATTCTGAGCATGGGTGTAAGTTCCTGAAGCTGTGTTGCATCGGGCCTCACCCAAGAGAGTATGTGTGGCACCGCGCCTCACTCTAGGTTTGTTGGTATGAGAGTTGTGTGTTGTATAGGATTAATGCTTTCTTTTGTGTACTATGCGTTTAGGTGGCTAAGGTAGCACCAATGTTGTTATATTAATTGTCATGATATCATTCTCTTAGCTACATGCTCATATTTTTTATTTGCTTGATGCATGGTTGAGTGGAAATGTATCAATTGAGCTTCGTTAGCTCACCGTTCGGAATTGTTATTTCCATTGCAAGTTAGTAGGTTTGGCGTGCATTGTTAGAGTACCATCGGAGTAGGACCTCAGCATCGACTTGTTGTTCGAGTACAATACTTAGATTATTTGGGCTATGTATTCGTATGACCCTATGTTTGTATTGTAACTCTTATTTTGGTATTTTAACTTGCGAGTCGAATGTTTTTATTTATGTATTTTTAAATTGAGCTCCCACGTAACGTTTTATTCGGTTTATCTACTCTAAAATATTCAAAACTAATGGATTTTATGAAGTACTGCGTTTTGGGTTAAACCTAGTTGCAAACTTTTATGGTTTTGGATTGGGCTTGAGGCCCAATTTGTGACATTCGGGTCAGGGGTGTTACAGTAACAGTTACAAAAATTTAAATAATAACACATTTAATCCTCCATATTTACATAATTCAATAAATTTAGTCCTAGTTTAACCCTAATTCTTGATGTCTAAATTGTTTGAATGTGTAAATATTGAGGATTAAATGTGTTGTTATACAAACTTTCGTAACTGCCATGTCACCCAGTTAAAAACAGTTAACGGTTCAATAATTATTTTGTAACAAAAACTAAAGTTTAATGCTCATTATATAACTCTTGAAAGTTTAGTGACCATTTAATATTTTTTGAGATAATTTAATGACCGTTTGTGTAAATTACCCAAAAAAAAACCTTGCAGAAAGAGAAAGCATATACCATCCAAATATTGGGCCATTTGTTTGATCTTAAACTTTTTTATATTTAATTACAAAAATATAAATATTCATATTTTAAATATTAGAATAAATTTTAAATTTATAAGAGAAATGGTGGAGGTTATCGAGGTCTCAACTTTGAGACTAATATCAACTTAATATTTAATACAAATTTTATACAACTTCATCGATCAATAATCAAATCAAACTTTGTACAAATGATTTTTTTTACTATTTAAACCTATAATCATATCTGAATAAGGTAGAACTCTATAGAAAAACATATATCATGTGAACATATGATGCTTTTTTTACCATTTAAATATAACCAAATAAATTACTAACTCACATTTATTTATTTTAAAAATGTATATAACTTTTATATTTAATATAAATTAAATTAAACACAAGTATTTCATATTTTTCATATTTTATTTTATTTATTTATCGTATCAGCTAATTATATTGCTTAAATATTATGATATAAAACTTGAAAAAATATTTGATGCATTGCAGCATAAATTTTAGTTTAAATAAATATGTTTATTTTAAGGGTAAGAGTGTAAATAAACAGAGCTTGAATGAACAAGACTCTTCTTGTGTTCGTTTATTTATTTTTGAAGGTGTTCGTATTTGTTTTTTTAGCGTTCGCGAACATTTTCGTATATATGTTCACGAACATGTTCGTTTAATATTAGCAAACATATTCATTTATATGTTCATGAATATGTTCGTTTAATGTTAGCGAACATGTTCGTTTAACATTCGCGAACATATTCGTTTATAGTCAAAATAGAGAAATTACACCACTAATCCTTAAGCTCCTTAGGCTTTATAGTTTGAACTCTAAAATTCACCATGATTTCAAGTTAGTCCCTATCTTCACCAATATTTAAAATGTGAAAAAATAAAATGAGAAGGGGAACAAGGTAAACGAGCTTATAAACGAGTCGATAAATGAGCTTATCAACGAGCTTGTTTGTGAACATAAATGAACAGAACATACCTCTTTTCATGTTCGTTCGTTTATTAGATAAACATAAAAGTTTTGTTCACTCGTTTATGTAGCTTAATAAATAAACATAAATGAATGTTATATGAACAATTCACAAACAGTTCGTCGAATGCTCTATTCATTAACCTTTATTTAGCGATTAGAATTTCTTCCTGTAGCTTCGGTTATTCACATTTGACATATTCCTGCTTTGACCGAGATCTTTGGAGAAGATTCCGTACTACAATTCAGTGGAGGAACTTTATGACACTCTTGGAGAAATGCATCGAGTGCAGTAGTGAATCGAGTAGCTTTAGAAACATGTGTAAAAGCTCGTAATGAGGGACGTGACCTTGCCGCTCAGGGTAACGAAATTATCCACGAGGCTAGCAAATAGAGTCCTGAACTAGCTGCTGCTTGTGAAGTATGAGAGGAGATCAAATTTGAATTCAAACCAATGGATACTTTAGATAAATAAAGATAAATAAAAAAGGATAAAAAGAAAAAAATGACTTCAAAGCAATGGATACTTGGTAATTCAATAGTTTTTATCGGTTTGTTGAATTGCAATTAAACCTGGCCTAATCTTTTACTAAAAGGATTGAGCCGACCTTATTGTCTATTTTTTTATATTTTTATAGATATATTTTTATCTAGATATACAAAATCTTAAATACAAAAATAAAAGATTAAACACAACTCAAATTTTCTCTTAGGTCCATAATTTAAATTTTAGGGTTTTAGTGTTTTTAATTTAAGTTTTAGAGTTTAAGAGTTTATAATTTAAATTTTAAAAGTTAAACAATCGTGTTTGTGAAAAAATAAATAAAAAATAGATGCATGAATGAAAAGATATTGATGGGAAATTTGGATCATGGCCCAAAGCATATGCTGGATTCCAGGAATTAGCAAATTAGACGCAAAGAAATCCAGAAACAAGCAGATTCCCCTTTCATATATTTATAAACTGGGAATGCTGAAAATTCGAACTATAAACGAAGGCCTAAGCTAAGTTTAAGATCAAATCGAAGGAACGAAGAGGCATGGCAGAAACTGAAGTGAGCTCCGTTGTGTCTGATTTCATCGGCTTCTTAAACGCTTCCCCCACTGCCTTCCACGCCGTCGGTAATCTTATTCTTCTCGTTTTTCTGTTGGTGGAAGTCAACTTATTCAAGCCCATTTAATCGAAGTAATTTACTATTGTAATCCATGTATATTTATTTCTTATTGGATTTTATTCAATTTTTGTTGGGTTCTTGTTTTAATCCCAGATGAAGCAAAAAAACGTTTGCAAAACATTGGGTATGAACAAGTAATAGAGAGAGAAGATTGGAAATTAGAAGCTGGGAAAAGATACTTTTTCACCAGGAATCATTCAACCATTGTTGCTTTTGCTATTGGTAAAAAGTATGTTTTTTTTCCTTGGAAACTTATTTGTTTACTTTTGTAGCTTAATTGATTTTAAAAAAAATGTAAGGTAATATTGGAAGTAAATTTGTGAATACTTAATACTCTTTTGGCTATTTGGTTGTTGTCAATTACTATATAAAAAAGATTTAAAGTTCATGTTTTTATTGTGATTAGATGATGTTTTAGTTGTTTATCCACTAATATTTTGCACGTTTAGATATGTTGCTGGCAATGGATTCCATATAGTCGGTGCACATACTGATAGCCCTTGTTTAAAATTGAAGCCTGTTTCCGAGGTCATCACTTTTTCCATCACTGAACTAAAATTTTCGTGCAATAATTTATGATTGAAAAAAGCAAAAAAATGACTTTGTTTGGTTGAACAGGTAAAAAAAGCCGGTTATCTGGAGGTTGGTGTGCAAACTTATGGAGGTGGCTTGTGGCATACATGGTTTGATCGCGACTTGGCAGTTGCAGGAAGGGTGATGATTAGAAAGGAGAAAGATGGTTCAGTTTCCTATGAACATCGTCTAGTTAGAATTGAAGAACCTATAATGCGGATCCCTACCCTGGCTATTCACTTAAACAGGTGGGCTTCCTATATGAATTCCCAGAGTGCTTTATGGGATTTAACTCACTTCTTACTATTTTTTTGTTGGTATTTTAGACAGAGAAATTTACTTTCTTATTGTATGTCTTGTGAATAGGGGTGTTAATGATGGATTCAAGGTCAACACACAGAGTCATCTTTTACCTGTCCTGGCAACATCAATTAAGGTAAATTTTTATCCATGCTTTATTGCAACTATTTTTCAGATGGTAGTTGTGCCCATTTCCATATCCTAAGTGGTTAAAGGCCGATTAATGTCTGCATTGGTGTTCTGATAGTTGTTTCTTGTTATATGCTGCTTCATGATTAGAAATTCGTATGAATATGTACGCTTTAGTTATTCATTCATATTGTTATGAAAACCAAAACCAAATCAGGAATGCCAGTTTTTAATGAAATATTGATAACATGAATCATATTGTTGAATTCGAACTAGGCGGTTCTTCAGCTTAGAAAATTCATGCTTGTTTTTGCCAATTATAGAACATGTATAATTGTTGAAAAAGAATAACTAATGCCTGTTTAAATGATACTTGTTTCAAAAACGATTGAATAGAACATCAAATTTTTTGTGTCTTTGTTTCCACCAGATCAATGTTTGTTTTTCTTTGTTTCCGTTTTATATCTGTTGAACTGCTTTTCACAGGCAGAGCTCAATAAAGAGGTTGCTGAAAATGGTCCGGCTGACAAGACAACGAACAAATCAAGACATCATGCACTTCTGCTGCAGGTTTGATAGTTTTTAAGCTCGAGCTTTATCAAGTGCAGTAGGCTACATTGTGGAACATTCTTTAAAAAAACTCCCCAACAAATTCATTTTTTTCTTGTATTAGATGATTGCAAATAAGCTTGGCTGTCAACCAGATCAAATATGTGATTTTGAGTTGCAAGTATGTGATACTCAACCGAGTATAGTAGCTGGTGCTGCAAAGGAATTTATCTTCTCTGGAAGGCTTGACAATCTCTGCATGTCTTTTTGCTCTCTTAAGGTATTAGTAGGTCTTTTGCTTATTTTCCCAGTTACCAAAATTGTAGGTTTGCATTTGAATTTTCTCGACTCTGTAAGACGTAGATGTAGTTTATGTGTTATTCATTCCAAATGGGGGAGTATTTGAAATCATAACCTAATAATGGTATGCACATTGTTTGCTTCTTCCCTTCATCACAATGTAATTTCATTCCAGGGATTGATTGATGCTACATCTTCTGATAGTGACCTTGAAAATGAGAGTGGTGTTAGAATGGTTGCATTGTTTGATCATGAGGAGGTTGGATCTAATTCAGCACAAGGAGCTGGATCTCCTGCAATGTTAGATGCTCTATCACGAATAACTAATTCCTTCACCTCGGACTCTAAGGTGTCTACTGCTTCCCTTCAATTTACTGAGTCCGCTGCTATTCAAATATCTTGTCTGACTATTATTCGGTGACGATAAAGTGAAAATTTTGTCGTATGAACTGCAATAACTTGCATTCTGTATTGTTCATTGTTTTTAAAATCCGAAAGATTTTCTTTGTTACCTATAAGCATGGCATCTGGATAACTTTTCTTTTAGAAAAGTAGAAAGTTGAAAATCAGAAGCACCCGCATTGCATATTTTTGTTCTTTTACTTCTAATGACCATGTTGGTATTTTATAAAAATTCAATTTCTATGTTGTATATCACTTTCCAATTGTTTTTTGTGATTGGCATAGCCACCTTCTATTTGTCTATAAACTTTTCATAATCGTTCTTTCATTAAATTCATCTTGTTGTTGATGTTTTTGTTGCATTATTTCTTTTCAGATGCTAACAAAAGCAATTCAGAGAAGTTTCCTTGTTTCTGCTGACATGGCGCATGCCCTTCACCCAAATTATATGGTATGTTGTTGTAGATGAATCATAACTTGCATTTGCCAGATAATTTTATTTTGTTGCATTGCAGTCATATTGTGTTATGTACAGGACAAACATGAGGAGAACCATCAACCTAAGTTGCATGGGGGCCTCGTTATTAAACATAATGCAAACCAACGATATGCATCCAATGCAGTCACTTCTTTCATATTCAGGGAAATAGCCATGAAGTATAACCTTCCCATTCAGGTCAGTTCCATCCTTAGACGTAGAGTTTCTATGAATTCTTTGATGTATGAGATTTAATGAGAAATAAAACATTATTTAATGTATTGTTGTTACGGTCCCATGTATAAGATCTCATTTGAATAGGACTGTGTTGGGCTGCCATTTGTTTGTTTTGCCTTCTAGCTAGGATTCTCGTCAAAGGGAGAATCCACCTCGAGACTCATTTGATCTCAATTTTAGGATTAAAATACTTATTTTTATTGAACATCAAAAGACCTCTTATAGAGGTTGCATGGAATAAAAGACTCATTGGAAAGATAAGGAAATAGTCTCCCTAAATACTTCAAAGAAAGAAATTAAAATAACAATATCTCCTAATAAAACTATATCTTCCTATAATAATAATAATAATAATATTCTCTCCTAAAATAATAAATTTTTTCCTAAAAATAACTAATGCTAACGTAACATTTCCCCCTCCCCCAGAGAAGAGCTTGCCCGCAAGCTCGGGATCGCACAATTCAATCTTTGTCCCTCTCCGACTTCGGGTCATCTTCATCTGCTACCTCTAACCAGAATAATCATTTGCATTGATGTCCTGAAAAATAGTGTTCGACACAATTATAATAAAGACCCTTAAACTGAATCAAATCGACTCACCATAGACTAGATTCAACCCGAACCGAAGCTAAACTGAATGCAGTCTAGACCTGAAATGACCTGACCCAAACAACTTGATTGCACCACTAATTCAATCTTTTGATAATTGGTGGGTTTGCTGCTTCGGAGTTAGATCCTTGATTTTGCCAGGTTACTTCACAGGTCGATGGTTTGGGTCAAGCTAGTATTTTGTCTCAAAGGTTCCCGCTAGATCCATAGCTTGAACCAAATCCTCAATTTCTGCATCTCAACATCTATTGGATTGAATCCGAGAGCCCAACAGTTAACAAATTAATTTGTTGATCAGTTCTCATCGAGTCTACACAGGCCAACAATTCTTGAAATCGGTAGAGATAATCTTCCACTGATCCCGTTTGGTTCAATTTTGCTAACTCTCCCACGGGGTTTTTGCACAGCGGGGGACCAAACTGTAAAGTGAAGTATTCTTAAATCTCCTTCACAGAATAGCAGGCTTGTCTTGTCCCAGTTGGTAATACTAAAGTTGTGCCTTTCTGGTCAGGTGAAAAGTTGCTTTATCAATTTTGTTTGCTTCAGCCGTCTTTTGATTCAAAAAGATCTTTTCACATCTATGTACCAAATTAACGGGTCCTCAGTCCCATCATAAGTTGGAAAACCCAACTTTGTATAAAGCGGAACCATTCCCAATCCTGTTGTTGCCTATGATCAGGTCTCATGCCTTTCTACAATCTCGCTTTTGTCAACACTGCTATCACCATTGTAAATCCCTTTTCCCTTATCTGACTTCTGATTGGGAGTCGATGCCAACAGTATTTTGTCGTACTCCGGTTCTAGTTTGTCGTATCTCGACTCCATGTCTGATTTGAACAAATCGAATTCCTCTCGTTTGATCAAATCATCCATTGTTCCTAGCTTTGAGGCCAAGTTGTCATGGTCTCAGGTATAGATTACGTTTGAATAGGACTGCGTTGGGCAGTTGTTTGCTTCTTTCGCCTTCTAGCTATGGCTCTTGTCAAAAAGAATCCACCTCGAGACTCGTTTGGGATAGTGTCGCCGGATTTCAACTTTAGGTTTAAAATACTTTTGATTTTTATTGATCTAAAAAAACCACTTATATAGAGGTTTAAAATACTCATTGGAAATAAGTCTCCAGTTAAGGAAGTACTTCTAAGAAAGCGAGAAATTAAAATTGCAATATCTCCTAATAAAACTATATAATGCTTAAAATAATAATATTCTTTTCCTAAATATAACTAAAGCTAACCTAACAAATGTAGCTTGGCTTCTTAAAGATCTTTTGATCTTTTGAAATTGAATCAATATCCTGTAGCAATCCTCATATTTCTTTAAATAAAACTGTGTAATCTTATACTGAAAATAAGAAGAAGAAAAAATGTTGTCAAAATCTGTGTTGCTCAGACTCATTTGTTAATACCCACTGTGCAGCATGTGTATGTTCAAAATTGTCCAATATTATCAGATTTTGAGTGTCCTTAGAGGACCATGTCCCAAACTTTGCTAGAAATGGTTCTGAAAGGAAATGCTTTTATTAGAAATGGTGTAATGGATGAATTGATTATTTCAGAAAATTCTATACATACAGGATTTTGTGGTGCGTAACGATATGCCATGTGGTTCAACAATCGGTCCTATCCTGGCAAGTGGTGTGGGAATCCGTACAGTAGATGTAGGTGCTCCCCAGTTATCGATGCATAGCATACGAGAAATGTGTGCCATTGATGATGTGAAGCATTCATATGAACATTTCAAGGCCTTCTTCCAAGAGTTCTCTCAGCTTGATACCAACATCAAAGTTGACGCGTAGGAAGGTAAAATGATCTTTTAAATGGCTGCTGCTTAAGTTGTTGCTCAAAAATACTCTGCAAACATGTGTGCCATAGTTTCTGGCTTAGTTGGTTTTATGTTACCGGACCTACAATTATAAGGTCACACAGATGGATTGAATGTGTTTTAACTCTTAATTTCTTTTACCACAATAACAATGTTGTCTTAGTCACCGGAGAACTTTGGCGTCATGGTTTTTAAGTATAGCATCAGGGTTCAACTCTTCCATGGTTCTGAAGCTTTTGATGCCATTCTTAACCATAACATCTAGTAAGTTTGTATTCGAATACCCAAGATTTGTTGTCAATCTATATAGGCTTAAATGAAAAATAAGTGTTCAAAGTATATTTTTTTTAAAAAAAATAGGCGACTAAAGTAATTCTTGCTAAAAATAGGTGTTTAAAGTTTACACCCTTATAATTTTAGGTGCTTGACCGTTAAAGTGAATTAAAAAAATGATAACCCATAAATACTTACACGCGACACTAATTTGATTTTAAAAAAAAATAAAAAATAAACCTAAAATTTTCAATTTTTTAAAAAAATTTAAAAGTTTTTCTTTCGATTCATATCCTTAAAATCGTCATCGCTTTAGTTGTTGATCATTGTAAGCACTCTTTCTGTCGTTGAATTTAGGCATCATTTTCCTAACATGAGTCGTTGGAAAAGCCTAATGTTGTGTTAGTTGAACGTTGATTTTGTGTTCAACGTTCAGTTGGTATGACGTTCGATGATTTCGGCGATGTTGTATTGAGAAAATGACTGCTTAAATTTGACGATTAAAAGAGTATGCTTCGGATGATGGAAAGGACGGTAATTTGGGGTTCAGTTTTGAAAATTTTTAGAGATTTTGGGAATCATTTGTAAAAATTAAGATTTTTTGAGATTTTCTAGGACTTTAATCTTTTGTAAAAATTTGTTCTAAATTGTTAATTTTTTAAAAAATAAAAGACTTACCTATAAAATAAATGTTCAAATTATATTTTTTTTGCAATAAGTATTTTTTTTTGGCTAAAATAGGTGTTTGAAGTATTTTTTAACTGAAATAAGAAGTTAAAATATTTTTTAGCTGAAATAGGTGCTTAAAGTTTCATGTTTGACTTCCTTTAAAGTCAACCAAAATACTTATTTTGACACTTATTTAAACTAAAAATAAAACTTTAAACATCTATTTCAGTCAAAAATAAAATTTTAGGCACTTATTTCAACCACAAAATACATTAGACATCTATTGTAAAAAAAGACATAGTTTGGACATTTATTTTATTGTTAGGTCAAAATAAAATAACATATCATGTGTCATATTTTAATTGGTTAACGGATATTTTTAACGGTAGCAGACACTTAAAATTATACCGGTATAAACTTTAGACATTTATTTTTAACAAAAAATACTTTAGACATTTAAAATCCAAAATATATATATTTTTGACACTTATTTTTCATTTAAGTCATCTATATAGCTTAATTGGTATATGCATCATCATCGTCAATCATTTATTGGACATACAAGAGTTGCCATTAGGGTAAAAAAATGGAGGACAAGTCTGAACGTGTTCATTGAGCTATATTTGCTCGGTAAGAAACCCCGTTTTCCCCTATAAACGTAAATAAATTAGTCTTTGTTTACATTTCCTAAGCCTGGAAAACTTTTAATTTTCGGAAAATGAAAGTTTCACATAAGGATAAACTCAAACTCTTTGTTGTTAAAAAGCATTACTTTTTCTTTGATTTCAAGAAAAAAAATTAAGGGAATTTAGGACAAAAACAACAAATTTAAAATTAAACTTACTACTATATACAAGTGACGAGTAATTTTCTTATCTTGTAAGAAAACTATTCCTCGCTTGTTTATTAGTAAGTTTAGTTTTTTTACTAAATAAAAATAATTATATTCTTAAAGTTAATGTTTAAATTTGTAAAAAATAAGACAACTTCAATTAATTAATCGATCTCTCAATCTGTTCAGTTTTAAATTTGTTATCTTCGTCAATTTTTCTTAATTGTCTCCTTGAAAATGCTCTCAATCAGAAGAAAATAATTAATATAGTCTCTTAATAATTCATTACAGATATATCATTAGTACAAAAATCTCTTAAGAAAGTAATATATCAACTCTCATTTCATGATCAAATGTGTCGGAATTTTGCCATCTACATCATTCTTGTCCTCTTCCATGACAATTAGAACGGGTTTCGATTCTATAAATATCCTAATATATATTATTATGACACTAACAAAACAGGTAAATTATAAAAAAATAATATCCGATAAACGAAGATATTAATATAAGGAAAATGCAGGATTTCGATTGTCTGGACCCACTAGTATTTGCGAACCCATCAATTTTACTACTTGACAAAGAATTTAAACTGAATCTTCTCTCAATGTTTTTTGTTGTTGTTGAAACCTCTCAAATGCACAAAGAAACTTCTCAAAGTTATTGAGCAAAAACCAAATCAATACATATGGAATTTTGTATACAAATCTTTCAACCGAACTTAAAACACGTTTATTTTCTTAAAAAAGACTATAATCTGAAGTTCTGAATGAGATGACATGCTTTTTCTTTTCAAACCCATCAAATAAAACGCAGATGAGCATTCACATTTTTCATTTCCACCGATTAAAAATCCAGGCTTGTTGAGTAGGCATGCCACGTAGGGCAAAGGCATGTTCTATAAATCACGTTTTTAAAAGCGTATTTAACGTCACACACTTTTATCTTATATAACATTTTCACTCAAACCCATTATGTGTATAAGTAAAAAAACAGATAATATTTAATTATAAGAAATACAAATTTAAATTGTTTTGCCTTAATTAAGATACAATATTTATTATATAAATAATTTTTGGAAAGAGTTACCGGGATAAAGACCCTATCTCGGACTTTGACGTACCATGGCCCTAGATGTATTTTTTTTCTTCTTTCCCTTTCCTTTATTTCTACCAACAGAGTAGATTTTATTGTATTACTATATTTTTAAGGCATAACATAAAAAAAAAATGTCTCTAACGTTTGAGTAAATAGTCATTTTAACTTTTATTTTTTTTAAATAATTTAACTCTCAATGTTTTATTTTGGGTCAAAATAGCCCCTCTGTGGATGAAAACTGTTAGTCAACTGGCGATAAACAACTTGAAATTACTTGACAGAATGACACGTCAGAAGAATTTTTTTTATATTTTATACAAATTTTAAGATATTATTTTTTGACTCATGTGCCATTTTGTAAAGTAAGCATATTTGTCTATATGACATTATTATCGCGGTGTGCACTGCCATGTAGATTTTTCACGTTATTTTAAACCATTTATCGTCAGTTGGCTAACAATTTTCATCCGCATAAGGGTCATTTTGACTCAAAACAAAACGTTGAGAGTTAAATTACTCCAGAAAAAAATAAAGACTAAAATAACTATTTAGTCAGACGTTAGGATACTTTTTGCATTATGTCTATTTTTAATAGTATGTACTGTTTTAGATACATCATTTTTCTAGTAGTATTTGCTAAAAATATTCTTACATATCAATGTGTTTTCCTTCATTTTTCTACTAGTAGGTATCAATATATTTTATTGTACAATCTTGAATTCATAGATATTAGACATTTATAAAATTCAAGTATCATATTGGACATTTTTTCCAAGAACAAATGCCACATTTAACATTTTAAAAACACTCTTGATATTTCATTCATGGAAATAACTTGATTAAACAAAGTTCGGTAAAGGATGTTCTTGATGGAGGGATATAAAACTCCAGTTGCAAACAGTAATTTCAATGTGAAAAAGCAAGCCCAAGGTTTTTAAATTACTCCTCTGGACTATGATTTTCAGTCAGGATTTTGCGTCTTTTTTTCTTTGGGGAAGAATCTGGCTCATAAGGGTTGCATAGCAACCGGCATTGCATCATATCCAGCAAACGGGATTTCAAATGCTTGCTTATTTCCATTACATGCTTTGTCATGCTTGTCACCCATAGTCGATCGTCAATGTTTTTCTCCAGTTTCATTTGCAGCATTGTAGGCGTTTCTTCTACTTTCTGCCCATCAAAACCAAACACACATTGAGGAAATTGCATTGTCAAATATAATCATATCTACCTCACACAAAGATTTTCACTAGTTTTGACATCCAACAACTCTTGTAATGTCCCCTATGTTACCCTAACTGTTCATTTCCCTAGTCCAACACATTCAAACATGGACACAAGAGTATGGTTAATACCATCAATCTACTACAAGCCATGTTTTTCACTAGTTTTGACTACCAACAACACTTATCACCTAAGTTAATCGTTTTTTGACACCTATGTGCTACATATATTCGGATTTGGATATAAGGGTATGAATAATGATCCTCCAAGTATTTTATGTTCAAAATAGAACAAGCTTGAGAGAGAGAGAGAGAGAGAGAGAGAGACCTCTGAACCGGATATTAAGTGGTCTAGCAAATTATTTCCATGGAAATGACTGGGAGTTTGCTTGTTATGGTAAGACGGCGAAGAAAGGAACATAGTGATTCCCGTGCCTGAGTTGGAAGGCTGGGGATACTTTTGGAGCAAAGAAACCTGGAATTGATTAGGAACTCTTTGATGGTTTGAGATGGGAAGTAATGAGGACTGCTTAATCACAACCATATTAGTCAATGCACCTCTTTGACAATTGAAACCAAAATTTAATGAGAACCAAAATTAAGTAGCAGACAAATGTAGTTCAAAGATTTCAGTTATGACTGGATTCGAATGTCTCCCCCCACATTACTGCAAGTATAGGGGTTTGATCGAAACCATAAGGGGTGACGATCAAACCCCTATACTTGCAGTAATGTGCTCTTCGGGCACCTGTAGGCCCCTTATGGTTTTGTCATCCAATGTGCATCTTCCGCGATTCTAACCGAGGCCATATCTCAGTCATTACAAGCATATACAAAAAGCAAGGAGAACCCTTAAGGAAATGAAATGAATTAACATTTTACCTTTATATTATTGTTTTGAACCTTTCAACAACAAGAAATGAAATGCATCGATATTTACCTTTCCTATTGTTGAATCTTCTTAGGACAACCCGGTTGATTATGTCCCAAAGGCAGAAGGTGAAATCCTCCGATGCAGATATCAGATGAAATCCACTAAAAGTCAATGCAGTTATAGATTCACTGCACATAAGATTCATTATTCAAGTCTCTTCATGGGGTTTACATTGACATATGCACAATACAAGTATTGCTACAAGAATAACTTCAATACCAAATCAACAGAAGCCTCAATAAATTTCAGTTTCCAATAGAATTTAAGAAATTCAACCACCATACATACACATTACTTGTGTCCTTTTAGCACGAATGCTTGATCTTCCATAGTGACGAATGCATCCTCAACTGCTCCAATATCAAGCACGTTTACAAATATTTTTCCATTTACACTACCAGAAAACAGGAGATGCTCTAGCGGATGAAGAGTAACGGCTGTCACTGATGTTGGATAAACTAGAGTTCTTAAAAGCCTTCCCGAAACTAGTTCCCAAACCTGCTATAATATGGATTTGTTACCCTTGCATAAGAATGTTGCAATGCAGCAGACACAATAAATTGATGGTTGAAATAATGCCGTGTTTAACTGACCTTGCATGATCCATCAAAAGAGCTTGATACAAAAATGGAACTTCCACCAGCTGACATAGTTACTAACCCAGTTATGGAAGATCTGTGTTCTGATGAGTAATGCAGCAAAGAAGGTGAGCTTCCAGAATCTTCCTCGTCTAGCAAACTTTAATCAAATTGGTTAGATTGGGGCATCAAAAGATTAGTTTTCTATTTTAACATGAATTATTTATTAGTTGGTACTTGGTAGCAAACTGGCAAAGGAATAAACATAATTTTTTACCTAATCATAGACCAAACACAGATAATTCCATCAGTGCAACCACATATAAGAAGCGAATCATCGTCAGAGAAGACCATACACTTCAAAGATTTATCATGAGCATGCCATGTTCTCAGCAATCTTCCGTTAGTAACCTGATAAATTTCATCATATCATAAAAATGCTGAGATAGTTAGCTCGTTGGCCTTAATGGAGTTGCCCCTTTAGCTTTTAGGTTTTGGCACCAAAATTAAAGATTTGATAATGGTCATAGATGATGACTACATTGTTCAAGTAACTATAGCTTCTTAAATAAAAGCTCCCTAAATCGAATTCATTGGATGAAATGCAGGATTGATTCTTTGCAAATTCGCCCTTATGGACAAAGAGGACTGAGGATAGTGGTTACCTCCCAAAGATGCACATTCCCAGAAGGAGCTCCACCTGCAATATATATATGCCATCTTTTGTGCAAGAAATGGGGCTGATAGCCTCCATTGTGTAGCTCCGCAGTGGTGACTGAGGCTGACGGTATGAACGGATAAAAAAGATAAATGAGATTTCTTATGGTATAACAGAGTTTAATATTGGTACTTGTTTTTCCTAGCAGTTTTAAGATAGAACAGCATATATAAGGGATATAAGAGGGACATACGAAATCTACAGCTATGTTACTCGGCCTTGGGCGTGTGTCGGATGAGTATGTGTCCAACATAGGTATATTCAATTTATTTCTTAAGTTTTTTCAAGCACATGAAGGTTCCTAGAGGGTCATATCTCCATACCAATGCCCAAAAATGTGTTGGACACAAACACGGATGCTTCGAGAAAAAATGAAAAGCTGGAGCAACATAGATCTACAGAATATCAGTTGCTATCACAATTCAAATTTCCAGCAACAAGGACCAATGTATATGTACATGAATGGCAATACTAGAAACAGTGTCAAATTCCATCTAATGATTCTATTAGGCAAAGTAGAAAAAAAGGATTAAATTCAAGGATCAGGAAAAACAAGGGAAAGGTCAAGTTAACCTAGGATTTGGGATTAAAAACAGGAACTTAAAGCATTCACTGTGAACAAAAGCGAAGTTGGAGATCAGGTAAAATTACCTTGTTCAATGGCCAAATAAAGATAGAGCCACCGCCCAAAGAGCCGTGCCTGTTAGTTTGAGAAGCTACAATGAAGTGGTTTCTCAAACAGAAGAGGCCATGAGGAGCGGCGGCACAGGTGGGGATATGAAGGAGTTGCTGGCCAGTTTCCAAGTCCCACACAGTTATCCCGATACCCGTACTCTTATCACTACAAACCACCAATGCCTCCTTATTCATCTTTTCTCCCATTCCCATTAATAATCATGCAAGTAGACATGTAGATGTATTTTATAGAGACTGCAAATGCAGAAGCAAGGGGTGGAAGATGCTTGGCTTTTTAACAAATTTGTGAGAAACAGCCAAAGTTAGTTTTGGAGACAATAATTTGCTCTTTTTTTCCTTTTTTACCTAAAAATTTATTTTAATATCTCGACAAGAAAAAAAATGACATTTTAATCTTTGAAAATTTAAATAATAGATATTTTGGTTCATATTTTTAAAAACTTAATAAATTAATCCCTCTTGAAAAAGAAAAATAATGTATTCGATGTACATTATAAAGTGAGTAAATAATAATAATAATAATAATAATATATGATAGTGCTAATATTTCTCGTACATGACACATCTAAATAATTTTTAAATAAAATAATCTAAAATTTTATAATATTTCTTCATAATTTTGAAAAATTTTAAAAAAAATTAATGAAAAATTTTATTTCTTTTATGTTTATGTATCAATTAACGCTTACTCCAGGAGATTTGACTTAAATATTGTATCAATTTTTTTTTCCAATCTACGACACAAACGACTTTAATTCCCAATCTATGGCATTTGCTACAGTGCATGTAAAGTCGGATTCAGCTGAATCCGACTTTAAACAGTAATTTCCAAAAATACCCCTAAAGACGGGTACAACAGGATCTGACTTCAAGCCATTCTTGATGTTGCAACATGGGTATTTTGGGAAAACCACTGTTCATAGTCCGATTCAGCTGAATCCGACTTCACATGCACTGTAGAAAGTGCCATAGATTGGGAATTAAAGTTGATTGTGCCATAAATTGGAAAAAAATAATTTTGGTGCAATACTTAAGTCAAAATTCCCTTACTCCAAATTTTAAAATTTTAAAAAAGTCAGTACACTTTTTTACAATTAAACATTTTGAATATTTAGATAAAGTACGTAAATCGTCAATGAACCTTTTAGAGTACTTTTATTTTGGTCATCAAATTTTTAAAATTTATATTATCATTACTAAATTTTTAGTTTACTTTCAGTATGGTCCTTCACGTTATCTTCCATTAGAAGATGCTAGCATGGAAACTCATTTTCCTTAAATAAAAAATGGGTAAACTGCACCGTTCATCACTCAACTTTCTTCTTACTCATATTTTGGTCACTAAAGTTTAAAAATTTTCACTCAACTTTTGAATTGTTCCTATTTTAGTCACTCTCGAATGACATGGTTATGCAAATAAAAAAAATCAATTTCTATATACATTTTTAAATAAATTATTTCGATTAGATTACAGTTCAAAGTTTTAAGCAAAATCGATTGACCGATTTGACCAGTTATATACAATATTTGTAATTTTTATGCATTAAAATATCTTATAGTCTAGTGATTTTGATACCCTTCTAGTTTTTTGAAGATGTGTTTGGCTTTGGGTAGGATTACTAGGCATGAACTCTCAATTTTTGTCTTTCTAGTTGTTTTTAAAATTTTATCACAACCAAAAAATTATTAAATTTACCATAATATTATATTTGATGTTTTAATAAGTAAAGTAAAAAAAAATTCATTACCAGAATCAAATATTTTGGTTAATTTTGTCAATCGATTATCAAACTTAATTGAATAATATGAATTTACCGATTAACTAAAATAATTTATTAAGGAATCGAACCTGATTTTACACACCCCTAACTATAACAATAAAAAAACATAAATCTAATAGGAAATCTGAGGCAACAAAATCCAACAACCACATACAATTTTTACATGTTTTCATCAATTCAACGTGTTGTGTATGTTTAGAAGGTATTGAAAATGATCCTTGAATGCCAACAAATTATCTACTTAATCCTCAACATGTTCTTTTTTATTTGTATTGTATTATATAATTGCGTAAAGTTTTAACAACGATAAAAACCATTTATATTCTTCATTGCCTTTTTTATTTGGTTTTTCTCATAACACTCTCTCAACAAAGAAGAATAAATTAAAAATGGGATCAACGCTTCTCCTCTCTCATGATAAAAAATCATGTCATTCGAGAGTGACCAAAATAAAAGCAATTCGAAAGTTGAGTTATTAAATTGAAAATTTTAAATTTTAGTGACTAAAATATGAGTGAGAATAAATTTGAATGATGAATAATGTAGTTTACCCATTATCTTATTAAAAAAATAATACTAAAGTGACATGTCAGTAACTATTGACGGAAGGTAACAAGAAGGACCATACTGAAAGCGAACTAAAAGTTTGATGACTATAATGTAAGTTTTAAAAGTCTGGTGACCAAAATGAAAGAACCCTAAAAGTTTGATGACCATTTATGTAGTTTACCCTAAATATTTTTGGTAAACTACTCTAGTGACCACCGAACTATTTGGACATACCTATTTTAACCACCGAACTATACAACTCGTCAATCAAACCACCAAACTTATTAAATTGACCTATTTTGACCACCGCCGTTAAAAAAATAACGGATAGGTGACGTGGCAGTTAACGAAAATTTGTAAAATTACACATTTGGTCCATGTTATTTACCTATTATATCAATTTGGACCTAATTTTAATTTAATTAAATAAAATTAATCAACTAATCAAATGATGACACATGTCACCACCCAATTAAAGGAAAATTGAAGAGGAATGATGGGTTTGGTATGGATTAAACTCGCAACCACCAGGTTAGACACCCCATGGCTTTACCACTACTCCAACTCATCTTTAGTGAAATGAATTGCACCGTTTAATATATATCTTATAATACAGTAAATGCTAGGGAATAAAGAAGTAAAAATTGTTGAAAGATGACTTGAACCTAGATCACTTGAGATGTGTAAAATCACACAAACCACCAAATTGAATCAAATAATAAATTAAAAATAAAAACATTTTAATAGGTTTAAAGTAGTTATTAAAACAAGATTTAAAATGAAAATAGATTTACAATTTTTTATTTTAAATTAAACCAAATATTTAATATTCGATTTAATTTAAATATGAGAAAGAAAAAATATTGGAATATTTTAAATCGAATTTATTTTCTTTTAAATTGAATATTTTTTAAATTGAATATTTAGTATTTTTCATATTTAAATTAAATCAAATATTTAATAACTACTTTAAATATTTTTCATATTTAAAAACATTTTAAATATTTAATATTTTTATATTTAAATTAAATCGAATATTTAATAACTACTTTAAAATTTTAAAATATTTTTAAATATTTGATTTAATTTAAGAATAAAAAAATCATAAATCTATTTTCATTTTAAATATTGTTTTAGTAACTACTTTAAACCTATTTAAAATGTTTTTATTTTTAATTTATTATTTGATTTGATTTGGTGGTTTGTGTGATTTTACACATCTCAAGTGATTTAGGTTCAAGTCCTCTTTCAATAATTTTTACTTCTTATTCCCTATCATTTACTATATTATAAGATATATATTACACGGTGTAATTCATTTCACTAAAAATGGGTTTGAGCAATAGTAAAGTCATCGAGTGTCTAACTTGGTGGTTGCAAGTTTAATCTATGCCAAATTCATTCTTCCTTTTCGATTTTCCTTTAAATCACCATCTGGTTGGAGGAGAAAATATATTAAATAAAAATAAATTAAAATTTAAGTAAATTTATCCAATTGGATGGTGACATGTGTCATCATCTGATTGGTTGATTAATTTTATTTAATTAAATTAAAATTAGGACCAAATTGATAAATAAGTAAATAATATGGGCCTAATATTGTAAGTGAAGACAAGAGAGTTTGAAGATAGAATAATAATTAATTTTGTATTTAGATTTCATAAATGTTTGAGAATTTTATGTAAAAACTCACAAAAAAATATTTTGAGAGAAATTAATTTGCTTGAGTTCAAAACTAAGTGCGGTCTAAAAAGTGAATAAACCAAAATATTTCAAACCATGTAATAATAACTTTAGCATTTTAGACTAAAACATTAACTTTTTAAATGTACAATGACTATAATATATTTTTCAATCGTAAAAACTAAAATAAACTTTTAAGTATAATATACGAATTAAAATATTCTTTTTTATAAAAAAGGCTAAAATAAACATTTAAGTATAGCCGAACGACTTCTGTTATACTTTAACCTTTGCTACGAAGTTCAAATTGGTTTGATATTTGATGAAGTGTTACCCATGCACTATAATATATTTGATTGTGCCTATACTATATATTTTGATATCGATAGCATTATACTTGATTGGGCTTATACTATATTGTTGAGTGGATCAAATGATAGTGATTTGGCTATTTAAAATTTGAGGAAGCAAAAAGGAAATTGAAAATTGAAGGACAAAGGCAATTATAGTGGTTCAAGCTTCTAACAAGCTCTACATCTACTACCTTATCTCCCACTAAGGATTTTCAACAAAATTCACTAGATTTGCTTCCCCCTTTCTAGGATTAGGAGGTAACCATTACAATCGGTCAATCTTTCTACCCAAAGATTGACCCAAGAAATCTCTCAATACAAAGAAGAAGTTGGCAATCTAAATGTATCTCTCACAAGATGGATATTGCCCAATTACAATCAAAACACATCCAAACTCTAAATAAAGATTTACAATGTAAAACTCCAAAGAGTTGGGTACAAAGATATGACTCTATAAGGCACAAAGGTTTGGATTAATGCTTCGATGTTGATTGATGGTTCAATAGTTGTTGCTGGTGCTTTGGAGGCTTGCTTTTATACCCTTGCATTGATTTCTAGCCGTTTGGGTGGTTGAGATCATTATTGTAGCCGCTGGGCTGCATTTTTCGCGTAATAAATGCTCTTATCAACCATTCGTATCGGTACATGAATGCCTGTATTGGTACCTGTCTATAAGAAGAAAGATTCATTGTGCACGAAATAACAGGGGCGTATCGATACGCGGGGAAGCGTATCGGTACGGTCTCAGTGAAAACAAAGGGGCATATCGATACGCGGGGAAGCGTATCAGTAATGTCTTAGTGAAAACAAAGGGGCGTATCGATACAGAAGAAGTCGTATCGATGCAATTTTCTTGCTTGAGCTACTGACTGAAGCTATATCGGTACATCTTGAGGGTGTATCGATACGGGTCTAACAGTACTAGTATTGTCACACTTAAGGGGTATGGTATCTTGTTAAGTGTCCAACAGTACTATTTTATTCACCATTTTTACTCATATTATTGCTAGACTTAGGCTCATATTAGTTGCATTATTAGCCATTCATGCATGTTTTGCATTGTTTCCTTGGTGGTCAAGCTTGATTTCATATTTTGCTTAATTTTGTGGAAAAAGGGAGCTGCCGATAGTTGTTTTTGTGTGTACAGAATTAGTTGCCAGAGCAAGGCTAGAATCAGTTGCCAGGGCAATACAAGAAGGAGATGCTGACACAGTTGCCAGGGCAGTGCATGAAGGATATGCCGAGCTAGTTACCAGGGCAATTGTCGACAAGATTGGATAAGATGATGTGGCAGCCAAAATTGATGACTGGATATGCCCAACATGGAGAGGTCAATGTGAGATTAAATCCCAAGAAGATAGGAGAAGATCTAGAAGGAATTTAAAAATAATAAAGAATTATATTCTTTAAAAGTATTTAATTCCAACTTGACTTCCTCCTCAAGAAAGACTTTGACCTAGCCATCTCCTATTTAAAGGACCACAAGCTGTCAACTCCATATGTGCAAGAGAGGAGAGAATTCACCAAGAGGCTTCAACATCTTCATCTTTTTCTTTCTTGTTCAATTAGGTTTATGTTAGGGAAACTTTGTTTTATGTTTCTTTGGAACCTAGCCATGAACTAAATCTATTTGTCTAAGATTATTGTGTTTTGTGGTTGTGAGAAACGGTTGGATTTTGTTTAGGTAATAGAGTTTGCTCTTTCAATTCAAGGTTTACTCTTTCTTGGTTTTTATTCTTGTTTGCGAGTGAATTGGGAGAGGATCTCGCAAATCTATCTATTTATCTAATATCAAGAGAGTTAGATTCAAGAAACGAATGAGTATGGTTTTTATTCAATCTATCGATGATGAAGACTAATCCGGCTTAGGAATAAGTTTAGGATTTCAACGGCTAAGAGGAGCGCAAGATTGGTTGTTGTTCACCCTTGATTCACGCAGTGATGTATTGTCAAGGCATGCACAATTAGCTAGAGTTTCAACTTAGGGATAAAAAGAAACCATTGAAGAGCGCTCTGCCGAGCCTTGAAGTTTGCTGCCCAGTCGCCCAAACAGTTGCCCAGTCAGTTGCCTAGGCAACCGTTCTACTAGTTGCCAAGGCAGCCCAACTGCGCAAGTTGCCACGACAACTGAGTTGCTGCTGCACTCTTTTACCAAGACGATCCTTCCGACTATCACACCTCAACTCACAATAACCTGGCCTACTCTCTCTGATTTGATTACATTTTCTTTTACTTTATTGCCTTCTAGTTTATTCGTTAATTGGAACTCCTACAATCACCCAATTGTGTTTTTACTTTTACAATGCAAGAGACTAGATTCTTGAAGTGGTACCAATCCCTGTGGAGACGATATCTTTTATACTATAACTTGCGACGTGTACACTTGCACAATTGTGGAGCACTTATTACGCGCAACAAGTTTTTGGCGCCGTTGCCGGGGATTGGCAATAGCAACTTTGTTTTTATTTTCTTGCATTTTTTTTATTGTTTAAGATTCGAAGGGTTAACAAACTTTGGTTTTACATTGGTATATGACCAGGGCGAGAGCGACTACATCAGAATATCCCTTTGATCCAGAAATCGAACGTACCTTGCAAAGACTCAAACGAAGGTTAAGAGTAGCAAAGGCTAATCAAGACGGCAATATGAATGCCAACGACAATCAGAACGTTCCAGCAGGAGGTGGAGTGATTTTTGCACAAAACAGAACTATTCGAGACTATCTAGAGGAAGATCTTGAAGGACTTAATCCATGAGTTGTCACACCTGAAATTGAAGCCAACCACTTTGAGTTGAAACTGGTGATGTTCAATATGATCAACACAATAGGTCAATTTGGCGGCTCAGCAACTGAAGATGCATGACAACATCTCTTTCCTCGAGATTTGCAATTCATTCAAAATACAAGGAGTCACCCCGATGTTTTACGGCTAAGATTATTCCCCTATTCACTGAGGGATAGGGTGAAAGCATAGTTGAATAGTATTCCAACTGGATCAATAGGATCTTGGACCGATCTATGTAGTGATTTCCTTGCTCAATTTAATCCTACAAATTTGACTGATAAGCTTCGTAACGAAATTACTTCTTTTCAGTATGCAGATGACGAATCCATATACGAGGCTTTGGAGCGATATAGAGAACTTCTTCACAAATGTCCCCTACATGGATTCCAGTATGGACACAAGTGACGATGTTTTACAATGCTGTAAATACACCAACAACGATGATGCTAGATGCCTCAGCAAACGACATACTCCTACATAAGTTGCCAGAAGAAGTAATGCAAATTCTAAACAGGCTCGCCAAGAATGATTATCAATTCCCAACTGCTAGAAGATGAGGAGTTAGATGCCAAGCCACAATACATGAACTGGGATCATCAGACTCAATTTCGGCACAACTGGCCACTTTAACCAAGATGGTCCAGAACATGCAGAAACAAAACAACACACAGGAGGTCAAGGTAGTAGATTCCTTTTGTGAGTTATGTGGTGGTAACCATGATTCTTCTGAATGTACGCAGACTCTAGAATCCAGTTTTTTATGTGGGGAATTACAACCGGAACAACAATGTGATGTCCAACACATACAATCCAGCTTGGAAAAAGCGCCTAAATTTCTCATAGAGTAATCCCAACAATGCTCTAAACCAGAACAATCAGAATGCACAAGCATCGAGATTCCAGCAGAATATGCCACGGCAACAGCTGTCGCAGCAACAACCGACAACATCTAGTTCTTTGAAAAATTCTCTTAATACTTTCATGTTAAAAACTGAATCTTATATGACTGAGAATAGTAACTTCATAAAAAGAACTGATGCTTTTATTAACAGGACCGAGATGAGATTGCAAAACCAAGAGGCGACGATCAAATCATTGAAAACTCAAGTCAAACAATTTGCTCAAAACCTGAATACTAGACCGCAATGAGGTTTACCCAACGATACTGAAGTCGCAAGAGGAACTGGCCACAAGCAATGTAAGGCGACCACCACTAGATGTGGTCGACAACGTAAGGAGGCTCTAGCTCGCTTAGCAAACAAAACTCCACAAAAAGAACAAGATGAATTCAGTAGCAAGGCCTCAGATGCTAAACCAGGAAATGCCACGGCAACCCCAGTTGACGATGTCGCGGCAACCAATGATAAGCATGCCCCAGATGAGCATTCTGCGGCAACCAACGATAAGCATGCCACGACAACCCCAATTGACAATACCTCGGCAACTCTAGTTGCCCCAGCAATGCCGTCACTCAGGTTCTAGACCAATGAAAGGATAGAAGATATCCGACTTCCACCACCATTCCCACAAAGGTTGAAGCGACAAAAGCAAGAATATCAATTCAAGAAGTTTCTTGATATCCTAAAGCAAGTCCAGATCAACTTGTCATTGGTTGAGGCAATTGAGCAAATGCCGAACTATGCCAAGTTCCTTAAAGACATTGTCTCCAAAAGAACAAGGCCATGAGAGTTTGAAACAATTGCCGCAACAGAGGGATGCGTGGCCATGTTGCACAATCGCATGCCACCCAAGTTGAAAGATCCCGAAAGTTTCACAATACCCCGTTCCATCGAAAACCACTATGTCGGGAAAGCATTATGTGACCTTGGAGCAAGCATAAACTTGATGCCTAAATCGGTTTTCCAGAAACTAGGAATCGGGAAGGCAAGACCTACAATAGTTATGCTACAACTAGCCGACAAATCCATGTGTATCCTCGAGGGAAAAATCGAAGACATATTGGTAAAAGTTGATAAATTTATTTTTCCCGCTGACTTTATTGTTTTGGATTGTGAAGCAGATGAGCATGCACCTATCATTATTGGAAGACCCTTCCTAGCAACATGGAGAACCTTGATCGATGTTGAAAAGGAAGAGCTCACAATGAGGGTGAATGACCAGCAAGTTAAACTAAATGTGTTCCAAACACTAAAGCATGCCGATGATCCAGAAGAATGCCAACTCCTTCATGCCACGACAGAGATTGACTTTGATGAGGAATTTAGTTACCTCGGCAACTACATTGTCGATCTAGAAGAACCTGAGGAGTATGAATAACTGATCGATGAGGAACAACAAGAAGAGGCAAATTGGTTAGTTAATCAACTGGGTACATACTTTGAACCACTAGATTACTCAGGTAAGGAATGTAAACTCGAAAAGTCCTCCACTGAACAACTACCGATTCTTGAGTTGAAACAACTGCCAGGGCAACTAAAATATGCTTATTTGGGAACTGATAATACACTGCCCATAATTATTTCCTCTAAGTTATAGCTTGAGCAGGAAAAGAAGCTGATCAACATGTTGATGTTACACAAGAAGGCGATAGAGTGGACAATTACCACTTGAAGGGAATTAGTCCGGCAGTGTGCATACATAAGATTTTGTTGCAAGATGATCAAAAAACTTTAATTGAGGCCCAGAGGAGACTGAATCATGCCATAAAAGGGGTTGTAATGAAAGAAATCATCAAGTAGCTTGACCCTGGCATCATATATCCTATCTCTAATAGTACATGGGTAAGTCCGATACAATGTGTACCGAAGAAGGGAGGTATAATGGTGGTAAGTAATGAAAACAATGAACTCATCCCAACCAGGACTGTGACCGGTTGGAGGGTTTGTATGGATTACCAAAAGTTAAACAAGGCCACTAGGAAAGATCACTTCCCCTTACCCTTTATTGATCAAATGCTTGACCGTCTTGTAGGTAAACCCTTTTATTGTTTTCTTGATGGTTATTCAGGTTACAATCAAATTGCCATAGCACCAGAAGATCAAGAAAAGACAACCTTCATATGCCCATACGATACTTATGCCTTTCGATGGATGCTGTTTGGATTATGCAATGCCCTAGCAACCTTCCAAAGATGCATGATGAAACTCTTTTCAGACATGGTTGGAGACTTCCTTGAAATCTTCATAGATTATTTTTTTGTATTTGGTGATGACTTTGACAGACGCCTCGGCAATTTGGAGAAGGTGTTGGCAAGATGCGAAGAATCTGATCTAGTCCTTAATCGGGAGAAGTGTCATTTTATGGTAGATGAAGGAATCGTGCTCGGCCACAAGATTTCATCCAAGAGAATTGAAGTAGACAGCCAAGGTGGACGTGATCGAGAGATTGTCGCCACCAAATTCAGTCAAAGGAATCCGAAGCTTTCTTGGACATGTAGGTTTTTACATGAGGTTCATTCATAATTTTTCTAAGATTGCTAAACCCTTGTGCAATTTGCTCGAATAGGACAAAGCTTTCGACTTTGATGTATCTTACACCCAAGCATTCAAAACCCTTGCCTCGGCACCTATTGTCGTTCCACCCGATTGAACACTACCTGTTGAGCTTTTATGTGATGCGAGTGATTTTGTGGTAGGAGCAGTCCTAGGACAACGCACAGGTAAGATTTTTCATGTGATATACTACGCTAGTAGAACTCTTAAGAGCACTTAAGTGAATTACACAACAATGGAGAAAGAGTTACTAGCCATAATTTTTGCATTTGACAAGTCTCGATCCTATTTGATTGGTACAAAGGTAATTGTCCATACGGACCATTCGACAATTAAGTATCTATTTGCTAAAAAGGATGCCAAACCTCGTTTGATTCGTTGGATATTGCTTTTACAAAAGTTTGACATCGAAATTAAGGACATGAAAGGAACAGAAAATCAAGTTGCCGATCACTTGTCACGCTTAGAACGCAATAGGGAGGTGGATGCAGATTTAGAGATATGCGATGCATTCCCAGATGAGCAACTGTTAGTTGCCTCGACAACTCCCATTGCACATGCTTCGACAACCACTGAAGTAGTTACCACGACAACACATGCCTTGGCAACCACTGAAGCAGTTGCCACGGTAACACATGCCTCGACAACCCCTGATGCCTCAGCAACTCCAGAAGCGCACGTCTTAGCAAGACTAGTTACCTCGGCAATACCATGGTATGCGGATTTAGTTAATTTCCTTGTTTGTGATATTTTACCTTATGGCCTTACTCACCAAGGAAAGAAGCGGTTCTGCCATGATACTAAGCATTATTTTTGGGATGAGCCTCTGTTGTTTAAACAGTGTGCAGATCAGGTTATACGCTGATGTGTCCCTGAAAAGGAGCAACAGAATGTACTCTGACAATGTCATTCTTCTCCCTATGGAGGATATTTTGGAGGAACATGCACCGCGGCCAAAGTTTTACAATCTGGTTTGTATTGGCCCACACTTTACAAAGATGCCCAAGAGTTTTACAAGCAATGTGATCGTTGCCAAAGGACGGGCAATATCTCTAGACGACATGAGATGCCGCTCCAAAACTTCCTTGAGGTGGAATTGTTCGATGTATGGGGGATCGATTTCATGGGACCTTTCCCATCTTCATTCGGCAACCTCTACATTCTACTTGCCGTCGACTACGTGTCTAAATGGGTTGAGGCAGCTGTAGTTCCCTCTAACGATTCCAAGACTGTGCAACAATTCCTGCAGAAAAATATATTTACACGGTTTAGGATGCGGAGAGCAATTATTAGTGATGAAGGCAAGCACTTTGACAACAGACTTATTGCCAAAATGTTGCATCGCTTCGGCGTGTCACACAAAATTGCCACGGTATATCATCCACAAACTAATGAGCAAGCAGAAATTTCTAACCGGGAATTGAATAATATCCTCGAGAAGGTTGTCAATCCTTCTCGGAAAGATTGGTCTACAAGACTAGATGAAGCATTTTGGGCTTACCGAACCGCATTCAAAACACCCCTGGGAATGTCCCTTGTTTCGCCTTGTCTACGGCAAGACTTGTCACTTACCAGTGGAAATCGAACACAAAGCATATTGGGTAATCAAGACCATGAACATGGATTGGGAGAGTGCTGGAAAAAAACGTTTACTAGATCTCAACGAGATAGAAGAATTCTGTGCACTCGCTTATGACAATGCACGAATCTACAAGGAGAAAACAAAGCAATGGCATGACAAGAAACTATTACCGCGACAATTCATGCCAGGGCAACTAGTTCTTCTATTCAATTCTCGGCTAAAACTTTTTCCAGGAAAATTGAGATCAAGATGGTCGGGATTCGAAGTAGTCAAATCATTTTCCCATGGTGCCGTGATAATCAAGTCCACCACTGACGGACATGAATTCAAAGTTAACGGACAAATATTGAAGCACTATAACGGTGCCCATGTGGAACGTAACAAAGAAGTGGTCACCTTAGGAGATGCATGATCATGCTCTCTTTTCGATATTTTTTATTTTCTTTTATTTAAACTTTTTATTTTTTATTTTATTTTATTAATTTCGGTTATTCTTAGGATAGATTTATTTAGTTCCTTTAGGTTAAGACTACATTTTTCTTTCATATCTATCTAATTGTTTTTGAATTTTAGGTTTAAGAATTTCTTTGCACATCTTTATTTATTTATTTTTATTTACTAGTTTATCTTTAATTTTAATTTTAATTCTTATTTTATTTATTTTTGAATATTAGGAAAAAAGTTCAAGATAAAGAAGAATTGGATTCAAGAAGAAAGTTTCTTCAACAAGGGAACACATGGGCTAAATCTAAGGTTTATATTAAGCCTCCAATTTACCCTAAATAATCCCTTATAACCGGTCAAATCCCCAACGCCTACAGTTGCTGCGACAACTCATGTCGCCTCGGCAATACCTGATGCCCAGGTAACTGGCGCCAAGGTAACTCAGCCAGCAACCCCAGGACAACTTGAAGCACTCTTACAGCCGTTGGCACAACACCTTAAGCAAATTGAAAACCGCCAACTAATGTTCATGCGGTACATGAAGGACCACAACAATGCCATCACCCAAGTCATCCTGGAAAATTACCCGGACAACCGAGTGCCATTCCCTCTCTTTTCTGCCAAAATTCTTGCCATGGCAACCGCAACAGATGATGCCGCGACAACGTACACAGCACCTGCTCCAGCAGTTGCCACGACAACCCACACTGAAGATGCCGTGGCAACCGAGACTGAAGACGCCCCGGCAACCACTGCAAAAGACAAAGGTAAAGCACCTATGCCCGTACTGAATCATTTTTCAATTTTTCAGATTCGAACGAGTCCTCTATTGCACCAACAAAGACCACACTAGTCGAATCCTCCAAGCCCAAGCGAAAAGCCCATGACATTGAGGAAGAGGATGATGAGGACGACGAAGACACACCCTACGAGGATCGATTCCACCATCGGCAACAAGAAAGTAACCACCGTATTCAAGCAAAAGAATCAAGACACTAGCCAAAAGGAAACTAATCATCCACGACGATGAGCTCTCGGAGTAAGTCATCATTTGCATTTTACTTTTTTTTCTTTTAGTTTTATTTTCTTTCCTTTGCATGCATTGAAGACAATGCCTCACTCGAGTTTGGGGGGATTGTTACTAGTTAGTTGTCATGTTTAGTTGCATTCATCTTAAGTATTGCATATAGGACACATAAATTGCTTGCCGTGCCTTTAGATGGAACAAGAATTGCCTATATTTGATGAATATCCGATGATGACTTTGCCAATGCACTTAATTGATAGAACTTTTTATTCTAGGATAACCGTGGAAACACTTAGAATCCTACTATGATGCTAAACGTGATGAAACACTATTGTGGCTTGATTGATTTAAGGAATTCTAGCGAACTTAGGTTGATAGTTAAAAAATTGAGGGATTAAAATAAAAATTGGATGAATGCTAGAGGTGTCCGAAACTGGCTCTAGTATTTGCTAAAAATTGATCACTAGAGGTGCCTAAAACCGGCTCTAGTCGAATAAAAGAAAATCTTAAGAAAACTAAAAACAAAACACTAGCGGTGCCCGAAACCGGCTCTAGTTAAAACATGTTAAAAGAACCCAATGAAGTAATTTGAAAACCTCTTGTTCACATAGAATCTGAAAAATCAACTTGCACACAACTCCGCACACACTCACAAGCATTATAGTTTGATTTCGAATAACTCCTAAGTTGTCCGAAAAATGAAAAGTCAATCATACTTTGTGCCACGGTTATGAGGATTGAAATCAAGTTCGAAGTTAAGTTTGTGAGAATTGAAGTCTTGGCGGGTAATTATTAGTTTGCATTGCTTGAGGACAAGCAATAGTTCGAGTTTAGGGGTGTGTTAAGTGTCCAAAAGTACTATTTTATTCACCCTTTCTACTCATATTATTGTTAGACTTAGGCTCATATTAGTTGCATTATTAGCCATTCATGCATGTTTGCATTGTTTCCTTGGTGGTCAGCTTGATTTCATATTTTGCTTAATTTTGTGGAAAAGGGTGCTGCCGATAGTTGTTTTTGTGTGTGCAGAATTAGTTGCCAGAGCAAGGCTAGAATCAGTTGCCAGGGCAATACAAGAAGGAGATGCCAACACAGTTACCAGGGCAGTGCATGAAGGATATGCTGAGATAGTTGCCAGGGCAATTGTCGACAAGAATGGATAAGATGATGTGGTAGCCGAAATTGATGACTGGATATGCCCAACATGGAGAGGTCAAAGAGAGATTAAATTCCAAGAAGATATGAGAAGATCTAGAAGGAATTTAAATATAATAAAAAATTATATTCTTTAAAAGTATTTAATTCCAACTTGACTTCCTCCTCAAGAAAGACTTTGACCTAGCCATCTTCTATTTAAAGGACCACAAGTCGTCAACTCCATATGTGCAAGAGAGGAGAGAATTTGACAAGAGGCTTCAACATCTTCATATTTTTCTTTCTTGTTCGATTAGGTTTATGTTAGGAAAACTTTTTTATGTTTCTTTGGAACCTAGCTATGAACTAAATCTATTTGGCTAAGGTTATTGTGTTTTGTGGTTGTGAGAAACGGTTGGATTTTGTTTAGGTAATAAAGTTTGCACTTTCAATTCAATGTTTACTCATTCTTGGTTTTATTCTTGTTTGCAAGTGAATTGAGAGAGGATCTCATAAATCTATCTATTTATCTAATATCAGGAGAGTTAGATTCAAGAAACGAATGAGTATGGTTTTTATTCAATCTATCGATGATGAAGACTAATCCGGCTTAGGAATAAGTTTAGGATTTCAATGGCTAAGAGGAGCGCAAGATTGGTTATTGTTCACCCTTGATTCAAGCAGGGATGTATTGTCAAGGCATGCACAATTAGCTAGAGTTTCAACTTAGGGATAAAAAACCATTGAAGAACACTCTGCCGAGCCTTGAAGTTTGCTGCCCAGTCGCCCAAACAGTTGCCCAGTCAGTTGCCCAGACAACCGTTCTACTAGTTGCCAAGGCAACCCAACTGCACAAGTTGCGACGACAACTGAGTTGCTACTGCACTCTTTTACCAAGATGATACTTCCGACTATCACACCTCAACTCACGATAACCTGGCTTACTCTCTCTCATTTGATTACATCTTCTTTTACTTTATTGCCTTCTAGTTTATTCATTAATTAGAACTCCTACAATCACCCAATTGTGTTTTTACTTTTACAGTGCAAGAGACTAGATTCTTGAAGTGGCACCAATCCCCGTGGAGACGATATCTTTTATACTATAACTTGCGACGTGTACACTTGCACAATTGCGAAGCATTTATTACGCGCAACATATCTATTTCAACACCGTAGTCTAAGAGTTGTTGCTTCATCCAAAGGACTTGAGCACAACAACTCTCTAAGAATATGCACTCCGCTTTGGTGGTAGATAAGGCTAAACTATTTTGTTTCTTAGAGAACCAAGATACGAGCATACTACCTAGGAATTGACATGTTCCGATGTACTTTTCCTCTTGATCTTACACCCCACATAATCTGCATCCGAATAAGCATGAAGGTTGAAGGAAGAGTCTATAGGATACCAAAGACCTAAACTAGGTGTATCTCTAAGGTATCTAAAGATCTTCTTAATGGCTACTAGGTGCGATTCTCTAGGGCTAGCTTGAAACCTAGCACACAAGCAAACACTAAACATGATATCGGGTCTACTTGCGGTAAGGTAAAGCAAAGATCCAATCATTGAACTATAAAGTTTAAAATCAACACACTTACCTCCTTCATCTTTGTCAAGCTTAATAGATGAGCTCATTTGAGTCGCTTGAGGCTTTACGTTTTCCAAGCCGAACTTCTTGAGCATATCCTTGATGTACTTAGCTTGATTGATGAAGGTGTCATTCTTCCTTTGCTTGATTTGGAGCCCCAGGAAAAATGAGAGCTCCCCATCATGCTCATCTCGAACTCACCTTGCATTAGCTTAGAAAATTCTTGGCAATAAACCTCATTAGTAGAACTAAAAATAATATCATCAACGTGTATTTGAACTACTAAGATGTCATTGCCATATCTTTTAATGGAAAGTGTAGTGTCCACCTTGCCTTTTTCAAAACTTTTTTCCTTTAAAAAATTTGAAAGCCTTTCATACCAAGCTCTAGGAGCTTGTTTTAAACCTTATAAGGCTTTGGTCAATTTAAAAACATGGTTTGGAAAATTTGGATCTTCAAAACTCGGTGATTGTTCAACATACACTTCATTAATAAAACCATTTAAAAGTACACTTTTAACATCCATTTGAAAAAAGCTTGAAATCATGAAAGCATGCAAATGCAAGAAGCATCCTAATAGCTTCCATCCTAGCTACGAGTACATAAGTTTCATTGAAATATATTCCCTCTTCTTGAGTGTAACCTTGAGCAACAAGTCTAGCCTTGTTTCTCACTATGTTACCACTCTCATCTAGCTTGTTTCTAAAGATCCATTTAGTTCCTATAGTAGATTGATTACTAGGCCTATCAACTAATGTCCATACTTGACTTCTCTCAAATTGATTAAGTTCTTCTTGCATGGCCAATATCCAAAAATCATCTTTTAATGCTTATTTGACATTTTTAGGCTCAATGCATGAAATAAATGCAACATTATTTATAAGTTTGAGAGATGATCTAGTAGTTACCCCTTTGGATGGATCACCCAAAATTTTACCATCTTTGACATAGTTGAACTCCCTTGGGTAGGTGACCTCCTTTTCCTCTAGAGCCAAGTCCTTTAAGGTTTCAAGAGGTGGATCTTGTGTTTCCTCTTCTTTGCTTGGAATCTCATCCACCTTTGATGTTTGTCCTCTATCAATAGCTTCAATGATCCCTACATCATCGTCACAAGATTCCTTTCTCGAAAGGAGGTTATCATTGAAAACAACATGTATAGACTCTTCTACAACCAAAGTTCTTTTTATTAAATACTCAATAGGCTTTAGAGTTTGAAGAGTATCCTAGAAAAATAGCTTCATCATTTTTTGCATCAAATTTACCTAAATTATCTTTTCCATTGTTTAAAACAAAACATTTATAACCAAAAGGATGGAAATATCTAATGTTAGGCTTTTTGGATTTTAAAATCTCATAAGATGTTTCTTCAAAATATGCCTAATCATTACTCTATTATTATGTAGCAAGCCGTATTAGTGGCTTTCGCCCAAAAATATTTAGGTAAATTATTTTCACAAAACATGGTACTAGCCATTTCTTCTAAAGTTTTATTTTTCCTCTCAACTACCCCATTTTGTTGAGGAGTGCGAGGAGCCGAAAAATTGTGGCCAATACCATTTTCATTAAAAAAATCTTTAAAACTCATATTTTGAAATTCGGTTCCATGATCGCTTCTAATATGTGAAATTTTAAGATCAAGATCATTTTGGATGATTTTTGAAAACGTGATGAATTTTTCTAAAGCTTCATCCTTAGTACTTAAGAAGAGAACCCAAGTATATCTAGAATAGTCATCTACTAATACATATGCATATGACTTACCACCCAAACTTATAGTCCTAATAGGCCCAAAGATATCCATATGGATCAATTGTAAACATCTATTAGTAGAAACATCATTAATGGATTTAAATGAGGTTCTTTGTTGTTTACCCTTAGCGCATGCATCACAAATTTTATCTTTAGAGAACTTTAGCTTAGGTAAAACTCTTACTAGATCAAGGGAAACAAATTTCTCTAAAACACTAATGCTAGCATGTCCTAGTTTCCTATGCCACAACCATATATCATTTTCATTATGTGCCACAAAGCATGCATTGGATGTATGTATGTCATCTAAATGCACCATATAGATATTGCCTATGCGATAACCTATGATCATTATTTGATTTGTTTTAATGTTCATGATTTTACACCCATTAGCATCAAAATGAACATTAAAACCCTTATCGCACAATTGACTAATGCTCAACAAATTATGTTTAAGACCATTGACATAAATAACATTTTCAATAAGAGTAGTTGAGAGATTACCAATGGAGCCAATTCCTTCAATGTGGCATTTGGAGTTGTCACCAAATGTCACTACTCCTCCATTCTTTGGTTTGAGCTCCAAGAATCTACTATTGTCTCCGATCATGTGTCTTGAGAAACCACTATCAAGGTACTAAGAATTTTGACTTGTGGTTTTGACCTTGCAGCATTGCTCCCCCTACAAACAAAGATCAAGTTTTGAATTTCGGTACCCAAATCGTTTTGGGTCCATAAACATTAGTTCCCAAAATCTTGGTTCCCTTAGGAATCCAAGAAGTAATAGCATTCATATTGTTAGAAACTATGAGTTCCTTAGGTACCCATACACTCCTAACTCTTTTAGTTTTAGATTGCTTTTGAAAACTTCTTTGTTTGGGGTTAAAATTCTTTCTCTTTACATATTGAGTTTTTTTTCAAAAGTATTTTTCCCAATAGTAAGAGAAGTTTTAAGATTATTCACCTCCTTTGTGTGATAATCATGGAAATCAGAAAGAAGTTTTTCTAAATCGTGATTTTTCTTTTTGAGCTCATTTGAAAGATTTACAAAATATAAAACTTTCTTTTCCAATTCAGAATTGGTTTTTGAAAGAGACTCATTTTGAAAATTTAAATTGAAAATGTTTTTCTTATTTTTCAAAATAGACTCTTTGTATTTTTCTGCCAATTCATCATAAACATCTTGTAGCTCATCATAAGCATCATATAATTCATCATAAGTAAAAGATGATGAGTTAGAGTTTACCATTGGTTCCTCCTCAAGGGCCATGAGGCAAAGGTTGGCCACTTCATGCTCCTCATCCTCGAATGACTCCTCGTCACTCCAAGTTGCCAATTGAGCTTTGAGCTTCTTCTTCTTTAGTTGAGGGCAATCGGTGCGAATGTGGCCGAGCTTCTTGCACTCATAAAAAATGAGTTGGTCATTCTCTTCTTCTTTGCTCTTGTTCTTGAACTCCCTATTCTATTGAATTTTCTTCCACGGTTGGACTTCATGAATCGGGTAAACCGTTTGGCCAACATGGCTATCTTTTCATCTTCCTCATTGCTTGAATCGCTCTCCTCAAAGAAAGCTTTGAGAGCAATACCAAGCTTCTTCTTGTCCACCTCCTTCTTATCTACTCTTTTACCTTATCTTTTCTTCTTCCCTTCCTTGCTTCATGATCTCATTAGTAAGGAGAGATCCAACTAATTCATCGAGCTTCAACGTCTTCAAGTTCTTTGCCTCGATGATTGCAGTTCTCTTCCCATCTCGTGATTCATGAAGAGAGTAGAGTAGTTTTCGGACAAGTTTGTCTTCGGGTATGATCTCACCGAAGCCCTTGAGACCATTTACAATGACTAAAAATCGGTCGAACATCTTGGAGACGCTTTCATTTGGCTCCATCTTGAAGTTCTCATAACTTAGATTAAGGATCCCGATCTCGGTCTCCTTCATGTCGTTGGTGCCCTCATGAGTGGTCTCTAACTTTTCCCACACCTCCTTTGCACTTGTGCACGAAGACATCTTGGCATACATGTCAGGACCGGGTGCATAAAACAAGATGTGTAGGGCTTTATCGTTGATTTGAAGTCTTCTCCGATCTTCATCAGTCATCTCCACCCTTGTCTTTGGAACAAGTCTTCATCATCTCTTTTTATCGGAATGGCCGGTCCATCTTCTACTACATCCCAAAGGACATAGTCGGTGGATTTGATGAAGAGTTTCATCTGGTTTTTCCAATAGGGATAGTTACCCCCATTGAAATAAAATGGCTTTGTGATTGATTGTGATTCGTATAGATTTTTCCCAAAGGTAGAAGTCATGGCAATGAATGGATAGATGATCAACTCTCTTCAAGGATCGCCTCTTGTGGATGTTAAGCCTTCAAAGAGTTAAGCTCTGATACCAATTGTTGAGTGGATCAAATGATAGTGATTTGGCCAAGAGGGGTGAATTGACTATTTAAAATTTGAGGGAGCAAAAAGGAAATTGAAAATTGAAGGACAAATGCAATTATAGTGGTTCAAGCTTTTAACAAGCTCTACATCTACAACCTTAGCTCCCACTAAGGATTTTCAACAAAATCCACTAGATTTTCTTCCCCTTTTTTAGGATTAGGAGGTAACCTTTACAATCGGTCAATCTTTCTACCAAAAGATTGACCCAAGAAATCTCTCAATACAAAGAAGAAGTTGGCAATCTAAATGTATCTCTCACAAGATGGATATTGCCTAATTACAATCAAACACACCCCAAACTCTAAATAAAGATTTACAATGAAAAACTCCAAAGAGTTGGGTACAAAGATAAGACTCTATAAGGCACAAAGGTTTGGATTAATGCTTGGATGTTGCTTGATGGTTCAATAGTTGTTTTTGGTGCTTTGGAGGCTTGCTTTTATACTCTTGCATTGATTTCTAGCCGTTTGGGTGGTTGAGATCATTATTGTAGCCCTTGGGTTGCATTTTTCGCGCTATAAATACTCTTGATCAACTATCTGTATCGGTACACGAAGGCCCGTATCGGTACCTGTATATAAGAAGAAAGAGTCATTGTGCACAAAATAACAGGGCGTATCGATATGCGGGGAAGCGTATCGGTACAGTCTTAGTGAAAACAAAGGGGCATATCGATACGAAAGAAGCCATATCGATGCAATTTTATTGCTTGAGCTACTAACTAAACATGTATCGGTACATCTTGAGGGTGTATCGATACGGGTCCAACCGCAATTTAAAATTGGTCTTTCTCAATAACTAACTCTAACGGCTATAACATTAAATGCCGATATTTGAGAAAATCTTTAAAGCGTATCGAAACACCTAGTGGCGTACCGGTACGCAATGCTTAAAACTTAAACCCAGTATGAAGGCGGTATCGATATGGAAAGAGCCGTATTGAAACGGATGCTCACAATGGCCAATATTTCAAAAATTATATCGATACGCTTAGAGGCGTATCGATACGCCTAGGCGTATTTCAATAGTTTGGCCTTTAAAATACTTAGAAAAATTTAGGGCTTTAAGTTTTTGACTTAGAATCAAATATGCTTTAAAATATTTGTCAGTTTGTGACACTTTAAAAATTTGTTTGCTTTACAATTAAGTCCTTGAAAAATATTTGTTATATCAAAATCATCAAAGGTTTTACACTATATATTTATGATGTCGATAGTATTATATTACTAGTCATGACACATTAAAAGTTAATACTGTTGAGTGTAACAATCTATCAAAAATAGCCAAGAGGTGAATTAGAATTTAAAAAAAAGGTTAAAAAAAAATTGCAAGAAGATTATAGTGGTTCAACTCCTTCAATGGAGTCTATATCCACTACCTTATTTACCACATTAAGGATTTTCCACAAATATACTAATTTGTTTTTCCTTTAGGATAAGGAGTAACATACACAATTCAATAGACTTATACCCCAAAGTCTATTGAATCCTTTTCCAAAAATAAGTACAAAAAACTTTGAAAATCCTCACAATTATTATGTTTGTAAAGTTTAAGCTCTCTCACACACCCAAGAAACACTAACAAATGAATTACATCGAAGAACAAGACTAGTGTTTACAAGAAAGATGGAAAATTGAGCACAAATTGGATTTTGATTGATTGAATATTTGGATTGGCTTTCTTGATCCTTCATTATTGTTTGGAGACCTCATTTATATGCTCTTAAATTTTTCTAGCCGTTGGAAGTCATTAAAACCGAGCAGTAAATTCTCACTTGCATAGAAGTTTCGAAACCTGAGGAGTTTTTCAAAGGGAAAAACTAGCCGTTACAAGGCCTAGTTTCGAAACTAGGCTTGGGGGTTTTGAAGCCTAGTCAAAGGTTTTGAAACCTGGACTGGGGTTTCAAAATCTCTTATCTAATTTTGGTTTCCAGCCCTTACTGCGAAAAAGTTTTAGGAACCACTTATAGGGTTTCGAAACTTTCATTAAAAACTTGTAAAACATGCTAACAATTGATTTGAGGAATCCAAGGACTTCGGTTAATAAGCGTATACTTTTGAACTAGACTAGTAGTAATAAAGGCAATTGGGTTCATTGTTGTTTTGGGAGGGTTTTGATAAACTCCCTGTTTGAGCAAGTTTTCTATGTTTTTTTTAGTTGTAAATAACCTTATATGTTTGGTTAATGCTTTGGACTTATGTTTCATGCTTTGAGTGGTTTGTATCTAGGAAACATGCCTTCAGATTTTCAATTGAAGTGTGATGCCATGTTATGATCTTGTTTCTGTGATGGTTTGATGTGGTTTAACTTGAGAGTATTTGTTCCTTCAGATTTTCAATTGAAGTGTGATGCCATGTTATGATCTTGTTTCTGTGATGGTTTGATGTGGTTTAATCTTGAGAGTATTTGTGTATATGTTTGAGACATGTTAGAATGTGTTCGAATCCATGAAAGTATGAAAACCAGCAAAAGTGTACATTCAGGTCCAGGCGTACCGATATGCGGGGCTTCATATCAGTATGGCCCAGTGTATTTTGTCAAGGTGTACCAATACACGAAGAAATGTATCAGTACAGTTTTGAGCTATTGGAATCTGGTTTTTGTTTATTGTAGCTCGCGTACCGATACACCTTGGGACCGTATATGCAATTAAATGAGTTCGGATGGTTGTTTTAAGATGGAATTTGAAATGTGAGTATGAAACCTGACTAATTAAGGATTGTTAACTTCAATTTCGATTAAGTTCATGTAATTTTCCAAAATTGCAATTTGGTCCCTAAATTGCAATTGCGTGCAATTGGATGTCGATTCGATGCCCGATTGAGTTGAATTTTCACCCACTGCCAGTATGTACACCATATGTTATAATGTTTCATCTAGATAAGATAAAAGAAAAAATGGACATAATTTGAGTTAATTGTTTACGGGTTTGTTTCGGCAAACCCAATGTAGCTCGCTCAGTTAGATATTGCGTCTAGACCTGGTCAAGGGGGTTACCTATCCTCTATTTCCATGAGACACAAGTTGGCTACTTCTTTCTCTTACTCATCGGATGAGTCTTCATCACTCTAAGTAGCTACATGAGTCTTGTGCTTCTTTTTCCCAATGTTTTTCTTCTTCAATTGGGACAATCAAACTTGACATGTCCTGACTTTTTGCAGTCATAGCATATGATAGGATCCTTCTCTTTGAATTTATTCTTGAAGCCCTCTCTTCTTTGAAATCTTCTCCCTTTGTTGGACCTCATGAATCTTTTAAATCTTTTGGCAAACATAGCCATTTCTTCTCTATTGGAAGCAATCTCTTTTTTGTGGATTTGAGAGCAATTCCAAACTTTTTTCTTTTCCACCTCTTTCTTCTTCTCTTCTTTTCCCTTTGACACCATTTCATGTGTAAGCAATGAACCTATGAGCTCAACTAATTTGAGAATTGAAAGGAAAATATCTCAACAAGAGTCTTGAGGTTCTTTGCTTCTATGATCACCATCTTCTCCAAATCCAATGAATCGGGAAGAGAGTAGAATATCTTCCTCACAAGTTTTTCTTTCGGGATCACTTCTCTATAGACCTTTAATCCATTCACGATCATGAAGAATCGATCATACATGGATTTTGTAACGTCCTCAACCCAGCTCAGGAGAAAAACAGAGTTAAGAACGTTATTGCAGAGAAAACCGAAAACGAGAACCAGAAAATTTCAAAACTTATTTACACTGACCATAACTAACAGTGTGTTTTCTTGTCTCATTCTTTACTTCAAGTTTTGTCAAATAACAAGATTACCATTTACGGTGATCACTCAATTTACTCACCAATCGAGTATTAATCAATATTATTATATCAGATTATTCAGTAAGCTACACATCTTATCACAACTTATGCCATAGTAAGATAAGACTCACCGGCAATTACAATATAACAAGACTCTATTACCTTACTCATTATGAATTTCGAATTATAGGGATTAAGTGACCAATTCGAACAGTTCCATGTAACTTAAACATTTATCAATTATAAACATTTTACTATGACTCATCCCACAAACCAATAAACATGCTTTCATGTCTTGATAATTAAGGAACCATTCGAACTCCTTAATTAATAGCATTAGCTTATTAGTCAATCATAAACTTGATCATTAACATTCTCATTTTAACAGATCGAGCCCTCCTATTCGCATCATTTACATGTATCTTATTTAATATATATATATTAATTCAATTAAGTCAATATACTCCAAGAAGACATATAAGGATTTACAGCTTATCTTATTAGCTAAGGACCCATTCGGAGGTAATGTCATGTTTGGCTAAGACATATAAATCAAACATCATACATGCATAATTTGACCTCCAAACATCCATTCGAATGGCTCAATTATAACAATTCCCATATTATAATATCAAACATTAATTAGATTATACAATACATAAGATACATTTCATACAATAGACAGAGAAAGTGCCACCATCCTAGGAGTAACTATCTAAGATAGTTTCCAATTCTACAGGCTCTATAGGAATTACGAATCAAGACTTGTAATTTCTCAACCACAATAGAGACAAACATACTTGATTAACCTGCAATGCAAGAGAATGAATGCATTAGGCTTATATAGCCTAAGTGAGGTAGTCATAATGTAGGTTAATATGTAAATAATAAGAGTTATAAGTCAATTCTAACTAAGTAGTTTAGAAGAGTTGTAAGTCTATCCTAACTAAGTAGTTTAGTTGGAGTCTAACTCTATCCATGTAAGGGATAAGAGTCTTAGCCGAGAGAATTCTACTCAATGTAAAACTCCTTGTAAAAGTCTATAAGTAGACTTTATTTTCTGTAAATCGAAATAACAAGAGTAGAAAACTTCTCTAACCCTATTTTCTACATGGTATCAGATTAGGAAGATCCTACCTATCCAACAACTTTTTTTTCCTTCTAGTCTCTCTGTCGATCAAAACCCTCTTTTTCAATGGCTCATTTCAGACCCCTCTGCTTCTGAAATCAGTTCTCAAAATCATCCTCGTCCCTCTGAGTTCCAGCTTTCAGATTCATCTCTTTCTCCAATTACATCCTACAAACTAAATGGAAACAACTATCTCCCTTGGTCTCGGTCAAGAGGCTATATATTACAGAAGAAGGAAAGCTTCCTATCTCTCGATTCAATGCCTATTCCGAAAGAATCTGATCCAAATATTCTAATCTGGTTGAGTGAGAACAACATGATTATGTCATGGCTAATTAATTCCATGGTTCCTGAAGTTGGGGAAAATTTCATGCTCTACTGCAGATCAGCAGAGAGATATGGAGTGCAGCCCGGGATACATACTCCAAAGTGTGGATAATACACCAGAATTATTTGGGGTTGAAAACCAGTTAAGGATTTTAGACAAGGAGATTTGTCTGCAGAGTACAAGATTTTGGAGTTCTCACTAAGTGTTGGCAACAAATCGATTTATATGAGGCCAATGAGTGGAAGTGTTCTGATGATGTTAACTTCTATAGTAAAATAAAAAATCAGAGGAGAATCTTTCAATTTCTTTCTGGGCTTAATGGTGAGTTTGATGGGGCAAGGAGCAGAATTTTGGCTACTAAACCTCTACCATTGGTTCGGGAGGCCTTTTCGAGATTAGGAGAGAAGAAAGCGACTCTCTCCTGATGGTACCAGGTGCTCAATGAGACAGATGCTTGGCACTAATTACAAACTCTAATCCTGGGAATAAACAAAGGAGGGGGAGACCATGGTGTGAACACTGTAAAAAGGCTGGACATTTGATGGAGCAGTGCTGGAAGCTACATGGAAAATCAGCAGACTGGAAACCCTCTAAATCCAGATTTCAGAAGGAAGCAAATGTTGCATCTACAGAACATCTTTCCAAAGAGCTTGATAGACACACAGATTGCGAGAACTTCAACAAATATTCAGCCAACTATCATCTAAAACTCATACTACTTGCTTAACAACATCCAAGGTAGAATTTCTTGCTTAGCAACAATTAATACCTTACATTGGATAGTAGATTCGGGTGCTTCTGACCATATGACAGAAAATATGAGTCATTCGAAAAGTATAGCCATCACAGATCTCCTCCTCGATCAAGATAGCAGATGGTTCACTCTCAACATTAAAGGGAGTGGCTCTATTGAATTAAGCAAACATATAGTATTATCTGATGTACTTTATGTTCCTAAATTAGCTTTGTAATTTATTATCGGTGAGCAAGTTGATTAAGGATATTCTGTAATGCTAATTTTGGGGTGATGGATGTATTTTTTTTGCACAGGGGCTCGAAGATGGTAATTGGCAGTGCTAGGCTATCTAATGGCTTATATATCCTTGATGGAATATCCTACCAGAACTCCTTCATTCCCAGTTGCCTTCAAACATCAGTTTCATCCACAAGCTTAGGTTCAGATAATATTATGCTCTGGCATCTTAAGGCTGTTGAAGAAGAGGTCAAAGCACTACAGAAGAATAATACTTGGTGTTTAACTGAGTTACCAGAAGGGAAAAAGGCTGTTGGGTGCAAATGGGTATTCACAGTCAAATATCACTCAAATGGGAGCATTGAGAGGTACAAAGCAAGGCTAGTGGTTAAAGGGTTTACTCAATCCTATGGAGTAGATTATCAAGAAACCTTTTCCCCAGTAGCTAAATTGAATACCATCAGAGTGTTATTATTAGTAGTTGTTAACAACGACTGGAAGTTACACCAATTGGACATCAAAAATGCTTTCCTCAATGGAAGCTTGGAGGAAGAAGTATACATGGAGGTTCCACCAGGTTTGGAGGAAAAGACCACGAAGAGGACAGTGTGCAAACTCAATAAATCTTTGTACGGATTAAAGCAATCCCCTAGAGCATGGTTTGACAGATTTGCTAAGGCTATGGTTCAAAATGGGTACAAGCAGAGTCAGGCAGACCATACATTGTTTCGAAAGGTTGCTCCAGATGGTAAGAAGACCCTTCTAATTGTCTATGTTGATGATATGATCATTACAGGGGATAATACTGAAGAAATAGAAGTGCTAAAAACTGTTCTAGCTAAGGAGTTCGAGACTAAGAATTTGGGAAGCCTTAGGTACTTCTTAGGAATGGAAGTAGCAAGATCGAAAGAGGGGATTGTTATAAACCAAAGAAAGTACATCCTAGATCTACTTATAGAAACTGGGATGCTTGGAAGTAGACCAGCTGAAACTCTAATAGAACCAGGTTTAAAGTTCAGTAAAGGTGAAATGGGGAATCCAGTGAATAAAGAATCCTATCAGAGACTAGTTGGGAAACTAATCAATCTCTCACTTACCAGGCCTGATATTGCATACTCAGTGAGCATAGTGCTAGTTAGTATGCATAACCGTGTGTTGTAAAGAGTTTTAGATAGAGTAGGAGTTGTATGTTATCTTTACTTTATCTTAACTAGTAGTTTGAATTTTAAATTTGATCTTTGTAAAGGATAAAAGTCTTATCCTATAGGTTAACCACTTGGTGTTAAACACCTCTGTAAAAGTCTATATAATAGACTCTCTTTCACTAATGAATAATAAGAAAAACACAGAGAAAAACTCTGTTTCTCACATGATATCAGTTTAGGAGCCGATCCTATCTCTCTCGTCTTCTCCTTTGCTTAATTTCCATGGCCTTTTTCAAAACCACCACATCAGAAATTAGTTCCCAAAATAACTCTCGTGCATCCAATTTGGATCTCGGATGCCTCTCTTTCCCCAATCACATCCTACAAACTAAATGGGAACAATTACCTTTATGATTTTTTTTGGCCATCTCACCTCTAAATCTTCCACAACCGCCTTATTATCAGCTAGTGAAGGTAGAATTTCTGTTTGGCCACTTCAAATCCTCTATCCCGGATTATAGATTCTGTGCCTCGACCATATGACAGGCAACCTTCAGCTATTTCGCACCTTTAACCATTGCAACTCTAAAACCTCCATCAAGGTTGCAGATGGGTCTCTGTCCCAAGTACAAGGAAGTGGCACTATTCAATTGGGTGATAAACTGGTTTTGCCTCATGTGCTATATGTTCCTAATCTTGCCTACAACTTGTTATCGCTTAGTAAGTTAGTTCAAGATACTAAATGTGATGCTCACTTTGGAATTAATGGGTGTGTATTTCAGAACAGGGCTCGAAAGAAGGTGATTGGCGGTGCTAGGCTATCCAATGGTCTCTATATCCTTGATGAATTACCACCTTTGATTGCTTGATTTCACGTTGTTTTAAGACTTCATCTTCTTCTTTAAGTAACCCCGATGATATTATGTTGTGGCATCTTAGGCTAGGACATCCAAATTTTGTGTATCTTTCAAAATTGTTTCCCAAGTTATTTAGCAATAAAAACCTCATTCTTTTAATTGTGAAGTATGTCAAATTGCTAAACATACTAGGCAAACATATGCTCCTTCCTCATTTACACCCACATCTCCTTTTTCTATAATCCACAAGTGATATTTGGGGTCCATCTAAGGTAAAAAGCATGTCCGGTCTAGGTGGTTTATTACCTTTATTGATGACTATTCTAGGACTACTTGGACTTTCTTAATGAGGGAAAAGGCGTAAGTTAAGCGTCAATTTTCAAAACTTTCTATCAAATGATTGAAAATCAGTTTGACAAACGTATTAAGGTTGTGAGGAGTGATAATGGGAGTGAATACCTTAGTCAATCTCTTGGGTGTTATTTTTGGGAAAAGGCATTTTCCATCTTACTTCTGTGTCAATACTCCACAACAAAATGTGTTGCCGAAAGAAAAAAATGTATCTACTAGAGGTTACGAGGTCTCTTCTTTTTTTCAGCCAAAGCACCTAAATATCTTTGGGGGAAGCCTTACTTACTGCCACCTACCTTATCAACAGAATGCCCAATAAAACCTTGGGTTTTGCAAAGACCAACAAAGTCTTATTCAAACATTTTCCTCACTTTAAACCACTTTCATCTGTTATTCCTCTTAGGGTATTTGGCTGCACAACTTTTGTTCATGTGCATGATAAAAATAGAAGTAAGTTGGACCCTAAATCAATCAGTGTGTGTTTATAGGATATTCCTCTAGTCAAAAGGGTTACAAATGCTATTCTCCTATTTCTAAAAAGACCTATGTCTCTTTTGATGTCACTTTCTTTGAGGATAAACCATATTTTGCGGGGACTAAACTTGGGGGGAGAAAAATAAGGAATTTCAGCCCTTTGTTCCTCCACCTTCCATCATTTCTCCTCTACTGGACATTCCTTTCATATCCTATCCTGAAACCACCCGAACAGAAAAATACTATGCCGACAAAATGCACTCTCCTCATACCAACAAATCACCAAGTCCTTGTACAACACCTCTTACAAAGACCTAGGGTTGTAGCACAAATTTCCCCTACTGCATGCATTCACAAATAAATGACACCAATTTAAGGTGTATACCAGGAGAAGAAGAGTCTCTAATGAAGTAAATAACCAGCCTAGCACTTGTCAAGAACCCGGACTCAAGTCCTGTTGCTGTTGAACCGAGCTTAAATCCTCTCTTCACGAGATTGAAGGTAACATTCCTCCTCAAGATTCTAGTGACCTTGATGACTTTCCTATTGCTATTAGAAAGGGAGTAAGAAAATGTACTATGCACCCAATTAACAAATTTGTTGCCTATGGTAAACTTCAGCCCAATTTTAAGGCCTTTGACCCCAAATTAAACAGTGTCAGATTCCTAAAACAAGAGAGGAGGCCTTGAAGAATCCCAAATGGAAGAAAGTCATCGAGGAAGAAGTAAGGGCACTTGAGAAAAATGAGACATGGTGTTTGATAGATCTACCAGAGGGAAAGAGGGCTGTTGGATGCAAGTGGGTTTTCACTATCAAGTACAACTCAGATGGGAGCATTGAAAGGTATAAGGCAAGGCTGGTGGCTAAAGGTTTTACACAATCCTATGGGGTGGATTATCAAGAAACCTTTGCACCAGTGGCTAAATTGAATACTATTAGAATCTTACTGTCCATAGCTATAAACAAGGACTGGAAATTACACCAACTAGACATCAAAAATGCCTTTCTCAATGGGAGTCTCGAGGAGGAAGTATATATGCAAATACCACCTGGTCTAGAAGGTAAAACAGCTAGAAATACAGTGTGCAAACTCAACAAATCACTGTATGAACTTAAACAATCTCCAAGGGCCTGGTTTGAGAGGTTTGCAAAGGCTATGGTAAAGAATGGATTCAAACAAAGTCAGGCTGATCACACCTGTTGAAAAGGTTGCAAAAATCGGTAAAATAACCTTATTAATTGTGTATGTTGATGACATAATTATTACAGGGGGATGATAGTACAAATTGAGAATTTGAAGATTGTTCTTGCCTACGAATTTGAAACAAAGGACTTGGGGAGTCTAAGGTATTTTCTGGGTATGAAAGTAGGAAGGTCAAGAGAAGGTTTAGTCATCAATCAAAGGAAGTACATCCTAGATCTTCTTACAGAAACTGGGAAGCTTGGATGCAAGCCAGCCGAGACACCCATGGACCCAGGGTTGAAGTTCAACAAAGAGGAAGCTGGTAATCCAGGTTGACAAGGAATCCTATCAACGGTTAGTTGGAAAACTAATTTATCTTTCTCTAACAAGGCGGACATTGCCTACTCGGTGAGTGTTATAAGCCAGCACATGAGTGATCCTCGAGAAGAACATTTGGAGGCGAATAACACTCGAGGTACCTAAAATTCACACTGTGTTCACACTTTTCAAGAAAATTCCAGACAAGCAGTGAAGGTATACACGGATTCAAGTCAAGGTGAGAGCTCACCGATAGAAGGTCAGTTAGTGGATATTGTGCTTATGTTTGGGGCAACTTGGTTACTTGGAGAAGCAAAAAGCGGTGTGGTGTCAAGGAGTAGTCTTTGAGGCAGAATTTAGAGCATTAGCTCTTGGAATATGTGAAGAAATGTGGATAAAGAGGCTTCTCAAAGAGCTAGAGTTGGATGAAAAGACTGAGTTCGAGATCTATAGTGACAGCCAATCAGCAATGAGTATTGCTAAGAATCCGGTGCAACATGACAGAACCAAACACATTGAAATAGATAGGCACTTTATCTATGAGAAAGTGAATGGTGGTATTGCACAGCTAAACTATATTCCTACCAGAAGCCAGATAGCTGACATCTTTACTAAGGCACTTCCAAGAGTTATTTTTGATGAGTTCACATCCAAACTGGGTATATACAACATATACACAGTTTGAGGGGGAGTGTTAGTTAGTATGCATAATCGTGTGTTGTAAAGAGTTTTAGATAGAGTAGGAGTTGTATGTTATCTTTACTTTATCTTAACTAGTAGTTTGAATTTTAAATTTGATCTTTGTAAAGGATAAAAGTCTTATCCTATAGGTTAACCACTTGGTGTTAAACACCTCTGTAAAAGTCTATATAATAGACTCTCTTTCACTAATGAATAATAAGAAAAACACAGAGAAAAACTCTGTTTCTCACACATAGTTAGTCAACATATGAGTGACCCTCGAGAAGAGCACATGGATGCAGTCAATAGAATTCTGAGATACTTGAAATTTACACCTGGATCTGGACTACTTTTCAAGAAACATCAGGATAGGACAATAAAGGTCTACACGGATTCAAGCTGGGCAGGAGAACTGACAGATAGAAGATCTGTTAGTGGCTATTGCACATATTTATGGGGAAATTTGGTCACCTGGAGAGCAAGAAGCAAGCTGTGGTTTCTAGAAGTAGTTCAGAAGCAGAATTCAGAGCCTTGGCTCTAGGGATATGTGAAGGAATGTGGATCAAGAAACTTCTCATGGAGTTAGAGTTGGATGGAAAGGCAGAATTTGAAGTTTATAGTGACAGCCAGTCAGCAATGAGCATTGCTAGAAATCCAGTACAACACGACAAGACCAAACACATTGAGATTGATAGACACTTCATCTATGAGAAGGTCAACAACAGGGTTGTAAAACTTCACTAAATTCCTACTAAAGACCAGCTAGCCGATATTTTCACCAAAGCACTTCCAAGAGTGAGCTTTGAAGAAATGTCATCCAAACTGGGTGTACATAACATATACACACCAATTTGAGGGGGAGTGTAGGTTAATATGTAAATAATAAGAGTTATAAGTCAATTCTAACTAAGTAGTTTAGAAGAGTTGTAAGTCTATCCTAACTAAGTAGTTTAGTTGGAGTCTAACTCTATCCATGTAAGGGATAAGAGTCTTAGCCGAGAGAATTCTACTCAATGTAAAACTCCTTGTAAAAGTCTATAAGTAGACTTTATTTTCTGTAAATCGAAATAACAAGAGTAGAAAACTTCTCTAACCCTATTTTCTACACATAACATATAATATACAATGATAAACAATACTAATCAAGTAACCAAACCATTCAAGACCATAATCACACCATAACTTTCTTGCAAGTCAAGTTAGTATACACCTAACTTGATTATTAAGGTTCTAATATAACTTCAGTTCTTTAGCTTTATTCAAATTATTATAGCTTATTTCGATTTTAATGCTCACTAAGAGCTATCGAACACAATGCTCTCCAAGAGCTATCAACTTCAAAGCTCATTTTGAGCTACTAAATCCCGGGCTCACCTTGAGCTATCACCAAAATATTTGATCATATCTCTTTTGGAATTATTTGCCTAATAACTATTAATTCATATCTTTTGCAGGTTTGCCTTGGATCACTATTGGTGATGGGTAACAAGAATCCAGGCGAACTTAGCTCAGAGCACATAGCAATGACTAATATCGGAACATAACAAGAGGGCGTCCCCTAAGTGATTGCTTGAACAAGAGTACCAGAGGTACTAAAAGATCATTTGATCTTAATAACAAGAGATCGTAGTCTAAACATTTCAGGCATCATCCAATAGATCCAAGGTCTTCCATTTCCATAGGCCACTTATATGTTTTATCTTAATTTTGTTATTCGGGAAGTTGCTTATTCTACAAGTAACTTTACTTTTAAAGTCAACAGGGATTTCTTAGGTTAAAGTAACCTTGCTTATTTCTTTATTTCAGTTGCTTATAAGATCATTCATGTTTCCTTACTTCTTAACTCCTTAGAGTTAGTTAATAAATTTTTCATTGAAAGTCTTATTGTCATTAATTAGTACGTTAATCCAGGCTTATTACAAGTACACAGTTCTTATCAATATCAAAGACATTCCATAGCCAATCATTCAAGCATTGCAAGGAATTTTAAGCACAACAATTGCAATATCATTCAAATCAAAACATGAATGCCATGCTATGAATGTATGCTCATCATCAATTAGCTCTATTTGAGCCTTTTTCACAATGTGCATGTAATGCTTCTCATTCATAATCAATCAACACATAATCTTAACAAATTAGACATCGGGATAACTCCGCGTTACCCAAGACTCAAGTGACTACACTCACCTGGTTATTCCAAAGTTATGGAATACCCGAATTCCACAACTCTCTTAGCTTCCCACAACACTTATCTTTATCCATTAATGTCCAAACATGTACCTCAAACAAATAATAAATCATTAGTATTAATTCGATTCCTTTTATAGATATATTTATCAACATTTATCATGTCTATGTATATTCCTAATCAAAATAGTCTATGGACTTCTATGCAATTTATATACTTCACATCAAGCCAAAAACAGTCCAATACTTGGTCTCATACACACAATTCAGTCCATATTTCTCTTAATGCAATTATACCTTATGAAAACAGCCTTATTCTACTCACATTGGAAGATTTATTCACAGACCATGTAATTTCTTCTATACTCTTTGGCATACCAATTTATCTTTCAAGCAATCTAATTTCAACAGTTCTTATACTTGTCTCGGTATCTATTTAAACCAGCCAAGCTATTTCATATTATACTCTTAACTCTATACCTATCATTCGTACATGATTTTCAATAACACACATACAATTCAATCATTTCATGCTTCTTCGATTATCCATTCAATTATCATCAAGAATACAAAATTCCTAAGCCATAGTTCACTCAAACTACATTGTTTTCCATAACTATTTTCCTGCACTTATTCAACTATTTTATGCATCTTAAAAATACATTCTGCACTGGTCTATAAACACAAGACTGCACTTTTAATATATATTCGAATCTGCACTGTTTTACACCTTCAAAACTGTACAGTTTCGAACTTCAATTCTGCACAGTTTTAAAGCTTGTTACTGCATTGTTTTAGCATAATTTCTACACTGTCTTTTTAATTCTAAATCTGCACTGTTTATTACATCAAAACTGCACATTTTAATACACAAGACTGCATATTTTATTACACCAAAACTGCACAGTTTTTAGAGCAAATCTATTCAGCCTTTTAAAATTATTTCAAAACAGACATCATCCTTTTGCAAATTAATCCCCATTTACTATCAAAATTTGTTCAATTAAACTCATCAAGATTGTCCCATGTTACAATAGCAAAGCTGTTCAATTTAACTAATCAAAACTGTCCCATGATTTATATATATATATATATATATATATATATATATACAATAACAGTCTAAAATACTTGTATACATACTTGTATGTATTAAAGTAGTCCATACAAACATTTTCATTTGCAAGACAGTCCAGGTTTTATATACACTTCCTTTACAAGTTTCAAACAGTCCATAAACTTTTCAATTAGCCTCTATTCTATTATAATCTACTCCTAAACTTGTTTAGCAACTGTCCCTATTTCTAATCTATTAATTTAGTCCCTTAAGCATCCACAAATCAGTCCATAAGTTTTTCCTTTGTATCCAGCACACCCCAATTTTCACATATATGCACACAATTATACATGTGCCAATTCTTTTAAGCTATTCATTCATAAACAAACCAGTTTTTGCATCTTAAACTTAGGTTCTAAATTTACATGTATTCATGAATATGCATCCAAAGCAATTTATTTGGAACATTAAATCAGTCCTTTAAACTTGTAAATCAGTCCTAAGACGATTTCTAACAAGAAATGTAGCAATTCATGTAACTACAATTTTTACATGCGATCTTATCTCATATCACTTTAATTTCTATGCCATCAAACCAAACCAAAACAGGGCAGTTTCAGAACAACTTAATTCCATTAAACTAAAACAGCCCTTGATTACATTCATTTCTCAATAAACAGTCTAGTATATGGCCAATAAAACTCTAATATATGATCATTCATTTCATCGAACAGAGCAGTCTAAATCTCACATAAAACATCCCTGAATCTTCTTTTATTTGCTAGAACAATCGAATTTGCTAACATTTTCATCAACAATTATTTAACATTTCACTCTTAAATCAAAACAGCCCAATGTACGCATAAAACAGTCTCAATATTACATGCATGAAAGCAGAACAGTCACATAATCTTAATATATATTTTCAAGTTCAATCACAGCCTTTATAATCTTTCGATATATAGTTTAGATTCTGTTTTTGGTCTATACATGCTTCAATCGATACAAACATCCCAATTCGAGGATTACAAATTCAAGACGGGGTAGATCTATCTATATCTACATTTATTTATTCCATTTGGTCAGTCTTTTGTATTCATTTAGCTACCAAAACAATCTTTTTCTCTCACACACATTGCCACACTAATGAACTCATTCCTTTAAAACTAACATAGCCCCCTTTTTCTTTTAACTACCATTTCATTCAATCAAGATACATTCATTAAAGAATCAATTCGAACATGAACTGCTCCTTAGGACAGCATCGATTCATGATGTGAAAAAAAGACATTCTACCATTTCGACATTAGCCACAAATTTTAAGCCAATAAGAGCAGTTCATAGATTCAATATCTATCGAATGTCTTATTTCTCTTAATTCAAATCATCAACTACATTACAAGGTTTCCGAATCCAGGAAATCACATAAGCATTCACCATTTGAATCTAAACATCACCATTCAATTCAATCAATTAGACATGCGAAATACAAAGGAAGAGTATTTACCTTCCTTCCGTCGTTATATGGATGCAATTCAAACAATTTACCCCCAACTGCTTATCTTCTCAAACATCCAAGAGTTTTCTCACCCATTCTCTCATTCTCTCTCTTTCGGCCGTTTCTCCCCCCATGAAGAAGAAAGCCTAATTTTTTTTTGCTTTCTTTTCATTTAACCAAAATGATCCCAAGAAGACATGTGGCCAACCCCTTTTCTTATTATTTGGTTTACATGCAAACATTACATTTTCAAACTATTAAAATTAGGTCCATTACAAGAGTGGTCACATAATTTCATTCATTTAATTAAAACATCCCATCTTTTACTTCTTTCATTTAGACCCTAAATTCATCTCATTTAGTTCTAATCCAAATATATTTGGATCACCTTAATTCACTTATAAACAAAATAGTAACATTCCAATTAATGCCACACTTTAATCTAATTCCAAATAGGCCATAATATTAATCAATTAGAATCATACAAGCTTATCTTGTCTCAATGGACTATTTAAGTTCAAAGATCACTAAATACATTTGACTCGGTTTTAGGGGTATTACAGATTTGATGTCTTCATCGGGGTTCATCTTGAAGTTTTTATAGTTGAGGTTGAGGAGCCCGATTTTTGCCTCCTTCATTTCGTTGGTTCCTTCATGTGTCACTTCAAGTTTTTCTCATATCTCCTTGGCATTGGAATATGATGACACCATTCTATATTCATTCGGGCCAAGAGCACAAAATAGAAGATGCATCGCCTTGGCATTTGTAGAAAATTTCTTGTTCTCGCTATTGCTCCAAGTCCTCATCTCAATGGTTAGAGTAGGGTACCTTTCCATGATGATCTTCCAAGATTCAAGATCAAATGCTTGAAGGAATAACTTCATTCGGTTATTCCAATATGCATAGTTTACTTCATTGAAGAAATGAGGCTTGTTGGTGGGTTGAGAATCTCCTTACACTTCAATAGTGGAAGAGGAAGCCATGGTTGACCTTGTAGATAATGGTACACTTCTTGGATCTTCTCAAGAGATTGTAAGACCTTCCAATGATCCTCGGCCTAATACCAATTGTTGAGTGTAACAATATATCAAAATAACCAAGAGGGGGTGAATTGGAATTTTAAAGAATGATGGAAACTAATTGCAAAGAAAGAAAATAGTAATGAGATTTATAGTGGTTCAACTCCCTCAATGGAGTCTACATCCACTACCTTAGTTACCACACTAAGGATTTTCCATAAATCCACTAATTTCTCTATCCTTTAGGATAAGGAGTAACCTTACACAATTCAATAAACTTATACTGTAACACCCCCGACATGGATGTCACAATTTGGGCCTCAAGCCCAAACAAGTTATTTTCTAAAACATTTAGATCCAATAGTTAAAAACATAGATAAACAATTTAAATCATTACAAAGAGCTCCACTTTAATTTAAAACATTTAAACATTCGACTTAATTTAAACAATGAGAAATATAGACTCAACCACGTAAGGTCCTATGAATACATAGCCCACTAAACACAAGTACCGTATTCTAAAAGCCTTCACATACTGGAATCACGCACTGATAGTGCTCCTCGATCCCGCAATTTGATGATTAACCTACGCATGGAAATAACAATTACAGGCGTTGAGCTTACAAAGTTCAGTGGTACACATCTACTCTACTATACTTCATGCTAATCATAAACATAAGCATGCAAGCTAGTAAGAGCAATAAGGAGAGATAAACAAACACGTGGTGCTACCACTAGTCACATGAACACATGCTCTCATATCATAGCAAATCATCACACATAATCCACAAGGCCCAACTATACTTGGGATCTCACTAGATCATCCGAGTGAAAGCACATAAGTCATACCATAAACTTGGAGTGACACCCACGTCCACACATCCTCGGGATCATACACTCTTCAGTGAGGCTCGCGTCTACACAACACCAGGATCCTACACTCCGAGTAAGGCTTGCGTCCACACAATATCGGGATCCTATACTCGTAGGGATGAGGCCCGTGTCCACACAGGATCGGGATCCTACATTCAGAAATCTTCAACCATGGTGTTGCAACATACTTAAACTCTCACTGGGTATTCGAATCCCATCAATCAAGTGACCCAACCATATAAGTGCCCATACTTGGCACATAACAACACATGATCCACCAAGCATCCCTCTGGTTGCTATTACAAACAAGTCACTCAATCTTTACCGATTTATTACTTTTTATGCTCGTATATAATTAATCTCATTCATTAGCTCCATTAATCCAAGTTATCATATTTATTCAAGGCATAATTCAATTATTAATATTCACATCGATTTCTATCCTTAACTTGCATTTGTAGATTATTTATCGTATTGGGTATCGGTACTCATACGTGAGTATCGATACGGTACCCTCGGGTATTGGTACTCACACGCGTACCAATACTGAAACTGCTCACTAGAAATCTTTAATTTCCACAAGTACTGATAGAGGTCGACCGTACCGATACGACCCCTAATCGCATATGGATACTACCAAAGCTTGTATCAATACCCTATTCACAGGTTTGCACCATCTTCTTGAATTACGGTTTAACAATACTTTATTCGATCCCTAAAGCTTATGAATGTCTTTAAGGTTTGTTTGATAGCACATTTAATCAATTAATATTAATTACAGGATTCATAATCATTTATTCGAACACCATTACTTATCTCCTACACACAATTTCTGTCAAATCATTCCAATCTATTCGAATAAGCATACAAACATCACAATCTATCAACCAATCAATCAATCATCAAGTAATCACACGAGCATCTCAAACGACCCTACACGGTCTCCCATCATATTCGTAACAGCATCATACATCTGATAGACATATCAAGCCTCATAATATCGGTCTCTAACCATGCTTATTAATCATCTACCTATTTTGCAGGCACTAACACGCAAGGCAACCACATTTATAATACTTATGAAGCGATAGGAGTTCGAGGTGTACTAACCTTAAGACAAAGTGGTAAAGCCCCCATCCAAGCTCCTCTAAACATCTCTTTAATTCCAATATTTCAGTCCCCAAAGTCCTTGGATAACACAAATACAATTCCATAAGCCATTTCACATTATTGGATTACTTTAAGGGATAAAACGTGTAAAATAGCTTACTAGGTTCGAATTTGGAGAAACGAACTGTGCCAACGTACTACGAATGTAGAGAAACCCTCGAGTAAGGTCCCTTAGAAAAAGTCAATACCGGTTAACAACGGCAGTGACGATCAACAGAGATGCGGTCAACGACAGCTCGGCTCAAAAGGGCAGCTTGATCCTCGGCTCGTAGGCCAGCTCATTTGGCGGCTCGGGCTCGACTCGCAGGTTAGCTCCACAGCTGGCCTAATGGCTTGAGCCTAATAGCTCAGCTCGAGTCGGCTATAGCTTCTTACTGCAGTTGTGCCTTGTCCACGCGCAGGGGCGGTGCGTGCGGCGGCAACCACTAGATCTGTATTTCCAATGATGATGAGTTCGATAGTGAGGTCGGTTCACGACAACTCATGGACAAACTTGACGTTTGAGCACTCTCAAAACTCTCTACACTTCACCCCAGCGAGTGGCGTCGACGGCGGCGAAAGGGAGACCATCAATCGACTCATATTAATGAGGTAGAGCTGATGACAACGGCGATGGCACTCTAGGCAGCTCCGGCGGTGACAAATCGAGGATCAAAGCCTTCCCTTACTTTCTCTCCTAACTTTTCTCTCTCTCCAAAATATCTTATTCAATCTTATCATCTCCCTTGTTTTTCCACACACGACCACTTTAAATTCAAATAACTCTCTCCTTTCAAATTAATGGGCCTCAAACTTATGTACCCATAACTTAGACTTCAATGTAAAGGCCCATAACTCGGGTCCAAGACCCGATTCGCTAATCCGAATTTCGGTCGTTAAAACTCATCTCACCTTAAAAGAAATTTCATCCTCAAAATTTATGCTGATAAACTAGAGATGATGCTAAAACTTTCATAACTATTCAACGTTCTCAAACATAACCCACCGCGCTACTCTGATCTCTCACAAAACTTGTTAATAATAACTCTTGTCTTCCAATGGTACAAACATATTCTCAACTAATTCTTTCTCTTAGAAGGAATCCATCTTTTGTTCGTACATAATAGAAGTCAAGCAAAACCTAACGGTACCTCGACAAAATTGTCACACGAGCTCATCATAAAAGAAACTTAATTTATACTATAGAACCCAAAGGATTGCTGCTCGACAAAATTTTTCCACAGCTCCACATGTTCTAGAAGAATAGGAGGTTACACCGCTATTGTATCCAAAACGAAGCAATCCCTCTCATGGTGACTCCCTAATTGAGACCCTAACTCTGACGACATCCATTATCAATACCATTACTTGCCCGATGCAAGACTTCTAAAAATGAACGACATATCAACTTACCTCAAGCACTTACCTTAAACTTGGTCTGATAACTCATATCGGCAACTAAATCAGCTCTCATAACTCAGTTTACGCATGAGTCTTACACTCTGAACTATAACGCATCTCGAAAACATGTCATCTGTGCCATCACTCAAATCTGTCATCGCATGCAATCCCACCAAGCGATAAGGTTCCATCACAAACCTCAAATCTCATGTCAAAAGGTAACATGTACGCACCGCAGTGTCGTACAACCAAACCCGCAAACAAACCAAGCAGACTTTACATCTGGATCTCAACTTGCCGAAAATATCAAACGGTACCCACCAAGGACTACATCATTACTCAACAAAATCTCAACAAAATTGTGCATTGACAAGTCCTTTAGTAGGTCCACGATCTTCTATCTAGCTCCCACTATTGAATATAGAAGCACCACAACAACTCTGAAGAACTCAATATTATTCTTCCATCTAACGACAAGTCAACCACTTATCACTATCTCAAACGCACGGCTCCACATTGTCTCCCAAATCACGTGGCGAAAGCTTGGTAGAAACTATTGCTCTCAAAATTCACCATATACTGACCACTGTATCGTATAGGAAGAATCTTTTGCCTTGATACATCTTTCTCTAAAACACTCACAACAAGATCTCAAAGTCCATTAGAAACCATCAGACCTAAATTCAATCATAACACTCAGCCCACTTAAATATAAGCAACTGATACTTCTCACGGCTTTCAAAACTAACTAATCCTCAACAAGAAGCTTAACAATTAAACCACATAGGTATCAGAACTGGCCGATCAGTACCGAAACCAAAAGAAACAAGTACAAGTACCACATAGAGCTAGTATCAGTACTCTCTCACACAACCATCACTGTAAATCCTTGATCACCCCACATGGGCATCATGATACTATAACCCGAACTAACTTCGTGCAATCCATCACTTACAATCTTGACAAAACAACAATACATCCTTGAAGATCTCAAAACCTTACATGACTTTAAGCGAGTCAGTACCACTGTCACAACAAAACGGTTTCACGTAGCTCAAATTTCCACCAATGTTCATAGGATCGTTCCAAAGAAACTGTGATACAAATCAAAAGCATTTAAGAAGCCTCAAACCCTTACTTCCTAGACTAATGACATGGTAACTAACCATTCACACACATAAGGTTATTATGGTAATAATCTTGCTAACGCTTATCTTCCCAGATTCCTTATACATTTACACGTGCCATGCAAAATATCAAACTTATATTCGAGAGACAATATGGTAGTCTCTACCCTATCATCACTGAAACACCTCAACATCGCTGTAGACATCAGACGTTACCATGACACACCCTAAAGAGAGAAATCCTTATTCTAAAATTCATTTCAAAACTACAACCCTCTGAAACATTAATCGTAACCATCTTATTCTCGAACAAATCCCGAAAAAACACACAGGTACCTCGCAATCGGTTAAACAAGACATCCACCTTAGAAGACACATAACGGTCTTTCACTATTACTTGACAAACTATCAACGATTTAAAATCACCACAATGGACCAACTTCTTGCTAGCGAACAAGTCTGGTTCTTCCTTGAGTAAAACACTTAGACCAAAGAAACCTCGTTTGGGTTGTACATTTGCAGCAGAACCTTTGAATTTCTCAAATGGGCTGGTGTCCTTTGACAATGGCGATGGGCACCAACATCCAACTCAGTCTTACCTCAACATCCACTCATATTCTTGATCTGGAGAAAGTCTTGACGACTCTTCCAAGAAGCATAAACAAACATTATGACAATCTAAAAGCTCTCAATCATTGAACTACACACATTAGGATCTACCGAACAGTCAAACATGTCTCACAATCCCGTCGTGCCATTCTCAAAATGACCATTACAAAAACTATGGTAGAAAGGCGACGGTTCAACATTCTCATTACCAAGGGTTGGGTTCCCTCGAGGTCTCGAAGCCTCAAGCACAACTCTCGACATTACTGACTAGCATCACGTTTGACTAACCAAAGCAATTTCCAATGTGCAATAACCCCAAAGAAGGTAGCTCTCTCTCAAACCTATAGAACGCCTAACTTTGGCCACACTTTAGCGAGCTAGTAGATCCCAAATCCATTATCTCTAAGAAATGCCCTTGAGGAGGTGATGATACTTACCAAGTATCAACAACACTCATTTTCACACGAACAAAGGGTTCTTCACCCAACATGTATCCATTGATCAATTTTGAAAGCAAATTATCCGTACCCGCATCACAACTGTTATTTACGCATAACGATGAAGATTTATTGCTACAAACTCTCATAACGTATCCGAAGGCTTCAAAACATCTTCAACATGCAATGAAGACACTATACATGTGGTAGGAGGAGGACACATCCTTGACTCCGGCAATACTCAACTAACTCGCATCTCAATAATCCAGGGTGACCCTGCCCCCATAATCGCTCCCATGAGCGGCTCAACACTTAACTCAGCCCTCTCAGCCATGATCATAACCATCTTAGTGTCGCAACACTGGACATACCATCAGGATTATAGTCTTTAAGGAGTACGAACTTAATTTAAGGGCTTGTATTCACTAAACACCTTACTAGAACACCTATACCACCCTGGGGTTTCCTAGAACTAGCTAAACCTAAGCTTTGATACCACTGTTGTAATACCCCGACCCTAATGCCACAATTTGGGCCTTAAGCCCAAACCTAAAACCATAAAATTTCTCAAACTGGGTTTAGCCCAAACAAGTTATTTTCCAAAACATTTAGATCCAATAATTAAAAACATAGATAAACAATTTAAATTGTTACAAAGAGCTCCACTTTAATTTAAAACATTTAAACATTTGACTTAATTTAAACAATTTCAAAAATAAGAAATACAGACTCAACCACGTAAGGTCCTATGAATACATAGCCCACTAAACACAATCATCGTACTCTGAAAGCCTCCACATACTAGAATCCGACACTAATAGTGCTCCTCGATCCCACAATCTGAGCTTTTAGCTTACAAAGCTCAGTGGTACACATCTACTCTACTATACTTCATGCTAATCATAAACATAAGCATGCAAGCTAGTACGAGCAATAAGAAGAAAAAAATAAACATGTGGCGCTACCACTAGTTGCCTAAACACGTGCTCTCATATTATAGGAAATCATCACGCATGGCTCACAAGGTTCAAACATACTCGGGATCTCACCAAATCATCCATGCAAAAGCACACAAGTCATACCACAAACTTGGAGTGACACCCGTGTCCACACAACATCGGGATCGTACACTATTGAGTGAGGCCCACGTCCACATAACATTAGGATCCTACGTTCTGAGTAAAGCTCGTGTGCACATAGTATTGGGATCCTATACTCATAGGGATGAGGTCCACGCCCATATAGTATAGGGATCCTATATCCATGCTCGGGATCTCTCATCAAGTATCCTCAAATGAGGCCCATTCAACACAACATCGGGATCCTACAGTCAGAAATCTTCAACGATGGTGTTGCAACATACTTAAACTCTCGCTGGGTATCTGGATCCCATCAATCGAGTGATCCAATCACACAAGTGCCCATACTTGGCACGTAAGAACACACGATCCACCAAGGACCCTTATGGTTGCTATTACAAACAAGTCACTCAACCTTTACCGATTTATTACTTATTACGCTCGTATATAATTAATCTTATTCATTAGCTCCATTAATCCATGTTATTACATTTATTCAAGGCGTAATTCAATTATTAATATTCACATTGATTTCCATCGTTAACTTGTATTTATATATTATTTATCGTATCAGATATCAGTACTCATACATGAGTATTGATAGGTACCCTTTGGTATCGGTACTCACACACATACTGATACTAAAACTGCTCACTAGAAATCTTTAATTTCTGCAAGTACCAATAAGGGTCAACCCGTATCAGTACAACCCCTAATCGCGTATCGATACAGACAAAGCTCATATCTGTACTCTATTCATGGGTTCACACCATCTTCTTGAATTACGGTTTAACAATACTTTATTCGATCCATAAAGCTTATGAATGTCTTTAGGATTTTTTTGCTAGAGCATTTAATCAATTAATATTAATTATCAGCTTCATAATCATTTATTTGAACATTACTATTATTTATCCCTTACACACAATTTCTATCGAATCATACCAATCTATTCAAATAAGCATACAAGCATCACAATCTATCAACCAATCATCAAGTAATCACACGAGCATCTCAAACTCTAAAGTCTCCATGAGTCCCATCATATTCATAACATCATCATGCATCTCATAGATATATCAAGTCTCATAATACCAGACTCTAATCATGCTTATTAATCTTTACCTATTTTGCAGGCACTAACATGCAAGGCAATCACATTTATAATGCTCATGAAGCGATAGGAATTTGGTGTACTAACCTTAAGCCAAAGCGGTAAAGCCTTATCCAAGCTCCTCTAAACATCTCTTTAATTCCAATATTCGAGTCCCCAAAGTCCTCCGATAACAAAAATATAATTCCGTAAGCCATTTCACATTATCAGACTACTTTAAGGGATAAAACAAATAAAAAAAGCTTATCAGGTTTGAATTTGGTGAAACGAATTGTGCCAACAGACTTAGAACATCGAGAAAACCCTAGGTAAGGTCCTCTAAAAAAAGTCAATGGCGGCGGTGGTCAACGGTCGCGCGACTCAGCTCAGCTCGAAGTGCTGACTTGATCCTCGACTTGCAGGCTGACTCATTTTGCGGGTCAGGGCCGGCTAGTAGGTCGGCTCCACGCTAGCCCAACGGCTCAGCTCGATTCGGTTATAGCTGCCCACTACATCTGAGCCTTGCCCACTCGTAGGGGCAGCGCGTGCGTGTGATAGCCTCTAGTGGCCGGGCGACAATAGCAACCTTTAGATTTTTATTTTCAACGATGAAGAGCTCAATGGTGAGGTCAATTCATGGCAACTCGTGGCCTAAATTGACGTTTGAGCACTCCCAAAACTCTCTACACTTTACCCTAGCGAGTGGCGACGACGGGGAGGCCATAAGTTAACTCATCTCAATAAGGCGGAGCTGATGACAACGACGGTGACAATCTAGGTGGCTCTAACGTGATAAATTGAGGATCAAACCCTCCCTCACTTTCTCTCTTAACTTTTCTCTCTCTCCAAAATATCTTATTCAATCTTATCCTCTCCCCTCGTTTTCCACACACAACAACTTTAAATTCAAATAACTCCCTCCTTTCAAATTAATGGGCCTAAAACTTATGTATCCATAACTTAGACTTCAATTTAAAGGCCCATAACTCGGGTCCAAGACCCGATTCACTAATTCAAAATTTGGATCGTTACATATACACCAAAGTTTATTAAATCCTTTCCCAAAAATAAGTACAAAGAAACCAATTTTGAAAATCTTCACAAGGAATGTGTTTGCAAAGTTTATGCTCTCTCACTCACCCAAGAAACACTAGCAAATGAATTAAAATGAAGAAAAACACTAGTGTTTACAAGAACAATGGAAAAATTAAGCACAAATTAGATTTTGATTGCTTGAATCTTTAGATTGGCTTTCTTGATTCTTCATTACTATTTGGATACCCCTTTTATATGCTCTTGAATTTTTCTAACCATTGGAAGATTTTGGAGGGAGTTTAGAGCAGTTGGAAGCTATTAAAACCGAGCATTAAATGCTCACCTGCACAAAGGTTTCAGAACCATTGTAGAGGTTTCGAAACCTGAGGGGTTTTTCAAATGGAAAAACTAGTTGTTATAGGGCCTGGTTTTGAAACTAGGCTTGAGGGTTTCAAAACCTAGTCAAAGGTTTCGAAACCTTGACTGGGGTTTCAAAACCTAGTGAGAGGTTTCGAAACCTTGACTGGGGCTTTCAAAACCTCTTATCCAATTTTAGTTTCCAGACTTTACCGCCAAAAGGTTTCGGGGCCACTTATAGGGGGTTTCGAAACCTTTATTAAAAACTTGTAAAACCGGCTAAAAGTTGACTTTAAAATATATATTCGATATATGAACAAATTCAACCCTTTTTGGAATCACTTTAACAATTTTAAAAGTGTTTTTGACGAATATGAGTTGAATATATTAAGTTTACAAATTTTTACAAATTAGTCCTTTTAGTTATATCAAAATTAAAATAATTCTACCAAATACTAAGTCAACAATCTCTTGAGCAAGTCTAACTAACACCCTCTTATCTCCCCTAGGTTGTGGGTTCAAATCTATTGGGAACAAATTCCCCCTAAGTAGGAATTGATCAAAAAAAATTAATAATGAACAAATGATTTTAAGTAGATTATTAGTTTATTATGGTTCAAATAATAGCTTTATTATTTTATTTATAATATATCAGTTTAATAGTTTTATTAGTATTCGAGATTGCAATTTAAAATCTTATAAGGGTCAAATAATAGTTTTATTATTTTATTTATAATATATCAGTTTAATAGTAAAAAGGTCTTTAATAAATAATGAAAAAAAATCAATTTAATTTTTATGAAAAATTTACATTAAATTGAGCGTTTATATTTGAAATTTTAATCAATCAACCAATCAAGTCTCTTTGTTAATATTGTTCATATAGACCATTACTTTTTGTCGATGTGACTAATGACCCTTACAATGATAACAAGTGTTATTTATGCGGAGGGTTCAATTAATTTTTTTATTTGATTTCACTAGCTTAATTGATTGTTTTGTTTGACATGAAGGGCTTAATGGAGTGCAAAGTATAAATTTATAAAAATAATTTTACATTTTTCAAAAAAAAATAAATAATTAAAAGTTATAAAAATATTAAAAAAGTATAAAAGTATAATATTATAAAAATATAAAATAGTAAAATATATTAAAAATATTTAAAAAGTATATGTAGGCAAACATTTTCATAAAACGAACCAAATTTATATGATTTACTCGATGACACATTAAAAATGATATCAATTGGTTTGTTAAGTGTTAGAAAAACATTAACCCAAGAATAAAAATAAATACTATAAATAAATACTGAATTTATTATTGAATCGAACAAAATAAATTAATACAAATAGATTAGAAATTGGAATAAAAAACAAAAGCAAAATTGGAATTGTTTACTTGTATTCGGACAACAATTCAGATGAACAGATTTGTTTAGGCCTATGAATCACATTTTCCTTAGGACATATTAATCTGCTCCAATGGTACTTGAGAAACGTTGAACGTTTATCTCCCAGGTTACAACATTGGAATGAGCACAGATGTAGCACGTCTCTAGTGATCAGCGAACCGTAACCTCGTCTTCTCCTATCACTGAAAATATCTTCGAAAATCACAGTGTAAAAGCAATAGAAAATTCATTATGTGTTGTGTTAATGTAACACCCTAAAACCTGGATGTCACATTTGGGCCTCAAGCCCAATTCGCGACCATAAAATTTCAACCTAATTTAGTCGGAATCACATCTATTTCCAAAAATTCATTAGTTCAAACCATTAAGCATTTAAAATGTTTACAATGGATATCCATTTAAAACACATCATAAAGCATTCGACTCACACTTGATACCAAAATACGAGTTACAATACAAATCATAGGGTCATACGAATACATAGCCCAAATAAATCTAAGTATTGTACTCTAAAGAAGGGTGTAACAACCTCGACCCAGATGCCATATTTGGGCCTCAAGCTCAACCCATTACCATAACTTTCAACCTAGTTTAGCCCAAATCACATCAATTTAACAAATCCATTAAGTTTAAATATTTCAAAGTAAATAAACAATTAAAAATGTTATACGGGAGCTCCATTTGAGAGTACATAATTAAAGCATTCGACTCATGATTTTAAATCCAAAAATAAGTTACAATACAACATAGGGTCCTAAGAATACATAACCCAAATAATCTAAGTATTGTACTTGAACAACAAGTCGATGTTGAAGTCATACTCTGATGGTGCTCCAACGATACACGTCAACCTACTGACCTGCAAACGGAAACAACAATTCCAAACGCTGAGCTAACGAAGCTTAGTGGATACACTTCCACTCAACCATGCTTCAAGCAAATCATAAATATGGGCATACAGCTAAAGATGATAACATGGAAATATAACATTATATAAGTATGGCGCTACCTCTAGCTGCCTAAACATATAGCAACAACAAGAATGCATAAGCTTCACATAGCATATAAGCATTATACCGCAAACTTAGAGTGAGGCTCGGTTCCACTAAGCCCAATTGTTACCATAAAATTTCTCAACCTAGTTTAACCCAAATGAAATATTTTTCAAAACATTTAAATCCAACAATTGAAAATACAAAGAAGCTCCAAATTAATTTAAAACATTTGAATATTCGATTTGATAATTACAATTCCAAAATAAGAGTTATAAACTCGACCACGTAAGGTCCTATGAATACACAACCCACTATACACAAGTGTCGTACTCTATCCGTCGCCGCTTGCTGGAATCTCGTACTGATAGTGCTCCTCGATCCAACGATCACCTACAGACGGAAATAACAATTTTGAGCGCTGAGCTTACAAAGCTCAATGGTACACATCTACTTTAACATACTTCACGCTAATCATAAACATAAGCATGCAAGCTAGTACGAGTGGCGCTACCACTAGTCGCCTAAACACAAGTTAACATCATAGCAACCATTCATGGCTCACAAGGCCCAACAATACCCGAGATCTCATCAGATCATCTAGGCAAAAGTACATAAGGTTTCAACCACAAATAGTGATAACCAAACCAGTTTAGCCCAGAATCACCTAGACATCAGGTTAATCATGTAACACCCCTCGCCCGAATTAGGAGCGGGGAGTGTTGATGCTTGTTAACACACAATGACATATAAATTTTAGGGCCAATTTGAACTTTTCTTTACAATTACTTAAGGAACAACTTACCAAGAAGATTAGTTAAAGTTACCAATTCAATTCATTCTAACATTAACAACTGCTTACCCAAATAACTTACTTGGCATTGAAGAAATTATAGAATATTTCTCTAGTCTTATTTTATTCGATCACTATGGTTAAGTATCCTTCAAGATTAATTCATTTTACATCTTAAGAACCCTAAACATTTCAAATATCAACCTCAACTATTGTCTTAACTCTAATTCGAATTGGACCATTATTAATCCAATACAACAAGTAAATTCCAATTAACCAAACTCATCTTAACCTTAAGCTCAATCGAATAACTACCTAATAAGCAAGTTACCATGTAATCAATCACATTCATCTTAACATAATTAGTAAAAACCTTGATTCAATATAACATTCTATTTAAACTTTTATTCAAAACATCATTCATATATGCATATCATAAGGGTTGTTAAGCCATTCAAGTCTTACAACTATTTCCGATATATTTACATAACCAAGTACCATAAAACATTACATTCTAGACCTTATACTTCATTTCCAATATTTACACATCAAAGCACATAAGTCAACCATTTGTTTAGTTATTTACAAACATTTCATATACATCTTCAAGATAAGCCAAATGCATGAAACTTGTACAACTAGACACAAAACTAAGCCACCAACTAGGAGTGCAACAAGACAAAAACAAGGCATACTTTCAATCTTCACTTGTATAATGCTCCGCTCAAGATCGGGAAGCTTTGATCACTTTAGGATCTATGGTTTGGGAAGAAGGAAATAAGAGTGATAAGTACACATGGTACTTAGTGAGGTAGTTCCTAAAACTAGCATTTTATCAAGTTAATTACTTTAGGGGTCATTAGTTCATTCATTCAAGTTCATCCTAGCTAAGCTTCAATCCAAGATAAGTATGACCTAGTTTATTTTAGGCATCATTCAATTACAATAATCCAATTGCCAAACTCAAACTCAAGCAACCAAATAAACAAGATCATATCAAGAACTTTACAATGAATACATTAATCACAAATCCACCATTCGAATAAGATCAATACCAATATAGTTTATCTTTCAAATAATGAGTCAATTATGCTAACATTTACCTCATTTATTCATTCAATCTCATTTCACTAATGGCTCATTTGCATATTTCAATTTGATCATTCATTTTCCATGTATCATGTCTTATTACAAGTTTTAGCAATTTGTTTTGCCTTGGTAGGTAGTAGGACTAGGTAATCAAGTCACATATTAACAGTATGGTGTCTACAACACCAAGCAGTAGGGTACACAACATACCGAATTAATCCGATACCCAAGGTATCTAACAGTAGGGTGTCTATAACACCAATCATTAGGGTACACTAACGTACCAAAACAACCAAGCTCTAGGATCTAAGGCATATCGTTCTACCTATGACCAACTAGAAACGAAGGACTTATTGTTTGATCCATTGTCAAGCAATCACACAAGTTACTTAGTTATCAAGTAATTCAAGATCAATTCATTTTAGACCCTTAGGCCACTTGTACCTTAGTTCATTACACATTAGATCAAACTTAACAAGCATCATTCAATACCACAACATTACCAATTCCATTCGGCATTTTCATTCCAAGCAAGTAAATCCATCAAACATTTCACTAATTCAAAATCAATCCACAATACAATCAAACAAGCAAATTGAATTATTTAATCATTATCAGTCCTTTTCTTCCCATTTGATCAATTACCAAGTATGATTTAGTTTCATTTCATAGCATAGAATTCAAACAAGAATTTAGACATGTAAGGTTGGTTAGGACCTAAGTCCCAACCCTAAAATAGCTACACTCACAATAGTCCAAGCTAATCACTTGTCTTGTATCCAAAACCCTTTGCCTCTTGCTTTGGGATGTCCACTCTTATCTTCCTCTTCCACAACTTGCTGCCCTTGGTCTAGCAAGCATAACACATACAATTCATCAAAACAAGCACATAATGTCACACATATATAGTAGCAATGTTTCCACATTTGTACCTAACATTTAGCTACTGTTTTTATGCTTTCTTTTAAGCATTACTTCCTAGTTTATCTTTATTTTGTTATTACCTCATTTTAAGACATAACTAGACAGGTCACAATGCCCCAAAACTGTTTTGGAAACAGTTTGCTTCTAGGTGCAAAAACAGTCCCAAACTGCCTAGGACACTGATGCCTGGCAGTTTGCACACTATCCCTTTAAATGGTCATATCTTTTAATCCGTTCGTTGGAATTTCGATTACTTTACACCGTTGGAAAGCTAACAAAATTGTATTTAAGATAACAATAGACTTGCATTTTAGTTCTTAGCCAATTAATACAGTTTATTGTTCAAAGACAGGGCATTTACACTGTTTGGACAGTTTGCACTGTCCAGCTATTTCTATTTACAGTTTCCATCATAGGACCCAGTTTTCAGTTCTGTTTTCTCCTAATGAAAGTAGACATACTAAGGATCATGTCACTAAAATTTCAGCCATGAATTTTATCTATACAAAATTTGGTGAATTTTCAAAGTTATTGCCCAGAACAGAGCAATTCTAGGCAGATTGCACCTATTCACATTTTAATTCCTTAAATTCATTTTAACCAATGTTTTGGCCCTATAATTCATATCATATGACATCCTAAACATCTTTAGTCAATCTTAGTTCATTATTCAAGGCATCCAAAATAGAGTAAGTTGGTTAAATTGCTTAATTTTGCATGTTTACACAATAGGTTCTTACAAAAGTAGTTTCTATGTTATATGACTATGTTCGTACTTTTATCTTTCATTTCCAGCATTGGTTACTAACAATTCAGCTTGATTAACACCTAAATTACATTATCTAATCATGATCATATTCAATTCATTAGTTCTATAGCTCAATTACATGTTCTATCAATTCAATTCTTATAACAACATCTCCATTCAAATTTCCAGCAACCTAACTTTGTTACACTATCACTTACACATAATTTCCAGCATCTAACACAACCATTTGAGCATGAATTTCAACCTAATCATGTCATCCAACAATTTTAAGATCAATTCTAGCAATTTCACAAGAGTCGATTACATGTTCATACAATTTCCAGCATCTATATACTCAAATCACAATTCCATTTCAAATCAAACAACTCAAACATGAAATTCACAAGAGAATCAAGTAATTACCTTACTTACTAAGCTATCTAGACTTAAATTGAAGCTAAATCAAGTTGAATGGCCATGGATATCAAGCTTTCCCTTTCACTTCTTTTTCTCTATTTTTCCCTTCAATTTCGGCAATAGGAGAATGAAGAAGATGATGACTATGCTTAATCCAAGTTATTGGATATGTGAAATGTCCAATATGTCCCTTAATTAATCGTTATCATTAACTTAATCAAGGGCATTAGGGGAAATAAGGAATTTAGCATGCAATCAACATCTTTCTCATTAATTCAATCTAGTCATTTTAAATTGGTCACTTATTTCATTCATTCTTTCAATTAAAACCCTAGATAATCTAATTAGATTAGGTTTAAGCTTAATTGAGCTATCAACTTAGATAATTGGTTCCAATAATTCTAAGCTAGGATTTAGGGTGTTACAAATCACACATGTACTCAAGATCACCTAGACATCTAGTACCCACCCTCATTACATATCCAGAATCACCTAGACATCAAGTACGAGCTGGGTCATCTACCCAGAATCACCTAGACATCATGTAGAGAAATATCGCATACTTAGAATCACCTAGCCATCGAGTAGTGAGTGCCACTCGAGATCACCTAGACATCGAGTGCACGTGAACAAGGGAACAAGTATTGCAGTACAATCTTGGGTATACAGATCTCATCAATCAAATCATGAAACCAATCAAATGCTTACCCGACATACAAGCAACATGATCCCAATAACCCCCTATTCTTGCTACTCGCATGCATACCAATACCGAAACTGTTTATTGGAAATCCTAGATTTCCACAAGTACCAGTACGGATCGACCCGTACCGATATGACCCCCAAACACGTACCAGTACAACCAAAGCTCGTACTAATACCCTAATCATGGGTTCATACAATTTCCTTGAATTATAATATTACAACACTTTATTCGATCCCTAAAGATTGTGAAATTCATTAGGGTTTGTTTGCTAGAGCACTTATTCATTTAATATCAAATATCGCCTTTATGAACATTTAATCGAATAATAATCGGTATTATCTCTTAGGCATAATTCCCATCGAATCACGTCAATCCATTCAAAATCAAATACAGGGCATCATAATTTTATCAATCATTCAATCCTCAATTAATTATGCAAGCATTCCAAACAACCCTACATGGCCTCTAAAGCTAATGCGAGTCTCGAAATATTCTGAAACTCATCATGCATCTCATAATTACCAAGTCTCATAATACCAATCTCAACAAAAGCTTATTTTCATCTACCTATTTTGCAACCACTAACAAGCAAGGCAATTACACTTATGATGCTCATGAAGTATTTCAGAGTTCGAGGTGTACTAACCTTAAGCCAATATCACTAAAATCCTCATCTAAGCTTCTTGAATACTCAATTTAATCCGATATCCGATCCCGAATAATCGTCGTATAACAATTAATACCATAAGCATCAATTAATACCGATATGACCCCCAAACACGTACCGGTATAGCCAAAGCTCGTACTGATACCCTAATCATGGGTTGATACAATTTCCTTGAATTGTGATATTACAATGCTTTATTCAATCCCTAAAGCTTATGAAAGTTATTAGGGTTTGTTTACTAGCACACTTAATCATTTAATATAAAATATCACCGTTATGAACATTTAATTGAATAATAATCGGTATTATCTCTTAGGCATAATTTCCAACGAATCACGTCAATCTATTCAAATTCACATACAGGGCATCACAATTTTATCAATCAATCAATCCTCAATTAATTATGCAAGCATTCCAAACAACCCTACATGGCCTCTAAATCTCATGCGAGTCTCGAAATATTCTCAAACTCATCATGCATCTCATAATACCGGTCTCAACACATGCTTATTTTCATCTACCTATTTTGCAACCACTAACAAGTAAGGCAATTACACTTATGATGCTCATAAAGCATTTCAGAGTTCGAGGTGTACTAACATTAAGCCGATATCATTAAAATCCTTATCCAAGCTTCCCTAATATTCCATTTGATCCGATATCCGATCCCAAATAATTCTCGTATAATAATTAATACCATAAGCATCATTTAAACACATACTTTAATGAATTCGAAGGGTCAAATGCATAAAAACAAATTATCGGGTTTGAATTTGGCAAAACAGGCTGCACCAATGGATCTGGAACATCGAAAAACCTTTAGGTAGGGTCCCCTAAAAAAGTCAACCCAAGTCAAAAAGTCAACAGTCAACGCCCAGTCAACGGTCAACGGTTCGTCAGCGCGGCTCAGCTCAGGGTCTACGGCTCGGCTCGGCTCAAGGTCAATGACTCGTCAACTTGGCTCAGTTCGGCTCGGCTTAGATGGCTCCAACCACCAGAACGAAGCCCACTCACGGCTGGCGGCACGTGCGGTGGATTTTGGCAGCTTCTGATGACCAAACTTCACCGGCTGACGATTCTTGAGCTGGTGAATGCGATGGTGGCCTCCGTTTCTCGATTCAAGCACTCAAACTACCCTAACTCAACAACCTGTATTTTCTTTTCTCTTACTTCCTTTGACGGTGGCTCTGATTGTGGTGCCGCTGTCATCGGCGGACTCGTCTCAACGAGATGAACAAAATGGCGGTAAAGGTGTCGACAACGGACATTCAGATCTCTATAGATCAAACTTTGAAATTTCATCCCTCAACTTTCTCCCATTTTTTCTTCTTTCTCTCCCACTATCCCTTTTTTCCTTTTTCTCACTCCTCAATCATATATTCCTTCCCTTTTCAACCACTAACACATTTAAAATTCAAACCTTCCCTTCCAAAATAATGGGCCCAACCTAAAAGCCCTTAATTTATTCTTCAAATATAAAGGCCCTATAACTTAGGCCCGAGACCCGATTCACTAACCCGAGAATTAGATCGTTACAACTCTCTCCACCTTAAAAGAAATTTTTTCCTTGAAATTTGTATCCATAACCCAAAAAGATGTTAAACCTTTATTACTCTCATGTGTTCTCAAACATATCCCGCTGCGCTACTCTGATCACAAAAACACTTTTCAAACATGACCCATGTCCTTAAATGATACAAACATAATCTTATCTACTTCTTTCTCTCAGACGGAATCCATCTTCCCTCGGTATATTACAGATGATAAGAAAACCCAACGGTACCTCGACAAAACTGTCACACGAATATGTCATCAAGAAACTTAACTTATAACCCCCTCAAACTGGCCTAGGCGTCAAACTGAACCGAGCAAGCTATATTGGGTTTTGCCTAAACAAAACCCCAAACGATCAACTAAACTAAGGTCTTGTTTTGCTTTTTATCATGTCTAGATGCAACATTATTACCTAAGGTGTGCATGCTGGCAGTGGGTGAATCTCAACTGAATCGAGCGTCGATTAGACATCCAATTGTACAAATTACAATTTAGGGACTAAATTGCAAATCTAGAAAGTTATGAGGATTTAATTAAACTTCGAGTTACCAAACCTCAATTAATTAGATTACATGCTTGTTTGTCAAATTTCAGCTCAAAACGATAATCCAAACTCATCCAATTACATTCAAGAATATCAGGGACCAAAATAAAAGAATCATAAACTTCAAGAATCATATTAACTGAATTAACAACAACTTGTATCGGTACGCGGGGCACCCGTACCAATACGGGGATTCATATCAATAGGGCATACCAGTACGAGTCCAAGGTGTACCGGTACGCGGGCTCGGTTGCAAAAAGTGAATTTTCAGTAGCTAAAGCCCGTATCGATACGACTCTTGGTGTACCGATCCTAGGCTATTTTCCCAGCTTACCTGTATCGATATGAGGCCCCGCGTATCGGTACGGCCTGACCCAAAACACTCATTTTTGCTGGTTTTTCACACAATTAAGTATTCAAACGTGCTTCTACAAGCCATATACAGGTAAACCACTTGTCTAAGGATCAAAGCATGCCAATAAATCAAAGAAACAAGAATAAAACATAGCCACATACTTAAACCATGATTCTAGAGGCATGCTTCCTAAAAACCAACCATCCAAAACTCAAAACATAAATCCACCTCAAAACCAAACATATAAAGCCTCATACAACACCACAACAACATTATAAACTTGCACAAATAGGGAGTTTAGCAAATAACCCTCCCAAACCACAATGAACCCCATTGCCTTTATTACTACAAGTCTAGTTTAAAAATCATACTTTTGAGTTATTCAAGTCCTTGGATTTCCCCTCTCTTGCTCGCCGCCTCCAACCTTAAATTCTCTATATTGATGGACAAAGAGAATGTAAGCACACAACGCTTAGTGAAGAGTGCTCAAAACACAACACCATCAATGTATTTAAAATCGGTTTCCAACTCACAAGAGTTCATCATTTTAAAATATCTTTTTAAAACATCATGCCTTTTAAACTATGCGCTTAACATTTCCAAACATGCATATTAAACCATATGCAACATGTATCATGGATCAACAACAAAATCCCCATTTGCAAACCCTCAATTTAAGCTTTCCCATGCATAACAGCCCATATGCAAGGCTTAAAGAGTAAACATGTATAAACTAACCTTATACATCATAATCCATCAACATGATACATTAACAATTATATTGGCTTTCAAGTGACAATAAACCAAGTTCCACTTTCCAAAATATTATATTGGATACACAGATTCAACAAGTGTCCTCTCAACACTTTATGCCATCTTAATCGAAATTAAGGTACATTCACAACCCGGGGACACCAACCTCAATCATCGGTTAGATGCATAATCCACTAACGAGAGTTTTTGGTACCATATACCCCCGACCGTTAGGGTACTCATGGTGGAGTATTCGGTATACATAAACCCCTCAACACCCGAGGCGACTTATTTACAGTTCTCTCAATCCTATGGCCAGCCAACTATATCCGATAATATTTTAAACCACATCACTTGCCAATATAATTCATTATTAACCATGTACCTCACTATTTTTTATAAGCAACAATCAAAACCATTTCCAATGCATTAAACCATGCATTAACAAGTATACCCCATACTTACATGAATCATTTTCAAAATTCATTCATCATCAATATATGATCAAAATCAGTATAAACCATGCTCAAAACATGCTTATACAGTAGGTACCATGCAATTAAAAAACAAGTGCATAAAATCAATTTCTCTATAGCCCGACCGAGGGAGAAATCTCTTCATACTTACTTTTGAGTTTAAACCAGCGTTTCAAGCTTAATTTAAACTCCAAAAATAACCTTTAAACCATTTCAAAGCTGAAATCCATGTTCTCACTCACCGACTTCGCAAAACCTCGCTCACCGATGCGAACTACTCCTCTAAAGCTTTCGAAACGGGGCCATAAGCTTAAGGATCAACTTCCCCTAATTTAACCACACAAAAATAGAGTATTCAATGCATCAAAATGCATTCACAAACCTAGCAACAACAATTCATAACAATCCTCCTCAAACTCAAACCGAAGCCCCTCCACAACAATTGAAAACAACATTAAACACCTTCCAAACTTGGAACCAGCAAAAACCTAAAGGTTTAATCCATCAATCATCTTCAATTAACATCCAAAAACAACCTAACAACATCCTTATACCTCCAGCATTCATTAAACAACCAAAACTCGTCGAAAACACAACATTATCAACCTAAGAAATTAAATATTCACCTAGTTTTAGGATTCTAATGTTAAAATCAATTTATTAACATTATAAAACATCAAAATCGTGATTATAACTAATCAATAACTCCATAAAACAGATCCAAAATGAAAATCACTTAATCTCATCAATTAAACCTTGATTTAACCAATTTTCATAATTAAATCATAAAAACTTATTAGAAAAATTAAACAAGGATTAAATACTTGAGAATTTCAATAAAGAACCATTCATTATAGGAGAAGAACGAACCTTACCTCTAATGAGTGAATTTCCTCTCAGTTAGATGTTTTACTCTTGAAAAACAAAAGGAAACAATGAGATTTTGGAAAACAAGATTGAAGAATCCATTAGAAATCAAAAGTTTAAGAAATTATGAACATTACCTCAAATTTTTTATGCAAAAGAAAGTGTTTGGATAAGGAGAAGTTGTAACACCCCAAACCCAGCTTAGGAGTAAATCGAAGTTAGGAAGTGTTAGTAAACAAAAACTCAAACAAGCACTCAAAATCTTAACACTTCTACTCAATCAAGCAGCCAGAAATCAAGAAATTTTAAAACTTCTTATCAAGTTCTTAGATTAATTCCAAAATACTTTTCATATATATAACAAATATGCTCCCACATTAGCATAACACTTCTTTTTATAACCTTCAGATTTACAAAGAACATAAAGACCTTATTTCCAAATAGTTGAACTACTTAAGCATAACCTTAATGAAAACAAGGCTTCCATTTAAACAACATATCATGCTTTCAAAACAAATCCCACTTCATGGCTTATCATACCAACATGTACATAAGTACATACCTATAGATTCTATTAGTACTATGACATATTAAATCAGGTACTTCATTCAAGAATTTAATCATTCAGATATCCTTGTCTTAATTACCATAATGTTAAGCCAACACCAACTTAAACGATTGACTAGGTCTTTTAATTAAAGAAGAGACTTAGTTCTTCATAACCTCTAATCGAACATAAGAGTAACTTAAAAATATACAATTTTCCTTATGTTTAAACATTCCAATTTTATTGGATAATAGAAACTAGGTGTTCCATATAACTCAAGCTTAACTAAACTCAAGCATCAAGCTTAAAGTGATCTCACATTAACAAGATAATGTATTTATAACAAACATGGCTCCTATAATCAAGTTTAGTCCAAATTACAATCCATTCGAAACTAACACGAGGCATTCATACATGACAACCAAAACGTGAACCTAAATCAAGAAACAACCTACACTGTGTCTAAAGTATTTAAGCATAAAATGTCATTTGAATGCCATACTAACATAGCTTAATCCTTAAGCAGTCAATCGAACAACATGTTAACGTAACTTAATAAGAAAAATCTCGATCATCATGCCTAGACAATTTACCCAACAAGCAATCTAACTAACAATATAGAAACATCATTCCCATAGCTTCACAAGCAAACAACCACAAGGAGATGCATGATAAATTATATACATGAGGTGATAGGCACTCAAGAGCTTACACATACATTTGAACAAATGAAAAACTATATGCCTTATGCACAAATACATATATGTGCCACCACTAGAAGTTCTACGAGAATACAACATACATCTTGACTTGAAAATTTCTTGTGATCTTATCCGAGCTTAGAAGCTGATTCGAAAGCAACTTATCCTGAAAAGACAGTAAAGAGACGGGTAAGTATGATTACTTAGTGAGGTATCATAAAATGACCCAAGCTTGGAAAAATTATCCATCATTTACTTAGTTAAATTAATCATGTATATGCTACTTCTAAACTTGGACAAGCGATTAGCCATCCTAAGACAAGACATAGAATCAAGCAATTACACTTATACATGGATGATTTGAACTAGGCATGTTCACGTATACACATAATTATTCGAATTGAGTATATCTAATTACTCAATTAGATACTCAATTGAAATGTTACTTGCTATGCAAGTCATTATCATGATTCAATATTTAACTTATAAACTTTCTTGGTTTCTTTTATTATAATCTTATAATTTAATACAACTATTTCAATTACACGTATTTTGTTTAAGTCATCCATAGACCCATTAATTCATAGTTATACATCCATATATACGAAACGATCCAATATGTACTTGATTATATCCAAAATAGTCCTCATATTGTATGTATACTTATGTAGATTCAAAACAGTCCATTATATACTTGAATTTAACCAAAACAATCCTCAAATCATATGTATAATTATATAGTTTCAAAACAATCCATTATATACTTGAATTTAACCAAAACAGTCCTCAAATCATATGTATACTTATATAGTTTCAAAACAGTCCATTATATATTTGAATTTAACCAAAACAGTCCTCAAATCATATGTATACTTACATAGTTTCAAAACAATCCATTGTATACTTGAATTTAACCAAAATAGTCCTCAAATCATATGTATACTTACATAGTTTCAAAACAGTCCATTGTATACTTGAATTTAACCAAAACATTTCTCAAATCATATGTATACTTATATAGTTTCAAAACAGTCCATTACATACTTTAATTTGACCAAAACAATCCTCAAATCATATGTATACTCATATAGTTCCAAAACAGTCCATTGTATACTTGAATTTAACCAAAACAATCCTCAAATCATATGTATACTTACATAGTTTCAAAACAGTCCATTGTATACTTTTACAAGATTATACTCATTCATGTTTAACCTTTCCAATTAAGGTTAAACAAGATTATAGTCTACTTTAATTCACCATTGGGTAATAAGTACTCATTTCATTATATTCGAAACTTAAACCTATTATAACTTATCCCACACCAATATTCAAACATGTTATCCAAGAATTAACTTAGCCAACAAATGACCATAAGGCATAATAGACCAATTACAAAAAGTAGAGCATTTATGAACTCATAAGCATTTGTGATCAAAAAATGATCTATTTACTCTCTACATACATCTCATCTAAGTCGAAAGATAAGGTCACATAGCCACAAGATCTCAAACATAACATTCCCTATACTTGTCTAACTTAAGTCATAAAAATATCAAACATCACGTATCATAGACATGAGGTACCTATCACATAAATCATTAGACAAAATATATCACCTCATAGGTTTCTTAATATGCAAGGCATCAAACAATACATATCATAATTATAGACAAAGCACATTATAACATGGCATATCATAGTCATATCATATTATAGTTAAGACATATCTAGTTACTTGTCATATAAGTTATCGATGTAATTCTTTACTTTACTTTGAAATTTCATTATTTCAACTTTATCATAGCCTTGAGAATCGAATAACAACCTAGGTACACGAATCCCCAACCAACTGTCACCAGTATATAATGGTACTTGCAGTACCGGTCAATCCCTCCTACTATCACCAAGTGACCACAAAACATCCTCCTACTGTCACCAAATAAGGACCGTAGTCCAACCCAAACACGAGCTCTATGGACTCTATGGCATGCCAACTATACCTAAGACTGACTCGAGACCAAGGCTTTCACATTTGTCTTATCTTATTAGAGACAAATTGAGCATAGCTCCTTATCAAATATCATATCAACAAAGCTTATTGCCTTTCATAGTAGCCATGTATTCACCTCGTGTGAATTTCACAATTCAATTTTCTCATCTTACTCGAATATATGTCTTTTTCATATTAGAATCGGAAGTAAGTTTAACTCCTTAATCAAAATATCATTTGAACATAGCTTATTGCAAATCATAGCAAGTACATAATCAATTCACTCATGATTCTCGATTCATATTCATGTTTTTTAACCAAATAGTAGCTTAGTAGAAGTTTTACTTGTCAAGCAAGTAAAAGCATTCATGTAGAAAACACTTAGATTTCACTTAGAGGAACATAGCTCCATATACTTATTATTATACAAACCAGGTTCTTTATTTACCACATTAAACATATTCAATTTTACTTAGATTTCAAATATAACATGCATTCCATGCATAAACATAATATTTGTAGTTTGGTACTTACCTTATAATCCAAGCTTAGTAGCACTTGCATAGTTTAATTCAATGGTCAAACAATGTAAAAATGAAATAAATAGTATGCTCGGGATAGTTTCAATCTATCTCGAGATTTAAACTACACTCACCTATTATCTCGAAGTTACGGGATACCTAAATCCTTAATCATATCTTGCTACTCATCTAAATCCTTTCCTAACTTTTTCTTGGTCTAAAATCAACAAGAGTGCAATGATGCATTAGAATAGGTCCTAACATCCATTCTCATGTAAACTACTCGATCCACATGTGCATTAATAACTTCATGAAAATCAGTTCATTAACATATGCAAATATACGTATACACATAGACACATTAGAACAACTTTTAGCTTTTTTGATTCCTTCCAAAAATAGTTCACAATTGACTCCCCTAAATGCAAAACATTTCCAATTCATATCCATACATTTGCATGCTCACATCAGTCCATTTATACTCTTATATACTTAAAACAGGGCAGCCACATTCATATACATTTTAGCTCAACAAAATAATCCCTATTTTATACAAGGCAGTAAAACAGTCCTCAAAATATTCAATTTTACTTTAAAATAGTCCCTTTGATTTATATAAAGTAGCCCCTATTTTTAGGCTTACGGAACAGTCCCAAAATTTTCAATTTTACTTTAAAACAGTTTTAAGCAATACTCACTTGTTTAATTAAATCCTTAGTTCATAAGTGTACAACCATGTGAGCACAATTCGATTCTACACATAACTATGCAAGCATCAATGGTCCATCAAAAGTTCTCTATTTACACATGTCTTTACAACAATAGGATCAAATTTTAAGCTCATTTTACACCTACAATGAAAAGCATTCGAAAGCTCTCTATAGTACTATCTATGTTCTCATGCAAGCTTTATAACAAATCTCATATTACACACATGCATTACTATAGATTTGTAAAATATATACTTGAAAAGAAAGAATCAAGATAATCACCTTCTTATCAAACTCCTTTCGAAAAGAAACTTATTCTTGAGCTAGAATAAATCAAACATGGACTTTCTCTCAATTCTAACTCTAATTCAGTGATTAGGAAAAAGAAGAGAGAAAGATGATGAACATATTTGTTCATCTTCCAATTCTTTCCCCAAATGGCGTGAGTCATCCCTCCCATACATTTTGCATTGCCCTTGGGGGACAAGTGTTCAAGCCCTCCAATTTTGCAAATTTTAGCAATCAAGTTCAATTTTAAATTCGATTAGGTCCTTGCATTATAAGCATATAATATTTTGGTGATTCTAAAATGGTCCTAAATCTCCTATTTTCTTTCTCAAAGCATTACAACAAATACTTTCGAACTTGTGTCAAAGTTCTAGGCTACATTTTGGGGTATTACAGAAGTTGAGAGAAAAAGTTACGTCAAAAGTTGTGTAACACCCTGAAAACTGGTCTAGTCAGAATTGGGTTCCAGCGATCGGAAATCATACACTGGAAAGGTATAAATATTGCACTGAACTTGACCGTGTGGTCAATTATATCAATAGTGGACTCTAATTGAGTCAATTTGTTGTCTAGGGACCATATTGAATAGATTAAAAAAACTGTTTGGTGATTAAATTATGAGATTTGGAAACCTAGGGGTAAAAGTGAAAAGCTTAGGAAGTTGAGAGACTAACCTTGCGATTAGCCCCTCCCCAAGCTTAATCACCAATACGTGGATTACCTAGAACACTTTAGCATAGCTAACATTTAGTCAAGGGATTATTGCATCGAACCTCGTTGGAGGGCTTATTGGTAAGCACCGGTAAGTTATAGCATTGAAACATTGAACATAGTATCATTGATATTGCCATTGTTAACATTGAAATATTAGAACATAGAAATACCGATCATTGGATGTTGTTAGTGTCATTGCCATAGGCATTGTATGTTGAAATATGCATTGTTATAAACTATGGAACATTGGTATTGTTATTGTCATCGAAGGATTGATATTGAAACATTGATTATTGATATTAATATTGGAACATAGATCATTGATATTGATAATGAAAATATTGGTCACCGATATTACTATTGAAACATTGACACTGATATTGAAATTGAAACTTGGATTTGAAATGACATTGGATACAATTGGAATGTCATAGAATTCATGAGCTCATTGGTACGGGTGGACTATGGTCCTTGACTCTGACCTTTATTATGGCGAGGCGGAGGGATGTTTGCAATATTGGTCATTTGGCGAGGCAGAGGGACTAGACCATTCATTGATTTAGCGAGGTGTAGGAATTCGCGTATCCACTATCTTGATTCACTCCAAGGGATAATGTTGAAATATGATTATTATTGTCATTGAGCATCTTGCATAATATAGTTATTGACAAAACATGATTTGGAATGCATAACATTGTATTTGATATTGTTTTTGACTACCTCACTAGGCAAAGTATGCCTAATGCATTTCATCTCATGCATTTAAAGTTAATAAGGTCATCGGTTCGAGATCGGTGTTCATTGGAAGTTTTGGCAAGTCATCACAAGGCTTAAAGTAATGTATATTATCCCTACAACTCCTAGTATGGTGGCAAAGTAGTTAAACCAGTCACTTTTAGCCGTTTTGTTATGTATGTGTTGCCTATGGTTTGTGTAAGTGTTAAGGGCCTTAAAAGTGGACTTGAAATTGGCTAAAAGTGGTATATTTTGCATATTTGGCTTAAGAAGGTAAAAATCTAGTAAACGAATTCACATGACTATGAAAGTTAAACTACTAGTAGATTTTGATGTTACAAACTTGCTTGGAAAATTTCATTGGATTTGGATACTGTATGATAAGCCAAAATGGATAAAAACCAGCTAAAATATGTCATTACAGTACAAGGCATATCGATACGGTTAGAGGTGTATTGATACGAGTGTGCATAGCGTATCGATATGAAAAATAGCATATCGGTACTAAGAGTCAACACTGTAACACCCCTGACCCGAATGTCATAATTGGGCCTCAAGCCTAACCCAAAAATCGTAAAATTTCTCAAACTGGGTTTAGCCCAAACAAGGTATTTCCAAAACATTTAAATCCAGTAGTAGTAAACATAGATAAACAATTTAAATCATTACAAAGGAGCTCCACTTAAAATTAAAACATTTAAACATTCGACTTTATAAATACGATTTCAAAGTAAGAATTACAAACTCAACCATGTAAGGTCCTATGAATACATATCCACTAAACACAAGTATCGTACTCTGAAGATCACCCCATGCTAGAATCTCGTACCGATAGTGCTCCTCGATCACTCGATCCAATGATCAACCTATGCATGAAAACAACGATTCTGAGCGTCGAGCTTATAAAGCTAAGTGGTACACATCTACTCTACTATACTTCATGCTAATCATAAACATAAGCATGCAAGCTAGTACGAGCAATAAGGATGGATAAATAAACATGTGGTGCTACCACTAGTCGCCTAAACACATGCTCTCAATCACAACAAAATATCATACATGGCCCAACCACACTCGGGATCCCACCAGATCATCCGAGCGAAACACACAATGTCATTATCATAAGCTTGTAGTGAGGCCCGGTGTCACACAGCCTCGAGAACGTACACTCATGCTCGGAATCTTACATCGAGCATTAATACTCGGAATCTTACACGAGTATCATCACTCAGAATCTAACATCGAGTGGAATGTCTCAGAATCTCGCATCTAGCATTAATACTCAGAATCTTACACGAGTATCATCACTCAGAATCTAACATCGAGTAGAATGGCTCAGAATCTCGCATCGAGCATCATCACTCAGAATCTTACATCGAGTGGTCTTCATGTGTTGCAACACTCTCTCACTAGGTATCCGGATCCCAACAATCAAGGGTGACTCAACCACACAAGTGCCCATACTTGGCATGTAACAATACACGATCCACCAAGAACTCCTATAGTTGCTATTACAAGCAAGTCACTCAACATTTACTGATTTATTACTCATTAGGCTCGTATATAATTAATCTCATTCATTAGCTCCATTAATCTATGTTATCATATTTATTCAAGGTATAATTCAATTATTAATATTCACATCGATTTTCATCCTTAACTTGCACTTAAAGATTATTTATCATACCGAGTACCGGTAATCATACATGAGTATCGATACATTACCCTCGGGTATCGGTACTCACATGCGTACAAATATTCAAACTGCTTACTAGAATTCTTTAATTTCAACAAGTACCATTACGGTCAACCCGTTCTGATACGGCCCCTAATCGTGTAATGATACGGCCAAAGCTCGTTCCGATACCCTATTCACGAGTTCGTACCATCTTCCTGAATTACGGTTTAACAATAATTATTCACTCCCTAAAGCTTATGAAAGTCATCAGAGTTTGTTTGCTAGCGTATTTAATTAATTAATATTAATTACCGACTTCATAATCATTTAATTCGAGCATAACAATTATTTTTCTCTTACACACATTTTCCAATGAATCACGTCAATCTATTCGAATAAGCATACAAGTATCACAATTTATCAACCAATCATCAAGTAATCACACGAGCATCCTAAACGACCTTATACGGTCTATAAAGTCTTCATGAGTCTCATCAAATTCGTAACATTATCATGCATCTCATAGATATAAGTCTCATAATATCAGTGTCAACATATGCTTATCTATCATCAACCTATTTTGCAACCACTAACAAGCAAGTCAATTACACTTATGATGCTCATGAAGCATTATAGAGTTCGAGGTGTACTAACCTTAAGCTGATGTCACTAAAATCCTCAGCTGAGCTTCCTGAATAATCCACTCGATCCGATATCCGATCCCATATAATCCTCGTATACCAATGAATACGAAACTACATTAATTCATCCACCCCCTATTCAAATCACAAGGTCAAATGTTTAAAAATAGGTTACCGGGTTCGAATTTGGCAAAACGAACTGAGCCATTAGATCCGGAACATCGAGAAACCCTCGAGTAGGGTCCCCTAAAAAAAGTCAATATGGGTCAAAAGGTCAACAGTCAATGTTAACGCTCAATCAACAATTAACAGCTCGGTCAACAACTCGTCAACGCGGCTCGGTTAAAAGTCAACGGCTCAGCTTGGCTTAGGGTCAACAGCTTGTCAACGCGGCTCAACTCGGCATCTCAGCTTCAACTTTGCTCGGCTTAGATGGCTCCAATCGTCTAGAATGAAGCCCACTCACGATCGACAGCACGTGTGGCACATGCAGCGAATTCCGGTGGATTTCGACGACCAAATTTCACCGACCGACTATTCTCAAGCTGGTGAAGGTGATGGTGGCCTCCATTTCTCAATTCGAGCACTCGAGCTACCCCAACTCAACAACTTAAATTTTCTTTTATCTTACCCCTTTCGACAGTGGCTTTGATGGTGTTGCCGCTGGTACCGGCAGACTCGTCTCGACGAGATGAACACAATGGCAGTGGAGGTGTCGACAATGAACGGCCTAATCTCTGTAGATTGAAGATTAAACCCCCTTTTTAATTTCTCTATTTTCTTCTTCTCTCCCCCTATTATCCCTTTTTTCCCTTTTCTCTTTCCCCCATAATATCTTCCCTTACTTTTCCACCACCCATACATATTTAAATTTCAAACACTATCAACAAAATCTAATATTCCACTTGGATAAAGCCTAAGCCCAATTTCCTCAATTGGTCCCCCAACATAAAGGCCCAATACTCGGGTCCGAGACTCCTATCCCCTCCTTAAAAGAAATTTTGTCCTCAAAATTTGTACCCATAAAGCAAGAAAGATTCTAGAACCATTACAACTCTTCGATGTCCTCGAAGATTTTCCCTGCGCTACTGCGATCTTAACAACACTTGCCAAATATAACCATTGTCTTCGAACAATACAACATAATTTGAACTGATCCTTTCTCATAGAAGAAATCCATCATCGCTCGGTACAACATAATTCAACTGACCATCTCCTTTAAAGAGACCCATCACTATTCGGTGCATAACTAAAGCCATAGAACAAACCCAATGGTATCTTGACCAAATCATCACACAAATATGTCATCAAAGAAATTTAACTTATGCTATAGATCCCACAAGTTTGTTGCACAACAAAATTCTTCCACAACTCCATATGATCTAAAGGAACTAGAGGTTGAACAACCGTTACAACCAAACTAAACGATTTCTTATCGTGGTGACTCCTGAAGGAGATTTTAACTCTAATGTTGTCCCTTATCATTATCATTGCTTGCCCGATGCAAGACTTCTGAAAATTAATGACGTCTAAACTTGCCTCAAGCACTTACCTTAACCTCGGCATGATAACTTATGTCAGCAACTAAAGCCGCCCCCAAAAACTCAGCTCACACAAGAGTCTCAAACTTCAAACCATCACGTGTCTGGCGAACACTTCGTCAATTCCAACACCCAGATCTATCATCGAATGAAAATACCACCAAAGGATAAGGTTCCAACACAACCTTCGAATCTCGTACCTAACAGGTAGCATGTACATACCGTAGTGTCGTACAACTCAATTCACAACCAAACCAAGTAGACTTTCCATATAGATCTCACATTGACCAAAAATAATGAGCAATACTTACAAAGGAAAATACCATTACTCAAAGAAATCCCATAGAAACTGTGTATTCACCAATCCTTTACAAGATCCACGCTCATCCATTTAATTTCCACTAAGGAATATCCAAACATCATCACAACTCTAACAACCTCAATGCCAGACTCCCAAATGATGGCAAGTTAGCCACTTATCATTATCTCAAACACAAGACTCCACATTGTCTCTTAAAGTAGGCTACAAGAGTTACGCACAAATTGTTGCTCTCAAAAATTTGCTGCATTCTGACCACTGCACTATACAAGAAGAATCTCTTACCTTAACACATCTTTCCCTAAACACCCACAACAAGATCTCATATCCCATCAGAAACCATTAGACCTAAACCCAATCATAACATTGAACCTACTCAAATATAAGCAACTAATACTCCCCACGGCTTCCAAAACTAACTAATCCTTAACATGAAGTTTAACTATATAAACCACACAGGTATCGATGCTGAGCGATCAATATCGACACCGAAAGAAACAAGTACCAGTACCGTATGGAGCTGGTATCAATACTCCCTTACATGACCATCACTTGCAATCGTTGATCACCCCACATGGCAACCTGACACTCAAGTCTGAACTAACTCCGTACACTCCATCAATTACCAAGTTCACTTTACTTAGGTGGTGACCAACCACACAGTCAACAGTTTCCAATTACTTCAACTCGGGTCGTTATCCAAATCTCAAATTCTTTAAAGATCAAGTACCCAAAATTCACGCTGTTGGGATAGACACACTCTTCATCATTCTTGCACGAAAATGTAGTCTTAACAAACAACAAAACATCCTCAAAAATCTTGAACCCTTACTCGACCTTAATCAAGTTAGAACCACTATCACCACAAAACGGTCACTAGCTCGAATTCCCACCAATATTCCTTGGTTTGCCTCAAAGAAATTGTGATACAAACAAAAGCATTTATGAAGTCTCAAACTCTTGCTTCCCTGACTAATTACACGGTAACTAATTATTCTCATACACAAGGTCATTGAGGTAATTATCTTGCCAAATATTGTGTGATTTAAGTGTAACGCAAACGGTGCAAGTGAACATGTCGCAAGTAATAAAGTGATATGTATCAAGTATCGTCTCCACAGTGATTGGTTTGGGCCACTTTGCTTTAAGTTACTGCATTGTAAAAGAAATAGATTTATGGTGATGAATGTAAAGTAAAATAAACTAAGTAAATATGAATAAATAAAAAGAGTAATCTATTAAAGAGAGTAGGCTAGGTTATCGTGAGTAGTGCTGCAATGGCTAAATGGATTATCGTGGCAATTGATTGCTGAGGTAACTCAATTGCTGTGGCAACCAAGACCGGCTAAATTGACGTGGCAACTAGGTCACAAATATGACGCGGTAGCTGGGACTAGTTTTAATGCCGTGGTAACTGGGTTTCCTCCTTCAAAGCTCAACGAAGTGTTCATCAATGTCTTCTCGTTATCCCTAACCGAAGAGCTGGTAGATTGTGCATGCCTTGGTGATACATCCTTGCGTTAACCTTAGATGAGTATCCATCGATCTTACACTTCTCTTAGCCGTTGAAATTCATTCCTTATTCTTAAGGTAGATTAGTTCCCACCAATGATCATTCAAATGAGAACCGTGTTCACTTGTTTCTTGAATCTAGCTCTCCCGAGCCTAGATAAATGGATAACACTCAAGATCCTCGCCCAACTCCCTCAAGATGAAGATTAAAAATCCAATAGTAAACAAACTTCAAAATTTATTGAAATCAAAAACCTAAACCATCCAATCATTTATTACACCACAAAACCTTATAACCCAAGACAATTTAAATTAGGTCATGGCTGGGGAAAAAGAAAATACAATCAAAATAATCTCAGGCATGGATCGTATAAAATAGGAATGAAGAAGAAGAATGTGCGTGCGATCTATTCTTTCTCTCTAAAATCTAATCGCCACAAAAGATGCGATTTAATCTTCTATTTGTAGGAGAGTTTGCAATCAAATTTGTTGTTGATGAGGATAGGAATAAGCTTGAATTAATTTGAATAAGAGATAATTAATCTATTTTATCTTTATCTCCAAAATATGGGAATTTATCTCTATCCCATTATGCGTGTAAATCCATATATGGGGAATTATCCCTTGTTTTTCGTATTTATCCTGAAATTAGGCGGACTTATCTAGTTTTATCCTGATATGCCGCGGCAATCAGCTTCGACAACTCCTTTAGTATTCTCCTCAATTGCCACGGCAAACCCTACTTGCCACAGCAATCCTTTCCTACACAAAATAAAGCAAACCAACCGTAATTTCTCTACAAAAACCAACAAAATGTATCACCAAGCTCAATAGACAAGGAAACTATAAAACTATGCATTAATGCCTAACAATGCAACTAAAATGAGCCTAAGTCTAACAATACTCTGAGTAAAAGGGTATGAAATATAGTACTTTTATACACTTAACACACCCTCAAACTCGAACTATTGTTTGTCCTCAAGCAATGCAAAATACTAACAATCATCTGCTAAGGCTTTGACCACCAAAACATGCTTCTTACCTGACTTCAATCGTCAGAGCTGTGGCGCAAAGAATTGATTACCTTTTGATCATTGGAAAGCATAGAGGATTACTCAAAATTAAACTATAATGCTAGTGAAAATGTGTGTGCGGCGTTGTGTACAAGTCAATCAATAGGATTCCATGCAAACAATAGGTTTTATTATTTACTTGCTGGGGCAATTAATTCTGCTAGAGCCAGTTTTAGACACCTCTAGCAAAGTAATTTCTTTTTAGATTAAATCAACTAGAGCCAGATGGGCACCTCTAGCGATTCTCAATGCACGACAACTAGAGCCAAATTGGACACCTCTAGTAAAAAATTATCTTAATTCAAATTTTATTCATTTAAACTAGAGCTAGTTAGGCACCTCTAGCTTATTTTAATAACCTAAAATTCACTAGGTCTCCCCCAAATTAACAAGTCACAATAGTGTCAATATAAGTAGCATCATAGCAAAATCTCAGGTAAACTCCATGATAATCCTAAAATTTAAGGTTTTCTCATATAAGCGTAGTGGAAAACTCATCATAGGATATCACAACAGGTTTTAGCAGTTTTATCAGGTAACTGTCATTGCAAGTAATATATGCAAACTAGCATGAGCCAATAAAATGAATGTAAACTAACATAAGACAAACAAAAACAAAAACAAACCCCCCAAACTCGAGAGAGGCATTGCCCTCAATGTATGCAGACGAAACAACAAAAAGAAAAAACAATATGCAAAATGAATTAATCATAGAGGTTGTCACCTCGAATGACTAGTTTCCTTCGAGCTATTTGCTTGGTCTTTTTTTCGGGCTCGTGGTGTCTGTTTACGCGAAGCTGGTGGTGGATCCTGAATCATAGTTTCTGTGACCTCCTCAATTGGTTCATCCTCCTTTGCGGCCTCATCTAGTTTAGAAGCTTTACGCTTCGATGGAAATTTTGATGGTGCAGCCGAAGGGGACTTCATTGGCGTAGAAATTGTGTCGTTTGAATCTGAAAAATTATGCAGAGATTCAGTACAAGTTGGTTCAATAACAGGGTCCTTACCTTTATACGGGAAAATGGTTGTTGCGGCAATGTGAAATCTGCAACTCATGTAGTACTTCTTGTGGCATGTTGGCTTTCCAGGTTATGTTCACTTGCCATGACAAGTTTGATTATTTGGGCTTCTTTCAACACCCCGGTCTTATTAAAATGGAAAACAAAACAACTAAAATCAAAATAAACATAAAAGAAAAAATGGAATGAAATATGATTGTCTTATAGAAAGCTCGATGAGGGTCGTTCCCAATACTTCTTATAGTCCATCTGTACCCTCCATTGGGAGATAATATTGCCCAAAAAGAGTTGGGCCAATGCGCTTGTAGCTACTCCCTTTTGCGTTACCATGGTGGAGGTGTCTTTCTTTTGTGTTCCCTTGTAATCCATGTACACACTCTACCTTTCTACTGTTCCTAAAGGCATGAATATATTAATAGGAAAAGTTATATCAACACTCAACCATTTAATTACCTCATTCATCATGGTTGGATGTAGCCTTCGTTGTCGTGGCAATGGCTGCTTCAGCCAATTGTCGTAGCAATCTTCTACCAAAATTTGGTGTAAGTTAAGGGAAAACCAATTTTATGAAAAGCTTCATGAATCAAAACGATGTTTTCTTTAGGCCTCTCAAACATCTCTATCAGTAGAGATTTGGATGGCTTCAAAACTACTAGTGTTGATTCCTCAAGACATACCTGCAATGGATAAGGTGAGTTTTTAAAGAATTCCAAAGGTTTAGCCATCACCTGCTCATATTCCATTAGCAAAGAATTGTCATCTCGTTGATCTTGCATGTGGTCGTGCAATTACCGTGGCAAAGGTGGATGAGAGAAATCTCCAGATTCCTGCTTTAGCATCAACGTTGTAACATTCTGGGCATTAGATTCCTTATAATTTGTTGTAGCACTACTCTTCTTTTCCTCACTGAGTGTTGCCACATCATTTCTCTGTTCAGACTCCACAATCTTTTTCGTGGCAATTCGTTGCATAGGCTCATCAAGTGTTGGCCAGTCTTTCTCATTGGCAGGCTCTCGACTTGGAGGTTTTAATTGTTCCTCACACATCAGAGAGGTCTCTATGCATTGTTCCTTGACCTCTTACCTTGGGATTTCAGTATCTCTAGAAATTAATTGTTAGGGCATGTTATCTATGGCATATGTAGATCTCCTCAATTGATCTTCTGAATCCCTCAAGAGTGCATCCATCCTAGTTATCCTTGCATCCATGGACTTTGATAGCTCTCGAATCTCCGCAATTGATCTGTTAGATCTAGCTAAGAAAGCTAGAAACATTTTCTCCAAGGAATTTGAATGCTCTTGAAAAGGATTATATTGCCATGTCATATCTATTGCCGAGAAACTTGGCTGCTGATAAGGACTACATTGCCAAGGCATGTCTGTTGCCGCGACATAACTATTATGGTAAAAAAAATTGAGCTTTTTGTTCATACCATGGAGGATTTTGCTGATGGTTCCATCTATGTAGCCATATACACAAAGATTTTGAGAGCAATCTTCAAACACATGATGTTCTTCACAACAAGTGCAAGAGTTTTCCACGGTATGTACTCTTTGGGCTTTTCTCGATTGTTATAGGTAATCATCGATGGGTGTAAGAAAATCTTGAGTGGATTGATTCATATCTTCCCACATCAAATATCAAATAAATCGACTTTTATTTCCCCACATGTTGATGTCCCTTAACTTTGTAGCGCACCTGAATTTTTTTTTTGATAAACCAAACAAAAAGAAAAGTTAGTAAAAAATTAATAATAAAAATGCAATAACAAAAACAACTAATACCAATTGGCAATCCCCGGTAACGGCGCCAAAAACTTGTTGTGTGATTTAAGTGCAATGCAAAAGGTGCAAGTGAACACGTCACAAGTAATAAAGTGATATGTATCAAGTATCATCTCCACAGGGATTGGATTGGGCCATTTTGCTTAAGTTATTGCATTGTAAAAGAAATAGATTGATGGTGATGAATGTAAAGTAAAATAAACTAAGTAAATAGAAATAAATAAAAAGAGTAATCGATTAAATAGAGTAGGTTGGGTTACCATGAGTAGTGGTGCAATGGTTGAATGGATTATCGTGGCAATTGATTGTTAAGGCAACTCAATTGCTATGGCAACCAAGATTGGCTAAATTACCGTGGCAACTAGGTCACAAAATATGTCACGGTAACTAGGACTAGTTTTAATGCTGTGGCAACTGGGTTTCCTCCTTCAAAGCTCGGTGAAGTGTTCTTCAATGTCTTCTCGTTATCCCTAACCGAAGAGTTGGTAGATTGTGCATGGCTTGGTGATACATCCACGCGTTAACCTTGGGTGAGCATCCATTGATCTTACACTTCTCTTAGCTGCTGAAATTCGTTCCTTATTCCTAAGATGGATTAGTTCCCGCCAACGATCATTCAAATGAGAATCGTGTTCACTCGCTTCTTGAATCTAGCTATCTCGAGCCTAGATAAATGTATAACACTCGAGATCCTCTCCTAAGATCCTCTCCAATTCTCTTAAGATAAAGATTAAAAATCCAAGAGTGAACAAACTTCGAAATTTATTGAAATCAAAAACCTAAATTATCCAATCGTTTATTACACCATATAACTCAATAACCTAAGACAATTTAATTTAGTTTATGGCTAGGGAAAAATAAAATACAATCAAAATAATCCAAGACATGGATCGCATAAAATAGGAATGAAGAAGAAGAAGGTGTGTGCAATCTGCTCTTTCTCTCTCTAAAATTTGATCGCCCCAAAAGCTGCGATTTGATCTTCTATTTGTAGGAGAGTTTGCGATCAGATTTATTGTTGATGAGGATAGGAATAAGCTTGAATTAATTTGAATAAGAGATAATTAATCTCTTTTATCTTTATCTCCAAAATTTGGGCATTTATCTCTATCCAATTCTACGTGTAAATCCAGATCTAGGGAATTATCCCTTGCTTTTCGTATTTATCCTAAAATTGGGTGGACTTATCCAGTTTTATCTTGATATGCCACGGCAATCAGCTTCGGCAACTCCTTTTGTATTCTCCTCAATTGCCACGATAATCTCTACTTGCCACGGCAATCCTGTCTTGCACAAAATAAAGCAAACCAACAGTGATTTCTCCACAAAAACCAACAAAACGTAACACCAAGCACAATAGACAAGGAAACTATAAAACTATTCATTAATGCCTAACAATGCAACTAAAATAAGCCTAATTTTAACAATAATATGAGTAAAAAGGGTATAAAATATAGTACTTTTATACACTTAACACCAACACTCACCTTTCTATGTCCCTTATACATTCACGTGTCGCGCAAAGCATCAAACTTACATTCGAGAGACAACATGGTGGTCCCTATCTTGTCATAGATAAAACACCTCAAACATCACTACAAACATCAAATGTTACCACAACATACCCTAAAGAGAGAAATCCTTATTTCAAAATTTATTTCGAAACTTCAAGCCTTAAACACTTTTACCGCAATCATCTTATTCCCAATCCAACCTAAAAACACACGGGTACATCACATTCGGTTAAACGAGTCATCCACCTTGGGAGACGCATTGTGGTCTTTCACTTGCCACATAACAAGCCATCAACTGTTTAAAAATCACCTTAACAATACCAACTTTTTGCTAGAAAACAAGCTCAACACTCCATTGGGCGAAACACGTAGACAAGAGAAACCTCGTTAGGGTTGCGCCTTCGCAACTAAACCTCTGACTTTCTCATCTGGGTCGATGTCCTTTAACAAGGGCGAGGGGAACCGACATCCCGCTCAACCTTACTTCAACATCCGCTCACATCCGTGATAGGGAGGAAGTCTTTGCGACTCCTCTAAGAAGCATAAACAAACACTATAACAGTCCAAAAGCTCTTGAGCATTGAACTACACACATTGACATCTTTTAAAATGTCAAACGTGTCTTACAACCCCGTTGTGCCATTCTCTAAACAACCACTATGAAGATCACGGTAGAAAGGCAATTGTTCAACATTTTCATTACCAAGGGTTAGGTTCCCTCGAGGTCTCAAAGCCTCGAGCACAACTCTTGAAATTACTAGCTAGCATCACATTTGATTAACCAAAACAATTTCCAAGGTGCAACAACTCCCAAGAAGGTAGCTCTCTCAAACCTGTAGAACATCTAACTTTAGCCACACTCTAACGAACTAGTGGATCTCGAATTTGCCATCTCCGAGAAATGCCTCTACGAAGGGTGATGATATTCTCCAAGTATAAACAAGACTCACTTTTAAGCAAACAAAGGGTCCTCTAACCAACATACATCCATTGATCGATTTCGAAAGCGGTTTGTCCAAACCCGTAACACAACCGCTGTTCATGCATAATGATGAAAATTCATTGCCACAAACTCTCATAATGTATCCAAAGGCTCCGGAATGACCACAACATGCAACGAAGACACCATTTAGGTGGCGGGAAGAGGACACATTCTCAACTCTGACATCATTAAACTAACTCGTATCTCAACAATCCAGGGTGAACTCGCCGCCGAAGTCGCTCCCATGAGCAACTTAACACATAACTTTGTCCTCTCTGCCACGATCGTAACCATTTTATCACCGCAACATTGGACACACCATTAGGATTCTAGTCTTAAGGAGTACGTACTTAATTTAAGAGCTTATATTCATTAGACACCTTACCAAAACACCTAAACCACCCCAAGGTTTCCTAGAACTAGATAAACCTAAGCTCTGATACCACTACTGTAACACCCCTAACCCATATGTCACATAGATAAACAATTTAAATTACAAAAGAGCTCCACGTAAAATTAAAACATTTAAACATTCAACTTTATAAATACGATTTCAAAAGTAAGAATTACAGACTCGACCACGTAAGGTCCTATAAATACATATCCCACTAAACACAAGTACCATACTCTAAAGATCACCTCATGCTAGAATCGCATACCGATAGTGCTCCTCAATCCCACGATTTAACGTTCAACCTACGCACGAAAACAATGATTCTGAGCGTTGAGCTTACAAAGCTCAGTGGTACACATCTACTCTAGTATACTTCATGCTAATCATATACATAAGCATGCAAGCTAGTACAAGCAATAAGAATAGATAAATAAACATGTGGTGCTACCACTAGTCGTCTAAACACATGCTCTCATTCACATCAAAACATCATACATGGCCCACAAGGCCCAAAAATTACTCAGGATCCCACCAGATCATCCAAGCGAAACACACAATGTCATCATCACAAACTTGGAGTAAGGTATGGTGTCACACAGGCTAAAAAATGTACACTCTAAGTGAGGCCCGGTGTCACACAGCCTTGGGAACGTACACTCATGCTCAGAATCTCACATTGAGTGGAATGGCTCAGAATCTCGCGTCGAGCATCATCACTCAGAATCTCACATCGAGTATCATTACTTAGAATCTTACATCGAGTATCATTACTTAGAATCTTACATCGAGTATCATTACTTAGAATCTCACATCGAATGGAATGGCTCAGAATCTTGCGTCGAACATCATCACTCAGAATCTCACATCGAGTGGTCTACATATCATCACTCAAAATCTCACATTGAGTGGTCTTCATGTGTTGCAACACTCTCTCACTGGGTATCTAGATCCCAACAATCAAGGGTGACTCAACCACACAAGTGCCCATAGTTGGCAGTAACAATATACAATCCACCAAGAACTCCTATAGTTGCTATTACAAACAAGTCACTCAACATTTACCGATTTATTACTCATTAGGCTCGTATATAATTAATCTCATTCATTAACTTCATTAATCTATGTTATCACATTTATTCAAGCCGTAATTCAATTATTAATATTCACATCGATTTTCATCCTTAACTTGCACTTATAGATTATTTATCATACCGGGTATCGGTACTCGTACATGAGTATCGATACGATAGGCTCAGGTATTAGTACTCAAACGCGTACCGATATTGAAATTGCTCATTGGAAATCTTTAATGTCCACAAGTACTGGTATAGGTCTACCCGTACTAATACGACCCCTAATCGCGTACCGATACGGCCAAAGCTCATAGCGATACCCTATTCACGGGTTTATACCATCTTCAAGAATTACGGTTTAACAATACATATTCGCTCCCTAAAGCTTATGAAAGTCATCAGAGTTTATTTACTAGTGCATTAAATCAATTAATATTAATTATCGGCTTCATAATCATTTAATTCGAACATAACCATTAGTTGTCTCTTACAAACATTTTCCAATGAATCACGTCAATATATTCGAATAAGAAAACAAGCATCACAATTTATCAACCAATCAACAAGTAATCACACGAGCATTCTAAACGACCCTTGATAGCGGTTGTCGAAGCCGTCAAAAATAAAACTTGCTCAAAGTAACTTGTAGAAGTGGTAAGCAGGGTCGAATCCACAGGGAATGGTAAGAGATTAATTTTATAAACATAAAAGTAAATTGGGGGAGTTTGAATTTGAGTAGAATTGAAGAAAGCAATTTAAAGTAAATGAGAACTCTATATTAAAAGGAAATCTAGTTAAGGTAGATCTCGATGTATTAATCCAAGTTTTAGATCATCAAACTTCACAAAAGATAAACCTGCATCAATCTCAAATAGTTTGGTTATAGGTTAATTGATAATCCACAATTAAACCTAATCTCTCTTACTTAGTAGATAATCACTTAATAATCTATAAATGACTAACTCTTATTATCAAGATTAAAATCCTTAGATAATCCGCTTAGAATTAAAACCTATCAAATAGCTTAACGGAATTAAGAGACCCAATGCACATAAACTATCAAAACACTAATCCGTTAACTTATCAAGAATATTAATTCATACATTCTAACCCGTTGCTTGGTTACTTACCAGTTGTATCAAGGATGCCTCGATTGGTTATCGTATATATATAATCCAATATAACGTGTTGAATAAGCTCGGAAGATATAAAAGTATTTGAAATAGATGAAGAAGATTGTAACACCCCCAATAGTGGTCTAGTAGTCGAATTGAGTGACCATAAAATAAAATTGTGTGGATCAAATCCTTAATGTAATTATGCTTCCTTGGTATGTTAGGCTTTAATTGAACATAAAACAAAAGTTATGACACATTATTAAGTACCAAATTGTAAGAAGGAGAAATGTGGAAGGATGCATGGTGATTAAAGAAATGAAAGTGACCATTACACTTGTTTAATGGATAAGCTATCCATGTGGTCACTCGGTTAAACTCATCTTTGGTGAGTGAAGGAAAAATCATTTCCTTTCTTCCTCATACTTTATCAATTAGAGAAAGAAGAAGAGTGTGAGTGAGAGAGAGAGCTTGAAGAAAAAAAATTGAATTCATGGTAGCATGTGAAATTTGCTCAAGGATAGTATCAATTGAGGTAAGATTTTGTTGTCCTTTGATAGCTTAGAACACTCAATTTTTTGTTGTCAAAGGTTTGCATGTTAGATTAAGGTGATTTATAGTAGAATTAATGGGTTCAATTAGGTGAATTTTATTGTGGCACATGTTGGTTTATTCGAGTAGCTAAAAGAATGTGATTGAAAATGTGTGTGTTAAGAACTTGGTTAATTGTGGTCAAGATTTCGAATGTGATAATTGATATGCTGATGCTAAATACATTGGGATTTATAAGCTGGTAACACAGAATTTGAACTCATAGTATAAAGATTGCTTAGACCTTAAAATTAGCATATTGGACTGTTCTGTAATGTTCGAATCTGTTATGGTAATGTTGGTCTGGAAAATCAGAATCTTAGAATCAAGTATATTGAATAAAGGTAATGGATTAATAGGCAAAATGTGGCAGATTGGAATAGGTTAGAAACAGGCTCAATAAATCCTTGAAATAGGGATACTGGAAGTTTAAAATGGGCTGATTCAATGGCTACTGGGAACTGCTTTAAAAGTCAGCTTATATCCTGATTTTAAGTCTGAAATTGTTGTTGTAAATTGAGGATTAAAGTGAAATTTGGCGTTGTAATTATCAAATGTTAGGAAGATTAAATTTGGCAGTTTGGAATTCGAATGAATGTGGTCTTTGGTAATATTGTTTTGAGACTGTGGAAGTGATTAGTTTTAAGTAGTTAGGATTGTTAAGAATTATATTGACTTAGGGATGAAGTGATTTAACTATAGTGTTTTGATCTGTGTAAATTGTTTATATGAATAGACCAAGAATTCATTGAGGAAACAAAGTCTAAAGCTAGAAAAGCTGTAGAGGGACAATCGGGAATTGTAATCTGGGACCAAAAATTAGCTGGATAAAAACTGTGAGTGTAACTATAACATCGGAATAGTTTAAGGCTATTCCGAATACCTTTAATATAGTCAAATAGTTGCTTCTATTGTTGGTACTGCTTGGTGATCTAGCTTGGAAGCTAAGGTATGTGTTATGGAAATTTGGATGTAATGATGAGTAAAAATTTCTGTTAAGTCTTATGAGATTGGAAATGTGAAACTGTATGCTAGTGAATAGTATATATACAAATGGCCGAAACATGTTTTAATATGTGATGTGAATCTGTTTTTTTATCTAGCTAAGAAAATGAATTTTTGATGTGAATGTTTAACATATGATACGTATGAATCTGATATGATAATTTGACTTAGACATGAGTTAAGCTAGTTTGATTTATGACATGAGAGGTCATATGAATTCTGACATTTTGAATAAGGGTTAAAACCAATCCGATCCGATATTATAAGACTTAAATGTGTAACCTTGGTCTCAAGTTGGTCTTAGGTATAGTTGGCATGCCATAGAGTCCATAGAGCTCTTTTGTTTTCGGGGGACTACGGTCTATTTATTGGCAACAGTAGGAGGGAAGTTTGTGGTCACTTGGTGACAGTAGGAGGGTTTGACCGGTACCATGGATACCTTTCTGTTTCTGTTGGTGACAGTTGGCTGGGGATTCGAGTACCTAGGCTATGCTTGATTTCAAGGCTATCAATAACTTAATAATGGTATAAATAGTTAATAAGAAGTCTAAATTAACATATGAATTATGCTTTTTGATTATAGTAATTAAGCAATCCTATATATAGGTTAAAAATAAACTTTTTATGAATGTAAAATATGCCTTGTATTCTTCTTCAATATGAAATTTTCTAGTGATTTATGACTTAATTGATAATATTATGATCGTGTGGGGTTTCTGTCTATGGTGTTCGAATGATAGACTTGTGTAGTGATATAAAATTTACATGTCTGGTTATTGGTTAAAACTAGATTAATTCCAATTGAATTTAAGATCACCATTGTGATAATGGGATGGAAACTCTTGATTGTTGCGATTGAAACCTAAATAAGTTGTTGTATTGTTACCTCACTCAGCATTTATGCTTACCTTTGTTCTTTCCATCCTTCAGGTCGAATCATTATTTTGGATAACCTCTTTTGAACTCGGCAAGATCACAGAGCAGCCAAAGAAGTACGTTGAGTTATTTCGTTTGATAAACTCCTTAGGAAGTGGCATATGAATAGATGAACACATTAAATTTGAGGTTCAAAGCTTGGACCTATTTTGTTCCATGTATATAAGTTGGTTAAGCATTCTTATAAGTGGTATGTAAGCCCTTTATAAATCTATTTATGTTGTTTTGCTTGTGGCTGTCATCGATGATATGATATGCTTGTGGTTGGTTGATTGAAGTGTAGATTGTTGTGAGTTAGTACTTAGGCTTGATTGCTCAAAGATGTTTGATTAAAAATGGATTGCACATCTCTTGATATGATATTTGAAGCATGTTAAAGGATAATTAGTTTGATAAGTTCTATTGTGCTAAAAGAACTGATTAGGGAAACGTTGTAATCGATCTAAGCTACTTGATAGACAAATGTATTTGATTTGAAGGTTTATGCTTGATTTGGTGCGACATGTTTGGATTGATTTGATAGGCTAGTTTCGTATTCAAGCCTCTCTTTCTGTTTATAGTTTTCATGTGCTAAAATTGAACCAAACAATCTTATAAATCGATTTGAATGGAAGTTATTCTTTAAAACCTTGAATTCGAATTGTATTGCTGGCTCTTGCTTGATTTTTCTTTTTAGTAACTTACAACTAAGTAAGTTAGTTAGTCTATTCTTGTAGGTGACACTCATAGACCCAATTTACTACTAAACCGGTAGTGGGTGTTACATTTATTGGTATCAGAGCTTGGGTTTAGTCGATTCTAAGACTAAACTGGGACCTATTATATTTCTGTTCCTAACATATGCCATTTAGGAGTTTAATTATATATATATATATATATGTGATCTTATCTAATGAAACCTTTTTTTATCTACCTTATAGAATGCCTGAAACTCATCTTGGTCGGGATAATGAAAGCCCGGTAGGCTCCTCGAATGAAGGAGGAAGCATAGGCATGAATCAAGAGCAGAGAGAGCCCTAGAGAGTTGTTGCACCACTGTAGGAGGCCCATGCTATACATCTTGTACAATGAGAATGTCTCATTAGCATGAAATAGATGTTCGAACAATTAGCCCAATCCTGGAAACAGAATACTCCCCCTCCTCAGGTAGTGCCTTCGAGAGCTCATATAGATAAGCTGGCCCAACATCGGGCATATACGTTTGCTGGCATAGATGATGAAAATCCGAAAGCAGCTGAGTACTAGTTGGAAACTACTATAAGAATACTCACCAAACAACTTCAGTGTACCGATGAACACAAGCTCGAATGTTTTGTTGCTTTGCTGGATGATGAAGCTTTGAGTTTGTGGGAGACTACAATCCCTACTGCTCCGGCTGAAGATGTAACCTGGATTTCTTTCTTAAAGAGTTTCAAAAGAAATACGTGAGTGAGCAGTATTTGGCTTAAAGAAGACGTCGATTCTTGTATCTGAGAAAATGGGGTAAACCCATTGAACAGTATGTTAGTGAATTCTGCAAATACTGCAAGTATGGGTTAGAATATATTAAGAAGGAAGAGGACAAATATGAGATGTTTATCAACGGGCTTAGTAATGAGTTAAGTCCCCTATTTATGGCACTAGAGATCACTGACTTCCAGAATTTGTTAAACCGAGCCATAGCTACTGAAGCGAAGATGAAGGCGTTAAAAAAGAGAAAAATAAACAGTTCTTGGGGAGATAGAAGACCTCGTTATGACAATAAGCCTCCTAGATCTTTAAAGAAATTGAAGAACCAAGGAAGTGGTTCCACAACATTCTTTTCTTCTGCAAAGGGCAATTACATGCCTAAACCTCAAACTACGGTGAAGTCATCGGCACCTACAACCTCTGTGAATAGTACAGGAAATACAGGGAAAGAATCACAAATACCTTTATGCAATTTCTGCCAGAAACATCATCCAGGACAGTGTAAAAGATATGCGAATACCTGTTATTTGTGTGATGGAGATGATCACTATATCAAGGATTGCCCTCAAAATTCTAATAAAGTTTTGGCTCGTATACCTTTGAACCAAAATTCTGCACCATCACCGCGAGGAAAAGAAACTAAACAAGCTCATTCGGGAAATTCTAGTAGGAACCAGGGTCAGGCTTCAAATGCTACCTACTAAGAATCTCAGACTCCTGCTCGAGTTTATCACGTCCGAGACCGTGAAGATGAAGACGCGCCTGATGTTATAGCAGGTACTATTAAATTAGATAATAATCCTGTCTATGCTTTATTTAACCCGGGATCCACCCACTCCTTTATTTGTCACTCTATAATTAAGAAACTAAGCTTGAATTCGGAAATTGTTGAAAGCACTCTCTTTGTTTCAAATCCCTTAGGAAAAAATGTGGTTCTAAATTTTTTTTGTAGAAACTGTCCCTTAACTATACAAGGAATTACTTTTCCTGCGGATTTATTTGTTCTGTCTTCTTGTGAATTTGATTTAATCCTGGGGTTAGTTGGTTAGGAAGGCATCAGGCTTGGGTAGATTGTTTAAATAGAAGACTTTATCTTTACGGGTTAGGAAAATAGTCTATTCTCCTAATAGATAACAAGGTTGCAGAACCTAAAGCTCTTTGTGCTACCATGGTCGGAAATGATAAATCTGAGTTGAACATAAATATGATTCCAATTGTTTCTAAATTCCCTGATGTTTTTCCTGGGGAACTTCTGGGGCTGACACCAATTCGAGAAGTGGAATTCAAGATTGAAGTTCAACCCGGAACAAATCATGCGTCTATAACTCCTTATAGGATGGCTTCGGTTGAACTTAAGGAGCTTAAACAACAACTTCAAAAACTTCAAGATAAGGGATTTATAAGACCTAGCTTTTCCCCTTGGGGAGATCCAGTGTTGTTTGTTAAAAAGAATGATGGGTCAATGAGGCTATGCATCGACTACCGTCAGTTAAATCGACTCACCATCAAAAAAAATATCCCTTGTCGAGGATCAAGGATTTGTTCGATCAGCTCAAAATGCTAAAGTATTCTCCAAGTTGATTTATGATCCAGATATTATCAAATGAGGATTCAAGAATCTGATGTGCCGAATACTACTTTCAAAACTCGTTACGGTCACTACGAGTTTTTAGTAATGCCTTTCGGCTTAACTAAAGCTCCTACGGCCTTCATGGATCTTATGAATCAGGTTTTTAAATCATATCTAGACAAATTTGAGGTGGTCTTCATAGATGATATACTCATCTATTCGAAAGATAGGGAGGAACATGCCAAACATCTTCGTTTGGTGTTACAAACTTTAAGGACCAATCAATTGTATGCTAAACTAAATAAGCGTGAATTTTGGCTCTCGGTTCCTTGGTCAAGTGATATCTGAATATGGAATTAAGGTAGATCCTAAGAAGATTCAATCGATTGTTGATTGGAGACCCCGGAGAATATAAGTGAAGTAAGGAGTTTTATAGGCTTAGCAAGGTATTATCAGAGATTCGTTAAGGGTTTTTTCTCTCTTAGCCACACCCCTAACAAAGCATTTACTCAAGGATGAAGCTTTTGTTTGGTCAGATGATCAACAACGTAGTTTGGATCAATTGAAATAAGTGCTTACTCATGCCCCGGTGTTGACTCAACCAGAATCGGGAAAAGAATTCACTATCTTCAGTGATGCTTCACATTTGGGATTAGGATGTGTCTTGATGCAAGAGGGAAAAGTTGTTGCCTATGATTCTCGACAGTTAAAACCACATGAGCTAAATTATTACCCTACCCATGACTTAGAACTTGCTGCCATAGTCTTTGCTCTTAAGATATCTTTCCGGGGAAAGGTGCAATTTGTTCACAAACCAAAAGAGCCTTAAATATCTTATGACTCAAAAGGACCTAAACCTTAGACAAAGGAGGTGGTTAGAATTATTGAAAGATTATGATTTGGTGATTGATTATCACCTGGGGAAAGCAAATATTGTAGCTGATGCGCTCAGTCGCAAACAATCCTTGGGTAAGCTAATCTTTCGAATTCTAATAAATAATAAACAAAAAATTTTGGATTTTAGAAATTTAAAATAATTGTTGTATTGCAGCCTCTATTGCAATCAATGCTCACTTTCGATTGTTGAAGAATCGAAAAATTCTAAATGAACTTCGTGTACAATCATAATTGATTTCCAGAATTAAATCTTTACAGCAAGATGATTCGGAGTTGCAAGACATTCTAATGAAGTTAAAGTCTAGAACTGAGTCTGATTTTTCATTGAAATCATATGGGTTACTATATTTTTGAGACATGGTTTGTATACACGATGACAAGGACCTCAAGAAAGAATTGTTGCAAGAAGCTCATAGTAGTACTTTTTGCATTCATCCTGGGTCAATCAAAATGTATAAAGATTTAAATGATCTGTACTGGTGGCCGGGTATGAAATCTGCTATCACGGATTTTGTATCAAAATGTTTAACTTGTCAAAAGGTGAAAGCCGAGCATCAAGTTCCCTCTGGATTACTCCAACCAATCGAAATTCCTTTATGGAAATGAGAGCAAATTGTGATGGATTTTGTAAGTGGGCTACCTTTATCACCTCGAAAAAATAATGCGATTTGGGTGATCATTGACAGATTTTCTAAGTCATCCCATTTCCTACCTATACGAATAAACATGAGCCTAGATCAATTAGGCGAACTGTACATTTGAGAAGTAATTCGTCTTCATGGAATTCTTGTCTCCATAATTTCTGATAGGGATTCCCGATTTACTTCTAAATTCTGGTGATCTTTACAGAAGGCATTAGGGTCTAAAGTGAATCTTAGCATAGCTTTCCACCCATATCCGAGGCCGTGAAGATAAAGACGTGCCTAATGTTATAGCAGGTACTATCAAATTAGATAATAATCCTGTCTATGCTTTATTTGACCCGGGATCCACCCATTCCTTTATTTTTCACTCTATAATTAAGAAACTAAGCTTGAATTCGGAAATTGTTGAAAGCATTCTCTTTGTTTGGAATCTATTAGGGAAGAATACGGTTCTAAAATTGGTTTGTAGAAACTGTCCCTTAACTATACAAGGAATTCCTTTTCATGCCGATCTATTTTTCGTCTTCTTGTGAATTTGATTTAATCCTGGGGTTAGATTGGTTAGGAAGGCATCAAGCTTGGGTAGATTGTTTAAATAGAAGACTTTATCTTTACGGGTTAGGAAAAGAGTCTATTCTCCTAATAGATAACAAGCCTGTAGAACCTAAAGCTCTTTGTGCTACCATGTTCAGAAATGATAAATCTGAGTTGAACATAAATATGATTCCAATTGTTTCTGAATTCCCTGATATTTTTCCTGAGGAACTTCTGGGGCTGCCACCGATTTGAGAAGTGGAATTCAATATTGAAGTTCAACCAGGAACAAATCCTATGTCTATCACTCCTTATAGGATGTCTTTGGTTGAACTTAAGGATCTTAAACAACAACTTCAGGAACTTCAAGATAAAGGATTTATAAGACCTAGCTCTTCCCCTTGGGGAGCTCCAGTGATGTTTGTTAAAAAGAAGGATAGGTCAATGAGGCTATGCATCGACTACCGTCAATTAAATCGACTCACCATCAAAAATAAATATCCCTTGCCGAGGATCGAGGATTTGTTCGATCAGCTAAAAAATGCTAAAGTGTTCTCCAAGATTGATTTACGACCCGGATATTATCAAATGAGGATTCAAGAATCTGATGTGCGGAAGACTGCTTTCAGAACTCGTTACGGTCATTACGAGTTTTTAGCAATACCTTTCGGCTTAACTAACGCTCTTGCGGCCTTCATGGATCTTATGAATTGGGTTTTTAAATCATATCTAGACAAATTTGCGGTGGTCTTCATAGATGATATACTCATCTAATTGAAGGACAGGGAGGAACATGCCAAACATCTTCGTTTGGTTTAATTGATTTAATTGAAGTAGTAAATCAGACTTGTTTAACTTGAAAATTTGCATGTTTACTGTTTGTAAGTTGAATTTCATCGTGGCATTGTTAATTTCAGTAAAAGACCCTTAATTTACTGAATTTGCAGTTTAGTCCCTAAAACTTGTAAAAGTTTAAAATTGGTCATACATTCAAAATTATTGAGTCATATCAAATTACTGCTTCACTGTTTAGATTTAATATTGTTTTAAGACACCGAATTAAACATTGCATGGGTTTTAGTTCATTAAAGCACTAAACAAGGAATAGAATACTATATCAATCACCATATTAAACATCGGTAACATACTCCGACTCAGTTCTTGACCAGGCTGGGAAAGGGGTGTTACATTTGTGGTATCAAAGCTAGAGTTTAGTCGATTCTAGGACTAAACTGGAGTCTATTGTATTGTTATTTTATTACTTTGCCACCTAGGAGTTATTTATTGTGTATATAGTGACTTGCCAACTAATTAAATCTCTTTATATTTTAGTTATGTCTGAGACTAACGAAGCACATATTAATGAGCCTGCTACCGGCTCCTTGACACATGGTGAGGGGATGAGGCGGAGATCCTCCGAATCCACCAAATCCCCCACCTCAGAATGTTGAACCGGAAGTATCAGCTACTCAAGATGAATGCTATCAGAACATGGCTAACATGTTCAAACAATTCATGACCTCAATGAGAACTGAACAGGCTATGTAACCCACCCCAGCTGTTTTCCACTATGCTCGAGCCCCTATCAATAAGCTGTCTCAACACCGAGCTTATACCTTTACTGGTTAGGATGATGATAATCCTGAAAATACTGAATATTGGATGGATAACACATTGATAATTTTGAATAAGCAGCTGCAGTGTTCGGATGAACACAAGTTGGAGTGTGCCCTCGCATTACTTGCTGACGAGGCACTTCATTGGTGGGAGACTACTACTTTCATAGTATTCGAAGAAACTATAACGTGGGGGTTCTTCCTTCGAGAATTCTAAAAGAAGTACATCAGTGGGTTTTATCTCGCAAAGAGGCGTAGCATCTTCCTTCATCTTAAGCAAGACGAGCGACCTATGGAGCAGTACATCCATGATTTTTGTAAGTATTGCAGGTACGGTGTTGAGTACATCAAAAATGATAAAGAAAAGTGTCAAATGTTTATTGTCGGGCTTAGTGACGAGCTATGCCCTATGTTCACAGCATTGGGTATTACCAATTTCCAAGATCTTGTGAATCGAGTCAAGGCCACTAAAGCAAAATAGAAAGCCCAAAAGATCAGTGGGTCCGGCAAATCAGATAAGATATTTTGAGATGATTCTTGACCTCCTAAGTGGAATAAGAAAGGGAAATATCAAGGCCCTAAACAGAATGTGTATCCACAGCTTTCCCATTTGAGGAACATCGAGAGGCCACAGACCATGAATCATTCTTTTGCTAAAGCGACCTCAGTTGATAGCACTAGAGGCTTGAACCAAAGCTCTCAGTACTCCGTTTGTAACTATTTCCAGAATAGGCATCCAGCGGGTCAATGTCGCAAGCAGTCCGGAGCTTGTTTTTATTGTGACGAGCAAGGCCACTTTATTTGAGACTGTCCTCTCAATGCTACCAAGTCCATTGCTACACTGACTAATACTACATAACCTGCCCAATCTTTTCGAATTACGGGATTAAGGCAAGGATCATTGGGAGCTCCAGGTAGACTTGGAAGCTCAAAAATCCTTTGAATAGGTAGGAACAGAAGGCCTCTGCCCAGATGTATCATGTGAGAAGCAGGGAGGAGGAGAATAACCCTGAGATCATTATAGGTACCATTGAATTGTATTCACATTTTCTATATGCATTGATTGACCTTGGCTCTATCCACTCCTTTATAAGTACCATATTAGCTAAGAAGTATAGAATGTCTTCTGAACCTATAGTATCGAAAATCTCAGTAACTAGTTCGTTGGGTGATTGTGTCACCGTGAGTTTGGTGTGCAAGAATTGTCCTTTATTGATTCAAGGGATTCCATTTCAGTCCAACTTGTGGGCACTACCGATCCACGAGTTTGATGTTATACTAGGTTTGGATTGGTTTAGTGAACATCAAGCTTGGTTAGATTGTAGTAAGAGGAAGCTATACCTTCGAGGCCTTGTTAAGGAGAGCACTGCTTTGATAAATTCAAGAAACCCTTCATTGTATGCTTTGGCATTGGAACCCAAGGATGAACCTCGACTACCAGACATCGACACCATACGTGAATTCCCCGATATTGTTCTTGATGAACTTTCAGGTTTACCTCTAACCTGTAAAGTGAAATTTGGAATTGAAGTGCAACCTAGAACTGCCCCAATTTCCTTTGTACCTTATTGAATGGAAACCATTGAGTTGAGAGAATTGAAAGCTCAAATTCAATAATTTCTAGATAAAGGCTTCACTCGACCGAGTTTCGCCTTAAGGAGCTCTAGTCTTTTTTGTAAAGAATAAAGATGGTTCAATGAGGTTATGCATCGATTATCGATAGTTAAGTAAGGTGACCATTAAGAACAAGTATCCATTGCCAAGGATAGATGACCTATTCAATCAGCTTAAGGTTGCCTTCATGTTTTCCAATATCGATTTAAGGTCCAAGTATTATCAAATGAGATTCAAGGAATGTGATGTGCCCAAAACTACTTTTCGTACGAGATACGGACACTACAAATTCCTAGTAATGCCTTTCGGGCTAACCAATGCAACGACAGCTTTCATGGATTTAATGAATCAGGTTTTCAGGCCTTATCTTGACAAGTTCGTAGTGGTATTCATTGATGACACCTTGATCTATTCTAAGAATATTGCAGAACATCGAGATCATCTTCACATTCTACTTCAAACCCTCCAAGATAAGCAGTTGTTTGCTAAGTTTTCTAAGTGTGAGTTTTGGCTCACCAAAGTTGTCTTCCTTGAGCATATTGTATTAGCTTCGGGCATTCAAGTAGACCCGAAGAAAATTTAAGTCATCCTTGATTGGCATTCACTAAAGAACATTGATGAGGTGAGAAGTTTCCTTGGTCTTGCTGGTTATTATAGAAGATTCATCAAGGGATTTTCTATGATAACAGACCCATTGACTAAATTATTAAGAAAAGAAGCCTTGTTTGTTTGGACTGAGAAACAATAAAGAAGCTTCGATAATTGAAGCAAGTCTTGACTCGTGCACTAGTCCTAAGCCAACCCGAATTTGGAAAGGACTATAGAGTCTATAGTGATGCACCGTATCTCAGGTTAGGATGTGTATTGATGCAAGAAAGCAAAGTCATTGCTCACGCTTCAAGGCAACTTAAGCCACATGAAATGAACTATCCCACTCATGATATAGAATTGGCTGCAACTGTCTTTGCATTGAAAATTTGGAGACACTATCTCTACGGGGAGAAGTGCTACCTCTTCATGTAATCACTAATTTTGTCTGGGATGGACCATTTTTATTTTGTTTTACAACAATGGGCTAATATATGTTACTACTATTTAAAAAAATATGGGCCTTGGTTACTTTATCCTTCTATTAATGCCTAATAAAATAAAAAATTTATTAATTAATTATTAGTTCTATTTTAGTTAAACATTTATATATATCTAGGTGTTGTTATTTGCTATCATATTATTCTATTTATTATCATATTATATGTTATGTTTTTAAAACCCAAAAACACCAAAAAATATTACTAGTTAAGTATTGACAATCTTATATTATACTAGTCTTATATATATGATATATTGCTATTTATTATCATAATTTGCCATATTGTCATCCAATTATTAAAAAATTGCTATCATACTAGATGTTCTATTATTACTATAGAAACCATAATATATATGTATATAAATTAAATAAAACCCAAAGTATATAGATAAAAGCCCAAATTTTATTAATTATCAGTCTATTTGCATTTTAAAACCCACAAATTAAAAAAAGATTATACAAAGCATACATTTGGCTCGTTTGGCCCAAGCCCTAAGTCTGATAACCTTAATCATACTTGTTTCCCTCTGCGCAGCCAAATTTGGGCCGTTAGATCCGATTGTTGATCTAATAGTCCAGATGCAACCGAGCCAACTCTCCAGATCCCCACGCGCCGCATGTGCGACCTTTGGCGCTATCCACGAGTGCATGCAATTCACATGCTCGACCCTTCAGCTCCTCCAATGCCACATTCGCCACCACGATTGGAAGAAGAGACTAATGACCCGATGCCACACCACCGCTGTGCTTCCATGTCTGCAGCCACATCGATCGCCTCTTCTGGTCCCCTCCTCTCCTCGCGTTTGGCCACCATGCGCAAGAAAACAAAATTGCAAGAGGACAAATGCGTAACAAAATTGTTCCCAATGGCAAATATCAGATTGTAGGGGCAAGCCGACCAAATCAGTGAGGCATTTGAATCCAAACAAGAAACCAATAGGAGATTTTCTGATTTCGATTTTATTTTTCAAGATATATGTAATTCGAGGGTATATAAACACAGTGCCCTAAAAACATTGTAAGCATTCTGGATTTCATTGAGGCAATAGAGAACATAGTAAAAAGAAAAGCTTTCTGAGGTATTCTTTCTCTTTTCTCTTCATTTTCAACGCTTACATTCATAGGTGTTAGGGTTTAAAGTCTGCTACCTTTGGTGTCGTTTCGTCTCCCCTCGCACTGTTGCCTTTCTCCGCCGGTAACAAGCCTCCCGGCCCTCTTATGGCCACGCATGGTGAACCGGTGAAGGTGCGAGCATTGAAGGAAGGTTTTTCTTAAAATCGTGCTTACGGTTTCGAGTCTATTTTTGGTGTTTTAAAAAGAAAAGAGGTCGAGTTTGTAAAAAAGGGGTTATATTCAAGTTTGGAGTAAAAGAGGAGTTGTTTTAGGGTTTTTTAAGTTCGTCAGCCACCGGCGAATGGCGGCTGACACGGCGGAAGGTTGTGTTTTGTGGGTTTCCTACACCAATGTATGACGACGTTCATCTGGGTTTGAGAGTAAAAGAGAGGAGCGGGGAGTTTCCAAAGTTTTTTTGAAGAATAATCCTAAAAAAATTCTATTTTCAGCAAAAAATATGTTTTATATTTGTTTTAAAAACAAATGGGGTAATACGGTGTTAAGGACCTCAGTGTCCTTTTAATTGCGCCTTTTAGTCCTTCTGCCTTTCTAAATTCCTCCTTTGGTCCCTCCACGTTTGTAAATCACGCCATGAGGGCTTCTATCTTTTTAAATCACATCCCAGGTCCCTCAAGCTTTCAATCTCGTCTATATTTTGAGACATGGGCAAATCCTATTTTGGTCCTTTAAGCTTTAGATTTTGTTAAATCTGGTCCCAAATCCAGACTTGAAATCCCATTTGAAACTCCTTTTATCATGCATATTTGTTTGTGGTCTTGTATCTTTTATTTTCATTCCTTATTGCTTGATGTTTATTTTATGCTTGATTTGTATGATGTCTATGCATAATATGATTTAATGTGGTTTTGGTATAATATGTGGTTATTGTAATATCGCCTTTTATGTGTATATGATAAATGCTCATAATATATAGCTTGGTTATAGTATATAGTTTTGTGCATAGTAGATGTTTTCATATAATATATACATATAGTATAATGTTTTTATTCAACATATGATAAATGTCTCATAAAAATATATGAGCCTATGTTTATATAATATATATGTATAATATGTTTTTATATATAATGTATGTATATATATACATACATGTATATTAAGGTTTTTATATAACATAATGTAAGTCTTTATAATGTATATAATACATAGCTAAAAAATATGATATAGTTTCAAATATATAATATATTTTTATATATAGCATATGATTTATAGTCTTCAAGTGCATATATATGTTTTAGGGTTTGCTTAGTTGGGGTGACTTGGGCCTTGTTGTTTTGGGCTTATTAGGTTAGGCTTTAGATTAGATTAAGGTAAAATTAAGTTAATTAATCTAAATTGTGTGCTCGTTTCATAGGGGCACGATTTATAAATTAATTAAGTTAATTTAGGATTAGCCTTTTAGAGCCTTAGTTAGATTAGGGTTCGAATTGATTTAGTGAATTTAAATTTACCTTTGGCTTATTGGGATAAATGCTAAGTTCATTAAACTAGTTGTACATTTCTTAATTACTTTTAAGATGAAATTAACATGGAGATTAGATTGACATTTAAGTTAAAACCATGATTAATTAATTTGATTTACTTTAAATAGTATTCTTGGCTTATTGGAATACTAGTTTAAAATCGATCGAATTAATTATCATGTTAAAAGATAAATCATAATTTGTTAGGTTTTTTAGTCTTTTAGGGCTAATTAATTTAGGGTTAATATTATATTCACCTAATTAATAACTAGGTCACTAATTGGATCTTCTATAACTTGGGCCTTTATAGGATAGGGCCTTAGGTGGGCTTTTGTGTGTTTATCTTTAAGCTTTTGTTTGTCATCCCTTAATTGTCATTCATGGGACTCTTTATCTTGAATAAATTAATTTAATTCAAAAAAGTGAGGTATCTATTAATTATGATATTTGTGTCGTAATAGTCTGAGCTTAAAGAATGTTGACCAAATATTCGAATTAATCCTTACTGTCCCAAGGTCAAATTAAAAGTTGATAAGATCATTACATCATATTTTAACTGATTGCACCATGCATAAAGGTGACGTACGAGATTCGAACCATAAACTAACATGGCAATCAAACTTATATGATGTCAGTTTAGTCTATGTTCTGGTGTATCGTCAACCTTATTAATTGAATGTCCAATTAATTCAAACCCACAAACTTGATAAAGCTTGTGTAATTAAGGTCAAATTTTCAATTAAGTGCGCCGAGTTAAATTCAATTTAAATTCTAACAAATTCCATTAATTTGAAAGCAACAAATGTTCAGGTATCGTTTTCCGGGTGTGATGGGGTGCTGATCCTTCCCCACACGTAACCAACTCCCGTGCCCTTTTATAAAGAATCTCTAGTTTTCTATGGTGTCCGGCCCACCTTATCCAAGTGGCTGGTGGCGACTCCAAGTTTTTTTCGATTTTAAAAAAAGAATTTTCAAAAGAAATCTCTTTAAGCCAAGATTTTAAAAATGATGTGGGGATGATTCGTATCGACGGTTCTAAAAAAAAGGAAAAATAAAACCATCTATTTCAAAAAAAGATGGGAAAACGTCGTTATAGCTTGTCGACTCCGTTGGGGTCCTGAATTTGTTTTTACAAAAAAAAAGAGTTAGGCCAAAAGAATATTTGTTACCTTAAAATGATGGAAAATGTTGGAATTTCAATTGATTTTAACAAGGACAATTCTTTCTTGGAAATGTGACTAAGATTGCACGGGCTTTGATAATTCGTGGACTTCAGATTAATTTTTCATTTAATTTCTAAGGAATCACCGACATGTGTTGCATCATGTTCATCAAGCTCTATACCCGAGCTCCGTCCCTTTAAGTGGGAGTGAAAAGCCATATACCCATGTGAGTAGCCCTCCACGGGTCAGTAATTCACTTTCAGAATCCACGCCTTCGGACACGTGAGCAGCTCTCTACGTCGCTAGGTCGTGCTTTCCCTCGAACCAAAACCAATTCGTAAGCTTGTAATGGGCTAGAATTGAAGTTTTTGTTGCCTTAGTAGGTAATGAGATAGGTTTGGGTACCCTCGATTAGAACCAAACTGTGTGTGAGAATCTAGGAAACCTACCCTATTAGAGCCATGCGGATAACCCTAGCGAACTAGAATTCATGTGGTTAGGTTTGTTTCCTTATTTGCTTGCCTTGTGCTTCTTTCGTTTTGCGAATATCTCTTCTCATTTCCATTTTATTGTTTATCTTATAACTAACGCTTCTTTTTGTTTTCTTCATTTTCCTCTTTTACCTTTTTTTTGCATATCTTGTCATATCATGAAGAGCACATTGAGTTGGAAATAGTTTGAAGTTAAAGACTAGATCAATGAGAGACTTAGTCCGTAGCAGTGATGAAAAGAATTCTGATGTTCAGATATGGTCGGAAGGGGAGCAACTACATGATAGAGACAGCATTTTCGTCAGGTTCCGATCAGCAATGGCAACCGATACCTTCATGAATACAGAGTTCAATAATGTGTCTGAATTGAAGCGGGTTTGGAACAGTTGGGATTTTGAAACAAATAGTACTTTCAGAGAAGAGTATGGTGACATCGCGTACTTGCTAGAAGTCCCAGTTGATCAAGCACTACTACAAGCCTTGGTGGGTTTTTGAAACTCTGCCTACAGCTGATTTATGATTGGTAACTTTGATTTAACTCCAACGATCGAAGAATACCGGACCTTATGAATTGCAAGAAGATTGACATGAATCGAGTATATTCTAAGCCAAGTAAGAATAAAGATTTTCGAGGTAAGTTAAAGAAGTTCTCAGATATGTTGTTATCTTGGGTCGAGCATCAAGTCACTACTTGGAACAATAAAGAGTATCTTAAGTGCGAGGGGATCTTGGCCTTAGCCTCTGTGCATCTTGTGGGCCGAGTTCAGCGGAATCTCCTTGCTTTGGTAATCTATGGATTGGTACTCTTTCCTCGAGCATTGGGACTCATTGATCCATCAGTTTTGGATCTATTTGATTGTTTGAATAGCGGGACTAATCCAGTGCCTGTAATTTTGGCTGAAACTTTTCGATCTTTGAGGTTCAATCGAGAGCACGGTGGAGTTCACTTTCGAGGATGCCCACAACTTTTGACTGTTTGGTTCTACAACCACTTTTGGACCGATCCCAGCTTTTCAAGGTCCCTTTATAACGGCAAGTTCTCACCCTTAGAAGAGTTCCTACGAAAGAATGATTGGCCAACCCGAAGATCCGAGGAAGTATGGCAAGATGTCCTCCGAAATCTAAAGGAGGAAGATATAGTTTGGAGAGCACCGTGGTTGCTGGAAAAGAACATTCTCTATAGATGTGGAGAGCATTCACGGGTACAACTACTTGGCCTTTAGGGGCATACAGCGTATGCACCTCTTCTAGTTTTGAGACAGTACGGTTCGAAACAATTTGTGCCAGCCACCAAAGGTCTAAATGAGTTCAACGTGGATTATGTGAAGGAGAAGGGCTATAAGATGATGGTATATAATGCTTCATCAACTTGGAACAACGCAAGACGGGTTAGGATTGTAAATGCTCCGTACATGGTCACTCCCGAGTATGAAGCGTGGCAATTTAATCGCGTCAACAACAACATTCCCCATTTGAATCCTGATGGAAAAAGATCTATAGAGGAATGATTGGCCACGCTTCCTAATGAGGCTGATTGATGAGGAAAAAACTTGAAGAAGAGCGAAAAAGGTACCCCAAGCTCGAGGAGTGAGCCCATCAAAAAAAGTTCGACTTCGAATTAGAGAAGACACAGTTTGAAGGAATGATTAAAGATCTACAAAGGAAAATAGATAAGTTGGAACTTGAACTCAAGATGGAGAAGGAAGAGATCAAGAAGCTTAAAAGGTTAAATAAGAGCAAAAGAGTCGCGGGAAGTGAACCAAGCGAAGGGTTAGAGCTCCACTTAAAGGATGAGAAAGCGAGAGCTAAGAATTACAAAAGAATGTTTTACGAGCACAAAGATCAAGTGATCGCTTTAATAGAAGAAGTGAAGAATCTACGAATCTCCCACTCGAGACAGATTGAGAAGGAACAACACCAAAATAAAGCCTTGAAAGGTCAAGTGAGGTGTTTGGAAAAGTCTCTTTTTAAGCATAAGGGTTCAACTAGCAAGCTAAAGGCCAGCAACTTGGAGAAATAAGTCTTGACAACTCGCGTCGATGAGTTGGAAACCGAGGTTCAACAGCTCAAGGATCATATGGCAAGCCTTAGGGGAGTGATTCAAGTATGCTCGATATTGAGTTTGGAGCAACTGCACTTCGCTGCCTACACAATTTGGAGGCAAGAACAAGAGTTGGCATATTGGATGACTCAGGTGCAATAAGTTGCCTGAAAGGTATAGATTTTGGCGAAAGATGCTACCGAACTCCATGACTGTGTGGATGATGATTTCGAAGAAGGAAAGAGGATTGTTTGGATTCTGAGGGAGATCATTGAACTTGATACTACCTTGAAGCCATATGTGTAGTTGGTTTTCTTTAAGTTATTGTAACAAGACAACGATTCCATTAATGAAAATCGTTTAACTGCTAATAATCATTCATGCATGTTTCTTTCATTTTCATTATTTGTTTAAATGCTAATAATAATTTAGTTAATGCATTTGTTTGCATTTTATATTAATTACCATTTATTAATTAAAAAGCTTTCTATTTTAGAAAGATTGCATTTTGCTTCTTAAAATTATCATCATTCTACACCTATATCGCACTCGCTCACAGTCAAAGCAAGTGGAGGAGAGCTTTGCCAAGTTGGAAGCCGACCTACGTGGCCAGATGGAACGAGCCCAACAAGATTTAAGGGACACCATCATCAAGTCTCAGTAAGACATGATGAAGGAAATATCTCAATTGCTGCAAGCTCGGCTATGACCAGATCCGAGGGGCAAGAGTACCATTGAGAATCTTGCCCAAAACTCGAGCGATCGCCCTAATGCCCAGATCGTCTAGAACCCTCTGCTTGTTGATCCCTCTCTAAATCCTCCACAAGGTGCATCTTCCTCTCATGTCGGTGTAGCAGCTCAAACTCAACCGGGGGTAATCTTCGAGAATCTTAAGATTATCGAGGATATCATCCCAGACTTTGATGAGTTTGAGAAGTTGAGCCAAATAAAAGTGGAGTTCAGTAAGCAATTGGAGGATACCCAGAAAGGATGGCTCATATGGGTTAAGTGCTAGGGATCAGTTTGGTCCCTGATGTGGAAATCCCATATAAGTTCAAGACCCCGAAATTTGAAAAGTTCGATGGAACCACATGCCCTACTGCTCATATAGTGATGTTTTGCCAGAAGATGGCTGGGTTTACCAACAACGAGAAGCTCCTAATTCACTATTTTCAGGATAGCTTAGTGGGATATGCTTTGAGATGGTACAATCAGCTAACAAGGGCTCAAATTAAGTCGTGTAGAGATCAAGCAAAAGCTTTTACTAACCAGTATAAGCATGTAACTGACATGGTTCCCAATCGAGTATTGTTGTAAGGTATGGAACAAAGGCGCAACGAGACCCTTCGTGAGTACACCCAAAGATGACGTAATGTGACAGCACAAGTTCAACCACTGCTTCACGAGCACGAGATCTCCCCAATGTTTGTAGACACGTTAAAAGGGATGCTCTATGATCGATTGATCAGCAACCTTATTAGCAATTTTGCAGAGATGGTCATGACTGGTGAACGTATCGAGGCTGTCATGAAAAGTGGAAGAATCGATAGAGGGGATCATTCATGCAAACAATACAAGAAAAGGACCATGAGGTGAACAATACAAATACCTTCGAGGCAACCAAGAACTTCACCATCTCCCAGTCCCAGGCCACAACGGGGAATGCCCGAAACTTTAATAAAAGGGAAGATATGGGACCTAAGAAGGAAATGGAGGATAGTTCCTTCACTCCTTTGCCAATCTCTTACAAAGAGCTCTACTCACAATTGTATAAGGCCGATCTAGTTCAACCATATCATGTTACTCCTTACAACCCACCTTACCCAGCATGGTATGGACCCAAGGTACGTTGCGAGTATCATGCCAATGTTCTGAGACATTCGATTGAAAATTGTGTGGCAGTCAAGAAGTTCGTCCAAAATTTGATTCGGACCGGAGTATTACAGTTAGGAGAATCGAGCACGGCCAACAACCCCTACCAAATCATGGAGGTCAAGGGGTGAATGCTATTGAAGACGAGAATACCAGAAAAGCTAGAGAAAATGTGTCCAAAGTTCGATCACCGTTAAGGTGGGTTTTCCAATGTTTGTGTATGGCACGCCTCATTAACTGGGGATGGTGATTGTAGAAGAAGGTTAAGGCCTGTATTGTGAGTACCATCAATTGGGAGATCATGAGATTCAGGATTGTGAGGAGTTTCGTCAGTTGATACAAGCTACGATGGACAGCAAGGAAATTGAGTTTTTTGAAAGAAATGAAGGAAAGAAATAATTAGAAGCTTATGCATCGGAGAGTCAGGAGACCAAGTATAGTGCAAAGAGACCGCTTGTCCTTGGTCTCAAGCCAAGTGAGGCAAGCGCACCAAAGGTGGCTCCCAAATTATAACTGCTACCCCAAGATCTTTTCCTTTCAAGGACACAAAGATGGTTCCATGGAATTACGTGGCTAGCATTACAATACCGAGCTCCTCGAGTTCACAAGAAGGAGAGGATGTGGAAATGGGCATGAAGCCCTCTCAAGAAGGGTCGTTGGAACCAAATGCCGAAGAGGTAAAAGATGTGGGGCATCTCACGAGGAGTGGTCGATACTATGCTCCGGATGATATTCAATTGTCAAATCATAATCCTTAAGCAGCTCCAACCATCTACGTTGCCTAAGATTCAAATCCTTTTGAGTCATCAAGTATTTCAAGCTCTTGTGATCATTATACACAACACACTTCTCACCATAGAGATAATGCCTCTAAATTTCAGCGCAAACACAACTGCGGTAAGCTCAAGATCATGCGTAGAATAATTGCACTCGGGCACCTTCAACAGTCTAGATGCATAAGCCATAACTTTTCCTTCTTGCATCAACATACAACCCAAACCTACATATGATGCATCGCTATAAACAACAAACTCCTTACCCGACTCATGTTGAATGAAGATTGGAGCTTGCGTTAAGGCCTCCTTCAACATTTTAAAAGCTCGTTGTCTATCCCCCGTCCATTCAAAACGGATGTTCTTCTGCAACAACTTGGTTAAAGGAGCAGAAATCTTCAAAAACCCATCCACAAACCGACGGTAATAACCTGCCAACCCAAGAAAACTACGAACCTCCAACGTAAACTTAGGTGACTTCCAACCTATCACCACCTCAATCTTCTGTAGGTCAACCCGAATCTCTTCGGCTGACACAATGTGCCCAAGAAAGACAACCTCCCTAAGCCAAAAACTGCACTTGCTCAACTCAGCATACAACTGATTATCCAACAACGCCTGAAGAACAATCTGTAGGTGTCTATCATGATTCTCCTCGGTACGAGAGTACACAAGAATATCATCAATAAACACAACCACAAATTGGTCTAAAAACTCATGGAACACATGATTCATCATGTCCATAAACGCAGCAGGGCATTAGTCAAACCAAACGGCATCACCAAGAATTCGTAATGCCCTTACCTCTTACGAAAGGTAGTCTTAGGCACATCCACATCCTTCACCTTCAACTGATAATACCAAGACCTCAAATCAATCTTAGAAAATAGCGAAGCACCTCTAAATTGATCAAAAAATCATCAATCTGTGGCAAAGGATACTTATTCTTAATCGTCAACTTGTTCTGTTGCTGATAATCAATGCACATCCGCATCGTGACATCTTTCTTTTTTCACAAACAACACTAGCGCACCCCACGGCAAAACACTGGGCCTAATAAACCCTCGATCAAGAAACTCCTAAAGTTGCATCTTCAACTCCTTCGGCGCCATGCGATAGGGAGCATTAGACACTGGAGTTGTATTTGCATATAACTCAATGCCAAACTCTACCTCTCTATCCGGTGGCAAACCCGACAACTCCTTTGGAAAAATACCCGAAAACTCACATACCATAGGGGTATCCTGAACACACACCTCCTTCGACCCTAGATTCATAACATAGACCAAGAATGCCTAACACCCAGAATCCATCAAACGACTTGCTTCCATCACCGAAACAACATTGCGCAATAACTTAGCATTTTCACCCACAACAACCACTTCGCAATCATCAACAAGTTTCAAGGGATTCAAAATCAACTATAACCCTATGCTCGATCAACCAATCCATTCCCAAGATTACACCAAAACCGTGAATGGCAACTCCATCAAATCAACCGCAAACACATGACCTTGAACCGTCAAAGGATATCTCCTAAATAACCTTCTCGTAACAATCGTCTCACCAAAATAACTAGTTACACGCATACCCACATCCAAAACTTCTACAGGTATATCAAGAAAATGCACATGCTTACGCAAGATATATGAATGCATAGAACCAGAATCATCCAAAGAAAACAATGGTAGAGATTGCAATGTAAATGTACCTGCAATCACGTCGGTGTCATTACATCTCTCGCGATGTGCGTACACCTTCGCAAGACCACCACCCTCTGGTTGAATTGCAACATTATGAGTCACCATCCTCAGACCCTCGTCCTTAGTTTGAAATTGTCCATGGCCACGACCATGACCTCTCTATGGTGTAACCGTAAGTGCCCTAGCCTGTCCACCACACAACAACGGACAATCACGTCTCAAATGATCACTCGATCCACAACTCCAACAAGAGTTAGCAACAACATTCGCAGGAGCTTATCCCTCACGAGCCAAACGTGGAAAGTCTCACCTCATATGTTCACGCAACCCATAAACCTAATAGGTATTATGTGCCGCTCTAGCTTGGGTACCTTGACCCTACAGTCCTCGCCTAGCAGTACATCTACCTCGCCTCAACTCAGGGCGATACCTTTTATCACGATGCTTCTTCAACTAACCACCACTGGAACCAGAGTCCGTAACTCACTTGCTCGAGCCAGAACCTCCCACACAAGCTGATAAATCTAGGTTCTACTTAATATCCTTCACCGGTGTAACCAACACGTCAAAATTGGTGTAGTCAAAAGCCAACATGTATGTCTTAACATCATGTACCAATATGTAACGAAATCGGTTGTAACGATGCTGCTAGTTTGGTACCAATTTAGGAGCATACTGGCTCAACTGCACAAATTGTACCTCATACTCAGCCATAGACATATTTCCCTGAACCAAGGCCATGAACTCAGTTTTCTTTTCATCCAAGTATCTAACTCCCAGATACTTCTTCTTAAAGACAGCTCGAAAGAACTCTTAACTCACATCACCAGGTTCCAAGCCCGCAGTCACAGTTGTCCACCAACTATACGTGTCTCCTTGCAGCAGAGAGACAACACATCTCATCTTACGGGCATCATTGCATCCCATTTGTACCAAAATCTGATTTGTACCGGCCATCCACTCTATGGGTGCCAACCCTCTATACTCAACTCCTTTCAAACTATAGAGGTACTCTAACGGCAACTTCGTCTGCCCAACAGCTGGTGCAGGCACATGCGCTCCTGTAATAACATCTTGAAAAGCCTCAGTCATCACTTGTATCAAAGGCGCCATATCACCCAACACTGGCCCAACTGGCGCAAGTGGTACTTGCTCCATTCCTACATGTGGATTAGGCGAAGGGAGTGGCAAACCCCCCAAGAGGTATAACATTCTCCTCATTCCCTTACCCAAGGGCAATAGCATTCGCACCAGACCTTAATTCTCTCCTCGGTCCCATTGTGCTAATAAATTTAAGGCGTGATAATTACACCAAAACAAAAACAATCAGGCCAGCTTCAACCAGACCTTAATTACACCAACGAACATATAAACAATCACCGTGCATAGCAAACAACGGTAATCAATAAATAACAACATCCCGATAATCATAAGCTCATTCCACTTATCACAAACCTAGCTTTGATACCACCAAATATAACTCCCTATACCCGGCCTAGACGCCAGACCGAATCGAGCGAGCTACATTGGGTTTTGCTGAAACAAAACCCGAAATGATCAACTAAACTTAGGTCTTTTTTCTTTTTATCTTATCTAGATGCAATATTATAACTTAAGGTATGCATGCTGGCAGCGGGTGAAATCTTAACTAAACTAGGTGTCGATTAGACATCTAATTGCATAAATTACAATTTAGGGACTAACTTGCAAATCTGGAAAGTTACGAGGATTTAATTAAACTTTGAGTTTCCAAACCTCAATTAATCAGATTACACGCTTGCTTACCACATCTCAGCTCAAAACGATAATCCAAACTCATCCAATTGCATTCAAGAATATCATGGACCAAAATGAAAAAATTAGAAACTTCATGAATCAGATTAACTGAATTAACGGCAGTCTGTATCAGTACGCGGGGTACCCGTACCAATATGGGGCTTCATATCAACAGGGCGTACCAGTACGAGTCTAAAGCGTATAAGTACGTGGGCTCGATTGCAAAAAGTGAATTTCCAGTAGCTAAAACCCGTACCGATATGGCTCTTGGTGTACCGATCCCAAGCCATTTTCCCAACTTACCTGTACCGATACGAGGCCCATGCATTAACAACTATACCCCATACTTACATGAATCATTTTCCAAATGCATTCATCATCAATATATGATCAAAATCAGTATAAACCATGCTCAAAACATGCTTCAACAGTATGTACCATGTAATTCAAAAACAAGTGCATAAAATCAATTTCGCCAAAGCACGACCGAGGGAGAAATTTCTTCATACTTACTTTCGAGTTTGAACCAGTGTTTCAAGCTTAATTTAAACTCCCAAAATAACCTTTAAACCATTTCAAAGCTGAAATCCACGTTCTCACTCACCGACTTCGCAAAACCTCGTTTGTCGATACGAACTACTCCTCTAAAGCTTCCGAAACGGGGCCACAAGCTTGAGGATCAACTTCCCCTAATTTAACCACACAAAAACAGAGTATTTGATAAGTGTTCAAAAGTAGTATTTTTATTACCCTTTTTACTCATATTATTCTTAGACTTAAGCTCATATTAGTTGCATAATTAGCCATTCATGCATTAATCCATGTTTCCTTCCATCGTAGAGCTTGATTACATAACTTGGTAGTTTTTGTGGGAAAAGATGATGCTTTGGTGTGTTTTGTGTGTATGTACAGGATCACTTGCCAAAGCAAGACTAGAGCTAGTTGCCAGGGCAATTGTCGACAAAGAATAAGGTGATATGGTAGTCGAAATTGATAACTAGACAAGCCCAAGATGACGTGGAGCAAAGCTAAATCCCAAAGGAATTTGATTTCCATGAAGAGATTAAAGAAGAATTAAATTCCAAGAAGATAGGAGAAGTTCTAGTAGGAATATAATTATAATAAAGAATTATATTCTTTAAAGATAATTTAATTCCAACTTAACTTCCTCCTCAAAGAAGGACTTTGACCTAGCCCTATAAATAAGAGGCCATATCGTCAACTTCCAAGAAGAGCAAGAGAGGGGAATTTCGACAACTCCAAGGGGAGCAAGAGAGGGGAATTTCGACAACTCCAAGGAGAGCAAGAGGAGAGAATTTTCGACAAGCATCTAGGGCAAGGAGGACTTCGACAAGCTTCCTTCTTCATCTTTTTCTTTCTTGTTCGATTGGGTTCATGCTAGAGATTATTTATCTTGTGTTTCTTTGGAACCTAGCCATGAACTAAATCTATTTGGCTATGGTTATTGTGTTTTGTGGTTGTGAGAAACTATTGGATTTTGTTTAGGTAATAAGAGTTTGCACTTTTCTATTCAAGGTTTATTCATTCTTGGTTCTTATTCTTGTTTGCTAGTGAATTGGGAGATGATCTCGTAACTTCATCTATTTATCTAATATCGGGAGAGTTAGATTCAAGAAACGAATGAATATGATCGTTATTCAATCTATTGATGGTGAAGATTAATCCGGCTTAGGAATAAGTTAAGGATTTCAACGGCTAAGAGGAGCGCAAGATTGGTTGTTGTTCACCCTTGATTCACGCAGAGATGTATTATCAAGGCATGCACAAGTAGCTAGAGTTTCAACTTAGGGATAAGAAGAAACCATTGAAGAATGCTCTGCCGAACCTTGAAGGTTGCTGCCCATACGCCCAAGTAGTTGCCCAACTAGTCGCCCAGGCAACCATCAATTAGTTGCCAAGGCAACCCCGTTGTGCAAGTTGCCACGGCAACTGAGTTGCCCTTGCACTCTTTTACCAAGACGATCCAATCGGCTATCACACCTCAACTCATGATAACCTGGCCTATCTCTCTCATTTGTTCTCATCTTTTCTTTTACGTTACTGCTTTCTAGTTTAGTTATTAGTTAAACTCCTATAATCCTTTATTTGTGTCTTTACTTTTTACAGTGCAAGAGACTAGATTCTTGAAGTGGCATCAATCCCTGTAGAGACGATATCTTTTATACTATAACTTACAACGTGTATACTTGCACAATTGCGCAGCACTTATTACGCGCAACAGTATTCAATGCATCAAAATACATTCATAAACCTAGCAACAAAAATTCATAACAATCCTCCTCAAACTCAAACCGAAACCCCTCCACAACAACTGAAAACAACATCAAACACCTTCCAAACTTAACCCAGCCAAAACCTAAAGGTTTAATCCATATATTCAATTAACATCCAAAAACAACCTAACAATATCTTTATACTTCCAGCATTCACTAAAAAACCAAAACTCGCCAAAAACACAACACTAGCAACCTAAGAAATTAGAGATTCACTTAGTTTCGAGATTCCAGTGTTAAAATCAATTTATTAACATTATAAAACATCAAAATCATGATTATAACCAATCAAGAACTTAGCAAAATAGATCCGAAATGAAAATCACTTAATCTCATCAATTAAACCTTGATTTAACCAATTTCCATAATTAAATCATAAAAACTTATTCGAAACATTAAACAATGATCAAATACTTGGGAATTTCAATAAAGAACCATTCATTAGAGGAAAAGAACAAACTGATAAGTGTTCAAAAGTACTATTTTCTTACCCTTTTTACTCATATTATTGTTAGACTTTGGCTCATATTAGTTACATAATTAGTCATTCATGCATTAATCCATGTTTCCCTCCATCGTTGAGCTTGATTGCACAACTTGGTTGTTTTTGTGGGAAAAGATGCTGCTTTGGTGTGTTTTGTGTGTATGTGCAGAATCACTTGCCAAAGCAAGGCTAAAGCCAGTTGCCAGGGCAATTGTCGACAAAGAATAAGGTGATATGGTAGTCGAAATTGATGACGTGGAGCAAAGCTAAATCCCAAAGGAGTTTGATTTCCATGAAGAGGGTAAAGAAGAATTAAATCCCAAGAAGATAGGATAAGTTCTAGAAGGAATATAATTATAATAAAGAATTATACTCTTTAAAGATAATTTAATTCCAACTTAACTTTCTCCTCAAAGAAGGACTTTTACCTAGCCCTATAAATTAGAGGCCATACCGTCAACTCCAAAGGGAGAGAGAAGAGAGGAATTTCGACAACCCCAATTGGGAGAGAAGAGAGAATTTTCGACAACATCAAGGGCAAGGAGGATTTCGACAAAGCTCCATCCATTCTTCATATTTTTCTTTCTTGTTCAATTAGGTTCATGCTAGGGATTCTTTATCTTGTGTTTCTTTGGAACCTAGCCATGAACTAAATCTATTTGGCTAAGGTTATTGTGTCTTGTGGTTGTGAGAAACTATTGGATTTTGTTTAGGTAATAAGAGTTTGCACTTTTCTATTCAAGGTTTATTCATTCTTGGTTCTTATTCTTGTTTGCGAGTGAATTGGGAGATGATCTCGTAACTTCATCTATTTATCTAATATTGGGAGAGTTAGATTCAAGAAACGAATGAATATGATCTTTATTCAATCTATTGATGGTGAAGATTAATCCGGCTTAGGAATAAGTTAAGGATTTCAACGGCTAAGAAGAACGCAAGATTGGTTGTTGTTCACCCTTGATTCACGCAGGGATGTATTATCAAGGCATGCACAAGTAGCTAGAGTTTCGACTTAGGGATAAGAAGAAACCATTGAAGAACGCTCTGTCGAACCTTGAAGGTTGTTGCCCAGACGCCCAAGTAGTTGCCCAACTAGTCGCCCAGGCAACCATCGATTAGTTGCCAAGGCAACCCCGTTGTGCAAGTTGCACGGCAACTGAGTTGCCCTTGCACTCTTTTACCAAGACGATCCAATCGGCTATCACACCTCAACTCACGATAACCTGGCCTATCTCTCTCATTTGATCTCATCTATTCTTTTACTTTATTTCTTTCTAGTTTAGTTATTAGTTAAACTCTGATAATCTTCTACTTGTGTTTTTACTTTTTACAGTGCAAGAGATTAGATTCTTGAAGTGGTGCCAATCCCTGTGGAGATGATATCTTTTATACTATAACTTGCGACGTGTATACTTGCACAATTGCATAGCAATTATTACGCGCAACAAGTTTTTGGCGCCGTTGTCGGGGATTGGCAATAACGACTTTGCTTTTATTTTCTTGCACTTTTTATTTTTCTTGTTTAAAATTCAAAGGGCTAACAAACTTTGGTTTTGCATTGGTATATGACCAGGGTGAGACCGATTATACCGGAATATCCCTTTGATCCAGAAATCGAACGAACCTTACAAAGACTTAGACAAAGGTTAGGAGTACCAATGGCTAATCAAGACGGCAATATGAATCAAGATGTTCCAGCAGGAGGAAGAGTGATTCTTGCACGAAACAGAACTATTCGAGACTATCTTGAAGAAGATCTTGATAGATTAATCCATGAGTTATCGCACCTGAAATTGAAGCCGACCACTTTGAGTTGAAACCGGTGATGTTTAATATGATCAACACAATTGGTCAATTTGGCGGCTCAGCAACTGAAGATGCACAACAACATCTTAAATCTTTCCTCGAGATTTGCAACTCGTTCAAAATACACGGAGTCACCCCCGATGTTTTACGATTAAGATTATTCCCCTATTCACTGAAGGATAGGGCAAAAGCATGGTTGAATAGCATTCCTGCCGGATCAATAGGATCTTGGAACGATCTTTGTCATGATTTCCTTGCTCGGTTTAATCCTACAAATTTGACTGATAAGCTTCATAACGACATTACTTTTTTCGGCGGGCAAATGATGAATCCATGTACGAGGCTTGGGAGCGATATAGAGAACTTCTACACAAATGCCCCCTACACGGATTCCCAGTGTAGACACAAGTAACAATGTTTTACAACACCATGAATACACCAACAAGGATGATGCTAGATGCCTCGGCAAACGACATACTCCTAGATAAGTCGTCGGAGGAAGCAATGCAAATTCTAAACAGGCTTGCCAATAATGATTATCAATTCCCCTCTACTAGAAGAGGAGAAGTTAGACGCCAAGCCACAATACATGAACTAGGATCATCAGACTCAATTTCGGCACAATTGGCCACTTTAACCAAGATGGTCCAGAAAATGCAGAAGCCAAACAACACACATGAGGTCAAGGTAATGGATTCTTTTTGTGAGTTATGTGGTGGTAACCATAATTCCTCTGAATGTATACAGAATCCGGAATCCAGCTTCTATATGGGGAATTACAACCGGAACAACAATGTGATGTCCAACAAATACAATCCAGCTTGGAAGAAGCACCCAAATTTTTCATGGAGTAATCCTAACAATGCTCTAAACCATAACAATCAGAATGCACAAGCATCGGGATTCTAGCAGAATATGCCACGGCAACAGTTGCCGTAGCAACAACGACAACATCTAGTTCTTTGGAAAATTCTTTCAATGCTTTTATGTTGAAAACTGAATCTTATATGGATGAAAATAGTAACTTCATAAAAAGAACTGATGCTTTTATTAACAGGACCGATATGAGATTGCAAAACCAAGAGGCGGTAATCAAATCATTGGAAAATCAAGTCGGACAATTTGCTCAAAACCTGAATACTAGACCGCAAGGAGGTTTACCTAGTGATACTAAAGTCGCAAGAGGAACTAGCCATGAGCAATGTAAGGCGATCACCACTAGAAGTGGCCAACAACTTAAAGAGGCTCAAGCCCGCTCATCAAACAAAACTCCACAAAAAGATCAAGACGAACCCAGCGGCAAAGCCTCAGATATTGAACCAGGAATTGCCGTGGCAACCGGCAATAAGCATGCCTTGGCAACCAACGATAAGCATGCCTCGGCAACCGGCAATAAGCATGCCTTGGAAACCGACGATAGGCATGCCATGGCAACCCCAGTTGATGATGCCTCAGCAACTCTAGATGTCCCAGCAATGCCATCAATCAGATTCCAGACCAATGAAAGGATCGAAGATATCTGACTTCCACCACCATTCCCATAAAGGTTGAAGCGACAAAAGCAAGAATATCAATTCAAGAAGTTTCTTGATATCCTCAAGCAAGTCCACATCAACTTGCCATTGGTTGAAGCAATTGAACAAATCCGAACTATGCCAAGTTCCTTAAAGACATTGTGTCCAAGAGAACAAGGCTAGGAGAATTTGAAACAGTTGCCGCAACAGAGGGATGCATGGCCATGTTGCATAATTGTATGCCACCCAAGTTGAAAGATCCCGGAAGTTTCACAATACCCTGTTCCATTGGAAACCACTATGTCGGGAAAGCATTATGTGACCTTGGGGCTAGCATAAACTTGATGCCTCCATAAACTAGGAATCGGGAAGGCAAGACCTACAACAGTTATGCTACAGCTAGCCGACAGATCCTATGTGCATCCAGAGGGAAAAATCGAAGACATACTGGTAAAAGTTGATAAATTTATTTTTCCCGCTGACTTTATTGTTTTGGATTGTGAAGCAGATGAGCATGCACCTATCATTCTCAGGAGACCATTCCTAGCAACAGGGAGAACCTTGACCGATGTTGAAAAGGGAAAACTCACAATGAGTGTGAATGACAAGCAAGTTAAAATAAATTTGTTCCAAACACTAAGGCATGCCAATGATCCAGAAGAATGCCAACTTCTTCATGCCACGACAGAGTTTAACTTCGACGAGGAATTTAGTTGCCTCGGCAACTACATTGCCAATCAAGAGGAACCTGAGAAGTATGAAGAACCGGTCGATGAGGAACAACAAGAAGAGGCAAATTGGCTAGTCAATCGACCAGGTACATACTTTGAACCACTGGATTACTCAAGTAAGGAAGGTAAGCTCGAAAAGCCCTCTATTGAACAACAACCGATTCTTGAGTTGAAACAGTTGCCAGAGCAACTAAAATATCCATACTTAGGAATCGATAATACATTGCCTGTAATTATTTCTTCTAAGATACAGCCTGAGTAGGAAAAGAAGTTGATCAAAATGTTGATGCTACACAAGAAGGCAATAGGGTGGACAATTGCCGACTTGAAGGGAATTAGCCTGGCAGTGTGCATGCACAAGATTTTGTTGGAAGATGATCACAAACCTTCAATTGAGGCCCAGAGGAGACTGAACCATGCCATGAAAGGGGTTGTAATGAAAGAAATCATCAAGTGGCTTGACGCCGGCATTGTATACCCTATCTCTGATAGTACATGGGTAAGTCCAGTACAATGTATACCGAAAAGGGGAGGTATAACGGTGGTAAGTAATGAAAACAATGAACTCATTCCAACCAGGACTGTGACCGGTTGGAGGGTTTGTATGGATTATCGAAAGCTAAACAAAGCCACTAGGAAAGATCACTTCCCATTACCCTTTATTGACCAAATGCTAGACCGTCTTGTAGGTAAACCATTTTATTGTTTTCTTGATGGTTATTCAGGTTACAATCAAATTGCCATAGCACCAAAAGATCGAGAAAAGACAACCTTCACATGCCCATACGGTATTTATGCTTTCCGGAGGATGCCGTTCAGATTGTGTAATGCCCCGGTAACCTTCCAAAGATGCATGATGGCACTCTTTTCAGACATGGTCGAAGACTTCCTTGAGATCTTCATGGATGATTTTTCCGTTTTTGGTAATGACTTTGACAGTTGCCTCGGCAATTTAGAGAATGTGTTGGCAAGATGTGAAGAAACTTATTTAGTCCTCAATTGGGAGAAGTGCCATTTTATGGTATATGAAGGAATAGTGCTTGGCCACAAGATTTCATCCAAGAGAATTGAAGTAGACAAATCCAAGGTGGACGTAATCGAGAGATTACCCCCACCAAGTTCGGTTAAAGGAATCTGAAGCTTTCTTGGACATGCAGGTTTTTACAGGAGGTCCATTCATAATTTTTCTAAAACCACTAAACCCTTGTGCAATTTGCTTGAATAGGATAAAGTCTTCGATTTTGATGATTCTTGTGCCCAAGCATTCAAAACCCTAAAGGAAAAGGTTGCCTCGGCACCCATTGTCGTTCCACCAGATTGGGCGCTACCTTTTGAGCTCATGTGTGATGCCAGCGATTTTGCGGTAGGAGCAGTCCTAGGCCAACGCACAGGTAAGACCTTCCATGTGATATACTACGCTAGTAAAACTCTTAATAGTGCTCAAGTGAATTACACAACAACGGAGAAAGAGTTACTAGCTGTAGTTTTCGCATTTGACAAGTTCTGATCCTATTTTATTGGTACAAAGGTAATTGTTCATACGGACCATTCGGCAATCAAATATCTATTTGCTAAAAAGGATGACAAAACCTCGTTTGATTCGTTGGATATTTCTTTTACAAGAATTGGATATTGAAATTAAGGACAGGAAAAGAACAGAAAATCAAGTGGCCTATCACTTATCACGTTTAGAACACAATAGGGAGGAGGACGCGAATCTAGAGATATGCGATGCATTCCTGGATGAGCAACTTTTAGTTACCTTGGCAACCATGGACGCGCACGCCTCAGCAACTCTCGATGTCGCGGCAACCATGGATGTGCATGCCTCGGCAACCATGGACGCGCACGCTTCGGCAACTCTCAACGCCGTAGCAGCCCTTAACGCGCACGCCTCGGCAACTCTCGATGCCGCAGCAACCCTTGACGCGCACGCCTCGGCAACCCTAAACGTGCACGCCTCGGTAATTTTGGAAGCAGTCGCCACGGCAGCACATGCCTCAGCAATACCCTGGTACGCAGATTTAGTTAATTTCCTTGTTTGTGGTATTTTACCTTATGGTCTTACTCACCAAGGGAAGAAGCGGTTCCGCCATGATGCTAAGCATTACTTTTGGGACGAGCCTCTTTTGTTTAAACAATATGCAGATCAAGTTATACGCCGATGTGTCCCTAAAGAGGAGCAGCAGAATGTAATCCGGCAATGCCATTCTTTACCCTATGGAGGACATTTTGGAGGAACTCGTACCACGGCCAAAGTTTTGCAATCCGATTTGTATTGGCCAACATTGTACAAAGATGCCCAAGACTTTTACAAGCAATGTGATCGTTGCCAGAGGACGGGCAATATCTCTAGACGACATGAGATGCCACTCCAAAACATCATCGAGGTGGAATTGTTCGATGTGTGGGGGATCGATTTTATGGGACCTTTCCCATCTTTATTAGGCAACCTCTACATTCTACTTGCCATCGACTACGTGTCTAAATGGGTTGAGGCAGCTGCAGTTCCCAACAACGATTCCAAGACCGTGCAACGATTCTTGCAGAAAAACATATTTACACGGTTTGGGATGCCGAGAGCAATTATCAGTGACGAAGGCAAGCATTTTGACAACAGACTTATTGCCAAGATGTTGCAACGCTTCGGCGTATCACACAAGATTGCCACGGCATATCACCCACAAACCAATGGGCAAGCAGAAATTTCCAACCGGGAATTGAAAGGTATACTCGAGAAAGTTGTAAATCCCTCTAGGAATGATTGGTCATTAAGACTAGATGACGCGCTTTGGGCATATCGCACTGCATTCAAAACACCCTTAGGTATGTCCCCCTTCCGACTTGTCTATGGAAAAACATGCCATCTACCGGTGGAAATCGAACACAAGGCATATTGGGCAATCAAGACCGTGAATATGAATTGGGAAAGTGCCGGACAAAAGCGTTTGTTGGACCTCAACGAGATAGAAGAATTCCGTGCACTCGCCTATAACAATGCACGAATCTACAAGGAGAAAATAAAGCAATGGCATGATAAGAAACTATTGCCGCGGCAATTCACGCCAGGGCAACTAGTTCTCTTATTCAATTCTCGGCTAAAACATTTCCCGGGAAAGCTGAAATCAAGATGGTCGGGACCATTCGAAGTTGTCAAACCATTCTCCCATGGTGTCATGATAATCAAGTCCATCACTGACGAACATGAATTCAAAGTGAATGGACAAAGATTGAAGCACTACAACGGTGCCCATGTGGAACGTAACAAAGAAGTGGTCACCTTAGGAGATGCATGAGCATGCTCTCCTTTCGACATTTTATTTTTATTTTTTATTTTTTTATTTTTTATTTTTATTTCTATTTTTATTTTATTTTAAATTTTATTTTCAAACTAATTAAATTTTATTTTTATTTTATTATTGTCGATTATTTGTTTTGTTTTAGGATAGATTTATTTTCTTTAAGATTAAAACTACATCTTTCTTTCATATTTATCTTTTTAAGTTTAAGAATTTCTTTATACATCTTTATTTATTTTCTTTTATTCGTTTATCTTTAATTTTAATCCTTATTTGATTTGTCTTTGAATTGTAGGAAAAGAGTTCAAGATAAAGATGAATTTTGATTCAAGAAGGAAAACATCTTCAACAAGAAAATTAATGGATTGAATCTAAGGCTTATATAAAGCCTCCAACTTACCCTAAATAAACCCCCTAGCCCTCACCCTTCCCCTAAACCAAAACCCTCTTTTTCTTCTTTCTAAAATTAATCCAACCCACCATATTTACTACCTATCTTTTCTATATAACCCATCACCCTTAACTTCTAAGAAACCTATTCCTACTTTTCATCTTGCAACTCTTTAGTTTCTTTTATTTTCTTTTCTTTGTTTTTACAAAACTCACAACCAAGATCATCCATGGCATCCAAAATTAAACTTTTGGTTCATCCAAGTTCCTCCAAAGAACCAAGATACAAGAAGTTTGCTACACCGGTGGTTCAAGAAAGATTTCACTCCAAGTTTGAAAGCCGGAAGATTTACGAATAACAAGGCTTTGAATACTCCAACTCTCATCAAGATTTCAGCCTTGAACCATTCATCTTCGAGAGGATTGCACATCAAAAGTGTCAAATCTTTTGCCATCAATCGGAACCGGGTAACATCTCATGGGTAAGAGAATTCTATGCTCACTCACCTAACCCAGATAATCCATATGTTTTTGTTCGTGACAAAGCCATACTCATAAGCCTCGAAAACATCAACACCTTTTACAGACTTTACTTGAGAAGGACGAGCATCAAGCCTTTGTTGATCAAATCACGCCCAAGCAACTCGACAAGGTGCTTCAAGAACTCACTCAACCGGGAACTCATTGGAACGCCGGTAAATACAAGGGCACGGTAAATCGCCTTCGGCTTAAACCCGAGGCAAAACTATGGAATAAGTTTGTTAAAACTTCTTTAATGCCCACCACACATAATACTATCGTTGATATACCACGTCTTTTGCTCATACATTCTATTTTGCATAATCGCATCATTAACATTGGAAAAATTATTTGTGATGAGATTTTTGTATGTAGCTCAAAAGATAAGGGTTCTCTTTTCTTCCCTTGCTTAATTTCTAATCTTTGCAAGGATATGCATGTCCCAAGTGAGTCCACCGATGAAAAGGCCCTACCAAAGTCTGGTTGGAATCAAGCACAAACACGAAAGCTAATGGGAGAGGCACCGGAAAAATCCTCAAGGCCTCCAATTGTCGTAGCAACTCATGCCGCCCCGGCAATCCCTAATGCCCAAGCACATAACGCCCGGGCAACTCGGCCATTAACCCCGGGACACTTTGAAGCACTCTTGCAACCATTGGCGAGCCACCTAAGGCAAATTGAAGACCGACAACTAATGTTCATGCAGTACATGAAGGAGCACAACAATGCCATCACCCAAGTCATCCTAGAAAAGTACCTGGACAGCTGCGTGCCGTTCCCAATCTTTCCTGCAGAGATCTTTGCCCCGGCAACCAATGAAGCAGTCGCCATGGCAACCGCAACAGAAGATGCCACAGCAACCAAAGCTAAAGACATCCCGGCAACCACTGCAAAAGCCAAAGGTAAAGCACCTATGCCCGAATCAACTCATACGGAATCATTGTCTAATTTTTCAGATTCGGACGAGTCCTCCATTGCACCAACAAAGACCGCACCAATTGAATCCTCCAAGCGAAAAGCCAATGACATTGATGAAGAGGACGATGAGGACAACCATGTACGAGGATCGATTCCACCATCGGCAACAAGGAAACAACCATCGCGTTCAAGCAAGAGAATCAAGAGACCGAACAAAAGGAAACTAATCATCCACGACGACGAACTCTCGGAGTAAGTCCTCGTTTGCATTTTATTTTTCATTATTTTTATTTTTCGTTAATGCATGCATTGAGGACAATGCCTCACTCGAGTTTGGGGGGATTGTTATTAGTAGTTACCATGTTTAGTTGCATTCATCTTAAGTATTGCATTTAGGATACATAAATTGCTTGTCATGCCTTTAGTTGGAACAAGAATTGCCTAGATTTGATGAATATCCGATGATGACTTTTCCAACGCACTTAATTGATAGAATTTTTATCTAGGATAACCATGGAAAAACTTAGAATTTTACTATGATGCTAAATTTAATGAAACATTGTTGTGGTTTGATTGATTTAAGGAATTCTAGTGAACTTAAGTTTATAATTAAACAAATTGGGGGATTAGAATAAAAATTGGATGAATGCTAGAGGTGTCCGAAATTGGATCTAGCATATGCTAAAAAAATGGATCGCTAGAGGTGCCCGAAACCGGCTCTAGTATGTGCTAAAAATTGATCGCTAGAGATGCCCGAAACCGGCTCTAGTCGAATAAACTAATTAACTTAAGGAAACTGAAAACAAAACACTAGAGGTGCCCGAAACCGGCTCTAGCTAAAACATGTTAAAAAGAACCCAATAAAGTAATTTAAAAACCTCTTATTTGCATAGAATCCGAAAAATCAACTTGCACACACTCACAAGCATTATAGTTTGATTCTGAGTAACTCCTAAGTTTTCTGAAAAATGAAAAGCCAATCATACTTTGTGCCCCGGTTATGAGAATTGAAATCAAGTTCAAAGCTAAGTTTGTGAAAATTGAAGTCTTGGCAGGTAATTATTAGTTTGCATTGCATGAGGACAAGCAATAGTTTGAGTTTGGGGTGTGATAAGTGTTCAAAAGTACTATTTTTCTTACCCTTTTTACTCATATTATTGTTATACTTGGGCTCATATTAGTTACATAATTAGTCATTCATGCATCAATCCATGTTTCCCTCCATCGTTGAGCTTGATTGCATAACTTGGTTGTTTTGTGGGAAAATATGTTGCTTTGGTGTATTTTGTGTGTATGTGCATAATCACTTGCCAAAGCAAGGCTAGAGCCAGTTGCCAAGGCAATTGTCGACAAAGAATAAGGTGATATGGTAGTCGAAATTGATGACTAGACAAGCCCAAGATGATGTGGAGTAAAGCTAAATCCCAAAGGAGTTTGATTTTCATGAAGAGGGTAAAGAAGAATTAAATCCCAAGAAGAAAGGAGAAGTTCTAGAAGGAATATAATTATAATAAAGAATTATATTCTTTAAAGATAATTTAATTTCAACTTAACTTCCTCCTCAAAGAAGGACTTTGACCTAGCCCTATAAATTAGAGGCCATGCCGTCAACTCCAAAGGGAGAGAAATGAGAGGAATTTCGACAACTCAAATTAGGAGAGAAGAGAGAATTTTTGACAACATCAAGGGCAAAGAGGATTTCGACAAAGATCCATCCATTTTTCATCTTTTTTCTTTCATGTTCAATTAGGTTCATGCCAGGGATTCTTCATCTTGTGTTTCTTTGGAACCTAGCCATGAACTAAATCTATTTGGCTAAGGTTATTGTGTCTTGTGGTTGTGAGAAACTATTGGATTTTGTTTAGGTAATAAGAGTTTGCACTTTTCTATTCAAGGTTTATTCATTCTTGGTTCTTATTCTTGTTTGCGAGTGAATTGGGAGAATATCTCGTAACTTCATCTATTTATCTAATATCGGGAGAGTTAGATTCAAGAAATGAATGAATATGATCTTTATTCAATCTATTGATGGTGAAGATTAATCCGGGTTAGGAATAAGTTAAGGATTTCAACGGCTAAGAAGAGCGCAAGATTGGTTGTTGTTCACCCTTGATTCACGCAGGGATGTATTATTAAGGCATGACAAGTAGCTAGAGTTTCAACTTAGGGATAAGAAGAAACGATTGAAGAACGCTCTGTCGAACCTTGAAGGTTGCTGCCCAGACGCCCAGTAGTTGCCCAACTAGTCGCCCAGGCAACCATCGATTAGTTGTCATGGTAACCCCGTTGTGCAAGTTGCCAGGACAACTGAGTTGCCCTTGCACTCTTTTACCAAGACGATCCAATCGGCTATCACACCTCAACTCACGATAACCTGGCCTATCTCTCTCATTTGATCTCATCTATTCTTTTGCTTTATTGCTTTCTAGTTTAGTTATTAGTTAAACTCCTATAACCTTTTACTTGTGTTTTTACTTTTTACAGTGCAAGAGATTAGATTCTTGAAGTGGCACCAATCCCTGTGGAGATAATATCTTTTATACTATAACTTGCGACGTGTATACTTGCACAATTGCGTAGCACTTATTACGCGCAACACAAACCTTACCTCTAATGAGTGAATTTCCTCTCAATTGGATGTTTTACTCTTGAAAAACAAAAGAAAACAATGAGATTTTGAAAAATAAGATTGAAGAATCCATTAGAAATCAAAGGTTTAAGAAATTATAAACATTGCCTCAAATTTTTGATGCAAAAATAGTGTTTAGCTGAAGAGAAGTTGAGAGAAAAAAGTTACATCAAAAGTTGTTTTAGGAAAATAACCACCTTCCTTAATTAAATCTCCTTTAAAACTCATTAAAAATAATCTCAATTAAGAGAAAAATCATATTAAAATATTAGGTAAAATAGCTCCTTAAGGATTCTAAGATTTGACCCTTTTTTTCAAAATAGTCACTAAAAACAGTTTTCATTCTTTACATTTTGGTTACTAGCCAAAATGTCCAATTTCCAAATTTCATTTTCCAAAATTGACTTTACCAAAAATTTCCATATGTCAAATAAGGATTTTTAGATATTTTGCCATATATTTATCACACCAAAAATATTTATTCTGATTTTAATCCTGAATTTGACTCAAATCTCTAATCTCAGTCCATTAGACCGTCTAATCAGCCTAGAAACTCCTAGGCCCAAAACTGGGGCGTTACATAACTTATTCTATAGAACTCAAAAGATTACTGAAGAAAAAAATCATTCCATAACAACGTACGATCCACAAAGAACAAGATATTAAACAGTCGTTGCATCCAGAACAGAACAATTTTTCTCGTAGTGACTCCCTCAATGAGACTCTAACTCTGATGGCATCCCATATCTAAAACATTGCTTTCTTGGTGCAAGACTTCTAAACACAAACGACGTCTCAACACACCTCAATCACTTACCTTAAACTAGGCATGATAACTCATATTAGCAACTAAAGCAACCCTCATTAACTCGGTTCACGCAAGGATCTTACACTTTAAACTATCACGTGTTCGAAAAACACGTCATCTATACCATCACTTGGATCTTCCATCGCATGCAATCCCACCAAGGGATAAGGTTCCATCACGAACCTCAAATCTCACGCCAAAAGGTGACGTGTACACACTACAGTGTCGTACAACCCAACCCATAAATGAACCAAGCAAACTTTCTACCTAGATCTCACCCTTGTCGAAAATATCAAACGGTACCCATCAAGGATTATATCATTACTCAACTTAATCCCATCAAAACTATGCATTCACCGATCCTTTACAAGATCCTCGGTTATCTATGTAATTTCCACCGATGAATATTGAAGCATTACCACAACACTAAGAAACTGAATGTTTGACTCCCAACTAATGGCAAGTCAAACACTTACCACTATCTCAACACACGGCTCAACATTGTTTCTCAAAACACGCAGAGAAAGCTTAGCACAATCTATCGTTCTCAAAATTCACCATATATTGACCATTGTACTATATAGGAATAATCTTTTGCCTTGATATATCCTTCTCTAAAACATCCACAACAATATCTCAAAGTCCATCAAGAACCACCGAACCCAAATTCGATGACAACATCGTATCCTTTTTATTACAATAAGATGTTACTTCTCATGGCTTACAAAGTAAATCAAAACATGCGGGTAGCGGTATTGACCAATCAGTACAGACACCAGATGAATCAAGTATCTATACCGCACTGAGCTAGCGGCGATACTCTCTTACACGACCATCACTTGCAATCCTTGGTCACCCCACATGGCAGCATGATACTCTGATCTGAACCAACTTGGTACAATCCATCACTTAACAAGATCACTTTACTTAGGTGGTGATCGATCACACGACCAATAGTTCTCAATTACTTCAACTCAAGTTGTTGTCCAAATTTCAAATCCCTTAAGATCAATTACCTAAAATTCACATTGTTGGGGTAGGCACACCCTTCCCTCTTCTTACACAAAATGCAGCCCCGACAAAATAATAAAACATCCTCGAAGATCTTGAAACCTTACTCGACTTTAATCGATTCAACATTGTTGTCACAACAAAACGGTCTCACGCAGCTCGAATTTCCACCAATTTTCCTTAGCTTGCCCTAAGGAAACTGTGATACAAATCAAAAGCATTTACGAAGTCTCAAACCCTTACCTCCTTAACTGATTAGACAACAACCAACCTTTCCCACACACACACAAGGTCATCCTTACTGAAACATTTCAAACATCACTGTAGACATTAACGTTACCACGATACTCCCTAAGGAGAGAAATCCCTATTCCAAAATTCATTTTGAAACTACAAGTCTCTAACACTTTAACCATAATCACCTCTTTCTCAAACCAATCTCAGAAAACATACGAGTACTTCACAATCGATTAAACGAGTCATCCACCATAGGCGACAAGTAACGGTCTTCATTGTAATACCCTAATTTTGTCCGGGTATATCTATATAAATATATATACTATATTACTCTATAACTAAAACTAAATAAATATAATATTAGAAAATAAAGTCCCTTTTACAACCTTCAAATAGTCCAAATTAGATATATATAAAAGTCCATTTACATCATAATTCTTCCCTACAAATCTGGAGAGGCCCATTTACAAAATTATAAGCCCAAAATATATAATATTCTCGTGCCCATCTACACTAAGCCGGTCAAAGAAACACAAAGGGCCCACTTGTGTTTCTTTTTCCCACCTAACAATGCCACGTGTCAAAACGGTATTGATCATAATGCCCTTCACAAGGATCGGCTGCCTCAGCTAATGTCACCCTCTGACCAGTATAAATACCTACGAAGAGAGAGAAAAAATAGTTAGTAGCTAATCATTAATACATCATTAAAGGCAGTAATAATTGAGAGAGAAGAATGATTCGAAAGGTCACCAGAAAGAGGGAAAAGTCGCTTGGAGATGATTGGAGTAGCTTCAACACCACTGGAAGTTCACCGGAGTTACAGACACGCATCTAGAGGTATATCTCCACCTTTATTCTTTCTTTTCCCTGCAATAAAACAAATTGAAACATCTAATTCAGGCCTCAAATGCACAAAAACAGTAACAAAACAGTGTCTAAAGCCTAAAAAATCCTATATCTAAAACAGAAAGAACAAAGTTGAAGTATAAAGGGTTTTGATCACTTATTTGAGAATTAAGCCTGTTCGAACATTGTTGAAGTGGATTTTCTGAGCGTGAAAGGTTTAGGATTCAAGGTAGGGTTAAAAATGATAGAAAATAGGTTTCTGGTTTTGGGTAGGTAGCTTAGGTTGGGTGAAGAGGGTCGATTCTGCTGAATTGGGGACTAATTTAGGGTTTATGATGAAAAAAAGATTTTTTTGGTGATTTTAGGGTTCTGGTGGTGGCCAAAAATTGCTTCGGCGGCAGAGCACGATGGTCGGAAGGTGGTTAGGGATGACCGGAATGTTTAGGCGGTGGTTGGAAGGTATAAGGTTCACTGGAAGGGATGACCAGAGACGACAACCGGTGGCTGGCGTCGCCTCTAGCGGTCGGCAAACATGTCGAGATTAGAAATTAGTGGTGGCTGAGGATCAAGATTGGGAAAGTGGAAGAACAGGTGATGAGTCTTGGAAAGTTTTAGGGTTTTGATCGAAAACAAATAAGGAAAAGAAGAGATTTGGTGTTTAAGATGGATCAAAATGAAGAAAAATGAAGAACATGGGAAGAACATGTTTGAATCTGGGTGTTTTGATTGAAAAGAACAAGGATTTTCTGGGTTTATTTTGTTCGAATTGAGAGGGTTTAGGAGTGAGAGAGAGAGAAGAGAGAGAGTGAAAGTATTGAAAATGGTCGGTACAACTCAGTTTACCCCCTTTTATACTGAGTTGGAACGGCGCCATTTTGGTGAAGTAGGTTAAAGAGGATCTGCGCCTCTTGAAACGAGTCTGGGCACGGGGCCGCAGTCCGACCCGGGACCCGGTTATAATTGCTGGGTCATTTGGTTAATGGGTTTGATTCCAGGTTTTAATAAGTTTAGGTTTGGGCTCTTCAGGTTGCCCCGTTCTACAAATTGGTCACTAATTCTCTGTAATTCAGTCTTCCAGTTTCCAATTTAATGCAATTTTGTCCTGAGCAGTTTAATTTCTTTATTTTAATTGCTTTATTATTTAATTGTTTGAATGATGCATGTTCTAAATAATCATGTAGTGTATTTCTTTAGGGAGATTAAAGTCACTTAGCATATTTAATTAGAGCCTTTTAGGACTAAGTTTCTTTAATTAGAATCAATTAACTTGATAGGATAGATCATTGTGGAAAATAAATGAATATTAAATGATCACTTTAATTCCCTAAGTTGATTAGTGTCACATTGCAATGTGATGTTATTCAAATGGGTATTTTGGTGAAATATTTAATATTTCATTTCAACCTAGAATATGATAATTAAACATAGTTAATTAATAAAATTAAAATTTGGATTAAGTAAATAGTGGCATTAATATTAGGAATATTATTAATTTAGGGCCTAAAATGGGTAGTGCCCAATCGTTTGGGTGTTATCACATAAACCCTGAAGTTAATAATATTCATAGTATTTTTAATTAATTATTGAATTGGAACCCCAATTAGGTTTATGCTTAAAATTGAAAACAAAATAATTTGTCATGCATTTAAACCTTTTGTGTTGAGATATATTTTTGAATATGAGTTGAAGTTTCCTAATGTAACTGGATATTTCAAAAACTTATACTCGTATAAGAATGTATTTTCTTACAAAAGGATACTCCCATTCGAAATGAAATTCAGTTAACGATTAATGATCAAATTAAATTCAAATTATTGCTCGAAATGCCAAAATGCCACGTGAAATTAATATGGTGCCGATAACGAGCGTTTGTGGGGGCGTTGATCCTTCCCCACACATAATTGACTCCTGAACCCGAATCATTTTAAAATGAATCCCTGGTTGTTTTTATGGTGTTCGGTCTACCAAAGTGACCGGTGGCGACTCCAAAATATTTTAAAGATCAAATAAAAATGGGTAATTAATCAATGAAATTGACTTTAAGATTAAATGGAAAGAAAATCTATTTTTGTGATTAATTAAGTGAAAGGCCTAATTTAACATGAAAAACCCTAATTTTCAATGTTAAATGAATTAAAATGGAAAAAAAAACCTAATTTTTAAGAGATCAATCGTCAGGCTATTTTCCATACTTTTGATTTCAAAAGTGGTCGCGACAGCTTGGTGACTCCGCCGGGGACTTAAAAATAGAGTCGGGCCTAAATAATTAGTTTCAGTGGCATTTTGGCATTCCGAGCAATAATTTGAATTTAATTTCTTTCGAGAATTGTTGGATGAATTTTTAGGGAAAATGGAGGTAGTTTTTGTGTATGGTATATATGTCATTCATGCATAAGCCCTCGACCCGGGTTTTTCACCCTTAAGTGGGAGGAAGATATTATTCGACGTAATGTTCTTCAGCTTCGAGTTTGGATTTTTGTCTTCTTCTGACATTACTAACCTTGTGCGTCGTGGGGCCCATGCCTCTGTTATAAGGGACCTATGCTACCGAATCGATGTCTTGCTGTTGTAGTCGACAGTAACGACAGTTTAGGAACCCAGAGTCTAGAACAAACACCATATGTTGTTTTAGAAGCCTACCCCGCTAGAGCCAAATAGGGACCTAGGACAAGAGCTACAAATTCAAATAATCTTCTCTGGTTATTTTTCCCTGCTAATATTAAATTTTTATTTTGTGTTAATATTTCTTTTAGCTTGTTTTCAATATTAATTCACCGTACTAATACAAGTTTTTGTTTATGTTTTGTTTTTGACTTTCTTATTAAATTACATCATGCTACATCATTTGACATCGGTTCAGGAGTTAGTTTAAGCAAGAAGTGTTCAATATGGTAGAATGGTCCAAGAAATTGGGAGATGATAATACTGCAATTTGGGCATGGTCAGAACAGATTCAACGTGAGAAAAGGGATAGTTTATGCAAATACGATGTTTCAGTAATGAAAAACAAGGTAAGGATAAACACCAATCAGAATGCTTGTTTGCCAGAAGTTAGGGAAATATGGGAACACTGGGATAAGGAAATGAAAGAGTCATTTCAGAGAGAGTTTGGGGATATCGCCTTGCTGTTATGCACTCCGATAGATCAGGGTCTTCTCAGAGCAATGGCCCAATTCTGGAATCCATCTTATAATTGTTTTACCTTTGGACAAGTAGATTTGACATCGGCCTTAAAGAGTATGATGCCTTACTACATTGCGGCAAGGTTAAGAGCGACATGGTTTATACAAGGCCAAGTAATAATTTGTGATTCATAAAGAAATTAGGAATGATCACTGGGAAAACTAAAGAATGGTTGGAAAGGAAAATAGCCAATAGTGATAGCACTGATCAGAACGAGGACAAACAACGTCTGAATTGGAGGGTTTTGAAAGAATTAATTTTGACAGGAGATGAGTCTGGTAGGATGCGAAGTTTATATGCTTTGTGCATATACGAGTCAATATTGTTCCCTAGGACTCTTGAGCACATAGATCCATCTACAGTGGGACTATTTGAAAGTCTAGTGAAGGGGGTAAATCCAGTGTCAGCTATCCTGACTGAAACATACAGATCATTGATTGCATGTAAGAAATCTAGAGAAGGGAAATTTTGAGGTTGAGCGTAACTACTTGAGATATGGTTTCGAGGACACAGATGGGATTCGCCATATAGAGCGCTCAGGTATCTCACCATTTATTCACCAATAGAAGAACATTTGGCTAGTTGCCCAATAGAGAAAAAGAGCGAAGAACAGTGGAAAGAGCACTTTAAGGAAATGAAGGATGCTGATGTCGTTTGGAAAGCACCATGGTTGGGAAAGGGAGCGTTTTTCTTATATCAATGTAGAGATAGGGATTGGGTCCCTCTACCAGCAATTTGGGGGGGACCGCTTACTTCCCTTTATTGGTGTCAAGATAATTTACTTCGAGGCAATTCATCCTAGCCACTGCATGTATGGCCCGTTTTGAATATCTACACAAAACCAATGACTACAAAGAGAAGGTAACTCAAACTGCGAGGTCGTGGCAAGAACCAAGAAGAGTACAACCATATCAGGGGTTCGAGGTAATGCCAAGGTACGAAGAATGGAGGACTCAAAGGGTAAATGATAATTTGCCTCGAAAGGGACAAGAAGACATAGGATCATCTACTTCGTTTGATAAGAGTGCACCATCGGCACTGGAAAATTGTGACATGATCGTGAGCTAGATTTGAAGAAATATGAGAACGAAATCAGTGACCTCAATAATGAGCTGACAATGACGAAATTACAAGTAAATGTTCATGATGGTAAAGAAAAAGAGCTGCTAGAAGAGAACAAAAAGGTTAATCAAGCTTTGAAAGATTTGTAAGAGATTCGCAACAGCTATAAAGCAAAACAAAAGGGTAGTATAAGCAAAACAATCAAGGACTTATCAAAACAATTGGATGATATGACCAAGGAGAAGAGCGACTATAAGAAGATATATGAAAGGAAGTCTAAGGAGCTGAAGGAATCCAACAGCAAATTAAAGAAGAAGTTAGAAGAGGAACAAGCACAAAATTTTGAATTAATGACTCAAGTATCACAATTAGAGCAGATGATCACAAAATACCATAATGAGGATAAAATCAAGATGGAGCGAGAAAATGAGGGAGCACAGAAGAAGATATCAGAGTTGGAGAATACAGTGCAAGGCTTGAAGGAGAAGCTCACAGCTTACGAGGGAGCACTATACCGAGAAAGTAGAGCATGGAAGGATAAATACGAAGTGGCTCAAAGCACCGTCTACCACCAAAATGATGAGCTGGTAAACTTCAAGAGACAGGTCTGGGGTGTTGCTTCATATGTGCAGATATTGTTGAGACAAGCAATGAGTCTGCTGGAGCAAGAGGATATCGAGTTGGAGCATGGAGAAGTTATTACCCGTCTGCTTCATGAATTAGTCAATCTAGGAGTTAGGGCTGTAGTTTTCTGTAAAATAAATTATATTTTCTTGTATTTGAACCTTTCAATTAATGAATATTTCTTAAAAAGTAGTTCCTGGATTCGATGTTTTTTGCATTCACGCATTCATGCATCCATTCATTTAAATATGGCATTACATTTTGCAAAGTTTTAATACAAATAGGTTTTGTGACAGTTTGATTTACAACTGCAACCATTCCGTATTCGTACGGAACTCATCTGCGCTCAAAGTCAATGGCTGTAGAGGACAGGCTTACAAGTTTGGAAAATGATCGCATGGAAACACAAAACCATTTCGATAGGAGTGAGCAATCTATGAATGACCAGTTTTCTCAGGCTCAGAGAAAGATAATCAATCAGCTCACTGCTCTGTTGGGGCCAAAGGAGTTCGGGAAAGATAAAATGCACGAGGTTGCTTCTAATGATGAGGATGATTATGCTGAAACAACATCTCACATCAAGGTACAGCCAGAGGGACCTCCTCATGCGAAGAAGGTCAACCAATACATATTGGGCTAATTTTGGAAGCGAATAGGAAGTTCCTGACCTAAACACTCTAAACGATATAGAAAAGATCCGTGCGGAGATTGAAAGGAAGTACGAGGAACACTGCAAAACTTTAGAAGATCGCTTGTTAGAGATGCAGCGAGTAAATGAGACAGGACCAAGTGTAGTAGAAATGAGCTTAGTATCTGATCTGATTCTTCCTCCAAAGATCAAGGTGTCTGATTTCGAGAAGTATGATGGGAGCACTTGTCTGAGGGCTCATCTTACAATATACTATCGGAAAATGGCTACGCATTTGAAGGATGAGAAGTTGCTAATACATTATTTTCAATACAGTTTGACTGGTTCAACAGCGTGATGGTATACACAGTTGAGTTGTGCAAATATTTGATCATGGAAGGATCTTTCTAGGGCCTTTGTTGAGCACTATAAACATGTGACGGAGATGGTCCCCAATCGAGTTATGATGTCAAGCATGGAACAGAAGAGTAATGAGATGCTACGACAGTATGCTCAAAGATGGAGGGACATTACAGTACAAGTGCAGCCTCCGTTGTTGGAAAGTGAGGTTACTCACATGTTTGTACAGACATTAAGAAGTCCATTGTTTGATAGATTGATCAATAATGCTACTCAGAATTTTGCTGATATAGTGATGACGGGAGAGCTAATTGAAGCATCTATTAAAAGTGGCAGGATTGAGAGTGAGGGAAGCTCCCGTGGGAACTTCAAAAGAAAAGATAACGAGGTAAACAACACCAGTGAATATGAGGCCCTAAAGAATGTAACTATTACTTTGCCCGGTTCTACATCAGGAGGTTCCTAAAACTCAAATAAGAAAGATTCTCACAGCCCAGTAATGATAGGATCAACTTTACACCGATACCAATGGGAAACAGATCTGGTAAGGCTATATTATTTAACCTTTATGCAGCCTCTTTATCCCCCATGGTACAAACCTGATGCCCATTGTGAATTCCATGTCGGAATACCGGGGCATACAATCGAGACCTGTACGGCATTCAAAAAGATGGTCCAAAATCTGATCAACAATGGGATTTTGAAATTTGATGAGCCAAGTGTTGCAGCGAATTCATTGCCAAATCACAGCGGGCGAGGGGTGAATGTTATCGAAGAAGGGGATGAAGCAAAAAGATTGAAAACTGGTGTATTAGAAATTAGATCTCCATTAAAGTGGGTATTTGAACAGTTATACGATGTCGGGATAATTGAAATAAGTATGAGAATGGAGAAAGAAGTGCAGTCTGATGTGTATTATGAATATCATCAAGAACACGATCATGAAATTTAACACTGCATGGAGTTCAGAAGTCTGATACAAAAGATGATGGACGAGAAGGAAATAGAGTTCTTTTATAAGGCCAGAGAGAGGAAAAAAGTGGATGTATGCGTCTCTGAGTCTTTTGGAGTCAAATACGGAATCCATAAGCCTTTGGTTGTTTCTGTCAGGCCCAAGGCCAGAAGCCCGTCTGGTGTAAAGCCAGCTGTGACTCCTAAGATTGTGATTACGCCACCCATGCCGTTTGCTTTCAAAAGTACTCAAAAGTTCTGTGGAACTATGCTTCCAATATATCTATACCGGAGGAAGGCAAGACATCAGATGAAATAAAATCACCAGTAGAGATAAATTCAGAACTAGAAGTACGGAAGGAAGAACAATTCAGTGCAGAAGTAATAAATGAAGTGGGGCACTTTTCCCATAGTGGTAGATGCTATTCTCTAGATACATCAAAGGAAGCAGAGAAGGTAAAAGGGAAGGCTATGGTAGCCCCTTAGAAATTTTTTGAGGAAGAACCTGCCCCTAAAATAAATGAGCCAGTAACTAAAGAACAAGCTCAGGAGTTTTTAAAATTTTTGAAACATAGTAAATACAGCATTGTCGAGCAATTAAAGAAACAACAAGCTCGAATTTTTGTCTTGGAGCTGTTGTTAAGTTCTAAAGGGCACCGTAATGCCTTAATGAAGGTGCTCAACTAGACGTTTGTGCCAAATGACATATCTATGCACAAGCTGGACAGGATAGTAAATCATATAATTGCTAACAATTACATAACATTCACTGATGATGAAATACCCGAGGGAGGAATGGGATCCGTGAAAGCCTTAAACATCACCACACATTGCAAGGGCTATGTCCTGCCAGAGGTATTAATTAACAACAGGTCAGCACTAAATGTTCTGCCGATGGTTACCCTACAAAGGCTGCCAGTCGATGATTCACATATGAAAAAATATAAGAATATTGTAAGAGCTTTTGACGATACAACAAGAGATGTTCTCGGAAAGATTGAGGTACCGCTACTCATTGGACTCACGGTTTATAATAAAGAGTTCGTGGTAATCGATATCAAGCCAACATACAATTGTTTTCTTGGAAGGCCCTAGATCCATTCTGCAGGGGCAGTACCTTCTTCCCTACATCAAAAGCTCAAATTTGTGATAGAAGGGAAATTAGCAAGTGTGGGAGCTGAGGAGGACATTATTGCTTCAGTGTCTACTGACGTGCCATATATTGAAACGGATGAGAATGTCATGGAATGCTCGTTCAGAGCTTTGGAGTTCATTAACGCAACATTCATAGCTGAAGGGAAGCTAATACCGTGACCCAAATTGTCAAACTGTACCAAGATGACAGTCCGAGAGACGCTTGGAATGGGAGCGAGAACTAGAAAAAGACTTGGCAAATGACTTCAGGGATGTTTGCGGCCCAAGTCGGTGATAATGAAGAAAGACCAATTTGGTCTTGGGTTTAAGCCCAATCTTAAACAAAGACAAAAAGATTTGAAGAAAAGAGAAAGTCAAAGGAGAGCCCGACTCTTGGGAGGAGAAACATTTTGTGAGCCAATGACCTTCCCGAACTTAACCAATATTTTTAAATCCTAAGGGTTTGAAAATATGGAAGAACAACTCGAAGAGGTCAATCGAGAAACTGCTAGACTGCATGAGGAAGAAATCTTTGGCAACGAATTGGAGGGGCTCATTGTTGGAGGAATCTTCGAAGGGGCTCAGCCTGGTAGATATTTGGAGAAGATCCATATGTGCTTCCCTGGCGAGGTGCTCAGCAACTGGACAGATGAAGATCTCTCTAGTATCTAGGTTCAAAGTAGAGTAAATACCGTAAACCACCTTATACCTTTGCCTGCGGGTCTAAGGGATTATCTATAAAAGGGCCATTATATCAGTTCATTTTAATAAAGATGATTTCAAGCTGATTCACAAATGGCAAACATGTTTCTTCTTTTTCGCATCCTTTCCAAATGTATATTATTATTTTCTTTGTAGGACTTCAATTATTAATTGCATGAATGATCCTAAACCTAATCCCGGGGTAGATCCTGAACGACCAGTGTGTCTAATGGAAGTCAATGAGGTAAAAAAATGAAACAGAATGTGAAATCCCAGAAGAATTACTAAGGTTGGTAGAAAAAGAAGACAAGCAGATCTTACCTCACAAAGAAGAGATAGAGATTCTGAATCTCGGAACAGATAAAGTCAAATGATAGGTGAAGATAGGGGATGCTTTCTCACTAAAAATCAGGCAATAACTGATTGACTTGTTTCAAGAGTTCAAAGATGTCTAAACCTAGTTATATCAAGACATGCCAGGATTGGATACTGATATCGTGGTACATAAATTACCTATAAGGCTAGAATGTAAACCGGTTCAACAGAAGCTTAGAAGATTGAGGCCGGAGATGGTATTAAAAATCAAAGAGGAAGTACATAAACAGATTGATGCCAGTTTTCTTAAAGTGGCTCAATATCCAGAACGGGTGGCTAACATAGTCCTAGTACCGAAAAAGGATAGAAAGGTATGCATGTGTGTAGACTACAGAGACTTGAACAGAGCCAACCCGAAGGATAACTTTCCTTTGCCTCACAGAGATATCCTGATTGATAACACGTCAGGACATTCATGGTTCTCCTTCATGGATGGATTTTCAGGATATAATCAGATAAAGATGAGCCCTGTGGATATGGAAAAGACAATATTTATAACTTTATGGAGGACATATTGTTATAGGGTGATGCCTTTTGGACTAAAGAATGTTGGGGCAACATACCAGCGAGCCATGGTGACTCTTCTCCACGATATGATGCACAAGGAAATTGAAGTATACGTGGATGATATGATAGCCATGTCCTAGATTGAATAGGAGCATATCCAGATTTTAAGAAAGTTATTCTTAAGATTGAGGAAGTATTAGTTGAAACTCAATTCGAATAAGTGTACTTTTGGAGTCACATTAAGAAAACTCTTGGGTTTTGTTGTTAGCAAAAGAGGGATTGAAATTAATCCAGACAAGGTAAAGGCAATTCAGAACTTACCGCCACCAAGAACACAAAAAGAAGTCTGAGGATTCCTAGGAAGGTTGAATTATATTTACCGATTCATTTCACTGTTAACTGATAAATGTGACCCAATCTTTAGGTTGCTTAAAAAGAATGGTCCATGAGTGTGGGATGAAGAATGTCAAAAGACGCTTGACAGAAGTAAGAAATACTTGACAAATGCTCCAACACTGGTAGCACCGGTTCCACATAGACCACTCATACTTTATTTGACGGTCTATGAAAACTCAATGGGGTGTGTACTGGGACAGCATGATGATACGGAAAGAAAAGAAAGAGCCATCTATTATTTGACTAAAAAGTTTACAAAATGCGAAGTTCGGCACCCGCCAATTCAAAAGTTCTGTTGCGCCTTGGTTTGGGTAACTCGCAGATTAAGACAGTACTTGTTATATCATACAACCTAGTTAATATCTCGGCTCGACCCATTGAAAATTTTGATGGAAGCGCCAACGTTGACCGGGAGATTGGCTCGTTGGCAAATGTTGTTGTCGGAATTTGACATAGTATATGTAAGCCAAAAAGCAATAAAAGGAAGTGCCATAGCAGATTTCTTGGCTAGTCGTGCTTTAGAGGATTATGAGCCTTTGAATTTTGATTTCCCAGATGAAGACGTGATGAGTATCTCCACATAGAAAGACAGAGATTTAGAGAATGAGATTTGGAAGCTATATTTTGACGGGGCCGTTAATGTTGTAGGACGTAAAATTGGGGCAGTGTTAATTTCCCCGAGTAACGTACATTATCCTTTCACAAGCAAGTTGGAATTTCTTTGCACCAACAACATGGCAGAATATGAAGCTTGTGTCATGGGTTTGCAAGCTGCTATTGAAAGAATGATAGAGAATTTGAAAGTATATGGAGATTCTGCACTAGTCATTTACCAGCTCCATGGAGAATGGGAAACAAAGGATTCCAAGCTGATTGAATACCGAAGATTGATCCTTGAGATAATAAAAGAATTTAAAGAGATCACTTTCACATATATCCCAAGAGAAGATAACCAAATGGCGGATGCCCTAGCTACACTGGCTTTGGTATTCTTGTCCAACAAACCTGAGGATATGATGACAATTCGAATGCAAAGTTATAACACCTATGCTCATTGTTATGGCATAGAAGAAGTAGATGGAAATCCTTGGTGTTTCGATATCTTGCAGTACATCAAATACCAAATTTACCCCGATGAGGCAAATGATAATGACAAAAGAACCATTAGAAGAATGACTTCAAGATATGTGCTTGATGGAGAAATCTTATATAAGCGGGGCAAAGATCAAATCTTCTTAAGGTGCGTCAATGCTCGGGAAGCCAAAGAGATTTTAACAGAAGTGCACGATAGAATTTGTGGGATGCATGCCAATAGCTTTGCGATGGACAGGAAAATAATGAGATATGGCTACTATTGGACAACTATGGAGGGTGATTGCATTGAATATGCTAAGAAGTGCCACAAATGCAAGATATATGCTGATATAATAAATGCTCCGCCAGTACCTTTACACACAATAAACTCACCATGGCCGTTTGTAGTCTGGGCATGGATGTTATTGGGCAAATTCACCCTAAAACTTCTAATGGACACAGTTTCATACTTGTGGTTATCGATTATTTTACCAAATGGGTAGAAGCAGCTTCATATGCCAATATCACTAGATCTACCGTTTGTAAATTCTTGAAGAAAGAGATCATCTGTCGATATGGATTACCAGAAAGAATTATTACTGATAATGCCACCAACTTCAGCAATAAGGTAATAGCAGAGGCATGTGAGCAATTCAAAATCACTCATCACAACTCTGTGTGGCCTATCGCCCTAAGATGAATGGGGCAGTGGAGGCCGCAAATAAAAACATCAAGAAGATCATATCAAAGACGACGGATACAAGGATTGGCATGAGAAGCTGTCATTTGCTCTGTTTGTGTACCGAACTTCAGTACGAACCTCTACTAGGGCAAGACCTTATTCCTTAGTCTATGGGACAGAAGCAGTGCTCCCAATAGAGGTTGAAATTTCGTCTCTTCGGGTGTTGATTGAGGTAAAGCTAGACGATGCAGAATGGGTACAGGCTCAATTTGACCAATTAAATCTTATTGAGGAAAAAAGGCTAAAAGCTATTTGTCACAGCCAAATGTACCAGAAAAGAATGGTGCGAGCCTATGATAAGAAAGTTCGACCCAGAGAATTTCGAAAGGGTGATCTAGTGTTGAAAAATATCTTGCCAATACATCGAGATTTCTGTGGGAAATGGATGCCTAATTGGGATGGGCTATATATTGTCAAAAAGGCTTTTCTGGATGAGCGTTGATCTTAACTGAAATGGACGGTGAAGAGTTGCACAAGCCAGTGAATTCAGATTTAGTTAAGAAATATTATGCCTGAAGAATTTAAAAAATGATAGAAAAAGAAATAAAGAAAAAAACGGAGTGAAAACCCAAAAAGGGCGCTTCGCAAAATGAAATATCTATGGTGAAAGCCCAAAAGGGCGCCTTAGGTATTAAAAAAAATTAAAAAATAATGAAGAGAGGAAAAAGAAATAAAAGAAAAATGAGGGTTCAAGATGAAAACCCGCAAAGGGCGTCTTGAAACCAAAGGAGGATCTGGGTTGAAAACCCGTAAAGGGCAACTCGTGAGCATTCAATATAGGCATCCGACAATCAGAACCTCTCAGACACCAAGTATTTTAGAGGAATTTCACATATGTATACATCTTGACAATGTTCGAAGTCTGTTGGACAAGGGTTCAAGCTCAAGATTACATCTGGTCGATGGGGTGGTTGTATCCTTCATGCTATGGATGCCCGAAGATCTGGTTTTGTTTCTTGACTTTGTTATTTTAGTTTGCCATGACTTCTTTCAAACTTAATTGTATTCTTTTGTATACAAGCTTCAATAAAATTCATGAATTCTCTTCCGAGCTTTCTTAAATTCCAAAGCATCATGAAATGGCTGATATAATGAATAAAAACAGATAATTTCTTGCTATTGCTATGTTTTGAAAGATGCAGGTAAAACTTTAACACTCTGGGATATTGAAGAAGATAGTGTAAAGTGAAGATGATACCGAATCCCATACTAACAAGAGTATGGGAATAGAAGGGCGATGGTGTCTCCATACACGGGACCATTGCTGTTTGTCAGCCTCCTCAGATTGAGTGTGAATGTTCGCAGTTCTTTGTTTTTCTATTAAGAAAAAAAAAGAAAGAAAGAAAAGGGAAAAAGAAAGAAAAAGAAAGAAAAAAAGAAGAAAAGAAAAAGAAAAAAAGAAAAAAAAGAAAAAACCAAAGTGAAAACCCGAAAGGGCACTTTGAGAAAAGCAAACTAAAGTGAAAACTCGAGAGGGAGCTTTAAAGCAAAGGGCTAGAAACGTAGGAAGGAGGCTCTGAAAGCCGACCCTGAATGTGAGATGAAGTAGCCAAGACCGAGAGCTGGTGAAGGAGCATAGCAAAGAAGAATTAAATTGGTTCCCTAGAGAGTAGAAGCTGTCTAATTGATCTCAATGAAACATGGTTCATGCATCATGTAGAAATTAGGATCATATTAACCTTCATTCAAATATTTCAGCTTGTTTTGATAGGAAAATTAAGAAAGAAAGAAAAACTCTAAATGAGAAGAGTTCATCCCCAGCAAAGAAGAGCTCCTAATGAGAAGAGTTCGCCCAGCAAAGAAGAACTCCTAACGAGAAGAGTTCGTCCAGCGAAGATAGGGCCTATAATGAAAAGAACTCGCATGGCAAAATCAGAATTCCTAATGAGAAGAGTTTGTTGAAGAATCCCCGTATGAGGAAGTTCACAATGAGAAGAATTTCCTTGTTCGATGTCTCTACAAAGAGGGATTGACAAAAGAGAGAAGATTGAGGAATTTCGTAATCAGAAGAACAGCCTCAAGCTTCGATGGTCAGATGGTTCGGACAAAATTCGTGTCTTTTCAATCTTTGCCCAGTTCCTGTTCCACAGCAATGAGCAAAGAGGGGCAGTTGTAATACCCCAATTTTGTCCGGGTATATCTATATAAATATATATACTATATTACTCTATAAATAAAACCAAATAAATATAATATTAGAAAATAAAGTCCTTTTTACAACCTTCAAATAGTCCAAATTAGATATATAAAAGTCTATTTACATCATAATTCTTCCCTACAAATCTGGATAGGCCCATTTACAAAATTATAAGCCCAAGATATATAATATTCTTGTGCCCATCTACACTAAGCCGGTTAAAGAAACACAAAGGGCCCACTTGTGTTTCTTTTTCCCGCCTAGCAGTCCCACGTGTCAAAATGGTATTGGTCATAATGCCCTTCACAAGGATCGGCTGCCCCAGCTGACGTCACCCTCTGACCAGTATAAATACCTATGAAGAGAGAGAAAAAATAGTTAGTAGCTAATCATTAATGCATCATTAAAGGCAGTAATAATTAAGAGATAAAAAGGATTCGAAAGGTCACCAGAAAAGGGGAAAAGTTGCCTGGATACGATTGTAGTAGCTTCGACACCACCGGAAGTTCGCCGGAGTTATAGACACGCATCTATAGGTATATCTCCATCTCTATTCTTTCTTTTTCCTGCAATAAAACAAATAGAAACGTCTAATTTAGGCCTCAAATGCACAAAAATAGTAACAAAATAGTGTTTAAAGCCTAGAAAATCCTAGATCTAAAATAGAAAGAACAAAGCTGAAGTATAAAGGGTTCTGATCATTTATCTGAGAATTAAGCATGTTTGAACATTGCCAAAGTGGATTTTCTGAGCGTTGAGGGTTTAGGATTCAAGGTGGGGTCAAAAATGATAGAAAATAGGTTTCTAGTTTTGGGTAGGTAGCTTAGGTTGGGTGAAGAGGGTCGATTCTGTTGAATCGGGGACTAATTTAGGGTTTAGGATGAAAAAATGAGCTTTCTTGTGATTTTAGGGTTCTGGTGGTGGTCGAAAATTGCTTCGGCGGTGGAGCACGGTGGCCGGAGGGTGGTTAGGGATGACCGGAATGTTTAGGCAGTGGTCGGAAGGTATAAGGTTTACCGGAAGGGATGACCGGAGACGATGGTCAGTAGCCGGCAAACATGTCGGGATTAGAAATTAGTGGTGGTTGAGGATCAAGATTGGGAAAGTGGAAGAACAGGTGATGAGTCTTGGAAGGTTTTAGGGTTTTGATAAAAAAATGAACAAGGAAAATAAGAGATTTGATGTTTGTGATGGATCAAAATGAAGAAAAATGAAGAACATGGGAAGAACATGTTTGAATCTGGGTGTTTTGATCGAAAAGAACTATGATTTTCTGGGTTTATTTTGTTCGAATTGATAGGGTTTAGGAGTGAGAGAGAGAAGAGATAGAGTGGAAGTATTGAAAATGGCCAGTCCAACTCAGTTTACCCTCTTTTATACTAAGTTGGAACGACACCATTTTGGTGAAGCGAGTCAAAGAGGATCCGCGCCTCTTGAAACGGGTCTGGGCACGGGGCCACAGTCCGACCCGGGACCCGGTTATAATTGCTGGGTTGTTTGGTTAATGGGTTTGGGTCCATGTTTTAATAAATTTAGGTTTGGGCTCTTCAGGTTGCCCCGTCCTACAAATTGGTCACTAATTCTTTGTAATTCAGCCTTCTAGTTTCCAATTTAATGCAATTTGGTCCTGAGCAGTTTAATTTCTTTATTTTAATTGCTTTATTATTTAATTGTTTGAATGATGCATGTTCTAAATAATCATGTAGTGTATTTGTTTAGGGAGATTAAAGTCACTTAGCATATTTAATTAGAGCCTTTTAGGACTACGTATCTTTAATTAGAATCAATTAACTTGATGGGATAGACCATTGTAGAAAATAAATGAATATTAAATGATCACTTTAATGCCCTAAGTTGATCAGTGTCACAGTGCAATGTGATGTTATTCAAAGGGGTGTTTTGGTGAAATATTTAATATTTCATTTCAACCTAGAATATGATAAACATAGTTAATTAAATAAAATTAAAATTTAGATTAAGTAATTAGTGGCATTAATATTAGGAATATTATTAATTTAGGGCCTAAAATGGGTAGTGCCCAATTGTTTGGGTGTTATCACATAAACCTTGAAGTTAATAATATTCATAGTACTTTTAATTAATGAATGAATTGGAACCCCAATTAGGTTTATGCTTAAAATTAACAACAAAATAATTTGTCATGCATTTAAACCTTTTGTGTTGAGGTACATTTTTGAATATGAGTTGAAGTTTCCTAATGTAACTGGATATTTCAAAAACTTATATTCGTATAAGAATGCATTTTCTTACAAAAGGATACTCCCATTCTAAATGAAATTCAGTTAATGATTAATGATCAAATTAAATTCAAATTATTGCTCGAAATGCCAAAATGCCACGTGAAATTAATATGGTACCGATAACGGGCGTTTGTGGGGGTGCTTATCCTTCCCCACATGTAATCGACTCCCGAACTCGAATCATTTTAAAATGAATCTCTATTTGTTTTTATGGTGTCCGGTCTACCAAAGTGACTTGTGGCGACTCCAAAATATTTTAAAGATCAAATAAAAATGGGTAATTAATCAATGAAATTGATTTTAAGATTAAATGGAAAGAAAATCAATTTTTATGGTTAATTAGTGAAAGACCTAATTTAACATGAAAAACCATATTTTTCAAGGTTAAATGAATTAAAATGTACAAAACCTTAATTTTTAAGAGATCAATCGTCAAGCTATTTTCCACACTTTTGATTTCAAAAATGGTCGCGACACACTTCCACATAACAAGCTATAAACGGTTTCAACACCACCTCAACAAGCCAACTTCTCAATAGTGAACAAGCTCGGCTCTTCCTTGGGCGAAACATTTAAACAAAAGAAACCCCATTTGAGTTGCGCATTCGCAACTTAATCTTTGACTCTCTCAATTGGGTAGGTGTCCTATAACAAGGGCGATGGGCACCGATGTCTCACTCGGCCTTACCTCAAAATCTACTCACATTCCTGACAGGGAGGATGTTCTAACGACTCCTCCAAGAAACGTAAACAGACACTCTAACAAACTGAAGGCTCTCGAGCATCAAACTACACACGTTGGCATCCACCCAACGTTCAAATATAACTTACAACCCTATTGTGGCATTCTCAAAACGACCACTACAAAAACCTCGGTAGAAGGGCGGTGGTTCAACATTCTCATTACCAAAGGTTGAGCTCCATCAAGGTCTCAAAGCCTTGAGAACAACTCTTGACATTACTGGCTAGCATTACACTTGATTAACCAAAGCAATTTACAAGATGCAACAACTCTCAACAAGGTAGCTCCATCAAACATGTAGAACGTTTAACTTTGGTTACATTCTAACGAACTAGTGGATCCTAAATCCACTATCTCCGAGAAATGCCCTTGAAAAGGGCAATGATACTTTCCAAGTATCAACGAGACTCCTTTTTGAGCAAACAAAAGGTCATCCAACCAACGTGCATCCATTAATCAATTTCAAGAACGGTTATCCATACCATCAATGCAAACGTTATTCACGCATAACGATATAGATTACTTTCCAAAAACTCTTATAACGTACTCTGGAGGCTTTGAAACGGCTAAACACACAATGAAGGCACCATTGAGGTGGCGGGAGGAGGACACATCCTCGACTCCAGCAATATTCAACTAGCTAGCATCTCAACAATCCAAGGCGACCTCTCCCCTAGAATCGCTCACATGAACAACTCAACACTTAACTCGGCCCTCTTAGTCACGATCGTAACCATCTTAATGTCGCAACATTAGATACACCATCAGGTTATAGTCTTAACGAGTACGAACTTAATTTAAGGGCTTGTATTCACTAGACACCTTACTAAAACACCTATATCACCCTGAGGTTTCCTAGAACCAGCTAAACCTAATCTATGATACCACTAAATGTAACACCCTAAACCTGGATGCCATATCTGGGCCTTAAGTCCAATTGTTACCATAAAATTTCTCAACCTAGTTCAGCCCAAATAAAATATTTTTCAAAACATTTAAATCCAACAATTGAAAATATAAATAAATGAATAAATTGTTACAAAGGAGCTCCAAATTAATTTAAAACATTTGAATATTCGATTTTATAATTACAATTCCAAAATAAGAGTTATAAAGTCAACCACGTAAGGTCATATGAATACACAACCCACTAAACACAAGTGTCGTACTCTAGCCGTCGTCGCTTGCTGGAATCCCGTACTAATAATGCTTCTCGATCTCACGATCCAGTGATCACCTACGCACATAAACAACAATTCCAAACGTTGAGCTTACAAAGCTCAATGGAACACATGTACTCTACTATACTTCACACTAATTATAAACATAAGCATGCAAGCTAGTACGAGCAATAAGGAGAGATAAATAAACATGTGGCGCTACCACTAATTGCCTAAACACAGGCTAACATCATAGCAATCATACATGGCTCATAAGGCCCAACCATACGTAAGATCTCATCAGATCATCTAGGCAAAAGCATACAAGGTTTCAACCACAAACAGTGGTAACCAAACCAGTTTAGCCCGAAATCACCTAGACATCAGGCTAATCACACATGTACTCGGGATCACCTAGACATCGAGTACCCACCCTCATTACATACCCCAAATCACCTAGACATCAGGTATGAGATGGGTTATCTACCCAGAATGACCTAGACATCAGGTAGAGAAATATCGTATACTCGGAATCACCTAGCCATCGAGTAGTGAGTGCCACTCAGGGTCACCTAGACATCGAGTGTACGTGAAGAAGGGAACAAGTATTGATATACAATCTTGGGTATCCAGATCTCATCAATCAAATCATGAAATCAATCACATGCCTACCCAGCAAGCAACGTGATCCTAAGAATCCTCCTATTATTGCTACTCGCCAGCACATCATTTATTTACATTATCGAATTGTTAATACATTATGGAGGAGTATAGAATTAATCCCATTTATTATTTTCATTAATCCATGTCATCTCTTTTATCGAGGCATTAATTAAATTATTAATATTCACATCGATTTTCATTCTAAATTTATATTTATTGATTATTTAGCGTATCGGGTACCAGAACTCGAACACGAGTATCGATATGGTACCCTCGGGTATCGATACTCACATGCGTACCGATGCCGAAATTGCTTATTGGAAATCCTAGCTTTCCATAAGTACCAGTATGGGTCAACCCATACTGATACAACCCCCAAACGCATACCGGTACAGCCAAAGCTCGAACCAATACCTAATCACGAGTTTGTACAATTTCCTCGAACTATGATATTACAACGCTCTATTCGATCGCTAAAGCTTATAAAAGTCATTAGGGTTTGTTTACTAGCACATTTAATCATTTAATATCAAATATCGCCTTTATGAACATTTAATCAAATAATAATCGATATTATCTCTTAGGCATAATTTCCATCGAATCACGTCAATCCATTCAACCTCACATACAAGGCATCACAATTTATATATCAATCAATCCTCAGTTAATTATGCAAGCATTCCAAAAAAACCTACACGATCTCTAAAGCTCATGCAAGTCTCAAAATATTCTCAAACTCATCATGCATCTTATAATTACCAAGTCTCATAATACCGGTCTCAACGCATGCTTATTTTCATCTACCTATTTTGTAACCACTAACAAGTAAGGAAATTACACTTATGATGCTCATGAAGCATTTCGATGTTCGAGGTATACTAACCTTAAGCCGATATCCCTAAAATCCTCATCAAAGCTTCCTGAATATTCCACTTGATCCGATATCTGATATCCGATCCTGAACAATCCTCATATTACAATTAATACCATAAACATCACTTAAACACATACTTTAATGAATTTAAAGGGTCAAATGCGTAAAAACAGCTTACCATGTTCTAATTTGGCAAAATAGACTGTGCCAATAGATTCAGAACGTCGAGAAACCTCCGGGTAGAGTCCCCTAAAAAAAGTCAACTCTGTTAAAAAAGTTAATGTCCGGTCAATAGTCAACGCCATGTCAATGGTCAATGACTCGTCAGCGCGGCTCGGCTTACATGGCTCTAACCACCCAAAACGAAGCCCACTTGCTGCTGATAATGCGTGTGGCATGTGCGACAAATTCTACCAATTGTTCTCAAGCTGGTGAACGCGATGGTGGCCTCCGTTTCTTGATACGAGCACTCAAACTACCCCAACTTAACAACCGAAATTTTCTTTTCTCTCACCTCTTCTGATGGCGGCTCTGATAGTGGTACCACTGGTACCGGTAGACTCGTCTCGACGAGTTGAACACAATGGCAGTGAAGGTGTCGACAATGGACGGTCAGATCTCTGTAGATCAAGGTTTGAAATTTCTTCCCTCAACTTTCTCCCATTTTCTCTTCTCTTTCTCCAACTATCCCTTTTTCCTTTTTCTCACTCATTAATCATGTCTTTCTTCCCTTTTTAACAACCCACACACATATTTAAAATTCAAACCTTCCCTTTCAAAATAATGGGCCTAACCTAAAAACTCTTAACTTATTCTTCCAAGATAAAGGCCCTATAACCTGGGCCTGAGACCCGATTCACTAACCTGAGAATTGGGTCATTAAAGGCCCGGTACCACTAAGCGTCAAGATCATACACCCAATACAACTAAGCATTAGGATCATACATTCAGGAATCTTTAACCACGGCGTTGCAACACATTCTTTCTCTCATTGGGTATTCGGATCCCACCAAACAAGTGCTCACATAGCACATTACAACATCACATAACCATACCATCCTATGGTTTCTACCAACATATAGTCACACAAGACTTTTACCAAGTTCTTACATTTTATGCTCGAGTATAAGGAGATTTCTCAGTTTTACAACTTATTTTAGGCCATTAGGGGTCTATTGGATTGAACAATACATTTTCCAGCCTTCTGGGCGAAATTTAACATTTTTAGGCAGATTGCCTAGTGGGTATCGGTACTAGTCATTGCGTACCGGTACGGTACCCTTGGGGTATCAGTACACACATGCGATATGATTTGGGATTACTAGAATTTAATTTACCTTACGTGTATCGATACGGGTTGACCCGTACCGATACCTTTTTACAAGGCGTACCAGTATAGGTTGAACACTGTGCCGGTACCCCCTTTATAGTTCATCCAATGAAACAATGTTCTTAAAACCCAGAACACTGGGGTATTAGTATTGCCTCCCTGCGTACCAATACCAAAGCCTAGAAATGGCTTCCTAGGCTCGTGAAATCACTTTCCAAGCCCCCAAACTCAACCATTAACCTCCAAACTTTAACCTACAACTTATGTGAGTATTTAAGGTAATTTACTACCATTTTTACAAGTTAATAACACTTAATCTGAGTTTTATCATTAAAAAGGGTCTCAAGCATTTAACAGCCTAAAACAACCATACATATCAAATCAAGCAAACAAGGCATCATCCTTAGGATGTGCATGAAACCAATGAGTTAGTAGTGTACTAACCTTACTCCTACAACTGATAATGAATCTCCTAGCCCGAGCTTCTAACTTTCTTCTTCATAGCTCATTGGAATAGTTTCCAACTTCTTTTACTACAAGAAAATGTATTAAAACAAGTTACAATGTTTCTTGAAACTTAGGATATGCAAAAAGAATAATTCCACAACAAGAAATGAAGTCAAATCATTCATTCCTGTTCTTCCTCTTCAATAGTCGTCAAATAAATAAATTTGTTTATACATTTTTTATAATCTAGAGAGTGTATATGGCTTTGATGTAAAAACATTATTTTATAGGTTGTTATAAATGATATTTAAAAAAATTATTAATTAACTAAATGATCAATGATACTCATTTTGTTTTGTTTTGTGTGGGTTTAAATTTTCATTACAAGTAAAACTCTTCTATTTAATAAAAAATAACAAAATCTCTTCCCATTCTATCTTGTATCTTCTCTTTTGAACAAAATTCAGCTTCATAACAAATAGAAAATACAAGCAGAACAAGAGCAAGAATACATGAAAAAAAATGAGAGGACCTGAACAAACAAAACAAGCCATAAACAAATAATAACATTCAAACAGAGAAATTATGCACATACAAATAGAAAATCCAAACAAACACCAGAACCGACAGGGAACTGAGAGAGAACAAAGCCAGTGACTAGTCTTCAACTGCATGACATTTTTGCAGTCATAAAAGGATAGGACATGTGAGGAGATATAACGAGATAAACTATCGGAGGTCATCGCGTTCAGATAAATAAAGTCGTTGATACCAGATGAAACCACGAAGGAAACAGAACCAAATGCCAATGTCAAGTCATCAATCATCAGTCATCCGCCGATGAAAAAGGCGATAACCTTAGCCACATTCGGGAGGAGCCGAAAACCTGCAAACAATCGGAAACCAAGCCACAAAATCGGTTAAAAACAAGAACAGAAAGATGAAAAACGAGAAGAGAAATAACGCTATCCTTCACGTTCACCTCCACGCTTTCACCATGCAAAAATGAACTCAACGAACGACCAAACAAAGTTCAATAAAACACCCAAAAGACATGATGAATAAGAGAACATTAAGAGAAAAAAGGAGAATGATGAAAAGAAAAGACAAAAAAAACGAAGGGAGAATGAGAAGCCACTCGTCAAAGATAACAGCGATCGGCTGTGACTTTAAGGATGGGTTATAGAGAGATGATGAAGAGAAAAAACCGAGATTTAAAATTTTCAACTTTCTTAAATCCTTTGTTTATCACCTTTTTCTTTTATATCACAACCAAAGTTGTGATAATTAGCCTCAAAGATCAAAACCATTGAGAACTTGAAACGCATGCCTTTAGAAGTTTAAATTGAGAAAGAGCCTGTCATGATCGAAAGTATAATTTTTTTAAAATATATTGTTAAAAAGAGGAAAAAAAAAGTTACCGATTTGAACGTCAAAGACAAGTGATGGTGACGATGAGCTCGTTGCTTCGTATGACTGACTGAGACTACGTGGGTCAGAACCGATAGTTGCTGCATGTGCCAAAATCTTGCTGCTCCGCATTTTAGAATCGACAACATCAATTGTGATGAATCGACAGTGTGGGTGAGTGTTTAGTGGGGAGATTTTATTGTTTGTGTGTATCAAGAGCGAAAGATGGAGACAACGAGAGACTAAGGTTAGTTCTTTTTAGGAAAATAAGATTTGAAATCAAGAATTTAGGAATATAAATTGGTCAATTTGATTAAAACAGTTCTAAGAAATCGAAATTAAAACTGAAACCAATGTCACCGTTTAAGTTGATTATCACAACTGAATTAAATTACTGGTTAAATTTAACTCATAGTATAATATACATGAAAACATAGAATGGAGTATGCTTAAACTTTTGATAGAAAAACTGAATTGATTCGAATGGATCTGTCCAAATAGATAGGAAAAAAAAAAATGAAGCCACACATGTGGTGAGAGCACACGCGGGAGAGATTTTTTTATTGTGATTTTAAAACTGATAAGCATGATATTTCCCGACCTTAGAAAAATCAGCGCAGTTTTTCACTCTCTCCAGTTCCCGCTTCCAAAATAAAGCCTCAATCATCTCTTTTAGCTTATCCTAAGCCCTTTAACATAAATGCTCAATCTTTAGGGTTTAGTCTCCTCTTCTCTGCATTCGCACACCTGAAGAAGTCGATGCAGTTAGGGCTTTTGGGAGGTTTATCTTCCTCTTTCGCGCCAGTGAAAGCACCAACAAAAATGGCAGCTTCCACTTCCCTCCCGCTTTGTCCGTACAGATTCTGTTGCAGGCCAAGCCCTAGAAATCGTCACATTTCTTGCTCCGTCGGCTCTCCTTCTCCTATAGGTACTTTATTTATTTTCTCCTTTTTAGAGTTCTGTTTGATTCCCGAGAAAGTGAAGTGGAAAGAGATTTTGAAGCTTGTACGTTTTTTTTTTGTTTTAAGCTGCTCGGGATGTTAGAGTGGTTTTGGGTGCTGTTTGAGTTCTGGAAATAAGATGAATTGGACGAGGATTTTAGAGTTTATTGGCTAACTCTTTTTATAGATAATGGAACAAAGGAGAGAGAAACAAGTTGCAAGTATTAGTCCAATCTTTTATAGGCTCTTGGATTGGATAAATAGCCCATCTAGAATGTTGTTTTCAGTGATAATGGTGGTTGCTATTTTCTCTTGTTTTAGGTACACGAAGAACTAAAGTGCCACGTAAAAGTTCAGGAAGATTAGATGGGGCTAGAAAAAGTATGGAAGATTCTGTCCAGCGCAAGATGGAGCAGTTTTATGAAGGAACTGCTGGACCGCCGCTTCGGGTCCTTCCGATTGGTGGCTTGGGTGAAATCGGGATGAATTGCATGCTTGTTGGGCATTATGACCGCTACATTCTAATTGACGCCGGTGTTATGTTTCCAGAGTAAGTATTGTGCATTTCATTTCCAGGAGGATTTTGGACTAAATACTTTGGTGTAATTAATGCTTAAGGAGAGTTTTTTTTATGTTCTAAAATTCTGTTGCCTTTTTTTAATAGAAATTTCCAAGTGTTGGAAGACAACACAATTTTTACTAGGGGTTAATATTTCACTTGTGCAAATATATGTCAAATGTGCTGATGCTGATACGGTTACTTTAATTTCTATGCTCTCCTTTATTATATTAATGTTGCGCTGCATTTTGACATCATTTTCAGCTATGACGAGCTTGGAGTCCAAAAGATTATACCTGATACAACATTTATTAAGAAATGGAGCCACAAAATTGAAGCAGTTGTGATAACACATGGCCATGAAGATCACATTGGTGCGTTGCCTTGGGTAAATACTTGTCTGTCAAGCCTGTTAAATATTCTATACTTACCTTTTCCTCACATGTTAAATAGTTCTTAATAGGTATATAGACTTCTTATCACTTTCCTTTTTCTCGGGTATGCCATGTTTTCCTTAGTGTGGCCTATATTGATGCCTCAGGCTTCCTATTTTATTGAGCATGTCATGGTTTATGCAGAAGTTCTTTTGTTCTATATCCATTCCATTTGCTACTTTATGGTGTTGTCAAGGATAGTACTATTTGTGCATAGTGTAATGGAGCTCTTTATGGTTGAGACTTGAGTGAATCTATTGTTTCCCTTATTTGAATTCTTGCCATGCTTGGCAGAATGATTCCTTTTTGTGGGAATTTGGTATTTTGTGTTTCGGACTTGCAACATGTTTTTAGTTTCATTGTTTCTTGCTGCCATGAAGTTGTTTTGGCCATTTTCAATGAAATAGTGCATGTAGGCGAATCTAGACAAAAACAAGTTGTTGCTCAAGTAGTAATATTGTATTACCACTGTATTCCGGTCATTAGTTTTACATTTGCTCAGGAAAGTTGACAACTAATTAAGAATCGCAAAAAGCATAACCATGTGCATACTGTCTATCAACGTTTACACTGGATTAGAACCTTTCAGAGTAATGTATTGCATTGATCTGGGTTTTCAGATATTATGTTGCTTTTCTTGGCAATTAGTATGATCTTGTAAATGGTAAACATAATTTTTGACACTAGAGTTTAGCATAGTGTTTATGTTACGAGTTTCCTTTCTGTTTGTGCAGGTTATCCCAGCATTGGATCCCCAGACTCCTATATATTCATCATCCTTTACAATGGAGGTACTTCTAAGTTCTAATAATCAAACAAATACACGCAATATGAAATGCAAAAGGCATACGATATGTTGCACATGCTACTTTTTGAAAACTTACCACGTCTTTTTTCATATGTGATATGAAATGCCCAGAGGTATTGACATAAATTACTCCTTTATGGATGCTGATATGAAGGTTATAAAGTCTCTATAAGCATGACCTATATTAGAGTTTACTAGAATTGCTCCTTAAAAGTCTATATCCCTTTTAATAATTATGAATGTTTGTCTTGGTAGCTCGGTAGCTATCGGAAGTTGTTTTCCTTGTCACAACTAGAATGGTCTTACTGTTTTTTAGTGTTTATAATTCTTAACTAACTATACTTGTCCGTGTGCAAAATGATAACTTATTATTGTTTCTTTGTCGTCTCTTGCTAAAAATGAACTGGTGACTCTTGCACTCATGTCAACAGTTGATTAAAAAGCGTTTGAAGGAGAATGGGATTTTTGTTCCGTCTAGGCTTAAGGTATTTAAAATCGGGAGGAGATTTATGGCTGGACCATTTGAAATAGAGCCTCTTAGAGTCACCCACTCTATTCCTGATTGTTGTGGATTAGTTCTTCGCTGTGCCGATGGTACAATTCCTCACACCGGGGACTGGAAGGTGGGTGTTTTCCCCCTTTGCATTTCTTCCCTTATTACTATAACGTAACTTTCTGGCCACTTAAGCTGTTAAAGTTGACAGATTGATGAATCACCACTGGATGGGAAGAATTTCGACCGGAAGTTTTTAGAGGAACTCTCTAAGGAAGGAGTAACACTGGTAAGCTTCTTGAATCTATTCTTCTAACTCCGTGAGAGGTTTTTAGAGCAGATTACGAGGGTTACCATTGGGGAGTGGAGGTGAGGGTGTGTTAAAGGTTCATAAGGGACTTGGAAATAAACTATTAGTTCCATCTTTGGTAGTCTGTAACAGAACCAAGTGTAGAAATAATGATTATTTCAATGAATTGACTCTTAATTTGGGCATGTCTGCTCAGACTTGATTGTTTTGAATACGATATTGCTTGATATTTGGCACTTTTTGATTTGTTTCGTTACAAATTCAAAGATGAACCCTGGCAGCTGATACCTTGCATTTCTTATGTCTGTTCTTTGGCTTCCGTAAGGATTTTAAATGATCTATTTTGTATGCATTAAATCCACAAAAAAAGTAAAGCTATGTGTTGTCTAGATTCGTCTTGATCTTTTATGCTAAATTTTTTATGATGCACATTGAGCTTGTAGCTTCTTTCAAAACTGTTCCAAGTACAAATGTTGGTGCATGTTGTCGGCAGATGATGAGTGACTCAACCAATGTATTGTCACCCGGTAGGACAACTAGTGAAAGTGCAGTAGCAGATGCATTGTTGAGGCATATTTCAGGTGCTAAAGGAAGGATCATTACTACCCAGTTTGCATCAAACATACATCGGCTTGGAAGTGTAAAGGCTGCGGCAGATTTAACTAGTAGAAAGTTGGTATGTTTTGTGTGACTGTAATGCTATCTTGTGAACCCAGTTGTCACAATGATAGGGATGCCAATTTTGATATCTTAGGTGTTGTGGTCCTTGTTCTAGGTATTTGTTGGCATGTCATTGAGGACATATCTGGATGTAGCTTGGAAGGATGGAAAAGCACCAATCGATCCATCAACTCTTGTATTCATTCTTTTGAGGCTTAGCTCTTTTTTTACCTGTATTGTATACCCTTTTCTCCTGGTGGCAAGTCTTATGGTGCGTTTGGTTCTAAAGAATATAAGCCATTTTCATTTTCTTGGAAAATAGAAAACATTGAAGAAAAACGTTTGGTTGTAAAATTTGAAAATGATTTTTAGAAAATGAAAACAAAAACTAATGAAAATTTGAAAACATAGAAAATATGTTTTCCTTATTTTCATTGAAAATGTTTTAGAAAAGTGGAAAATATGAAAACAAGGGATTTTAAATTTTAACTCTATTTAACCCAAGTTTGAATCCTTCTAATATCAATTTTAGAACTTTGGCTTATTTAATCATATTTTTTTATTATAATCATATTTTTCTAATAATTATATTTTAATTATTTAATAAGTAAATATTTATTTGTTTTATTCTGAAAAACTAGATATCAAACACATTTTCACTATTTTCATTTTTGAAAACAAGTTTCCATTTTGTTAACCAAATGTGTTTTTTAGTTTTTGAAAAACTCAAAATGAAAATCATTTTCTAAAATTGAAAACAAAAATAAAAAATGTTTTCTAGAACCAAACAGACTTAGTCTTTTACTTTTCTTGTAAGTTATAAGTTTGGTGTTATCAGATTAAGCTACTTGGTTGCTAAACTACCTTTTCCCACATTCTGCAGCTCTTGTTTAAGCTCATTTAATGTGAAATACACCTTGAATGAAATGATAAGATTTGTAATTGGTATCCTTTTTTGCTGGTCATGCCCCTTATCTTCCAACAAAATTATCCTATAAGATTTTCAAAAAGAAAGAAGGAAAGAAAAAGGAACTATCCTAGCTGGGATGCTCTCCAAGCACGAGAACTAATTGTTTATGTTATAATGTTTGCTCCCTGGCCTTTTTGTTATGATTATAGGTGAAAGCTGAAGATATTGATGGCTATGCTCCAAAGGATTTAATAATTGTCACAACTGGATCCCAAGTAAGTTTATCTCTCTGGTTCCAAAGAAAAACACTTTTAGCTGACTATTTAGTTGGCTTGTGACTGTGCGCTCTATTATGCCAGGCAAAGCCACGTGCTACCTTGAATCTTGCATCATATGGAAGTAATCATTCCTTTAAACTAAACAAGGAAGATGTGATTCTTTATTCAGCTAAGGTAACGATCATGTATGATATGCATTCATTTCTAGTTGAAAAGATTTCTATGAACACTTAATAACTGAATATTTGCTGATGGGAATAAAAATAATGTAGTGCAGTGAACATTTATTGTTCTTTCTAGTCTAACACGAGCTGTGCTGTATCCTATGCCATGGGATAGGCTTTGTTAACCTTTACCAAAAGTCATTTATATGTTAAGACATTAGTTCTTTTACTTTTATATCAGGTAATCCCTGGTAATGAATCTCGTGTGATGAAGATGCTAAACCGTATATCAGAGATTGGATCGACTATAGTGATGGGTAAGAATGAGGGGCTGCACACTTCTGGTCACGGGTATCGTGGAGAACTAGTAAGTTGGTTCAACATTGCTTTGGGTGATTTCATTTTAAAAGTTTCTTGGTCACTTTCACTTCATTGTGAAGAATAACAAAAACTGTTATGTTTATTTTATTACTGAGTAATTCTTACTCATACTAAGGGTTACATACAATTCATCCTTTTATAGCCTAGAACTTTAGGTTACAATAGGAGTCCTACTTTAGATTAACTACTAACTTTATCCTAAGGTATACAACTTTAAGATAGACTCTACTAATATAATTTGACTATAAAAATAACTCTTATTTCGTCTAAACTAACACTCTCCCTCAAGCTGGAGAATATACATTGTATAATCCCAGCTTGAATAGAAATTTGTCAAAAAGAGCTTTCGGCAGAGCTTTGGTGAGTACATCTGCCACTTGTTCTTCAGCTGGTACATATTCTAATGAAGCAACTCCACTTATCAACCTTTCTGCAATGAAGTGTCTGTCTATTTCAACATGTTTCATTTTGTCATGTTGAATAGGATTTTTGGCAATCTGAATAGTTGACTGATTATCACAAAAAACTTGAAAATTTTCTGCCTGCATCATTCCTAGTTCCTTAAGTAACTTTACTAGCTAGATACCTTCACACATCCCCAAGGCTAAAGCCCTGTATTCAGCTTCTGCACTGCTTCTGGAGACTGCTTTTTTAAGTCACCAAATTACCCCAAACATACGAACAATATCCGCTAGTTGACCTCCTATTCGTTAGTTCACTGACCCAGCTAACATCTGTAAAAACTTGAACAGTTTTATCAAAACTCTTCTTGAATATTAAATCGTGTCCAGGTGTACCTTTCAAGTATCGCAATATCCTCTTTGCTGCTTCCATATGTTCTTGTCTTGGGCTTGTCATGTGTTGACTTACAATATTAACTGGGAAGGATATATCTGGTCTCGTTAGTGATAGATAAATTAATTTACCTACCAATTTTTGATATAAGCCTTTATCTGCTTTAGGACTACTATCATCCCTGCTAAATTTTAAACCAGCTTCCATGGGCGTATCTGTTAGTTTAGTCGACTTAGAGTTTGTATCCTATTTAGAGTTTGTATTTTATTTAATTTGTATAGGAGAACTAGTTATTTAAGTCATGTACTAATAGCTAGAGTTAGAGTTTAATTGTTAGTAGGACGACTAACCTAACTTAAAGTCCTTGCCTATAAAAGCATGTAAAGCTGTAACTTTTTGATTATTCAATTGAAAACAAAAGAATTCTGTTTCTCTTCATGGTATCAGTCTAATTCGATCCTATCGAATTTCTTCCTCTCCTTCCATGAGTCGTCAATCGAGTTCGAGTGAGCTGCAGTCCCCTTCTTCCTCTGTTGTTATAATGGCAGATTTTTCAGACGCAACTAGTTCGAGCTCTCTCTGCCACCGATTTGTTGGCAATAATTATATTCCTTGGTCCCAATCTGTTAAGATTTTTCTGACTGGACGAGGAACCCTAGGTTACATCAACGGGAAAAGCAAAAAGCCCTCTGCTGATGACCAGAATTTTGAGAAGTGGACTCAAGAGAATGGCAGGGTTATGTCCTGGCTAATCAATACAATGTCCCCTGATGTAGGATTGCAGTTTTTGCATATGAAATTTGGAATGCTGTGAAAGATACATATTCTAGTTCAAACAACAACTCTGAGTTGTTTGGCATTGAAAGCACAACCTCCACCTTGAAACAAGATGCGATGAATGTTACTCAGTATTTCACAACACTCACCAATCTGTGGCAACAAATTTATCTTTATGAAGCTCAAGATTGGGAAACACTTACAGATGTTGCGCTATACAGGAAAATTACAGGACAGAGAAGAATTTTCCAGTTTCTTAATGGTCTTAATCTAGACCTAGACCTAATCAAATCTCGCATTCTTGGTCTCAATCCTTTTTCTTCACTCTGCGAAGTTTTTTTTAGAAATTCAAAGAGAAGAAAGCTGAAGATTGTACTTGATTCCTGACCTCTCCTCCTGATAGTTCTGCCCTTGTCACACAAAAGTCTTCTCCCAAGCCTAGAAAAGAGAGCTTATTGTGATCACTGCAAAAAGCCAGGTCATCTGAAGGAAAGTTGCTGGAAACTCCATGAAAAACCAGTTGATTGGAAAGCTCCTGCCAATAAGGTACAAAAGGAATCCTCTTTACATAATACTTCTTCCCCTCCATCTGATGGCTTCACCAAGCAACAGATGCTCCAGCTACAACAGATGTTTAGCAAATTCACCGCAAGCAGTGAAGGAAATTTAGCCCAAGTTGAAACTGAAGGTACATCGAACACCTCTACTGCCCTTCTTTCTACTTTGCATTCCTCAGATTGGATTGTGGACTCAGGTGCTTCTGATCATATGACTGGTAACAAGGATTTGTTTTTTACCTTCAAACAATCCTCATCTAAATCCTCAATTAAGATAGCTGATGGTTCTTTTTCACCTATTCAAGGTAGTGGCTCTGTGTTTATTACTGATGATTTAATCCTTCGAGATGTCTTTTTTGTACCTAATCTAGACTGTAATCTTTTGTCTGTTAGCAAGTTGTCGAAAGAAGTTTTCCAGTTCTCTAATTCTCAATGTTTTTTGCAGGCACTGGACTTGAAGAAGAGGATTGACAATGCTAGCTTGCAAAATGGTATATATATTCTCCACAATCCCAGATCTTCCACAATTTCACCATCTTCATCTTGCTTTACATCTTTAGAACAATCTGATGTTATGTTATTGCATTTTAGGTTAGGACACCCAAACTTTTATCATCTTTAAAAGATGTTCCCTCAATTATTTGTTAATAAGAAACCTTCTTCTTTTCAATGTCATATTTGTCTTCTTGCCGAACAAACCAAACAATCCTATTTACCATCTACTTATAAACCCTCAAAACCTTTTTTTCTTATACATAGTGATGTTTGGGGTCCTTCTAAAGTGAAGAATATTACGGGTAGTAAATGGTTTGTAACCTTTATTGATGACCATAGTCGAACCACTTGGACTTACCTCCTAAAAGAAAAATCAGAAGTAACAAGTGTTTTTGAAAAATTTTACACAATGGTTGAAACCCAATTTCACACAAAAATTCAGATTTTTAAATCTGATAATGGGGAAGAATTCTTTACTAAGTCTTTAGGTGATTTCTTCAAGAAAAAAGGGATAGTCCAAATAAGCTCGTGTTGATACACCCCAACAAAATAAGGTAGCCGAAAGAAAAAATAGGCATCTACTAGAAGTAGCCCGAGCTATTTTATTTACCCACAATGTTCATAAATATCTATGGGGAGAATCTTTGTTAACTTCTACCTATCTAATTAATATAATGCCTGGTCGAGTCCTCAATTTTCAAACACCTAGAGATGTTCTTTTATCTTCTTTTCCTAATTTTAAACCATTATCATCCTCTCTTCCTTTGAAAGTATTTGGATGTACTGTGTTTGTTAATAACTTAGATCCTTCTCGGTCTAAATTTGATCCTAAATCTCTCAAGTGTGTCTTTATAGGATATTCTTCACTAAAGAAGGGCTACAAATGTTACCATCCACCTTCTCGTAAATTTTTTGTTTCTTTGGACCTTAATTTCTTTGAATAGGAACCATATTTTTCGAAGGTTGCCATTCAGGGGGAGAATTTCGATGACTTTCAGCATTCTCACAAACAGGTTCCTCTTTCTTCTTTCCTTTTAATACCTTTTCGCGATTCATTACCCTTTGAGTCTCAGACTTCTTTGACACCCTCTAATAACTTACCTATCTCCTCCCCTATTACTTTATCTACACCACATTCTTCTCGTCAACCTATGTCTACAGGAACCCGATCTTCAACCAAATCTTCTTCACAGCCCCCTAAACAACTGCAGGTTTACACTAGAAAAAGGAGAACCATTCCAGAAACCATTCTACAATCTGGTACTCGCCAAAAATTGGATTTTAGTCCAGTTGCTTGTGAAGAAAGTGGAGGTAACGATTCTACTAGTATTCCTTCTCATCTTGAATTTGAACACTTACCGATTGCTAAAAGAAAAGGTATGCTGCTTATGGAAATTTGATGCCATCTTTTAAAGCATTTACAACAAAGCTAGATGAAGAACAGATTCCTAAGACTATTGAAGAAGCTTTGCAGAATTCAAAGTGTAAGGAAGTAGTTGATGAAGAAATTGAGGCACTCGAAAAGAATGGTACATGGACCATTACAGATCTTCCCCAAGGTAAAAAACCCGTTGGATGCAAATGAGTGTTTGCCATTAAGTATAATTCAGATGGCAGTATACAGAGATATAAAGCCAAATTGGTTGCCAAGGGGTTCACACAGACCTATGGAGTCCATTATAAGGAAACATTTGCCCCTGTTGCTAAATTAAATTCAGTTAGAGTTTTGTTAAGCCTAGCTATAAACTGTGATTGGCAACTGCACCAACTTGACATTAAAAATGCTTTTCTTAATGGTAACCTTGAGGAAGAAGTACACATGCAGATTCCACCTGGACTAGAAGGTGCTGGACAAAATCAGAAGGTGTGCAAGCTTGACAAATCTCTCTATGGCCTTAAGCAGCCTCCAAATGCATGGTTCGACAGATTCACTAGGGTTATTTTGGAGAATGGATACAAACATTTACTGGCAGACCATACCTTGTTCTCTAAGGTAACCTTATTGAATAAAGGGGTTATCCTTATTGTGTATGTAGATGATATAATATTGACAGGAGATGATGAAGTGGAATTAAGTCAATTAAAGACCCTGTTGAGCAGGGAATTCGAAATCAAGAATCTAGGAAAACTCAGATATTTCCTAGGCATGGAGATAGCAATGTCTAGCAAAGATTTGGTGATCAATCAGAGGAAGTATGTTCTGGATTTGTTGATAGAAACAGGAATGTTGGGTTGCAAACCTGCAGATACACCCATGGAGGCAGATTGAAATTCAGCAGAGATGATGACAATCTTAAGACAAATAAAGGTCTATATCAGAGATTGGTTGGTAAATTAATTTATCTATCACTAACAAGACTTGATATAGCTTTTCCAGTGAACGTTGTAAGTCAACACATGACAGATTCGAGACAGGAACATATGGAAGCAACAAAGAGTATCTTGCGATATTTGAAGGGTACACCAGGACATGGTTTGATATTCAAAAAGAGTCATGATAAAACTGTAAAAAAAAATTCAGATGCAAGTTGGGCCAGTGAACTGATAGAAAGAAGATCAACCAGTGGGTATTGTCCTTTGTTTGGGGAAATCTTGTGACATGGAAAAGTAAAAAGCAAACAGTTGTTTCTAGAAGCAGCGCAGAAGCTGAATACAGGGCATTAGCATTGGGAATGTGTGAAGGAATCTGGTTAACAAAATTACTTAAAGAATTGGGGATGATACAGGATGAAAAATTCCAACTTTTTTGTGACAACCAGTCAACTATTCAGATCGCTAAAAACCCTATTCAACATGACAGAACAAAACATGTTGAATTAGACAGACACTTCATCGCAGAGAAGCTAACCAGTGGAGTGGCCTCATTAGAGTATGTCCCAACCGAAGAACAAGTGGCAGACATTCTTACAAAAGCACTGCCAAAAAGCCTTTTTCGACAATTTTTTATCCAAGCTGAGATTATACAATGTATATTCTCCAGCTTGAGGGGGAGTGTTAGTTTAGTCGACTTAGAGTTTGTATCCTATTTAGAGTTTGTATTTTATTTAATCTGTATAATAGAACTAGTTATCTAAGTCATGTACTAATAGCTAGAGTTAGAGTTTAATTGTTAGTAGGACTACTAACCTAACTTAAAGTCTTTGCCTATAAAAGCATGTAAAGCTGTAACTTTTATATTATTCAATCGAAAGCAGAAGAATTTTGTTTCTCTTCAGTATTTACAGGTCTGCATCCAAGTAACCCAGTTTCTGTGAGTAAATCTAGAACATACCGCCTTTGGTTTATGACTAATCCTTTGCGTGATCTTGCAACCTCCATGCCTAAGAAGTATCTGAGTTTTCCTAGGTCTTTGATTTCAAATTCCCTGCTTAACAGTGCCTTTAATCGTCTCAGTTCTTCTTTATCATCACCTGTTAGAATTATATCATCCACGTAAACTATAAGGATAACCCTTTTATTCGATGAGGTTACCTTAGAAAACAGGGTATGGTCTCTCGATGACTGCTTGTAATCATTCTCCAAAATAACCCTTGTGAATCTCTTGAACCATGCTCTAGGGGACTGTTTTAGGCCATAGAGTGCCTTCTCAAGCTTGCAAACTTGCCGTTTCTGTCCAGCACCCTCTAGCCCTGGTGGAATCTCCATGTAGACCTCTTTCTCAAAATTACCATTAAGGAAAGCATTTTTAATGTCAAGTTGGTGTAATTGCCAATCACAATTTACAGCAAGGCTCATTAACACTCTAACAGAATTGAGTTTGGCAACAGGAGCAAAAGTCTCCTTATAATCAATACCATAAGTCTGTGTAAAACCTTTAGCAACCAACCTGGCTTTATACCTCTCTACACACCCATCTGAGTTGTACTTAATGGAAAAAATCCACTTACATCCAACAGGTTCCTTACCTTGGGGAAGGTTTTTAATGGTCCATGTACCATTTTTCTCAAGTGCCTCAATCTCCTCTTGAACAACTTTTTTCCACTTTGGAATCTACAAAGCTTCTTCAACAGTTCTAGGTATTTGTTCACCATCTAAAGATGCTATAAAAGCTTTAAAAGTGTTAGTTGTAGATAAGATAAGTTTATTTATTGTAGATAAACTAAAGTAGTATGGATAAATTATAAAGTTTGAATTATTTGTCCCTTATCCTATGATTTTATCTCTTATCTCAACTCATAGGTTGAATTTAATTTCAATTTAGAGTAGTGTATTTGTAACATAACTCTTTGTAACTAGCCTATAAAAGGCCTTGTATCTGTGTTATTTGAGATCAAGAAAAACAGTGAATGTAATTGATCACTGCCAAAAATACCCCTCTTTATTTTCTACATGGTATCAGTTTAGGCTAATAGATCCTTATCACACGCTTTAGCTGTCGCAGCCATGGTCAATATCCCAGATGTTTCTTTGGTTCCTGTTACCAATAGCAGATTTACTTGTCCTGTTAAAACCAGTGACTTGAATCTTGCCTTTACAGCTCATGAAGGTACAAAAGGGTGCCAGTTTTTCGACACTGGCGTGGCTGCACCAGGATGGATAATTGATTCTGGAGCCTCTAATCATATGACTGGGGACAAAGGGCTGTATAACATATTTCAAACCACATCTCCTCGCTCCTCTATAAGAACAGCAGATGGTTCTTTATCGCCTATTGCAGGGAGTGGCTCTGTTGTTGTCAATAAGAATATACTGTTAAAAGATGTCCTTTATGTACCAGCTTTGAAATGCAATCTTCTTTTTGTCAGTAAGCTGACTATTGATTTGAAATGTGTGACTAAATTCACTCTCCAAACTTGTGAATTGCAGGTAATGGGCTCGGGGCAGATACTTGGTAATGCTAGACTGTCTGGTGGGCTCTATGTGCTTCATGGGGAACCGCTTATCTCTTCTAATAAATATTTCAAGAGTTTGTCTTTCTCTTCTTTAGTTTCAACTTCTGAAAAATCCAATGATGTTATGCTCTGGCATTTCATGCTAGGTCATCCCATTTTTTATTATTTAGCAAAGTTATTTCCAACTTTGTTTCTCAATCAAAAACCACAATTCTTTCATTGTGACATTTGTTCTATTGCTAAGCTCACTAAAAATTCATATCTGCCATCTGTTTATAAACCTTCTAACCTTTTTCTCTTGTCCACAGTGATGTTTGGTGCCCTTCTAAGGTGAAGAATATAAATGGGTGTCGATGGTTCGTATCCTTTATTGATGACCATTCTCGCGCTACATGGACTTTTTTTGATGAAAGAAAAATCTGAGGTAGAACAAATATTTAAGAGGTTTTATATTATGGTAGTGACTCAGTTTAACAGTCACATTCAAATTCTGCACTCTGATAATGGGGGAGAGTATTTTACAAAAACATTGGGTTCCTTCTTTCGAGAGAAGGGGATTGTCCAGATTAGTTCTTATGTCGATACTCCGCAGCAAAATGGGATCGCGAAGAGGAAAAATAGACATCTTTTAGAGGCTACTAGGTCCTTACTCTTCTCTCACAATGTACCTACTCAATATTGGGGTGAGGCTCTCTTGACAGCAACCTACCTAATTAATAGGATGCCTAGTAAAGTCTTAAAATTTTAAAATCCAAAGTCAGTGTTTCTGGATAGTTATCCTACTTTTACACCTAAGTAATCTACCCTTCCTTTGAGAGTTTTTGGGTGCACTGCCTATGTCCATAATACTACTCCCTCTAGGTCTAAACTTGATCCTAGATCTATTAAGTGTCTCTTTTTAGGGTATTCTTCACTAAAGAAGAGCTACAAGTGTTACTCTCCTCATACTCGTAAGTTTTATATTTCTCTGGATGCTACAGTTTTTGAACACGTTTCATATTTTACCAAGTCTTCAATTCAAGGGGAGAACTTTGATGAATTTCAGCCTTTAAATCTTTTGCCACAACAAAACCAACTTGTTCCAGTACAGGTTCCCTCTACTTTTCCTACAACCTTTTTGCCATCATCAACACCAGTAAATTCTACCAGTCCTCGACCTATTCATCTAATGAGTACTACACCTCCAGAAAGTCCCAAATCTACTCCTACGACCCCTCAAAGAACCCAAACTCCACAACTCCAGAGTAAAAAGCTGAGTGTCTACAAAAGGAAGCAGAAATTTATTCCAGAGGCCATCTTACAGTCTGACATTTGCCGAGAATTGCAACTGAGTCCAATTGTCTCTAAAAATGTGGAAGGTAATGGAGGTGATGAAGGTAATGAATTATCCCAAGTTTCTACTTCTAATATGGATTATGATGAGTTACCTATTGCTAAGAAGAAGGGTGTCAGACAATGTACAAAATATCCTATTCAGAGATTTGTTTCTTATGGGAATTTAATGTCTTCTTTTAAAGCCTTTACAGCCAGCTTAAATGAGATACAAATTCCAGCAACTGTAGAAGAGGCTCTCAAGGATCCTAGGTGGAAAAAAGCAGTAGAAGAAGAGATTGAAGCCTTGGAAAAGAATGGGACTTGGACCATGGTTGATTTGCCACAAGGAAAGAAGCTTGTGGGCTGCAAATAGGTATTTGCAGTGAAATACAACTCTGATGGCAACATTGATAGATACAAGGCGAGACTTGTGGTCAACGGCTTCACACAGACATATGGCATTGATTACAATAAGACCTTTGCTCCTGTGGCCAAACTCAACACAGTTAGAGTTCTACTTAGTTTGGCAGTCAATGAAGGATGGGGACTTCCCCAGTTAGATGTGAAAAATGCTTTCCTTAATGGAAGGCTAGAAGAAGTCTACATGAGTATTCCTCCAGGAGTGAAGAAGGAAATGGGAGATCAAAGAGTGTGCAAGCTGGAAAAATCCATGTATGGCCTGAAGCAATCCCCTAGGGCCTGGTTTGAGAGATTTACCAAAGTTATTTTAAGAAGTGGGTTTAAGCAAAGTCAAGTTGATCATACACTCTTCATCAAGATGACACCTAGCAGAAAAAGGGTAATCTTGATTGTTTATGTTGATGACATAATAATCACTGGAGATAATCTCAGTGAGATTAAAAATTTGAAGAATCTACTGAGTAGAGAATTCGAGATAAAGGACTTGGGAAGCTTGAGGTATTTCCTGGGAATGGAAGTGGCAAGATCAAGCAAAGGTTTGGTTATTAATCAAAGGAAGTACATTCTGGATCTCCTATTCGAGACTGGAATGTTGGGGTGCAAACCTGCAGACACTCCAATAGAGACAAACTTGAAGCTGAAGAAAGGAGCTCGAGTAGATAAAGAGCAGTATCAAAGACTGGTTGGAAAACTTATATACCTATTCTGACAAGACCAGATATTGGTTTTTCTGTTAATATTGTAAGCCAACATATGGCAGATCCTAGAGAAGAGCATCTTGAGGTTGTATACAGAATATTAAGATACTTAAAAAGGACTCCAGGACATGGTTTATTCTTTAAGAAAACCGAAGACAGAACATTGAAAGTCTTCACTGATTCTAGCTGGGCTGGAGAGTTAACAAAAATGAGGTCGACTAGTAGCTATTGCACATTCGTTTGGGGAAACTTGGTGACCTGGAGAAGCAAGAAACAATTTGTTGTTTCTAGAAGTAGTGTTGAAGCCGAATACAGAACTTTAGCACTAGGAATCTGTGAAGGCATTTGGCTGCAGAGAATGATGAAAGAATTGGATATGAACCAAAGTGAAAAATTCGAGATTTTATGTGATAATGAATCTGCCATCAGGATTGCTAAGAATCCAGTCCACCATGATAGAACAAAACATGTGGAGATTGACCGACATTTCATCTCAGAAAAGGTCAATGGTGGAATAGCAGATTTATCTTATGTACCCACTGAAGGGCAGCTAGCAGATGTGCTCACCAAGGCTCTACCAAAAGCAACATTTGATGGATTCACATCCAAGCTGGGACTATACAACGTATACTCACCAACTTGAGGGGGAGTGTTAGTTGTAGATAAGATAAGTTTATTTATTGTAGATAAACTAAAGTAGTATGGATAAACTATAAAGCTTGAATTATTTGTCCTTTATCCTAGGATTTTATCTCTTATCTCATCTCATAGGTTGAATTTAATTTCAATTTAGAGTAGTGTATTTGTAACATAACTCTTTGTAACTAGCCTATAAAAGGCCTTGTATCTGTGTTATTTGAGATCAAGAAAAACAGTGAATCTAATTGATCACTGCCAAAAATACTCCTCTTTATTTTCTACAAAAAGACGACATCAAATTCCCATAAGCAACATACCTCTGAATAGGGTATTTTAGTACACTGTCTTACTCCTTTTCTTTTAGCAACAGGTAAATAATCAAACTCGAGAAGATGAGGAGGAATACCAGTAGAATCATTACCTCTATTGTCCTCACAGGCAGCTGAACTAAAATCCAATTCTTGACAAGTACCCGATTGCAGAATGGTTTCTGGAATAGTTTTTCTTTTTCTGGTGTAAACCTATAATTGTTGAGGAGGTTGTGGAGGAGATTTGGTTGAATTTCGAGTTTCTGTTGGTGTACCAATAGGTGAAGAGTGTGGGGTGGACAAGGTAATAGGTGAGGAAATAATGGAGGGAGTAGAAGAATTATGAGGCTCAAGAGATAATGGATAAGTTGGAGTTAATAAGGGAAAAGAAGTAAACGGAACTTGTGCTTGAGAAGGTTAGAAATCATCGACATTCTCCCCTTGAATGGCAGCCGCCGAGAACTAAGGTTCCTGTTCAAAAAATTGAATGTCCAGAGAAACAATTTTTTCGAGAAGGAAGATAGTAACATTTGTAGCCCTTCTTTAGTGAAGAATACCCTATGAAGACACACCGGAGAGATTTAGGATCACGTTTGGATCTAGAAGGATCTAAATTTGAAACAAACACAGTACACCCAAATACTTTCAAAGGAAGATTAGAAGACAAGGGCTTAAAATGAGGGAAAAGGATAGAAGAGCATCTCTAGGTGTTTGAAAGTTCAAAACACGACTAGGCATACGATTAATAAGATAAGTAGAGGTTAACAAGGCTTCGCCCCATAGACATTTAGGAACATTGTGGGTGAACAAAAGAGCTCGGATTACCTCTAGTAAATGTCTATTCTTTCTCTCGGCTATCCCATTATGTTGGGGTGCATCAATACAAGAACTAATGTGCACGATCCCTTTTGCTTTGAAAAAATCACCTAAAGATTGATTAAAGAATTCCCTTCTATTATCATATTTAAAAGTCGGAATTTTTTGCATGAAATTGGATTTCAACCATGGTATAAAAAGTTTGAAAAACACTGACAACTTCTGATTTTTCTTTTAATAGGTAAGTCCAGGTCGTTCTACTGTGGTCATCAATAAAGGTTACAAACCATTTGCTACCTGTAACATTCTTCACTTTAGAAAGACTCCAAACATCACTATGTATAAGAAAAAGAGGATGGGAGGGTTTGTAATTAGATGGTAAATGGGATTGTTTAGTTTGTTTCGCAAGAGGACAAATAGGACATTGAAAAGAAGATAGTTTTTTATTAACAAATAATGCAGGGAACAACTTTTCAATGTAGTAGAAACTTGGGTGGCCTAACCGAAAATGTAATAACATAAAATCAGATTGTCCTAAGGATGTAAAACAAGATGGAGAAGAGGAAGTGGTAGGAGATTTGGTACTGTGAAGAACATAGAGACCATTATGCAAGCTATCACATTGTAAATCTTTAGAGAGCTTGCTAACAGACAACAAATTACAATCCATATTTGGCACAAATAGCACATCTCGAAGGATTAAATCATCAGTAATAAACACAGAGTCACTGTCTTGTATAGGTGAGAAAGGACCATCAGCTATCTTAATCGAAGATTTAGAGGATGACTGTTGAAAATTGAAAAACAAATCCCTGTTACCAGTCATATGATCAGAAGCACCAGTCTATAATCCAAGCTGATTGAGGCGAAAGGGAAAGAAGGGCAGTGGAAACAGAGGGATTCTGTGTACCTCCAAGTTCAACTGATGCTAGGTTCCCTTCACTGGTTGGACTGAATTTACTGAACATCAGTTGCAGCTGGGCCATTTGCTGCTTAGTGAATCCTGGAGAAGCAGCATTTGAGGAGATGTCCTTTTGTACCCTATTGGCTAGAGCCTTCCAATCAGCTGGCTTTCCATGGAGTTTCCAGTAACTATCTTTGAGATGGCCGGGCCTTTTGCAGTAATCACACTGAGGTCTCCCTCGTCTAGGCTTGGGAGAAGATATTTGAGTGACAAGCGCAGAATTGTCAGGGATAAGAGCTTCAGGAATCATGTACAGCCTTCGTCTCTTTTCTCGTCTAACTTCGGAAAAAACTTCTCGGAGGGAAGGAAGAGGATTGACACCAAGAATCTGAGATTTGATTGGATCCAGGTCTTGATTAAAACCACTAAGAAACTGGAAAAATCTCTTTTGTTTAGTAATTTTCCTGTAAAGCTCTGATACCATGAAGAATAACAGAAATTGTATTGTTTATTTTATTATTGAGTAATTCTTACTCATACTAAGGGTTACATATAATTCATCCTTTTATAGCCTAGAACTTTAGGTTACAATAGGAGTCCTACTTTAGATTAACTACTAACTCTATCTTAAGGTAAACAACTTTGATATAGACTCTACTAATATAATTTGACTATAAAAATAACTCTTATTTCATCTAAACTGACACATTGTTCCTTGAACAAACAAAATACAAAAGGATAAGGAAACATCACAACATTTAAACTCAGGATTGTATATTTTACATTGTTGATGCATTTGTTTGTGGGGCCTCTGGTTGCAAGATAATTTATTAAAGGGTGAATGTTAATATCTTCTTTCTACATTTTCTTCTCTGTTTGGTCACCGTTTGCTCACTGCCGGTATAAAATGAGTTTATATTTCTGTCTTTAAATAAATGGGGTTCCTTAGGAATTTGTTTCTTGATTTAGAAACGGATAATCTGGATGTGATTTGAACTAATAAAATCATATGTTTAGATTCTGATCGTGATATTATTTCTCCTGTTGTCCTTGCATGTAAAACTCTATCTGAATGGTTTGATTTTGAAGGAGGAAGTACTTCAAATTGTAAAGCCACAACATTTTCTACCCATACATGGTGAGCTCCTGTTCCTAAAAGAGCATTAGCTACTTGGGAAATCAAAAGGCATTCGACACACCACTGTAAGTTGCTATTTTCATTACTCACTAAGGACTTCTTTATTTATTTATTTTTCTTTTTTGTGATTTTATAAAGTTGATTCTTTAATTTAGTATATCCTGAGAATTATTTTTACTAATGAATGAAGTTTAATTTATAACTTTGTTTAGTCATAAGTCATCTAAGAATTAATCTGAACATCTAATGACAACTACTAGGTCTAAGCTAGATAATTTTGATAAGAATATTTTTTCTATGTTCACAAAAGTAGGGATTGTTTAACAAAGAAAGCTTGTTAAAGAAAAATATCTATTACTGAACAAGATACTTGTTACAATTGAGTGGCTAAAAGGACAGTAGATCAGACTTGGTGATAATAACAAATATATTGCTAGGAGGATAATGAGATGCTTGAGGATAGATTTTGATTCATCAATTCATAGGGATTACTTCAACATTATCTATCATGGTAGAATATGCTGCACACTATATTAAATTGTAATTTTTATTTATCATATCAGGTTATAAAGAATGGGGAGATGCTTGGGGTATCTCATTTGAGGAATAGAAGAGTTCTTTCTAATGGTTTCAGTTCCCTTGGGAAAGAGAATTTACAGGTTTGAAATCATTAAAACGTATTTGGCAGTTCTTAAAGAACTCAATTGAGAAGGATATTCATGAATTTAGTCCTAAATTGCAGCTAATGTACAGTGATGGTGATAAAGCATTTGGCACATCAACCGAACTTTGTGTTGATGAGAGACTAAGAATTGCATCTGATGGTATTATAGTGGTCAGGTAGATAAGTTTTAGATGCTTAAATGGAGTCTATTTATGTTTCATATTTGTTCGTGCGTGTTAATATATTCCTTTTGCAGCATGGAAATTTTACGCCCCAAAAAGGTAGATGGTATAGTTGAAAATAGATTAAAAGGGAAGATAAAAATCACTACACGCTGCTTATGGCTAGACAAGGGGAAGCTTTTAGATACACTCCATAAAGTTGCTCACGCGACACTGTCAAGCTATCCCATGAATTGTCCCCTAGCTCACATGGAAAGAACTGTTTCAGAGGTATTGAGGAAGACGGTAAGGAAGTATAGTGGTAAGAGGCCTGAAGTCATTGCCATTGCATTGGAGAACCCAGCAGGAGTTCTCTCTGAAGAGCTGAATGAAAAGTTATCTGGCAATTCCAATGTTGGTTTTGAGTTGCCAAAATTGAGGAAAGTGGTAGATGAGCATCCAAAGAGGGGATCACCAAACAAGATAAAAGCAGAATATGACAGTACTTTGCATGCAGAGAATGCCTCGGAACAAAATTTGATAGGTTGGCCCTTGTCCTCTTTTTTGCCTTCCAATCTCTCACTTGTTCATTCAAGTTCTGTCTGCATGCATGTTTGTGCATGTAGCTAGATATGTGATCAGATGTTTGTGTTGGAATTGGTAATTTATTGAGGTGAATGGTAGTTTACTTTGTGAATTGTGATTTAAAGCACCAGTTTCATTGATGTGTTCTATTCATAAGGATTTCTTCAAGCAGATGATGATGGTGAAGTTGAAAGGTTCTTACCCGAGGAAGACACCAGTACATCAAGTCCTGAACGTGCAGAAAGTCATATACCAAATACTGATGATTCTGATGAATTTTGGAAATCGTTCATCAAATCGTCACCTGTTGACAATTTAGAAAATGATAACGTGTTGGTCCAAAAAGAGGAACATGAGCCAGAACTTGAGAGTGATGGAAGTGCTTGCAGTGGAGATGACTTGGAAATGCCTAGCTCTCGACTAAAGTCATCAAAGCCTAAGCGGAACAAGTGGAAACCTGAAGAGGTTAAGACGCTAATTAAAATGTGGGGGGATTTACATGGCAAATTTCAAGTTGTGAAGGGGAGAATGGCCTTCTGGGAAGAAATATCTACAAGCTTGTTGGAAGAAGGAATTAGTGGAAGCCCTGCACAGTGTAAATCTCTATGGGCATCTCTGGTTCAGAAATATAAGGTCGGTTCTCTCTTTTTAGTGTTCTTTGTGGAACTATTGCTTATATATCTCTATATTGATTTTAGGGTGCATATGCGTCAATGGATTATGTTCCCCGTGGCTTTAGTTTCATGGCCATTCATGTTGATCCCTATAGCTTCTCCTGCACATTGAAGAATTTAAATCACTAATTAGGAATTATAGAATCTATGTTTTTGCGACCTTAGGTTTTCCTTGAAGTACTTGTGTTTGACACTTTTGTCTGACCCATATCTAGACATGGGTACAGGGATATGATTTTTCAAGGATCCTCTAAATACATGAAAATCTTGAAAAAGAATTGAACATGGCTGTGTCCAACACTCATACCTGAGTCCGAGGAACATAGAAAATGGTAAAGAAATTTGAGATCCATGTGGATGCTTGAACTTGGATGTAACGATAATGCTTGCATCTTTTTAGAAACCGCAGTTGTACCCTGTGTTAGTATTGGTGTATTATGAGATTTAAATGGCCGTTATTTTACTGTTTCTGAATCTCTATGCTGCTGCATATTCATTGAAATGGATTGTGCTAGTGATAGATGCATCCACGACAGCAATTTAAATATATTTGTTCGAGAATGTTCGATTTGTTTCCCTGTCACTTGTGCAGCTTATTGACAACTTGGGCATATATTTTGACAGGAAAGCAAGAATGAGAAGGAAAGTCATAAAAGTTGGCCCTATTTGGAGGACATGAATAAGGTTTTATGTGATTTTGAGGCGATAGACACAAAATGACTGGTGTGTGGAGGCCCGGAATTCTATTATAATTGTTGTGACCATGGAATTCTATTGTGAAGTTGGAGGAATGGGCTTGTTTTTGAGGATTGGTGGAAAAGGCCATTTATGGCGAAATAATTTTGTAGTAATAGACTTCCTGTAAATTTTAAAGTTTTTTGTTTCGTAATAGCTGTTTTAACAATGGGAGTTGCCACCAATCTTTTTAATTTAGGTGAGATTAAATCACTTGAAAACGTGTGGGGGAAGGATGAGCACCTCCACAATGCCTAAAATTGATATCCGGTTGATTATATATTGTTTAAATGATGAAAATTAAGAATTTGAATTTAATTTATAATTTGCGATCCCTTAAAATATTTAAAAGAATATTTCTTTGTATGAAAGGAATTTACACTCCTACACTTGAAACATAATTTTCTTTAGATTCTCGAATGAAGGGATTTTATTTTAAAAATCATAATTTATAATCAAGAGACGGTATTTTATAATAGAGACTAACGGAAAGTGGCACTTTTTACGTATGAGGTATGTTTTTCACAACAATAGGTGTTTTTCTAGATTGGATGATGAAAATTAAGAATTTGAATTTAATTTATAATTTGTGATCTCTTAAAATATTTAAAAGAATATTTCTTTGTATGAAAGGAATTTACACTCCTACAAACATAATTTCGTTAGATTCTCGAATGAAGGAATTTTATTTTAAAAATTATAATTTATAATCAAGAGACGGTATTTTATAATAGAGATTAACGGAAAGTGACACTTTTTACGTACGAGGTATGTTTTTCACAACAATGTGTTTTTCTAGATTGGATGATGAAAAAGAAGAAAAATAATAAAGGGATTTTATTAGTAATTAATTTTAAAACATTTTAAACATAATATTTTTATTTTTGTACAAAATTTTAGAAAACGACTTTTCACAATTTCAAAGCGTCACACACTATTCACTAAACACCATTAAAAATTATTAATATTTTTGATGAAATACAAATTCAAGGTCAATGTGAAGTAAAAGGTCCAACAATTATTGTGAGAGGGAAGTACAAGTTCAGAGGTTGAATGTATAATTAAGTCAATTAATAAGTTAGACTCTCTAGTAATAAAATTATCAGTTTCGTTGGTTCGAGTGACGCTAGAAAATATTTTCAATTTTGTAGTTTGCTTTGATTTTGTTAAAGGCACAATGTTAAAAATTGTTCATAATTGTCCCCTATAGAAATGACAAAGTGAAGTCTCACACTTTGAACAAATTTTTTTAAAGGCTGGCTTTTGCAATACGCTTTCTTTTTAAAAAATTTCTTGTTAAGATGATTAATTAGTCAAGCCCGCTAAATCTTCTAACTTCTTTCTAAAAACTTTAGTCTCTTTTTTGGCCTCATTGGGTGGTAGCCCTTTTGATTGTCGAGCGATGCTCACCCCCGACTCCGTTTTTTTTTCTTTTTTTCTTGCTTTTTTTTTAATTTTTTCTGACCATTCAATGATTATTTGGTTGTGAAATCTCTTCTCTCGGTGTCAGAGTTTTGCTTGGGTCGTCGCCTATGAGGAAAAAGCTAAACTCATAGATGAGCGGTTGGTTTGACCCCTTGTCTTCGATCTGTCGAATTTTCTTTCGATGATTTCTTCAACTAAACTAAATTAAAAAACTAGTGTTAATGGATTGAGCTAGGAAGGAAATTTTTTTTTCAAGAAGAAAGCAAGCGTATGACTAGATCAATCAAGCCAATTAAATTAGTCAAAGACTAAGTTGTCGAGTGAAGATGACTCCATCTATGAAGAAAGGACACATGAGGCCTCTCTTATTATAAACGGGGTTATGGTTATAATAATTGTTGTGTGAAAAACACAATGTCGTTTTATATTCAGTGACATGATATCATTTCAATTACTATTGTCACAACCAATTTTTTTTTATCTAAATCTCTATTTATTATTATTTTTCTTTCTTCTCTTCATGGTCTTAATTCCTCCCATCTCATTGTTAATTTTTAAATTTTAGATCCTAGCCTTTGTCAAGTAGGTATCATAGTTTGAAAATTTCGTGTGAGGCAAGAAAATCTGGTGCTACTGATTATGCCAACAACGCTTACCAGTCAAAAATCTGGAACTACTGATTATGCCATCAACGTTCTCTCAATCTGCTCTGATACCAAATAATGATAATGATAATATGGAAAGGGTGGTGGTGGAAGCAACGGAGATGGTGAGGGTGATGGTGGAAAGGGTGGTCATAAAAGAGAAAGAAAGATGATAGTAAAGAAGATATTTTATTTAAGATAGTGGAAATCTTACAAAGGAAGGTGATATAAAGGTAAAACAAAGATAAAGAAACTGAGAAATGAAAACAAAGATTACAAAGCAAGATAAATATTGGTATCAAGCAAAGGTGTCTTCCTTCGTTGCTAGCTTGCCCTTTTTATCGCCTTATTTTTAGCACCGCCTTTAACTTCTTTTTGAAGTCAAATGCTTATCACCTGACTGTTCATCTGATTTGCTGTGTTTTCAGCTCTTGTTCATTCTGATATGTTGTCGTTCTTCTGAGTTTTTAGCTCTTGTTCATTTTGATGTGTTGTCTATCTTTTTAGCTTTCTTGAACATTTGCTAAATTTGCTTCTTCTATTGCATCCAAGTTCATTGAATTGTTGGAGGCGGGTGATTTTGGGGAGTTCCAGTGTTCCCATGTACAATTGATGCCTTCCATAATTTCGTAAGGGTAATCTTCCAATGTTATATCGACTATCTTTCTTAGTAGCCGTCTGGCTTTATCATCTGATCTTCCTTCCTGCCAGCGAGTTACAAATATTCTTTTGCCATCAGTCCAATATCTATAGGTTTCTTCAAATAGAATTTCTTGGGCTTTGGCTTTTAGATGTAATCTGACTTGTATTTGATAATAAACTGGATTATTATAGCATTTGTCGATGTAGTCTTGCAAGTGTTTTGCTTCTTCGTTTGCAGCATGTAATTGAGGTCCTTCAATCACTGATAAATTCCCAAATTTGATATGGCCGATAAAATTTTTCTCTTTCAGCTACTCCAATCAGACCACTTATTTCAAAATGACAATATTGGCAATGTAATACCCTATTTTTGTCCGAGTTTTTTTATATATATAATTCTCTATAAATAAAACCAAATATAAATAAATAAATAGTATGATATAACACAATAATAAATAAAGACTTTAACAGTCATTAAATCCTTTTATAATGCCCATAATACATTCTTAAATTTCATTTTAATTCCATTTACATACATAAAATCAGTTACAAGCCCAAAATATAAAGATAGGCCCATTACAAAATTATTCCCGCCCATTTATAATAACATAAAGGCTGGTGTGCTTCTTTGGCCCGCCATTTCTTCCACATGGCAGCACGGTATTCGCCCATTTGACATTCACCAGGATTAAGAGCCACTACTGACATCATTCTCTGCCCTACTATAAATAGAGAGAGAGAAAACAATAATGGAACAATAATGGCACAATAATTACTCAACATTAAAGAAAGAGAGAGAAGAAGACGAAAGGAATTACTAGAGAAGGTGCTCAAAAGTTGATCGACCGCCGGAATATCATCGCCAGAGTTTAATCGCCACCACCAGAAGGTAGCATCTCTTCTCATATCTTCATTTTCCTACATAAACGCATAAAAAACATATTTAAACTCTAAATTCTAAAAAACAGTAGCAAGTAGTTCGAAAACATAGATCTAAAATGAAATGCATATCAGTAAGGTGTAGAGCATATCTGATGTTCATCAGAGAGTGTTGTGGCTGTTGGAGAGTGAGAGGTTAATGGCGGAGTTGAAAATGAGTGTTTAGGGTTCGGTTTGGGTAGCTTAGGTTTAGGATTGGGTGGAGACGGGTAGAATCAGATGAATCCGGGCTTAGATCTAGCTTTAGGAAGGAAAATTGAGAAGAATGGTATAATTTAGGTTTTTTTTGCGGCGACGGATGGCGGTCGGAAAACGCCTAACGGCGGTGACCGATCGTCAAAGTGAGGTTAAGGATGATCAGAGATAAAAGATTGGCCAGGGAAGATGACCAGAGACTACGGCCGGTGGCCGACGTCGCCTCTGACGGCCGAGAAACAGGCTGAAGTAGGATTAAAGGCGGTGGCAGTTGATTGAAGGGAGGTGATGATAATGAACTAGGGATGAACATCTTAAGGGTTTTGGGTGTTTGATCTAAAAAAACAGGGAAAGTGAAGGAGTTTGGTGTTTGTGGAGATCAAATGGGAAGAAATGGATGAACTAATGATGAACTGGTGAAGAACTTAGGCCTTAGATCGAAAAAGATGGATTTTTTCTGGGTTTAGGTGTTATAAACGAGAGGATTTGGGGTGTTATAAGAGCCAGAAATTCTAAAAAATAGAAAAAAAAGAAAAATTGAATAGCCGAAGGGGTCTTTATATAGACCAAGGGGACAGGCTCTTGGGCCCGCGAATCCTCATATTGGCCCGTGCCCTTCTTTAGCGGGCCTTGTATCGCAAATCCCAAGCTTTCGTTTCTTCCAATTTAGTCACTAAGAGCTTGTAATTTGACACCCGAGTTTTAATGAATATTCAATTTAGTCCTTTTTCGCTTTGTTTTAACTTATTTGTTTAATTTATTTGTGTTTGTATGCCTTAATTTAATCATATAGCATATATGCATTAGAGAATTAAATCACTTAGATCAATTAAAGTGATTAGAGCCTTAATTTAAGATTCTTTAATTAGAATTAAATAATTGATTAGGGAGATAATTATAGCAAATTAATATGGATTAAATGGAAAGCTTTAGTGTATTAATTTGGATAGCATCTCAAATGCATTGAGATGTTATACCAACAATACTCCAAAATGGAACATTAATACATATTATCACCTAGAATTTGGAAAATGACTTAGATAATTAATTAAAACCTTAAATAGGACTATTACTTTAAATAATTAGATTTGACAAATTGAATAGAAATGTTATTTGATTTAATCTATTTCAACATGAATAATTTCCAATTCGTTGGATGTTATCTCATAGAAATCCTTTAAATCAATAATATTTAGACTAAAATAATTAAATTGTTAGAGCCTTTTTATGTTCGATCTTAAAATTAACAAGACCATAAATTATCATGCATTGAGAAACCTTTTATATTGGAAATATATTTTGAGTACGAATGAGGGTGTCCTAAAGCATTTGGGCGTCCTTAATCTCGTATTCGGATAAAATATATTTCCTTATAAAAGGATATCTCCATTTGGAATTTAAACCCAACTAATAAATATCGATTAAATTAAATTCAAATTTTTATTTAAATGCCAAAATGCCACGTGAAATTAATAAGGTACCGATAACGAGCGTTTGTGGGGGTGCTAATCCTTCCCCACACGTAACCGACCCCCGAACCCAAATCGTTTTAAATGAATCTCTGGTTGGCGACTCCAAATTGGTTTTCAGGATTAAATAAAAGATTTAATATAGAAAAACTCTAATTTTCATGATTTAATAAACTTAAATAAATAAAAACTCGATTTTCAAAAGAATCAATCATCGGGCTATTTTTCCACAATTTGATTCTAAAAATGGCCGTGATAGCTTGGCGACTCCGCTGGGGACATAAAAGCGAGTCAGGCCTAATTAATTAATTTCATGTGGCATTTTGGCATTTTAGAGTGATAACTTGGATTTAATTTCTTCAATGATTATTGGTTGGATTTTTATGAAGAATGGAGGTAGCTTTTATTGTGTGATATATCTGGCATTCATGCATAGCCTTCCACCCGGGCTTTCACCCTTAAATGGGAGCGAGGCATTATCTTATATGAGTTATTCAGCTCCGTGATCAGATTTTTATCTCTCTTCCGATATACTAACCTTATGCACCGTGAGGTTACGCCTCCGCTATAAGGGACCTATACCACCGAATCGATGTCTTACCGTCGCAGTGGATGGTAACAACAGTTCAGGAACCTAGAGTCTAGAACAACACCCTCATGTTGAATATTAGAAACCTACCCCACTAGAGCCAGACAGGGACCTAGGACAGGTGCTACTGGTTTAAATACATTTCTCTGGTTATTTTCTGTGCTCAATATAACCTGTTTTGTTGTTTGTTTCAATATTAAGCCTTTGTCTTTAATATGATTACAAGATACTAACATTTTTTCTGTTTTGTTTGTTTCTTCTTGTTGTTTTTCTTTTGGCATCATTGCATCCATAAGGGCTATAGATCCAAGAGCTAGTCAGTTAGGAAGTGTTCAAATGGCAGAAGAGTCTAGTAAACAGGAAGAGGATAATGGCATTATATGGATATGGTCAGAGGAAACTCAACATTTAAAAGGGGATAGTATCCAGGCAGATCATGTTTGGCATACTAAAGAGACCGTTAGAATTAATTCAGGACAGAACAAGTGTTTGCTAGAGCTAAAATGTATGTGGGAACAGTGGGATAAAAAGATAAAAAATGAGTTTCAATATGAATTTAGGGACATAGCTAAGTTGTTATATATCCAAGTGGATCGAGAGATGATACGGGCCATGGCACAATACTGGAATCCAGCGTACAATTGTTTTACATTCGGTGATGTAGATATGACACCCACCTTGGAAGAGTATGAGGCTTTGCTAAATTATCCAATAGTACATACTGATAAAATTTATACAAGACCTAATCATTCACCAGGCTTCAAGAAAATGCTAAAACTAGTCACTGGCAAGGACGAAGCATGGTTTGAAGGAAAGTTGAAAGGAAAAGGAAATGAAGAGGTTCTGGAAGATAATGAGCGCATTGTTTGGAAGGTCATTCAAGGTATAATCTTGACTGGAGATGAATCAGAGAAAAGGAAGAGAAAATTGTTTGCTCTGTGCATTTATGGGTTAGTGTTGTTTCCAAGGACTATTGATTGTATAGATCCATCAACATTAGGCCTGTTTGAGAGATTAGAAAAGAACGTAATTCGGTGCTTGCAATCCTGGCGGAAACATACAGATCACTCACTGCTTGTAGAAAGTCTGGGTTCGAAGGTCATCGATGGACCACACCTTACAGGGTTCGAAGGTTTTTTGGTGATTATTCGTTGTTAGAGGAACACATTACTTCATGCATGCTTGAAAAGAAGACGGAAGTTCAGTGGAAAGAGTTTTTCATGAACTTGGAAGAATTAGATGTGGTATAGAAAGCTCCTTGGCTAAATGTGAATAATTATCGATATCAGTGTGAAAAGTTTGACTGGATACCGTTATCGGGAATTTGGGGTGAAACAACATACTGCCCACTGTTAGTGTCAAGACAATTTGGATCAAGACAGTTCATCCCTGCAACTAAAGGAATGGATACTTTTGGGTATGCACACAAAACAAGTAATTACAAACCAAAGGTAGCCGATACCTCAAGAGCTTGGCTAACACCAAGAAGGGTGGAGCTTCAGGATAGGAAGGAAGTCATGAAAGGTTATGCAGAATGGAAAGCCAAAAGGGTTAATGATAATCTCCTAAAGAAGGATTCAGTGGATTGTGGTTCAGCTAGTGGATGTGCCAAGGATGCTCCGTCAGCAATAGAGAAAATGAAGCATGATCATGAAAAGGAAATGAGAGGATATGTGAAGAGAATAAGTGACCTAAAACATGAGCTTTCAATGGCAACATTAGAGGTAGATGTTCAGAAAAATTAGAGAAAAAAACTTTTGGAGCAACAACAGAAAGTCGAGCAAGAATTGGCAAAATTGAAGAAGATTCATTCTGGATTCAAGAAGATGCAAGAAGAAAGTACAAGCAGGATAGTACAGAATATGTCAGACTAATTAGAGGATATGACCAAACAAAGGGATAGTTACAAAAAGATGTATGAGAAAAAGGCACGAGAGTTAGGAGAATTAAGCACCAAAGCTAAAAAGAAGCTTGAAAAGGAACAAGCTCGGAACGAGGAGTTGAAGATTCAGGTATCGCGGTTAGAGCAGTTGGTTATAAAGTATCATGAAGAAGATCAACCTAAGATGGACCAAGAGAATAAGGAACTGCAAGGGAAATTAATAAAGTTAGAAAGCGAGGTTCAAAGGTTGAAAGATCAACTCGCAAGTTACGAAGGAGCATTACAGCCAGAAAACAAAGTGTGGAGAAACAAGTATGAGGCGGCTCAGCAAACAATTCAGAGTCAAAACAATAAGCTGATCACCTTTCAAGAACAAGTGAGGAATATTGCCGAGTATGTCCAGATGTTGTCAAGAGACGCTACAACCCTGCTAAAACATCCCAATGTTGGCCTGGAACTTGAGGAGAAGGTTGTTCATCTGCTGCACGAGATAGTCAACCTAGCAGAGAGATTTGTGTAGTTGAAATTATTTATTTCCTGTAATGGACTCTTTAGTTAATGAAAGTTTCGCTAAAAGCTAGCATTTGGATTTAATACCCCTTTGCATTTTTGCATTCATGCACTTTTATGTTTCATGTCATTTTGATAACTTTTAAACAATTTTTAATACAAAAGGTTTTATTGCAGTTTATTAAGCCACAATCATTCCACATTCTTATGGAACTCGTTTGCGATCTAAAACCATGGTTGTTGAGGATCGGATTACCAGTCTAGAGAATGAGTGGGTGGAAATACAAAACCGTTTTGATAGAATAGAGCAATCCATGAATGATTATTTTGCCCAGACTCAGAGGGAGATAATCAATCAGTTGAATGCTTTGTTGGGGCCGAAGGAATATGGAAAAGCTAGGATGTCCGAGGGCACTTCTAATGAAATGAATGATTAAGCAGAAACCACATCTCACATAAGGGTGCCGTCTGAAGGATCTCCACCTGCGAAGAAGGTCCAAATTAATCTAGCAGGAGCAACGCCTAGTCATCTAGTTCACATCAGAGTGAACTTTGGAAATAATGAAGAGGTCCCTGATCTGAATACTCTCAATGAGATAGAAAAGATTCGGGCTGAGATCGAGAAAAAGTATTGTCGAAAGATGGCCGCTCACTTGAAGGATGAAAAGTTTCTAATACATTATTTTCAAGATAGTTTGACTGGGTCAGCTGCTCGGTGGTACACGCAACTAAGTTGTGTAAACATTCGGTCATGGAAAGATCTCTCTGGTGCTTTTGTGGAGTATTATAAACATATGACGAAAATGGTTCCTAGCCATGTTATGCTGCAAGGTATGGAGCAAAAAAGTAATGAGACACTCCATCAATATGCTTAGAGATGAAGAGATGTTGCAACCAAAGTACAACCTCCGTTGATGGAAAGTGAGGTTGCCCACATGTTTGTGTAGACTTTAAGGGGTCCACTTTTTGAGAGATTGATCAGTAATGCTACACAGAATTTTGCTGACATAGTAATGACTGGTGAATTGATTGAAGCAGGGATTAAAAGTGACATGATTGAAAGTGGAGAAAGTTCTCGTAAGAGTTACAAGAGGAATGGCAATAAAGTGAATAATACAAGTGCATATGAGGCTCCCAAGAATGTGACTATTACTTCACCTGGTACAGTGTCAAGAAATTTACAGGGATCAAACAAGAAAGATTCTCGATGACCAAGAAATGACAGAATGAATTTCACTCCAATACCAATGACATATGCTTAATTGTATCCACAGTTGTATGAAACAGATCTGGGGAGGCCATACTATCTGACTCCTCTGCAGCCTCCCTACCCTCAATGGTATAAACCTGATGCTAATTGTGCGTTCCATGCTGGAATACCGGGACATACGATTGAAACTTGCACAACATTCAAGAAGGTGGTTTAGAATCTAATCAACAATAGGATTCTGAAGTTTGATGAGGCCAACATTGCAGCAAATCCTTTTCCGAGCCACGGGGGCAGGGAATGAATGCCATAGAGGAAGACGATGAAGCAAAGTGGTTGGAGACTGATGTGTAAGAAATTAAGTCCCCTTTGAAATGGATATTCGAATAGTTGTATAATGCTCGGATGATTGAAATAGGCATGAAAGTGGAGAAGGAAATGCAGTCTGAGGTGTATTGTGAGTATCATCAGGAACATGACCATAAGATTCAGCATTGCCCAGAATTTCAAAATTTGATACAAAAAATGATGGACAATAAAGAAATCTAATTCATTGCAAAAACAAGAGAAAGGAAAGCAGGGGAGGTTTGTACTTCTGAACTGATAGTTGTTAAGCATGGGATATACAAACCCCTGGCAGTTTTTGTTCGACCTAAGAGTGAGGGTCCTTCAGATGTGAAATTAGTGGTGACTCCCAAAATTGTGATTTCGTCTCCTACGCCATTTGCTTATAAGAGTACACATAAAGTACCTTGGAATTATGCAGCCAATGTAACTGTACCTAAAGAGGGCAAAGTGCAGGAGAAAGTAAAACCACCAGAAGAAACCAAGATGATACTAGAAGAGATGAAGGATGAACAACTTGGTTTGGAAATAGTGAACGAAGTGGGACATTTTACCCGAAGTGGTAGATGCTATTCTCCGAAAGTCTCTAACGAGGTGGAGAAAGTTAAAGGAAAGGTTGTGACAGTACCAGAGAAGATTTTTTGGGAAGAACTTGCACCCAAAATAAATGAGCCGGTGACAGAAAAACAAGCTCAAAATTTTTGAAATTTTTAAAGCACAGTGAGTATAGTATAGTCGAGCAGCTAAAGAAGCAACAAGCGAGGATTTCTGTACTAGAATTACTATTAAGTTCTGAGGGGCATCACAATGCCTTGATGAAGGTGCTCAATCAAGTTGGACAGTATAGTGAATCACATTACTGTTGATAATTATATCACATTTACCGATGACGAGATCCCTGAAGGAGGGATGGGATCTGTGAAGGCCTTAAACATCACTACACATTGTAAGGGATATGTATTGCCAGGAGTGCTGATAGACAATGGTTCAGCTTTGAATGTTTTACCGATGGTGACTCTTCAAAGGTTGTCAATCGATGATTCGCACATAAAAGTGTATAAGAATACCGTGAGGGCCTTCGATGGAACCACTCGTGAAGTGCTTGAGAAGATTGAAGTGCACTGTTAATCGGGCCGACAGTTTACAATATGGATTTCGTAGTGATGGTGTAACAACGGAGTCACCACCGGTCCCTTTTATTGTATTAGGTGGACCAAAAACCTAAAAACAAACTAGAGATTACAAAATCTCAAGGTTCGGGGGCACGGTTACGTGTGGGGAAGGATTAGCACCCCCATCACACCCGGAGACCGGCGCTTACTTGATCATTAATATTTTTCTTATAAACGGATGCTTGCATGCAAAGGTTAATACAAAAATCCACAAAGTTCTAGAATTGGCTCGAACTCACTCACAGCTGAGAAAATCCGAATCAATTTAGACGCAAAGGGATTAAGGTATTAATCCTTAAAATTTGATAATGCACTTTCGCATAGGAGTCTCGACCGTTCCTACAACGGCTAGGGGAAGACCGAATTAACCCTAATTGAAAATACACCTCGTTTTCATGATGCAAAGAAAGATCCTTTTTAAAGGATGTCTTATTAGCCCTTTTTTAATTTATGGGTGATTTAATTTTCAAAATTAATTATTTACAAATTACCTACTTTTCTAAGAATTACCCTAAGAATTATTTACTAAAAGTTACCTAAGGAGTTTAAGGAAACTAATCCTAGAAGGTTTTATTAAAGTATTTACAAATTACTATATTTAAAAAAACTACCTAGAGAGTTTTACTTACAATTAAATAATTATTTACCCTTTTTTAGAGAATTACCAAGTTAGTTTTTATTTACCATCATTATAATTAATGAATTATACAACTCTTTTTAAAGATTTATCTTTGGGTTTTATTTACCTATTTACAATTAAAGTGAAGTATAAAATATCTAAGTCATTTATTAAAGAAACTAACCTAAAAGTATCCATATTAAATTACTTAAGAACTTATTTCCTTTTAAAAGAACATTGATTATTTAAAGATTTACTTAACTTAATATTTTACCGAGTTAAAATACATGAGGATGAACAAAACATAAGACATGGTAAATATACACAAATCAAATGATGAATTTAAATGCATAAAAACAATAAAAACTAAAATAAAAGATTAAGGTTAAGAAATCGCAAACATTGGGATCAAGTTCGAGCTTGCTGATGAGGGTACGAGCTGTTAGTACCGCTGTCGCTACTAAATGCCGGCTGCTGTTGCTACACGTCGTCAGCCACCACATGCCTGTTGCGTGCCTCCATGGGGCTACTGCTTCGGTAGTGTTGCTGACCTTCCCTTTGGGTGATACAGGATTTTTCAAGAGCTTTGATTTGGTGAGGACCCGTACCCCTTCTCTTCCTTACCCGAGACCATGTACTCAAGGAAACAAAAGAATAAAAATATATGAAGACAAAATTTGGGTAAAAATACCTCAAAGAAACTGCTTGTATTTCTCTTCAACCTCTGTATTACAATTACTTCTCTTTGTGAATGTGTTTCTCAATGTGTGCAGTGTAAAAAAATAATGTGTGTCTAATTACAATGGAATGAGGCCTATTTATAGGCTTCAAGAAACCCTAAATCAAAAACCCTAAAAGCATATTCCCTACTTATGCTCAACATTCTTGGAAAGGGAATAATGGCATTACTTGGGCATCAAACTCTTTCCTTACATTCAATATAAGTTAAAAAAAATAGGGAATTGTCTAATCTTGAATTTAATTAGAAATATTCAATAAAATAATTGAAAATTTGTAATAAACTCAAATTCCCGTATTGAACCCGTAACCGATTTTTTGCACGCGTTGTCTTCGGTAAAATGAGCATATCTTGAGCTCCCGACGTTCGATTGAGGTGTTTCAAGATGCGTTGGAAATGTAATCGAAAGACGGTCATTACGTAAGAAGACAACTTGACCCGAAAACACTTGGATCCTATCGGAAATTTGCCATGAGTCCACAGTGAGAATTCTTTGCGCATCACTTGACTTTCCATACTTGTTGGATATGATCTCTTGTAATCTTTCCATATCTGAGATGGCTAGGATCTTGTGTGATCTGATTTGCTTGATAAGATCGATTCATATTTAATCTCCTTTTCTTTGCTTGCAAGGCATGACCGATGACGTGGTGGCTTGGTAGAGATTCAAATAGAAAGAGTATTATGCAAGAAAAGCTAGGGTTTCTTTGCGTATGAGGCCTAATTGAGCCTACTGTACATGGATTCTTTTTGAGTTTTGCATTTTATATATTTTTTGGGCTTTTGTATCGTATATACATGGGCAGACAAAATAGGTGACTACAGCTGCCCCTCTTTACCCATTCCAGTGAAACGGGAACAAGGCAAAGAATAAGAAGGCACTAATTTTGTCCGGCTGGGTCAGTTGAACACAGCTTGTTTCTCCAGAGTGGCAGAAACAATTCAGATGAAACTGATATGTCCCTTTGAGCAGCAATGGACAAATCAGATAGCAATTCTTCAAATGATGGTTCCATTCTCCTTGGGCTTGAACGGATAGGCCATTGTGCTGAAATAAAGGTTCTATTCTCCTTGGGCCTGAACGGACAGGCCATAAAGGTTTCCATTCTCCATGAGCCTAAATGGATAGGCTATAAGGGTTTCCATTCTCCATGAGCCTGAACGGATAGGCTATAAAGGCTTCCATTCACCATGAGCCTGAACGAATAGGCTATAAGGATTTCCATTCACCATGAGCCTGAACGGATAGGCTATAAGGATTTCCATTCACCATGAGCCTGAACGGATAGGCTATAAGGATTTCCATTCACCATGAGCCTGAACGGATAAGCTATAAGGATTTTCATTCACCATGAGCCTGAACGGATAGGCTATAAGGATTTCCATTCACCATGAGCCTAGAGGGATAGGCCTCGAATCGAAAAATGACATACTTCTTCTAAGGATGGCAAGAAAGGTGGTTTTCTCCTCTAAAATTAATCTAGTAATTTTGTGCTTTTGATTGGTAGCGGTTCTTCAAGGCTTCTGATGAACGCTTCTGAATTTCTTGTATGGGAAACTTTGCAGCAAAGCTTATTTCCACCTTGGATTTCTTGGAATGATTTTCCTCGCAGCAAAGCTTTACCTCAATCTGCAGGAAATTCTATGCTTATGCAAATGATATGATCAAAGTCAAAATAATGAAATGCTTTAAAATTACTGTTCTTCTTTAAGTCACGTTCAGAGTAATGTTCAAAAATCTGTTATGCTGTATGAATGCAAATCCATAGGCTCCCATTTCAATATGCCAGAAAAGGGTTCAAAACTAGAGATTGAAAGGTGATCAACAAGAGGAGGGACGGAGTGTCCAAATATCAAAGACCTAAGTGCTATGAGTCAATCCCTCGACAGTTTTTCCGGATGCTCCTAGTGCCAAGAATTCTTCAAAGGTCCTACTGAACGTTGAACGTAACTCAGAATAAACATTCCTGCCCCACACATTCAAGTCGCCCTTTACAGGCTTTCAACTTAAATACATCCTATTTCCAAGATGCCCTTTTCGGGTTTTCATCTTGGACTCTCCTTTTTCCTCTTTTCTTTCTTTCTTTCTTTTCTTCCTTCTTTTTCAAGCGCAAAAGCATTTGACTGAATCTGAATTCACGGGGTTTTCTAGTTTATCCCCGTCCATCTCAGCCAAAATTAAGGCTCATCCAGAAAATGCCTTGGGTACCACATAGGGCCCTTCCCAGTTAGGTGCCCACTTCTTCCTGAGACTGGGGGTACCAATACTGGCAGATTTGTCAACTGCTTTTTAATTCGCTCAAAAGCTATTTGGCATTCTTCATTCCACTTTCCAGGATTTTCCTTTCTAAGTAGCCTGAATACTGGGCTACATTTGTCGGTTAGTTGGGAACTGAACCTGGCAATATAATTGAGTTTGCCTAGGAAACCCTAAACCTCTTTTTGCATTTGCGGAGGAGAAAGCTGTTGTATTGTTTTCACTTTGTCAGGGTCCACTTCTATCCATTTTTCGCTCACTATGAAGCCTAAGAGTTTTCCAGAAGTTACCCCAAATGTGCACTTAGTGGATTGAGCTTCAATTGAAACTTTCTCAACCTCTTGAAAGCTTTTCTAAGTTCAGGATGTGTTCCTCCTCTATTCGGGACTTGGCAATCATGTCATCCACATATACCTCAATTTCTCGATGAATCATATCATGGAACAAGTTCACCATGGTTCTCTAATAAGTTGCCCTAGCGTTCTTTAATCTGAACGACATCACCTTATAGCAAAAAGTGCCCCATTATGTTACAAACGTGGTTTTCTCCATGTCTGCAGGGCACATCTTAATTTGGTTGTAGCATGAGAAGCCGTCCATGAATGAAAACAACGAATGTCTAGCAGTATTGTCCACTAAAGTGTCAATGTGTGGGAGAGGGGAATTATCCTTTGGGCTTGCACGATTTAGGTCCCTATAGTCGAGACACATGCAAACTTTTCTATCTTTCTTCGGGACTGGCACAATGTTAGCCACCCATTTCGATTATCGAGCTTCTTGTAGGAAACCAGCGTCATATTACTTTTTCACCTCATCCTTAATTTTCAAAAGCATGTCTGTCTTCATTCTTCGTAATTTTTTCTGCACGAGTCGACACCCGAGCTTTATCAGCAGGCGATGAACCACGATGTCTGTTTCCAAACCTGGCATGTGTTGGTATGACCAGGCAAACACATCATTGTAACTGTGCAAGGGCTCAACCAATCTCTGTTGGGTCTGTGCAGTGATCGCAGTGCCAATTTTCACTTCGTGCCTTTCGTCTTTGGTCCCAAGGTTCACAATTTTTGACTGCTCTTTGTAGGGAGTAATCTTTTTCTCTTCACTTTTCATCAATCTGAGGAGATCTTCTGGGATATCGACCTCAACCACATTATCAGGATCATCACATCTTTCTAGGCACGTGGGCTGCTCAGAATCAACCCTCGATTCAGACTCAATATCACTTACATCATTGATATCTGGAGACCTGTAAAGAATGGGAATATATCGGCATTTGGGCAAAAGAAAAAAAAGGATGAAATGTTTTTGTTGTTTTTTTCTTTGATGGACAAGGTTTGAAAACAAAATGCACTTTATTGAAATGGGAACCATAATGATTTAGCATATGCCTTTTACATAAGTGATCCCCTACTATTTTCAGGCTAAAATAGAGGGTTAGTTTTGAAAATTACTCTAAAAGAGACTTAAAAACTATAGGAAGTTCTTCTGCAGCCCAATTATTAAGCTCGTCACATGGGCGAATTATTGACAAATATCTGCCCTCTTCCTCTTTCTCTTCCAGTACTGCATTAATACTCATCTTGCCAAACATATATGCAATCTCATCCACATCTTTCTCATCCTGGGTTGAGCTGGGGTTCACAAACCCCCATAATGTAAAGGTAGAACTAAGGGGTGGAAACGTCATTGGATCCCATGTGATATCCTCCCCTTTGAGTATGCTCTTTCATCTCTCTTGATTCTTCATTATGACGCTCTTCTTTGGGCCTTATTAGGGTTAAATCCTGGTCCAAAACTGTCATTCTTCTCAGCAACAGTCATTGGGTATAGCCTACCCTGGTGATATTTCCCAAATCTTTTACCTGCTTCAGCACCCTTTCCTAAAGTTTCTCTCACTTGCATCTTCACACATTTGGATAAACCCAACCTTCAGATCTTGCTCCCTTCGGCAAAAAAGGTCACGTTCACCAACTCCAGTACCCTTGCATCAATCTCGGTGTAGGGAGCTTCAGCTGTTACCGAGGCAATAATATCCTCCTCTGCGCCAATAGTTACTAATTGTCCATCAACCATGAATTTTACCTTTTGGTTTGGCGTGGACGAAACTGCCCCTGCTGTATGAATCCACAGATGCCCTAGAAGGAAACTATAAGTTGTCCGAATGTCCATTACCATAAAGTCAACCTTAAACCTAGATGGTCCAATCTGTAGGGGGACCTCTATCTTTCCCAGTACCTCTCTTTGCGTTCCATCAAATGGTCAAACCGTATTTCTATAAGACCTTATATGAGTCTCGTCTATCGGCAATTTCTTCAATGTGGACATTGGCAACACATTTAAGGCCAAATCATTGTCTATAAGGACTCTCAGAAGCATGTGTCCTTTACAACGGGTGGTAATGTGAAGAGCTTTGTATGAGCCCCTTCCTCCTTCTAGGATTTCCTCATCATTAAAAGAGATGAAATTGTCAACAGCTATATTACTGACCAATTTATCCAACTTGTCTGTAGTTATTTACTTTGGCACAAAGGTTTGGTTAAGAACTTTGAGTAACGCATCCTGGTGCCCCTCTGAACTTAACAATAACGATAACATAGATATTCATGCTGAAAGCTTGTGTAGTTGTTTTACCACACTGTATTCACTGTGCTTAAGAATCTTGAGAAATTCCTAAGCCTCAGATTCTTTCACAGGTTCCAGTACTTTGTCCGGGCGGTCCTCATAAAAATCCTTTCTCGGCTCCTTGTTCAGAGGATTCTTTCTTTGAGCAGTATCTCGGTCTTCTCCAATAGGGGCACATAACACCTCCCACTTCTCGTGAAATGGCCAACTTCGTTAATCATTCCTTCAATAGACTCTGAGTCCTCTTGTGTCATAGTTGTGCATGCATAGTTCCAAGGTGCCCTTTTGTTGTAATCATAAGGAAAAGGTGCCGGCGCTCTTATCACAAGTCGAGGAGTCACCTTATTTGTCACTTCGTCAGCTCTTACCTTGGTTTTGATGACCAAGGGTTTAATACCCGCGAGATTCTTCATGGAAGACTCGTCTGATACGCATATTTTAGGCACATCACTCATACCTTTCCTTGTGAAGAATTCTACTTCACCGTTATTCATCTTGTTCTGAACCAACTGCCTGAATTCTGAGTGCCATTGGATTTCATGACCCTCTTTCCCATGATACTCGCAATAGGGCCCATTTCCTGAGCGTTGTACCTCAACATTCTTATCCAACATCCCAGCCTTCTTCATATTTGAATACACCCACCATAGTGGGGTTATAACATCGTCTACTCGTACCTTCACTTGCTTGCCTTCTTCTTCCTATAATGCGTTCACCCTTATACTCTGATGGTTGGGAAGAGGTTTTCCTTTATCCTCCACAATTTCAAACGACAACATGCATGTTTTCTGCAGATTCTCCACCACCTTCTTAAAGGCTATAAAATTCTCAATTATATGTCATGTGGTTCCAACATGGTATTCGTATTTGGCGTTTGGGTCATACCACTGAGGGTATGGTGGTAGCATCGGGGTAAGATGTTGTGGCACCACCAACCTAGACTCAACCAACTGCAGAAATAATTCTGCACAAGTTACTAGTATAGGGGTGAAGCCAGGTGTAACACCCCCAACCCGAGCTAGTAGAAATCCGGTTTGGAAGCGTTACTTAGCAAGCAAGCAAGGACATACTTAGACATCAAAATCATCAAAGGCATTCGAATGACATCAAGAACAAACAAGCAATCCTACTTAGCTAACAAGTAAGCTCATACTTAATCTCATATTATCAAGGACAATCAAACTAGGCAAGCAAGAAGGAACATGCATTCGAGCAAGGCATAGGAAACCATTCATACATTACATATCATGCAAGTAACCACACAATTGAATCTTATTCCAAACTATCCATTCGAATAGGTCGTTATGTTTAATTCATTTCATGCTTACATTACAAGTTACTACTTTCATGATTCATTTTACAACTTTCATTCTTAATTACCTATCCTATTCGAACTACCTTAGTGTTACATGCTTTCAATTCAATTCAAAGTTCCTTATCTTGTATACGTTTAGTCATTTCATTCCTACACTTACTAAGCATAATTGTCTAACCTTTAACAGCATGTATCTAGTTGCATTCAGCCATTTACCCAAATTTACTACAAGGCATGTAACTAGTTTCATTCATGCTTATACCAATCCTTATACAGTCGGCAAACAACTACACAAGCATACATAACTCATACATCAAGGTTTATTCACATTCAAGCTACCCTTTAGGTCCAATTCATTCAATTAGGAAGCATTCAACATGATTCATTTTATACTACTTCCATTTCAAGCAAAACACATGAACAAGACAAAGATTTCGAATTGTTAATAACAATCTTGATTAACATATGGTCATTCCATTTCATCAACAAATGCACAACAACACATCAACCATTACATGTTATCTAGGTACTTACGTACATGATACTGTATACATAACATAGTAGGCCTATCAAGACATTATACATACAAGTCTCAAGATGCATGTTCAACTAACTATATACAATCTAGTGCCACCATTCTAGGAGATATACAAAACAAGTATGGAATCATACTTAGCCAAACTTGTGTGACTTGCTTCTTGTTCAAGGTAACAGGCTTCAAGATCAAGCAACCTTGTATCCTTTATCCTGTAGGTTGGGAAGAATGAAAACGAGAGTGATAAGTACAAGATTGTACTTAGTGAGGTAGTAGCTAGTCTAACCATTTGTTATTTCAAGTTTTATGTCTTTTAATCAAGTGTAAACCTAGCTAAGGCTTTCAAGCATCAAGAGTAATCTTAGCTAGTCTTTCAAGCATCAAGAGTGACCTTATCCAGTCTTTCAAGCATCAAGATTATCCTATCTAGGATAGCAAGCATTTGACCAACAAGTATAAGCAATAAGAAGTCATATTTCATGAATCAAGCACACATGCTTGCAAAAAAAGAAACCAAGGAGTCATGCTTTCAAGTCAAGTAACATACATTTCATGGCATTCAAGACAAGTATCATGTATAATTGGATTGATATTACATTTTTTATTTCATTAAACAACCCCCTTGGTACTTAGTTTGTATAGGTAATCAAGTCTCCAACCAATTGTCGCCACAAGATGCACCATAGTGCTGGTCAACCTTCCTACTATCGCCAAAGACCACATACGTACCCTCTGTCTATCGCCAAAAAGGGGCCTTAGCCCTGGACCGTAGTCCACCTGTACACAATGAGCTCTAGACTCTAAGGCATGCCCTTCTACCTAGTCCAATTGGCTACCAAGGTTGTTCGATTTACCATTTATTCAAGATTATCAAGTTCAAGATCATGTTCATGTCAAGCAAGATCATTTCATGTTAACCCCTTAGGCTATTGAGCCTTAGCTCACATAACAAGTAGTTTCATGTTTCATTTCCTCAAGATGAGATCTAATCTCAAGCAAGTCTTTAATCATTCATTCATGTTGCATCATAGCACATACAGGCATTCAAGCTATCATCAATCATGCATAAGCATTTCGAAATAGACATGTATTCAAGACTAGGATTAAGTTTCATGTGTTTCTTAATTCACCCTTCCCTTATTAGGTCAAGTTTCATGCTTAGATTCATTATCATGTCAAAAATGTACAAAATACATTGGTTAGGACCTAGTCCTAACCCTAGAGGTAACTACACTCACAATACTCCAAGCTAGCTAGTCTTGGATCCACACTCCTTTGTTCTTGGATTTAGATTGCTCCAATATTTCCTCTTCCACCAAGTTCAATCCCGGTTCTAACACATTACAAGCAATAGCATGTCAAAACATGATCACAAAGCCATACAATTCAAGACAAGATTACAAGCATATAACATACACATATTGGGCAGCATGCTCTTGTACATTTTCCTTTTTACTTAACTACATTTTCTAAATTCTAGTTCATGTAAAACAAGACATATTTCAAGGCCTAAAACTGTTTTCAAGATAGTTTGCAAAATGCCACAAAATAGTGTGCATTTGCCTATGCAGCTACTGCCAGGCAGCTTGCACTCTAGTCACTAAATCAAGCATATATTTCATTCCATACGTCAGAATTTCAATTGTTTTATACCGTTGGCAAGCTAACAAATTTTATTTATGACCATATAAGTCTTTCATTTTAGTTCTGAGCCAATTAATACAGTTTTTAACTTAAAGATAGGGCATCCTGCTTTATTGGGCAGTTTGCACTATCTCTAGTATTTCTACTCTACATTTCAGTCACAACCCAGAGTTTAGCTCTGTTTTGTCCTAATGAATTTAGACATTCCAAGGTGTTGTCCATAAAAAATTCAGCCTTAAATTCATTATATTCAATTTTTAGTGATTTTTCAAATCACTGCCCAGAACATAGCAGTCTGGGCAGATTACACTATGTTGCATTTCTAGTTCATTATTTCATTCTAGCAAGGTCCTAACATGACAATTTCATTCATGATCATGTTCGTACATGTATAGGCCATCATAATTCACCTAAAAATGTTCTTAAAACAGGGCATAGTCATGTTGAACCTAGTTTAATCCATTTGATCACAATTACACATCAATTCATCAACTAGGCAGTCCATTACCTAATTTAACTAGTTCAATTAGGTGTAGTCATTTTCCATCAAGTTACTAATTCAATCTCCACTTTACCTAGCAACATGCTCAAAACAAGGTTCTAAGTTCATTTAACATATTTACACAATTTTTCATTGAAAACAGTCCCTAATCAAGACTGTTTTGAACCATGTTCATAATTTCCAGATTTCCAGCAATCTCATATATGTTTCATTAGCAATTTGGTTACTATCATTCATTTTCCAGGTTCTAATTGTAATTAGAATGACCCTAACATGCACAGAATTCATCCAATTCATCAAGACAACAAGAACATCATTCAAACACTCATTCAAACAATCTATAGCAAGTTAAGTTCAAGCATTATACCTTCTCCAAGCTTAATTTGATCAATGAATGATTTATGAAGCTTGAATTTGAAGGTTTGCATGAAGCTTTCTCTCTCAATTTCGGCCAAGATGATGTTTTGGGAGGAAGATGACAATATTTTTGGTCATTATTCCTCCAAATCCACGAGTCATCATCCAAATTGGCACATGTTCTCCTTGGAAGAGGACATGTGTCAAGGCCACCAATTAATTACATTTTACATGCAAGATACTGAGTATTGCATGTTTACATTTCCATCCTTTCATTTATGCCTACTAGTTTTCATTTCAATTCAATTGAGTTCAATTTCACTTAATTGATTTATAAGGTTGGCAATTGTTAAATTTTTTTTAAATTGGATACCACAAATATTCAATTAGCCTATAGTTTAAATTGTGGTAACAATACTAAGCCAATTTCAGGGTGTTACAATTCTCCTCCTCTTAAAATAAATTTGTCCTCGAATTTACCTGAATCAAATTGGTGAGGATATTGATTCTTCATGACCTCTTCAGATTCCCAAGTGGCCTCTTCAACCTTGTGATTTCTCCACAATACTTTGACAAGAGGAACATTCTTGTTTCGAAGTCTTCTGACTTCCTTGTCAAGTATCTGAACATGTTCTTCTTCATAAGATAGATCAGGATTCAATTCCACCTCTTCGGGTTCAAGAATATGAGATGGATCAGACCGATATCTTCGGAGCATGGAAACATAGAAGACACCGTGGATCTTATCAAATTCACTAGGAAGTGTCAATCGATAAGCCACTGGACCAATCCTTTCAATGATTTCGAAAGGTCCGATAAACCGAGGGCTAAACTTTCCTTTTCTTCCAAACCGAAGGACTTTCTTCCATGGAGAAACTTTGAGGAAGACCTTGTCTCCAACATTGTATTGGATGTCTCTCCTTTTTAAGTCGGCATAAGCTTTCTGCCTATCAAAGGCTGCCTTTAATCGATCATGTATGATCTTCACTTGTTCTTCAGTTTTTCTGAGCAATTGAGGTCCCAATACTTTGTTTTCTCCCAATTCAGACCAGCATAAGGGAGTTCTACATCTTCTTCCATATAGAGCTTCGAAAGGAGCCATCTGAATAGATGTTTGATAGCTATTGTTGTAGGCAAACTCTACAAGGGGAAGAGATTTTCCCAATTCTTTTCAAAATCTATAACACAAGATCGTAACATATCTTCGAGTACTTGAATGATTCTTTCAGATTGTCCATATGATTGAGAATGAAAAGTTGTACTAAGATGCACTTTAGCTCCTAAAGCCTTCTGCAAGGAATTCCAAAATCGAGAAGCAAATCTAGGATCACGATCAGAGATTATTGCTATAGGTATACCGTGTAATTGAATCACTTCACGAATGTATAGCTCGGCTAAGGTTTCCAAGCTCATGTTTATTCGAACAGGGATGAAGTGAGTAGACTTTGTGAATCTATCAACAATCACCCATACAACATCATTCTTTCTTGGAGTGGAAGGAAGACCAGTAACGAAATCCATTGTAATATGATCCCATTTCCACTAAAGGAATTTGATTGGTTGGAGCAATCCAGTAGGGACTCGATGCTCGGCTTTAACTCTTTGACAAGTTAGTCACTTTGATACGTAGTATTTGATAGCCGATTTCATACCCGGCGACCAGTATAGTGGCTTTAGATCCTTGTACATCTTAACAGATTCTGGGTGAATCGAGAATGAGCTTTGGTGAGCTTCTTGTAACATCTCTTGTCTTAGTTCCTCATTGTTAGGAACACATACTCCATCCTTGAAATAGAGAAGTCCATTCGACTTAAGGGAGAATTCAGAATTAGACTCAGGGTCTAGCTTGGATATGATCTTCTAAAGATTCGGATCAGTTTGCTGGAGTTCTTTAAGTCTCGAGATCAAGTTAGATTGAACTTGAAGTTCAGACAAAATTTTCCGTCCTTTGGATAAACGGAAATGAGCATTAATAGCCAAGGAAGCTACAAAAAATGAACAAGATCATTAAGAAAAAATTTCGAGTAGTTACTTGCAATACAAGTAAGGTGTTCGAATGGGTTACTTGTGATCCAAGTAAGTTCAAATTTGAATGAAAATATTCTAGAATTTGGATTTAGAGGTTTACCCGAGTATGGTTTGCGACTAAGGGCATCATCAACCACGTTTGCTTTCCCCGGATGATAGTCGATAACCAAATCGTAGTCTTTAATCAATTCTAGCATCTCCTTTGCCTCAAATTCAAATCTTTTTGAGTCAGGAGGTATTTGAGACTCTTGTGGTCTGTGAAAGGTTACATTTCTCCCCGTACAAGTAATGTCCCCATATTTTGAGAGCAAACACGATAGCTGCCAATTCTAGATCGTGTGTTGGATAGTTTGACTTGTGTGGTTTTAGTTGCCTTGAAGTATAAGCTACCACTTTTCCATCTTGCATTAGGAAACAACCTAGTCCTAAATGAAATGCATCACTATAGACAGTGAATTCTTTGCCCGATTCTGGTTGGATAAGAACCGGTGCATGAGTCAGAGCTTGTTTAAGTTGATAGAAACTTCGTTGTTGGTTCTCCGACCACACAAAGGGTGTATCTTTACGGGTTAGCTTAGTCAAGCTTGTGGCAATGGATGAGAATCCTTTGACAAATCGCTGATAATACCCGACTAAACCGACAAAGCTTCTGATTTCACCAACATTCCTCAGAGGTCTCCAATCCATGATGGATCGAATTTTGCTTGGGTCTACTTTAATTCCTTCTGCCGAGATAACATGGCCAAGGAACGAGACTTCCGATAGCCAAAATTCACACTTAGAGAACTTTGCGAACAATTGACGTTCTCAGAGAGTTTGCAATACAATTCGAAGGTGTTTGGAATGTTCTTCTTTATTCAGAGAATGCACCAAGATGTCATCGATGAAGACGACCATGAACTTGTCAAAACAGGGCTTGAATACACGGTTCATGAGATCCATGAAAGCAGCCAGAGCATTCGTTAACCCGAATGGCATTACAAGGAATTCGAAGTGGCCATATCGAGTACGAAAGGTTGTCTTGGGTACATCTTCTTCTTTTACCCTCATTTGATAGTATCCCGATTGAAGATCAATCTTTGAGAACACCAAAGCATCATTGAGTTGATGGAAGAGATATTCTATCCTTGGGAGAGGATACCGATTCTTGATAGTAAGCTTGTTCAATTGTCTGTAATCAATACAAAGTCTCATAGTCCCGTCTTTCTTTTTCATGGACAAGACTGAAGCACCCCAAGGAGATGAGCTAGGCCAAATAAAGACTTTATCTTGTAGCTCTTGGAGTTGCTTCTTGAGTTCATTCAATTCAACAGGTGTCATTCGATAAGGTATGATGGACATCGGAGTTGTTCCAGGTTGAACTTCAATCCAGAACTCTACTTCTCTGGTTGGAGGGAGACTAGGGAGTTCCTCGGGAAAAACATTAATAAATTCAGACACAATTGGCATACTAGGTAAGTCAAATTCAAATTCATCTTGCATAGTCATGGCATCAAAGATTGAGGTTGATTTTCTATCAATTAGGAGGATTGATTCATTTCCTAAACATTGGAGATACAATCTCCTATTTTGGCAATCTATCCAGGCTTCATGTTTGCTTAGCCAATCTAGTCCTAACACTAGATCGAATTCACAAGAAGGCAAGACATAAAGGTCCATAGGAAAAGGTATATTTCGAATGCTTATTGGACATTGCTTGCAAAAGAAGTTAATAAGCATATTTCCTCCTATAGGGTTTGAAACTACAAGGCTAGTTTTAACAAGTTCGGGTTTCAAGTTTAACTTAGCAATCAAGGAAGAACATATAAAGGAGTGGGTAGATCCCGAATCAATCAAAGTATATGCATGACTTGAATTTAATTCAACAGTACCTACGATAACATCGGGTGCTTCTTCTTCCTCTTTTCCACGAAAGTGGTAGATTCGAGCAGGGGCTCAAGATTCTTAATGTGTAGGTGCCGAATGTTAGCCTCTACCCTTGCTTTGATTCCCGGACTGAGCTTGTCTCGGGCCCTTGTTTTGATTAGATTGAGCCGAACTAGCATTTGCCAGAGCTTGAGTTGGAACCTTGTTAGGATTTTGAGGACATTCCTGAATATAGTGATCGGAGGCTCCACATAAGAAACACAAGTTTTGTTGAGTTATGCATTGCCCGATGTGGTGCTTCTGACAGAACTTGCAAGTAGGGTATTGAACAGCTTTACCAGAATTCCCTGTACTATCAACAGAGATGATTGAGGCTGAAGACTTGATTACCAATTGAGGTTTTGGTATGTAATTGCTCTTATGAACATGAGTGTAATTTGAAGAGTGATCTTTAGAGTGTTTAGCTTTCTTTGACTGCCAATTAGGCTTATTGTCATTTCTAGGTCGTTTATCTTTATAGGAGTTACCACTCTTACGTTTCTCTGAGGCCTTCATCTTTGCCTCGGTTGCTATAACCCAGTTCACCAAATTTTGGAAGTCGGTGATACCCAGGGCTTTGAAAATAAGACTTAATTCATCATTCACTCCATCAATAAATATCCGACATTTATCAACTTCGGTTTTAATGTATTCTGACCCGTATTTGCAATACTTGCAGAAGTCGTTCACGTATTGTTCAATAGGTCGCCCCCTTGCTTGAGGTACAAGAAATGTTTTCGGCGCTTGGCCAGGTACTGTTCACTGATATACTTATTCCTGAATTCATCGAGGAAGAATTTCCACGTCACGGCTTCTGCAGGAGGAGTCAATGTAGTGGTTTCCCACTAGCTTAAAGCTTCGTCTGCCATCAGGGCTATGGCACATTCAAGCTTGTGTTCATCAGAACAAGGTAATTGCTTAGTCAAGATTCGATTAGTGGCCTCTAACCAGTACTCAGCTACTTCTGAATTAGCTTCATCGGTGCCAGTGAAAGTATAGGCTGATGTTGAGCCAGCTTGTCAATCGAGGCTCAATTTGGCACAAAAACAGTATGAGCAATAGGATTATCTTGTTTTAAGGCAGTTACAAGATGATTGAACATCTCCTTCATACTTAGAAGACATTCTTGCTGCACGGGATTGATAGCAAGAGCTTCTTGTTGAGTAGCAGCTTGAGCTCGATGTTGAGCTTGTTGTTGAGGAGGATTCTGCTCCATCCTCACCCTGTCTCTTTCATTCGATGAGTCTACGGGACTTTCATTATCCTGGCCAAGTCTTGTTTCAGACATTCTACTTCCTAATAGAACAATTAGGGGTTCAGTTTAATAAGCAAGGCACAAGCTATTCAATACAAGTCTCCTATGTGGCACAAGTATCCTATATGATGCATGATAGCCTGGTTTAGTCCTAGAATCGACTAAACCTAAAGCTCTGATACCAATTTATATGGAACACCCCTAACTCGGGCTAGTAGAAATTTAGTTTGGGAGTGTTACTTATCAAGCAAGCAAGGACATACTTAGACATCAAAATCATCAAAGGTATTCGAATAACATCAAGAACAAACAAGCAATCCTACTTAGCTAACAAGTAAGATCATACTTAATCTCATATTATCAAGGACAATCGAACTAGGCAAGCAAGAAGGAACAAGCATTCGAACAAGGCATAAGCAACCATTCATACATTACTTATCATGCAAGTAACCACACAATTGAATCTTATTCCACACTATCCATTCGAATAGGTCACTATGTTTAATTCATTTCACGCTTACATTACAAGTTACTACTTTCATGATTCATTTTACAACTTTCATTCTTAATTACCTATCCTATTCAAACTACCTTAGTGCTACATGCTTTCAATTCAATTCAAAGTTCCTTATCTTGTATACATTTAGTCACTTCATTCCTACACTTACTAAGCATAGTTATCTAACCTTTAATAGCATGTATCTAGTTCCATTCAAGCCTCAATCTAATCCTAACCATTCGGCCATTTACCCAAATTTACTACAAAGCATGTAACTAGTTTCATTCATGCTTATACCAATCCTTATGCAGTCGGCAAACAACTAAACAAGCATACATAACTCATACATCAAGGTATATTCACATTCAAGCTACCCTTTAGGTCCAAGTCATTCAATTAGGAAGCATTCAACATGATTCATTTTATACTACTTCCATTTCAAGCAAAACACATGAACAAGACAAAGATTTCGAATTGTTAATAACAATCTTGATTAACATATGGTCATTCCATTCCATCAACAAATGCGCAGCAACACATCAACCATTACATGTTATCTAGGTTCATTACATACATGATACTATATACATAACATAGTAGGCTCATCAAGACATTATACATACAAGTCTCAAGATGCATGTTCAACTAACTATATACAATCTAGTGCCACCATTCTAGGAGATACAAAACAAGTATGGAATCATACTTAGACAAACTTGTGTGACTTGCTTCTTGTTCAAGGTAACAAGCTTCAAGATCAAGCAACCTCGTATCCTTTATCCTGTAGGTTGGGAAGAATGAAAACGAGAGTGATAAGTACAAGATTGTACTTAGTGAGGTAGTAGCTAGTCTAACCATTCGTTATTTCAAGTTTTATGTCTTTTAATCAAGTGTAGACCTAGCTAAGGCTTTCAAGCATCAAGAGTGATCTTAGCTAGTCTTTCAAGCATCAAGAGTGACCTTATCTAGTCTTTCAAGCATCAAGATTATCCTATCTAGGATAGCAAGCATTCGGCCAACAAGTACAAGCAGTAAGAAGTCATATTTCATGAATCAAGCACACATGCTTGCAAAACAAGAAACCAAGGAGTCATGCTTTCAAGTTAAGTAACATACATTTCATGGCATTCAAGACAAGTATCATGTATAATTGGATTGTTATTATATTTTTTATTTCATTAAACAACCCCCTTGGTACTTAGTTTGTATAGGTAATCGAGTCTCCAACCAACTGTCGCCACAAGATGCCCCGTAGTACTGGTCAACCCTCCTACTGCCGCCAAAGACCATATACGTACACTCCGTCTATCACCAAATAGGGGCCTTGGCCCTAGACCGTAGTCCACCCATACACAATGAGCTCTAGACTCTAAGGTATGCCCTTCTACCTAGTCCAACTGGCTACCAAGGTTGTTCAATTTACCATTTATTCAAGATTATCAAGTTCAAGATCATGTTCATGTCAAGCAAGATCATTTCATGTTAAGCCCTTAGGCTATTGAGCCTTAGCTCACATAACAAGTAGTTTCATGTTTCATTTCATCAAGATGAGATGTAATCTGAAGCAAGTTTTTAATCATTCATTCATGTTGCATCATAGCACATACAAGCATTCAAACTATATCAATCATGCATAAGCATTTCGAAATAGACATGTATTCAAGACTAGGATGAAGTTTCATGTGTTTCTTAAACCATCCTTCCCTTATTAGGTCAAATTCATGCTTAGATTCATTATCATGTCAAAAATGTACAAAATACATTGGTTAGGACCTAGTCCTAACCCTAGAGGTAACTACACTCACAATACTCCAAGCTAGCTAGTCTTAGATCCACACTCCTTTTTTCTTGGCTTTAGATTGTTCCAATCTTTCCTCTTCCTCCAGGTTCAATCCTGGTTCTAACACATTACAAGCAATAGCATGTCAAAACATGATCACAAAGCCATACAATTCAAGACAAGATTACAAGCATATAACATACACATATTGGGCAGCATGCTCTTGTACATTTTCCTTTTTACTTAACTACACTTTTCTACATTCTAGTTCATGTAAAGCAAGACATATTTCAAGGCCTAAAACTGTTTTCAAGACAGTTTGAAAAATGCCACAAAACAATGTGCATTTGCCTATGCAGCTACTACCAGGCAACTTGCACTCTAGTCACTAAATCAAGCATATCTTTCCTTCCGTATGTCAGAATTTCAATTGGTTTATACCGTTGGAAAGCTAAAAAAATTTTCTTTATGACCATAAAAGACTTGAATTTTATTTATTAGCCAATTAATACAGCTTTTAACTTAAATACAGGGCATCCTGCTTTACTGGGCAGTTTGCACTGTCTCTAGTATTTCTATTCTACATTTCAGTACACAACCCATAGTTTAGCTCTGTTTTCTCCTAATGAATTTAGACATTCCAAGGTGTTGTCCATAAAAATTTCAGCCTTAAGTTCAATATATACAGTTTTTAGTGAGTTTTCAAAGTCACTGCCCAGAACAGAGCATTCTGGCAGATTACACTAGGTTGCATTTCTAGTTCTTTATTTCATTCTAGCAAGGTCCTAACATGACAATTTCATTCATGATCATGTTCATACATGTCTAGGCCATCATAATTCACCTAACAATGTTCTCAAAATAGGGCATAGTCATGTTGAACCTAGTTTAATCCATTTGATCACAATTACACATCAATTCATCAACTAGGCAGTCCATTACCTAATTTAACTAGTTCAATTAGGTGTAGTAATTTTTCCAGCAAGTTACCAATTCAATTCAATCTCCATTTTACCTAGCAACATGCTCAAAATAGGGTTCTAAGTTCATTTAACATATTTACACAATTCTTCAATCAAAATTGTCCCTAATCAAGACTGTTTTGAACCATGTTCATAATTTCAAGATTTCCAGCAATCTCATATATGTTTCATTAGCAATTTGGTTACTATCATTCAATTTCCAGGTTCTAATTGTAATTAGCATGACCCTAACATGCATAGAATTCATCCAAGTCATCAAGACAACAAGAACATCATTCAAACAATCTATAGCAAGTTAGGTTCAAGCATTATACCTTCTCCAAGCTTAATTTGATCAATGGATGATTTATGAAGCTTGAATTTGAAGGTTTGCATGAAGCTTTCTCTCCCTTTTCTTTCTCTCTCAATTTAGGCCAAGATGGTGTTTTGGGAGGAAGATGACAATATTTTTGGTCATTATTCCTCCCAAGCCATGAGTCATCATCCAAATTGGCACATGTTCTCCTTGGAGGAGGACATATGTCAAGGCCTCCAATTGATTACATTTTACATGCAAGCTATTGAGTATTGCACGTTTACATTTCCATCCTTTCATTTATGCCTACTAGTTTTCATTTCAATTCAATTGAGTTCAATTTCACTTAATTGATTTATAAGGATGGAAATTGTTCAATTTTCTTTAAATTGGTTACCACAAATATTCAATTACCCTATAGTTTAAATTGTGGTAACAATACTAAGCCAATTTCAGGGTGTTACACCGGGCTTGTTTGATTGATTCCTTTTTTCGAGCCTGGGCGGATTCTGAACTGTCGAGATTGTATTAGCCGCATTTGGCTTGTTAATCACTACCCCTTTAGAGAAATTCTAATTATATGATGAATTCATGTTCACCTCATTTTCTCGTTTCCTGTAAGGCTTCTTTGACTCTCATCCATCAAGCTTTCCACTCTTTATGGCTGCTAGGATTAGCTCGCCATTCATTAGCATATCAGCGAAGCTTTTGGTTGCGTGATTTATCATTCGGTCATAAAAATGCCCCTTCAGCGTTTCTACAAACATAGGCGTTATTTTGTTCTCCAACAGCGGAGGCTGGACCTGCGCTGCTATATCCCGCCACCTTTGAGCGTACTGGCAGAAACTTTTGTTTGCTCTCTGTTCCATCCCCTGCAGGACCACTCTGTTTGGGACCATGTCCGTAACGTGCTTATATTGCTCGATAAAGTCTTGTGACAGATCCAACCACGTCTTTATACTGGTCCGATTTAACTGTCTATACCAACGAGCTGTTGATCCAGACAAACTGTCCTAGAAGCAGTGTATGGGCAATTTTTCATTGTCCATATAATACGACATCTTCCTGCAGTACATTGTTAAGTGTGTCCAAGGACATGTGGTTCCGTCGTATTTCTCAAAATCTTGTGTTTTAAACTTTGGCGGGATGACCAAGTTTGTCACCAGGCTGAGATCTTTAGCATCTAGACCTCAATAAATGCTAACTCCCTACAGGGCCTTCACCATTCCTTCAAGCTTTTCAAAATGTTCTTCTAATTTTTTATCCAAGCGGCTCTGGCTTGCCATCTCATCGAGGTCCGGCACCTCAAAATCCTGCTCATCACCTTGACCTACCCCAGACTCCACCAAGACATTAGTCGAGGTCCCAGGGATGTGAAAATGAACCTTCCCCTTGAGGGCCTCATGTGAGGTGCTGTTGCCCTTGAATCTTTGAGGGCCTTAAGAACTTTAGGGCTCTTTCCGAGCATAGCTGCTATCTATAGCACGATATTCTCTTGAGCATTGGTGATTTCATTCTTCAGATCATTTTCAATCTTCTCTAACTTGTCCTGTGTACCTGATAAGTGTTCAAAAGTACTATTTTTCTTACCCTTTTTACTCATATTATTGTTAGACTTAGGCTCATATTAGTTGCATAGTTAGCCATTCATGCATTAATCCATGTTTCCTTCAATCGTTGAGCTTGATTACATAACTTGGTGATTTTTTGTGGAAATAGATGCTGCTTTGGTGTGTTTTTGTGTGTATGTGCAGGATCACTTGCCAAAGCAATGCCGAGCTAGTTGCCAGGGCAGTGCATGAAGGAGACGCCGAGCCAGTTGCCATGGCATTTGTCGACAAAGACCAAAAGCAATATGGATGTCGAAATTCATGATTTTACAAGCCCAAGATGACATGGAGCAAGGTCCAAGCCCAAAGGAATTTGATTGCCATGCAGAGATTAAAGAAGAATTAAATTCCAAGTGGATAGGAGAAGTTTTAATAGGAATAAAATTATAATAAAGAATTATATTCTTTAAAGATAATTTAATTCCAACTCAAACTCCTCCTCAAAGAAGGACTTTGGCCTAGCCCTATAAATAGCAAGGAGATTTCGACAATCCATGGAGAGAGAGCAAGGGGGAAATTTCGACAAGAGAGCATTAGGGGAATTTCGACTTCTTCTTCTTCTTTGCTTCTATTAGATTCATGGTTTGGGGATTATTCTTTGTATATCTTTTGAACCCAACCATGAACTAACTTGATCGGCTATGGTTATTGTGTTTTGTGGTTGTGAGAAACTATTGGTTTTTGTTTAGGTAATAAGAGTTTGCACTTTTCTATTTCAAGGTTTATTCATTCTTGATTCTTATTATTGTTTGCGAGTGAATTGGGAGAGGATCTCGTGATTTCATCCATTTATCTAATATCAGGAGAGTTAGATTCAAGAAACGAATGAATATGATCTTTATGCAATCCAATGATGGTGAAGATTAATCCGGCTTAGGAATAAGTTAAGGATTTCAACGGCTAAGAGGAGCGCAAGATTGGTTGTTGTTCACCCTTGATTCACGCAGGGATGTATTATCAAGGCATGCACAAGTAGCTAGAGTTTCGACTTAGGGATAAGAAGAAACCATTGAAGAACGCTCCGCCGACCTTGAAGTTGCTGCCCGATCGCCCAAGTAGTTGCCCAACTAGTCGCCCAAGCAACCATCAATTAGTTGCCAAGGCAACCCGTTGTGTAAGTCGCCACGGCAACTGAGTTGCCCATGCACTCTTTTACCAAGACAATCCAATCGGCTATCACACCTCAACTCACGATAACCTAGCCTATCTCTCTCAATTGAATTCATCTTTTATTTTATTTTATTACTTTCTAGATTAGTAATTAGTTAAACTTCGATAATCCTTTACTTGTGTTTTTACTTTTTACAATTGCAAGAGACTAGATTCTTGAAGTGGCACCAATCCTGTGGAGACGATATCTTTTATACTATAACTTGCGGCGTGTATACTTGCACATTTGCGTAGCACTTATTACGCGCAAACAAGTTTTTGGCGCCGTTGCCGGGGATTGGCAATAGCGACTTTGTTTTTATTTTCTTGCACATTCTTTTTATTTTTCTTGTTTAAAATTCAAAGGGCTAACAAACTTTGGTTTTGCATTGGTATATGACCAGGGCGAGACCGACTTCACCGAATATCCCTTTGATCCGTAAATCGAACGAACCTTACAAAGACTTAGACGAAGGATAAGAGAAGCAATGGCAAATCAAGACGGCAATATTAATCAAGATGTTCGAGCGGGGGAGGAGTGATTCTTGCACGAAACAGAAACGACTCGAGACTATCTTGAAGAAGATCTTGATGGACTCACCCCAGGAGTTGTCGCACCCGAAATTGAAGCCGACCACTTTGAGTTGAAACCGGTAATGTTTAATATGATCAACACAATAGGTCAATTTGGCGGCTCAAAGAATCAAGATGCACGACAACATCTGAAATCTTTCCTCGAGATTTGCAACTCGTTCAAGATACACGGAGTCACCCCTGATGTCTTACGATTAAGATTATTCCCCTATTCACTGAGGGATAGGGCGAAAGCATGGCTAAATAGCATTCTGCGGATCCATAGCATCTTGGACTGATCTTTGTCGTGATTTCCTTGCTAGATTTAATCCTACAAATTTAACTGATAAGCTTCGTAACGACATTACTTCTTTTCGCAGGCAGATGATGAATCCATGTACGAGGCTTGGGAGCGATATAGAGAACTTCTACATAAATGCCCTCTACACGGATTCCCGGTGTGGACTCAAGTGACAATGTTTTACAATGCCGTGAATACACCAACAAGGATGATGCTAGACGCCTCGGCAAACGGCATACTCCTAGATAAGTCACCGGAAGAAGCAATGCAAATTTTAAACAGGCTGGCCAAGAATGATTATCAATTCCCATCTACTAGAAGAGGAGGAGTTAGACGCCAAGCCACAATACATGAACTAGGATCATCGATTCAATTTCGACACAATTGGCGCTTTAACCAAGATGGTCCGAACATGCAAAAACCAAACAACACACATGAAGTCAAGGTAATGGATTCTTTTTGTGAGTTATGTGGTGATAACCATAATTCTTCCGAATGTATGCGAATCCGAGAATCCAAAACTTCTATGTGGGGAATTACAATCGGGCAACAACATGATGTCAAATACATACAATCCAGCTTGGAAGAAGCACCCAAATTTTTCATGGAGTAATCCCAACAATGCTCTAAACCAGAACAATCAGAATGCACAAACATCGGGATTCCAAAGAGAATATGCCACGGCAAATGATGCCGCGAAGAACAACCGACAACATCTAGTTCTTTGGAAAATTCTCTAAATGCTTTTATGATGAAAACTGAATCTTATATGGCTGAGAATAGTAATTTCATAAAAAGAACTGATGCTTTTATTAACAGACCGAGATGAGATTGCAAAACCAAGAGGCGGCAATCAAATCATTGGAAAATCAAGTCGGACAGTTTGCTCAAAATCAAACACTAGACCACAAGGAGGTTTACCTAGCGATACTCAAGTCGCAAGAGGAACCGCCATGAGCAATGTAAGGCAATCACCACCAGTAGTGGCCAACAACTTAGAGAGGTTCAAACCCGCTCGTCAAACAAAACTCCACAAAAGATCAAGACGAACCTAGCGGCAAAGTCTCGGATGCTGAACCGAATTGCTGCGGCGGCGGTGACGCCTCGGCAACTTGCGATAAGCACGCCTCGGCAACCCCAGTTGGTAACGCATCGGCAACTCCGGATGTCCTGTAATGCCGTCAATCAGGTTTCAAACCAATGAAAGGATAGAAGATATCCGACTTCCACCACCATTCCCACAAAGATTGAAGCGACAAAAGCAAGAATACCAATTCAAGAAGTTTCTTGATATCTTAAAGCAAGTCCACATCAACTTGCCATTGGTGGAAGCAATTGAACAAATGCCAAACTATGCCAAGTTTCTTAAAGACATTGTGTCCAAGAGAACAAGGCTAGGAGAGTTTGAAACAGTTTGCCGCGACAGAGGGATGCATGGCAATGTTGCACAATCGCATGCCGCCCAAGTTGAAGGATCCCGGAAGTTTCACAATACCCTGTTCTATTGGAAATCACTATGTCGGGAAAGCACTATGCGACCTAGGGGCTAGCATAAACTTGATGCCTAAATCGGTTTTCCGAAACTAGGAATCGGGAAGGCAAGACCTACAACAGATTATGCTACAGACTAGCCGAGCGGATCCTATGTGCATCCGAGAGGAAAAATCGAGGACATCTTGGTAAAAGTTGATAAATTTATTTTTCCCGCTGACTTTACTTTATTGTTTTAGATTGTGAAGCAGATGAGCATGCGCCTATCATTCTCGGAAGACCATTCCTAGCGACGGGGAGAACTTTGATTGATGTTGAAAAGGGAGAACTCACAATGAGGGTGAATGACCAGCAGGTAAAACTAAATGTGTTCCAAACACTAAGGCATGCCGATGATCCGAAAGAATGCCAACTACTTCATGCCACGGCAGAGTTTAACTGATGAGGAATTTAGTTGCCTCGGCAACTACATTGCCGATCAAAAGGAACCTGAGAGGAGTATGAAGAACCGGTCGATGAGGAACAACCGAAGAAGAGGTAAATTGGCTAGTCAATCGACCAGGTACATACTGAAACCACCGGACTACTCGGGTAAGGAAGGTAAGATCGAAAAACCCTCTATCGAAAATCCACCAATTCTTGAGTTGAAACAATTGCGAGCAAATCAAATATGTATACTTAGGGACCGATAATACATTACCTGTAATTATTTCTTCTAAGTTACAGCCTGAGCAGAAAAGAAGCTGATCAACATGTTGAAGCTACATAAAAAGGCAATAGGGTGGACAATTGCCGACTTGAAGGGAATTAGCCGGCGGTGTGCATGCACAAGATCTTGTTGGAAGATGATCACAAACCTTCAATTGAGGCCCGGAGGAGACTGAATCATGCCATGAAAGGGGTTGTAATGAAAGAAATCATCAAATGGCTTGACGCCGGCATTATATACCCTATCTCCGATAGTACGTGGGTAAGTCCGGTACAATGTGTGCGAAAAAGGGAGGTATAACAAAGGTAAGCAATGAACATAATGAACTTATCCAAACCAGGATCAGACCGGTTGGAGGGTTTGTATGGACTATCGAAAGCTAAACAAAGCCACTAGGAAAGATCACTTCCCATTACCCTTTATTGATCAAATGCTTGACCGTCTTGCGGGTAAACCCTTTTACCGTTTTCTTGATGGTTATTCAGGTTACAATCAGATTGCCATAGCACCGAAGATCAAGAAAAGACAACCTTCACATGCCCATACGGTACTTATGCCTTCCGAAGGATGCCGTTCGGATTATGTAACGCCCCGACAACCTTCCAAAGATGCATGATGGTGCTCTTTTCAGACATGGTCGAAGACTTCCTTGAGATCTTCATGGATGATTTTTCGGTTTTTGGTAATGACTTCGACGGCTGTCTCGACAATTTAGAGAGGGTATTGGCAAGATGCGAAGAAACGGATTTAGTCCTCAATTGGGAGAAATGCCACTTTATGGTAGATGAAGGAATAGTGCTCGGCCATAAGATTTCATCCAAGGGAATTGAAGTAGACAAAGCCAAGGTGGACGTGATCGAGAGATTACCCCACCAAATTCGGTTAAAAGAATTGAAGTTTTCTGGACATGCAGGTTTTTACAGGAGGTTCATTCATAACTTTTCTAAAATCACTAAACCTTTGTGTAATCTGCTTGAACAGGATAAAGTCTTCGATTTTGATGATTCTTGCACACAAGCATTTGAAACCCTAAAGAAAAAGCTTGCCTCGGCACCCATTGTTGTTCCACCGTTTGACGCTACCTTTTGAGCTCATGTGTGATGCAAGTGATTTCAGCGGTAGGAGCAGTCCTAGGCCAACGCACAGGTAAGACATTCCATGTGATATACTACGCTAGTAAAACTCTTAACGATGCTCAAGTGAATTACACAACAACGGAGAAAGAGTTACTAGCTGTAGTTTTCGCATTTGACAAGTTCGATCCTATTTAATTGGTACAAAGGTAATTGTTCATACGGACCATTCGGCAATCAAATACTTATTTGCTAAAAAGGATGCTAAACCTCGTTTGATTCGTTGGATATTACTTTTACAAGAATTTGATATTGAAATTAAGGACGTGAAAGGAACAGAAAATCAAGTGGCGATCACTTATCACGTTTGGAACGCAATAGGGAGGAGGAGGCGGATCTAGAGATATGTGATGCATTCCCGGATGAACAAATTCTAATCGCCTCGAAAACCCTTGACGCCTCGGCAGCCCATGACGCCTCGGAAACCATGGAAGCACACGCCTCGGCAACTCTTGACTCCGCAGCAGACTTTGACGAGCACGCCTCAGCAATTTTGGGAGCGAGACACTACGACAAAGACATGCCCCGCAATACCTTGGTACGCAGATTTAGTTAACTTCCTTGTTTGTGGTATTTTTCCGTATGGCATTACTCACCAAGGGAAGAAGCGGTTCCGCCATAATGCTAAGCATTACTTTTGGGACGAGCCTCTTTTGTTTAAACAATGTGCAGATCGGGTTATACGCCGATGTGTCCTCAAGAAGAAGAGCAACAAAATGTACTCCGACAATGCCATTCTTCACCCTATGGAGGACATTTTGGAGGAACTCGTACACGCCAAAGTCTTGCAATCCGGGTTGTATTGGCCAACATTGTACAAAGATGCCCAAGACTTTTACAAGCAATGTGATCGTTGCGAGAAGACGGGCAATATCTCTAGGCGACATGAGATGCCACTCGAACATCATCGAGGTGGAACTGTTCGATGTATGGGGATCGATTTTATGGGACCTTTCCCATCTTCATTCGGCAACCTCTACATCTTACTCGCCGTCGACTATGTGTCTAAATGGGTAGAGGCAAATGCAGTTCCCAACGACGATTCCAAGACCGTGCAACGATTCCTGAGAAAAACATATTTACACGGTTTGGGATGCCGAGAGCAATTATCAGCGACGGGGGCAAGCATTTTGACAATGACTAATTGCCAAGATGTTGCAACGCTTGGCATATCATCACAAAGATCGCCACGGCATATCACCCACAAACCAACGGGCAAGCGAAATTTCCAACCGGGAGTTGAAGGGAATACTCGAGAAAGTTGTAAATCCCTCAAGGAAGGATTGGTCATTAAGACTAGATGACGACTTTGGGCATATCGCACTGCATTCAAAACACCATTAGGTATGTCCCCCTTCCGGCTTGTCTATGGTAAAACATGTCATCTACCGGTGGAAATCGAGCACAAGGCGTCTTGGGCAATCAAGACCGTGAATATGGATTGGGAAAGTGCGGACAAAAGCGCTTGATGGATCTCAATGAGATAGAAGAATTTCGTGCACTCGCCTATAACAATGCACGAATATACAAGGAGAAAACAAAGCGATGGCATGACAAGAAACTATTGCCACGGCAATTCACGCCAGGGCAACTAGTTCTCCTATTCAATTCTCGGCTAAAACTTTTCCCGGGAAAGCTGAAATCAAGATGGTCGGGACCATTTGAAGTCGTCAAACCATTCTCCCATGGTGCTGTGATAATCAAGTCCATCTCTGACAACCATGAATTCAAAGTTAATGGACAAAGATTGAAGCACTACAATGGTGCCCATGTGGAACGTAACAAGGAAGTGGTCAACTTAGGAGATGCATGAGCATGCTCTCCTTTCAGTATTTCCTTTTTCTTTTTCTTTTTATTTTCATTTTTATTTTTAGGAGATATTTTATTTTTTCTTCATTATCTTTAGTTTTCAGGTTTTCTTTGTTTTCTTTTTCACAACAAGACTCACAACTACTATGCTAAGGAAATTTACTGCCAAGATCCTTGCCACGGCAACCAATGAAGAAGATGCCGCGGCAACCTACATCGTGCCTGCACAAGCTGATGCCACGGCAACCAAAGCTCAAGACGTCCCGGCAACAAGAAAACAACCATTGCATTCAAGCAAGAAAATCAAGACGCCAACTAGAAGGAAACTAATCATCTACGATGACGAACTCTCGGAGTAAGTCCTCGTATGCATTTTATTTTTATTTTGCGTTATTTTTATGCATGCATTGAGGACAATGCCTCACTCGAGTTTGGGGGGGATTGTTATTAGTAATTACCATGTTTAGTTACATTAATCTTAAGCATTACATTTAGGATACATAAATTGCTTGCCATGCCTTTAATTGGAACAAGAATTGCTTAGATTTGATGAATATTCAATGATGACTTTACCAATGCACTTAATTGATAGAATTTTTATTCTAGGATAACCATGAAAAAAAACTTAGAATTTTACTATGATGCTAAATTTGATGAAACACTGTTGTGGTTTGATTGATTTAAGGAGTTCTAGTAAACTTAGGTTGATAATTAACTAATTGAGGGATTAGAATAAAAATTGGATGAATGCTAGAGGTGCCCGAAATTGGCTCTAGCATATGCTAAAAACTTAATCACTAGAGGTGCCCGAAACTGGCTCTAGGAGGCGTTAAAATTTTTTAACTAGAGGTGCCCAAACCGGCTCTAGTCGATTAAATTAACTTAAGAAAACTAAAAATAAAACACTAGAGGTGCCCAAATTGGCTCTAGTTAAAACATGTTAAAAAGAACCCACTGAAGTAATTTGAAAACCTATTGTTTGCATAGAATCCGAAAAATCAACTTGCACACAACTCCGCACACACTCACAAGCATTATAGTTTGATTCCGAGTAACTCCTCGGTTTTCCGAAAAATAAAAAGCCAATCATACTTTGTGCCCGGTTGGAGAATTGAAATCAAGTTCAAAGCTAAGTTTGTGAAAATTTGAAGTCTTGGCGGTAATTATGAGTTTGCATTGCTTGAGGACAAGCAATAGTTCGAGTTTGGGGTGTGATAAGTGTTCAAAAGTACTATTTTTCTTACCCTTTTACTCATATTATTGTTAGACTTAGGCTCATATTAGTTGCATAGTTAGCCATTCATGCATTAATCCATGTTTCCTTCAATCGTTGAGCTTGATTACATAACTTGGTGATTTTTTGTGGAAATAGATGCTGCTTTGGTGTGTTTTTGTGTGTATGTGCGGGATCACTTGCCAAAGCAATGCCGAGCTAGTTGCGAGGCGGTGCATGAAGAAGGAGACGCGAGCCAGCATTGCCATGGCATTTGTCGACAAAGACCAAAAGCAATATGGATGTCGAAATTCATGATTTTACAAGCCCAAGATGACATGGAGCAAGGTCCAAGCCCAAAGGAATTTGATTGCCATGCAGAGATTAAAGAAGAATTAAATTCCAAGTGGATAGGAGAAGTTCTAATAGGAATAAAATTATAATAAAGAATTATATTCTTTAAAGATAATTTAATTCCAACTCAAACTCCTCCTCAAAGAAGGACTTTGGCCTAGCCCTATAAATAGCAAGGAGATTTCGACAATCCATGGAGAGAGAGCAAGGGGGAAATTTCGACAAGAGAGCATTAGGGAATTTCGACTTCTTCTTCTTCTCTTTGCTTCTATTAGATTCATGGTTTGGGGATTATTCTTTGTATATCTTTTGAACCCAACCATGAACTAACTTGATCGGCTATGGTTATTGTGTTTTGTGGTTGTGAGAAACTATTGGTTTTTGTTTAGGTAATAAGAGTTTGCACTTTTCTATTTCAAGGTTTATTCATTCTTGATTCTTATTATTGTTTTGCGAGTGAATTGGGAGAGGATCTCGTGATTTCATCCATTTATCTAATATCGGAGAGTTAGATTCAAGAAACGAATGAATATGATCTTTATGCAATCCATTGATGGTGAAGATTAATCCGGCTTAGGAATAAGTTAAGGATTTCAACGGCTAAGAGGAGCGCAAGATTGGTTGTTGTTCACCCTTGATTCACGCAGGATGTATTATCAAGGCATGCACAAGTAGCTAGAGTTTCGACTTAGGGATAAGAAGAAACCATTGAAGAACGCTCCGCCGAACCTTGAAGTTGCTGCCCGATCGCCCAAGTAGTTGCCCAACTAGTCGCCCAAGCAACCATCAATTAGTTGCCAAGGCAACCCGTTATTACAAGTCGCCCACGGCAACCGAGTTGCCCATGCACTCTTTTACCAAGACAATCCAATCGGCTATCACACCTCAACTCACGATAACCTAGCCTATCTCTCTCAATTGAATTCATCTTTTATTTTATTTTATTGCTTTCTAGATTAGTAATTAGTTAAACTTCGATAATCCTTTACTTGTGTTTTTACTTTTTACAGTGCAAGAGACTAGATTCTTGAAGTGGCACCAATCCCTGTGGAGACGATATCTTTTATACTATAACTTGCGACGTGTATACTTGCACATTTGCGTAGCTAGAGTTTCGACTTAGGGATAAGAAGAAACCATTGAAGAACGCTCCGCCGAACCTTGAAGTTGCTGCCCAGTCGCCCAAGTAGTTGCCCAACTAGTCGCCCAAGCAACCATCAATTAGTTGCCAAGGCAACCCGTTGTGTAAATCGCCACGGCAACTGAGTTGCCCATGCACTCTTTTACCAAGACAATCCAATCGGCTATCACACCTCAACTCACGATAACCTAGCCTATCTCTCTCAATTGAATTCATCTTTTATTTTATTTTATTGCTTTCTAGATTAGTAATTAGTTAAACTTCGATAATCCTTTACTTGTGTTTTTACTTTTTACAGTGCAAGAGACTAGATTCTTGAAGTGGCACCAATCCCTGTGGAGACGATATCTTTTATACTATAACTTGCGACGTGTATACTTGCACATTTGCGTAGCACTTATTACGCGCAACAGTACCCTTCAAGCCGACTTCCATGGCGGACATTTTGTTTTCCATATCCATTTTGTGAGTTTGAGAACGAGTTCTGTACGAGTGAGTAATTTTGTCAATGTGTTTGAACTTCCCATAGTTAATTATTTATTTTAATGCAGGGTGTTATATGGAATGAATGCAAATGCAAAAGACCAATGGTATTCCGAAACATAATGCACTTCATAGGTCATATAAGTTTTGAGTACACATTATTTTTGACTAAAAAAGGAAAAGTACAAAAATCTTCTATTCCGTTGCCTTGAGCCTTTTCGATGTTGGTGGCTCAACTTCTTCTCTTGGTGTTGTTTCCTTCTGAACCTTCCCAAAGAAAAAGTTGATCTACCGATACTGCTTCATTACCTCATCTACGAAGTCCAATAGGTGTTGTCATTCTTCTCTTGCTAGAAGGAACCTCGACCTTAGGACCCTAGCACGATCCCTCATTTCTCGAGCCTTGGAGACCGCTTTCTGAATTTTCTATTTTAGATGATCAATATAAAAGTGCCGACCTAGGCAAGCAACATCCAAGGCACACTTTGTATCAGCCCATTGGATCTTTTCATAATCCAAATCATCAATGAGGACATGAATATGGTCTTTATGAGCAGTTGTTTCCTCAAAGCTTTAACTCCCAAACGGAGTAATTCAGCTTCAGCTCCCTTGACCTTCTCTTCCTTCAACTTCTCTTGGACCTCTCGATTCAGATTTTGGTACTTTCTGAGGTTGTGTCGTGCATCTGAATATTGTTCCTCCAAGTGTTGCTTTTCTTCAAGGAGCTTTTTTGCTTTTTCCTTCTACTCTCGGGCTTCACGCTGCCATTCTTGTAGATTTCCAGCTCAGTGAACAGGATGCCAAGCTGTGGGTTTTCTGATGCACACTCCAAGACTGGTACGCCTATGTTATCAACTCGTTGCCTCTTCCAACTGCGGTACAACACCGGAAAATAGTGCTACCTCCATTCGGAACGCCTGTTTCCACTCTTTGGCTAGATCCATGACCCGTCTAGTAGAATTAGCTTCTATGTAGGAGAATTCTTCCTCTCGTAGCCCATGTGTCACTGGGATGAACTGTCAAGAAGGATACTGCAGTTGTACTAGCAAATGAGCGTAACTGGAAGTTCCCCAGAGGTCTATAAGGGGAACCCACTCCATCTTTCCGCACTTGTACAAGATCAGAACTAGATACATCTATGGAGCTCTGCATGTTACATCAGCATCAGTGAGATTTTTAAATAAGGTCACCCACTGTTCTCATTTCCCATTTTGCAGCCACTACTTTCTGATGATTTCCTTGATCATGACCAGGTCTTAGGACGTTGGATGTTTTCCTATCTTCTCGCTATCCCAAAAGTGACTTCGCAACCATAAATAAAAAAGCTGAGAGCAACCAAGGAATCACCCTCTACCTTGAGTTCTGCAAAAGTTCAAGGATCTAAAAGTTTCTGCCAGAATATCCGGGACCAGATTCACATTCTTCTGGACTAACAAATCTACCAAGGCTATCTCGATGTGACCCAAAACCTTGGGGAAGATCACTAACCCATAGATTGCCAAAGCAAGCAGATCAATGACTCTCCCACGCTTCATATCCTTCGTGATCAGGGCGTAAATGAACTTCCACGTGAAGCAAGTGCTCTTGTTTTTCTCATCAACATGGACATTCATTTCTTCGACATGTAGACCAGCAAGCTTGGAAAATTTCTTCTGACATCCCGAGTTCTTCTCCTTCTAGTATATCTTATCAGGAGCAAGACCATGTATTCCTCAATAGTGGGAGTCATGTCTTCCTGATTGAAGACGAAGCATCAATAAGTTGGGTCCCAAAATTCAACAGCTGCTAGTATCATGTACTCATCTATTTCCACTCCAAGCAATAGGGCTATGTCCCCATATCTCTTAGTGAACACGGCTTGGTCTTGGGCTTCTAGGCTCTCCCAAACAGTAATCAGTCCGAATAAATGGTTATGAGGCAACCCCATATGTACTTGCTTCGGCATGTCTACAGTGGTATCTCTTTGCACACTTCTCCATGTTGGTGTTGAAGCTTCGTCGACTCACTTCGTACCTCTACGTTCGAGCGAAGGATTCTAGAACCGGACAATGTGACTCGTATACTCATGATCCCTGTTTGCACAATGTCTCAGAATACCATGTGGTTGCAATGTGATGTATGCACTAAAAGGATAAAAAATGTGTTAGTGTATATATAATAAGATAAATTCAAGAATAAAATGTGAAAAAGTAAAGCAATTAATAAAGCGGAAAGATAAAACCTATGGTTACACATGGCTTGATGAGGTGGGCTTACTAAGACAAACATTCATGCGGGTTTGGATCTAAGAGGGTTCTCGAACCGCCATTATCCCCTACTTCAAGGTCGATAAGACGTTCAATTCTGGCCCATCACAAGCTTGCAAATCGAACACGGCTCGGGGGGATGCATTTCCGTTATGCCCATGCGGAGGGTTACTCACGAAAGTATAAGTACTCTGGACCCCGGAAGACTTTCACTAGCCCATACGAAGGGTTAATCACGTAGGCATAGTTATTTTCTTTCACTTAAGTTTGATAAAGCCCGGGTAGAAGGCTTATGTTATGATGCAAACAGTTTATAGCGCCAAGAAAATGCAAACAAAAAAATGCAACAGATTAGTTAAGAAAATAATTCATGACCAAGTAAAAGTTGTGCCCTCTTAGATTATCCCCAGGGGAGTCGCCAAGCTGTAACAACGGAGTCGCCACTGGTCCCTTTCATTGTATTAGGCAGACCGAAAACCTAAAAAAATAGAGATTACAAAATCTCAAGGGTTTAGGGGCACAGTTAAGCGTAGGGAAGGATTAACACCCCCATCACGCCCGGAGACGCTTACTTAATCACTAATATTTTTCTTATAACCCGGATGCGTGCAGGCAAAGGTTATTACAAAAATCCACAAAGTTCTAGGATTGGCTCGAGCTCGCTCACAGCTGAGAAAATCCGAATCAATTTAGACACAAAGGGATTAAGTTACTAATCCTTAAAATTCGATAATGCACTTTCGCATAGGAGTCTCGACCGTTCCCACAACGGCTAGGGGAAGACCGAATTAACCCTAATTGAAAATACACCTCGTTTTCATGATGCAAAGAAAGATCCTTTTCAAATGATGTCTTATTAGCCCTTTTTTAATTTTATGGGTCATTTAATATTCAAAATTAATTATTTACAGATTACCTACTTTTCTAAGAATTACCCTAAGAATTATTTACACATTATTTACTTTTCTAAAACTTACCTAAGGAGTTTAAGGAAACTAATCCTAGAAGGCTTTATTAAAGTATTTACTAATTACTATATTTAAAAAAAACTATCTAGAGAGTTTTACTTACAATTAAATAATTATTTACCCCTTTTTAGAGAATTACCAAGTTAGTTTTTATTTACCATCATTATAATTAATGAATTATTCACCTTTTTTTAAGATTTATCTTAGGGTTTTATTTAACTATTTACAATTAAAGTGAGGTATAAAATATCTAAGTAATTTATTAAAGAAACTAACATAAAAAGTATATTAAATTATTTAATAACTTCTTTCCTTCTAAAGGAACATTGATTATTTAAAGATTTACTTAACTTAATTTTTTACCGAGTTAAAATACATGAGGATGAACAAAACATAAGACATGGTAAATATACACAAATCAAATGATGAATTTAAATGCATAAAAACAATAAAAACTAAAATAAAAGTTTAAGGTTAAGAAATCGCAAACATTGGAATCAAGTTCGAGCTTGCCGACGAGGGTACAGGCTGCTGGTACCGTTGTCGCTTAGTGACGTCGTCTGTTGTTGCTACACTACGTCAGGAAACATATGCCGACGGTGTGCCTCTATAGGGCTGCTGCTTCGGTAGTGTTGTCGGCCTTCCCTTTGGGTGATGCAGGATTTTTCAAGAGCTTTGATTTGGTGAGGACCCGTACCCCTTATTTTCCTTACCCGAGACCAAGTACTCAAGGAAACAAAAGAATAAAAATAAAAATATATGAAGACAAAATTTGGGTAAAAATACCTCAAAGAAACTGCTTGTATTTCTCTTCAACCTCTGTATTACAATTGCTTCTCTTTATGAATGTGTTTCTCAATGTGTGGTGTGTAAAAAAATAATGTGTGTCTAATTACAATGGAATGAGGCCTATTTATAGGCTTCAAGAAACCCTAAAAGCGTATTCCCTACTTATGCTCAACATTCTTGGAAAGGGAATAATGCCATTACTTGGGCATAAAACTCTTTCCTTACATTCAATATGAGTTAAAACAAATAGGAAAATGTCTAATCTTGAATTTAATTACAAATAATAAAAAAATAATTGAAAATTCATAATTAACTCAAATTCCCTTATTGAACTCGTATCCGATTTTCTGCACGCGCTGTCTTTAGTAAAATGAGCATATCTTGAGCTCCCGATGTCTGATTGAGGCATTTCAAGATGCGTTGGAAAGGTAATCGAAAGACGGTAAGACGGTCAATACATAAGAAGACAGCTTGAACCGAAAATGCTTGGATCCTATCGAAAATTTGCCGTGAGTCCACAGTGAGAATTCTTTGCGCATCACTTGACTTTCCATACTTGTTGGATATGATCTCTTGTAATCTTCCCATATCTGAGATGGCTAGGATCTTGCGTGATCTGATTTGCTTGATAAGATTGGTTCGTATTTAATCCCCTTTTCTTTGCTTGCAAGGCATGACTGATGACGTGGCGGCTTGGTAGGGATTCAAATAGAAAGAGTATTGCACCAGAAAAGCTAGGGTTTCTTTGTGTATAGGGCCTAATTGAGCCCACTGTACATGGATTCTTTTTGAGTTTTGCATTTTATATATTTTTTGGGCTTTTGTATGTTATATACATGGGGGGACAAAATAGGTGACTATAGATGGATATAAAACCCACATATAATTGCTTATTGGGTAGGCCATGGATTCACTCAACTGGAGCAGTTCCGTCATCCTTGCATCAAAAGTTCAAATTTGTCATTGAAGGGAAATTGGTCAGTATTGGAGCAGAGGAAGACATAATCACTTCAGTGACCACTGACTCTCCATATATTGAAGCTAATGAGAATGCTCTCAAATGTTCCTTTAGAGCTCTGGAGTTTATCAATGCCACTTTTGTTGCTGAAGGTAAACTGTTTCCTCGACCAAGGCTGTCAAATTGCACTAAGATGACTGTTCATGAAACATTGGGAAGAGGTGCAAGAACAGGGAAAGGATTGGGAAAACGTCTTCAGGGATGCTTACGTCCAAAATCTGTTGTCATGAAAAAAGACCGCTTCGGGCTACGGTTCAAGCCAAATATCAAAGAGAGAATGAAGGATTTAAAAAGGAGGAGAGAACAAAGGAATGCCCGCCTTTTGGGAGTTGAAGTTTCCTCTGAACCTGTGGCCTTGTCTGACTTGACCCGGATCTTTAACTCTCGAGGGTTTGAAAATGTTGAAGAAGAACTCGTGGAGGTCAACTTGGAAACTGCCAGAATGTAGGAAGAGGAAATCTTTGGTAATGATCTGGAATGACTGTTTGCTGGGGGAATTTTTAAAGGGACCCAACCTGTGAAGTTTCTGGAGAAAATCCGACCGTGTCTCCCTGGCGAGAAACTTGACAATTGGGTAGCTGAGGAGCTTACTTTTGTATCCAATAAGACAAAGTAAATACAAAGAACCAACTTTATTCCTTTCCCGCGAGTATAGAGCGTTATCTATAAAGGGTTGTTATATTAGTCCATTTAAATAAAGATGCTTTCAATGCTGATTCACAAATGGCAAACACGTTTCTTGTTTTATTTTCACATCCTTTCCAAATATATATACTATTATTTTCTTTGCAGGTTTTTGACTATTGATTGCATGAATGATCTTGAACCTAATCCCGGGGTAGGTTCTGAGCAACCAGTGTGTCTAATGGAAGTCAATGAGGTTGAAGATAAAAAAAATGTGAAATACCTGAAGAATTACTAAGGTTGGTGGAAAAAGAAGACAAGCAGATCTTACCTCACAAAGAAGAATTAGAGATTCTCAATTTGGGAACAGATAAAATTAGGAGAGGAGTGAAAATAGGGACTACTTTCTCACCAAAAGTTAGACAATGGTTGATTGATTTGTTGCAAGAGTTTAAAGATGTCTTTGACTAGTCATATCAAGATATGTCAGGATTGAACACTGACATAGTGGTACACAAGTTGCCCATAAATCTGGAATGTAAACCAGTTCAATAGAAGCTCAGGAGATTAAGGCCGGAGATGGTACTTAAGATAAAAGAAGAAGTACAAAAGCAGATTGATACTGGTTTCCTCGAAGTGTCACAATATCCTGAGTGGGTGGCTAATATAGTCTTTTTTACCAAAGAAAGATGGGAAAGTGCACATGTGTGTAGATTACAAAGATTTGAATAGGGCCAGCCCAAAGGAAAATTTTCCTTTGCCTCACATAGACATCTTGGTGGATAATACATCAGGGCATTCATGGTTCTCCTTCATGGATAGATTTTCAGGGTATAATCAGATAAAAATGAACCCAGAAGACATGGTTAAAACAACATTTATAACATCATGGGGAACATATTGTTATAAAGTGATGCCTTTTGGATTAAAGAATGCCGGAGCAACCTATCAGCGAGCAATGGTAACCTTGTTCCATGACATGATGCACAAAAAGATTGAGGTGTACGTGGATGATATGATTGCTAAATCTCAGACCGAGGAAGAGTATGTCCAGAATCTAAGGAAGTTGTTTTTGAGGTTGAGGAAGTACCAGCTGAAACTCAATCCCAATAAATGCACTTTTGGAGTGACATGATGGAAGCTCCTAGGATTTGTTGTCAGCAAGAAAGGAATTGAAATAGATCCAGATAAGGTGAAGGCGATCCAGAACTTGCCAACACTTAGTTCACAAAAAGAGGTCCGAAGATTCCTTGGAAGGTTGAATTATGTTTCTCGGTTCATCTCTCAGTTGACCGATAAATGTGATCCAATATTCAGAATGCTTAAAAAGAGTAATCTGGGTGAATGGAATGAAGAATGCTAAGAAACATTTGACAAGATCAAGAAATACTTGACGAATGCTCCAGTACTAGTTGCACCGGTTCCAGATAAGCCACTTATCCTCTACTTGACGATTTATGAAAACTCAATGGGATATGTGTTGGGGCAGTATGACGATACAAGGAAGAAAGAAAGAGCCATCTATTACTTAAGTAAAAAGTTACAGAGTGTGAGGTGCAATACCCACCCATTCAAAAGTTATGTTGTGCGCTAGTTTGGGTAACTCGTAGACTTAGACAATACATGCTATACCACACTACCTAGTTGATTTCTCGCCTGGATCCATTGAAGTTCATGATGGAGGTGCCGGCATTGACTGAAAAGTTGGCTCGTTGGCAAATGTTGTTGTCAGAATTTGACATTGTGTATGTGAGCCAGAAGGCAATAAAAGGAAGTGCTATAGCAGATTTCTTGGCAAGCCATGCTTCAGAGGATTATGAGCCTTTAAACTTTGATTTCCCAAATGAAGATGAGATGAACGTCTCCACGGAAGAAAATGGAATCCCATATAATGAAACTTGGAAATTGTATTTTGACGGGGCTGTTAATGCCTTAGGGCAAGGAATTAGGGAAATATTGATTTCTCCAAACAATGTGCATTATCCCTTCACAAGTAAATTAGAGTTCCTTTGCACCAATAATATGGCAGAATATGAGGCTTGTTTCATGGGTTTGCAAGCTGCTACTAAAAGAAAGATAGAAAGTCTGAAAGTATACGAAGATTTTGCATTGGTCATTTACCAGCTTCGTAGAGAATGGGAAACAAAGGATGCCAAATTGATTGGATATCAAAAATTGATCCTCAAATGATAAAAGAGTTCAAAGAAATTACTTTCACATATGTCCCCAGAGAAGATAATCAAATGGCAGATGCTCTAGCTACATTGGCTTCAATATTCTTGGCCAACAGACCTAAGGATATGATGAAAATCCAAATGCAGAGTTACAATACCTATGCTCACTATTGTAGTATAGAAGAAGAGGCAGATAGAAATCCTTGGTATTTTGATATTTTGCAATTCATCAAATACCAAATTTATCCCAAGAGTGCGAATGACAATGATAAAAGAACTATTAGAAGAATGGCCTCAGGATATGTGCTTGATGGAGAAATTCTATATAAAAGGGGAAAAGATCATATATTGTTAAGATGTGTTAATGCTAATAAAGTTAGAAATATTCTGGCAGAGGTGCATGATGGGATATGCGGTACACACACAAATGAGTTTGCTATAGCCAGGAAGATTATGAGATATAGCTACTATTGGTCAACCATGGAGGGAGATTGCATTGAATATGCTAAGATGTGTCATAAGTGCCAAATATATGCCGATATGATTAATTCTCCACCGGTACCTCCTCATACAATGAATTCACCTTGGCATTTTGTTGTCTGGGGCATGGATGTTATTGGACAGATTCACCCTAAGGCTTCTAATGGGCATCGTTTCATTCTTGTGGTCATTGATTACTTCACCAAATGGGTACAAGTAGCTTCTTATACCAATATCACAAGAACAATAGTCTGCAAGTTCATAAAGAAAGAAATAATCTGTCGGTATAGATTATCAGAAAGAATTGTTACTGATAATGCCACCAATTTCAACAACAAGATGATAGCAGAGGTGTGAGAGCAGTTCAAAATTATGCATCACAATTCTGTGACCTATCACCCTAAGATGAATGGGGCAGTGGAGGAAGAAAATAAAAACATCAAGAAGATCATATCGAATATGACAAAAACTTACAAAGATTGGCATGAGAAGTTACCTTTTGCTTTTTAGCATATCGAACATCAATAAGAACTTCGACTGAGGCAACGCCTTATTCTTTAGTCTATGGGTCAGAAGCAGTACTTCCTATTGAGGTTGAAATTACGTCCCTCCGAGTTCTGTCCGAGACAAAATTAGATGACACATAGTGGATACAAACTCGATTTGATCAGTTGAATCGTATCGAAGAAAAGAGGTTGAGGGCTATTTGCCATAGCCAAATGTACCAGAAAAGAATGATGCAGGCTTATGATAAGAAAGCCCAGCCCAGAGAATTCCGAGAGGGAGATCTTGTATTGAAAAAGATTTTACAGATACACTGTGATGATCGTGGAAAATGGATGCCTAACTGGGAGAGACCTTATGTTGTTAAAAAGGCCTTCTCTGGAGGAGCATTGATTCTGACTGAAATGGATGGAAAAGAGTTACATAAACCAGTAAACTCCGATTCGGTTAAAAAATACTATGCTAAAGAATAGAAAAAGAGAAAAAGAAAAGAAAAAAGCAGAGTGAAAACCCAGAAAGGCTTCGCAAAATGAAAATATCTATGGTGAAAACCCAAAAGGGCGCCTTAGATTTTAAAAACAAAACAAAAAAATGAAAAAAAGAAAAAAGAGAAAAAAGAAAATGGAGGTTCAAGATGAAAATCCGCAAAGGACGTCTTGAAACCAAAGGAGGATCTGGGTTGAAAACCCGTAAAGGGCGGTATAGATGTTTTGAGAATAGGCATCCGTCGGTTAAAGTCTCTCGGAAACCTAGTACTTCGGAAGGGATTTCACATCTGTATTCATCCAGACAATGTTCGAAGTAAGGGTTAAGCTCAAGATTATTTCTGGTCAATGGGGTGGATGTATCCTTCATGCTTTGAATACCCGAAAACCTAACCTTGTTCCTTGATTTTGTTGTTTCAGTTTGCCATGACTTGTTTTCAAACTCTACTGTATTTTTATTAATAAGCTTCAATAAAATTATGAATTCTCTTCCGAGCCTTCTTTTGTTTTAAAACATCATAAAATGGCTGATATAATGTATAAAGCATATAATTTCTTGGTATTACTATGTTTTGAAGGGTGCAGGTGAATCGTAACACTCTGGGTTATTGAAGAAGAGTGTATAAAAAAGAATAGTGTTGAATCCTACAAGAGTTCAGAGATAAGAAATAAGATTGAGGATGGAATTCAGAGTTTATTGCTGTAGAAAAGTATTGAGATGATTTTGACAAAGATTCCTAGAATGACAAATATTGGTACTCGAAGAACAATGATTTTTATCCCTGTGATCATAATTGAGATGATTGGAACCACAAGACCAACACATTATTATGATTAGAAACTTATATTTTCTTTAGGAGGTATACATATGCTGATCGTGATTACTTAACAGCATCTCAGTTGGAACAATTTATGAAGTTTGAAGATGATTTTGTGGTATGAAAGTATCTTTAACAGATTTACAGTTGACACAGTTCTTGAGAAAAGAAGAAAAAAAAGAGAAAAAGGAAAAAGAAAAAAAGAAAGAAAAAACAAGGTGAAAACCTAAAAAGGCGCCTTATGAAAAAGAAAAAGAAAAAAAAAGAAAGAGAAAAAAAAGAAAAAGGAAAAAACCGAAGTAAAAACCCAAAAGGGCGCTTCGAGAAAAGCAATCTAAAGTGAAAACTTGGAAGGGCAATTTAGAGCAAAGGGCCAGAAACGCAGAGAGGAGGTTCTGAAGGCTAATCCCAAATTTGAGATAAGATATTAAAAGAAAATTGAACAAAAAGGGAAGTATCAAGATGAATTCCCAAGGAGCAGAAGCTGATTGATTAATCCTAATGAGATATAGTGCATGCATCATATAGAAATTAGGATCATATTAACCAGCATTCAAGCATTTTAGTCTGTTTTGACAGGAAAGCAAAGATAGAACTCCTAATGTGAAGAGTTCACCCAGCGAAGACAGAACTCCTAATGTGAAGAGTTCGCCCAGTGAAGACAGAATTCTTCATGAGAAGAGTTCACCCAGTAAAGATAGATTTCCTTAATGAGAAGAGCCAGTCCAGACCATACGGTTATCCTTGATAGGAGAATTGAGAGGTTCCAAATGAGAAGAACTTGTCCAAACTTCTAAAGGGGAAAGGAGAGGGTTTGTGAAAATAAGATCTTGCAGCTCAGAGCAACAGCTGAGGGGATCGGACAAAATTCGTGTCTTTTCAGTCTTTGCCTTTTTACTGCTCCACAACAATGAGCAAAGAGGGGCAGCTGTAATACCCTAATTTTGTCCGAGTTTTATATATATATATGTATATAATTCTCTATAAATAAAACCAAATATAAATAAATAAATAGTATGATATAACACAATAATAAATAAAGACTTTAACAGTCCTTAAATCCCTTTATAATGTCCATAATACATTCTTAAATTTCATTTTAATTCCATTTACATACATAAAATCAGTTACAAGCCCAAAATATAAAGATAGGCCCATTACAAAATTATTCCCGCCCATTTATAATAACATAAAGGCTGGTGTGCTTCTTAGGCCCGGTATTTCTTCCATGTGGCAACACGGTATTCTCCCATTTGATATTCACCAGGATTAAGAGCCACTACTGACGTCATTCTCTGCCCTACTATAAATAGAGAAAGAAACAATAATTGAACAGTAATGGCACAATAATTACTCAACATTAAAGAAAGAGATAGAAGAAGACGAAAGGACTTACCAGAGAAGGAGCTCGGAAGTTGATCAGTCACCGGAATATCCTCACCAGAGTTTAATCGCCACCACTGGAAGGTAGCATCTCTCCTCATATCTTCATTTTCCTGCATAAATGCATAAAAACATATTTAAACTCTAAATTCTAAAAAACAGTAGCAAGTAGTTCTAAAACAAAGATCTAAAATGAAATGCAAATCAGTAAGGTGTAGAGCTTATCTGATGTTAATCGGAGAGTGTTGTGACTGCCGAAGAGTGTGAGGTTAATGGTAGAGTTGAAAATGAGTGTTTAGGGTTTGGTTTGGGTAGCTTAGGTTTAGGATTGGGCGGAGACGGGCGGATTCAGGTGAATCTGGGCTTAGATCTAGCTTTAGGAGGGAAAATCGAGAAGAATGGTATAATTTATGTTTTTTTGGCGGCGGCGGACGACATCCAGAAATCGCCTCACGGCGGTGACCGGTCGTCGGTGTGAGGTTAGGGATGATCGGAGATAAAAGGTTGGCCGGGGAAGATGATCGAAGACGACGGTCGGTGGCCGACGTCGCCTTCGACGACCGAGAAACGGGCTAAAGTAGGATCAAAAGCGGTGGCGGTCGATTGAAAGGAGGTGGTGATAATGAACTAGGGATGAACATCTTAAGGGTTTTGGGTGTTTGATCTAAAAAACAGGGAAGGTGAAGGAGTTTGGTGTTTGTGGAGATCAAATGGGAAGAAACGAATGAACTGATGATGAACTGGTGAAGAACATAGGCTTTAGATCGAAAAAGATAGATTTTTTCTGGGTTTAGGTGTTATAAACGAGAGGATTTGGGGTGTTATAAGAGCCAAAAATTCTAAAAAATGGAAAAAAATGAAAATTGAATAGCCGAAAGGGTCTTTAGATAGACCAAGAGGACGAGCTCCTAGGCCCGCGAATCCTCATATTGGCCCGCGCCCTTCTTTGTATCACAACTCCCAAGCTTCCATTTCTTTCAATTTAGTCACTAAGAGCTTGTAATTTGGCACCCGAGTTTTAATGAATATTCAATTTAGCCCTTTTTAGCTTTGTTTTAACTTATTTGTTTAATTTATTTGTGTTTGTTTGCCTTAATTTAATCATATAGCATATGTGCATTAGAGAATTAAATCACTTAGATTTAAAGTGATTAGAGCCTTAGTTTAAGGTTCTTTAATTAGAATTAAATAATTGATTAGGGAGATAATTATAGCAAATTAATATGGATTAAATGGAAAGCTTTAGTGTATTAATTTGGATAGTATCTCAAATGCATTGAGATGTTATACCAACAATACTCCAAAATGGAAAATTTAATACATATGATCACCTAGAATTTGGAAAATGACTTAGATAATTAATTAAAGCCTTAAATAGGACTATTACTTTAAATAATTAGATTTGACAAATTGAATAGAAATGTTATTTGATTTAATCGATTTCAACATGAATAATTTCCAATTCATTGGATGTTATCTCATAGAAATCCTTTAAATCAATAATATTTAGACTAAAATAATTAAATTGTTAGAGCCTTTTATGTTCGATCTTAAAATTAACAAGACCATAAATTATCATTAATTGAGAAACCTTTTATATTGGAAATATATTTTGAGTACGAATGAGGGTGTCTAAAGCATTTGGGCGTCCTTAATCTCGTATTCGGATAAAATATATTTCCTTATAAAAGGATATCTCCATTTGGAATTTAAATCCAACTAATAATTATCGATTAAATTAAATTCAAATTTTTATTTTAAATGCCAAAATGCCACGTGAAATTAATAAGGTACCGATAACGGGCGTTTGTGGGGGGTGCTAATCCTTCCCTACACATAATCGACCCCCAAACCCAAATCGTTTTAAATGAATCTTTGGTTGTTTTTATGGTGTCCGGCCTACCAAAGTGACCAGTGGCGACTCCAAATTGGTTTTCAGGATTAAATAAAGGATTTAATATGGAAAACTCTAATTTTCAAGATTTAATAAACTTAAATAAATAAAAACTCGATTTTCAAAAGAATCAATCGTCGGGCTATTTTTCCACAATTCGATTCTAAAAATGGTCGCGACAGGCTGTAGTCGAGATGTTTTACTTCGCTGTATAGTTTGGATTTGCTGAAGGCTGAAAAATCCTTTAGTAGATGAAAAGAAAAATTTTACACTATAATTTCCCTCACAAATCCCCATTCAATATTGCTTATATCAAATGGTTCATGATCAAGCCTATGTTTTATCAGTGGAAAATTTTCTTTTATAAGATTTTCAAAAACATATGCTTGTAGGAAATATTCTAAAAATGGTTTTTTGAATTGCTATTGTTGGTTGCAAATAGCTTTACTTATTTTAGAAAATAGTTCAATAGGAAGAACAAACCTAGATTTATTATATAAACATAATCTAAATATTTTTACTAAAATAGGATTTGTTATCCTCTTATCGAGAAAATATTGACAAATACCACGAAGATTGTTTATCTCCTCGATTTTTAGAAAATTAACTTCAAGTTCTTCCCAATCTCTATATAAAATAGAGTTTAGTAATAGATTTCGAATTTTGTTTTCTTTAGTTGTTTCTTCAACTAAGTTTTCATAAAGTTTTGTAAGAGCTCTTCTAAAGTTTGCTCTTTGTTTTGTGATATGGTTTTTTCATACATCATTGACCAGATTGTAGAGATTTAAATCTAAACCAGGGTTATAAAAATCTTTGATTTCTTGAGTTTGTTGTGGTTTCAACAACTCTTCTGCTTTCTTTATAATCTCAGCATAACTAGCTTGATATACTGAGTTGGGATCTTGAGACCATTGAGAATTTTGAGAGTAATGTAATGGGTTTACTACTGGTGGTGTTGCCATTTGTGACATATTTTCAATCGGTTGTCTTACCGTTGGATAAGGAACATAATATCCTGAGTTAGGATAATACATTACCGGAGTTTGTACTTGTACGAATCCTTGGTTAGGATAATGTGGTTTTTGAATCCCTTTGTTGGGTTTCTTTCGGACAGTAGTCCATTCTCCAACTGATTCTAGAGGTTTTTTGCCTCTATCTATCAGGCCTGCTAAGATAATCAGCAATAACATTGTCAGTGCCTTTAATATATAAAACTTCAAAATTGAAAGTACATAATTCATCATACCATCTAATTCTTCTGGATACTGCTTCTAATTTTTCATTAGTGAGAAATTATTTAACAGTTTGGTTATCGGTCTTTATTGTAAATTTCTCTGGTGCTAAATATGTGAAAGACTTTTGTATACCATTTTTCATGGCTAACAATTCTTTTTCAAAAATTACATAATTAATTTCATTTGGTTTAAATTTTCTTGAACCATATCCACATATCATTTCTTGATTGTCAATAGTTTTAGCTTTTATTATACAACCCAATATTTTTCTAAGGCGTCTGTTTCTAATATTAATTTATCTCCTTGTTTAGGAAGATAAACTTTTAGAATATCTGTAATTTCATATTTTAGTTTTCTAATTATTTTGGAATCTTGTTTAGTCCATGTAAAGGTGTTATATATTTTTAATTTATCATATAACATGCCTATTTTTTCAGACAATTTTGGAAAGAAATTTCTACCATAGTTAACAATTCCTAGAAATTGTTGAAGCTATTTTTATCTTCAATATTTTCAGGAAATTCTTTTATTTTAATAATAATATGATCTTGAAATTTAAGACCATTTGAAGATAATTTTAATACTAAAAATTCTATTTATGTTTTTCTAACTTTATTTTCTTAGAGCTTAATATAATTCCATATTTTATGAATTCTTGAGAGATAATATTTAAGTATTTTCTATGTAAATCCAATGTTTCTGGAAATACTAATATATCATCTATGTAGACTACACAAAATTCTTTATACTTATTAAAAATTGAGTTCATCCATCTTTGGAAGACTTGTGGTGCATTACATAATCCAAAAGGCATTACTTTCCATTGATAATGACCACTAGGTGCACTAAAGGTTGTTAATAATTTTGATTCATCAGTTAGCATGATTTGCCAAAATCCCTGATTTACAATCAAACTTACTAAAATATTGAGCTTGTTTAGCTTGATTAATTAAAACATCATTTCTTGGAATAAAATAGCCATCAAATATAATATTTTGATTTAGTATTTTATAGTTAATAACCATTCTAGCTTTTCCCCCTTTTTTATTTATGCATGGTTTCTTACCATGGATGCTGGACTAGATTGTGGACTATTAGTGTGTTCTATTAATCCTTTATCTAATAATTCTTTTATTTGAATATCAAATTCATCTATATCCTGTTTGGTATAGATCATGGGTTTCACTCTTATGATTTTATTAGGATTTTCTAACTTTATACTACAGTATCTCGGACTTATTTTCCATAATTTTAATGGTTCTTCACTAAAATTATTTTCTAATATTTTGAATAGTCAATGATTAGTGTCTACTTGATTAATGTGCTCTATTTTTAAGGTCTAAATTTTTTATCACATATAAATCTATGATTTTTTATCAAAAGAACTTCTATCGATATTTTTCTACAGATGGAGTAATCCTATTATTGTCTATGGAAAATGATAAATAATTATGGATGAAATTGTTTCCTAATAATATATCCCCATGCATGTGAGGAAAACAAAAAAGCTTGGGAACTATGGATTTAGTTCCATTTATGTAAATAGGAACATTTTTGGCTTTATACTCAACAATGGTCCCATTTCCATTTATTCCTATGGCTTTGACGAGATTTTTCATTAATTGCCATTTTTGGCTTGGGATGACATTTTTTCTACAGCTACTTGTTGTAGCTCCAGTGTCTAATAATGCATGTAAAGAATATTTTTTATATTATTTGAAATGAAATATAATTTCTACATATGTATAATCTTTTCTATGCTGAGAATTAGAAAAGTGATTATATCTTTTCCTAATTTTAGTTGTTATATTATTGTAGAAGTTTGTATTTCTTCCATTCTAGAGTTTCTAGAACTAACAGAATTTCTACTTGGTTCGGTAGGAAAAATAGGAATATGAACTGTTTTCAATCCTATCGGTGTTGACGTATCTTCTTCAATTTCCTCTACTGGTTCAACATTAGAGGTTGATAGTAAGAGTAAATTATTATTATTATTATTATTATTAGATGTATTCCTAAAATATAATCTATCGCCTGTGCAACATATTCTATTGCAAGTGCCGGTTCAAAACTACTTGCATTGGTAATTTTTTCTATCATCCAGTCTTTAGGAATAGATAGATCTTTTAAATGTAATAAAGTAGGTTGTATTTCCGTAGTAAATTTATTAGGTTCAAAGAGTTCAATAATTTTGTTATTGACTTCTTTTATGTTACCTCAGCCGTATTTGTATATTCATTAAAAGAGGTCCAACTAATTGCTAAGTCTTCTGCCAGATCTTTAATATCAAATTTTTTTGTCTGAATTCTTAAACATAAACATTCCTCTATTAAAGGATCGGTTATGGATATAAAGTAGTTTGGTTTAACTTTAAATCCTACACCTCTTGCGTGTAGATTTGATTGAATTCCTCCAATAAGTGATTCTACTGGATTTTCAAACCTTTTATCTAAGAATATTGCTATGATTGGTATATCATGTCCTCTCCTAAATAAAGGTTTTATCGTTATCATTATTACTCCTAAATGTATATATCTCACTTGAGGATATTTTTGTCTTATTCTTTTAATTTTATCCTTAGTAAATAAAGGAATTTCTGTTAATCCCCCTCTAGTATCTTTAGCGACGGTGTTGCCACTAATTTTCTCTATATGTCTTTGAGTCCAAATTTTAAAATTTAATATCTTATAAATTTTTTCCTTAGAAATATGATTTTTGTTAATCTTTTCTAACATATCATTGGAGAGATCTTTTTCTTCTCCTATAATATTTCCTAGTTTTATTTCTTGTTGTTCATTATCAGAGATTGTTTCCATTTGGGTTTTGGAATTATTCTTTGCTTTTAACATAAATATGTAGTCTTCACTACTACTATCAGTATCGGTATCTGATTCCGATACTAATTCGTATAATATTTCTTCAGGATTTATTTCTTCTTCAAAACATACTTCTAATTCTTGTTCTTCAAGAGTTTTAATCATTTTCTAAGCATTTTTTCCTTTGTTAGGACACTCAAATGCTAAGTGACCTTCTTCATCACAAATAAAGCACCTACATTTGGTTTTACTATTTTTGAGATTATTAGAAGTTTTTCTTCTAACAAATCTTTTTCTTTTATTATTATTATAAGGATACCTAGATTATTTCCAAGGTTTCCATCTATATAGCCTATACTTTTTGTTTTTTTATGATAACTTTTAGTATTTGAATGTATTTGTTTACATCCAAATTCCTATTCATTTTGTAAGATTTTAGTACAATGCCTATCACTCAGCTTGTTCTTTACTTGTTTAGAGGCTTTTGTTTGAAGGCAATGTTTTGTTATTTTTTCTTTTGCAAAGTTTATTCTATTTCCTATGGAATCTATGAATTGAGCTTCTATTCCTACTAGGTTACTATGCTTTTCAAGATAAGAATCCTATTTGTTTATACAGATCTCATCCCGTAGTGGTAGTAGCTTATGGAAGTATTGTTTTTTTTTTATAAGTCTACTTTATCATTTTTTAGCTTTTAATATTCATGAAGAAATTTTTTAGAAAATTCTTCTAAATATCTAATATCACATAATTTTATTTTTGATAAAATATAATTAACTTGACCATCTTGATCTTTCTTATCTATATAACCACAAAATTCAATTTTTAGAATTTGAGTTAAACCTTTTAACACATCTTTAGGCATTTAAATTTGGTTAATTAACTACCCTTTTTGTTCTTTATCTATGTCGGATTCTTCCCATCTATGGAGAAATTGTAAGACATCTCCTTGAAAAGTTCCAACAAAGTAATTTAATTTTTTTTCTTTTGTCCAATTATTGTTGTTGTTTACAAAAAAATGTCATAGACTGAGCTCAATCATCTATAACTTTTTCATAGTCTGATATGGGTATATTAGTTAAATCTAAATATATTCCTCCTTGAGCAACATTTCTTTTATTAAGACTATCTATCACATAAGAGACTGGTTGTAACGATTCACCGGTTTGTTCAGTTTTAACTTCATTAGTAGCTATATTTTCGGCTATAATTCTGGTTGTGTTTTCAATCTGCTCTACTTTTCTATTAAAAGATCATAATTGATCATCTTCAAAAGGATCTATAATTTTCTTTTTTCTCTAAGATCTGAATTTGGTGGTTCAGTATCTATGATCTGAAATTCTAATATTTTCATCGACTTCTGAAAAAGTGTTTTCTTCGTCTGATATTTCATAGCTAGAATTTAGGCATTTCGACTGGTGGTGGAAGCGGTTTCAGGAATTAGTGGTGAAAATTTGAAGAAAAAAAAATAAGCTGAATCGGTTTCAAAGAATACTATCGTGCTTTCGCATGAAGATCTTTAATGAATGTTGTAGGTCTTGTTTCGAGATCTTCTACCACTTAATATTTTAAAATGTTTCCAAAGTTTTTTTTCCCTGAATATCAATGTATGATCAAATTATGATAAAAGTAAATGGCATCTATCCTAGTCTAACTGACATTAAAGGTATTTATAGTAGGTTAATTGTACCATTTAACATAAACGGTTGGTTAACCGTTATAGCGGTTATAAGTATTTGATTGAGGGTAGAAGTTGAGATTGGTAAGATATTTATGTGCTTTATTGCTCCAGCAATCATCTTTTCTTTTGTTCCTTGCTAGCATTCGTTATTTTGTTGATGAATGACCGATGGAACCCACTGCCATCATTATATTGTTTCTGTTTTAATTTCAGTACATTGTTGCGATATTACCTACACCATTTACCTTTCATTCCTTCGACATTACCTATTGCATTTACCTTATTTTTCTTACTTATTTCACTAACATTAGTAGACGTCCTAACAACCGTTCTTGTGGGAACAATATCCGATAGGAACTACCTGTCAACTATACTTGCATCAACGTGTGTACGCTTGCACAAATTGTGTGACGTTATTTCACCGATCATCTCTTTTTGAGGCTCTAAACCCTAATTAATAAATTCTAAACCTTAAACTCTAAACTTTAAACCTTAAAATATATTTTCAAACATTTAAACCTAAGCACAAACACTAAAACCCTAACCCTAAACCCTAAAAACTAAACACTTGTGAAATCAAGTTTTTCACCACCAGTGAATAAAATATTTCCTTCACTTGGTAATGTACATCATGTATAAGTGAAAATAAAAAAAAATGTTTTTTTTGAATAGAATGGTACAAATACTAAATTGACTTAGAGATTAAATCAGCTTTCGAGAAGAGATTCGGACCAAATCATTTATAAAATTAATTTTATATAAATTTATAATATTTATAATATTTTATTATTATTATATAATATTTTAATTTTAAACACATAAAAATATTTAAAAAAATTTACAATTCTTTTTCCTAATAATTTATTTCCTTCTATTCCTTGTCTATCATCTCTCTGCTCCTTTTTTATAGTCGCATACCATTCAAAATAAAAAATATATCATGCGTCAATTAAGATTAAAGTATCATAAGTTTTTGTATTATATTAAAGTTTATTTTAGTTTTTCTACAATGGAAAGGAGCATTTTAATTCATGTTATATATCAAAAAAGCTCATTTTAGTTTCTTTATTGTAAAAAGATATATTTTAATCCCTATACATTTGAAAAGTGAATATTTTGGTGTAAAATTTTAAAGTTGTAGTTATTTATCTTAAATATTTTTGGTTTAAAAAACATTAAAGTCCTTATCAATTTTGAACTTAAGCAAATTTACCCCTCTTGAAAGAAAGAGTAATTTATTTGATTGACATTTTAAAAATGAGTAAATAAGAACAATCTACGATGATGTTGACATTTCGCCATTACATGACATGTGTCCACTTGTGATTTATTTTTTAAAATAAAATAAACCCAAAAACTTATATAATTTTATAATATTTTTTAGAATTTTAATTTATTTTTTTTTAAATGTAATAGAATGTTAGTTTCTTTTACGATTTTTCATCATTATTTTTAATTAAATCCTTACTCTCACTACAAATCTAAAAATTATAAGAGATTGAAATTTTAACTTCTTTTATGATTTTTGTATCATCTTTTTATGGTCATTGTACATTTTTTATTTTCTGGCTTATAATTGTAATATTATTGAAAGAGGAGATAAAAGAGTTTAGAGTTAGAATATTATTTAAATTTGCATTTAGATTTCATAATAGAATTATATTCATTAAACGGACGAATAAATTGAAACCCTTGTGAACTTGCAAATTCCAATTTTCAAAATGTTTTTTTTAAATCAATTAGGTGCCAATTTTTGGGCGTTGTGGGGGTGCTAACCCTTCCCCACGCGTAACCGACCCCTGAACCTGTTTTCTCTTGTTTTCGTAGACCAAAAATGTTATTCGATATATAAAATGTTTTATTAAAATAACTCTTATTTTAAAAGTGATCCAATCACACTTTTTTCAAAAAAAATATTGGTGGCGACTCCGTATTTTTCTTAAGTTTTCAAAATAACGTCGAAGCTCCCAACACAAAAAAGAGGTTGCAACAGCTTGGCGACTCCACTGGGGAGTGTTGTTTTTTAAAGAAAAAAACAAAAGAGGGTCAGGCCAAGAGTTGTTTTCAAAGAGAACGTTTTTAAAGAAAAAAAATTGCAAGTTCACAAATCTTTCAATTTATTCGCCCGTTTAATGAATATAATTCTATTTTATGCATTTAAAATTTTTTTTAAAAAAGGCTCTAAACCCGAGCTTCGTCCCATTCGTTTAAGTGGGGGGGGGGGGGAAACGCTTTGCTCATGTCAAAATATTGATTCTCCGTATGAGCCTAGCAAGTACTTCGGGATTCATATGCCCCTTGTCTTCGTAAGGATATTGATCATTCGAGAAGGCATAAGGAAATGAGTCCTCCTGAGTTGAACTTGGTTCGTTTGAAGCCTAGAACGGGTGAGAACCAGGGACTTTGCTACCCTTAGTAGGGGACAACAAAGACAACTCGGGTACCCTTTTAGAACCAGACTATTTGAGAATCTAGAGCCTACCCCAATAGAGCCATGCGGAAAACTTAGGGTTTTGAGTCTGGTCAAAATTGTTGCAGATAATCCGTGGAGACATGTCCTAGAGTGTTGGAATGTGTGCCCAGAATTATTCGTGAAATTATTTTGGTCTCTTTGTGTTTTCTTAATTCTGATATTTTTCCTTCTTTTCTTATTGTTTTGCATATTCATTCATGCAACATCATTCCATATCCAGAAGGGGTTGATTCTCATAAACATTTTCTCAACTTTGAAAAGCTCTCAACATGGATGGAAGGATCATAAAGAGTGAAGAAGAGAATGCAAGAGTGTGACATTGGTTTAAGGTTAATCAGCAAACATTCAGAGATAGTATAGCAGCTGATCATGAGACAAAGACCTCAGAGTATGCCCATATCAGTGTTAAACAGAATAATATGCAGGAGCTGCGAGAAATTTGGGACCGCTTTGATTATGAGACCAAATAGTTGTTCCATGAAGCTTATGGCGATATAGCATATCTCCTGTATGTGAAGGTAGATGAGCCATTTTTGAAAGCCTTAATTCAGTTCTAGAATCCCGGGTACTACTACTTCACTTTTAATGGAGAAGATATAATGCCCATGTTTGAAGAATACTTAGCCCTTTTCAATTTGTGCAAGGTGAAGAAGAACTGGGTTTATGCCAGGCCGCCTAAAAGAAAAAACCCGCACTCAAGGCTCTAGGCTTCGTGAGTATGAGGGATGGTTGGGTCAAGGGGTTGATACAAAAGAGAGGAGGTAGTTTTAATTTTCCCCGGTCAAGTATCCGAAACATAATTTTGGTTCACCCAGATAAAGAAAAGAGAGTGGACTTCCTGGCTATTGCAATCTACAACCTAGTTATCTTTCCTAAGGTTTTGGGAAATATCGATGTAGCGTTGTTAGATTTCTTTGAGCAACTGAAGAGAGAGGTCAACCTAGTGGCAGATGCATTAGCTAAAACTTTCATTTTCCTGAATGCGTGCCAAAAAGTGAAGGTGTGCGTTTTTGTGGGTGTGCTCCCTTACTCCAGGTTTGGGCCCTTAGTCACTTCTAGAAATGCCCAACATTGGCCTTGTCAAATGTATTTTCTCCAAATTTCTTTCCTTTCCGGGAGTTATTGGCAAAAGAATGGCCAGTTGTTCAGAAAAGCAAGTGGATTGATATCTTCAAAGACTGTCGTGATGAAGACATTAGATGGAGGGTTCCTTGGAGGCGTCATTCTAAGGTCATGTACAAATGTGGGGATTTCAATTTTTTGATGTTACTTGGTTTATGGGGAGGAATTGGATGTACCCCTCTGCTAGTATCTCGTCAGTTTGGGTCTCAACAGTTCATCCCATTCACTACCGGTCTTAGCACGTCAGAATTCGAGTTCCAGGGAGAGTTTAGGCAGAAGGTACAAACAATCAGCGATTCGTGGAACCATTGTTATCGCATGGAGTTAGAATCTGATAGTCACTGCATGTACACCCCTAACTATGATATTTGGAGGCGTATAAGAATGAATGATAGAGTCATAGCACCTACACCTGGATAGGCCAAGTCATTAGAAGAACGCTTGAAGGTAGTTCCTACAGAAGCTGATATTCTGAGAGAAAAGCTCAGAAGGGCCAAGTTAGAAATAGAAGCCTTACGAGAACAAAACCAAAGGGACAAGTTTGAGTCAAGCCTTGATATGGAAAAGTATGAAAGGGAGACAAAATGGGTAACGAAGCTGTACATGGACTTGGAAAAGAAGTACGATATTCAGAGGGTAGATTTCGTCAAGTTCCAAACTACTGTTTGAAATGCCGACCTGAGAAAAACCCTAGAACATTGGAAGCAAGAAATGGAACATGTTGTGGGAAAAGCGAGAGAGCGTGGAAAGCGCAAGATTGAGAAGTATAGAGGGGCACTAAGTGAAGAAAAAAAGAAGGGTAAGCACGCAACTGAAAATGAGAATGGCAAACGGGTTCTTGAAAAAGAGAAGGAAAATGTGGCTGCATAGAAAAGGAAGTCACACGATAACAAGACTCATTTATTTAAGCTCCAAACAGCATATGATGAGACTAGTGAGAAGCTAAAACAAAGCCAAGCTTGTGTTGCTGAGTTGCAAGCCAAGGTGGAAGACCTGAACCATTCGCTGCATGATCTTCAGAGCCATCACGCTTACATAAAACTCTAGGCTGACTTAAATGAGAATGATTCCCTAAGAGAGCAAGTTGAAGAAATGGACAACATCATTCAGGAGTACAGAACGAAGATCTTGGTCCTTGGAGATATAGCTGATGGAGGAAATGACTATTAGTTTACTCGTCTCCGAGATAATGCACGAAGGTTCCAAAAATGGGATGAGTTTGATATGACTGTCATGACCCAGGTACAGGATGTGGCTCGACACGTGATGATGCTGGCCACTCAAGCTGCAGCCCTTCGTCAGTACATCAAGCCGGTAGGGGAAATGGGACCAAGACTTATATGGCTTATTGAAGAAGTCAAGGAATTAGGAGTTCATGCATAAAAATATTTGTATAAAATTTGAAATTTCTTGTAATAAGGACCTTTCGTATTCAATAAAGAGTTGTTTCTTGAGCAAATATTTTATGGAATTAATGGCCCTTCGCTTGTATTCATGCATTTTCATTTTCTTTTGCGTGTTTTGCTGGTTTTCTTTGCATTTGTTTGTTTATGTTCGTGCAAACATTTATCACATGATAAGAATCTAACTTAAATAAAAATGACAGAAATTCAAAATAAAAAAAAACAACTCACAAATACGAAACTCGGTCCCAAGTCAAAGCGATGGAAGACAGAGTGGCAACCTTGGAAACCAACCAAAAAGCACCCAGAATCTGCTAGACAGGATAGAAACTGACTTGAAGCAACATATTGAGTTAGCTCACCAGAAAATTATTTGTTCAATCGCAGCTATGCTGGGGTTCAAGGATCCAGATGCAGTAGAAGCTGGTAGAGAAACTGATGCACTACTAAAATTTCAGAGGATGACATTTGTCCATCCAGGTATACAAAAGGAAACTCCTTCTCCCAAAGTTAAGATTTCGCCTCACTTTGCTGAGCCTTTAGCCCGAAATGAAATGAAGATTAATTTTGAAGAGATCCATAATCATGAGGTGCCTGACCTTGATGAGATTGCTGATAAGGTTAAAGTTGAGAAGAAATGGGAAGACCGATATGAAAAGTTGGAAGGAATGATCAAGTCTTTTCAAGAAGGAAGTATGCACGGTGGCACAGATGCCAAAGACTTGAGCTTGGTGACAGACTTGGTGGTACCCCCGAAATTTATGATCCCAGATTTCGAGAAATACAACAGAACCACATGTCCTTCAACACATCTAACTATGTACTATAGGAAGATGTCGATGTATCTGAATAATGAAAAGTTGTTCATTCATTGCTTCCAAGACAGTTTAGTGGGGTCAGTTGCACGCTGGTATACGCGGTTAAGCCGGGTCAACATCAGATCATGGAAGGATTTATCTAGGGCTTTTAGTGAGCAATACAAACATGTTCAGACATGGTTCCAACCCGATTGGTCCTACAAGGGATAGAGCAAAAGCATCATAAGAGTTTCTGCCAATACGCGCAAAGATGGAGGAATGTAGCTACTCAAGTTTGGTGGCTAAAGTGAAAAGAAGAGAAATGTTCAGGGACAAGCATGGCAATTTTCCCAATAATTAATTTTATGTCATAAATATACAGATCACTTAAGATTGTGAATCGAATATAAAAATTTTGGTTTGATCAGATGCTTCTATTATTGGGAAATTACAGTTAAAGTTTAAATAGAATTCAGATGATCATTTGATCTCGGAATATTATAAAAATTTGAAGGGAGTCTTTAGAAGACCTTGGATCTATTGGTTGATGCCTGTTATGTTTGGACTACGGTCCCTTGTTATTAAGATCAAATGATCTTTTAGTACCTTTCGCACTCTTGTTCAAGCTATTGCTCGGGGGACACTCCATTGATATGTTTTGATGGTACTAAGTTACCATCGCTTGTTGATATATTTCGATATTAGCTATCGCTATGTGCTCTGAGCTAAGTATTGCTTGGACTAATTTTATTCATCACCAATAGTGAACCAAGGCAAATCTATAAAAGTTATGAAATGATTATAGTTAAGTAAAGAATTCAAGAAAACTATGATCAAGCATTTTATGTGACAACTCATGGTGAGCCTAGAAATTGATAGCTCTTGGTGAGCATGAAATGACTCCTATTGGAGTACAGTCGAATGGTTTAAGTCCAAGTTTCGAATGATACTTCAAAGAATAAATTGTTAAGGAATTATTAATAAACAAGGAAGTATTAAGCTAACTTAATTCACAAGAAAGTTCCTATATAAATATCTTCTTGAGTGGCTTAATCCTTTATAATCTCATTTATTATCATTTGTTGTATTGACATTGCTACCTCACTTAGGCTATGTAAGCCTAATGCATTCCATTTCATACATTGCAGGATGATAAAAGCTTATGCATTGCAATTATGGTCTTGGTTTGAGAATCTTTATACAAGATCCAAATAGAGGTGAATTCTATTTTTGATAGTCTGCTCCTAGGATGGTGGCACAATGCTAGATCAATTTGTGTAATGCACCCCTCTAAATTACACAACCAACCGATATTTAATACTTTATGAAATTGATACTATAAGTGTATGCAATTTGAATTATACTTTAATTGTATGCAATTTGAATGATACTTTAATGTGAATTGTATAATCTCTTAGTGGAAGTTTGTAAATATGATTAATCTCAAAGTGTGTAATGAATCATGATATGGCATGCTCGAATGATTCCATAACTAACAAAACATGTTCGAATACGGTTGAATAGTTGCTTGTGGTGTATGCTATATATAAATGATACTGCATGCTAAAACGATTATAGGTGAAAATGATGTTATGGATATGAATTGAGGCTTTGAAATTATAAGTATTAAATTCACAATCATGCAATGGCTTAAGGTTCGATATGTATTGATGTAAGTTTGTAAATGATATATGTGTTGTGTCATATCTATAATTAGAAGGTTGGCATAAGGAGATGGTTCAAGAATTAAGCTTGAATGATTGTAACATATTATGACACATGGGTAATGAGGTTCATGATTGAATTATATGAGAAATTAGTATGTTTCTAAATTATAGTATTCTAAGAAATTGCAGCTCGTAAAACAATATTGACTATACAACGTGGTAACGAATAAAATGGGTCTTATCAATGATTATACAATGGAATGTTCTATCTGACTATGCTGTATACAAATTTGAATGAGGCTAGGTTAGTTAATCCAAGAATGGATGTGTTTATGTTATTTGTTTGCTAAATAGTTAAGGTAAAATATGTTTAAGAGAATCTAATGATCTCTTGACTTGCTATGGATATTCGATCAACTTGTTGTAAGCAAAGTTGTGTTGATTGGTTATTGTTTAAAAGTGTAAATCTTAAGCTGGCTTGAAATGCTTGATTAATATACTTTCAGTATCCACTTTGATAAATAAAATAAATTAAGGATGATCTATAGATTAGAAAGTGTAATGCTTTAATAAAATGGCTTTTAATGAATAATGCTTTTGAATTGAGAATAAATAGCTTAAGTTATAACAAGGTCTTCTAATTGTGACTTGTACCCCAAGATAAAATATCTTGTTAGTCTATAGTAAAAAGGAGTTGTAACCTAAATGAATTAGGGTTAATAATGGCTATGATACTAAAAATTTTTGCTAACAAGACAAGTCTTGTAAAAAGGGATCGAATCGCTAGAGTTTTAAGAGATAGATTGATAATCCTCATGTGGTAATGGGTAAAGAAAACATTCATGTGTTTATATGAGACCTATGAATGATTGGGAGTATATGTATGTCTATTGGAAATTCATGCGATCAATTTGTGATCTACGTTCTTAATAATTTAATATTTTTGAGAGAATAGAATCCAAGAAAGTTTATAAGATATCAGAAACTGAACTGTAGTTATGGTTAATGTTAGAAAAAATTGAAATTTTCTGGTTCTCGATTTTGGTTTGCTTTGTAGTAACGTTCTCAACTCTGGTTTTCTTCTAAGCTGGGTTCAGGACGTTACAAGAAGGACATATTGGTTGGTAATATTGTTGTTAACAACTTTATCTCATTCAATGATGAGGAAATACCAGAGGAGGGAAGGGGATCGTCCAAAGCTCTACATATCTCCACAGGATGCAAGGGATATATGCTATCGGGCGTCCTTATTGATAATGGGTCAGCCCTAAATGTTCTGCCATTAGCAACACTGAAGAACCTGCCTATAGATAGTTCTCATGTGAGAGCATATCAAAATACAGTAAGAGCATTTGACGGAACACAAAAAGATGTATTGGGAAAAATTGAAGTGCCCTTGCAGATTGGACCATCAACCATTGATGTAGAATTTGTGGTTATGGATATTAGGACTAGTTACAGCTGCTTGCTTGGGCATCCATGGATCCACATAATAGGAGCGGTCACATATACCTTACATCATAAGTTGAAATTTGTGAGTGATGGCCAATTCATAACTGTAGGTGCAAAGGAGGAAATCATTGTATCAATAACTACTTATGCACCCTTTATTGAGATTGATGTGGGTGCGCTCGAGTGTCAGTTTAGGACATTAGATCTAGTTAATGCGACCTTTTTTACCGAAGGGAGTAAGGTGCCTGAGCCAGAACTATCCAGCTGCGCAAAGTTGCAAGTTAAACAAACTATTGGAAAATGATATGAGGTTGGGAAAGGATTTGGGAAGAGACACCAAAGAAGGTTATATCCCGTGGTTATCCCTGCCAAGAATAACCGATTTTGGACAGGTTTCAAACCTAACCATTGGCAAAGAAGAGCTGAGATCAGAAAACACCAAGAAAGAAGAAAGGCAAGACTAAAATGGGAGGAAATTGAGTGGGAGCCAATGAAATTTCCGCCTTTGAGCCATAACTTCATATTTGGAGGCTTGCTGGATCCAAACACCCGAATTGAAGAGGAGGAGAAAGGAAAGAATGATCTACATGAAGCATTCAAGAAGTTGAGCATCAACGCTATGACGGACAAAAAATGAGAGAACAAATACTTGTCCATGATTCACCCCTGCTCTGAACTTGACAATTGGACTGCTAAAGAAATTCCTATAGTCTTTAAGACATTTTCAGAGTAATTCTCAAAACCAACCCCATTGTTCCAGGCCCGAAAGCAGTAGGGGATGTTGTGTAAAGGGCCTATTTCCAACTTATAATTTGAAATTCAATACATGATGCATTTTTTAAAAATCTCGTGTGGAAAACTCTTTTTGCAAATAAAAACCAAATAATATAAAACTAAAAAATCATTCCATTTATCCATTTGTTTCTTCCCTTTGTATATATCTTCTGCTTATTCCTTTTTAGGTCTTCAGATATCAGTGACCTAAATGAATCCGAGTCTGACTTTGAGGTTGATTTTGAACTGCCTCTATGCTTAGAAGAAGTTGGAAATATTGATGACGAAGAAGGGTATGACTTGCTCAGAATGGTAGAAGGGGAAGAAAAACATATTCTACCTTAGAAAGGGGAGCTAGAAATACTGAATCTCAACATTGAAAAAGAAAAGCGAGAGGTAAAGATTGGTACTATTATTACAGCCAAGACTCAGAAATGTCTGATTGAGCTTCTGAAAGAATTTAATGATATTTTGCCTGGTCGTATCAAGATATGCCTGGCCTCGACACTGATATCATTGTACATCGAGTTCCTATAAAGGTAGGGTGTAAACCTATAAAGAAAAAGGTTAGAAGGATGAAAATCGAGACACTTCTAAAGATCAGAGATGAGGTGAAGAAGCAATATGACGCAAGATTCCTCGAAGTAGCCAAGTATCTAGAATGGGTGGCTAATATTGTCCCAGTACCAAAGAAAGATGGAAAAGTATGTATGTGCATCGACTACAAGAATCTCAATAGGGCAAGCCCCAAATATAATTTCCCGCTCGCACACATTGACACTTTAGTTGATAATACATATGGTCATTCCTTCTCCTCTTTCATGGACAGATTTTTCGGGTACAACCAGATCAAGATGTGTCCAGGAGATATGGAAAATATGATCTTTGTGACACTTTGGGGAACTTTCTGATATAAAGTAATGCCTTTTGGTTTGAAGAATGCAGGGGCAACTTATCAGAGAGCCATGGTCACCCTTTTTCATGACATGATGTATAGGGAGATAGAGGTATATGTTGATGATATGATCTCCAAATCTAGATATGAAGAAGAGCATCTGGTAAACTTAGAAAATCTTTTTCTAAGGTTGAGAAAATTCCAGCTGAAGCTCAACCCTACCAAGCGCACATTTGGCATTACATCCGAAAAATTGTTGGGTTTTGTTGTGAGCAGAAGGGGAATTGAGATCTACCTTGATAAGATAAAGGCCATACAAGAGCTCCCACCACCTCAAATGCAGAAATAGGTTCAAGGTTTCTTGGGAAGATTAAACTACATTGCTCGCTTCATTTCCCAATTAACAAATAAGTGTGATCCAATATTCAGGTTGCTTAGAAAGAGTAACCTAGGGACATGGAATGAAGAATGCCAAGAAGCTCTAGGAAATATCAAAGAGCAGATAACCAATCCTCATGTGTTAATACCACCTATTTCTGGGAGGCCATTAATCCTCTATTTAACGGTGTTTGAAAATTCTATGGGTTACGTATTAGGACAACATGATGGTACTAGAAGAAAAGAAAAGGCAATATATTACCTGAGCAAGAAGTTCACTGATTGTGAAATTAGAAATTCTTCAATTGAAAAACTGTGTTGCGCTTTGGTATAGGTAGCTAAATGGCTCAGGCAATATATGTTATATCACACTACATTGCTAATCTCGAAGCTAGAACCATTAAAGTTCATGATGGAGGTCTTGGCTTTATCAGGAAGGTTAGCGTGATGGCAGAGTTATTATCAAAATTTGACATCCAGTATGTGAGCCAAAAAGCAATAAAAGGGAGTGCTATAGCTGACTTTTTGGCAAGTCGTGTTTGTGATGATTATGAGGCATTTTGAAAAAGAAAAGAAAAGAAAAAGAAAAAAAGAAGAAGGAATGGGGGTTTCAAAATGAAAACCTGAAAAGGGCGTTTTGAAACCAAATGAGGGTCTGAGTTGAAAATCCGTAAAGGGCGGCTCAGATAATTTAGAAATAAGGTCTTTCACAAATTAATTTTCAGGATTTGATACCAAAAAGCTTCATATCTTCACGCGTAATCACTATTTCCAGAGTATGCTCAGCATAGGTAGCATTCAAGGCATCTTATGGAGACACAACATGAGGACTTCTGATCTCTGATATCTATATGCATGCTCCCTCTCTTGTAATTTCCTTTTGTGTTTTCCACAATACTAATAAAATTTTGTTGCGTAAACCTTTTTATTTTTTTCTAATATCTGTCCCTTTTCATAAGCATATTGCATTGAAATGAGAATTAATAAGTTTGGCATTATGCAAAAGATTTTTGAGCATTACTCTGAAAATTGTTAAAAAGAATGCCAGAATTTGGAAGTATCCCATAGTCAAGTATTGGATTTGGGGCATGAAGTACCAACACACAAAAACATTTAAGGTGGAAATAAGCACTGCTGCAAAGATTCCCATGCAAGCAATTCAAAATGCCATGAATCTGAGAATTCTCAAGGCTTCTGATGCACTTTAGGGCAGCATGTTGCAGAACGAGGATGCTTTCTTGCTCACTAGTCTTTTTTCCATTACAAAGAGAACAATTTTACAGACATTGGAGGATGGGTCTTACGATGTGGGAATTTTTAAAGCCATTCAGAGAGGTTTGCCACTAGATATTGATGTATCAACTACAATGATAGTTCGATAGTTGACTAGTAATCAGAATGCAAAGAAAGCTCCACTCCTTTGACTGGACAAAGGCTAAAAGAGCGTTGAAGAATATGAGGATAAAGTTAGTTTTTTTTTCAACCAAGAGTACAAGATAACAGGTTTGAGTGAACCAGTATGCAGGGATCAAATGCTCAAAGAATTAGAATGGTGAAGTAGAGATAGTGAAGATGACTATTTATGATTATTTTGTCAACCATCGTAACATACAGTTGCAATATTCTGATGATCTTCTATGCTTTAACGTTGGCAAACCAAAGTGTCACACATATATTCCTATTAAGCTTTATTCGTTGTTGTCCTTGCAATGTTATACGAAAGCTTTTAACACCTTGCAAAGAGCTTCCCTAGATGAAAATCAAGGCAGAAGCCACAAAAAAAGATGAATGTATTGTCTAATCTTTTATATGCCCGTAATTATGGAACTGAACCCATGATGCAGCCTGGTGGTGTTTTGGTGAACTCTAATTTCACCCAAATTGAAAGACGTGTCCTACAGTCCCCGAAGTTAAGAGTGGGCAATGGTGAAGATTTCTTTCCAAAGAATGGTCGGTGGAATTTTAACAACAAGAAATTGGTGAAACCAACTAGGATTTAAAGATGGGCAGTTGCTAACTTTTCTGCTCGTTGTGATCCTAGTAAACATTGTGCAAAGTCTTGTTCGGTATAGAGAAGTGAAAGGAATTCATAATGGTCCTCCGTTTGACGAGATTGGATTAGAATAGATGTCTACAATCTTTTTCCAGAGTTAAGAAAATGTTTGAGATGATATAATCCAAGTTTCCTGGAGCTTCACAGTTTCTTCTGTGTCTGTTTCCTGATAAGAAAACCAATTCTGAGGAAAGAGTTTTAAAAAAGCAAAAGGAATGAGACATGCATTCATGACTAGGTATCCCTAGGGGCATACTCATCTTAACTATAGCATCTGCACTTGTTTTTGACAGTTTTTGGTATATGCTTATCCATCCAAGTATGAAGAGGATGGAACCTTTTTTAGAACCTGCCTATCCGTTCAGGCATTTGAAGAATGGAATCTACTTATCTATTCGAGCTTAAGGAGAATAGAACCCACCTATCCGTTTGGGCATTTGGATAATAGAATTTGCTTATCTATTTGAGCATGAGGAGAATAGAATCTACCTATATGTTCGGGCATTTGGAGAATGGAATTCGCTTATCTATTCGAGCATGAGGAGAATAGAACCCGCCTATCCGTTCAGGCATTTGGAGAATGGAATCTTCTTATCTATTCGAGAATAAGGAGAATAGAACCCACCTATACGTTCGAGCATTTGGAGAATGGAATCTGCTTATCTATTCGAGCATAAGGAGAATAGAACCTGCCTATCCGTTTGGGTATTTGGAGAATGGAATCTGCTTATCTATTCGAGCATAAGAAGAATAGAACCCGCGTATCTGTTTGGGCATTTGGAGAATAGAATCTGCTTATCTATTCGAGCATGAGGAGAATAGAACCCGCTTATCCGTTCTGGCATTTGGAGAATGGAACTCGCGTGTCTTGTCAGGCATTGATGGTTTGGTAATTGGAGAATGGAACTCGTCTGTCTTGTCAGGCATTGATAGCTAATAGGAACAAAACATAAGTATCACTAGATAAGGTTTAAAGGTTCATAAATATTTAAGGTCCATAAAAATTAACTTAAAGAGAGTCCATAAAAGTTACATGTCTGTTTGCTTTTAAAATACACAAGGGCTTGCTTGGCCCGGTTTCAATTAAATCCTAAAGGCCTTAACCCCTATTGTTTCCCGCGCAACTGAAAGACTGATGGATTGAGTAGATCCAACGATATGGATTGCACACAGATCACACACGAGATCCAGCTAGAGAAGTCCAAGCGATGCACCGTCCCCACTGTTAGACCAGGGGGTGATTTACCAGTCAAGATCGTTTCAAAGCCAATCACCCAGATCATTACTCGAGCGTGGCAACCACGCACCCATCCTTTCAGCTTCTAGTTGGCGTTTTGTCTTCTCTGACACTTCATTCGCTCCGATTAGCTCTCGCCAGAGAGGTCAAAGCACATTCTCGGGATAGTAAAACATGCAAAAGAAGGAAACAAAGGGATTAGATTATCAAAAGAAAGCACAGAAAGCCAAGCCAAATCCTAAATTTGAAGATGAAAGCAAGAATCAAGCTCTAATCGGATATGGACAATGATCAAAAGAGGAAACTAGATTGAATTCAGAGCCAAAATCAAAACAAATTCAGAGGAGTAGGCCCTAAAGTGAATCCATTGGGTCTGATCTGAATAAAATCAGAGCCTAATTTGAAGAACCATAGATGATTTTTAGGGATTCAAGCTAATTTGTACATATAAATACCTCTATAAATTTCATGTAACAAGAACGATTGGTGGAAGAATTCATACACAATTCACATACACATACGATAAGCATTCAAATTCCAAAAGTTGTAAGCAAGCAATCAAGGATTGTAAGCATTTCATCATAGAAATAAAGCAAGTATTTGATTTTGGTAACTTTTTATCTTTTATTTTTTATGTTTTGAAAAGAAAGAGATAGCGTTTTTATCTTCGTTTTAAAATCTCCGCCGTGCATATCAGCTCTGGTGTTGTTCTGATGATCGAAATCTGATTCGTGGCTCATCAAAATTTGGAAAATTTTAAGTAAAGGGGTTTGTTTTCGAATTGGGAAATTGTTTTTGAAAAGGGAAGTTGGTTTTAAAAAAGATAGGATGTTTTTTTTTCGTTGTTAGCAATGGCAGTCGGTGCCAATCAATGGTGGCCATTGAGTCAAATAAGCTCTACGGCCACCGTGGTTGAGGCGGTGTAGAAGAGAGGAAACAAATAACATTTTAAGAGAAGGGGAAAAGGTTTGACCGGTGGAGACAAATGAAATATTTTTTATTTTTTTATATTTAATCTTTTATGGTGACCCGTGACCCTTGAATTTTTAAACCTCACAATTTCGTCCTTTTCTTTCACAATCTTGCACTGAATTTTTGATTGCTTTTGGAGTAGCCCTTAAATTTCGTTTTTCTCTCAATTTAACCCTTAACCGAAGTGTTTTTTTTCTTTTTAAAAAATATTAATCCCTTTCTTTGTTTAATTCTTTTAGCTATTTAATTTAAGCAATTTTATTTATTTTCGTGCTTTCTTTATGTGAATATTTGTATGTGTTTAATCCCTAGGAATAGGTTCTGAAAAACTAGATTAGAGCCATGAGTGATGAAAAACTTTCATCATATATAAAATAAAACACACTTAAAAACATTAAAACCTTAATAATTAAAATGAATGTAGACATTTTTAGAATCTAATCATTAATTAAGTTTTAATAAAAAACTTAACACACTTAATTTTCTTTGTTGGTTTGTTTAAAAAGTGAAAACTAATTAATGTGGTGTCTTACCAAACAAAAATGACGGGTTAGCGCCAGGAGCGTTAGCGGTGATTGGAGTTCATTTTCTGGGAGGTAAGGATATTAAAATATAATTATATTCATTAAACGGACGAATAAATTGAAATCCTTGTGAACTTGCAAATCCCAGTTTTCAAAATGTTTTTTGAAATCAATTAGGTACCATTTTTTGGGCATTGTGGGGGTGCTAACCCTTCCCTACGCATAACCGACCCCCGAACCTGTTTTCTCTTGTTCTCATAGACCAAAAATGTTATTTTTATAAATAAAATGTTTTATTAAAATAACCATTGTTTTAAAAATGATACAATCACATTTTTTTCAAAAAAAGATTGGTGGCGACTCTGTGTTTTTCTTAAGTTTTCAAAATAACGTTGAAGCTCCCAACACAAAAAAGGGGTTGCAAAAATCATGAACCCGATTGCCTTGTTGTTTAATTGATAATTTGGTTGTTTGAATGCTTGAGACCTCATTAATGGCAAATCTTAAATTTGGTGTTAATAAGGCATAAAAATGGTAGGAAACCACTAAACTACCTTCCATAAATTGTAAGATCGAATTGGGGTCTTGCCTATAGGTTTTTGGGGTTTGGGAGATGATTTTCGAACTCTAAAAGTCAATTCGTGGGTTTGAGTACCGATACAGGTTATACACATATCGGTACCCTATGTTAAATTGGCTGAAATCAAGCCAAGTTTGTAGGGCGTATCGGTACGCCTAAGGGGGTATCAGTACCCCATGTTTCATCAAATTTTAGTAGCCAAAATTGATATCGATACGCTCATGAGTGTATTGGTACATGACCCCATTTATCGGTATGAGCTTTGAGTTAAACCCCTTTCAAGTGTAAGCCAAGTATCGATAAGTGTAAGTGGGTATCAGTACCCACTAGAGCGTATCGATACTCGTGTGTGTTTGATACTCACTATGAAAATTGCCCAAAGAATACATTTTGAGTTCGAGGGCCTATAATTCGAGCTCTAAGGCTCGTTGGGCTTCTAAAGTGGTAAAATGAATAGTAAAATCGAGAAACTGAGATTTAAACATCATATACGAGCTTAATGGGTAATAATGTAATTAAAACCTTGGGTCACTTGTTGTTTTATGTGAATAAGGATCCTTGGTAGATAGAATGATGAATGTATGCCGCGTAAGGGCATTATTGTGGTTGAGTCCCCTTGTTTGATGGGATTCCAGATACCCACGTGGAAAGAGAGTGTTGCAACACCATAGTCAAGATTTTGAATGTATGAACTTGAGACTTAGTGGAACCGAGACTCATTCAAAGGCTCGATATGAGATTTTGAACATGAATGTGTGTACCTGATTCTTAGCGGAACTAGACCTCACTCGGAGTGTGTGTACCTGATGCTTAATGGAATCGGGCCTCACTCCAAGTTTGTTGATACTATACATATGGTTGCTATGTGAGATTATTTACTTTTTATTGTTTATATATGTTGAAGCAGCTAGAGGTAACCCCACATTGATATGATGTTATTGCCATATTATTATCTTTAAATGCATGCTCTTATTTATGATTTGCGTGAATGATGGTTGAGTGGAAGTGTATTCACTAAACTTCGCTAGCTTAGCATTTGAAATTGTTGTTTCCGTTAGCAGGTTAGCGTGCATCGTCGGAGGACCATCGAAGTAGGACTTCAGTATTTACATGTGTCCAAGAATAGTACCTTGATATTTGAACTATATATTCATAGGACCCTATATTGTATTGTAACTCATATTTTGGATTTTAACTTAAGTGTTGAATGCTTTTATCTATGTATTTAAATGGAGCTCCTTATGTAACATTTTAACAATTACTTTATTTTGAAATATTTGGACTTAATGAGTTGTAATGAAATAGATGTGATTTGGGCTAAATCTAGATGAAAATTTTATGGTCATGGTTTGGGCTTGAGGCCTAAATGTGACATTTGGGTCCAGGGTGTTACATTCAGTGGTACTAGAGCCTAGGTTTAGCCAATTCTAGGAAGCCTCGAGGTTGTCTAGAGTGTTGTATAGATGTCTATTACATTTTCCAAAAGTTGAAATCTTACTTGTTAAAGTTGAATATTCAATGTTGTAACCCTATTGATTGTCTTGTGCAGAAGTGATCATCCCAAGAAGAGTAAGAGATCATGAGGAAATATGGGGTTTCTGTAGAGGGAGCTATGGTGAGTACTACGTTTCTGACATGGAAGAGATGTTGGAGGAAGAGAGTAGCTAGGGGCTACTTATTTCTCTCATTTGCATTAAGCCCTTCACAGGATTGTGAGGGCCATACCTAGGCCTTCGGCCACCCCTCGTGAGGCACTGCTGGAGAGGGTACGATGCAATGATGCAACAGATTTCCTTGGAACGGGGAAAGATAATTTGGTTAAGGCAGATCAATGGTTGAGGGACACTCGTTGGATCTTAAGGCAGATGAGGTTGGGACCCAAAGGCAAGTTAACATTTGTTCTTTCTATTTTGAAAGAAATGCACGAGAATGGTGGGAAACAGTTGAGTTGGGGTGGTACCCTGATCGTCCTTCATGGGATGATTTCTTGGATGAGTTCGAGAAAAAGTATTTACCCATCTGGTTCGAGGGACCGGTTAATGTTTGAGTATAAGCAAGAGTTCCTACAGTTGAGTAGGTATGCCCTTGAGTTGGTTGCTATCGAGAAGATGAGATGCAAGAAGTTTCGAAAGGGTTTGAGATAGGAGATTCAGATCTATTTGACTATTACCCCTACCGAAGGTGTTTTCAAAGTTGACTGCTAGTGCCAAGTCTCTTGAGAAAGTGCAAGGTTTGACCTATGGCCCATATGGTGGGCAAGGGAGCTTGAGTGGGAGGACCCAGAACTTCTCCAACAACTCACAGTCTTACTCTGGGAGGAATAGGAACCATTGGAACTAGGGTAGGTGAGCTTCGAACCAGATTTCGAGATCAGACTATAGGTTAGAATTAGTTGGCTGTAGGAGGCCTTCATCTTCATCCATGATGAGCTCAGAAGGCTCACAAAAGAATGCACCAGTTTGCGACCTTTGTGGACGTAAGCATAGGGGCACATGTTTGGGGGGCATCTAGAGTTTGCTATAGTTGTGGGTCACTGGATCATTTTCTGAGGGATTTTCTGGCAGCTATTAACACTACTCCAATTCAGACTTAAAGGACCTCTTATCCAGCTTAGAGGGGTCGAGGCTTTACTAGAGGTAGAGCTAGCCATATGTCCGAACATCAGAGTGAAGGCACATTCCAGTCCACTGCTAGGGCACCAATGAGACAATATGTGGTTAAGGCTTAAGAAGACTGTGAGGCCACAAATTCTATCTTAGGTATGTTCACCTTGTTTTATGTTCTTATAGTTTCTCTTGTGGATTCGTAGTATACCCATTCCTACATTTGTAGTGGAATATTTTAGCAGCGGGGTATACCTGTCGAGGATCTTGAGATAGGGGTCTGAGTGACTAGTCTCTTGGGGTATGATGTTTTGGTGGATAAGGTGTATCGGAGGTGTCCAATTGAGGTTTAGGGTTTGATCTTTCCAGCTGATTTGATGTTACCGTTTCAATAGTTTGATGTTATCCTAGGGATGGATTGGTTGTTTAAGCATGATGCACAGTTGGGTTGAAGAGCGAAGAGCCTTAAGCTTCATAGTTTGGACAGGGCAAAGTTGATAGTGAAGAGTGAGAAGAATCCTTGCTTTCCTAATGTATTGTCGGCTTTGGCGGCAGAAAAGATGATCCAACAAGGTTGCGAGAGCTTCTTAGCTCGCTTGATCGACATGAGTGTTGAAGGTCTGACCTTAAAAGCCTTTGGATTGTTAGAGAGTTTGGCGATGTGTTTCTAGAAGAGTTGCCTAGACTACCTCTAGTTTGAGAGTTAGAGTTTGAAATAGATATAATGCTTGGCACGACACTGGTGTCCATTGCACCTTATCGCATGGCACCGAACTAATTGTGGGAGTTAAAGAATCAGATTCAAGAGTTGATGGAAAAATTCATTCGACAAAGCATCTCACCTTGGGGTGTACTGATCTTGTTTGCTAAGAAGAAGGATGGGTCGATGAGGATGTGCATTGATTACCGTCAGCTCAACAAGGTAACGGTAAAAGAACCGTTATCCCCTACCAAGGATATATGATCTCTTTGACCAGTTGAGAGGTGCTCGTGTGTTCTCGAAGATCTACTTGAGTTCAGGTTACTATCATTTGAAGGTAGTAGAAGAGGATGTTCATAAAACCACTTTTAGGACGCGGTATGGACATTATGAGTTCTTGGTAATGCCTTTTGGGCTTACCAATGCACCTACAACTTTTATGGACTTGATGAACCAGATTTTCTAGCCTTATCTAGATCAGTTTGTGGTAGTATTCATTGATGACATCTTGGTTTATTCGAGATCGAAAGAGGAGCACGACTATCACATTCGTATTGTTCTTCAAACTTTAAGGGAGAGATAACTTTTTCTAAGTTCAGTAAATGTGAGTTTTGGCTCTCCAAGGTGGCATTTGTGGGTCGCATTGTGGTAGCAGATGGGATCCGAGTTAATTCGCTGAAGATTCAAGCAATGGTTGAGTGGAAGCCACCTAGAAATATCATGAAAGGGACAGACAATTTTTTGCTAAGTTTATTAATTGTGAGTTTTGGCTCTCCGAGGTGGCATTTTTGGGTCACATTGTGGCAACGGATGGGATTCGAGTTTATTCGTAGAAGATTCAAGCAGTGGTAGAGTGGAAGCCACCTAGAAATATTACGGAAGTCTATAGTTTCCTTGGGCTTGCCAGGTATTACCGCTATTTTGTCAAAAGTTTTGCATTATAGCGGCACCTATCACCAAGTTTCTAAAAGACTGTGATTGCATCATAGAGTACTATCCCGGTAAAGCTAATGTGGTGGCTGATGCCTTGAGTAGGAAGTTCATGTCAGACTTGAGAGCGATGTTTGCCCGACTGAGGATAACCGATGATGTGGGTTGTTAGCCGAGCATCGTGTAAAGCCTACCGTGGTGCAAGAGATCACAAGGACGCAAGTGTTAGATGAAGAGTTGGTGACAAAGATGGAAGTGGTTTAGAGGGGTGAGCATATGATTTTGAAGTGCGAGATGGTGGGGTATTGTACTTCAAAGATTGGTTATGGTTTTCAGCTTTGGAGGATTGACGGGTGCATAATTTTTCTATTTTATAGGCCATTAATCCTTATATTTCGCATGTTTTCAAGCTCATTTCGGTTGCATTTTGGTTAGAATGGACATATTTGGATGTAGATAGGGAATACACTATATATGCTTAGATTTTCATATATATTGGTGCTTTTTAAAGGAAGGTGGTGCGTTTGTGTAAGATGCTAGTGGATGTTGGAGAAGGAGAGGAGCAAATCGCATGGCTGGAGCTAACGAGGAACAAAAAGTTGGAGAAAAATCTATTTTCCTAGGTGGACTTTCACCTAGATACGCAACATTCAATAAGGTGGGAAACAATTGGATTTCTTTAATGAATTCGTACAACTTTAGGGTACTGAGGCCCAGTTTTACCGCCTATATAAGGAAGACTTGGATGCTACTAAAGGAGAACTGATCGACAAAGAACACGATTCAGACGATAGTCCTAGTCAGAGCTTGCAGAGAACCACCGGGGTGAAGCTAGACGATTCTCCTCATCGAACAAAGCCATCGAGAGAGGCTGGCGGCAAAGAGGCTTGTATCACATAGACTACACGAAGGGAGTTCTATTAAGGATTCTCGACTTATTTCTTTTCTTGCTTGATAAACTGTCATACTATATACTTTTAATTATGGTTGTTTTACGCTCAAACATGAGCTAAACTTTTTAAGTTGGGATTATTGCGTCCCAAGATTCTAAGTTTTGATTATTATATTTCAATGCCTTAGTTGTTTTTATCTTAATCTATTTTATTCATGTGCTTAATGTATAGTTAATTGTAAAATCTATTTGAGAGAGGCATGTTAACTATTGATCTATGGCTTGATATTCGAGAGAGTTAGGTTATAAAAACGTGAACAATATGGCTAAGCTGTCAACTTAGTCTTAACCCAGCTTAGACATAAGTTTAGGGTTTCAATGACTAAAAGGGAGTTCTTAAATAAACAACAGAGTTGTTAGGGTTAACGCAAACATGTATCACCTTAACTACACAATTATTAACTTCTAGGCATCAAGAGAGTTAGAATTTCATTAAAAAATCTTGTCGAGCAGGTGAAGAACCTAAGGGATTATGCAGACATGTATTGCTCGTTGCTATATCATTGAGATAGATAGTCAAGCATATATCCTTAGCCATAATCCCAACCTCCATAATTAACCATTTAGTCGTTGCAGATGTTTGTCTTTATATTACTCATCTTTAGATTAGTTAAATTAGTCTTACTTAAACTGATATTCACCCATACTTGCAAACACATCCCTAAGTATGATAACTTTGTATTTATCAATCCAATCCTCATGGGTTCGACACTCTACTCTCACTTTATTATTTGTTACGATGAGTATACTTGCTCCAAAGTGCTTCACTATTCGACAAACATCAAGTTTTTGGGGTCATTGCTAGGGATTGACAATTAATAATTACATTGTAGTTGCACTTTGGACTTTTGTTTTTATTGCATTTAATTTTTGTTTTTATTCTCATGTTTGTTCCAGTGCATGACCAAAAGGTCTACCAGAGAACCTATTCTTCCATATAATCTAGAGATCGAATGAACCTTTCGAAGACTTCTACGAGAGAACAAGACAATGGTGAACGACGAAGAGATTCCACCAAGGAACAACCTTGAGAAAGTGCGTAATCCACATGAAGTACTTCCATTTGATGGACAACAAGGTATTGGAGTGGGAAATAATGGCCAAGTCCGACAGGAGGATCCACCACTTGCCAGGCCCAGAAGATTTCTTAGAGATATCATTGAGCCCGTTATCAACAACCGTAATCCACCGATTGTGATACCTAATCTAGGGACGACCCACTTTGAGCTAAAGCCTGTTATGTTCAACATGCTCAATAACATTGGACAATTTGGAGGATCTGCAAGAGAAGATGCTCGTGAGCACAGCCAAGCTTTCTTGGAAGTCTATGACTATTTCAAGCAACCAGACATACCTACAGATGCCTTGCGATTCAAGCTATTCCCTTTTCTCATTGTGAGATCGAGCCAGAGCATGGTTGAAAACTTGTTCTGCAGGATCTATTACATCTTGGAACGACTTGTGCAACAAGTTTCTACACCGATTGATCCACTGAACATGCACAACCAACAGAGAATTGACATCTTCTTGTTCCAACAATGCGATGATGAATCCATGTATGAAGCATGGGACAAATATAAAGATATGCTTCGGAAGTGCTCAATCCTTGGATTTACAGATTGACTACAAGTCACGATGTTCTATAATGGCATCAATGCACCAACAAGGATGATGATCGACTTGTCAGCCAATGGTACTTTTCTTTATAGAGAACCCGACAATGCTTTCAAAGTACTTGACCGGATAGCCAATGTCGACTACCAGTTCCCACGAGGGCGATTGAAGCGTGGACCTAAAGAAGTTGGAACACTCCAATTAGATGATTCACAAACTGTAATAGCTCAGCTCTCGAATATCACCAACCTGCTCAAGAACATGCAAGGAACCTTCAATGTCCGTGAGGCAAAGGTGGTGCAATACACTTGTGAGCATTGTGATGGGGAACATCTATGATCGACTATGAAATGGCAACTTCACCATGAAAATGAACGACCAAACGAACCCATTCGTATTGGTATGTTTGAAACCGTACCAGTACAGAATTTGGCTATTGGAATTTTGCAAAACCTAGGGATGAAAAATCATATCCGTACATACAAGACCGTATAATACAGGCACAAAAGGTATCAGTTCGGGTCAAACCGTATTGGTACTCAATGCATGTTTTTGACACTTTGACTATTTAAAATCATTTAAAACATGTCAAAACCCTTTGAAAACATTTCAAATATATTTTTCGAGTTTGTGGACTTTAAAATATTTTTGCAAATTAGTTTAAGTCCAAAAATATTTTTCTTTATGTTATATCAAAATCAAATAGGTTTATCAATCTCCCCTTTTTGATATAATGAAACCACTTGGAAAATTGTTTTTTGTGAAAACTCCCATTTAGGAAAATGTTTTAGAAAAAGGGAAACATTTTGAAAATATTTGAAACTCTCCCTTTTTCTTTTGAAAATTTAAATTTTCAAACCTATCTCTCTCCTTTTTTGTTATATCAAAAAAATATTTCGAAACTAAGTTTGAAATCACATTAAGTTCAAAAGCACCAATTGTTGGAAAAATTAGTACCAATTGATATTTCCTATCAATTGTTGGTGTAAGATAACAATAGAGAAAAGAGACCTTTTTTAAAAACATTTAACAAGAAAATACTTTTTAGAAAATGTATCCCCCTTACTCAAGCATCAAATAAATTTTAGTCCAACAATTCAAGATAAAAACATTGAATTTCAAGTAAATAAAGCAAATAAACACATGAGATTCAATTAAACATGCCATAAAACAAGATATATCACGATATAAACAAAGCATGGCAAAAAAGAGACAAAATTATCCCTTTTTTACTACACGTACCAGTACGGTTGAAGCTGTATCGATACTAGTTGATGGTCGTATCAGTACGGTATGAGTAGTAACCATATCGAAGTCATGAAACTGGTGAAAAACAACAGCAAAAACAACTTAAGGGGCCTTACAACATAGTTTTAAGTCCATACAAAGGCTCCATTAAGTCTTAGATAGACATTAAGCACATTTTGCTACTGATGCTTCTTAAAACATAACTTTTAACACAAGAAAAGCATGATTTCACCAAAATCAACCAATTATTACAAGTTTAAGGCCAAAAACATAAACATAGACATATTAGGCTAAAAACATGTATATCATGCAATTTGTGATTCCCCTAACTATATGTAATTAGACACAACAAAGAGTCATACAAACATGCTTAGATCAATAGCAAAATCAAAACATTATAGGCAAGATCAAGCAATTGCATGAAATTTAAATTTACCACTTGAACCAAGGTAGGATGTTAAGCCTTCCTTCTTCAAGTGTCCTTCCTCCTTTGTGTGTCAAGAGCTTCCAAGATTTGACTTTGACTATCAATTGCTCAAGCACACCTACAAAAGACAATCAAGTGATTTTTGGTATCCAAAATGCTTTGGATCCAATGGCATTAGTCCCAAAAATATTAGTTTCCTTAGGAATCCATTTTTCAATGTCTTTCTTTTTGTTTGAACAAGTTAGTCCCTTAGGGACCCAAATGTTCTTAACAATTTTACCTTTGAAAAGTCTAAGGGAACTAGACTTTCTTTGGTAAAAGTTTGTTTTAACCAAATTAGATATGGAGCATTCTCTAGTTTCACATTTTTGAACATTTTTGTTAAACAAATTCTTTTTGAGGTCGTCAATTTCCTTTTGGTGATCCTCTTGAACTTTTAGAAGCAAGTTTTGTAAATCAAGGTTCTTTTGTTCAAAATTTTTAAACCTTCCTTCAAGTTCGAGATTGGTTTTAGAAAGCAATTCATTTTCAGTTTTCAACTTTGAAAGCAACTTTTTGTTTTTAGAAAATGAAGCCTTGAATTCTAAAACCAACTCATCATAGGCTTCTTGTAACTCATCAAAAGTATAAGAATTAGAACAAGATGAGTTAGAAGTTACCCTTGAATCTTCTTCGATGGCCATAAGGCAAAGATGAGTTACTTAATTTTCGGTGGAGTCCTCTTCATCACTCTATGTAGCCACATATGCCTTCTTCTTATGGCTTGACCTCTTTTTCTTTATTCTTGATTCATGCCTTAGTTCTTCCTTATGACACTTCATGAATCGGGTGAATTTCTTGAAGAGTTTGGCCACCTTTTCTTCTTCACTATCCTTTATACTTGAATCTTGTTGTTGGCTTATGGAGGATTTGAAAGCTAAAACATTCACATCAATGCCTTGCTCGATCATCTTCTTCTTCCCCATCTTCTTTTCTTCCTTCTTCTTCTCCTTTTCTTTTCCTTTCTTTATAATTTCACGAGTGAAAAGAGACCCCATGAGAGCATCAAGCTTCAAGGCCTTAAGATCCTTGGCTTAGATGATGGCGGTCTTCTTTGAGTCCCATTACTCGGGAAGAGAATAGATAAGCTTTCGAACAAGCTTGTCTTCTAAAATGATTTCTTTATAGCCTTTAAGTCCATTGGTGATGACGGATAATCTATAGAACATCTTGGTGATGTCTTCATCCAGTTCCATCTTGAAGTTCTCATACTCAAGGTTGAGAAGACCAATCTTAGTATCCTTTCTTCGTTTGTTCCCTCATATGTGACTTAAAGCTTTCCCCAAACTTCCTTAGCATCTTCACAAGAAGAAAATTTGGCATACTCTCCCGGGCAAAGTGCACAAAGGAGAATGTGCAATTCCTTCGTGTTAAGCTCCAACTTCTTGTGATCATCCGCACTCTATTCCGCCTTGCTTCTTTGTGGAAGGAATGGACCATCAAGAACAATAACCCAAAGATGGTAGTCTTTGGCTCTCATGAAGTACATCATCTTATTCTTCCAATAGGAGTAGTTGGTCCCGTCGAATAAGGGTGGCCTATCGATGGATTGCGCCAAGATGCCTGATTGATCTGGATTGGTTAAGCACCTCTATGATTGACTCTTGGATGTTAATCCGATGAAGAGACGAAGTTCTAATACTAATTGTTGGGATGCTCATTCTATCAACCGAGTAGCCAAGAGGGGTTGAATTGGTTTTAAGGTGATTTAGGTGGAAGCTATGAGAAATTAAAATGAACATGATGATGTATAGTGGTTCGAGCTTCTGACCAAGCTCTACGTCCACTACCTTAGCTTCCCACTAAGGATTTTCCCAAATTCAATACACTCAAAGCTTTATATCCAAAAGCTTGAGCAAACCCTCTTTTACAATAGAAACACAAAGAGCAAAATAGGAAACCTTCTAAGCTACAATTTTTGCACAATTAAGCACACTCTCCCAAATCCTAACACTTGAGCATATATGACAATTAATCTCACAAGTGTGCTCTAATGAAGAAATTGAAAATTAAAGCACTAAAACGATTTCTCTTTACATTGAATGTTGGCTTGATGTTTCTTGTTCTCCTATAGATGCTTGGAGGTATCTTTTAAACCCTCTAACAACTTCATGGTCGTTACTATCCATTGGGGGTTGTTAAGAGCCGTTGAAGACTTTAATTCCAGCATTAAATGCAATTCTGGAGTAGGACGTATCAGTACAAGAGTGCTGGTATGGGTATGCTACCTAAAGAAGAAAGAGTCATTGAGCATTTAATACAAAGGGTAACGGTACAGATACATACGTATCAGTATGAACCTATTTGTATCGATACGTTTGAATCTGCATAGGTACAAAATTGTTTCCTACCTTTTTAACCCTCTTTTATCCACCTTGCACCCTCTGCTACTCCATCTGTTTCCCCCTTGTCCAACACTAACATTGTGGCAAAAACCATTAACACATCCCTCCAACCGTTCCTCTCAGCAACCGAACGAAGGGAATCAAGGCTATAGTTGTTGTTTTAGAGGTTCATGTCGAACGAGCCAGTTGTATTCCCAACATTCTCACAGCAGCTCCTGTGACCCAACACTGTCAGGAAAAGGTCGCCATTAGATGTTGACACGGGCGCATCCTCACGTCTTGTAAGAAACAGGCATCCGACCGGGACAAAGGCAAGGGCATAATCATCCGAGAACCACCACCCTAGTAACTCCCTGGGTTAGATTTTCTTTTCTTTTTAGTTTTATTCAATTTTTCATTTTTTTCCATTTGCTTTTTTAGCTCATTTTGTTTTTCCTTGATTAGTTTTATTTTATTCTTTTTTTCTTTTCTTTTTGCATTGGGGACAATTCCCTTCTCAATTTTGGGGGAGTGCATACCCATACACATATTAGGTTAAAGTTAGGAAAGAATTTAAAAACTTAAAAAAATAGAACTGTAATTAGCCTAATTTGACCGATAGGTTCCTTTGCTATGATTCCTTTGATTTTGAAACTGTTGTTGCATTGATTATGACTTCCTATGGTGAAACTATGTTGATGCTTTGCAAGGTGTTAAGAGCTTTCTAGTTTTTGAACGTAATGATAAATCTGTTGTAGCCCTTAAAACCACAAAGTGCATGCAATCTGACACTTAAGAAATCTTAGGGATGCTCTAGGTCAACTTTCTGATGCTTAAACATGAATCAAAAGTAAAGGAATGAAATTAAATGCTCAATGTAGCAAAACAAAAACTTTAATGCTCCCTGAAAAATCAAGAAAATAATTTAAGACTAGGTGATAAGCTGGTAGGAATTATAGTACTGGTAAAGAGTGAATGAAAGTTTTTCACAGGATGACACTGCACTTAGGGCTCAAGGATGGGCTATTTTCTCCACTCCATCTTCAGGTACCGAAGGGTTAGTATGATAAGAAGAAGCCCTAAGGATATAGTTTTCAAGCGTAAAAAGAACAGGGAGTAAAAATGTGCGTAAAAAGGAAAAACAATATGCCGAGGTAGAAAAAGAAAGCAGCCCTTCAGCTTCTCTAAGACTATTAAGTGATGAATGCATGTAACCAAGCACACAATATACTTACAGTAGATTTAGCCTGTAACACCCCTTACCCCGGGCTAGTAGCAAACCGGATCTGGAGCGTTACATAAGCAAGCAAGGACAATGAACAAGGCAATACAAGCAATACAAGAACAAGCAAACAACCAATCATACTTACTTAGCAAACAAGTAACCTCACAATTGATTCTTACTTCAACCTAAAACCATTCGAATAGGTCACTAAATTATTTCCTTGCAAGCATACATTATAGGTTACTACTTAGCATTACAATTGACTACATTTAAGCCCTATCATTCGAATGACCCTAGGTGTAACATGCTACCATTTCAATTCAAGGTTCCTTAGTTTGTATACATTTTAACATTATAATCCTATACTTACTAAGCATGATTATCTAAACATTCAATAGCATGAAACTAGTTCCATTCAAGCCTTATACTAAACTCATACAATCGGCTATTTACACAAGATACATACAACAAGGCATGTAACTAGTTCCCAATGAACTAGACCATTCGGCAAGCATCATACAAGTACACTATATCACTTTCCACATGATATGTACATACACAAGTTAATACATACTATCAAAGCATTCGAATGGAACTTATGACTAGATCAAACATTAGATCATTGCATTTAAATCATCATATGCGCAGCAACAACATTCCATTACAAGAACTTTAGGTTCATTACATACTTGACCATAGGTTCATAACATAATAGGCCCATCAAGACATTATATACAAGTACCAAAATACATGATCAACTAACTATATACATTCTAGTGCACCATTCTAGGAGATATGCAAAACAAGTATGAAACCATACTTAGGCAAAGCTTGTGTGCCTTGCTTCTAGCTCAAGGTAACAGGCTTCAAGATCAAGCAACACTCGTATCCTTTATCTTGTAGTTGGGAAGAATGAAAAACAAGAGCGATAAGTACAAGAATGTACTTAGTGAGGTAGTACTAAATCTAACCATTTGTTATATCAAGTTTTATGTATCATTTAATCAAGTATAGTCCTAGCTAAGGATTTCAAGCATTAAGATAATCCTAGCTAAGGCTTTCAAGCATCAAGATAATCCCAGCTAAGGATTTAATGCATTCGGCTAGTATAGGATACAAGAATAAAGAATTCATACTTCATGTTTTCATATCATGAATCAAGCATATCATGCTTACAAAACAAGTAACATACATTTCATGACTTTCATATCAAGTAACATACAATTCATGGCATTCAAGACAAGTAACCTATGATGTAGGATTGTTATTTCATGTGTTATCAATTAAAAAACCCCCTTGGTACTTAGTTTGTACAGGTAATTGAGTCTCCAACCAACTGTCGCCACAAGATGCACCATAGTGCTCATCAACCCTCCTACTCTCGCCAAAGACCACATACGTACCCTCCGTCTGTCGCCAAATAGGGGCCTCGTAGTCCACCCTGACACAATGAGCTCTAGACTCTAAGGCATGCCCTTCTACCTAGTCCAACTAGCTACCAAGGTTGTTCGATTTACCATTTATTCAAGTGTTTCAAGATCAAGTTCATGTCAAGCAAGTTCATTTCATATTAGGCCCTTAGGCCATTGAGCCATAGCTCACATATCATGTAATTTTTCATGTTTCATTTCATCAAGATGAGATTATATCTCAAGCAAGTCTATAGCATTTGATCATATGCATCATGTCACATACAAGCACCAATGTACCATTTAAACATGCTTAGCATTCAAATAAAACATGTACTCAAGATGTGATCAAAATTCATGCATTACTAGTCATTCTTCCCTTATTAAGTCAAGTCCATGATTAGGTTTATTTAACATTTCAAGAGTGTAAACAAGTATGCATTGGTTAGGACCTAGTCCTAACCCTAGAGATAACTACACTTACAATACTCCAAGCTTACCTAGTCTTGGATCCACACTCCTTTGTTCTTGGCTTTAGGATGATCCACTCTAACCTCTTCCACCAAGTTTACTCCAGGTTCTATCACATTACAAGTACAAACATGTCAAAACAAAATCATATGATCATTCAATCAAGGCAAGGTTTCAAACACATAACATACACAAATCTGGCAGCATGCTCATATACATTCTCCATTACACTTAACTACACTTATCTATACTCTAGTTCATGTAAAACAAGGCAGAATCAATGTCCTAAAACTGTTTGTAAAATAGTTTACAAATTGCCACAAAATAGTGTGCAATTGCCTATACTGTTGCTGCTAGGCAGCTTGCACTCTAGTCACTTAATCATGTATAACTTTCATTATGTACGTCGTAATTTCAATTGGTTTAGACCGTTGGAAAGATAACGTGATTGTCTTTATAATCATATAAGGCTTGCATTTTAGTTCTTTACCAATTAATACAATTTTTAAATTAAAGATAGGGTAATTTGCTACACTGGACAGTTTGCATTGTCCCTAGTGTTTCTTCTCTACATTTCATTCTACAACCCAAAACTCAATTATGTTTTCTCCTAATGAATTTATACATACAAAGGCGTTGTATATAAAAATTCAGCCTTAAATTCATTTTATACAATTTATAGTGAATTTTCAAAGTTACTGCCCAGAACAGAGCATTCTGGGCAAATTACACTAGGTTGAGTTTCTAGCTTCTTAACTCGCCTAAGCAAGGTTCCAACATGGCAATTAAATTCATTTTCATGTTCTTACATGTCTAGGTCATTATAATTCACCTAGCCATGTGCTTAAAACAGGGCATTATCACATTACAAGTACAAACATTTCAAGGCAAGTTCATATGATCATTCAATCAAGGTAATGTTACAAGCATATAACATTCACAAATCTGGCAGCATGCTCGTATACATTTTTCATTACACTTAACTACACTTATCTATGCTCTAATTCATGTAAAAAAAGGCAGGATCAATGTCCTAAAACTGTTTATAAAACAGTTTGCAAATTGCCACAAAACAGTGTGTAATTGCCTATACTGTTGTTGTCAGGTAGCTTGCACTCTAGTCACTTAATCATGCATAACTTCATTCTGTAAGTCGGAACACCATTGGAAAGCTAACAAAATTGTTTTTATAACCATATAAAGCTTTCATTTTTATTCTTTTCCAATTACTACAGTTTTTAGCTTAAAGACAGTGTAATTTGCTATATTGGATAGTTTGCACTATCCCTAGTGTTTCTTCTCTACATGTCTAGGTCATTCTAATTCACCTAGCCATGTGCTTAAAACAGGGCATTATCATGTTGAACCCAATTTGATATATTTGATCAACATTGCACATCCAATTCTTCAATTAGGCAGTCAATTACATAGTTTAACTAGTCCAATTAGGTGCTTTCATATTTCCAGCAATTTATCTATTCAATTCAATCTTCATTTCATCTAGATACATGATCAAAACAGGGTTCTATATCAAATTGACATGTCTAAACACTTTCTCTATCAAAACAGTCCCAATTCAACACTGTTTTCAACTATATACTCATTCTCATACAATTCAGGCCACAAGAACATCACAACTTAAGATTCAAGCTATAATTCTAGGTAAATTTCAAGCATAACTTCACTATAACATATAGGAATCAAGACACATTCAACAATCCTACATTTCGAACAAGAGAGTAGCAAGAAGAAGAACTTACATTCATAATCATGCAACTACACTCCTAGCAACTCAAGGACCATTCCAATGCATGGATAATTCTTGAACAAAGGTTTGCTTTCTTTCTCTAGGTTGGTTCGGTGCTAAGGAGAAATGAAGAAGATGATGGCATTTGATCTAATGATCTTTTTTTCTCCACTAAAATTCTTTATCCTATTTGTAAATGCCATCACTTGCCACATGCTCAAACCATTTTAGTTTATTTTTATTATCATGCAATACTTGGTTATTGCATATAATTCATATTGGTCACTTAATTTTGGTACTTTAATTTGTTGTCTATAACATTTTAGTCCTTTAGTTATTTGTTAGCCAATGTTCTTTCTTCTTTAATTTGATTAGCTCATATATTCAATTAGCCTATAGTTTAAATTGTGGTAACATTTCTAGGCCAATTTTAGGGTGTTACATAGTCTTTTGAGCAAAACTATAAGTTCTAATGCACTTGCTTACCATCAACATAGCTGAGGAATGAATTATTGCTGCAGCATAACTTGGAATCACTGTAATCATAGCATAGTGGAACCTTAGGACTTATAGGTTGTTTACTGTTCTTATTTTTTATTTTGATTTTTCTTGTTTCTATTTTGATTGCTTAAGGACAAACAACAATTCAAGTTTGGGGGTATCTGACGAGTGCATAATTGTTCTATTTATATGCTCTTAATCCTTGTATTTTGCATGTTTTCAAGCTTATTTTGGTTGCATTTAGGTTAAAATGTACATATTTTCATGTAGATAAGGAGTTACACTATCTGAGCTTAAAGTGTCATATATGTTGGTTCTTTTCACGAGAAGGTGGTGTGTTTGTGCAGGATGTTGGTGGATGCTGAAGCAATAGAGGAGCAGATCGCATGGCTAGAGATGATGAGGCACAAGGAGTTCGAGTTGGAACCTTGTTAGGACTCAGTTCATCATTCAGTCCATCGATGAACATCCGACATTTATCAGCATCGGTCTTGATGTATTCCAACCCGTACTTGCAATACTTGCAGAAGTCACTCACGTATTGTTTAATGGGTCAGCCACCTTGCTTGAGATACAAGAAACATTTTCGGCGCTTGGCCAGGTACTGTTCACTGATGTATTTCTTCCTGAATTCCTTGAGGAAAATTTTCCAAGTTACGACTTCAGCAGGAGCAGTCAGGGTAGTGCTTTCCCACCAGCTTAAAGCTTCATCTGCCAACAAGGCTGATAAGTGTTCAAAAGTACTATCTCTTTTAGCCTTTTTACTCATATTATTGTTAGACTTAGGCTCATATTAGTTACATAATTAGTCATTCATGCATTAATCCATGTTTCCTTCCATCCTTGAGCTTGATTGCATAACTTGGTTGTTTTTGTGGGAAAAGATGCTGCTTTGGTGTGTTTTGTGTGTATGTGCAGGATCACTTGCCAAAACAAGGCTATAGCTAGTTGCCAGGGCAATGCATGAAGGAGATGTCGAGCTAGTTGCCAGGGCAATGCATGAATGAGACGCCGAGCCGGTTGCCAGGGCAATTGTCGACAAAGAATAAGGTGATATGGTAGTCGAAATTGATGACTAAACAAGCCCAAGATAACGTGGATCAAAGCTAAATCCAAAAGGAGTTTGATTTCCATGAAGAGGTTAAAGAAGAATTAAATTCCAAGAAGATAGGAGAAGTTCTAGAAGGAAGATAATTATAATAAAGAATTATATTCTTTAAAGATAATTTAACTCCAACTTAACTTCCTCCTCAAAGAAGGACTTTGTCCTAGCCCTATAAATTAGTGGCCATGCCGTCAACTCCAAGAGAGAGAGAGGAGAGAATTTTGGACAACATCAAGGGCAAGGAGGATTTCGACAAAGCTCCATCCATTCTTCATCTTTTTTTCTTTCTTGTTCAGTTAGGTTCATGCTAGGGATTCTTTATCTTATGTTTCTTTGGAACCTAGCCATGAACTAAATCTAGTTGGCTAAGGTTATTGTGTCTTGTGGTTGTGAGAAACTATTGGATTTTGTTTAGGTAATAGGAGATTGCACTTTTTTATTCAAGGTTTATTCATTCTTGGTTCTTATTCTTGTTTGCGAGTGAATTGGGAGAGGATCTCGTAACTTCATCTATTTATCTAATATCGGGAGAGTTAGATTCAAGAAACGAATGAATATGATCTTTGTTCAATCTATTAATGGTGAAGATTAATCCGACTTAGGAATAAGTTAAGGATTTCAACAGCTAAGAAGAGCGCAAGATTGGTTGTTGTTCACCCTTGATTCACGCAGGGATGTATTATCAAGGCATGCACAAGTAGCTAGAGTTTCAACTTAGGGATAAGAAGAAACCATTGAAGAACGCTCTGCTGAACCTTGAAGGTTGCTGCCCAGACGCCCAGTAGTTGCCCAACTAGTCGCCCAGGCAACCATGGATTAGTTGCCAAGGCAACCCCGTTGTGCAAGTTGCCACGGCAACTGAGTTGCCCTTGCACTCTTTTACCAAGACGATCCAATCGGATATCACACCTCAAATCACGATAACCTGGCCTATCTCTCTCATTTGATCTCTTCTAGTCTTTTACTTATTTGCTTTCTAGATTAGTTATTAGTTAAACTCCTATAATCTTCTACTTGTGTTTTTACTTTTTACAGTGCAAAAGATTAGATTCTTGAAGTGGCACCAATCCCTGTGGAGACAATATCTTTTATACTATAACTTGCGACGTGTATACTTGCACAATTGCGTAGCACTTATTACGCGCAACTAGTTTTTGGCGCCATTGCCGGGGATTGGCAGTAGTGACTTTGTTTTTATTTTCTTGCACTTTCTTTTTACTTTTCTTGTTTAAGATTCAAAGGGCTAACAAACTTTGGTTTTGCATTGGTATATGACCAGGGCGAGACCGATTACACCAGAATATCCCTTTGATCCAGAAATCGAACGAACCTTACAAAGACTTAGACGAAGGTTAAGAGTATCAATGGCTAATCAAGACGGCAGTATGAATCAAGATCTTCCAGCAGGAGGAGGAATGATTCTTGCTCGAAACAGAACTATCCGAGACTATCTTGAAGAAGATCTTGATGGACTTAATCCAGGAGTTGTCGCACCTGAAATTGAAGCCGGCCACTTTGAGTTGAAACCGGTGATGTTTAATATGATCAACACAATTGGTCAATTTGGCGGCTCAGCAACTGAAGATGCACGACAACATCTTAAATCTTTCCTCGAGAGTTGCAACTCATTCAAAATACACGGAGTCACCCCCGATGTTTTACGATTAAGATTATTCCCCTATTCACTAAGGGATAGGGTGAAAGCATGGTTGAATAGCATTCTTGCCGGATCAATAGGATCTTGGACCGATCTTTGTCGTGATTTCATTGCTCGGTTTAATCCTACAAATTTGACTGATAAGCTTCGTAACGACATTACTTCTTTTCGGCAGGCAGAAGATGAATCCATGTACAAGGCTTGGGAGCGATATAGAGAACTTCTACACAAATGCCCCCTACACGAATTCCCAGTGTGGACACAAGTAACAATGTTTTACAACGCCGTGAATACACCAACAAGGATGATGCTAGATGCCTTGGCAAATGCAATACTCCTAGATAAGTCGCCGGAGGAAGCAATGCAAATTCTAAACAGGCTTGCCAAGAATGATTATCAATTCTCCTCTACTAGATGAGGAGGAGTTAGACGCTAAGCCACAATACATGAACTAGGATCATCAGACTCAATTTCGGCACAATTGGCCACTTTAACCAAGATGGTCCAAAACATGCAGAAACCAAACAACACACATGAGGTCAAGGTAATGGATTCTTTTTGTGAGTTATGTGGTGGTAACCATGATTCTTCTGAATGTATGCAGAATCTGGAATCCAGCTTCTATGTGGGGAATTACAACCGGAACAACAATGTGATGTCCAATACATACAATCCAGCTTGGAAAAAGCACCTGAATTTTTCATGGAGTAATACCAACAATGCTCTAAACTAGAACAATTAGAATGCACAAGCATCGGGATTCCAGCAGAATATGCCACGGCAACAGTTGTTGCATCAACAACCAACAACATCTAGTTCTTTGGAAAATTCTCTAAATGCTTTTATGATGAAAACTGAATCTTATATGGCTGAGAATAGTAACTTCATAAAAAGAACTGATGCTTTTATTAACAGGACCGAGATGAGATTGCAAAACCAAGAGCAATGTAAGGCGATCACCACTAGAAGTGGCCAACAACTTAAAGAGGCTCAAGCCCTCTCATCAAACAAAACTCCACAAAAAGATCAAGATGAACCTAGCGAGCCTCAGATACTGGACCAGGAATTGCAGCGGCAATTGGCAATAAGCATGCCTCGGCAACCGACGATAAGGATGCCTCGAAAACTTGTGATAAGCATGCCTCGGCAACTCCTATTGTCCCGGCAATACCGTCAATCAGGTTCCAAACCAATGAAAGGATCAAAGATTTCTGACTTCCACCACCATTCCCACATAGGTTGAAGCGACAAAAGCAAGAATATCAATTCAAGAAGTTTCTTGATATCCTAAAGCAAGTCCACATCAACTTGCCATTGGTGGAAGCAATTGAACAAATGCCAAACTATGCCAAGTTTCTTATAGACATTGTGTCCAAGAGAACAAGGCTAGGAGAGTTTGAAAAGTTGCCGCAACAAAGGGATCCATGGCCATGTTGCACAATCGTACGCCACCTAAGTTGAAGGATCCCAGAAGTTTCACAATACCATGTTCCATTGGAAACCACTATGTCGAGAAAGCATTATGCGACCTTAGGGCTAGCATAAACTTGATGCCTAAATCGATTTTCTAGAAACTAGGAATCGGGAAGGCAAGACCTACAACAGTTATGCTACAGCTAGCCGACAGATCCTATGTGCATTTAGAGGGAAAAATCGAAGACATACTGGTAAAAGTTGATAAATTTATTTTTCCCGCTGACTTTATTGTTTTGGATTGTGAAGCAGATGAGCATGCACCTATCATTCTCGGGAGACCATTCCTAGCAATAGGGAGAACCTTGATCGATGTTGAAAAGGGAGAACTCACAATGAGGGTGAATGAACAACAAGTTAAACTAAATGTGTTCCAAACACTAAGGCATGCCGATGATCCAGAAGAATGCCAACTTCTTCATGCCACGGCAGAGTTTAACTTCGGCGAGGAATTTAGTTACCTCGGCAACTACATTGCCGATCAAGAGGAACCTGAGGAGTATGAAGAACCGGTCAATAAGGAACAACAAGAAGAGGCAAATTGGCTAGTCAATCGACCAGGTACATACTCTGAACCACTGGATTACTCAGGTAAGGAAGGTAAGCTCGAAAAGCCCTCTATTGAACAACCACCGATTCTTGAGTTGAAATAGTTGCCAGAGCAACTAAAATATGCATACTTAGGAACCGATAATACATTGCCTGTAATTATTTCTTCTAAGTTACAACCTGAGCAGGAAAAGAAGCTGATCAAAATGTTGATGCTACACAAGAAGGCAATAGGGTGGATAATTTCCGACCTGAAAGGAATTAGCCTGGCAGTGTGCATGCACAAGATTTTGTTGGAAGATGATCACAAACCTTCAATTGAGGCCCAGAGAAGACTGAATCATGCTATGAAAGGGGTTGTAATGAAAGAAATCATCAAGTGGCTTGACGCCGACATTATATACCCTATCTCTACTAGTACATGGGTAAGTCCGGTACAATGTGTACCGAAAAAGAGAGGTATAACGGTGGTAAGTAATGAAAACAATGAACTCATTCCAACCAAGACTGTGATCGGTTGGAGGGTTTGTATGGATTATCGAAAGCTAAACAAAGCCACTAAGAGAGAACACTTCCCATTACCCTTTATTGATCAAATGCTTGACCATCTTGCAAGTAAACCCTTTTATTGTTTTCTTGATGGTTATTCAGGTTACAATCAAATTGCCATAGCACCAGAAGATCAAGAAAAGACAACCTTCACATGGCCATACGCTACTTATGCTTTCCGAAGGATGCCGTTCGGATTGTGTAACGCCCCGGCAACCTTCCAAAGATGCATGATGGCACTCTTTTCAGACATGGTCGAAGACTTCCTTGAGATCTTCATGAATGATTTTTCTATTTTTGGTAATGACTTCGACAGCTGCCTCGGTAATTTAGAGAAGGTGTTGTCAAGATGTGAAGAAACTGATTTAGTCCTCAATTGGGAGAAGTGCCATTTTATGGTAGATGAAGGAATAGTGCTCGGCCACAAGATTTCATCCAAGGGAATTGAAGTAGACAAAGCCAAGGTGGACGTGATCGAGAGATTACCCCCACCAAGTCCGGTTAAAGGAATTTGAAGCTTTCTTGGACATGCAGGTTTTTACAGGAGGTTCATTCATAATTTTTCTAAAATCACTAAACCCTTGTGCAATTTGCTTGAACATGATAAAGTCTTCGATTTTGATGATTCTTGCACCCAAGCATTCGAAACCCTAAAGGAAAAGCTTGCCTCGGCACCCATTGTCGTTCCACCAGATTGGACGTTACCTTTTGAGCTCATGTGTGATGCAAGTGATTTTGCGGTATGAGCAGTCCTAGGCCAACGCACAGGTAAGACCTTTCATGTGATATACTACACTAGTAAAACTCTTAATAGTGCTCAAGTAAATTACACAACAACGGAGAAAGAGTTACTAGCTGTAGTTTTCGCATTTGACAAGTTCTGATCTATTTGATTGGTACAAAGGTAATTGTTCATACAGACCATTCGGCAATCAAATATCTATTTGCTAAAAAGGATGCCAAACCTTGTTTCATTCGTTGGATATTACTTTTACAAGAATTTGATATTGAAATTAAGGATAGGAAAGGAACAGAAAATCAAGTTGCCGATCACTTATCACGTTTAGAACGCAATAGGGAGGAGGAAGCGGATCTAGAGATATGTGATGAATTCCCGGATGAGCAACTTTTAGTTGCCTCGACAACCATAGACGCGCACGCCTCAGTAACTCTCGATGCCGTGGCAACCATTGATGCGCACGCCTCAGAAACCATGGACGCGCACGCCTCGGCAACTCTTGATGCCGCAGCAGCCCTTGATGCGCACGCCTCGGCAACCATGGATGCGCATGCCTCGACAATTTTGGGAGCAGTCGCCACGGCAGCATATGCCTCGGCAATACCCTAATACGCGGATTTAGTTAATTTCCTTGTTTGTGGTATTTTACCTTATGGTCTTACTCACCAAGGGAAGAAGCGGTTCCGCCATGATGCTAAGCATTAGTTTTAGGACGAGCCTCTTTTGTTTAAACAATGTGCAGATCAGGTTATACACCGATGTGTCCCTGAATAAGAGCAGCAGAATATACTCCGGCAATGCCATTCTTCACCCTATGGAGGACATTTTGGAGGAACTCGTACCGCGGCCAAAGTTTTGCAATCCGGTTTGTATTGGCCAACATTGTACAAAGATGCCCAATACTTTTACAAGCAATGTGATCGTTGCCAGAGGACGGGCAATATCTCTATACGACATGAGATGCGGCTCCAAAACATCATCGAGGTGGAATTGTTCGATGTATGGGGGATCGATTTTATGGGACCTTTCCCATCTTCATTCCGCAACCTCTACATTCTATTTGCCGTCGACTACGTGTCTAAATGGGTTGAGGCAGCTGTAGTTCCCAACAACGATTCCAAGACTGTGCAACGATTCTTGCAGAAAAACATATTTACACGGTTTGGGATGCCGAGAGCAATTATCAGTGACGGAGGCAAGCATTTTGACAACAGACTTATTGCCAAGATGTTGCAATGCTTCGGCGTATCACACAAGATTGTCACGGCATATCACCCACAAACCAATGGGCAAGCAGAAATTTCCAACCGGGAATTGAAGGGTATACTCGAGAAAGTTGTAAATCCCTCTAGGAATGTTGGTCATTAAGACTAGATGACGCACTTTGGGCATTTCGCACTGCATTCAAAACACCCTTAGGTATGTCCCCCTTCCGACTTGTCTATGGCAAAACATGCCATCTACCGGTGGAAATCGAACACAAGGCATATTGGGCAATCAAGACCGTGAATATGGATTGGGAAAGTGCTGGACAAAAGCGTTTGCTGGACCTCAACGAGATAGAAGAATTTCGTGCACTCGCCTATAACAATGCACGAATCTACAAGGAGAAAACAAAGCAATGGCATGACAAGAAACTATTGCCACGGCAATTCACGCTAGGGCAACTAGTTCTCTTATTCAATTCTCAGCTAAAACTTTTCCCGAGAAAGCTGAAATCAAGATGGTCGGGACCATTCGAAGTTGTCAAACCATTCTCCCATGGTGCCGTGATAATCAAGTCCATCACTGACAAACATGAATTCAAAGTTAATGGACAAAGATTAAAGCACTACAATGGTGCCCATGTGGAACGTAACAAAGAAGTGGTCACCTTAGCAGATGCATGAGCATGCTCTCCCTTCGATATTTTATTTTTATTTTTATTAGTTTCGATTACTTTTTTATTTTATTTTATTTTTTTAGCTTTTTTCGAACTATTTTTTTATTTCTGATTATTATTATATTTTTAGGATAGATTTATTGTCTTTTTTAAGTTTAAGAATCCCTTTACACATCTTTATTTATTTTCTTTTATTAGTTTATCTTTAATTTTAAACCTTATTTGATTTGTCTTTGAATTGTAGGAAAAGAGTTCAAGATAAAGAGGAATTTTGATCCAAGAAGGAAAACATCTTCAACAAGGAAATTAATGGGCTGAATCTAAGGCTTATATAAAGCCTCAAACTTACCCTAATTAAACCCCCTTACCGTCACCCTTCCCCTAAACCGAAACCCCCTTCATTTTCTATCCAAAATTAATCCCACCCACTATATTTACTACCTATTTTTCTATATAACCCATCACCCTTAACTTCCAAGAAACCTATTCCTACTTTTCATCTTGCAACTCTTTAGTTTCTTTTATTTTCTTTTCTTTGTTTTTTACAAAACTCACAACCAAGATCATCCATGGAATCCAAAATTAAATTTTTAGTTCATCCAAGTTCCTCCAAAGAACCAAGATACAAGAAGTTTGCTACACCGGTGGTTCAAGAAAGATTTCACTCCAAGTTTGAAAGCCGGAAGATTTACAAAGAACAAGTCTTTGAATACTCCAACTCTCATCAAGATTTCGGCCTTGAACCATTCATCTTCGAGAGGATTGCACATCAAAAGTGGCAAATCTTTTTCCATCAATCGGAACCGGGTAACATCTCATGGGTAAGAGAATTATATACTCACTCACCTAACCCGAATAATCCTTATGTTTTTGTTCGTGACAAGGCCATACTCATAAGTCCCGAAAACATCAACACCTTTTATGGGCTCTACATTGAGAAGGACAAGCATCAAGCCTTTGTTGATCAAATCACGCCCAAGCAACTCGACAAGGTGCTTCAAGAACTCACTCAACCGGGAACTTATTAGAACGACGGTAAATACAAGGGCATGGTAAATCACCTTCGGCTTAAACCCGAGGCAAAACTATGGAATAAGTTTGTTAAAACTTCTTTAATGCCCACCACACACAATACTACCGTTGATATACCATGTCTTTTGCTCATACATTCTATTTTGCATAATCACATCATTAACATTGGAAAAAATATTTGTGATGAGATTTTTGTATGTAGCTCAAAAGATAAGGGTTCTCTTTTCTTCCCTTGCTTAATTTCCAATCTTTGCAAGAAGAAGCATGTCCCAAGTGAGTCCACCGATGAAAAGGCCCTACCAAAGTCTGGCTGGAATCAAGCACAAATCCGAAAGCTAATGGGAGAGGCACCGGTAAAATCCTCAATGCCTCCAATTGCCGCGGCAACCCCTGCCGCCTCGGCAACCCCTAACGCCTAGGCAACTCGGCCATCAACCCCGGGACACTTTGAAGCACTCTTGCAACCATTGGCGAGCCACCAAAGGCAAATTGAAGACCGGCAACTAATGTTCATGCGGTACATGAAGGAGCACAACAATGCCATCACCCAAGTCATCCTAGAAAAGTACTTGGACAGTCGCGTGCCGTTCCCAATCTTTCCTGTCGAGGTCCTTGCCCCGACAACCAATGAAGAAGTCGCCACGAAAACCAACCCTGAAGATGCCATGGCAACCAGAGCTAAAGACGTCCCGGCAATCACTGCAAAATGCAAAGGTAAAGCACCTATGCCCGAATCAACTCCTACAGAATCATTGTCAGATTTTTTAGATTCGGACGAGTCCTCCATTGCACCAACAAAGACCGCACCAATCGAGTTCTCCAAGCGAAAAGCCAATGACATTGATGAAGAGGACGATGAGGACAACCCCGTACGAGGATCGATTCCACCATCGGCAACAAGGAAACAACCATCACGTTCAAGCAAGAGAATCAAGACACGGACCAAAAGGAAACTAATCATCCACGACGACGAACTCTCGGAGTAAGTCTTCATTTGCATTTTATTTTTTGTTATTTTTATTTTTCTTTAATGCATGCATTGAGGACAATGCCTCACTCGAGTTTGGGGGGATTGTTATTAGTAGTTACCATGTTTAGTTGCATTCATCTTAAGTATTGCATTTAGATACATAAATTGCTTGCCATGCCTTTAGTTGGAACAAGAATTGCCTAGATTTGATGAATATCCGATGATGACTTTGCCAATGCACTTAATTGATAGAATTTTTATTCTAGGATAACCATGGAAAAACTTAGAATTTTACTATGATGCTAAATTTGATGAAACACTGTTGTGGTTTGATTGATTTAAGGAATTCTAGTGAACTTAGGTGATAATTAAACAAGTTTGGGGATTAGAATAAAAATTGGATGAATGCTAGAGGTGCTCGAAATTGGCTCTAGCATGTGCTAAAAAATGGATCGCTAGAGGTGCCCAAAACCGGCTCTAGTCGAATAAATTAAATAACTTAAGGAAACTAAAAACAAAACACTATAGGTGCCCAAAACCGGCTCTAGTTAAAACATGTTAAAAAGAACCCAATGAAGTAATTTGAAAACCTCTTGTTTGCATAGAATTCGAAAAATCAACTTGCACACAACTCCGTACACACTCACAAGCATTATAGTTTGATTCCGAGTAACTCTTAAGTTTTCCGAAAAATAAAAAGCCAATCATACTTTGTGCCCCGGTTCTGAGAATTGAAATCAAGTTCAAAGCTAAGTTTGTGAAAATTGAAGTCTTGGCAGGTAATTATTAGTTTGCATTGCTTGAGGACAAGCAATAGTTCGATTTTGGGGGTGTGATAAGTGTTCAAAAGTACTATTTTTCTTACCCTTTTTACTCATATTATTGTTAGACTTAGGTTCATATTAGTTACATAATTAGTCATTAATGCATTAATCCATGTTTCCTTCCATCGTTGAGCTTGATTGCATAACTTGGTTGTTTTTGTGGGAAAAGATGCTGCTTTGGTGTGTTTTGTGTGTATGTGCAGGATCACTTGCCAAAGCATGGCTAGAGCTAGTTGCCAGGGCAATGCATGAAGGAGACGCTGAGTCGATTGCTAGGGCAATTGTCGACAAAGAATAAGGTGATATGGTAGTCGAAATTGATGACTAGACAAGCCCAAGATGACGTGGAGCAAAGCTAAATCCCAAAGGAGTTTGATTTCCATGAAGAGGTTAAAGAAGAATTAAATTCCAAGAAGATAGGAGAAGTTCTAGAAGGAATATAATTATAATAAAGAATTATTTTCTTTAAAGATAATTTAACTCCAACTTAACTTCCTCCTCAAAGAAGGACTTTGACCTAGCCCTATAAATTAGAGGCCATGTCGTCAACTCCAAGAGAGAGAGATGAGAGAATTTTCGACAACATCAAGGGCAAGGAGGATTTCAACAAAGCTCCATCCATTCTTCATCTTTTTTCTTTCTTGTTCAATTAGGTTCATGCTAGGGATTCTTTATCTTGTGTTTCTTTGGAACCTAGCCATGAACTAAATCTATTTGGCTAAGGTTATTGTGTCTTGTGGTTGTGAGAAACTATTGGATTTTGTTTAGGTAATAAGAGATTGCACTTTTCTATTCAAGGTTTATTCATTCTTGGTTCTTATTCTTGTTTGCGAGTGAATTGGGAGAGGATCTCGTAACTTCATCTATTTATCTAATATCGGGAGAGTTGGATTCAAGAAACGAATGAATATGATCTTTGTTCAATCTATTGATGGTGAAGATTAATCCAAATTAGGAATAAGTTAAGGATTTCAACAGCTAAGAAGAGCGCAAGATTGGTTGTTGTTCATCCTTGATTCACGCAGGGATGTATTATCAAGGCATGCACAAGTAGCTAGAGTTTCGACTTAGGGATAAGAAGAAACCATTGAAGAATGCTCTGCCGAACCTTGAAGGTTGCTGCCTAGACGCCCAAGTAGTTGCCCAACTAGTCACCCAGGCAACCATCGATTAGTTACCAAGGCAACCCCGTTGTGCAAGTTGCCACGGCAACTGAGTTGCCCTTGCACTCTTTTACCAAGACGATCCAATCGGCTATCACACCTCAACTCACGATAACCTGGCCTATCTCTCCCATTTGATCTCTTCTATTCTTTTACTTATTTGCTTTCTAGATTAGTTATTAGTTAAACTCCTATAATCTTCTACTTGTGTTTTTACTTTTTACAGTGCAAGAGATTAGATTCTTGAAGTGGCACCAATCCCTGTGGAGACGATATCTTTTATACTATAACTTGCGACGTGTATACTTGCACAATTGTGTAGCACTTATTACGCGCAACAAAGGCTATGGCACATTCGAGCTTGTGCTCATCAGGACAAGGTAGTTGCTTAGTCAAGATTCGAGTAGAGGCCTCTAACCAGTACTCAGCTACTTCGGGATTAGCTTCATCAGTGCCAGTGAAAGTATAAACCTGATGTTGAGCCAGCTTGTCAATCGGAGCTCTGCTTGGCACAACAACAAGAGGAGCAATAGGATGATCTTGTTTCAAAGCAGTTACTAGATGATTGAACATCTCATTCACACTCATGAGACAATCCTGCGGCACAGGATTTATTGCAGGAGCTTCCTGTTGAACAGCAGCTTAGGCTCGAGGTTGAGTTTGCTGTTGTGGAGGATTCTGCTCCATCCTCACACTGTCTCCTTTATTCGAGGAGCCTTCAGGACTTTTATTATCCTGGCCAAGTCATGTTTCAGACATTCTACGTTCAAATAGAATAATTACGGATTCAGTTTAATATATAAGACACAAGCTATTCAATACAAGTCTGCTAGGTGGCACAAGTATCCTATATGATGCATGATAGCCCGGTTTAGTCCTAGAATCGACTAAACCTAAAGCTCTAATAACCAATTAAATGTAACACCCCCTACCCCAGGCTAGTAGCAAACCAGTTCAGGAGCGTTACATAAGCAAGCAAGGACAATGAACAAGGCAATACAAGCAATACAAGAACAAGCAAACAACCAATCATACTTACTTAGCAAACAAGTAACCTCACAATTGATTCTTACTTCAACCTAAAACCATTCGAATAGGTCACTAAATTATTTCCTTACAAGCTTACATTATAGGTTACTACTTAGCATTACAATTAACTACATTTAAACCCTATCATTCGAATGACCCTAGGTGTAACATGCTTCCATTTCAATTCAAGGTTCCTTAGTTTGTATACATTTTAACATTACAATCCTATACTTACTAAGCATGATTATCTAAACAATCAATAGCATGAAACTAGTTCCATTCAAGCCTTATACTAAACTCGTACAATCGTCTATTTACACAAGATACATACAACAAGGCATGTAACTAGTTCCCAATGAACTAGACCATTCGGCAAGCATCATACAAGTACACTATATCACTTTCCACATGATATGTACATACACAAGTGAATACATACTATCAAAGCATTCGAATGGTACTTATAACTAAATCAAACAATAGATCATTGCATTTAAATCATCATATGCGCATCAACAGCATTCCATTACAAGAACTTTATGTTCATTACATACTTGACCATAGGTTCATAACATAATAGGCCCATCAAGACATTATATACAAGTACCAAAATGCATGATCAACTAACTATATACATTCTAGTGCCACCATTCTAGGAGATATACAAAATAAGTATGAAACCATACTTAGGCAAAGCTTGTGTGGCTTGCTTCTAGCTCAAGGTAATAGGCTTCAAGATCAAGCAACACTCGTATCCTTTATCCTGTAGTTGGGAAGAATGGAAGAGTAGTTGGGAAGAATGGAAAACAAGAGTGATAAGTACAAGAATGAACTTAGTGAGGTAGTACTAAATCTAACCATTTGTTATATCAAGTTTTATGTATCATTTAATCAAGTATAGTCTTAGCTAAGGATTTCAACCATTAAGATAACCCTAGCTAAGGCTTTCAATCATCAAGATAATCCTAGCTAAGGATTTCATGCATTCGGCTAGTATAGGATACAAGAATCAAGAATTCATACTTCATGTTTTCATATCATGAATCAAGCAATCATGCTTACAAAACAAGTAACATACATTTCATGACATTCATGTCAAGTAACATACAATTCATGGCATTCAAGACAAGTAATATATGATGTAGCATTGTTGTTTCATGTGTTATCAATTAAACAACCCCCTTGGTACTTAGTTTTTATAGGTAATCGAGTCTCCAACCAACTGTCGCCACAAGATGCACTTTAATGCTGGTCAACCCTCCTACTGTCGCCAAAGACCACATACGTACCCTTCGTCTGTCGCCAAATAGGGGCCTTAGCCCTGGACCGTAGTCCACCCTGACACAATGAGCTCTAGACTCTAAGACATGCCCTTCTACCTAGTCCAACTAGCTACCAAGGTTGTTCGATTTACCATTTATTCAAGTGTTTCAAGATCAAGTTCATGTCAAGCAAGTTCATTTCATAATAGGCCCTTAGGCCATTGAGCCATAGCTCACATATCATGTAATTTTCATGTTTCATTTCATCAAGATGAGATTATATCTCAAGCAAGTCTTTAGCATTTGATCACATGCATCATGTCACATACAAGCACCAATGTACCATTTAAACATGCTTAGAATTCAAATAAAACATGTACTCAAGATGTGATCAAACTTCATGCATTACTAGTCATTCTTCCCTTATTAAGTCAAGTCCATGATTAGGTTCATTTAACATTTCAAGAGTGTAAACAAGTACGCATTAGTTAGGACCTAGTCCTAACCCTAGAGATAAGTACACTCACAATACTCCAAGCTTAGCTAGTCTTGGATCCATACTCCTTTGCTCTTGGCTTTAGGATGATCCACTCTATCCTCTTCCACCAATTTTACTCCTTGTTCTATCACATTACAATTACAAACATGTCAAGACAAGTTCATATGATCATTCAATCAAGGCAATGTTACAAGCATAAAACATTCACAAATCTGGCAGCATGCTCATATACATTTTTCATTACAATTAACTGCACTTATATATACTCTAGCTCATGTAAAACAAGGCATAAACAATGTCATAAAACTGTTTACAAAACAGTTTGCAAATTGCCACAAAATAGTGTGCCATTGCCTATACTGCTGCTGCCAGGCAGCTTGCACTCTATTCACTTAATCATGCATAACTTTTATTCCGTACGTCAGAATTTCAATTGGTTTACACCGTTGGAAAGCTAATAAAAAAATTTATAACCGTATAAGGCTTGCATTTTAATTCTTTGCCAATTAATACAGTTTTTCGATTAAAGACGGGGTAATTTGCTATACTGGACAGTTTGCACTGTTCCTAGTGTTTCTTCTCTACATTTCAGTATACAACCCATAATTCAGTTATGTTTTCTCCTAATGAATTTAGACATATCAAGGTGTTGTCTATAAAATTTTCAGCCTTAAATTCATTTTATACAATTTATAGTGATTTTTCAAAGTTACTACCCAGAACAGAGCATTCTCGGTAGATTACACTAAGTTGAGTTTCTAGCTTCTTAACTCACCTAAGCAAGGTTCTAACATGGCAATTCAATTCATTTTCATGTTCTTACATGTCTAGGCCATTCTAATTCACCTAGCCGTGTGTTTAAAACAGGGCATTATCATGTTGAACCCAATTTGATCTATTTGATCAACATTGCACATCTAATTCATCAATTAGGCATTCCATTACCTAGTTTTACTAGTCCAATTAGGTGCTTTCACATTTCCAGCAAGTTATCTATTCAATTCAATCTTCATTTCATCTAGATACATGATCAAAATAGGGTTCTATATCAAATTGACATGTCTAAACACTTTCTCTATCAAAACAGTCCCAATTCAACACTGTTTTCAACTATATACTCATTCTCATACAATTCAGGCCACAAGAACATCACAACTTAAGATTCAAGCTATAATTCTAGGTAAATTTCAAGCATAACTTCACTATAACATGTAGTAATCAAGACACATTCAACAATCCTACATTTCAAACAAGAGAGTAGCAAGAAGAAGAACTTACATTCACAATCATTTAACTACGATTCAAGCAACTCAAGGACCATTCCAATGCATGGTTAATTCTTGAACAAATGTTTGCTTTCTTTCTCTAGGTTGGTTCAGTGCTAAGGAGAAATGAAGAAGATGATGGCATTTGATCTAATGATCTTTTTTTTCTCCACTAAAATTCTTTATCCTATGTGTAAATGCCATCACTTGCCACATGCTCAAACCATTTTAGTTTATTTCATTATCATGCAATACTTGGTTATTGCATATAATTCATATCGGTCACTTAAATTTTGGTAATTTAATTTGTTGGCTATAACATTTTATTCCTTTAGTTATTTGTTAGTCAACGTTCTTTCTTCTTTAATTTGATTAGCTCATATATTCAACTAGTCTATAGTTTAAATTGTGGTAACATTTCTAGGCCAATTTTACGGTGTACATAGTCTTTTGAACAAAACTATAAGTTCTAATGCACTTGCTTACCATCAACATAGCTGAGGAATGAATTATTGCTGTAGCATAACTTGGAATCACTGTAATAATAGCATAGTGGAACCTTAGGACTTATGGGTTGTTTACTGTTCTTATTTTTTGTTTTGATTTTTCTTGTTTCTATTTTGCATTGCTTAAGGACAAACAACAGTTCAAGTTTGGGGGTATCTGACGAGTGCATAATTGTTCTATTTATATGCTCTTAATCCTTGTATTTTGCATGTTTTAAAGCTCATTTTGGTTGCATTTAGGTTAGAATGTACATATTTTCATGTAGATAAGGAGTTACACTGTCTGTGCTTAAAGTGTCATATATGTTGGTTCTTTTCATAGGAAAGTGGTGTGTTTGTGCAGGATGCTGGTGGATGCTGAAGCAAGAGAGGAGCAGATCGCATGGCTGGAGCTGATGAGGCACAAAGAGTTGGAGAAGAATATATCTTTGCCTACATGGACTTTCTCCCAGATTCGCAACATTCAATGAGGCGAGAAACAATTGACTTTGTTTAATGAAGCCGCGTAACTTTAAGGTACTTAAACCCTAGTTTCACCGCCTATATAAGGAAGACGTGGATGCTACTCAAGGAGAACCGATCAACAGAGAACACGATTTAGACGAAATTCTTAGCCCGAGCTTGTGGAGAACAACCAGAGTGAAGCTAGATGATTCTCCTCATCAAATGAAGCCATCGAGAGAGGCTGACGGCGAGAAGGCATGTAGCATAGTTAGACGACACGGAGGGAGTTTTGTCGAGGACACTCAGCTTATTTCTTTTCTTACTTGATAAATTGATCTACTATATACTTTTAATTATGGTTGCTTTAGGCTCAGACATGTGCTAAACTTTTTAAGTTGAGATTATTGCGTCCCAAGATTCTATGTTTTGATTATTATATTTCAATGCTTTAGTTGTTTTTATCTTCATCTATTTTTTTCATGTGCTTAATGCGTAGTTAATCGTAAGAGCTATTCGAGAGTGTTAGGTTATACAAACGTGAACAGTGGGGATAAGCTGTCAACTTAGTCTTATTTCGGGTTAGACATAAGTTTAGGGTTTAAATGACTAAAAGGGAGTTCTTAAACAAATAATACAGTTGTTAGGGTTAACACAAACATGCATCACCTTAACTACAAAGTTATTAACTTCTAGGCATCGAGAGAGTCTGAAGTTCATTTGAAAATAATGTCGAGTTGGTGACGAACCTAAGGGTTTACGTAGACATGTATTGCCTGTTGCTATAGCATTAAGATAGATAATCAAGCATATATCCTTAGCAATAATCTCAACCTCCATAATTAATCATTTAGTTGTTACAGCTATTTGTCTTTATCTTACTCATCTTTAGATTAGTTAAATTAGTCTTATTTAAACTGGCATTCACCCATACCTGCAAACACATCCCTAAGTATGATAACTTCATATTTATCAATCCAATCCTCGTGGGTTTGACAATCTACTCTCTCTTTATTACTTGATACGATGAGTATACTTGCTCTAAAGTGCATCACTATTCAACAAACATCAAGGATTTGTGCACCATAGTCCATTTGCTATATATCTAGGGAGTAACAAGATGTACCAAGACCTTCGTTTTTTTTATTGGTGAATCATGCATTTAGTTAGTAGAGTCATATATATTTTACCATGCTTTTGCTTAACTTTGAGCATTTAGTTAGTAGAATCATGCATTTGCATTAAGGAGTTAAAGAATGTTTCCTTTGCTAGAGTAAATGTGTATTTATATGCTATGGCAGGTCAGGAGCAAGATTGGCAGAGTAGAGCAAGAAGAGCGGGAAGAAAAAATGCCAAGCTTGGTTGGCAAAGGAAGAATGCCAAGCTTGGTTGGCAAAAGATCAAAGGTCGATGACGTCGGATTTAGTCAAAACTTGATCAACTAAAATTCAAAAGAGGATAAAGAGATAACCACACTTATCCTATCGCACAAACATATTTCAAATTTAAACCCAATCTAGGGTTTCCACGCATGCCTATTTAAAGGAAGAGAAGAGATCGATCAACGACAACTTGGAGAAGAAGAGGTTGTACCGTGGTGAGGAAGAAGGTGACTTGTGGTTCGACCAGGCTAGACCAAGAGCTTTGGAGCCATTCAAGGGCTGCATCGACAGATCTCTTTCATTGCCCATTTCTCATTCGATTTAGTTTTGTTTTTATGGTGATGTTCTTTGAAAATGATTTGGTGTGGATGGAACCCCCAACCATGAACTAAGCTTTTATAGTTGGTTGGGGATGTTTGCGTTGGACGCTTTGTTTATGTTTGGTTTTTAATAATTTAAGCGCCTTAGCATTATTTTCTATTTGGCACGTACTTCAATTTTCCTAAATTCTTTGCCATACGACAATTGGATTTGTTTTATTATTACACCTTAATATCTTAATAGACTTAAGGGGTAACGATTAGTTGCTAGGTACTAAGGAGAGAAACTTCGACAGAAGATGTTCAAGTAGATGAGCTTATGTCGAAAGTGAATCTACCCCTTAGGAGTATAGACTGAAACTTAATCAAGTGAATTAATAAAAAGATTCACTATAGACATATAAGGGTTTTAACGTACTCTTGAATCTGCTCGACAATAAATCCAAGGAAAGACATTATTAACAGTTGGCATAGCTAGTGTAAAATCCAGGCATCCCTTGCCAATGCTCATCACCATTTGAAAACACTTGTTCTCTAAACTGCCTAAACTTTTATCCTATTTTCGTTAGTCATATTCTTAATCATAAATTCAAACTTCATATCCACTCATTTATTTCCATTTACAAGTATTAATCATGCAATTAATTCCTAGGCAATCCCTATGGAGACGATACTCAACTCACTATTGTATTACTTACTGACCGTGTATACTTGCATATTTACACTGAATACTTAATCTTTTTCATGCAATATTACATCGACAAGTTTTTGGCGCCGTTGCCAGGGATTGCAACGAGATTAATTGTTTTGATTTTTACTTGTTTTTTTATTTTTGTTTAATTTATTTCGTTTGGTATATGTACAAGAACATGATTGCGAAGGAAAATTTACATTATGACCCAACCTTACGCAAGTTAGGAAGAGAACGTCGAGGAAAGGCTCGTAACGGGAATGGTGAGCTAAGATGTATCCTAAATGATGCCGATAACCAGGAGATACTGGAAATACCTACGGTTATATCGCCCGTTCCTACTATTGCTTCTCAAATACCTAAAGAACAATCTATCAGAGAACACCTAGTACCCACCATAGATGATTAGATGCCAGTATTGATCGGTCCAGAGGTAAATATGTCTAACTTTAAGCTTAAACCGATAATAATTCATATTCTAATTAATGTAGGTCAATTTGATGGATTGCCTAATAGATACCCAATGAAGCATTTAAAGCAATTCATGGAGGTTTGCCAAGTATTCTGTCACCCTGATGTAACTGAAGAGATAGTAAAGCTAAAGCTCTTTTCATTTTCCCTATGAGATAGGGCAAATTTGTGGCTAAATTCCTTACCACCAGGTTCAGTCACTACATGGGCAGATTTATGCCAGAAATTTCTGTTGAGATTCCATTCTCCTACATTAAATGCCAAGCTGGGGATTGAAATTGCTACTTTCAGGCAAGTTGATGATGAAAATTTCTATGATACTTAGGAGCGATTTAAGGATCTATTGAGAAAATGTCCCATGCATGGATTCCCTACTTGGATCCAAATAGAGATTTATTATACCAGACTCAATACTCATTCTAGGACCATTGTCGACGCCTCAATAAATGGTTTGTTGCTGGATAAAAATTATAATGATGCATATGAAATCCTAGAAAGGATTACCACCAACGATCTCCAATATCCTACGGCTAGATTGGGAACAAGGACGAGAGTAGCTGGAAAGTTTGAACTTGATTCACTTTCATCAATCAAGGCTCACATTGCCAACCTCACTAATATAGTGAACACAATGCAAAATCCTGCTAAAGTAAAGGCATTGGAACCATTTTGTACTATTTGTGGAGAGGATCATAATGTGGAAGAATATCCAGCAAACCGAGAATTAGTAAATTTTGTTGGTAATTTCAATTGTAATAGTAACCCACACTCTAATACTTATAATGTATAATGGAAGCAACATCCAAAATTTTCTTGGGCAAACCAAGGCGGTAACCAATTTAATGCCAAGCATCAAAACACCAATTCACTGCCAGGTTTCAACATGAATGTCATGTCACAGAGATCCTAGAACAATTTCCATCTAGGGTAGAGATCTACCCATGGGAACACCTTAACGGGGTATATGGAGCAAAATGATGCATCTGTCCAAAGTTTAGCTGCATGCATACGGAACTTGGAAGTTCAGATAGGATAGATTTCCAACGCACTTAATGCCAAACCTCCAAGGACTTTGCCAAGTGATATAGGTGATGCTCGGTAAAATGTGAGAGAACAATGCAAAGTTGATACTCTCCCAAGTGGCAAAGAAGTCGAGATTTCAACGCATGGAAAAGAGCTAATTGTTTGCCATAAGAATTTAGTGCCAGTAAAAGAAACCAAGGAAAGGGAGAAAGCGGAAGCAAGCACCAGCAATGCCAGATCACAACATGATGCCAACCCTACCTTGGTAAAACAAGTATGTATTATTGTTGAAATTTTCAAAGATCTTAAGTGTGTACATGAAATCAAAGAATGCCATCCAGTTGAGCTAATGGAATCTATTTTGGATGAGATCCTGGCATTGAATTCCCAAGGAATGAAAGCGTATGCCATAGAGCAAGAGTGCAAGGATCTTGCTAGTAAAACCTTTAAGGAGTTGGAAGATTCGACCAAGCTAAAAGAAATCATTAGCCACCACCATAAGAGACCTGAACCACTTAAGTTAGCTAGCAGAGAGATCATAGCACCAAAGCCATCAGGTGAGGAGCCACCAAACTTGGAACTAAAAAAAATTGCCAAGTCACCTTAAACATGCCTCAACATCAAAGGAGAAAGGAGCAGCAAACCCTAAGCATTACTGGTGTGTTGAATTCGATCAAAGGTTCTCAAAACCTACATCAAAGAGATACTTCAGTTTTCTAAGGTGGTTGTTGAAAGCCACCATGGAAAAATATTCTCTTTCATTGTGGAATCAAGAATTTGGAATACTTAAAGAGAAGCAATCTTTTGGCTTTCTACCAGTCTGATCATTGTAAATAATTTCTGAGAGTTATTTTCTTTTCAGTATTTTAGGTATCTTAGTTTTAAATTTTTTCATTTTATTTATTTTCTATTTTGAAAGGTCTTTGATTTTTAGCACATGAAATTTTGCCAAGAAACTATGTTGAGTTCTGCTGCCAAGACACCCAAGAATGAATCAATCACTCAATTTCCAGCTGATGTTGTGGCATTACTCTCCAGATCTTTCAACGCCAAGAACTATACAATAGAAGGAATGTTAGATAGAGACTATGCCTGCGGAAAACTCTTGAAGCAATGTCCGTCAATCTTTTGCCACCTATCTGGAGTTCCTAACCGAGCTCTATACAATGGAAGGAATGTTAGCCAGCCCTCAGCCTGATCATACTCTAGCCCAACAATATGGTCCACTGTACTAGTGGAGCGCCAAAGCCATTCCTCAGGGGGGTCCTCTTCCCCTTAACTCCTACATTCATCTTTTTCATTTTTAGCATTCATTGCATTTGTATATATGTGTTTTCGTGCATTTCATTTTGCGAATATATGTGTTCATGCATTGAGGACAATGCACACCTTTGGTTTGGGGGTGTGTGTTGCCTCGCATCTTTTGCCATGCCATGCATTCATGTTTATATTTCTGTATACATTCTGTTGCCGTGTAGATTAGGTATAACCATGCATATCAAACTACTATTTTTTTGCCAAAGCCTGATTGATTTGATAAGCATAATTGCCAGCATAGTTAGAGTTTGTACTAGTCTGATAATGAATTTGGAATCTATAGTTTGCATATGCCAGCAGGTTAGTAATGCCAGGATTGCTTGGCATTTGATCTCTATTTTAGGAAACTGAAGTCTCACTTAACACGTAGTATGCATCTAGTTCCTAGGACAAACTTAGGATTCTTGAAACTAAACTCAGAAAAAAAAGAAGAAAAAAATAATGCCAGGGTAAAAGTAAAGAAAATAAGGCAATAATGTTTTTCTAGAAGCAAGTAATATTTTAGAACACTCATCTGCCTTAGAGATAATAAGTAACTTAGGGCTTTGTGATTTGCTCCCTCTTAGTTCTCAAGTCAAAAAACTTTAGGGTACGAGTATAATAGGTTAGCTTGGTGGTGTAGTCCAGATTAACGTGGGGATTCGTGGTATGCTCCCTCTTATTTCTCATGCCAAACAGCATCATGACACGAACCCTAAATTAATGCCAGCAAAAAAGAAACCCTTGGCGAAAAAAATTATGAGTTTGGACAGTAAACATTTGCTAAGGGAGTTAAAAGGATGCTTGATCTATATTTCCTACACTTCATGCACACTTCATAACCTTAGACTAGTGTTATATTGTTGCACTTGAATTCTCTTATTTGTTGGCATTACTGCTCTGGATATTTGAGGACAGAACTAGGGCCAGATTTTGCTTGCTAGCATGTCTTGTTAATCAAGACAATTTTGCCAAGGTGCTTCATTTTATTTTTCTGCTTTTCTAATTTTTAGTTGCATTACTTGAGGACAAGCAATGAGCTAGGTTTGGGGGTGTGTTAACTCCTCAAAAGTACCGATTTTCATATATATTTACCATGTTTTTGCTTAACTTTGAGGTCATATTCATGCATTTTGTTAGTAGAATCATGCATTTGCATTAAAAAGTTAAGGAACGTTTCCTTTGCCAGAGTAAAGGTGTATTTCTTTGTTATGGCAGATCAAGAGAAGGATTGGCAGAGAAAAGCATAAGGAGCAGGAATAAAAGAATGCCAAGCTTGGTTGGAAAAGAATGCCAGGCTCGTTGGTAAAAGATCGAAGGCTGATGTCATCAGGCCTAGTTAAAACCTGATCAGCTCAAATTCAAAAGAGGATAAAGAGATAAACACACTTATCCTATCACGCAATCAGATTTCAAATTTAAACCCAATTTGGGGTTTCTATGCGTGCCTATTTAAAGGAAGAGAAGAAATCAATCAACGACAACTTGGAGAAGAATAGGCTGCACCGTGGTGAGGAAGAAGGCGACTCATGGTTCGACCATGACCAATAGCTTTGTTTGTGTTTGAAGCTTTGTTTATGTTTGGTTTTTAATAATTTAAACGTCTTGACATTGTTTTATATCTGGCACATACTTCAAATTCTTTGCCATACGACAGTTGGCATTGTTTGCTTATTACACCTTAATATCTTAACAGACTTTAGGGGTAACGATTAGTTGCCAGGTACTAAAGAGAGAAACTTCGACAAAATATGTTCAAGTAGATTAGCTTACTACAGAAGTGAATTTACCCCTTAGAAGTATAGATTGAAACTAAATCAAGTTAATTAATGAAAAGCTTCACAATGCACATATAGAGGTTTTAACATGGTTAACTTAGGGTATTGCCATCGATAGAGGCAATGCCACTCTTGAATCTGCTCGGCAATCAATCCAAGGTAGAACATTATTAGTAGCTGGCTTAGCTAGCGTAAAATCCAAACATCCCTTGCCAACGCTCATCACCATTTGAAAACACTTGTTTTCCAAACTGGCTGAACTTTTATCCTATTTTCCTTAGTCATATTCTTAATCTTAAATCCAAATTTCATATACACTCATTTATTTCAATTTACAAGTATTAATCATGAATATTAATTCCTAGGCAATCCCTATGAAGATGATACTCAATTCACTAATGTATTACTTGATGATCGTGTATACTTGCACGTAAAAGACGTATTCTTGCCATTATTTACTTGCATATTTACACTGAATACTAAATATTTTTCCATGTAATATTACGTCGACAGTGGCCTAGTAAGAAAAGAGATGTCTTTGAGTTTATGAAAAGATACCTAGCTAACCAGCAAGTTAAAGCCGAGCACCAGATTCCTTCGGGCTTACTTCAACCTATTCAAATTCCACAATGGAAGTGGGATCGTATGACTATGGACTTTGCGAAACGTTTTCCATTGATGCAAAAGAAACATGATTCTATTTGGGAGATAGTGGATCGTTTGAATAGGTCTGATCATTTCTTGCCTTTACGTATGGATTTTAAGATTGAGAGGTATGCTCGGTTATACATTCAAGAGATAGTAAGATTGCATGGAGTGCCATCATCGATCATATTGGATAGAGATTCACTTTTCACGACAAGGTTGTGGAAGAAGATACATGGAGCTTTAAATACCAAGCTTCATTTCTGTACGACTTTCAACCCTCAAATTGATGGTTAGTCTGAGCGAGTTATCTAGATCTTAGATGATATGCTTTGTTGTTGCATTATTGTCTTCGATGGAAGTTAGGAAGAGCAGTTGTTGCTTCTGTAATTTGCTTATAATAACAGCTTTCAGTCGAGTATCAAGATGGCTCATGAAAGTAAATGTAGGGCACCCTTGTGTTGGACCAAGCTCAATGAGAGGAGAATTGTGGGATCAGATTTGATTAGGCAAACCAAAGAGAAGGTTCAGATAATGAATGAAAGCTTGCAAGCGACCTTTGATCATCAGAAAGCTTATGCGGATCAAAAGCGAAAGCACATAGAGTATGAGGTGGGTGACAAGGTGTCACCGTGGAAAAGGGTAATCCACTTTGGGCAAAATGGAAAGTTGAGCCCGAGGTTCATTGGACCGTATGATACTCTTGAGAGGGCTGGAACCATGGCTTATCGGCTAGCCTTGCTTTCGGAGATGGCACGTATCCATGTGTTCCATATGTCTATGTTGAGACACAATCGTTCCTATTATTCTCCTATTATTTTGCATGAAGAAATTGGGATGAACACCGACTTGACCTACGAGGAAGAACCGGTAAGAGTTTATACCCTTGGTGAAGATGTTGTGGAGGAACTAAGAGGTCGAGGAAGCCACGTGGGAGGTAGAAAAAAACACGAAGTTGCTTTACCCGAATTTGTTTTCGAAAGGTAAATTTCGAGGGAAAAATTTTCTTTTAGGATGGGAGAGCTGTAACGAGCCATATTTTAGAATCTGATGATCAGTTTAACCCGAAGCATGGGCTTGGCATTTGGGCCAAGAGTTTGGGCCTTTGTGAGCCTTGGTGGGTTAACATTTGGTTTTGGGCTTGGGTTCTTGGTTGGGTGTTGGGTTGGGAAGATCTTGGGAGGGTATGGTGGTAAATTCGCTCTTTTTGAAGAGGAAAAAAGTTGATCTCTTAACTCCTCTGCAAAAGTTAGAGAATGTGGTCTCACCTTGTCTTTTGCTTTCCCCCATCTCTCTCATTTTCATCTTCCTCCCAAGAACCAAAAGTTAAAGGCTCAATCTTTGTCCGCTTGAGTTATAATTTTGGAATTTGAGTTAAGGGCAGTGTAACATCCATCCAAGGATCTACATTTTGAGATAAAATCATCAAGTTTCGTAGATGACGAGTTTTGGTCTGGGGTTGAAGAAGAAGAGCGAGAATGAGGGTTTTGATTTTATTCCTTGAAGTTTAATCATCCATTTAGTCTCTTTTAATCTTCCAACAATGTTGTAATTCATTTTACAATGTTTCTTTGTAGTTAAAGAAGTGGGGAATCCTTCTAAGGAGCTTGGGAAGAATAAAGCTTGAAGGGCTTTGGTTTGAGGCTTCATTTTCAGCTTAGTGATCAAGGTTAGTACACTACTAACTCCTTTGTGTTCCTGGAAATCATGAATCTGGTTGCCTTGTTGTTTAGTTGATAATTTGGTTGTTTGAATGCTTGAGACCTCATTAATGGAAAATCTTAAATTGGTGTTAATATGGCTTAAAAATGGTAGGAAACCACTTAAACTAACTTCCATAAATCATAGGATCAAATTGGGGTCTTGTGCCTATGGGTTTTAGGGGGTTGGGGGATGATTCTCGAACTCCAAATATCAAGTTCTGGGTTTAAGTACTGATACAAGTTGAACATGTTTCGGTACCCGATGATAATTGGCTAAAATCAAGCAAAGTTTGAAGGGCATATTAGTACGCCTGAGGGGGGAATTAGTACCCCCTATTTCATCAAATTTTAGTAGCCCAAATTGGTATCGATACGCTCAGGAAGGTATTGGCACACTTGGAGTATCGATACATGGCCTCGTGTATCGATACGGGCTTTGAGTTAAACCCTCTTTTGAATGTAAGTCAGGTATCGATACGCATAAGTATGTATCGATACCCACTAGAGCGTATCGATACTCGTGTGTGGGTATCGATACTCACTTGGCAATCTACACAAAAAATACGTTTTGAGTTCGAGGGTCTTATAGTTTGAGGACTAAGGCCCCATGGGCTTCTAAAGTGGTAAAATGAATAGTAAAATTGAGAAACTAAGATTTAAACCTCATATACGAGCTTAATGGGTAATAACGTATTAAAACCTTGGGTGGCTTGTTGTGTTATATGAATAAGGATCCTTGGTCCCCTTGTTTAATGGGATTCCGAATACCCATGTGGAAAGAGAGTGTTGCAACACCATGGTCAAGATTCCGGATGTATGAACCTAAGGCTTAGGGGGACCGAGACTCATTCGAAGGATCAATGAGAGATTCCAAGAGTGAGTATGTGTACCTGATGCTTAGTTGAACCAGGCCTCACTCAGAGTGTGTGTACCCGATGCTTAGTAGAACCGGGCCTCACTCCAGGTTTATTGATACTATACGTATGGTTCCTATGTGAGATTATTTACTTCTTATTGTTGATATATGTTGAGGAAGCTAGAGATAGAGCCACATTGATATGATGTTATTGCCATATTATTGCATACTATTATTTATGATTTGCATGAATCATGGTTGAGTGAAAGTGTATCCACTAAGCTTTGTTAGTGCCACATTGATATGATGCTATTTCCATATCATCATCTTTAACTGCATACTATTATTTATGATTTGTATGAATCATGGTTGAGTGAAAGTGTATCTTCTGAGCTTCGTTAGCTCAACATTCGAAACTATTGTTTTTGTTCGCATGTTAGTAGGTTGATGTCCATTGTTGGAGCACCGATGGAGTAGGACTTCAGCATTTACCTATGTCTGAGTACAGTACCTACATATTTGGGCTATATATTCGTAGGACCCTATGTTGTATTGTAACTCATATTTTTCAGTTTAACTTAAGTTTCAAATACTTTTATCTATGTATTTTAAATGGAGCTTCTCATGTAATGTTTTAACAATCATTTCATTTTGAAATATTTGGACTTAATGGGTTTGAATGAAATGGATGCGGTTTAGGCTAAATCTAGATAAAAATTTTATACTTATGGTTTGGGCTTGAGGCCCAAATATGACATCTGGGTCGAGGGTGTTACAAACTTCATAAATATCGGGTAACTTGTTTGTAATAGCAAATCATAGGGATCCTTGGTGAATCGTGTGTTGTTACGTGCCAAGTACGAGCACTTGTGTGGTGAGTCACATTTGATTGATGGGATCCAGATACCCAGAGAAATAGTTTTACAACACCATGGTTAGAGATGTCAGATGTACGTTCCCGACACTGTGTGACACCGGGCCTCATCCGATGATACTCAAGGAGAGATACCCAGTATGGGTGTACGTTCTTGAGGCTGTGTGACACCGGGCATCACCCAGACAAATAGTGTAGTTCCCGAGGCTGTGTGACATCGAGCTTCACTCAAAGTGTATGTTCCCAAGGTTGTATGACATCAGGCCTCACTCCAGGTTTATAGAATAACTTGTGTGTTTTCCCTCGGATGATCTGGTGGGATCCCGAGTATGGTTGGGCCTTGTATGATGTGTTGTTGATGAGAGCATGTGTTTAGGTGACTAGTGATAGCACTACATGTTTATTTATCTATCCTGATTGCTCGTATTAGCTTTCATGCTTGTGTTTATGATTAGCATGAAGTATAGTAGAGTAGATATGTACCACTAAGCTTTGTAAGCTCAGAGCTCAGAATCGTTGTTTCTGTGCGTAGGTTGATCGTGGGATCGATGAGAACTATTAGTTCGAGATTCCAGCATGTGGTGATTTCCATAGTACGGTACTTTGGTTTAGTGGGCTATGTATTCATAGGACCTTACGTGGTTGAGTCTGTAATTCTTACTTTTGATATTGTATTAATCAAGTCGAATGTTTGAATGTTTTAAATTAAAGTGAAGCTCCTTTGTAACAATTTAAACTTTTTATTTATGTTTTCCACTATTGGATTCTAAATGTTTTAGAAATACCTTATTTAGGATAAACCTAGTTGCAAAATTTTATGGTTTTTGGGTTGGGCTTGAGGCTCAATTGTGACATCCGGGTCGACGGTGTTACAATTTATCTATGTTGGTGTACACCATCAGGAGCGATACTCAATGGAGACTGTTGGGGGCTACGAACCCCAAAAATTGGAAAAGTTTTAAGTTGAGATAATGGTAAAATTATATTTTAGTCCCCAAATAACATATAATTTATATTGTTGGCCCTCTCTAATTTTAGAAAATTTAAATAGCCTCATCAATAAATAACGTAGAATTATACTAATGTTCATCATGATAAGAACTTAATCTAGAAATTTGATTTACTTTATCATTAGAAATTTAATCCTTATTAAATTATACTTCTATATGATATTTACTTTTTATGTCTATAGATAGTGAATTTGAAGAAGACGTTGTACACACTTCATATTAAAAATAAATACAAATTTCTCTTTTTATCTCTCATCTTTCCTTTTTGTTCTTTTTCTTCTTTTACTTTATTTATATCACTTTATGATTTTTATAAATTTTTAACTTTTTACATTTTCTCAAAAAATTTAATAGTGGTTTTATTTTTACTATTTGTTAATATTTTAAAATTTTAATACTTTCTTAACTTGTAATGATTAAATAACCCATCGAAATTTTTATATGAATCAATTAAGTTTTTCAAATCGGTTAGAAATTCAATTAACTCCATTTGTAATGTCATCATTCACATATGGATTGTCATGTCGGTGTAGTTAATTGTCACATTAGCACTGTAACAGTCAACAACAATTTTTGTGTCAAAAGACTATATTGGTACAATTCGAGAGTCCAATGATTAAATTGGTAAAATTAAAAATGAATATAACATTGATGAGTTTGGTCAATTATGAAAACAAAACTATATTTGTATCCTTTTAATTATGTAAGAAGTGAGTCTCCATTTACTTCTACAATTAGGGACGAACGCGAAATTTTATGCCAAGAAATGTGAATTGTTAAAGAGTTATATAAGAAATTTAGGGGTGCAAAATTACTAAAGTTTAGGGGGTACAAACTTAAATCATTGATAGAAAATATAAAGAAAATATAAAAAATATAAAAAACTGTGAGTGTTTGAAATTTTTAGAATATGTGGCTACTTCCTTCGGCACACTTCGTCCATCTCTTGTATAATTATTTTATGAAAATGTAACATTTTAGGTCAAGTCTTCTCCATGGGTTTGTCTAAAAAGAAAACCAAGTGGTTTTAGCCGATGGATTTACATGAACAGTTATTAGCCGTTCGATTAAAAAAACAAAAAAAGAAAAGAGAAATACAACCTGGTTAACTGGTAACCCTTGAATTTGGGGAAAATCCAATTACAAAATTGCATAAGGGCTCTGTTGAGCAAGAAAAAAGAAGGGTTAGGGTATTTCCTCTGTTAAACACGTTGAAAGCTTTAAAGGGGTGTTTTTGTAGGTTTTTTATTTTTGAAGAAGATTTAGAAGGAAGCAAGTTGTGAGGTAAGAATCTTGCTCCTATCTATTCTTGAAATTTCGTCTAGCGAAATCTACATAAGGAAGCTGTGAGGGATATGTATGCTTTTTTCTGGTGAAAATAGGTTATTTATTCAGATGTGAAAATTAGAGAATATTATTTTTTAGATTTCTCTCTCTCGGTTACTGTTCTTGAAAGTGGAAAGTGTGTATTAGTGAATTGCTTAGTTATCTGAATAGGAGTTAGATTAGAATTGTAAGTAAGTTAACACCTAAAACAAGACTCTAAAGATTGTATTTTCATGACTCTATTGCTTTTGTAATCTGCCTATATCTACAGGCCTAATCATGTTGTATTTGACAGAAAAAAACATAGAATGAAAATTCTTTTCATCTCGTCAAATTTTAACAATATTTTCAAAGAAAAATTGACAAAGAAAAACAATAGATAAGATGTAAACAAGAGGATTCAATACAAGATCATAGTAAACATTAAGCACGAGTGATTATAGAAAAATATTAGGATTTGATTCCGGTTTGTGTTTATATTATCATTTCTTTTGTGTAGGTTGATGGTCTGCTTGTGTTTATATTATCATTTCTTTTGCGTAGGCTGATGGTCTGCTTGTGTTTATATTATCATTTCTTTTGTGTAGGTTGATGATCTGCTTTCTGTGATTTATTCATAGATAGGGATTTGTTATTGCATGGAAGTATTGGTATGAAGCAATTTATTTATTAGAAAAATATTAGGATTTGATTCCAGTTTCCTGTGTAATCCTTTCGTACTAAAAGAAGTTGGTGTTTTATACAATCTTAGACATAGAGTAATTTTGAGGTTAGTCTAGGATAATAAAGAAAATCAGTTTCAAATAAACGTGACTGCTTGCTATCTCTGCTTCTTTTTTTTCGTATGATGTGAGTGTGTGATTTTCTTGGTTGATTGATTAGTCATTTGCTTGTTTTTTTTCTATTGTCTTAGTACCAGTCTCACATTTATTGCATTGTTCTGAGTATGCCCTACTTAAATCTTGGATTAGTGAATGTATTCCTCATAAACCAATAAATATTTGTCCTACCATTGTGGCCGAACTTTTTGTTCTTTGATCCCTATAAATAGGAATCTTATTATCTTAACAACTAAGCTATTATACATTATGTTGAATTTAATTTTGATTTAGGTGCAAATATTTGTGAATCTTGTGTTTTCTCATATGAGAAATTTTATTTGACCTTGTGTACTGTGGAGATGATAAATTTCTTGTAGCTTTTTATTGTATTGAGATGGTTGTTCGGTTTATTAGGTGAGTTAATACTCTGATGCTAATAAGTATTTTGTGTAAGTTCATCATTTGAGTGAATTTTGTTGTTAAGTTTTCAATGGATGTGTTCTATTCAATTTTTCTTGTTTGAATCCTCTTGTTTCAGCTATGTATCTATTATAGTGTACATTTTATGGTTGCGGATATATTTTTATTTGTGAAACGAAAACAATATATAAATGGAAAACTAAGCAGGTTGATTATATCAAGTTTTAGCTATGGCTTTTCTTTCTCTTTACAAGTGTATGACTTTTTTCTCTTGATATTTTTATTTGCAGTTGAGAAGTCTGAAAAGGGATTTTTTTGTTAATGAACTACTTATCCTTTTTCCATCATTTATTCCTTTCCTCCTTCCCTTATTTATCATTTCATGTTGAAGTAGTTTAGAATGGATGGACATAGCGATGTGGACGTGGAAAGGGTGAATGATGAGAAAGTTGAGGTGAGTGAGGCACCTAAACCATAGACTCCATATTTTAACTTCTAATAAGTTAAAGTTGAATGTATATAGCATTCTTGAAATTGTTAGTTGGTTAGTGATATGCATTGCATACTCTAACTTTGAAATGATGTATTTATAGTGTAAGTGAATGTAAAGGAATTAAGGGAGGAAAGAAGAAAATGATCAATAATATAAGTGAGAAATTTGAAATACTATTACGTGTTGTTTATTGGTTTGTAAAGTGTACATACTATAAAAAGCTAATATTTGTGGGAGTGATACAGGCGAGAAAAGCCCTTGGTCTCAAATGGGCAAAAATGACTAACGAGGAAAAGAAACCTTATATTGATATGCACGGGGAGCAAAAGCATGCGCATATGGAATGGATATCAAAAGGCAAAGTGAAGGCAGAAGTTAAGAAGGTAAGTATTAGTGTATCTTTCCTGTTAGAGAAAGTGTTTAGGTTTAAATTTTTCGTTAAATAATATATTTAAGCGTAACATTGGAGTAATTATTGTTATATTATATGTCGTAGGAGATGTCCTCAAGGTGTTCCATGAAGAAATTCTCGATTTTGTTTAAAGAGAGATAGAGGCTGAAGATTGATGGTTTTGTTGCAGATATAAGGTTTAGCCCTTTGTTTGGAATGAAATCTCAAGCAATTCATCACGAGCTATGTCATGAGTTAGCAGAGAAGTTTGATGTCGAAAGCTCCATGATGGAATTTAATGGACAAAATTCATTTAATTGTAGAAGATGTGGAAGTTGTATTGGGGCTAAAGAATGAAGGTGTTGACATTGTACACGTGACGAGGAAATTTAATGGAAATGAACTAGAGTTGAAGCATAAAATCAGTACGAAGGCTACATATCTTGAACTTGAAGGGGAGATACTAATTGGTGATTTTGAGGGGGTGACTTGAAAGCGCGGGTGTTGTTGTACACTATTGGAATGTTCTTATGTCCAAATGCCAACATCGTGCCTTCCATAGAACATGTGAAGTTATTGTGCTCAGTTGGGTTAAATGGAAAACTAAACTAGTGTAAATTTTCCTATGAGAGGTTGATTGATGGGGTAGCCCAATTTAAAGTGTAACACCCCTAACCTAGCTTAAGAGTAAACTGAATTAGGAAGTGTTTCAAAACAAACAAAGAATGATTTAGAACATGTAATCTTGATTGTAAACACCAAAGGTAAAACAAAGACAAGATTATACCCTAAATTACTCAAATTTAGCCAAAGTTTTAAACCTTAACTTGAGTTACCTTATAAGGATACAAGTACATAGCTTGTTCGTCATGCTTCGATTTAAAACCTTTCATAACACAAGCATTCGAGTCTTTACTATATAAAGGCATCCAACCATTCTTTGCAAAGGTAGTTTAGGCTTCGATGTTAATTTTTTAAGGTTCATAACAATTTAGGCCAGCTGGATTAAACAAATTCATTTGTTAGTGAGACATCTTAAAATCCTTTGCTACTAACTACATCCTTGTTTTACCAGTTTCATCTTTTGAAATTAGCACGTATAATCATCAAAGATCCATAGGTCATTTCCTTATGGTTATACAATTACTATGAGACATTAAAAAGTCATCTAATCCCACAGAATTATTGCTAGTTTATTTCAACAATCATTTACCCAACAAAGACTTTACAGTTATTCCTTGTTTGGACCAAACAAGTGAAACATGGAAGGTACTTAGAAAACAAGCAATCCAACAACCACCTAAGGACCAACTACTTTAAGATGGCTCGAAAAGTATAAACCACATTTATGATCACTACTAATTAATCAATCTTTTTTTTAGCATAACAAGCATATTGTTTATAGCCTTTAGTCTTATTCGACAAGTAAACATTGGAATATTTCTCTAGCATAGTTCAACTATCAAACAACTACACAATTACCATATTAACGAAGCTTAGCCAACAAATAATCATAAAGCTTAACATGCCATTACAAATAACGATAGCTACTTAAAAACTTATACACTTATGAGATCAAGGAATTAACTAAATGCATTATGCATAGCTAAAGATTATGTGCCACCATCTAGGAGTTCTTTAACGATGTGCAAGACATACAATCTCGACTTCCGGTGATCTTGACCAGCTCAAGGCTAACCAAAGACGAACTTAACCTGAAAGACGATGAAAGGATGTATAAGTATAATTACTTAGTGAGGTAGCATAAAGCATCTAAAGCATGGAACAATAACTCGTCCTTTCACCTAGATCTTTTACTCATGCACATATGATTCTAAGCTTGGATAATAAGTTAACCATTCTAGGACAAGTCATTCAGTCAAGAAATCACACTTATACATGGGTGATTCGAAATAGGCATTTTCATACGTACATATAAATATTCGAATAGAACCTAGCTATTCATCCAATTGGATACTCAAAATAGACACTACTTACTATGCAAGTCATTATCATTTCTCATTAATCATTATTTAAACTTTATTGGTTCCTTTTTAATACATTCACAACTGTCCAAATGTTCATGTATACATACAAACATGTCAAACACAGTCCACTATCTTTATATATATTCAAAATTGTCCAAATATTCATGTATACATACAAACATGTCAAAAACAGTCCACTGACTTCATATTTATTCAAAACTGTCCAAATACTCATTACGCATTCAAACATGTCAAAAATAGTCCACTGACTTCATATACATATATATATTCAAAACCGTCCAAGTACTCATATATACATTCAAACATATCAAAAGCAGTCAACAGACTTCACATATATATTCAAAACTGTCCAAGTACTCATATATACATTCAAACATGTCAAAATCAGTCCACTGACTTCATATATATATTCAAAATTGTCCAAGTACTCATTATACATTCAAACATGTCAAACACAGTTCACTGACTTCATACATATATTCAAAACTGTCCAAGTACTCATATGTACATTCAAACATGTCAAAAACAGTCCACTGACTTCATATATATATTCAAAAATATTCAAGTACTCATTATACATTCAAACATGTTAAAAACAGTCCACTAATTTCATATATATATTCAAAACTTTCCAAGTACTCATATATACATTTAAACATGTCAAAAAAAGTCCACTAACTTCATATATGTATTTATATTCAAAACTGTCCAAGTACTCATATATACAATCAAAGATGTCAAAAACAGTCCACTGACTTCATATATATATTCAAAACTGTCCAAGTACTCATATATACATTAAAACATGTCAAAAATAGTCTACTGACTTCATATATATATTCAAAACTGTCCAAGTACTCATATATACATTCAAACATGTCAAAAACAGTCCACTAACTTCATATATATATTCAAAATTGTCCAAGTACTCATATACACATTCAAACATGTCAAAAACAGTCTACTGACTTCATATATATTTTCAAAATTTTCCAAGTACTCATATATCTACTCATACACCAAGCTATTCATTTAGTTTATAAGTTTTCATGTTGATTCAATGGATTAACTTGTGGGTTCATTTTCTACTTAAATAAGGCTTTAATTAATTATGGTTACTTACCACATAAGTTATTCTACTTCTAAATTTATTGTCTCATAAGACATCGAACATATCATAGTCATAGCACATCATAGGCATGAATTTACTTATCAAAAAAGTTATTAACTTAGCATTTCATGAACTTAAGTTGCTTATAATAGAAGCTATCAAACTTAGCATGTCATCGACTTATGTTTATATGTTACATAAATTATCGAACATAGTATCTCTAGAGCATATATACTTATCACCCAAATTATCAAGCATAGTATCTCAAGAGCATATATATTTATCACCCAAATTATCAAGCATAGTATCTCATAACATAGTTACTTGTCATATAGTTATTAAACGTAGTATCATATAACATAAATACTTGTCACATGATTCATCAAACATAGTTCATTTTTTGAACTTGCAAATTTCATTATTTTATCTTTATCATAACCTTGAGAATCAAGTAACAGCCTAGGTACTCGAATCCCCAACCAACTGTCGCCAACAGAAAGGTACTCATAGTACCTGTCAATCCCTCTTATTGTCGCCAAGTGACCACAGCACTTCCCTCCTACTGTCGCCAAATAAGGACCATAGTCCAAAACTGTAGTCCACCCCAAATATGAGCTCTATGGACTCTATGGATTTCCAACTATACCTAAGACCGACTTGAGACCAAGGCTTTTCACACATTCTTATACTAAAGTATTGCTCAACTGGTTTACTTCCTTGCTTCAGATACAAGAATCGCTTCTTACGTTCAGCATGGTATTGATCACTAATGTATTTCTTTCGGAATTCCTTGAGGAAGAATTCCCAGGTGATATTTTTAGTCCGGGCCACGAGAATCGTAGTCTCCCTCCAGCTAAGTGCTTCCTCAGCCAAAAGGGCCATCGCAGGCTCCAACTTGTGTTCATCCGAACATTGTAACTGTTTAGATAAAATCATCAATGTTGAATCTAGCCAGAATTCAACTTCTTCAAGTTTTTCTTCATTGGCTCCAGTAAAGGTGAAAGCTCGATGTTGAGCTAACTTGTCAATTGGAGCTCTTGTTGGTACTACTATCGGAGGATTGAGAGGAGTTGGGGGATTTTTTCTCATAGAGACGATTATTTGGTCAAACATTTCTTTTAAACTAGAGAAATATTCTTGTTGAGCGGGATGAATTGCAGGAGCTTCTTGTTGAACTTGTTGAGGCTCAGCAACCTTTGGAGGATCTTGATTCATCCTCACGCTTCCTCCTTCATTGGAGGAGCCTGTTGGGCTTTCATTATCCTTTTCCAACCTTGTTTCAGACATTCTAATATAAGAAGGGAAGGATCTTGATCAGATATAAGTCACAATAGACTAACTCCTAGGCGGCATTAAAACAATCAATACAATACAATACTACAACTTAGCCTTAGGATCATGCAACCTTAGCTCTGATTACCAATTTGTAACATCCAAAATGGGCCTAAAAGAAAACTGATTCAAGGATGTTAAGGAGAACTAACGAACTTTCCTACAGGATTCAAACATGTAAATTTCGAATATACAATGACTAATCTTGAAACTCAAGCAAAGATTCTATAGACCAAAAGCAACAAGATCGAAGAGGTCATGCTTTCAATATCATTCGTTTGTTATTTGTTTAAGCAATCCTAGTACTTTCATTGCTAAGAGTATTAATTATATTCATGAATACAAACATCATACTAATACTTAGAATTTATGCTTTCACTATCATGTAATTTATTTACTATTCAAGTTGCTCATTTCTTCCTAATTCAAGGATACCAACCATGATTTCAGAACTAGGGATTTCCATGCTATTAAACACTAATCGAATTGTTCATCCATGTGCAAGACAACAACAACAACAGTGATGCATCCTAATGTTACATGTGATTCGAATGGATTGTGATCTAGCAATAAACAAGTTTGCTTAATTAACCATTTTACCGAACAAGATATTCATTCCAAATATGCAACTATTAACTACAAAGCATGCTCATAATTAAACATTTTCCTAAGGTATGACTAGCAATCAAACCTACTTCTACTTGCACCCAACATCACCATAAGAGAATCCATACAAACATATCATCATTAGTTATTACAAAGCAAGATACTACCATCATAATATTATATACATTCACTAGAGTGCCACCACCCTAGGAGTCCTTAATTAAATACAAAACATCCTCTTAGAAAAGTAGTGACTTGATCAAGCTCCCTGCAAAGATGGTTATCTAAAAAGTTAACCTGAAAATGTAGTGAAAGAGATTTGTTAAGCAATGGCTTAGTGAGCGGGTTTTAAAACATTCAATGAGATTTTTAACAATAAGATCTCTATCACTACTAGCATAAATTTATACATAATCAAGCTTGGAGCATCAAGGTTAAGCAATCAATCAAATGAATACTAGCCATAACTATCATTTACATCTTAAGCAATTGAACTAACATATACCTCCAACATTTGGATTAGACAATCCATACATATTATATAATCAGCTTTCAATCTCTTTTATAAGGTATGATTTAGTCAATTAGCCATTTCACAACAATCAAGATATTTCAATTCTTTATGCATATCAAATCTTTCATTTAATAGTACACATTTAACATAGCCTTAAGATTCGATGACTCAGTCTAGATACAGGAGTCCCCAAACAACTGTCGCCCATAAAACATTAGGTACCCGTAGTACCGGTCAATCCCTCCTACTGTCGCCAAGTGACCAAACCACATCCCTCATACTGTCGCCCATTAGGGACCACTATCCCAGACCGTAGTCCACCCCGACTCTGAGCTATATGGACTCTATGGTATGCCAACTATATCTATGACTGACTCAAAACCAAGGCTTACTTTGTTTATCATTCTTTTAATCATTTTGAGCATAGCTCCTTTCACATTGCACATCAAAGTGTCATCACCCTTTTCATATTTAGGGTCTATCCATATACAATTTGAGACCATTGTCCCAGTTTACTTTCATCATAGGATCATGGCCAAATCATTTAAACATTCATGCTTGACTTCCTTCAATGAAACATTAAACTTTCACATCTCAACATATGTGCTTACTCTTTACATAATTCATTTGTTATCTTCTTCAAAATTGTCACATGACATAGCATTAACATATCAACAAGTCAAGCATTCACAATAGGCTATCCATTTGAAGGTAGTCATGCTATTCAATCAAGCATTACAACACAAGTATTCCATAAGGAGATACTTACCTTGTCTCCCAAGCTAGCATAGCCAAAAACCTGAGCATACATATACAATGCTACTCTTTAAACATATCAAGTAAAAACTATGCTAAAAAAGGTTGCTATCCCTTTTTGAGTCTTTAAAACCACACTCACAGATTATTTCCAAGCTATTGATGATCCCGGATGACAATTCCCTTTGTCTTTCGGTGTTTCGATCTACTCTAGTCCTTCTTTCTTCAATGTTCTCTTGGTCTATCATAGAACAATATATACACGATTATTAATCATGGTAGATTAACATTGACTCACATTCTATAACAACTTTCATGGTTGTTAGGCAATTTTCTGGATTCGGCAGTCCACAAGTCACATATGTACATTCATAACAATGAAAATTCCAATTTAGTTCCTTATATATCGAACAAGGCAGATTTCATTAATCTTAGACTTCATTAAACTAGAGCAATATCAAATATCAATTATACTCAATCATATTGTCCAAATTCTTATCTATTGTCACTTGATCACTTGAACCTTCCACTCTCTAACAATTTAGTTTACTAATTACACAAAATAGTTTTGAACTTACTTGTTTTTAAACTGGACAGTTTCACTCATACGAATTATATCTGGGACATATCAATCAGCCCTTTAATTACCACATTAGAACCCCCCTTAGCTAACAATTTCTTCATTTAAATCACATTTTATAGAAGCAGTCCAATTTATTTTACCGAAACAGAACATCCCCCTATTTTGATCCATCATCCGATTCAATTAACAAAATCAAGAAACTGATCTTAATCTAATCTATTTCCACTAGAACAATCAAGACCGAAATCCTTCAATCACATGTTCAATCTATACTTTCAATTGCATCAACCAAACAATTTAGGCTCTTTATATATAATCACCATAGCTCCCAATTTCCTTCTCAAACCACAATCAAACATAGCATTCAAGAATTTCATGACTAGCATTCAATATAAATTAAATTTGTACATTTCAATTACCATTGCAAGCTTAAACATATGTCATCACTTATAGTTGATATCATCTAATCAATTCATTTCACTAGTTCAATTATCAAACTAGAATTCACAATCCTAACATGGAAATCAAACAAGTTTCCTCGAATCATCTAATTTCTCATTTAACTAACTTAATCGTTTATGCAAGAAAGCAATGAAGAAGAAATCCATACCTTTAAAACTTTGAATGAAATCAAAACACTAGGATTCAATCCAATCACCAAATGATTCTCCTTAACCTTTCAAATTAAGCTCACTCTTTCTATTTCTAAGTGTTTCGGTTCAAGACCATAAGGAGGAAGATGATGCTAACTCTTTTTTTCTCCCCTTAGACCGAAACCTCCTTATGACACCTAACCATGTCCACCAATCTTTTAAAAATCAGCATGCAATCCCATTGTTTTGCTCCCTAAACAAAGCGGTCCTTTCACATTGACCACTCGATTAGGCCTCTATTCGATTTGGCCATAATACTTTCTTTAATCAAATAAATCAATCATTTGATCTATTAGAACTATTCTAATTAAATCAATCATGCTTCTAGGCTTTTCGATGGAATATTACATTAGCTATCAAACAACTACTCAAACTTACTAACTATTAAATCATATAAAACAAGCAAACACCAAGAAATAATCAAAGGCCCGATACAAAACCTTAAGTACTTAACAAACTTATATACATATATGACTAAAATGAAATCTAAATGCATTAAGCCACTTAGAAACTATGTGCCACCAACTAGGAGTTCTTTAGGAAAATCAAGACATACGATCTCGCCTTCCGGTGATCTTGCTCAGGCTCTTAGCTATCCAAAGACGAACTTAACCTGAAGAAAGCGAAAGGGTGACTAAGTACAATTACTTAGTGAGGTAGCTTAAAGAGCCTAGAGCATGAAACAATATTCCATTCTTCCATTCAACTTTTTATTTTACTTAAGCACACATATAATTCTAAGCTTGGACAATAAGTTCACCATTCTAGGTGAAAACTTTCACTCAAACATAACACTTATACAAAGATGGTTCGAACTTAAACAAGTTCACGTAAATATGCATTCAAGTATCTGAATATAACTTATCTATTCACCCAAATGGATACTCATAAATATACATTACTTGCTATGCAAGTCATTGTCGTGGTTCATTACTTATCATATAAATTTCTTGATTTCTTTTAGCATAATCTTGTAATTCAAGCAATTTCTTTCACCCGTATATATTTTGTTTAAAACATCCATAGTACCTTTAATTCCCGTGTTTACAATTTATACTTGTATACTTTTATTAATTCTTTTTATCCATATTGCTTCTAATTCATTAGTACTCATTTATATAAAACAGTTCATACGTATTTGTATGTTATTCAAAACAGTCCTCAAATCTTTGTATAAAAATCTGTACTTCAAAACAGTCCATTAAGTACTTGTATCAATTCAAAACAGTCCTCAAATCGTTGTATATAAACATATACTTCAAAACAGTCCATTAAGTACTTGTATACATTCAAAACAGTCCTCAAAACTTTGTATATAAATATATACTTCAAAGCAGTCCATTAAGAACTTGTGTACGTTCAAACAGTCCTCAAAACTTTGTATATAAATATATACTTCAAAACAGTCCATTAAGTACTTGTATACGTTCAAAACAGTCCTCAAAACTTTGTATATAAATATATACTTCAAAACTGTCCATTAAGTACTTCTATAAATTCAAAATAGTCCTCAAATCATTGTATATAAATATATACTTCAAAACAGTCCATTAAGTACTTGTGTACATTCAAAACAGTCCTCAAATCATTGTATATAAACATATACTTCAAAACAGTCCATTAAGTACTTGTATTCATTCAAAACAGTCCTCAAATCATTGTATATAAACATATACTTCAAAACAGTCCATTAAGTACTTGTCTACATTCAAAATAGTCCTCAAAACTTTGTATATAAATATATACTTCAAAACAGTCCATTAAGTACTTGTGTACATTCAAAACAGTCCTCAAATCATTGTATATAAACATATACTTCAAAACAGTCGATTAATTTCTTGTATACATTCAAAACAGTCCTCAAATCATTGTATGTAAACATATACTTCAAAACAGTCCATTAAGTACTTGTATACATTCAAAACAGTCCTCAAATCATTGTATGTAAACATATACTTCAAAACAGTCCATTAAGCACTTTTATACATTCAAAACAGTCCATTAAGTACTTGTATACATTCAAAACAGTCCTCAGATCATTGTATATAAACATATACTTCAAAACAGTCCATTAAGTTCTTGTATACATTCAAAACAGTCCTCAAATCATTGTATATAAACATATACTTCAAAACAGTCCATTAAGTACTTGTATACATTCAAAACAGTCCTCAAAACTTTGTATATAAACATATAAATTCGAGATAGTCTTTAGTCTTTCGAATATAAGATTTTACATACATATATATGGGTGATACTTATCATGTAAGTTATTAAGCATGGAATATTTTAAACTTATATTTTCTTATCATGATAACGTTTGATATAACATATTTTAAACATGAACTATCTGTCACTTAATGTACTAAACATTGGCATAAGTTACTTGTTCTAGAAGATAACATGCATAAATTAAGGTAAGCATGAGTTACTTATCACACAAAAAAGTACATAACATATCATCTCATAATCACATGCTACTTATCATGTAGAGAGTCAAGTATAACATAACACAACATGGATTATTGGTCACAAGTAGTATTTAGATAATTCTTTAACTTACTTTACAAACTAGTTCATAAGACTTTCGATTTAGAATGGCATTTTATTACTAATTCGAACTATTACAACAAAATTACAGAAATTCAACAAGTCAGATTTAAGTCATTATTCATGCTTTATGAGAATGTCAACTTGACTAACATATTATGAAGTCATAGATTTCTTAACAAAGAAGTCACATAGCAAAACTTTTCTAGAATGTACATTACTTGTTTTATAAGTTATCAATTTAACTCATTGACTGAATTTCATTGTTTAGTCTTAACATAGCCTTGAAATCAAGCATCAGCCTAGCTTCTCGAATCCCCAACCAACTGTCGCCAACAAAAAGGTACTCATAGTACCGGTCAATCCCTCATAATGTTGCCATGTGACCACAACACTTCCCTCCTACTGTCGCCAAATAAGGACCGTAGTCCACCCCGAAACTAAGCTCTATGGACTCTATGGCATGCCAACTATACCTAAGACTGACTTTAGACCAAGGCTTTTCACATATTCTTATCTTATAACATAAAGTTTGAAATTGTCTCCATAATCATGTAATCATATACATGTTTAATCTTATCCTAACAAAAACAAATTAGCATTGCCCCTTATCCGAATATCATATCAGATTTCATTTTGCTTAGCTTATGATGCGCATGTATTCACAATTAGATTCCATCATGTTCATAATTTTAGAGTCATTTAACCAATAGGTCATAACTTAGTCTTTTCCTTATTTAAGCATGCACATAATCACATTCACAATTCAAACATATCTCTTTTTATAAAACATCTACTTAGCATGGAGAACCATAACAAGTAGTCACTTACCTTAAATCCAAGCTTAGCTTAAGCGTTGTTTAACACTAGCATAAGGTAATCAGAATTAAACTGATAAATGCTTGGGTAGGCTTTGAACCTATTCCGAGACTTTAAACTACTTTCACCTCTTATCCCGGAGTTACGGGATACCTGAATCCTTAATCCCAATTTTCTACTTATCCAAATCCTTTCCTAGCTTCTTCTTGGTCTAATATAACAAATGATACAATTTTGCATTCGAACCTTCCCTGATATAAATATATTCATTTACACTACACTTAAATATTCATGTAATCACAAAAACAGTTCATGAAATTTCCTACATTTAAAAACAATCTCTAACATATAGTCATATAACCATGTATTCACAAAACAGTCCCAAGTATTCGAATTTCAAAGCAAAACAGTCCCAAGCATTCAACATTCAATGCAAAACAGTCCTTCGATTTTTAAACACTCTTTAAATGTATCAAATAGTTTCTTACATTTAACAAAGCAGCCCATGTTTTTAAATTTACACAACAACCCCATAAATTTTTCTATATGGTCAGAGTAGTCCCATTTCACATTTATTCGTACTTATACATGTTCAAATGGCCTTACCAATCACCTTATGATTGAAACAGCCCTAGATATAAAGCTCACATGTAAATATGCCTTAGAACAGCCCTTTCTAACTTCTTATCCATTCTCAATAGTTTCATTTATTTACATATAAATAGATACATCGAAACAGGGCAGTGTACAAACTCATATGTGTACAAGCAGTCCAATTATCCATTCTAATCATACATGCGTAGAAACAAGACAAATTTTAGGAACTCATATATACAAGCAGTCCAATTATTCATTTCAATCATAACTATGTGACCAAGCAGGTATATTAGCTTCTCATTCTACCATGATATCATAAACCGAAACATGAATTTATCAAAGAATTTACAAAATTTCTATAATTTAAAGTCACATTAATAGAATTCAAGTTTTCAATTATCATCTCCAAGTTCTAACTATACCGAAATCAAGAAGGTTCACTAAACACATCATACAAGCAAGTTTAATTCTATTAACATGGTAAATCTTTAAACAAGTCTAACAATTTATGATTCAAGGGAAAAACTTTCATATTTCAAAGAGTAACAAAAGAAGGGAAGAACATTTCACCTATTCTTTAAAGCATAACGAATCAAAATCCCCAAGCAAGCAATGAATAAAGCAATTTCTTAGTCCCTCTTTAACCTTCTTCAACAATAGGGGTTCGGTTCTTCTTTGGAAAGAAAGAAGATGAAGGTTGCTTATCTCCCTTCAAAACTGTGATCCCCCATTCACACATGTCCTTACTACAAGGCAACATGCGTTCGAGCCATTAGTTTTTTTCTTTATTTAGCTTGCATTTATTTATTATTCATAATGTGCGGTTTGGTCCTTCTTAGACAAGCTATACATTTTAATCCTTGCTTCACAATGGTCCCTCAATCACTTAATTTATCTAATAAGTGACAACTTCCATAACAACAAATTATGGTTAAACTTATAGTATACTTTTAGGATAAAAAAAATTAGATACACTACAAATTCAATTCAAATGGTCGTGGGAGGTGGAGCATCTGGTGCATTTGAATTGGTAGCAAACTTCTAGGCCTTATTTTGGGGATATTACATAGCATACATGGATTCAATGGTCATGGGAGGTGGAGCATCTGGTGCATCAACATTCCTACGATCAACGCGAGCTTTGTCTTCATCTTTTTTGTGAACCCACACCTCATTAATAAACCTCCATCCGGCTTTCTTAGTCGTTGTCTTACCAATCTAGAGGGATCATGGGGGTTTTAATGTTTAGCTTCTCAAAGATGTGACTTAGAACACATCCATAATTGAGAGAGATAGAGGGATTGCTAATGATTTTAACAAGCGAGTTGAAGATGATTTGGGCAACAATAGGACGATTACCGGTACGAAGTTGGTGTAACCAGCAATAGTCCATATGCTGCATGCAAGTTCATCTTCCACCGGAAGGCCGAAAAAAACAAGTGGTGAAAAGATGAAGAAGATTGTCATAGATGTGAAGGTGAGTAGGACTATCATCATCAAACTTGATAGGAACACTTTTAGACTCTTTAAAAGCACCACTATTAGGGACACCTAGATGCTTGGCTATACTTTTTGGTGTGAGTTCAATTTCAGTTTCCATAAGATATGAATCAATTTGCACAACCTCATTATAATTGCCATGAACAAGCCTGCATTGGCATAAAAAACTTTGACTAGGTTATGAAAAACACTAGGTTTAATATCTAGAAACTCCATCCATCCCCATTCAACAAACAAAGGAAAGAATTCAAAATTATAGAGCTTAGAGGTTAAAAAGTCTAAATCTATAGTTCGCTCAACTCTAATATATTTGGCTTCGTAAATTTGATGAAAACAATCCAGATTTTCATTATCTTTAAAACAAAGATTCAAGAAATTTGGGTTTTGAAGTTGAGTTGGAACGACACAAGAGGATTTACCCCTTTCTCTACGAGGACGTTTAGCTCTAAGAGGCATGATAATAATAAAGGTTTTGCCTTGAAATTTTTGGTTTAGGAATTTTATCAATACTTGGTGGGCAAGGGTTAGAATAAAATTTTCCAAGGATATTAGGAAGGATCAGGTATAACCTCCTACAAGATAAGCAACATATAGCATATAACATCAATCCCCATTCATCATTTTCAAGCATAAATTCCTCAAAAATTAAATGAATTTCGAAATACAAATAAACATGAAATTATTTGAAAAACTATGGGTTTTGTTAGAATCATGTTTAGGAAACTAAAGCATGAACAAAATACATGAGTATTAAAGATTTAAAGCATGAAAAACAACTTTGTAATGAAGATTCGGTCAAATCTCGGTATTTTGAAGTTTTGATAAATATGAGTTTTAGATAAACTTACCTTGAGAAATTGATGAAGATGATGAAGCAACCCAAGTACTTTAGAGAGTTTGCAAGAGTAAGGCAAAAAACTTGAGAGGATTTTAAGAGTATTTGGAGTGTGACTGCCGTTTGTAAGAGGCGAGGAATAAGATTGTGGGTTCTTAAATATACTTTTTAGGGTTAACAAGCTATCACGTTCGTCAATAAATGCGAGGGGTACCCTCAGTTTCGAAACTAAAAGGGTGGTTTCCAAACCACTTGCCCAAAAATGCTACTGCCAAGCCGGTTTTGATACTGGATTAGGGTGGTTTTGAAACCACTGAAAACTTATGTACATCCATTTGGATTAGGTGATTTGGGTAATGATTTTTTTACGTACATTTTCTATTACAATTTATGTATATTTTTAAATAATTATGGTACCTACTATAATTCTAATCGTTCTTGTAAGAAAATAGGTTCTTGTAGGCCAATATGTATGTACACAAATGCTTGCCCTAAGTTGAGCTCCTTTTGTTTTTGGTGATCTCGGATAAGGATTTCGGTACATACGTTTTTTATTACCATTTTTGTAACAATTCATGTATATTATGTAACAATTTGTATACTTACTAAAATTATCATCGTTCATGTAACAAAATAAGTTTTCTTGTAGGCCAATATGTATGTACACAAATGCTTACCCTAAGTTGAGCTCCTTTTGGTTTGGGTGATCTTGGGTAAGGATTTCAATACGTACATTTTTTATTACCATATCTGTAACAATTTATGTATATTATGTAAAAAATTCTGTACCTACTGAAATTCTCATCGTTCATGTAAGAAAATATGTTTCCTTGTAGGAAAATATGTATGAACACAAATGCTTAACCTAAGTTGAGCTCCTTTTTGTTTTGGTGATCTCGGGTAAGGATTTCAGTTCGTACGTCTTTTATTGCCATGTCTATAACAATTTATGTATATTATGTAACAATTTCTTTACCCACTGAAATTCTCATCATTCTTGAAAGAAAATACATTTTATTATAGGCCAATCTGTATGTACACAAATGCTTATCCTAAGTTGGGCTCTTTTTGGTTTTGGTGATCTCGGGTAAGGATTTCGGTACGTACCTTTTTTGTTACCATTTCTGTAAAAATTTATGTCTATTTTGTAATAATTTCAGTACCTACAGAAATATGTTTTATTGTAGGAAAAGCTGTATGTACACAAAGGCTTACCCTGAGCTCCTTTTGGTTTTGGTGATCTCGAGTAAGGATTTCGGTACGTACATTTTTTGTTACCATTTCTGTAACAATTTATGTATATTTTGTAATAATTTATGTGCCTACTGAAATTCTCAACATTCTTGTAAGAAAATACGTCTTATTGTAGGCCAATCTGTAGGTACACAAATGCATACCCTAAGTTGACCTCCTTTTGATTTTGGTGATCTCCGATAAGGATTTCGGTACGTACATTTCTTATTACCATTTTTGTAATATATTTTATGTATATTTCATAATAATTTATGTACCTACTAAAATTCTCATCGTTCTTGTAAGAATATACGTTTTATGCCCATCTTGTGACAAAGCATTCATCATTCTTGATGATTAGAGGTAAATGTGCGCATTTCGATGAAGGGTATATTAACTCTATGTTTGCGTTGAATAATATAGGAGATGAATATTATGACTATGTTGAGTCCATGAATGCTGCCAAACGCAAGAAAATGCTGGCAGACTTGTGTGAATCTTGCAGGGTTTGGACAGTTTCATCAACAGGCCACCGAATGGTGAAAATGTTGGCATTGAAGCCACAAACGAGAGGCTAAAATCACTTTATCAAGGCAAATTTGATGCCTACATCTCATAACGAGACTATCTCGGAAGAAAGATTGATTTTATTGTACTCCATCATTAAGGGGCACAAAATCAACATTGGCAAGATCATCATCGAGGAAACCTATTAATGTGCAACAAGAGGTAAAGGCAGTTTGTTTTTCCCTTTGCTTATTTCTAACATTTTCATACGCCATGATGTGCCTAGGTTTGATGACGAAAGAGGCTAGATAATCAAGGGAACGACAATCATTGCTGCCATATGGAAAAATCTCACTGCTGTTGAGCCAAAGGACAAGAGCAAAGGGAAAGCAAAAACTGCCACGCCAAAGGTAAAGGTGCCAAAGGCAGAGCAAAGCATTGTGCCAGAGACCATGCCAGCAAGTTTGCTGGCAGTGTTGTCCTAGATTTATCACCGCCAGGAGATCATTCTCCAAAAGCTAGAGACAGCCGAGGAACTCAATGTTAAGATGATTCACTACATAAAGGAAAGGGATGCTATAATCAGGGAAGTTTTGGAAAAATTATCCCCTGATTTTGTACCAGCATTCTCTCTTTTCCCTGCTGAGCATGCTGCAAGTGGAAATGCCAGTCCAAGTTTTCCTTGTTTTCCCTATTTTCCCTGCCGAGCATCAAAAGCCATAGTTCCTCTATCTCCAGCCTGATTTGATTATGCCAGTACAGATTCCTCATCTGAACCAGAGGAAACCACAATCAAAACACCAGCTGAACCTGCCAAGCCAAAGGAGGATATTGGAACCTCCACTACCGCTTCAAAACCAAGCATGAAAGGAAAGAAACGAATGGCACCAGATCTGGGACATTTGTGAAAAGAAAGACACGAGTCAAACGAGAAGAAGTCTCCGAGGGGGAGTCCTCTTCTTCTTAAACTCCTTTGCATTCCATTACATCGAATTCACATGATCATGCATTTTATTTTTCTACTTTAATTTTGTATATATGTGTTTTTCATGCATTGAGGACAATGCACATCTTAGGTTTGGGGTGTGTGTTTCCTCACATTTATGCTATGCATTTCATGTTTAATTTCTGTTGCTATGCCATTTTAGGTCATTTAGAATAGATGCATGCTGAACCACTAAAAAAAGAAAATGTTGCCTCAGATTAATTTTGAAGAATGCTAACATTTGTTAGGCAAGTTTAATTTGATCTAGATGTCTGCTTGATGAGGAAATTTTAATCTTTAGTTGTCATGCCATGCCAGCAGAGTAGTATGCCAGGTTAGCTTGGCAATTGATATCTAGTTTAGGGAATTGAATTTACACTTAACACGTGATATGTCTCTAGTTCCCTACAAAACTTAGACTATTTGAAACTATGCTGAGATAAAAAATTGAAAAATGATGCCAGGGTAAAAAGAAACTAATAAGGCAGCAATGTTCTGCCAAGGCAATAAAAAATAGAACTCTCCTCTACCTAGGGATAATAAGTTACTTGGGGCTTTGTGGTTTGCTCCCTCTTAGTTTTCAAGTCCAAAACCCTGAGGTATGAGTTGAAGAGAAAGTCTAGTGATGTTTGGATTAAGGTGGGGATTCGTTGTATGCTCCCACTTATCACTCATGCTAAATAATGTCACAAAGCAAGCTTAAATTAATGCCAACAGAACCCTTGGCAAGAAAGGAAAAGGAAGAAAAATGATGAAAATAAAGATCTGAGTTTAGGTAGTAAAATTGGCTAAGGGAGTGAAAGGATATTGGATGCATATTGCCTACACATAATGCACTATTCATGAATTTAGACTAGAGTTATATTGTTGCACTTGAATTATTACCTGCTTTGCATTATTGCACTGAGATAGTGAGGGCAGAAATAGAGCCAAATTCTACTTGGCAGCACTTGTTGGCATTCCAACCAAAATTCTGTCGAGGTAACTTTTTCACAATTTTTTATTTTCTTTGTTTGCATTACTTGAGGACAAGCAATGAGTTAGGTTTGGGGTGTGTTACCTCTCCAAAATTACTATTTTTAATGCCAATCTCACAATGCTTTTGCTTGTTTTTGGGTAAATTTAGTTGCATTAGGCTATAGAATCATGCATTTGCATACGGAGTTTAGCATTCTGTCTATGCCAGAGTGAAGGGTTGTTTTGTGGCTATTTTGCAGGGTTGGCATAGGATTTGGGATAGAAATGTAGCGCAGTAAAGAATGCCAGAGAAAATGTCGAGTATTGTTGGCATAGAAGGACCAGACTGCCAAGCATCAGTTGGCAGATAGGTGAACTTGATGCCATGTCAAGAGGCTGTTGAACCCCAGAAAAATAGGATGAGATCAGGCTCCTAAAAGATCGCAATTGGATCAACCTCCGAGAAAATAGCGAATAAGGTGGTGCCAAGATATGTTGGCTATGTCATGCCAAGCTTGATTGCTAAGACATTGTTGGTAATATGATATCAGCCCTAGCCTGATAAGCTATCATACAGATAGGATAAGATCTCATCTCTTATCCCTTCAGCATTTAAAATTCAAATGAGAAGCTTACCCTAGCCTTCCTTACACGCCTATTTAAAGAACCGATAGAGGGGAGAAAAGGGGACAAATCGTGGAGATCTAGAGTGATCGGATTGAGGAGTTGGAGTGCTCAATGAGTGATGGTCGGCTGCACCGAGGAAGGTGGTTCAATCACTTGGCCGAGAGCCTGGATCTTGAGGGCTGCATCGAGAGACCCCTCTCACCCATTCTCTTGTTTTAACTGTTTTTGATTTTATTTTAATGATGATGTGTTCGAAAACGATTATGGTTTTGTTGGTTCAATCCCTCACCATGAACTAATTTCATAATTGGTGGGGGATGTTTGGTTTAAACGTTATTTTTATACTCTAGTTTCTTTAATAATAACTATGCTTTGGCAATACTTTTTCTATTCAGCATACTTTGATTTTTCCTAAATACTTTGCCAAGCGAGAGCTGGCACTGTTGGCCTATTGCTCCTCAATATCTTAACAGACTTGGGGTGGCAACAATTGAGTTGTTGAATACTAAGGAGATAAGCTTCGAGAGAAGTCGTTCAAGTAGATGAACTTACTTCGGGAGAGATATCTACCCCTTAGGAGTATAGATTGGTTCTTAATCAAATCGATTTATTTAAAAACATGCACTATAGAGATATAACGGTTTTTATATGATCGACTTAGGGCAGTGACCATCGAGAGAGGCTTTGCTAATTTTGAATCTGCTCGGTAAACAATGCCAAGATATGTTGACATTAAAGGCTGGCACGACATGAAAAGCGTAGAAACCAGGCATTCCCTGCCAACGCTCATCGCTCATTAAAAGACCTTCCTTGCCAACATTTTTACTTCACTTTTATTTCTTTTCTTTTTAAGTATTCCCAAAACAAACATCTTTTCTTCCAAGGCAAGTAACAATCAAACAATGTAATTCCAGGTCAATCTCTGTGGGAACAATACTTAGCTTAATTGTTGTATTACTTGCAGACCGTGTATACTTGAACGCAAAAAACTCTTGGCACTGATTTACTAATACATACATTTTGCCCCTTTTGTCAGCATTCATAACACACTTCTTCTAAAGAGTCTACAAGTTTTTGGCGTTGTTGTAGGGGATTGTAATAAAGTTGATTGTTTTTAAATTTTTACTTGTCTTTCATTTTATTTTACTTTTGTCTGCATTGGTGTATGACCAGAAGCCACCCTGTGGTGGACGAGTGGCCATACGATCTGGAAATTGAGAGAACCTTGAGGTGGTTAAAGAGAAGATTCCAAGAGATGAATATTCAAGGTAATAGAGGGAATGGTGTGGCAAAAAATGAAGGCAATCCACATGACAATGAGATGCCACCACCACCTGTTGTCTCAATTATTGATGAAGAGAGACCTATTAGAGAACATTTGGCACCTAACATTGACAACTTGATGCCATGACTTGTTGGCACAGAGGTAAATGTTGTCAATTTTTAACTTAAGCCGATAATGATTCAAACTCTTTTGATTATAGATCAATTTGATGGAGCACTTACTGGAGATCTGAGGTAATATTTGAAGCAGTTCATGGAGATTTGCCAATTATTCCAACAAACTGGAGTATCTGAAGATACTATGAAACTAAGGCTATTCACGTTTTCCTTGCGAGATAGAGCCAAGGCTTGGCTTAATTCTTTGCCGCCAGGATCAATTAGTTCATGGGCAGATCTTTGCCAAAAGTTTTTGACACGATTTCAGCTGCCAACACTCACTACCAAGCTGAGGGGTGAGATCATTACATTTAGGCAGGCTGATGATGAAACATTATATGATGCCTGTAAGAGATTTAAAGATTTGTTGAAAAGGTTTCCTATGCACAGATTCCCAAATTGGACCCAAATTCATACCTTCTACAACAGGTTGAATGCACAAACAAGGGCTGTTGTTGATGCTTCAGCAGCCAGTTCATTGCTGTACAAGAGGTACTCAGAGGCTGTTGATATTCTTGAAAGAATTTCAATAATAGATTTTGAATATCTTGTTGCCAAACTTAGGACCGAAACCAAAGCCATTGGGAAATTGAAGGTTGATGAACTAACATCCATTCATGTCGAGATTTCCAACATCACCACCATGGTGAGATCATTGGAAAAGAACAATGAGCCCTAAGAATTTAAAGCATTAGACCCTTTCTGTACAATTTGTGGAGAGAATCATCATATGGAAGAATGCCCTGTCAATCCTGAATCGGTAAATTTTGTTGGCAATGCTAATCGTTACTATAATCCTAACTCCAATACTTATAATGCAGGTTGGAGACAGCAACCTAACTTAGCTTGGGGAAATCAGGGAGGTAACCAGTACAATGCACAAGGCCAGAATGCCAAAAGGAATAATGTCATGCCAGCATTCTAATAGAATACCATGGCACGAAAAGCTCAAAACAATTTCCAGCAAGGGCAAAGATTCAACCAAGGAGACACTCTCACTAATTACATGGAGAGGAATGATGCCACAGTCTAGAGTTTGGAAGCATTAATGAGAAACTTGGAAATTCAGATCGGGCAGATTGCCAATGCACTTAGCAATCAACCCCAACGAACACTGCCAAGTGATATAGAGGATGCTCATCACAAAGAAAATGAACAATGCAAAGCTATAACTCTTCGGAGTGGTAAGCAGTGTGAGGCAGAGATGGCTGTCAATTAGCCAATTAATTGCCAAATTGAAAACCTAGTGCTGGCAGATAGTTCCAGGGTAGAAGAGAAGGAGGAAATTAAAACAAATGATGCCAGTAGTAATGCCAGCACCAATGCCAACAGATGCCAGCATCAATGCCAAACAGATGGAGGCCAAATAGCATATCAAACAGACTGATGCTAGCACTGCCTTGGCAAAGCCAGTAGCGCCAGCATATGTGTATCCGCCACCACCGTTTCTAGCAAGACTTCAAAAGCACAAGCAGGACCAACAATTCAAGCGCTTCTTGGAAGTTCTTAAACAGTTACAAATCAACATTCCATTAGTAGAAGACCTTGTGCAAATGCCCAACTACGTGAAATTCATGAAGGATATTTTTTCCAAAAAGAGGAAATTTGGAGATTTTGAAATTGTCGCTCTAACCAAGGAATACAGTGCCATGATCCGGAACCGATTGCCACCAAAGCTAAAAGATCTAGGGAGTTTTACTATTCCCTGCACCATTGGCAACAAATTCATTGGCAAGGCAATGTGTGACCTAGGAGCTCGTATCAACTTGATGCCAATGTAAGTTTTCCAAAAGCTTGGCATAGAAGCAACACCTACCACGATGGCACTTCAGCTGGCAGACCGATCCTATGCACATCCAAAAGGTAAGATTGAGGATGTGTTGGTAAAGGTAGATAAATTTATTTTTCCAGTTTATTTTATCATTTTGGATTATGAGTTCGATGTCAATGTACCGATTATTTTAGGTAGGCCATTCCTTGGCACGGGTAGTGTAACATCCCCCACCCGGTCTGGTCGAGAACCAGGTCGAAGAATGCTACCGGTGAACAAAATGATGATCGGTATAATAAAATTTCAGCAATGCATAACACTTAATCATTATTATACCTTTCAAACATTACCCAATATCAATACTAGCTCAATTTATCCAATATGGACCAATAATTCATCAATTAAGACCAATTTCTAACTTTGACGAGTTCTAGGGACTAATTTGTAAATCTAATAACTTAGAAGTCTTTTCTTGTAATTTACTATGTAATATTGAAATTTAATACATTAACAATAAGCTTGTAATTTTTTTGTCATTCCGATATCATTTACCCGTTCAATTAGACTATACAATAATCAGTGACCATTCTATAAACTATTCAAACTGTGTTTAATGTCTTTTAACAGAATTAACTACCACCATACCAAAACACCTTAGTGTCGTATCGGTATGGGTGTACATGAATTGACTCCAAACGAAACTGTCTAAACACGTATCGATACGGTCGAGGTCTATATCGGTACCGCTTTGAAGGGTATTAACCCATTTCCTAGTAATTCAAGAAATCGTATCGGTACAGCGTGACCTATATCGATACAGGTTGACTAACGTTGACTTTGAGCATGACCCGTTTTGATACACCCCAAGGCCGTATTGATACATTTAAATTTCCCAACCTTACTGCCAAACCTGTATCGATACACTTCAACATGTATCGATGCACTATGGTTAACTCATGCTTTCCCAGGCCACATATGCAAGGCCGTATCAATACAACTTGGCCTGTATCGGTACGCCCTACACTATAATGTCAATTTTTATCTGGTTTTAGTCCATTTGACCTAGCAATCAATGTCCAAATGCAAATGAAACTTTCCCAACAATATTTCAATGCTATAATCTACTTGCATGCCAAATTTTAGGGTTATTTGAATCCATCTACTAGGTTTTTACCTTTTAGTGCCAAATATGCATATTTAGCCATTTTTAAGCTTACCAAAAAGCCATTAAGAGCCTTAGACACTTTTACATGCCATGCATAATACACACATATCAAAAGGGCCATAAATGACTAGTTAAACTACTTTGCCACCATCCTAGGAGTTCATAAAGGCAAAACATGTTACTTGAGGCTTGTAGTGACTTGTCAACAACATCGATTCTCCGATCTCCAATGGTGAAATCCTTAACCTGAAATGTATGAAATGAAATGCGTTAGTGAAATGCATTCCAAATCATGTCTTGACAATATCAATGCAATAAATCAATAGTAGCAATGCAATGATCATGTTCAATAGTAATAAGTCCATATTTCAACAATAACCCTGGGTTCGATTCAAGATAGTGGACACGCGAATTCCTACGCCTCGCCAAAACAATGAATGGTCTAGTCCCTCTACCTCGCCAATATGACCAATATCACAACACATCCATCTGCCTCGCCAAATCAATATAGGTCGTATCCCTATGACCGTAGTCCACTCGTACATTGAGCTCATGAATTCTATGGCATGCCAATTGCATCCAAAGTCCTTTCGAATCCAAGGTCTGGTGACAATATCAATGATCAATGTTCAATAACATTAGCTATGTTCAATGTTCTTATCAATAATCAATGTTTTGATGTCCATGTTCAAAATCAATATCAATAACAATGGAAATGTTCAATGAACTCAATGACAATAACAATGGTCGATGCTTCATTTACAATGTTTTGATGACAATAATTTTGTTGATATCAATATATAATGATAATAAAAATGACGATGACAATAGCAATAACTATGCTCTATGTCCAATGTCCATTGCTTCAATAATTCAATGACCATATCGATGGCGAATTCAATGACAATAACTATGCAATAATCCTTGACAATAGTGTTAGCCATACTATAATCAATGATAATGAAACCGGGAAAGGCACCTAGCCTAATCCTAAGACTATAACTACACTCACCTTGATAATCTGAAGCTTCTACGGCTCTCGGATAGCAATCCCCTTGTTCCTAGCTTTCGGTGAAGATGATGGGTGCACTCTTTTAATTTCTTGAGCTAGGTAAACAATAGGATTGTGTTAGAATCAATATTATGATATCTAAATCACTATAACGATATCAAAATAATTATCTAAACTCAATGTAATCCATATCTATGAAGTATCCATGGATAGCAAAAACCTAGCTTGAGATTACTCTCAAATCCTCCATGGGTTTCAACAATTGTTTAGGGGAAATAGCTTACCTGATCATTAGCAATGATTCGATATCAATAAATCAAAGAAAACTCAAGCTTCTCTAACCTCAACAATGGAGGTGTTTGCTTGGGGGAGAAAGGATGAAGATGAAGGGAGAGGTGCTTGCCTGTTTAATCGGGTGAGTTTCTAATCCCTTTTCATTTCCGTACTCCTATTCTTAACTAGGAGCTTCCCTTCAAATAATCCCACGTATGTGGGGATTATAATTGAGGAGGGGCTAATCGCAAGGCTAGTCCCTCAACTCTTAATGTTGTATACTTTTTCCCCAAAACTTTCAATTTCTATAATTTAGTCACTAAACAATTTCCGAAACATTCAATAAGGTCCTTAAACAACAATTTGACTCAATTAGAGTCCAATATCGATACAATTGACCTTGTGGTCAATGTCAGTACAATATTTGAATAATTTTGATGTAGGGTTTCTAGTCACCAGAACCCAAATTCGACTGGGCTGGATTTTTCGGGGTGTTATAGGTGGGCTCTTATTGATGTTCATAAAGGGGAATTAACAATGCATATGAATGACCAGCAAGTTACATTTAATGTGTTTCGAGCTTTGAAATGTGCAGATGAACCCAATGAATGTCAAGTTGAGGAGATGATGGAGTCTATTTATACTTTGGATATGGCACAATTATGCCAGGATACAAAATTTGATGCCAACATACTTGATGGCATAGCTGAACTTTTTGAAGAACCTGAGGAATCAACCTTAGAGGCTGAAGATGTAAGTTATTTTGAGCCTCTACAATTGGCCGATGGAGAGATAAAAAAACCTAAACCATCAATTGAGGAACCACCAGAGTTGGAGCTAAAGCCACTGCCAAATCACTTGAAGTATGCTTATCTAGGTAAACACTCAACTTTGTCAGTGATCATTGCCATTGATCTCACTAATGATCAAGAGGAGAGATTGCTGACAATATTAAGAAATTATAAGCAAGCGTTGGGTTTGACCTTGGCAGACATCCGAGGTATTAGCCCAACCATTTTCATGCACAAAATCATTTTGGAGGAGTACCATGGCAGGACCATTGAAGGCCATAGAAGGCTAAACCCGAGTATGAAAGAGGTAGTAAACAAAGATGTCATAAAATGGCTTGATGCTGGGATCATTTATCCCATTTCCGATAGCTTGTGGGTTAGCCTAGTGCAATGCGTACAAATGAAGGGTGGCATGAACGTGGTACAAAATAGTAAAGAAGAATTAATTCCCTCTATAACTATCACATGATGGAGAGTGTGCATGGATTATAGGAGGCTGAACAGTGCCACAAGGGAAGACCACTTCTCATTGCCTTTCATCGGCCAAATGTTAGATAGGTTGGCAGGTAAAGCTTTCTATTATTTTTTTGATGTTTATTCAGGTTATAATCAGATTGTCATCGCCCTTGATGATCAAGAGAAGACCACGTTCACGTGTCCCTATGGGACATTTTCTTTTAGAAGGATTCCAATCAGCCTTTGTAATGCGCCAACAACGTTCCAATGTTGTATGATGTCCATTTTTTCAATATGATAGAGCATAATATGGAAGTATTCATGGATGAATTCTCAGTGTTTGGCAAAACATTTGAGGAATGCATTCATAGTTTGGAGCAAGTCTTAAAGAGATGCATTGAGGCGAACCTAGTGTTGAACTGGGAAAAATGCCACTTTATGGTGAAGAAAGGCATTACAAGGAAACCAAGAGAGGATTAGAAGTTGATCGAGCAAAAGTGAAGGTAATCAAGCAATTTTTGCCTCCAACAAGTGTAAAAGGTATAAGGAGTTTTTTAGGACATGCCGGTTTTTACTGGCGTTTTATTATAGACTTTTCAAAAATTACTAAACCTTTATGCTTGTTATTAGAACATAATTCCACTTTTACATTTGATGATTCTTATTTGAGAGCATTCCAGGAGCTCAAAGAAAGATTAGTTAATGCCCCTATAGTCGTAGCACCGGATTGGAATGAGCCTTTTGAGCTCATGTGCGATGCTAGCGACTATGTCGTCGAAGCAGTTTTGGGACATTGGAATGGAAAGGTTTTCCATGCCATCTACTATGCCAGCCGAACTTTGAATGGAGCACAACTTAATTACTCTACGACTGAAAAACAATTTCTTGCAGTTGTATTCACTTTCGATAAATTTAGATCTTATTTGATTGGTAACAAGACTGTAGTTTTTATTGATCATTCGGCACTAAAGTATCTCTTGGCAAAGAAGGATGGCAAGCCCAGGCTAATCCGATGGACACTCTTACTTCAAGAATTTGACCTAGAAATCAGAGACAAGAAGGGCAGTGAAAACTTAGTAGCTGACCACCTCTCACGTTTAGAGCGTCATCTTGAAGATGGTAAGACCAATATTATTAGAAATGATTTTTCTGACAAATATTTGCTTGCAGTTAATGCCATGCCATGGTATGCTGACATTCTGAACTACCTGGTGAGCAACATTCTTCCACCAAACTTGGCATACAATGCCAAGAAAAAGTTCCTGCGAGAAGTTAGGCTATACTATTGTGATGAGCCATTGTTGTTTAAACAATGTGCCGACCAAGTGATCCCCCGGTGTGTGCCTGAATATGAGCAGTAAAACATATTGCATTTATGCCATGTTGCACCATACGGAGGTCACTTTGCTGGGATGAAGATGTAATACCCTAAATTTTCTTGGCTTAGAAGTTGAGCATTGAACCTTAATTAGATTGCTATAGTTTCCAAGTCTTTAAAATCTACTATGTCTCAAAGGACTAAAATAAAATCAATAAGAAATGGAATGGTCAATGCCATAAGGACCAAAAACAATATTTGATAAAGAAATATGAATGCATGCTGAAGGAAAAGTTAGGAGAGACCTTTACACTTGTCACATTAGGAGATTAATTTGGGAGAAGGTTTGGCCATGTGGAGAAATTCGCAATTACCATTGTGTCAGTCTCATTCTAGTGAGAACCAAAACATAGGAAAAGAGGGAGAAAGCTCAATTAGTCATTCATGGAGTGTTGAGGGTCTACGTTTATGGCTAGCTTAAAGTTTTACAAATCATCAGAACTACAAGGAATAAAGGACCAAGGAAAAGCTAGGGGAAATTTAGATAAGTAGCAAAATATGGTTGTGGATTCAGGTATCCTGTAACGTCAGGATAAGAGGTGAGTTTAGTTTAAAGTCTCAAGTTAGGCTAAAAACCCTCCCGAGCACTTGTTTGTTGTTTTAATTATAGAATCTTATTCATGAGTTAAGTTATGCTTGAATAAGCTAGAATCGAGGTGAGTACCTGAAGGGTAAGGTTTACACATCATTGTGAATGTTATGATTGAACCGTGAATGTTATGATTGAATACTATATATACGTAAATATGTTTTATAATAATCTATGCTAACTATGTAAGATGAATGATAATGGGGGGAGAAACATATATAACTTAGACATAATGAAAGGAAATAAACCTTGCCTATGTGGTCTTGAAAGCTATATTTTATATTGAGATTTGTGATTGATATGATAAGATAAGCTCTTCCTTTGATCTTAGGAATGTGTATGATTGATGAAATAGGTAAGTTCTTTGTAACAAACCATTTGACTTGAAAGTACAATTATGTTTTCAATGAGCTAAGTATATACTGAGTTACTTGCTCGAGCTAAAAGCACATGAAGTGATCGTATTGACTATGATTATGGCTTTGAGGTCATTCGGTTATGATAAATGATATATGTGATTCACTTGAAATGAATGTGTTTACTCACTATAAAAGAGTAATGAGATGCACTTTGATGCAATGTTATGAGCTATGCTCACTATAAGTTGATATAAGATAAAACATGTTAAAGCCTTGGTCTCAAATCAGTCTTAGGTATATTTGGCATGCCATAGAGTCCATTGAGCTCATATTAGATTGGACTACAGTCCCTTGTTGATAAAGATCAAGTGATCTATTGGTACTACTAGTACCCTTGCTTAATGATGAATTGTTCGGTACTTATTGTACCCTTGTTTGGTACTTTATGTACCCTTGTTGATTCTGGTTGGATAGGATTCATGTACCTAGGCTGTTACTTGATTCTCGAGGCTATTTAAAGATTGAATAATGAAATTTATGAACCATGTAAAGAGTTAAACTCGATATCTTATATACTACGAAATCTATAACTATGATATGTTACGATTTGATAGCTTGTGAGATAAGCAAGATTTAAGTATGATATGTTATACTTGATAGAATGCTTAGTGATTTACATGTTTGTTTAAACATTGTGAAATATGTGTCACCTAACTGTAACATGCTATATGGACTGATTTGGTTAAACATGAATAATATGGACTGTTTGGTGATGAAAAATTAAGTATACATGCTACATGGTCTATTTTGGTTAAACATGAATAATATTGACTGCTTTGGTGATGAAAAATTAAGTATACATGCTACATGGTCTGTTTTGGGTAAACATGAATAATATGGACTGTCTTGGTAGCAATAAATCGAGTACACATGCTATATGGACTGATTTTGACTCGAACTAAATATATATGGACTGTTCTGTCATGTATAAAAATGAGTCTATGCTTTAAAAGGACTGTTTTAGGAAACATGAAAGTATAAGGATTGTTTCCAAGTGTAAAAATGAGTACATGTTTAAAAGAGACTGTTGTAATACCCCGAATCCCGACCTAGAAGTACACTTTATTGAATCATTAGTTTGACCTATTGTGTGGACCAGATTAATTTGAAATTTGAACAAATTAGATGATCAACTCATTAAAAGCTAAGGACCTATTTAGAAATTTAACTAATTTGTTAGCTAATTTGGAAGGACCAAAATGAAAGCCTTACTTATTGAGGAAATTGCATGTAACATTAATGAGAATTTGGGATCTAAATATGTGTCACATGTGTGTGGAAACATGTAGAAATGAATGAGATGAAAATCTCGGTTGGGGAGAAAAATAATCACCAAAAAAATTTAGCTCTCCCTTTCATCCTTCTTGCATAGAACCGAAGCATTTTGGAGAGGGGGGGAATGGAAGTTTGAGCCATATCCATGGAGTCTTAAGATTGGAAACCTTATCTAGCTGAATATTAGAGTCTATTCGAATAGCTTTTGGATGAAAGGTGAAATGATTTTCTTTTCTTTAGATAAATTGTTGAAAATTTCATGAAGCCATTGAATTGTTTGATTGATGCATGTGATGATTTTATATACTCAATGATCTTGTGATGAAGATTGGATTGGTTATTTACTTGATAATGAATAAATAGGATTCTTTAAGACAATAGTATATGATGGTAGAATAAATTACCTTAAAATTAGAAGGGTGATCACATTGTTTAAAATGAATTACAGAACTGCCCTGTACATTAAGATTGAAGATCGATTCTGGAAATTTAGAGATTGTTGGAGTGTATTCTAAATACATGCTGGGTTGTTAATTATTCATATTTATATGTGTAGAAGTTTGGATTGTTTGGTATTCTAGAAAAAGAAACATGCCGAAATGCTTGTAAATGAATATATATATAGGGAGAATTGTTTTGATTAACTAAAATGGGGACAGTTTTATGAATTAAGAAACTGTTTTGTTCGAAATTCAATAATGAGTTGCTATGGTTAAACTCTGTTTTCGACCTTGATTAGCTCTGAAAAACAGTCTATATTTAAGTGTTGGTTGTGATAACAAAGTTGTTAATGGACACCTTGATACTTAAAAGGGTAACATGAGAGTGATTTGGCTATATGTGTTATGGAAACTATATCTTGTTTATCAAGATCAAATGAGTAAGTTTGGAGTGAAGTTGTTTATGATCATAATTGCTTGTTAATTACCAACTAGAGAATTTTGTGATCCAGATCGATCTATTAAAGGATTTTCTTGTAAGAAAACAAGTATTGATTTAAAAGAAAAGTAGAAGGGTTGTTATACAAGCTAAATATAGGGAATGTTTTACAATGAACTTGGGCTGTTTAGTAATTGGAAACGTAGATTGATTAATAATCTGATTAAAGAACAGTTTTGTATAAGAAAATAGGACTGTTTTACTATTGAAATTTGCTGCTTGTAAGATTAAAAACTAGAGATGTTTTTGCTGAAATAAGAAGCTAAAGGAATTGTTTGATGATAGAATATATGTGAATATGCATGATTACAAAGCCTGCCTTGAACATGTTCATATGTGTAGCAAGTGAATCGAAATGGTTTTAATGACTTGCTAATTGGTGTGGGGTACAAATCATGCTAAAGAAGATTGGAAGATAGAAGTTAGAGAAAGCTAGGAGGAATTGTGGATTCAGCTATCCCGTAACTTCGGGAAAAAAAGGGGAGTGTAGTTATGCATTTGGGTTGACAAGGTGTCACCGTAACCTTAGTTAAATGATTTTTAAGCTTTTAATGTATTCATTCTGCATAAAGCTCAAGTAGAGCAAATTGGGGAAGGGCATTCAAGCATGGCATTTGAGATAGGTTCCTTGTTAATGTTGCGTTTCATATGCATTCTTTACTATGCTATGCTTGCTATGATTGTGTATGCGGTACTATAAATTTGGATTGAAAACATAAGAAATGAATTACAAACACCCTGTCCATAAATTCTTCATAACAAATCAAAGATTAAGGTATTGAAAGCTAAAAATTCCTAAGCATATCAGAACTATGGGCTCATCTTTGTCATAAGATACCAAGTAATAGAATAATTAAGTTTGCCTGAATTATAAGAAATCTCTCTTAACTTCAAAGGATAAGATACATAAGTTTCCTTTACAATGGAAGCCTTTGGACACTTTGGTATGATGCATGGTATACTTTGGGACTACAGTCCATGAGCTACGGCTATATGTGGTATGTATATTGGCGACAGTAGGAGGTAACGGGGGAGATGTACGGAGATTGGAGACAGTTGGTTGGATAGTGAGAAGATAGGATTGATATGTTTCCGATACTAGCCATTGCTATGTGCTTTGGGGCTATGTATCGCTCGGACCAATACGGTCAAACACAGACCAATGCTACTCATGACCAAAAGTGATCCAAGGCAAATGAATTAAAAGATTGGTACAATTTAAACTCATGATAAACTACGGTATTGCCTTGGTGGCAAAGCTATTAAAGCTATGGAAAGTACTCGACTATGAAAATAATTCACATGAGGTGAATAAATTCATAATTTGAAAGGTAACAATTCGATATGAACCTTGGTTGTATACGAAAAGATTTATCAAAAAGTTAGTAAGCTCGACAAAATTCAATTAAGTCTCGAGAAGACTTCAACAAATTAAAGTTAGATCCTTGTGGGGATCAATAAGAATTTCAATAAAACTCGGTTAATGATCTTGAAAGAATCCCTAATAAGATTTGAAAGTACATGAACATTAAAAAAATCTTGGTTAGGCCAAGATTAATCTCATAAACTGAAAAATGATTTATTTTTGTATTATCTTGACCTTTCATATAGTATCTTGATCAATATGCTTTGTTACATTGATGTTACTACATCACTTAGGCTATGTAAGCCTAATTCACTCATTTTCATGCATTGCACGATAAGTAAAGCTTATATGTCTTAAGTGTGGGTATGGGTTACAAGACTTTATTCAAGATCCAAGTAGAGTTTGGATTTATCCTTAGATACCTTACTCCTAGAATGGTGGCACATTGCTTTGGTTGATATATGTGGTGTATTCTGTGTATTGTATAATTTGTAAATACTTTTGGCTACATGTAAATTAACATTGTTGGTTGGAATTTGAATAGTATTTTAAGTACAAAAAACAATGCAGTCCAGTATATATGTGTGCAGTCTATGTAGTTTTGAAATATGCAGTCCAATTTTGTGTAATTTTGTACAGAACTGTGTAGTAAAGATGTTCAGTTTTGATTATATGAAAATGCAATTTAATAAATTATGCCGAGCTTATTGAGTGTTACAGAAAGACAAGTAAAAAGAGGTTTTATGCATGATTATCAATAATAGTATCTTAAGTTAAAGGCTTGTAAATTTATGAGTCGTAACTGCAACTGAAGTATGAAACACATGATGCACATACATGTTTAAGAACCTGAAATTTTGGCATGTATGCCTTGAGTTAAACCACAAATGTATATTAAGGGTGATTTTCAGATGGGTGGTAGTTGGTCATTAGTGATGCCATAGAGTAATAGTATACTATAAATGATAATGGAATGAAGATAGGTTGTTATGATTAAAAGACTCAGCCCTTGATTGACTTCTAATTTAAGAATGATGATAGTAGGAATAAGTCGTGTCTATATGTCTTAAGGAACAAGAAGGAGGATTGCCTTTCGCATGTTAATACATGATAATCTACAAGATTAGTTATGATTGTACCATATAATGTTTCCTAAAACAAATAGACTAGGTTGTTGTTTATTGAACAAATCAGTTAAAATGTTCACTTGTCACAAATGATCGAATGATATCTTGTGCAGTAAGAAATTTGTGGGTTGTTCCAGTGTGACTTAACTATTTTGATCTTGATTGTTGTTGGTACTATTGTATGTAAAGTGAACTGTCCGAAGAAATATCACATGTTAAATAACTAAACTGTATGATTGATGCATAAAACATTTAAGTCAATAAAAGTTAAAAGAAAAATTTTGTTAACCCGTTTTAAGTTACCCAGGAAGTTTTGAATGTATGTGTTTGTTTTGTGAAATTTTCCTTGCGGTAACATTCTCGATTTCAGTTTTCTTCTAAACCGGGTCAAGGGTGTTACAACTGTTTTGGACTCACATGCTTATATAAATATTTTTAAGGGTTGTCTTGAAGAAAAATAAGTAAACAATGGACTGTTTGACTCTATACAATCTTATACAGGAATTAAGAACTATTTTGGATATATATATATATATATATATGTATACAAGTATGTATTGAAAGGCTTTAAATATATGTAAATGTATACCTGAGAATTAAAGAATCTAAGGATGGATAGAACAAATGGTGTACAAGTAAAATAGGTTGCATGAAGAGTAAGATTTCGATAAAAATAAAAGTTTATAAGTTAAATAAAGTGAATCTTAGCCTATTAAATGTTCTTTGAGAAAATAACTAAGCTTGTTAAAGTGCTTACAAACTTGGAATGCTTGATAAGTAATTGAAATTTCATAATATGTTGGGTTGGATAACTCGAGTGATAAATATCCATAGTTTTGTTGTGATTAATGTTTTATAAGATATCTTATAAGTCAAGAAAACCACGAAATTGGATTACAATGGTAAATTATCTTGAAATAAAGTAATTTGAGTCTTTGGGACTGTGTTGAGTGATTTATATTATTTGTTAAGTTACGATGATACTTTCTTCATTGGTTGTCTTGACTAACGAAAGCGTATGCTTAATGTTGTATGATAAAAATCTTGTGTTGGAGATGCTTTGTTCCAAAGGTCTTGTATAATATGTAAGTTATGAATTGGGATGTTAATCTAGTGTTTTGTGTCTTGCAAAATAGATGAATGATGTTGGGGATAAAAAACTTGTAAATCGTATATGAAAGGTCTCATAGTTTTATCTCATGCATAGGAAACCACTTTGGGTTTTGCTTGAACCTTGGAAAGTCTTGGTAAAGGAATGAACGTTTGAAGATTTTTAATGATTGCTTTAGGATCCTCTTACTACCTCACTAAGCTTTAGCTTACTTTATTTCTCTCATTCCTTATAGGGTTTCGAAACTCCGTTAATGTATCGTATGTGGACAGATCACAAGTGTCAACATTAGGTTATGGATTTTTTTCCTAAATAATCCTAGGTGGTGACACATTTTAGATTTACGAGCATTGTGCATATTGAGCAATATTCGATTATATATATGTGTTGTTTATAAGTTCTATGTTTGTAAAGGGCCTTTAATTTGCTTATTGACTATTTGCTTTCGATATTCTATGATTGCTTGCTATATGATTGGTATGATAAGCATGATCGTTTAGTTGACTAAATATTTAATTGTAATATAAGGAACTAGGCTACCATGATGTCATGCGTATATGTGGATTGATAATTATATATATGTCTAGTAACATGTGTTAACTTTAAATTGGTAACGTAGTCCATGTGATTAAATCAATGGCCAACTAAACAATTGATAAGTATGTCGACATTTGCATGCGAAGTATTGTTGTGCGAAAGTTACGTAAATGGATATAATTGGTGCAAGCTCGGAATAGCTTTGATTTTAGTATATGATCGAGATTAACATCTTTGTATGTATGGTTTAAAATGCCTCATTATTGCCTGAAGTTTAAGCTATGTAAAATATGAAGTATGAAGGATTGCTATGGTTATATGTTTGATTGTGATACATGAATCTTAGATGGTAATCTAAGTTATAAAACATGTTTCGAAACTAGTGGCCAAAGTTATTGCTAAATGTTGTAAGTTATATATGCATGGTTTAAAGTTGAAGTTTTTTTTAAGTCACAACTAAAAAGTTTTAAATCACCCAGATTTTCAAAGGTATGTTCAACTTGTGTGCTAATCTTTTGATGAAGGTTGGATGTGTTTGTTTGCATAACACTTCCTAGCTCAGTTTACGGTTAAGCTGAGCTTGGGGTGTTACAAAAGACTACTGCCAAGGTGCTGCAGTCGGGATTCTTTTGACCGACACTATACAAGGATGGCCACAATTATGCCAAGGCATGTGACCGATGTCAACATACAGGAAATATCTCTGGCAAACACCAACTAATGCTTCAAAACATAATGCCTGTGGACTTATTTGATTTATGGGGATAGACTTTATGGGTCCTTTTCCTCTATCATTCGATAATGTATATATACTTGTGGTTGTTAACTATTTATCCAAATAGATAGAGGCTATTGCCCTACCAACAAATGATGCCAAGGTCGTTGCCAAGTTTTTGTACAAACACATTTTTACCAGATTTGGTGCCCCTAGAGCAATAATTCATGACAAGGGTACTCATTTTAAATGTAAACTAATCTCTAAAGCTTTGTGCAAATATGGTATTCAGCAAAGGATAGCCGCATACCATCCACAAACAAATGGGCAAGCTGAGATATCAAATAAGGAGATTAAGAACATTTTTAGAGAGGACTTTAAATCCATCAAGGAAAGACTGGTCCTTGAGACTAGATGAGTCCTTGTGGGCTTATAGAACTATGTTTAAAACTCCTTTGGGTACTTCACCATTTAGACTCGTTTTCGAAAAACCATGCCATCTGCTAGTAGAACTTAAACATAAAGCCTATTGGGCCATCAAAACACTTGACATGGCATGGAGAGTTGCTGGAGAAAGAAGGTTACTAGATCTGAATGAGTTAGAGGAATTCAGATCACAAGCCTATGAGAATGCCAAGATTTACAAGGAGAAGACAAAACGTTGGCATGATAGTAGGATAATGCTAAGACATTTTGAGGTAGGCCAACGTGTTCTATTATTTAATTCACGCCTTAAACTATTTCCAGGTAAACTCGATTCTAGATAGATGGGTCCTTATGAAGTTGTAAAACCCTAATCCTATGTTGTTGTAGACATTAAAAACTTGAAGATAGGAGAAATTTTCAAGGTGAATGGCCAACGTCTAAAGAATTACATGGAAGATGATCAGAACAATGCTAAGGAGGTGATCCTCTTGGCAGAGGTAACGTGAAACCATCATCAAGTTTGAACTTTTTGTAAATATTAGGATAGTTGTTTTTATTTGTTTTGGAGTTTTGTATTTTTAATTGTTTTTCTTTATGTTAATTTTCATTTTTATTCATTTACTGCATTGAACAGTTTTCTTTAAGTTTGTATAGAGTTACTGCCAGGAACAATACTAGAATTTCTGCATGAAATTTGCCAAAACTATTGCCAGGATCATTGCCTAGTGCAATGCCAAACACATTCCCATGCACAATGCCAATACAGCTTGGCATGTAGCGGATTGAATGTTGGAAAGAAAGGATGAAACCCTAGCTTGATCGAATGAGAGAACATATTCTTGAACCTTAAACCCTAGCCGCCCAACACTAGGTTAAAAATTTAAATTTAACCTAATCGTCGTATCACTTCAAATTCTTACCCAATCCTATCACTTTAACCTTATCACTTTACCCTTATCACTTTAAATCTTTCCCAATCGAAACCTTTTTAAACTTCCATCATTATCCCCATTTATTCGGCTATCATTATTAAACCCTCTTAAACGCTCAAACTTTTCACTTTCTTTACCCTAGCCAAATATCAAGAATCATATCTCTCTCTTCTTTTTTTCGAGCAAGATTCAAGAACACAATTATCTTTTCTTCTTCTTCCTTAACTCAAACCGACTCAAGCTCTTTTCAATGGCATCCTTATCTACCCTATTCAACTGGTTTTCAATGAAGAAATATGAAAGAGATTTGAAGCAAGCTTTGCTTCAAGATCTTTTTGTTATAAGAAGCATTTTGATTTCAAGACCGACACCACCATTGGATTTCCTATCGAGTTTATGGCCATAGTCGACATGCACAAGTGGATTTCCTTTTGCCAACAACAATAGGAGATCTACGCCACATTAGTTCAAGAATTTTATGCCCATCTTGTGACAAAGGATTCGCCATTCTTGATGATTAGAGGTAAATGTGTGTGTTTCGATGAAGGTTATATTAACTCTATGTTTGCGTTGAATGATATAGGAGATGAATATTATGACTATGTTGAGTCCATGAATGCTGCCAAATGTAAGAAAATGTTGGTAGACTTGTGTGAATCTGGCACGGTTTGGACAGTTTCACCAACAGGCCATTGAACGGTGAAAAGGTTGGCATTGAAGCCATAAATGAGAGGCTAGAATCACTTTATCAAGGCAAATCTGAGCCCACATCTCATAACGAGACTATCTCAGAAGAAAGATTGATTTTATTGCACTTCATCGTTAAGGGGCACAAAATCAACATCGGCAAGATCATCATCGAGGAAACCTATAAATGTGCAGCAAGAGGTAAAGTCAGTTTGTTTTTCCCTTTGCTTATTTCTAACATTTGCATGTGCCATGATGCGCCTAGGTTTGATGAAGAAAGAGGCCAGATAATCAAGGGAACGACAATCATTGCTGCCATATAGAAAAATCTCATTGCTGTCGAGCCAAAGGACAAGGGAAAAGGGAAAGCAAAAACTTCCAAGCCAAAGGCAAAAGTGCCAGCAAAGCACTGTGCCAGAGACCATGCCAGCAAGTTCGCTAGCAGTGCTGTCCCAGATTTATCATCGCCAAGAGATCATTCTCCAAAAGCTAGAGACAGCCGAGGAATTCAATGTTAAGATGAGGCACTACAAAAAGGAAAGGGATGCTATAATCAGGGAATCTTGGAAAAATTATCCCCTAATTTTGTACAAATATTCCTTGTTTTCCCTGTCGAGGCTGCTGACAGTGGAAATGCCAGTCTAGTTATGCCAGCCAGGCTAGTTATGTCTGTCAGTCCAGCCAGTCAAGCATTCGATGCCACACTTCCCCTATCTCCATTCCAAATAAATTCTGCCAGTACATATTCCTCATCTGAACCAGAGGAAACCACAGTCAAAACACCAGCTGAACCTGCCAAGCCAAAGGAGGATGTTGGAACCTCCATTGCCGCTTCAAAACCAAGCATGAAAGGAAGGAAACAAATGGCCCCTAATCGTGGGACATTTGTGAAAAGAAATACACGAGTCACATGAGAAGAAGTCTCCAAAGGGGAGTCATCTTCTTCTTAAACTCATTTGCATTCCATTACATTGCATTTACATGATCATGCATTTTATTTTTCTATTTTAATTTTGTATATATGTGTTTTTTCATGCATTAAGGACAATGCACATCTTAGGTTTAGGGGTGTGCGTTTCCTCACATTTATATCATGCATTTCATGTTTAATTTCTATTGCCATGCCATTTTAGGTCATTTAGAATAGATGCATGCCGAACCACTAAAAAAAGAAAATTTTGCCTCGAATTAATTTTGAAAAATGTTAACATTTGTTAGGCAAGTTTAATTTGATCTAGATGTCATGCACTCTTCATGAACTTAGACTAGAGTTATATTGTTGCACTTGATTATTACCTGCTTGGCATTATTGTTTTTGCACGTAATAATTGCTTCGCAATTGGTGCAAGTGTACACGTTGCAAGTTATAGTGTAGAATAGATATCGTCTCCACAGGAATTGGTGCTACTTTAGGAATCTAATTTCTCGCACTGAAAAGAAGAACACAAATTGGTGATTGTAGGAGTTCTTATTGACGAGTAAATAAAAGAGCAATGAAATAAAAGAAAGATGTAATCAAATGAGAGAGAGTAGGTCAGATTATTGCGGGTCGTGGTATGATAATTGAATGAATCGTCTAGGTATTGAGTGCAAGAGCAACTCAATTGCCTTGGCAACTAGCAACAGTCGGATTGCCTGGGCAAGTGGAATTGCCTAGGCAACTAGGAATGGCGTGATTGCCTGGGTAACTGGGTGACTTCCTTCAAGGTTCGGCAAAATGTTCTTCAATGGTTTCTCCTTATCCCTAATTCGAAAAATTGGTTAATTGAGCATGCCTTGGTAATACATTCCTGCATTAACCATGGGTGAACATTAACCGATCTTGCGTTTTTTTTAGCCGTTGCAATTCGCAACTTATCCCTAAGTCGAATTAGTCTTCAACAACATAAGTTTGTATGAAAACCATGTTCATTCATTTCTTGAATATAACTCTTCCGATATTAGATAAATAGATGCATTCATGAGATCCTCTCCCAATTCACTCGCAATTGAAATTAAAAACCAAGAGTGAACAAACCTCAAACTAAATCGCAAACTCAAATACCTAAAATAAATTCAATCGTTCTCACAACCATTCAACACAATAACCCTAGCCCAAATAGTTTAGTTCATGGCTGGGTTTAAAAATAAAATCAAATAAAACGTTTCCAACATAAAATAAACCAAAACAAATAGGAAGAAGATGGAGTCAATGCAGCTCTCTCTCGGATTCTCTCTCAATCGAGTATCCCCAAGGCTGCGACTAGGTCTTCTATTTATAGGAGATGGCTTGGCTGATTTCTTTGTTGAATAGGGAAGAGTTTAAGTTGGATTATAATAAGATAAAAGAGATTTATCCTCCAAAAACTCCTCTTGAACTCTTCGTGGGACTCCAACTATTTTTAGGATATATCTTTGCTTCTTCATGTTTATCTTGAATTCCTTGAGCTTATCCTATCCAAGTCGGCAGCTTTCTTCTTCTTTCCTCATTTACTTCGGCAATCTCCAGCTTGCCCGGGCAATAAATTCTGCACACACAAAACAAATACCAGTGGCAATAGTGTACAATTAAGTTTAGCATCATAGTAGGATTCTAGGTGTTTTCCATGTGCATCCTAGAATTGAAAGTTCTATCAATTAAGTACAGTGGCAATGTCATCATTGGATATTCATCGAGTCTAAGCAATTTCAATCCAACTAAAGGCAAGGCAAATGCAATTCCTAAAGATGAATGCAACTAAACATGAACTAACTAGTAACAACTCCCCCTCCCCAACTCGAGTGAGGCATTGTCCTCAATGCATGCAAAACAAAATAAATAAAAGAAAAATGATAAACGGTGACTTACTCCAATAGTTCATCATCGTGGATAATGAGTTTTCTTTTTGCGGTTTGCTTGAGTCTTTTGCTTGAGCGCGGCGGTTGTTGCTTTGTGGCTGGTGGAGGAACCGATTCCTGTGCGGGGATGACCTCATCGCTCTCGTCATCCTCTTCTTCGACTACTTCAGTGGTGGAGGCTTTGCGTTTGGGTTTGGAGGATATGACTGGAGGTGACTTCAAGGATGCAGTAGAGGACTCGTCCGAGTCTGAAAAACCAGACAGGGTCTCAGTATGGGTAGGTTCGTTAAGAGGGGTTTTGCCTTTGTCTTTTGTAGAGGTTGTTGGGGCATTTTCAGTTTCGCTTGCCTGGGCATCTTCAGTGTCTGTTGCCTGGGCATCATCAGGTTTGGTTGTTTGGGCATCGAAAGTTGCTGTTGCCGGGGCATCTTTAGTTGCCTGGGCAAGTAGGTCAGCAGGGAAGATTAGAAACGGCACTGTGCTATCGGGGTTTTTCTCCAAGATTACTCGTGTGATGGCAGTGTTGTGCTCCTTCATATACCTCAAAAACAATAATTGTCGTGCCTCGATTTGTTCCAATCAGTGTGCTAAGGGGCGAAGTATGGCTGCAAGTTGATCTGCGTTTGTTGGCCTACTTGTTGGGCATCAGCACTGGCCGAGGCATCTAGCACTGCCGAGGCAACCTTTAGTTCGGGAGATTTTTCTGGTGTTTCACCCATGATCTTTCAGTACTATGCGCGGCTCCATCCAGACTTGGTGGGTGCCTTCTCATTCATTGGGTCAATGGGAACTTTCTCTTGCTCGCAAAGGTGGGATATGAGGCTTGGAAAGAAAATAGAGCCCTTATCCTTTGACCACACACAAAAATCTCATTACAAATGATTTTGCCAATATCAATAATACGTTTATGCAAAATGGAATGTATGAGCAAGAGTCGGGGTGTGTCAACGGTGGTGTTGTGTGTTGTGGGCATTAAACAAGTTTTAACAAATTTGTTCCAAAGTTTTTCCTCGGGTTTAAGTCGAAGGCAGTTTACCGTGCCCTTGTGTGAGCCTTCGTTCCACTGAGTGCTCAGAATTGTGAGGACTTAGAGCACCTTTTAGAGTCCTTTGGCCGTGATCTTGTCCACGAATTTTGATGCTCATCTTTCTCAATGTGGACACCATAGAAATCGTTGATGTGATCGGCGTCAATAGGGACTGCTCTGCCACGAATGAAAACATAGGGATTGTCAGGATTAGGAGAATGAGCATAGAAATATGTTGCCCTGCTTTGGTTGATAGAAAAAAATTGCCATTTTTGATGCTCGATGACTCGGAAGATGGTTGGGTCAAGGCTAAAATTTTTGTGGGAGTTGGAGTAGGCAAAGCCTTGCTCTTCCCAAATCTTGCAGCTAGCGAACTTGGAGAAGTATCGTTCTTCTATGGCCGGAGTTGCATACCGCTTGAAAGGAGGTTTGTTGGAAGAACTTGGGTGCACCAAGGTTTTGAGTTCCAATGTCATGGGTGTTTCTTTGGTTGTGGATCGGATGAAAGAAAGAATAAAGAAAGGGAGAGAAACTAAAAAGTTTGGAAGAATAAAAGAAAGAGTTGAGGGAAGGGGTGGAAGTTTTAATGGTGATGGGGGAAAGAAAAGAAAGAAAAGATGGGTAATAAAGATGGTGGGTGAAAATGAGTGGAAAGAAGGTATGGGGTTGGGTGCAATTGGCGACAAAAGGAATTGGGGGAAGAAGAAGGTTTGGACGGCTAGCAATTTTTAAAGGGGAAATTAGGGTAAAAATTAGGCTTTTATAAACCTTAAAATCAGCCCATAAATCCCTTTGGAGTATAATTTCTTCCTTGGATCCAACTCTTCTTGATCTTGAACTCTTATCATAAAAAAATTCAAACACAAAAAAGAAATAAAATATTAATTAAGGATAACGATAAAAATTATTAAATATATCATAAAAATAGACTAAATTGAAAGATAAAACAGACTAAATTGAAATAAAGTACGAAATAAAAAAATAAAAATAAAACTGAAAAATTAAAATATAGTCCAAAAAGAAAATAATGCTAAAGAATAAAAATAAAAATACAATAGGAGAGCATGATCATGCATCCCCTAAAGTGACCACTTCTTTGTTGCGTTCAACATGGGTGTCGGCATAGTGCTTCAATCTTTGTCCATTAACTTTGAACTCATGTCCGTGGTGGACTTGATTATCATGGTACCATGGGAGAAAGGTTTTACAAAGGGCCCGGACCATCTCGATCTCAATTTTCCTGGGAAGAGTTTCAGTTGAGAGTTGAAAAATAGTACTAATTGTCCGGGCAAGTATTGCCTCCGCAATAGCTTCTTGTCATGCCAACGCTTTGTTTTCTCCTTGTAGATTCTTGCGTTGTCGTAAGATAAGGCACGAAACTCCTCTATCTCCTTAAGGTCCAGTAGACGCTTTTGTCCGCCATTCTCCCAGTCCATGTTCACGGTTTTGATAGCCCAATATGCTTTGTGCTCAATTTCCACCGGTAAGTGGCAAGTTTTGCCATAGACAAGTCGGAAGGGAGACATACCTATGGGTGTTTTGAATGCGGTTCGGTAGGCCCAAACTGCATCGTCTAACCTCAATGACCAATCCTTTCGAGAGGGATTACAACCTTTTCAAGGATACCCTTTAATTCCCGGTTGGAGATTTCAGCTTGCCCGTTTGTTTGTGGGTGATATGTCGTGGTAATTTTGTGTGATACTCCAAAACATTGCAAGAATCTCTACACGGTATTACAAACCGTGTAAATATATTTTTCTATAAGAATCTCTACACGGTTTTGGAGCCGTTTCTGTGAGTTGCGACTACTTCGACCCATTTGGACACATAATCGATGGCTAGAATGATGTATAGATTTCCACATGAAGAAGGGAAAGGTCCCATGAAATTGATCCCCTATACATCGAATAGCTCCACTTCGAGGATATTTTGAAGTGGCATCTCATGTCGCCTAGAGATATTGTCCATTCTTTGACAACGATCGCACTGCTTATAAAATTCCTGGGCATCTTTGTAGAGTGTAAGCCAGTATAAACCGGATTGCAAGACTTTTTCCGTAGTGCGAGTGCCTCCAAAATGGCCTCCATGTGGTGAAGCATGGCATTGCCAGAGCACATTTTGCTGCTCTTCCTCAGGGACACATCGTCTTATAACCTGATCTGCATATTGTTTAAATAAAAGAGACTCGTCCCAATAATAATGCTTAGTATTATGTCGGAACTGCTTCTTTCCATGGTGAGTAACGCCATAAGGTAAAATGCCACTAACAAGGAAATTAACTAAATCTGCATACCATGGTATTACCGAGGCAACTAACATTTGCTCATCCGGGAATGTGTCGCATATCTCCATATCTGCGTCCTCCATATTTCTGATTTCTAGGCGTGACAGATGATCGGCAACTTGATTCTTTGTTCCTTTCCTATCCTTAATTTCAATGTCAGACTCTTGTAAAAGTAAAAACCAACCAATCAAACGAGGTTTGGCTTCTTTCTTAGAGAAAAGGTACTTAATTGTCGAGTGGTTAGTATGAACAATTACCTTGGTCCCGATCAAGTATGAGCAAAATTTGTCAAAAGCAAAAACCACGGCTAGTAACTCTTTTTCCGTAGTGGTGTAGCTCACTTGAGCACCATTAAGAGTTTTACTAGCGTATTATATCATATGGAAAATTTTACATGTTCATTGACCAAGAACTGCTCCTACTACAAAGTCACTTGCATCGCACATAAGCTCAAAAGGGACGGTCCAATCTGGTGGAACGACAATAGGAGCTGAGGCAAGTTTCTTCTTCAAGGTTTCAAAGGCTTGAGTGCATGAGTCGTTGAAGTCGAAGACCTTGTCTTGTTCAAGCATGTTACACAAGGGTTTAGAAATTTTAGAAAAATTATAAATAAACCTTCTGTAAAAACCTACATGCCCAAGAAAACTTCGGATCCCCTTGACTGAAGTTGGTGGGGGTAATTTCTCGATCACGTCCACCTTTGTTTTGTCCACTTCGATCCCCTTAGATGAAATCTTATGGCCAAGCACGATTACTTCATCCACCATAAAATGGCACTTTTCCCAGTTTAGCACGAGATCGAAATCTTCGCATCTTGCTAGCACCTTTTCCAAATTGCTAAGGCAATTGTCGAAGTCATTTTTGAAGACAGAGAAATTGTCCATAAAGATCTCGAGGAAGCCTTCTACCATGTTGGAAACAATTGCCATCATGTATCTTTGAAAGGTTGTTGGAGCATTGCATAATCTGAATAGCATCCGTCGAAATGAATAGGTACCATAAGGGCATGTAAAGGTGGTTTTTTCCTGATCATCTGGTGCTATGGCAATTTGATTATAACCTGAGTAACCATCAAGAAAACAATAAAATGGTTTTCCTGCAAGACGGTCAAGCATTTGGTCAATAAAGGGTGAAGGAAAATGATATTTCCTAGTAGCTTTATTCAACTTATGATAGTCCATACAAACCCTCCAACCGGTAACCATCCTGGTTGGAATAAATTCATTTTTTTCGTTACTTACCACAATCATACCTCCCCTTTTCGGTACACATTGTACCGGACTTACCCATGTACTGTCAGAGATAGGGTATATAATGTCAGCGTCAAGCCATTTGATGATTTCCTTCATCACGCCCCCTTCATGTTGGGATTGAGTCTTCTTTGTGCTTCAATGGAAGGTTTGTGGTCATCCTCTAATAAGATCTTATGCATGCACACTACTGGATTAATTCCCTTCAAGTCTGCAATGGTCCATCCTATTGCCTTTTTGTGCAACATCAACATGTCAATCAACTTCTTTTCCTGTTCGGGCTGCAACTTAGAAGAAATAATTACGGGCAATGTATTATTGATTCCTAAGTAAGCATATTTTAATTTCCCTGGCAATGGTTTCAACTCAAGAATGGGAGGTTATTCAATTGAAGGTTTCTCGAGTTTACCTTCCTTACCTGTGTAATCCAATGGTTTGAAGTTTGTACCTGGTCGATTTACTATCCAGTTTGCTTCTTCTTGTTCTTCATTGTTGGGATCTTCATCGATCGGCTCCACGAACTCCTCAGGTTCTTCTTGTTCGGCAATGAAATTACCGAGGCAATTCTCTTCCACATCAAAATCGAATTCGGTTGTGGCATGGATGAATTGGTATTCTTCTGGATCGTTAGCATGTTTTAGGGTTTGAAACACGTTCAGCTTGACTTGCTGGTCGTTCACCCTTATTTTCAGTTCTCCCTTTTCGACATCAATCAATGTTCTTCATGTAGCTAGGAAGGGTCTCCCAAGGATAATAGGTGCGAAATCATCTGCTTCACAATCCAAAACAATAAAATCAATGGGAAAAATAAATTTATCAAATCTTACCAGTATATCCTCAATTTTTCCCTCTAGATGCACATAGGATCTGTCAACAAGCTATAGCATAACTGTTGTAGGTCTTGCTTTCTCGATTCCCAGTTTCTGGAAAACTGATTTGGGCATCAAATTTATGCTTGGTCCAAGATCGCACATTGCTTTCCCCACATAGTGGTTTCTGATCAAACATGGTATTGTGAAACTATCAGGATCTTTAAGCTTGGGTGGCATGCGATTCTGTAGCATGGCCATGCATCCTTCTGTCACAACAATTGTTTCAAATTCTCCTAGCCTAGTCCTCTTAGATACTATGTCTTTAAGGAACTTAGCATAGTTCAACATTTGTTCTATTGCTTCAACCAATGACAAGTTGATGTGGACATGCTTCAAGATGTCAAGGAACTTCTTGAACTTGTATTCTTGCTTTTGTCGTTTCAACCTCTGTGGGAATGGTGGTGGTAGACGAATGTCTTCAATCTTTTCATTGTTTTGGAACTTGATGGAAGGAGTTGTTGAGGCATCAGGACTTACCGAAGCATGTGCAGTTGTCGGGGCATGTGGAATTGTTGTGGCATTCTCTGATTCATCTGTTTTGGCAGAGGTTTTATTGATGGACTCATCTTTTTGGACGAGGGGCTACTCTTTTGGTTGAGTGTTCTCTATTGAGTGAGCTTGGGTTTCCTTAAGTTGTCGGCCACTCCAAGTGGTGATTGCTTTGCACTGCTCGTGGTTTGCTCCTTTTACGACTTAAATATCGCTAGGTAAACTGCCCATTGGTCTTGTGTTCATGTTTTGAGCAAATTGCCCGACTTGTGTCTCCAATGACTTTAGGGTTGCCTCTTGGTTTGGCAATCTCATCTCAGTCCTGTTGATAAAGGCATCAGTCATTTTCATGAAATTACTATTCTCGGCCATATAAGATTCAGTTTTTAACATGAAATCATTGAGAGAATTTTCCAAAGAACTGGATGGTGTCGATTGTTGTTGCGGCATCTGTTGTCGTGGCAAGTTCTGCTGAAATCTTGTTGCTTGTGCATTCTGACTGCTCTGGTTGAGGGCATTGTTGGGATCACTCCATGAGAAATTGGGGTGCTTCCTCCAAGCTGGATTGTAAGTGTTTGATATCACATTATTGTTTCGGTTGTAGTTTCCAACGTAAAAGCTAGATTATGGGTTCTGCGGACACTCAGAAGAATCATGGTTACCATTACATAATTCACAAATTGAATATATTACCTTGATCTCTTGTGTGTTGCTAGGTCGCTGCATGTTCTTAACCATATTAGTTAAAGCGGCCAATGTGCAGAAATAGATCCTGATGAATCAAGCTCGTTTATAGTGGCATTGCGTCTGACTATTCCCCTTCGGGTGGTTGGGAACTGATAATCATTCTTATCAAGACGGTTCAGAATCTCTATCACTTCCTCAAGTGACTTGTCGAGGAGTATTCCATTTGTTGGGGCATCTAGCATCATCCTTGTCAGTGTGTTCACTGAGTTGTAGAACATCATCACTTGCGTCCACAGTGGGAATCCGTGCATGGAACATTTGTGTAAAAGCTCTTTGTATCGCTCCCAAGCCTCGTACATGGATTCATCATCTGCCTTCCGAAAAGAAGGAATATCATTACGCAACATATTAGTCATATTTGTATAACTAAATCTAGTAATAAAATCACGACACAAATCCGTCCAAGATCCTATAGATCCGGATGGAATACTATTCAGCCATGTTTTTGCCCTATCCCTTAGTGAATAGGGAAATAATTTCAACCTTAGGATATCTTCATGGGCTCCTTGTAGCTTGAATGAATTGCAAATCCCCAGGAATGATTTGAGATGTTGTCTGGCATCTTCAGTTGTCGAGTAGCCAAATTGACCAATTGTGTTGATCATGTTGAACATCACAAGTTTTAATTCAAAGTGGGCAGCTTCTATCTCAGGTGCGACAACTCTTGGATTGAGACCGTTGAGATCTTCCTCTAAGTAGTCTTGAATGGGTCTATTATGAACAAGTTGTACAACTTGATCCCCTCCTCCTCTTACTACGATGTTCTGGTTACCATTGGCATTCAGATTGTCGACTGGGTTATCAGGTTGTTCTGCCATTACTGGGCGTTGTTCTCGTCTTCTTCTATGAAGAACTCGTTCTATATCAGGTTCAAGTGGGTAGTCTTGTGCTGTTGGTCTCTGTAACATACCCAAACACCCTTAGTAGGATTAGGCATGTTACTACACAATACATATAGGTACCAACAGGAACAATTCAATTAGGACAAGCAAGTTCAATGAGATTCAAGTTTACTTATTTATCAAGTAATAAGATTCAAACTTACTTGCTAAGCAAGTAAGTCAATCGAATGGGGAAGAAGAATGACACATTCGAATTTAACATGCTCATATTAAGTCATTAGCTTACACTTAAGTGGTTATCAATCCATGTTTGGAAGGACATGATCAATTATGCATACTTTCAATGTTATATGAACATTTCAATCTAGAACCTAAGGTGACCAATAAGCTTTATGCATATTTAGGAGAATTACCATTATACCTATCGAAGTTTAGTCATCTTACACTATATTGGATGGAATCATAGCAAGCACATGAGATAGTCAAGGTTCAATTGCTAATCATCAAGCATAATAGTCAAACTATGCGCATACATGCCCAAAATGCAAACATTACACCTTAAAGGTCCTAATTTAAGTTAAGTTATACAAACCATACTAGATAATCATATATTTACAAGCCTTAAGTGCCACCATCCTAGGAGTGCTATAACAAATTGAATACATACTTTTCAAGCAGAATGTGACATGAGTGAGCCTTGACTTCGAGATAGGATCCGGTATTAACTTGTATCGTAGCAATGAGACTTGATAAGAAAAGCTTAGTGAGTGAGTTGAAAGAATGCAAGCAACCATACAATCAAGCCTCAACTACGAACCATCTAATAGATGGTATGGTTCCCCCATTAATAAGGAACCATTCGAACAATCAATAAGACAATAACCATATGTGAAATTTTAATAATAACCAATGTGAGGTTTATACTATAAGCATGTATCAATCATCAATTGCATAATAAAAAATACAATATGCCATTCGAATAACATCAATGGGTAAATCATATAGCATCTACCAATACAATTCTTTTTTTATGGATTCAATAGATGTGGTGTATGTCTTTCATTTTAAGTATAGCCTTGAGAATCGATTACTCAGTCTAGATACTCGAGTCCCCAACCAAACTGTCGCCAAATACAATAATCAATATGGTACAGGTATCGGTCAGAAATCCCTCCTACTATCGCCAATGACCAATAACAATTCTTCCCTCCTACTATCGCCAAATAAGGACGAATGTCCCAAACCGTAATCTACCCCGACACTGAGCTCTATGGACTCTATGGCATGCCAGCTATATCTATGACCGATTCGAGACCAAGGCTTACAATAATATCATTTTAACCATTTTAATATATAGTTTGAATCAATATGCACATCTAGTGCCAATAGCCTTTTTTCGAATAGGGTTCAATGCCAATTCCAATATTAATAATCAAGTAATCAATATTCCAATAGTCAATGAGGGAATGTCAATCAATATGTCATTAAACAATGAATTGAGTTACTTCTAATTTCTAACAAGCATGTTTCATTTCAATAGAGTTCAATTAAGCAAGAAGCATATCATGGCAATCAATTATAATTCAAGCATGCTTCTCAATCAAGTAACCACTCAAAACTTCTCAAAAGAGCACTTACCTTGCTAATGCTCAATAGCAAGCACATTACACAATTTACATTAAGAATCAAAAAGTAATTCAAATCAGAAATGGGCTTGGAGAGGTTACTGCCCTCTCCAAACTTTAAACTACACTCACAGGAATTTTCTGAGCTATTGACGATCCCGGATCACAATCCCTTTCCCTCTACTAGCTTGTTGATCTATGTGAGCCCTCGTTTCCTCAATTTCCACTTAATCTATCATTACATATAATGCATAGTGTATTAGGTAGAATTCAGCAACCATTTAAGTCATTATATGACTCCATACATTCAAGCATTCATTTCAACATCTAGACTACTGCTGTCTGGCAACATGTGCACTACTTGCTTAACTGTTCGTATCTTTTATTTTGTACATCAGAATTTCAAACCGTTTACACCATTAGAAAGATAACTTAATTATCTTTCTAACCATATAGGCCTTGCATTTTTATTCATTGTGAATTAATACAGTTTTTAGTCCTAAGATGCACCAAATTATGGCACTGGACAGTTTGCACTGTCCTTAGAGATTAATCTCTACAAACTGTTTTATAACTCGGAATTCGATTCCGTTTGTTGCATACGAAACTAGACATACTCATGATTTTGTACATATAATATTTATTCCCTAATTTTATCTATGTGATTTTCTACAAATTTTTAAACTTACAGCCTGAAATAGAGTTTTTTGGACAGATTTCCTTAAGCTAGATTCTAGCTTCATTTGTCACTTAGACAAGAATTCTAACATGATTGTTCAACATATATACTCACTCGTACATGTCTAAGTCAGTCCAATTATGTGTCAAACATATGAAAACAGGGCAATTAAGCAATATTTTTCGAATCGGTTCATTAAAACATCATCTCAATAGAATTTCCAGCAACAAGAATCTCAATTTACATATCAATCATCAATTCTAATTATCATCTAAGTTTTTCCAGCAACTAACATAACATTTCACCACCAATTTGGTTAATGACAACATCAATTTCAAAGGCCATTCGATTCTAATATGTTTTCACTAGAATTTGTACCAATCGGTTCAATATAAGAACACATACAAGACTCTTAATCAATTCCTAATTTCCAGGAATCAATCCATCATTTCTCAAGCAAAACAAGTTGTTAGAATCACAAAATCAAAGAGGAAATTCATGAACACTAAACATTACCTTAAAGTTGAACACAATTTCAAAGCTCTACCACAACCCCCACATTGATTAAGCTTGCATTTTCTCTCCTTTCTCTTTAAATGGTGTTTTCAGTTTAGTGATCAAATGAAGAAAATGGGGTTTACCCCAGAGTGGCCGGTTATGCTTGGTTTGGAGGACATGTGTATTGTCCACTAATTTAATTTGTTTTATCATGTAATAGTGTACTTCCATTTTATATTCATTTTGGTCCTTTTTAATTTGATCAATCGATTTAGAGAATAACTCAATTTAGTCACTATAGTTGGAGTGTCTTCTTTTTAATTGTCAATATTAGCTCCCTACTTCAATTCGATTAGGGCATAGTTTGACTAGCTAATAAGTTTAATTAATGGTAACAATTTATAGGCTCGGTTTAGGGATATTACAATTCCCTCCCCCTTAAAAAATTCATCCTCGAATTTACCTGAGGAGAAGAGATGAGGGTACTACTTCCTCATAGCTGATTCGGGTTCCCAAGTGGCTGCCTTACTCTTATGATTCTTCCAAATAACTTTCACAAGAGTAACTAACTTGTTGCGCAATCTTCTTACTTCACTATCAAGAATTTGTATCGGTTCTTCTTCGTATGATACATCAGGATTGAGCTCCACCTTATCTGGCTCTAGGATGTGTGAGGAATCTGATCGATATCTTCTCAGAATCGATACATGAAAGACATTATGGATTCTATTGAATTCTTCAAGAAATGCTAACTTGTATGCAACCGAACCAATCATCTCTAAGATTTTGAAGGGTCCGATGAAACGAGGGCTTAGTTTACCCTTCTTCCCTAATCAGAGTATTTTTCTCCAATGAGATACCTTCAAGAACACATGACCTCCAACTTCATATTCTATATTCTTTCTCTTGAGGTCAGCATAAGCCTTTTGTCTGTCAAAGGCCTCATTCAATCTACTATGGATCAACCTAACTTGGTTCTCGGTTTCTCGTAGCAATTCAGGTCCTAAGACCTTGCTTTCTCCTAGCTCGGACCAGCATATGGGAGTTCTACATCTTCTGACATACAAGGCTTCAAAAAGAGCCATTTTGATAGAAGTTTGATGGCTATTGTTGTAAGAAAATTCGGCCAGTGGTAGAGATTTCTCCCAGTTCTTACCGAAGTCGACAATGCAAGATCGAAGCATATCTTTAAGCACTTGAATCACTCTTTCCGATTGTCCATCGGTTTATGGATGGAAGCCAGTGCTGAGGTTCAATTTAGTTCTCATAGCCTTTTGAAGTGCTCTCCAAAATCAAGAACTAAACTGAGAGTCCCAATCTGATATGATTGATCTAGAAACACCATGAAGTCTGATTACTTCTTTTAGGTACAACTTGGCTAATTATTTGAGGCTCATGTTCATTCGAACGGTAGAAAGTGAGCTGATTTGGAGAACCGATCAAAAATCACCCATATAGCATCATTTTTCCTCGGTGATAGAGGTAATCCCGATACGAAGTCCATTGTTATGCTTTTTCATTTCCATTAAGGCAATTCGATTGGCTGTAGAAGTCCCATAGGCAATTTGTGTTCAGCCTTTACCTTTTGGCAAGTAAGGCACTTCGATACGAGGTCAACAATGTCAGCTTTCAGTCTGGGCCGCCAATAGACTTCCTTTAAGTCCTTATACATCTTGATCACTCCCGAATGTATTGAAAAGGGACTACCATGTGCTTCTTGAAGCATTTCTCTCTTCAGAGCTGGATCATTACGGACACAAACTATATTCTTAAAATAGAGTCCACCATTTGGTTGAAGAGAGAATTCGGTGCTCGATTTGGAATCAATCTCCTTCAATACTTTTTGAAGTTCAGGGTCGTTTTGTTGTAGTACTTTGATTCTCGATTCAATTCTGATTGAACTTGAAGTTCTGCTACATATCTCCGGTTCTTTAGGAGTCTAAAATGAGCATTAAATGTAGTTGAAGCTACAATTAGAAGATTTAGGTTAATGAATTTTTCACCTCATTTCAATTCAAATAGGGGCAAGGTATTGACAATACGTATATAGTCTTACCCATCGAATGCTTGCGACTGAGTGCATCAGCCACAACATTTGCTTTGCCCAGGTGATAACCAATGATTAGAGTGTAATCCTTGAGTAGTTCCACCCATCTTCGTTGTCGAAGATTTAGTTCCTTCTGAGTTAGGATGTATTTCAAGCTCTGATGATCCATGAACAAACGACACTTTTCTCCATATAGATAGTGTCTCCAGATCTTTAAAGCAAGCACGATCATAGCTAACTCCAAGTCATGTGTTGGATAGTTCAATACATGTGGCTTGAGTTTCCGAGAAGCGTAGGCAATGACCTTGTTGTCTTGCATCAATACACACCCTAAACCGAGGTGGGAAGCATCACTGAAGACTGTAAAGTCTTTCCGCGGTTTAGGTTGGATTAGAATAGGAGCTTGAGTTAGGACTTGTTTTAATTGATCGAAGCTCCTCTATTGGTCCTCGGACCATTTAAATGGAGTATTTTTTCGAAAGAGTCGAATCAATGGAGTAGCAAGAATTGAGAACCCTTTCATGAATCTTCGGTAATACCCGGCTAAACCGAGAAAGCTTTTAACCTCACCAACATTCCTCGGAGGTCTCCATTCAATAACCGTCTGGATCTTTCTTGGATCCACCTTTATTTCTTCAGCCGAGACAACATGGCCAAGGAAGGATACTTCTGAAAGCCAAAACTCGCATTTGCTAAGTTTGGCAAAAAGCCGATTCTCCCTCAATGTCTGCAGCACAATTCGGAGGTGCTTAGCATGTTCTTCTTTATCCTTCGAGTAGACAAGGATGTCATCGATAAAGACAACTACAAATTTGTCAAAGTAAGGTTTGAATACTTAGTTCATTAGGTCCATGAAAGCTACTAGAGTGTTAGTTAATCCGAAGGGCATCACTAGGAACTCGTAGTGACCATAAAGAGTCCTAAAAGCCGATTTAGGTACATCAGACTCTTGTATTCTTATCTAATAATATCTCGACCGCAAATTGATCTTGGAGAAGACCTTGGCATCTTTAAATTGGTCGAACAAGTCATCTATTCTCAGCAATGGGTATTTGTTCTTGATAGTGAGCCTATTTAATCAGCGATAGTCAACACATAGCCTCATCAACCCATCCTTTTTCTTGACAAATAACATGGGTGCTCCCCAGGGTGAAGAGCTGGGTCGAATGAAGCCCTTGTCTTGAAGCTCTTGTAGTTGTTTTTTGAGATCCTTAAGTTCAACAGGGGCCATTCGATATGGAGCGATAGACACTGGATCAACTCCGATTTGAACTTCAATCTTGAACTCGACTTCCCAAATAGGAGGTAACCCAGGCAGTTCCTTAGGAAAAACATCAGGGAATTCAGAAACAATGGGAAATGAGTTCATACCAAATTCAATTTCATCTTGCTTACTCATAGTAGCAAAGATGCTAATAGGTTTCTTAAAGATCAAGGTAATGGATTTTTCTTCGAAACCATAGAGAAAAAGTTTCCTCTTTTGGCAACCTACTCAGGCTTGATGCCTTCCTAACCAATCTAATCCCAGAATGAGATCAAATTCAATAAAAGGCAATAACAATAGGTTGGCTAGGAAAGGGATGCCTTGAATGAACAAAGGGTAATCCTTACATATTTGGTTCACTATTACATTGTCTCCTAAAGGATTGGTAATAATTAAGCTACAACTAACATATTTAGGCTTCAATTTAAGCTTTCCAATTAAAGGAGAGCGTATGAATGAATGTGTCGATCCCGTATCAAACAAAGCATAGACAGGTTGAGTATCAAGGTAGATTGTACCTACTATTACATCAACAAACTTTTCGTCCTCTCGCCCTCGGATGTGATAGACTCGAGCAGGTGCCCAGGACTCTTGATACTTAGCATTGGACCCTTAGCCTTTGCTCTTTCCGTAGTTGCCTGAGTTAGCTTGCTTCGAACCCTTTCCCCTGGGTGAAGGAGCTTGATTCGACTTGTAAGAAACATGAGAAGGCAACTTGTTCAGATTTTGGGGGCAATCTTTGACATAGTGAGTCGTTTCACCGCATAAGTAGCAAGCATTAGTTAGTTTTCTGCATACTCCAGTATGATTCTTTTGAGGAGTCTTGCAAGCAAGGATTTGGGTCTCCCTCCCGGTATTCCCGATGCTATCCAAGGACACCATAGGTGTTGAGGCTTTGGACATATCTTGTGGCTTGGGTATATAGCTACCCTTAGAGAAATTTCCCTAATTGGAAGAATTTCCTCCTTGGTGCTTTTGTTTCTTATTGTGCCAATGAGATTTATGATCATCCCTCGATCTTTTGTTATCTCGGGACTGATTCTCCGATCGTTTTGCCGAAGTCTTCATCTTGGCTTCGGTAACTATGGCTCGATTGACCAGTACTTGGAAGTAAGTAAGCCCCAAAGCAGTAAACATGGGGCCTAAGTCATCATTGAGTCCGTCTATGAACATTCGACATTTGTCTTTCTCCTTCTTTATAAATTTCGACCCATATTTGCAGTATTTGCAAAACTTGCTAAATACTACTCGATCAGATTCCCTTCTTGCTTCAGGTACAAGAATTTCTTTTTGCGTTCAGTAAGATACTGATCACTAATATACTTCTTTTTGAATTCTTTGAGGAAGAATTCCAGGTGACAGCTTCTTCAGGTGCTGCCAAGGTAGTAGTCTCCACTAATTTAGTGCCTCCTCGGCCAACAAAGCTACTGCACACTCTAGTTTGTGTTCATCTGAGCACTGTAGTTGCTTAGACAAGATTCTTTTCGTATTCTCCAGCCAGTACTCTGCTTCTTCTAGCTTGTCTTCACTTGTTCCAGTAAAGGTGTAAGCTCGATGTTGAGTAACTTGTCAATTGGAGCTCTTGCCAGTTTTTCTACTGGAGGGTTAGGAAGAGTTGGAGGATTCTATCTCATAGAGACAATCATCTGATCAAACATTTTCTTGAGACTGGAGAAGCATTCTCGTTGTATGGAATGAATTGCATGAGCTTTCTGCTGAACTTGCTGAGGTTCAACCGGTTCTTGAGGATTTTGCTCCATCCTCACACTCCCTCCCTCATTAAAGGAGCCGGTAGGACTTTCATTATCTTTTCCCAACCTCGTTTCAAACAATCTATACATAAGAAGTAAAAGATAGTCAAGCTCAAGTCACAATCCAATCAATGTTCACGTAACTCCTAGGTGGCACCTAAGTCATCAATAACAATACCTTAATCATGCAATAGACCTAAGAATCATGTAACCTTAAAGCTCTGATTACCATTCTATAACATACCCAAACCCCCTTAGTAGGATTAGGCATGTTACTGCACAATACATATACCCCCTTAGTAGGATTAGGCATGTTACTACACAATACATATAGGTACCAAGAGGAACAATTCGATTAGGACAAGCAAGTTCAATGAGATTCAAGTTTACTTATTTATCAAGTAATAAGATTCAAAGTTACTTGCTAAGCAAGTAAGTCAATCGAATGGGGAAGAAGGATGACACATTCAAATTTAACATGCTCATATTAAGTCATTAGCTTACACTTAAGTGGCTATCAATCCATGTTTAGAAGGACATGATCAATTATGTATACTTTCAATGTTATATGAACATTTCAAACTAGAACCTAAGGTGAGCAATAAGCTTTATGCATATTTAGGAGAATTACCATTATACCTATCGAAGTTTAGTCATCTTACACTATATTGGATGCAATCATAGCAAGCACATGAGATAGTCAAGGTTCAATTGCTAATCATCAAGCATAATAGTCAAACTATGCGCATACATGCCCAAAATGCAAACATTACACCTTAAAGGTCCTAATTTAAGTTAAGTTATACCAACCATACTAGATAATCATATATTTACAAGCCTTAAGTGCCACCATCCTAGGAGTGCTATAACAAATTGAATACATACCTTTCAAGCAGAATGTGACTTAAGTGAGCCTTGACTTTGAGATAGGATCCGATATTAACTTGTATCGTAGCAAGGAGACTTGGTAAGCAAAGCTTAGTGAGTGAGTTTATAGAATGTAAGCAACCATACAATCAAGTCTCAACTACGAACCATCTAATATATGGTATGGTTCCCTCATCAATAAGGAACCATTCGAACAATCAATAAGACAATAACCATATGTGCAATTTTAATAATAACCAATGTGAGGTTTATATTATAAGCATGTATCAATCATTAATTGCATAATAAAGAGTACAATATGCCATTCGAATAACATCAATGGGTCAATCATATAGCATCTACCAATACAATTCCTTTTTTATGGATTCAATAGATGTGGTGTATGTCTTTCATTTAAAGTATAGCCTTGAGAATCGATTACTCAGTCTAGATATTCGAGTCCCCAACCAAACTGTCGCCAAATACAATAATCAATATGGTACAGGTACCGGTCAATAATCCCTCCTATTGTCGATAATGACCAATAACAATTCTTCCCTCCTACTGTCACCAAATAAGGACGAATGTCCTAGACCGTACACCACCCCGACACTGAGCTCTATGGACTCTATGGCATGCCAACTATATCTATGACCGATTCGAGACCAAGGCTTACAATAATATCATTTTAACCATTTCAATATATAGTTTGATTCAATATGCACATCTAGTGCCAATAGCCCTTTTTCGAATAGGGTTCAATGCCAATTCCAATATCAATAGTCAAGTAATCAATATTCCAATAGTCAATGAGGGAATGTCAATCAATATGTCATTAAAGAATGAATTTAGTTACTTCTAATTTATAACAAGCATGTTTCATTTCAATAGAGTTCAATTAAGCAAGAAGCATATCATGGCAATCAATTATAATTCAAGCATGCTTCTCAATAAAGTAACCACTCAAAACTTCTCAAAAGAGCACTTACCTTGCTAATGCTCAATAGCAAGCACATTACACAATTTACACTAAGAATCAATAAGTAATTCAAATCAGAAATGGGCTTGGAGAGGTTACCGCCCTCTTCAAACTTTAAACTACACTCACAGGAATTTTCCGAGCTATTTACGATCCCAGATCACAATCCATTTCCCTCTACTAGCTTGTTGATCTATGTGAGCCCCTTTTTCCTCAATTTCCACTAGATCTATCATTACATATAATGCATAGTGTATTAGGTAGAATTCAGCAACCATTTAAGTCATTATATGAATCCATACATTCAAGCATTCATTTCAACATCTAGACTGCTACTGCTTGGTAGCATGTGCACTACTTGCTTAAATGTTCATATATTTTATTCCGTACATCAGAATTTCAAACCGTTTACACTGTTAGAAAGCTAACTAAATTATCTTTCTGACCATATAGACCTTGCATTTTTATTCATTGTGAATTAATACAGTTTTTAGTCCTAAGACGCACCAAATTATGCCACAGGACAGTTTGCACTGTCCTTAGAGATTAATCTCTACAAACTGTTTTATAACTCGGAATTCGATTCCGTTTGTTGCATACAAAACTAGACATACTCAAGATCTTGTACATATAAGATTTATTCCCTAATTTGATCTATGTGATTTTCTACAAATTTTTAAAGTTACTGCCTGAAACAGAGTTTTATGGATAGATTTCCTTAAGCTAGATTCTACCTTCATTTGTCAGTTAGACAAGAATTCTAACATGATTGTTCAACATATATACTCACTCATACATGTCTAAGTCGGTCCAATTACGTGTCAAACATATAAAAACAGGGCAATTAAGCAATATTTTTTGAATCGGATCATTAAAACATCAACTCAATAGAATTTCCAGCAACAAGAATCTCAATTTACATATCAATCATCAATTCTAATTATCATCTAAGTTTTTCCAGCAACTAACATAACATTTCACCATCAATTTGGTTAATGACAACATCAATTTCAAAGGCCATTCGATTCTAATATGTTTTCACTAGACATATGTACCAATCGGTTCAATATAAGAACACATACAAGACTCTTAATCAATTCCTAATTTCCAGCAAGCAATCTATCATTTCTCAAGCAAAACAAGTTGTTAGAATCACAAAATCAAAGAGGAAATTCATGAACACTAAACATTACCTTAAAGTTGAACACAATTTCAAAGCTCTACCACAATCCCCATATTGATTAAGCTTGCATTTTCTCTCCTTTCTCTCTAAATGGTGTTTTCGGTTTAGTGATCAAATGAAGAAGATGGGGTTTACCCCATAGTGGCCGGTTATGCTTGGTTTGGAGAACTTGTGTATTGTCCCTAATTTAATTTGTTTCACCATACAAAAATGTACTTCCATTTTATATTCATTTTTGTCCTTTTTAATTTGATCAATCGGTTTAGATAATAACTCAATTTAGTCACTATAGTTGGAGTGTCTTCTTTTTAATTGTCACTATTAGGTCCCTACTTCAATTCGACTAGGGCATAGTTTCACTAGCTAATAAGTTTAGTTAATGGTAACAAATTATAGGCTCGGTTTACGGATATTACAATTCCCTCCCCCTTAAAAAAATTCATCCTCGAATTTACCTGAGGAGAAGAGATGAGGGTACTGCTTCCTCATAGCTGATTCGGGTTCCCAAGTGGCTTCCTTACTCTTATGATTCTTCCAAAGAACTTTCACAAGGGTAATTAACTTGTTGCGCAATCTTCTTACTTCTCTATCAAGAATTTGTATTGGTTCTTCTTCGTATGATAAATCAAGATTGAGCTCCACCTTATCTGGCTCTAGGATGTGTGAGGAATCTGATGGATATCTTCTTAGCATCGATACATGAAAGACATTATGGATTCTATTGAATTCTTCAAGAAGTGCTAGCTTGTAAGCAACCGGACCAATCTTCTCTAAGATTTTGAAGGGTTTGATGAAACGAGGGCTTAGTTTACCCCTCTTCCCGAATCGGAGTATTTTTCTCCAATGAGATACCTTCTAGAGCACATGACCTCCAACTTCATATTCTATATTCTTTCTCTTGAGGTCAGCATAAGCCTTTTGTCTGTCAAAGGCCTCATTCAATCTACTATGGATCAACCTAACTTGGTTCTCAGTTTCTCGTAGCAATTCAGGTCGTAAGACCTTGCTTTCTCCTAGCTCGGACCAGCATAGGGGAGTTCTACATCTTCTGACATACAAGGCTTCAAAAGGAGCCATTTTGATAGAAGTTTGATGGCTATTGTTGTAAGCAAATTCGGCCAATTCTTACCGAAGTCGACAATGTAAGCTCGAAGCTTATCTTCAAGCACTTGAATCACTCTTTCTGATTGTCCATCGGTTTGTGGATAGAAGGCAGTGATGAGGTTCAATTTAGTTCTCATAGCTTTCTGAAGTACTCTCCAAAATCAAGAACTGAACTGAGAGTCCCGATCTGATATGATTGATCTAGGAACACCATGAAGTCTAATTACTTCATTTAAGTACAACTCGGCAAATTGTTTGAGGCTCATGTTCATTCGAACGGGTAGAAAGTGAGTCGATTTGGAGAACCGATCAACAATCACCCATATAGCATCATTTTTCCTCTGTGATAGAGGTAATCCCGATACGAAGTCCATTGTTATGCTTTTTGATTTCCATTAAGGTAATTCGATTGGCTGTAGAAGTCCCGTAGGCAATTTGTGTTCAGCCTTTACCTTCTGGCAAGTAAGACACTTCGATATGAAGTCAACAATGTCAGCTTTCAGTCCGGGCCACCAATAGACTTCCTTCAAGTCCTTATACATCTTGATCACTCCCGGATGTATTGAAAAAGGACTATTATGTGCTTCTTGAAGCATTTCTCTCTTCAGAGCTGGATCATTATGGACACAAACTCTATTATTAAAATAGAGTACATCATTCGGTTGAAGAGAGAATTTGGTGCTCGGTTTGGAATCAATCTCCTTCAATACTTTTTGAAGTTCAGGATCGTTTTGTTTTAGTACTTTGATCCTCGAATTCAATTCTGATTGAACTTGAAGTTCTGCTACATATCTCCGATTCTTTAGGAGTTTAAAATGAGCATTAAAGGTAGTTGAAGCTACAATTAGAAGATTTAGGTTAATGAATTTTCACCTCCCTTCAATTCGAATAGGGGCAAGGTATTGACAATACGTATATAGTCTTACCCATCGAATGCTTGCGACTGAGTGCATCAGCCACAACATTTTCTTTGCCCGGTTGATAATCAATGATTAGATTGTAATCCTTGAGTAGTTCCACCCATCTTCGTTGTCGAAGATTTAGTTCCTTCTGAGTTAGGATGTATTTCAAGCTCTGATGATCCGTGAACAAACGATGATTTTCTCCATATAGATAGTGTCTCTAGATCTTTAAAGCAAACACGATCGTAGCCAACTCCAAGTCGTGTGTAATTTGAATAATATCATTTTAACCATTTCAATATATAGTTTGAATCAATATGCATGTTTCATTCCAATAGTCAATGACGGAATGTCAATCAATATGTCATTAAACAATGAATTGAGTTACTTCTAATTTATAACAAGCATGTTTCATTTCAATAGAGTTCAATTAAGCAAGAAGCATATCATGGCAATCAATTATAATTCAAGCATGCTTCTCAATCAAGTAACCACTCAAAACTTCTCAAAAGAGCACTTACCTTGCTAATGCTCAATAGCAAGCACATTACACAATTTACACTAAGAATCAATAAGTAATTCAAATCAGAAATGGGCTTGGAGAGGTTACCGCCCTCTCCAAACTTTAAACTACACTCACAGGAATTTTTCGAGCTATTGACGATCCCGGATCACAATCCCTTTCCCTCTACTAGCTTGCTGATCTATGTGAGCCCCTTTTTCCACAATTTCCACTTGATCTATCATTACATATAATGCATAGTGTATTAGGTAGAATTCAGCAACCATTTAAGTCATTATATGACTCCATACATTCAAGCATTCATTTCAACATCTAGACTGCTGCTGCCTGGTAGCATGTGCACTACTTGCTTAAATGTTCATATCTTTTATTCCGTACGTCGGAATTTTGAATTGTTTACACCGTTAGAAAGCTAACTTAATTATCTTTCTAACCATATACGCCTTGGGTTTTTATTCCTTGAGAATTAATACAGTTTTTAGTCCTAAGACGCACCAAATTATGCCACTGGACAGTTTGCACTGTCCTTAGAGATTAATCTCTACACACTGTTTTATAACTCGAAATTCAATTCCATTTGTTGCATACGAAATTAGACATACTCATGATTCTATACATATAAGATTTATTCCATAATTTTATCTATGTGATTTTCTACAAATTTTTAAACTTACTGCCCGAAACAGAGTTTTTTGGACAAATTTCCTTAAGCTAGATTCTAGCTTCATTAGTCACTTAGACAAGAATTCTAACATGATTGTTCAACATATATACTCACTCATACATGTCTAAGTCAGTCCAATTATGTGTGAAACATATAAAAATAGGGCAATTAAGCAATATTTTCGAATCGGATCATTAAAAAATCACCTCAATAGAATTTCCATCAACAAGAATCTCAATTTACATATCAATCATCAATTCTAATTATCATCTAAGTTTTTCCAGCAACTAACATAACATTTCACTATCAATTTGGTTAATGTCAACATCAATTTCAAAGGCCATTTGGTTCTAATATGTTTTCACTAGACATATGTACCAATCGGTTCAATATAAGAACACATACAAGACTCTTAATCAATTCCTAATTTCCAGCAATCAATCTAACATTTCTCAAGCAAAACAAGTTGTTAGAATCACAAAATCAAAGAGGAAATTCATGAACACTAAACATTACCTTAAAGTTGAACACAATTTCAAGTCTCTACCACAATCCCTACATTGATTAAGCTTGCATTTTCTCTCCTTTCTTTTTCAATGGTGTTTTTGATTTAATGATCAAATGAAGAAGATGGGGTTTACCCCATAGTGGCCGATTATGCTTGGTTTGGAGGACATGTGTATTGTCCACTAATTTTATTTGTTTCACCATGCAATAGTGTACTTCTATTTTATATTCATTTTGGTCCTTTTTAATTTGATCAATTGGTTTGGAGAATACTCAATTTAGTCACTATAGTTGGAGTGTCTTCTTTTTAATTGTCACTATTAGCTCCCTACTTCAATTCGATTAGGGCATAGTTTGACTAGCTAATAAGTTTAATTAATGGTAACAATTTATAGGCTCAGTTTAGGGATATTATAGTCTCGCCCTGGTCATACACAGATGCAAAACCAAAGTTGTAAGTCCCTTGAAATCAATTAGAAATAAAACAAAAATAAAAAGAAATAAAGGTGCAAGAAATTAAAAACAAAGTCGCTATTGCCAATCCCCAGCAACGGTGCCAAAAACTTGTTGCGCGTAATAAGTGCTTCGCAATTGGTGCAAGTGTAAATGTCACAAGTTATATATTAGAATAGATATCATCTCAACAGGGATTGGTGCTACTTCAGGAATCTAATTTCTTGCACTGAAAAGTAGAACACAAATTGGTGATTGTATGAGTTCTAATTAACGAGTAAATAAAAGAGCAGTGAAATAAAAGAAAGATGTAATCAAATGAGAGAGAATAGGCTAGATTATTGTGGGCCGTGGTATGATAATTGAATGAATCGTCTAGGTATTAAGTGCAAAAGCAACTCAATTGCCTTGGCAACTAGCAACAGTCGAATTGCCTGGGCAAGTGGAATTCGCTAGGCAACTGGGAATGGTGTGATTGTCTGGGAAACTGGGCGACTTCCTTCAAGGTTCGGTGAAGCGTTCTTCAATGGTTTCTCCTTATCCCTAATTCAAAACATTGGTTAATTAAGCATACCTTGGTGATACATTCCTGTGTTAACCATGGGTGAACATCAACCGATCTTGCGCTTCTTTTAGCCGTTGAAATTTGTAACTTATCCCTAAGTCAAATTAGTCTTCAACAACATAAGTTTGTATGAAAACCATGTTCATTCATTTCTTGAATCTAACTCTTCTGATATTAGATAAATAGACGTATTCACGAGATCCTCTCCCAATTCACTCGCTATTGAAATTAAAAACCAAGAGTGAACAAACCTCAAACTAAATTACAAACTCAAATGCCTAAAATAAATTCAATCATTCTCACAACCATTCAACACAATAACCCTAGCCCAAATAGTTTAGTTCATGGTTGGTTTTAAAAATAAACTCAAACAAAAAGTTTCTATCATAAAATAAACTAAAACAAGAGGAAGAAGATGGAGTCGATGCAGCTCTCTCTCGGATTCTCTCTCAATCGAATATCCCCAAGGCTGCGGCTAGGTCTTCTATTTATAGGAGATGGCTTGGCCAAATTATTTTTTGGATAGGGAAGAATTTAAGTTGGATTATAATAAGATAAAAGAGATAAATCTCTTTTATTTATTTATCCTCCAAAAACTCCTCTTGAACTCTTCGTAGGACTCCAACTCTTTTTAGGATATATCTTTGCTTCTCCATGTTTATCTTGAATTCCTTTAGCTTATCCTATCCAAGTCGGCAGATTCCTTCTTCTTTTCTCATTTACTTCGGCAATCTCCAGCTTGCTCGGGCAATAAATCCTACATACATGAAACAAATACCAGCAGTACCTTTTTCCACCAAAACTCACCAAAACATGAAATCAAGCACAACCACAAAGGAAACAATGCTAATATACGTGAATGACTAAAAAATGCAACTAGAATGAGCCTAAGTCTAACAATAATAACGAGTATAAAGGGTATTAATTTAGTACTTTTACACACTTAACAATTGCACTGAGATACTGAGTGCAGAAATAGAGCCAAATTCTACTTGGCAGCACTTGTTGGCATTCCAACCAAAATACTGTCGAGGTAACTTTTTCACAATTTTTAATTTTCTTTGTTTGCATTACTTGAAGACAAGAAATGAGTTAGGTTTGGGGGTGTGTTACCTCTCCAAAATTATTATTTTTAATGCCAAACTCACAATGCTTTTGCTTGTTTTTAGGTACATTTAGTTGCATTGGGCTATAGAACCATGCATTTGCATAAGGAGTTTAGCATTCTATCTATGCCAAAGTGAAGGGTTGTTTTGTGGCTATTTTGCAGGGTTGGCATAGGATTTGGCACAGGAATGTAGCGCGGTAAAGAATGCCAGAGAGAATGCCGAGTGTTGTTGGAACGGAAGGACCAGACAGTGCCAAGCATCAGTTGGCAGAGAGGTGAACTTGATGTCATGCCAAGAGGCTGTTTAACCCCAGAAAAATAGGATGAGATCAGGCTCCTAAAAGATCACAATTGGATCAACCACTGAGAAAATAGTGGATAAGGTGGTGCCAAGATATGTTGGCTATGTCATGCCAAGCTTCATTGCCAAGACAATGTTGGTAATATGACATCAGCCCTAGCCTGATAAGCTATCATACAGATTGGATAAGATCTCATCTCTTATCCCTTTAGCATTTAAAATTCAAATGAGAAGCTTACCCTAGCCTTCCTTACACGCCTATTTAAAGAACCAATGGAGGAGAGAAAATGGGATAAATCGTGGAGAGCTAGAGTGATCGGATTGAGGAGTTGGAGTGCTCGACGAGTGACGGTCGGCTGCACCAAGGAAGGTGGTTCAATCACTTGGCCGAGAGCTTGGATCTTGAGGGCTGCATCGAAAGACCCCTCTCGCCCATTCTCTTGTTTTAAGTGTTTTTGATTTTGTTTTAATGATGATGTGTTCGAAAATGATTAAGGTTTTGTTGGTTAAATCCCTCACCATGAACTAATTTCATAGTTGGTGGGGGATGTTTGGTTTAAACGTTATTTTTATGCTCTAGTTTCTTTAAAAATAACTTTGTTTTGGCAATAATTTGTCTATTCGGCATACTTTGATTTTTCCTAAATACTTTGCCAAGCGAAAGGTGGCACTATTGGCCTATTGCTCCTCGATATCTTAACATACTTGAGGTGGCAACGATTGAGTTTTTGAATACTAAGGAGAGAAGCTTCGAGTGAAGTCGTTCAAGTAGATGAACTTACTTCAGGAGTGATATCTACCCCTTAGAAGTATAGATTGGTTCTTAATCAAATCGGTTTATTTAAAAAACATGCATTATAGAGATATAGGGGTTTTTATATGATCGACTTAGGGTAATGACATTGAGAGAGGCTTTGCTAATTATGAATCTGCTCGGCAAACAATGCCAAGACAGGTTGACATTAAAGGCTGGCACAACATGAAAAGCGTAGAAACCAGGCATTCCCTGCCAACGCTCATCACTCATTAAAAGAACTTCCTTGCCAACGTTTTTACTTCACTTTTATTTCTTTTCTTTTTAAGTATTCCCAAACAAACTTTCAAAACAAACATCTTTTCTTCCAAGGCAAGTAACAATCAAACAATCGAATTCCAAGTCAATCTCGGTGGGATCGATACTCAACTTAACAGTTGTATTACTTGTAGACCATGTATACTTGCACGCAAAAGACTCTTGGCATTGTTTTACTAATATATACGTTTTGCCCCTTTTTCAACATTCATAACACACTTCTTCTAGAGAGTCTACAGTAACGTTTAATTTAACAAAATGTACGAAACCATTTATGGGGTATTGACACCCGATTTTTTTAATATAGCAGTTTGAGTGCCTGGTTTCAAAACCAGAAAGGTGGTTTTGAAACCTCTGCCAAAGATTTGCATTGAATCCTATTTTGCCTTAGTGTTTTCGAAACCCCTAACCAAATTTAAATTCTAAGTCATTATGCCTTAGTAGTCTCGAAACAACCAAATGGGGGTTTCGAAACCCCTAAAAAAATTAAATTCATGGCTATTTTGCCTTAGTAGTCTCGAAACCACCAAATGAGGGTTTCAAAAACCCTAACCAAATTTAAATTACAGGTCATTCTGCCTTAGTAGTCTCAAAACCACCAAAGGGGGTTTCAAAACCTCATCTTGGGAACTAAAAATTTGACTTTTTGTTAAGTTTTTAAGGACTATACAATTTGTGTACATGTACTAAAATAACAAGAAAATGTTTGTTGATGCCGAAATTATATTTTTGGCAAATTGTAATATGATATATTCAGTTCACAAAATGTTTCATGTTATTCCTTTTACTTATACCCAACATAAAAGCATAGGCATAAATGAAATATCCAACAATTTCTCGAGTTATTACTTTTAGTTATATCATAAACACTTGAGAAAACGCTTGTTGAAGTTTGTTCATATCGAAATTTATTGAGTTTACAAATTTTTAATCAACCATTATATCTACTTATGTAATATAGAATCCATCATAAATTAAACATATAAAAATTAAAATATAAAATCCAACATAAAACCATATGCATAAATGAAATATCCAACAAATTTAATGCACAATCCAATAACCTAATTCAAGAGAATTCCAAAATACCATTGCATGAATCCACTTAAAGTAAAACACAATATAAGTCCTGAGCATCCGGTGCATCTAGAGGCGATGATGGTGGGAACAAATGACAACAAACATCACGCATGTCATGCTCTAAAGATGAGAGACTGCCATCTAAGCTAGAATCAATCCGGTAGACTCCTCATGAGAGCTACGAAGAAAGGCATCAATGTTGTCAAAATGAGGGATCATATTAGCATACATGGATTAAATGGTCATGGGAGGTGGAGCATCTGGTGCATCAACGTTCCTACGATCAACGCGAGCTTTGTCCTCATCTTTTTTGTGAACCCACTACCCATTAATAAACCTTCATCCGGCCTTCTTAGTCATTGTCTTATCAATCTTGATCTTAAGACAAATGGCGGGATCAAGGGAGGTGTTAATGTTTAGCTTCTCAAAGATGTGACTTAGAACACATCCATAATTGAGAGAGCTAGAGGGATTGCTAATGATTTTAACAAGCGAGTTGAAGATGATTTGGGTAACATTAGGACGATTACTGGTACGAAGTTAGTGTAACCACCAATAGTCTGTATGATGCATGCGAGTGCATCTTCCACCGAAAGGCCGAAAAAACCAAGTGATGAAAAGATGAAGAAGCCTATCATAGATGTGAAGGTGAGTAGGACTATCATCATCAAACTTGATAGGAACACTTTCAGACTCTTTAAAAGCACCACTATTAGGGACACCTAGATGCTTTGCTATACTTTTTGGTGTGAGTTCAATTTCGGTTTCTATAATATCTGAATCAATTTGCACAACCTCATTATAATTGCCACGAACAAGCCTAGCATTGGCATAAAAACTTTGACTAGGTTATGAAAAACACAAGGTTTAATATCTAGAAACTCCACCCATCCCCATTCAACAAACAAAAGAAAGAATTCAAAATTATAGACCTTGTAGGTTAAAAAGTCTAAATCTATAGTTCACTCGACTCTAATATCTTTGGCTTCGTAAATTTGATGAAAACAATCAAGATTCTCATCATCTTTAAAATAAGGATTCAAGAAATTTGGGTTTTGAAGTTGAGTTGGAACAGCACAAGAGGATTTACCCTTTTCTCTACGATGACGTTTAGCTCTAGGATGCATGATAATAATGAAGGTTTTTCCTTGAAAATTTTGGTTTAGGAATTTTATCAATACTTGGTGGCCATGGGTTAGAACAAAATTTTCCAAGGATATTAGGAAGGATCAGGTATAACCTCCTGCAAGATAAGCAACATATAGCATATAACATCAATCCCCATTCATCAATTTCAAGCATAAATTCCTCAAAAATTAAATGAATTTCGAAATACACATAAACATGAAATTATTTGAAAAACTATGGGTTTTGTTAAAATACATGAGTATTAAAGATTTAAAGCATGAAAAACAACTTTGTAGTGAAGATTCGGTCAAATCTCGGTAGTGTGAAGTTTCGATAAATATGAATTTTAGATAAACTTACCTTGAGAAATTGATGAAGATGATGAAGCAACCCAAGTACTTGAGAGAATTTGCAAGAGTATGGCAAAAAACTTGAGATGGTTTTAAGAGTATTTGGAGTGTGACTGCCGATTGCAAGAGGCGAGGAATAAGATTTTTGTTTTTTAAATATACTTTTTAGGGTTAACTAGCTATCACGCTCGTCAATAATTGTGAGAGGTACCCCTAGTTTTAAAACCAAAAGGGTGGTTTCAAAACCACTTGCCCAAAAACGCTACTGCCAAGCCAGTTTCGATACCAGATTAGGGTGGTTTCGAAACCACTGAAAACTTATGTACATCCATTTGGATTAGGTGATTTGGGTAATGATTTTTTTACGTACATTTTTTCTTACATTTTCTAATACAATTTATGTACATTTTTAAATAATTACGGTACCTACTATAACTTTAATCGTTCTTGTAAGTAAATAGGTTTTCTTGTAGGCTAATCTATATTTACACAAATGCTTAAGTTGAGCTCCTTTTGTTTTTGGTGATCTCGGGTAAGGATTTCGGTACGTATGTTTTTTATTACCATTTTTGTAACAATTTATGTATATTATGTAATAATTTTTGTACTTACTAAAATTCTCATCATTCATGTAACAGAATAAGTTTTCTTGTAGGCCAATATGTATGTACACAAATGCTTACCCTAAGTTGAGCTCCTTTTGGTTTTTGTGATCTTGGGTAAGGATTTCAATACGTACATTTTTATTACCATATCTGTAACAATTTATGTATATTACATAATAATTTCTATACCTACTAAAATTCTCATCGTTCATGTAAAAAAATATGTTTTCTTGTAGGGAAATCTGTATGCACACAAATGCTTACCCTAAGTTGAGCTTCTTTTGGTTTTGGTGATCTCGGGTAAGGATTTCAGTTCGTACGTCTTTTATTACCATGTCTGTAACAATTTATGTGTATTATGTAACAATTTCTGTACCTACTGAAATTCTCATTATTCTTGAAAGAAAATACATTTTATTGTTGGCCAATCTATATGTACACAAATGCTTACCCTAAGTTTAGCTCTTTTAGGTTTTGGTGATCTCGGATAAGGATTTCGGTACATACCTTTTTTGTTACTATTTCTGTAAAAATTTATGTCTACTTTGTAATTATTTCAGTACCTACAGAAATCCTAATCGTTCTTGTAAGAAAATAGGTTTTCTTATAGGAAAAGTTGTATGTACACAAATGCTTACCCTGAGCTCCTTTTGGTTTTGGTGATCTCGGGTAAGGATTTCGGTACCTACATTTTTTGTTACCATTTCTGTAATAATTTATGTATATTTTGTAATAATTTATGTACCTACTGAAATTCTCAACATTCTTGTAAGAAAATACGTTTTATTGTAGGCCAATCTGTATGTACACAAACGCATACCCTAAGTTGACCTCTTTTTGATTTTGGTGATCTCTGATAAGGATTTCGGTATGTACGTTTCTTATTACCATTTTTGTAATATATTTTATGTATATTTCGTAATAATTTATGTACCTACTGAAATTCTCATCGTTCTTGTAAGAATATACGTTTTATTGTAGGCAAATCTGTATGTACACAAATGCTTACCCTAAGTTTAGCTCATTTTGGTTCTGGTGATCTCAAGTAAGGATTTCAGTACGTACGTCTATTATTACCATTTCTGTAACAAATTATATATATTATGTAACAATTTCTGTAGCTACTGAAATTCTCATTGTTCTTACAAGAAAATACATTTTATTGTAGGCCAATCTAGATGTACACAAATACTTACCCTAAATTGAGCTTCTTTTTGTTTTAGTGATCTCGGGTAAGGATTTCAGTACTTACCTTTTTTGTTACCATTTCTGTAAAAATTTGTGTCCATTTTTTAATAATTTCGGTACCTACAAAATCCTAATCTTTCTTGAAAGAAAATAGGTTTTCTTCTAGGAAAAGTTGTATGTACACAAATGCTTACCTGAGCCCCTTTTGGTTTTGGTAATCTCGAGTAAAGATTTCAGTAAGTACGTTTTTTTGTTACCATTTCTACAACAATTTATTTATGTTTTGTAATAATTTATGTACCTACTTAAATTCTCAACGTTCTTGTAAGAAAATACGTTTTATTGTAGGCCAATCTGTATGTACACAAATGCTTACATGAAGTTGAGCTCCTTTGTGTTTTGGTGAACTCCAGTAAGGATATCAGTACGTACGTTTCTTGCTACCATTTTTGTAATATTTTATGTATATTACGTAATAATTTATGTACCTACGGAAATTCTCATCGTTCTTGTAAGAATATATGTTTTCTTGTAGGTCAATATGTATGTACACGAATGCTTACCCTAAGTTGAGCTCCTTTTGGTTATGGTGATCTCGAGTAAGGATTTCGGTATGTACGTTTTTATTACCATTTCTATAAGATATTATATATATTCTGTAATAATTTCTGTACCTACTATAATTCTCATCGTTCTTGTACGAAAATACGTTTTATTGTAGGTCAATCTGAATGTACACAAATGCTTACCCTAAGTTGAGCTCCTTTTGGTTTTGGTGATCTCAGGTAAGGATTTCGGTACGTATGTTTTTTATTGCCATCTATGTACGATATTATGTATATTCCATAATAATTTCTATACCTACTGAAATTCGCGTTCTAGTAAGAAAAATAGGTTTTCTAGTAGGAAAATCTGTATTTTCATAAATGCTTACTCTAAGTTGAGCTTCTTTTGGTTTTGGTGATCTCAGGTAAGTATTTTGGTATGTACATTTTTTATTACTATCTCGGTAAAAATTTATGTATATTTTGTAGTAATTTTGGTACCTACTAAAATTTTCATGGTTCTGGTCAGAAAGTAGGTTTTCTTGTTGGAAAATTTATATGTACAAAAATGCTGACCTTAAGTTGAGCTGCTTTTGGTTTTGGTGATCTCGAGTAAGGACTTTGGTATGTACATTTTTATTACTATTTTTGTAACAATTTATGTATATTTTGTAATAATTTCGATACCTACTAAAATTCTCATCGTTCTTCTAAGAAAATAGGTTTTCTTTTTGGAAAATCTGTATGTACACAAATACTTACCCTAAGTTGAGCTCCTCTTTGTTTTGGTGATCTCGTGTAAGGATTTTGGTACGTACGTTTTTTTATCACTATTTCTATAACAATTTATGTATATTTTGTAATAATTTCGGTACCTACTAAAATTCTCATCGTTTTCTTCTAAGAAAATAGGTTTTCTTCAAGGAAAATTTGTACGTACACAAATGATTACCCTAAGTTAAACTCCTTTAAGTTTTGGTGATCTCGGGTAAGGATTTCGGTACGTACAATTTTATTACCATTTTTGTATGATTTTATGTATATTCTATAATAATTTTTGTACCTACTGAAATTTTCATCGTTCTTGTAAGAAAATACATTTTATTATATCCCAATCTGTATGTACACAAATGCTTACCCTAAGTTGATCTTCTTTTGGTTTTGGTGATCTCTAGTAAGGATTTTGGTACGTACATTTTTTATTACCATTTCTATAAGATATTATGTATATTCTGTAATAATTTCTGTATCTACTAAAATTCTCATCGTTCTTGTAAGAAAATACGTTTTATTGTAGGTCAATCGTTATGTACACAAATGTTTACCCTAAGTTGAGCTCCTTTTGGTTTTGGTGATCTCGGGTAAGGATTTCTGGAAGTACATTTTTATTACCTTTTCTGTACGATATTATATATATTCTGTAATAATTTTTGTACCTACTGAAATTCTCATCATTCTGGTAAGAAGAATAGATTTTTCTTGTAGGAAAATATGTATGTACATAAATGCTTACCCTAAGTTGAGCTCCTTTTGGTTTTGGTGATCTTGGTTAAGGATTTCAGTACGTACGTTTTTATTACTATCTCGGTAATGATTTATGTATATTTTGTAGTAATTTCGGTACCTATTGAAATTCTCATTGTTCTAGTAAGAAAATAGGTTTTCTTCTAGGAAAATCTACATGTACACAAATGTTGACCCTAAGTTGAGCTGGTTTTGGTTTTGGTGATCTCGAGTAAGGATTTCGGTACGTACGTTTTTATTACCATTTTTGTAAGATGGTATGTATATTTTGTAATAATTTGTGTACCTACTAAAATTCTCATTGTTCTTGTAAGAAAATATGTTTTATTGTAGGCAATCTGAATGTACACAAATGCTTACCCTGAGTTGAGCTCCTTTTGGTTTTGGTGATCTCGGTGAGGATTTTGGTATGTATGTTTTTTATTACTATTTTTGTAATAATTTATGTATATTTTGTAAGAATTTCGTTACCTACTGAAATTCTCATAGTTTTTCTAGGAAAATTTTTATGTACATAAATGCTTACCCTAAGTAGAGCTCTTTTTTGTTTTGGTGTTCTCGGGTAAGGATTTTGGTACATACGCTTTTTATTACTATTTATGTTTGATTTTATTTATATTCTGTAATAATTTTTGTACCTACTGAAATTTTCATCGTTCTTGTAAGAAAATACGTTTTATTGTTGCCCAATCTATATGTACTGAAATGCTTACCCTAAGTTGAGCTCCTTTTGGTTTTGGTGATCTCCGGTAAGGATTTCAGTATTACGTTTTTTATTACCATTTCTCTAATATTTTATATATTTTCTGTAATAATTTATGTACCTACTGAAATTCTCATCATTCTTGCAAGAAAATACGTTTTATTGTAGGCCAATCTGTATGTACACAAATGCTTACCCTAAGTTGAGCTCCTTTTAGTTTTGGTGATCTCGGGTAAGGATTTCGATACGTACCTTTTTTGTTACCATTTCTGTAAAAAAATTATGTCTATTTTTGTAATAATTTCGGTACCTATTGAAATTCTAATCGTTCTTGTAAGAAAATTAGTTTTCTTGTAGGAAAAGTTGTATGTACACAAATGTTTACCCTAAACTCCATTTGATTTTGGTGATCTCGTGTAAGGATTTGGGTATGTGCGTTTTTTGTTACCATTTTTGTAACAATTTATGTATATTTTGTAATAATTTATGTACCTACTAAAATTCTCATCGTTCTTGTAAGAAACTACGCTTTATTGTAGGTCAATTTGTTTGTACATAAATGCTTACCCTAAGTTGAGCTCCTTTTAGTTTTGGTGATCTCCGGTAAGTATTTCGGTACGTACGTTTCTTATTACCATTTTTGTAATATTTTTATATATTATGTAATAATTTATGTACCTACTGAAATTCACATCGTTCTTGTAAGAAAATACGTTTTATTGTAGGCCAAGCTGTATGTAAACAAATGCTTACCCTATGTTGAGCTCCTTTTGGTTTTGGTGATCTCGGGTAAGAATTTCAGTACGTATATTTTTTATTTCCATTTTTGTTAGATATTATGTTTATTCTGTAATAATTTCTGCATCTAATAAAATTCTCATCGTTCTTGTAAGAAAATACATTTTATTGTAGGTCAATCTGTATGTACACAAATGCTTAACCTAGGTTGAGCTTCTTTTGGTTTTGGTGATCTCGGGTAAGGATTTTGGTATGTACGTTTTTTATTACCATTTTTGTATGATATTATGTATATTTTGTAATAATTTCTGTACATACTCAAATTCTCATCGTTCTGGTAAGAAAAATAGGTTTTCTTGTAGAAAATATGCATGTACATAAATCCTTATCCTAATTTGAGCTCCTTTTGGTTTTGGTGATCTCGGGTAAGGATTTTGATATGTACATTTTTTATTACTATCTCGGTAACATTTTATTTATATTTTGTAGTAATTTTCGGTACCTACTCAAATTATCATCGTTCTTGTAAGAAAATAGGTAGTCTTGAAGGAAAATCTGTATGTACACAAATGCTGACCCTAAGCTGAGCTACTTTTGGTTTTAGTGATCTCGAGTAAAGATTTCTGTATGTACGTTTTTTATTACTATTTCTGTAACAATTTATGTATATTTTGTAATAATTTTGGTACCTCATGAAATTCTCATCGTTCTTCTAAGAAAAATCATTTTCTTCTAGGAAAATCTATATGTACATAAATGATTACACTAAGTTGATCTCCTTTTAGTTTTGGTGATCTCGTGTAAGGATTTACGTATGTTCTTTATTACTATTTTTGTAATAATTTATGTATATTTTGTAATAATTTCGATACCTATTGAAATTTTCATCGTTCTTCTAAGAAAATAGATTTTCTTCTAGGAAAATTTGTATGTACACAAATACTTACCCTAAGTTGAGTTCCTTTGGTTTTGGTAATCTCGGGAAAGGATTTCGGTACGTACGTTTTTTATTACTATTTATGTATGATTTTATGTATATTCTGTAATAATTTCTATACCTACTAAAATTCTCATCGTTTTGGTAAGAAAATACATTTTCTTGTTGAAAAATTTGTATGTACACAAATGCTTACCCTAAGTTGAGCTCATTTTGGTTTTGGTGATCTCGGGTAAGGAATTCGGTACGTACATTTTTTTATAATTTCTGTAACAATTTATGTATATTATGTAATAACTTCTGTACCTATTAAAATTCTCAGCGTTTTGGTAAGAAAATACGTTTTTCTTGTAGGCCAATATGTATGTACACAAATGCTTACCCTAAGTGGAGCTTCTTTTGGTTTTGGTGATATCGGGTAAGGATTTCCGTACGTACATTTTTTGTTACCATTTATTTAAAAAATTATGTATATTTTGTAAGAATTTCGGTACATATTGAAATTATCATCGTTCTTGTAAAAAGATAGTTTTTCTTGTAGGTCAATTTGTATGTACACAAATGCTTACCCTAAGTTGAGCTCCTTTAGGTTTTGATGATCTTGGTTAAGGATTTCAATTCGTACATTTTTTATTACCATATATGTAACAATTTATGTACATTATGTAATAATTTTTGTACCTACTGAAATTCTCATCGTTCATGTAAGAAAATGAGTTTTCTTACAGGTCTATATGTATGTACACAAATGTTTACCCTAAGTTGAGTTTATTTTTAGTTTTGGTGATATCGGGTAAGGCTTTCGGTACGTACGTTTTTTATTACCATTTTTGTAACAATTTATGTATATTATGTAATAATTTCGTATCTATTAAAATTTTCATCGTTCTTATAAGAAAATACGTTTTCTTGTAGCATTTATGTTGGTACACAAATCCTTACGTCGTAAGACTTTATATATATACCGTTTTTATTACAATTGTTGTAAATATTTATGTACAAACCTCGTAAGAATATATACTTGCTACCTGTAGAACAAGTCAAACCTCATTTTAGCCCTAAATTAGCGGTTTCACCCGAGAACTACCCCTTCTCCATAGCGTGGGGTAAATGTTGGGGAAACAGAGAGAATTTTGCAGTATCGTTTCCAGGAAAATAACAAATACATCATTAATGGAAATATTATCACTTTCTACTGCATAATTTCTCAGAAAATTCTTGCTTGTCACATATAAATATGGACGTATGTTATAAAAATAACTTGGTTAGTTTTTTAAGGGAAATTATTTACTCGTAACTTCAACTTTAATTGATAAATTAATTAATTAAGAGATTCCTAAAAAAATTATCTATGATAATAAAAGGAGAATAGGTTGAACGAAAGACAAATCGGCGTCGTCAATATCCGAGTCCTTCCGTTTTAGAAATAAAGAAATGAATTATGCAGTTGATTTAGTGAGATAAAATATTAATTTTTTTAAATATAATTAAATACTTAAATTTTAATACTGTAATTAGAAAAATAAAGTAAAAAATAATTTTACAATAAATTTCTACATAATTTGATCTAAATTAATTGATTAATAGTTAGAATTTCGATTTTTTTAAAAAAATGAGTTGATTCGTTTAAAAAAAAATAAGAAATCAAAACTCTAAACTATAAAGTTTAATCGGCTCCACAGAGGCACGGACCGCATTTTTTTCCACACTGTATCAGCCTATAAACTAACAAATTAAATATTCCAATAATTACGAAGTGGCAGCATTATTATTACCAATAATCTTCACCACCACCAGCGCCTTAATCCGCCGTCAATGGCATTCTCTCCGGCCAAATCCCACCACCACCGCCTCCACTTCCTTCGCTTCCTCACTCTCATCTCCCTCACTCTCATCTCCCTCTTCTTCATCTCCCACGCAAGGCTAACTCTCGACCGTTCTGACTCAAAGGCTCTTTCCACAATTCTCAAAGACTTGGGCATCACCGGTCAACGGCTCCCCGCCACTAATCCCTGCAGCGCTGCCGGAGTTTCCTGCGAGAGAAGACTCGCAGACAACAACACTTATGTTCTTAAAGTCACCAGGCTTGTGTTTAAATCCCAAAAGCTCTGTGGCTCTTTGTCTCCTGCAATTGGGAATCTCTCGGAGCTCAAAGAGCTCTCAGTTTCTCACAACAGTATCGCCGATCAACTCCCACCGGAAATTGTTCATTGCAAAAAGCTCGAAATCCTTGACCTTGGAAACAACGTGCTTTCCGGCGAGATACCGTCGAATTTGTCTTCTTTGATTCGCCTTCGAGTTCTCGATTTATCTTCCAATAAGTTCACCGGGGACTTGAGTTTCTTGAAGCATTTTCCCAACCTGGAAAATATTTCCCTTGCAAACAATCTGTTTTCCGGGAAAATCCCATCATCTATACGTTCATTCCGAAACCTCCGGTTCTTTGACTTCTCGGGGAACAATTTTCTGGAAGGCAATTCCGCTCCATTGATGGACGAACTGGATGAATTGGCAGAATCTCAGCACCCCAAATGGTACATTTTTGCTGAGAAGAAATCAACAAACAACAACAGAAGCAGTAGTGCTCAAGCTCCATCACCAAATGGAAGCAAATCTGCAACTGCTGAAAGTCCTAGTTCATCACCAGGAGAACATCACAAGCACAAGAGCAAAAGGGCATTGGAATGGATCTTGGGATTCTTTGCTGGAGCTATAGGCGGGGGAATTTCTGGGTTTGTCTTCTCTGTGACGTTTAAACTGCTGGTGGCGACCATTAGAGGTGCCGGCAAAGACCCTGGTCCGTCCATATTCAGTCCAGTGATTAAGAAAGCTGAGGATTTAGCCTTTCTGGAGAAAGAAGATTGGCTGGCTTCATTGGAGATCATAGGGAAAGGCGAGTGTGGTGAAGTTTATAAAGCTGAATTACCAGGAAGTAATGGCAAATTGATCGCTATTAAGAAAGTCATTCAGCCCCCAAAAGATGCAGCCGAGTTAACCGACGAAGACAGCAAGCTTCTCAACAAGGAAATGCGACAGATTCGATCAGAAATCACCACGGTGGGACAAATCCGAATAGGAACCTCCTTCCTCTGTTGGCTCATGTCTCTCGACCCGATTGTCATTACCTTGTGTATGAATTCATGAAAAACGGGAGCTTGCAGGATATTTTACATCAAGTTTCAGAAGGCATAAGGGAGCTGGATAGGCTTGCTAGGCTGAGGATCACAAAAGGAGTGGCGACGGGGCTCGAATATCTTCACATGAGCCATCATCCTCGAATCATCCACAGAGATCTCAAACCAGGAAACATCCTTCTCGATGATGAAATGGAAGCTAGGATTGCGGATTTCGGGCTTGCAAAGGCAATGCCTGATGCATACACACATGTGACCACTTCCAATTTGGCCGGGACTGTAGGGTACATAGCACCTGAATATCATCAAACGCTAAAGTTCACTGATAAATGTGATGTCTATAGCTTTGGGGTTATACTTTGTGTTTTGGTGATGGGGAAGCTTCCGTCCGATGAGTTCTTTCAGCACACTGATGAGATGAGTTTGGTGAAATGGATGAGGAACATCATGTTGTCGGACAATCCGACGCAAGCCATCGATCCTGAGCTGATTGGAAAAGGGTTTGAAGAACAAATGACCCTGGTTTTGAAGATTGCTTATTTCTGCACTCTGGATGATCCCAAGGAGAGACCTAACAGTAAAGATGTTAGATGCATGTTGTGTCAAATCAAGAGCTAAGTTTAAGGTACCTGCATCAATGTCGGACAATGTTTAAAATAACGTTGTAACTCATTAAAAATGTTACCATATTGTTAGTTTATGTTTTAATGTTTCTTTTTTCTTTTCTTTTCTTTTTTGCTGCATATAATATGATCTTTAATGTTATGTAAACAGTTATTTGTAAGATTGTAAGAAATATAATCCTCCCTTTTGGACTTAGCCTACTGAAATTTGAAACTAAGCCTGCACTTTTTCTTGGTCAAATTGCATATCAAGTGTGATTACAAAGAATGTAACCAGTTATTTGTAAGATTATAAGAAATATAATCCTCCCTTTTGGACTTAGCCTACTGAAATTTGAAACTAAGCCTGCACTTTTTCTTGGTCAAATTGCATATCAAGTGTGATTACAAAGAAGATAGATTCACCCAAGGGTGGTTCTGTACACGTTCAATAAGTGTGATTGCACAGGGCCCTCGAAAAAAGAGAATCCCGAAATGAGTTCTCTAATACTAATATATATATATATATGGCAATTCTTCTAAAAAAATTCTTAATCAAAAGATGTAGAATATAATTTCTCAAGTCATATGAGAATATTTTTGGTTTCTTGTTTCATTCCAATAAATGTAACATTTATTGGATGGTGATAATTCCAAATGTGATTGTAATAATTTTAAAAATGCTCTTAGAAAAGGTAAGTTATCTGATGTGGATGGAAATAAACTATTTGTTGAGCTGAAATTACTTAAAGAGCTTTTGCCTAAGGAAAAAATTAAGAGCAAGTGACTTACTAAAGTTTTTAAAACGTTTTAATTGTTTTCCAGATTCAAAAATTGCATATAGAGTCTTATTGACTATTCTTATTATTGTTGCTTTTAAAGAATGAAGGTTCTCAAGATTGAAGTTTGTGAAGTCTTACTTACATATAATTATGTTGCAAGAAAGGTTAAATGGACTTGCTTTGACAACAATCGAGAGTGATCTTTTGGAAGAAATTTATATTAAAGCGTTGTAGATGATTTTTCTTCGAAGTATGCAAGAAGAACAATACTTTTTAAGTGAAAATATTAAATTTTTAGATATTTGTAAGTAATTTTTATGCTGTTGAATAGTGCAATATAACATTTTTTGGGAACTTTATTTGAAAAAATTATACCTCTTTCATATTATACATTAAGGGCTCATTTTAGTAAATTACACAAAGGCCCCTTATATCTTTGAATAGCTCATGCATTCACCTAGTCTAATTTTTTGGCTAATTGGTTAGTACATTAGCAAACATCATTCAACAAAATTAATAGAATGTGTAAGTAACGGGGATTGAATGTATAAATGTACCAACTTAGGTTAACTGTCATATGACCCTCTCTGTTAGGTTTTAAAGGTAGGTAGCTTGATTGATATCAATTAAATAGTTAAGGGGTCTTATTGACAAAATTTAAAATATGGTGGTCATTTTAAAACCACCACATAGTTAGGTGGTCATTTATATAGTTTACTCAAAACAATATTATATTATATATAAGTACAAAAAAGATTAATATGGCCCCAACGTAAAAGAGAATCTCTCTAGAGAATATGTGTTTGAACAACTTTGTTTGTGATATGTATTTAAGTTTTATTTAAAACTAAAAACAAAACATATATTATCATTAATAATACTAAAACGAAAGTATGAAGAAGATAGATGCTTGGAATAAGAAGTTCACTTTCTTAGACAAATAATAAATGTATCTAAATTCATATTTGGAGTTAATTCGATAAATTACTTGTGTTATTTATATTTTATATTGTCTTTTATTTATTTTCTCATTGTTATCAATTTATAATTTGAATTAGTTGACTATTAGACAACTAATCAATTTCTTTGGATTCGTGTTTAGGGGTAATTTGGTAAATATCCAATGTTATTTCTATCTTTTGTTTTCTTCAATCTCTCTTCTCATTAAAAATGTGTTTATAATCATATTATTTCGTGTTATAATTGTATTTAAAAGTTATATGTATAGATTTGATAAGTTCAAAATTTATTTTGTAGAACTCGTTGAGTGGTCCTAGTGATATATTTCATCTAAGTGACTCAGGTTTAAGCACCATGTGTGCATAGTGTTTGTACGTTATTAAAGGGCTAAGAAAATTGAACAGACACTACATTGTAATCACACCCAGCATATTCAAAAAAAATATTTTATATAAATTTTATCGCAACGATATATTTATGATATATTCGTAATATTTTTATGCAGTGTTGACACATTAAGATTATTTTCATAATATACTTTCAGTAGAAGTTTTGGACATGTGCAAGATAAGCGATCGTACAGGCCCCCAAGAAAAGAAATACCCCAAATGAGTTCAATTAAATGTTTAATTAGAGGGAGAATAAAAAAAATTAGTTTAATAGATTATAAAAAGAATTAAAAAAATGACTTTAAAGAGGGTCTCATAATATATTTTTGGGTAAACTATACAAATGACCACGATCTTTAGGGCTGGTGTCGAAATGACCACCGATCTTTTAATTTTGTCAAAATGAAGATTAAATCTCAGTTTCTCAGTTTAAACTATAATTTGTAAACTATAATTTAAAATATATACAAAATATTGTTAACTTTAATTTAATTATTAGATTTATTTAATTAGGTTAGATGTTTTTGTGTATCATAAGTATGTCATATTCGAGTTTCCTAAAACCACGTTTCCTTCTTTTTCCAGGCATCAACAACCGAAAACCATATATATTAAATATTATATTTTATATCATAAAAATATGCTTGTTCCAGTGGCAAGCATACACTACCTTACAATACAAGGTCATGTATTTGAATCACCTTGATGCTATTTTTCCCCTTCATTTTTCTGGGCATCAAAACGGTATAAAACATATACAAAAAGTTATGTTTTATATCATGAAAATGGCTTGGACTAGTGGCAAGCATATTGCTCCCATTCCTTGGAGGTTCTTGGTTCGGTTCCCCTAACCTCCAATTTCATTTTTCCCCTCCAATCAGGTTACACGTGTCACCATTTAATTGGGGGGGAAATAAATTAATTAAATTAAATAAAAATAAATAAATCCCTCCAATAAGGTGGTGACACATGTCACCACATAATTAAATAATCAATTTATTTTATTAAATTAAAATTAGGACCAAATTGATTAAATGTATAAATAACAGGAACTAAATGTATAATTATACACTTTTTTTTAACTGCCACGTCAGCCTCTCCGTTAGGTTTTAACGGTTGGTGGCTATATTTGAACCATATCAATAGTTGAGTGGTCATTTTGACAAAATTAAAAGATCGGTGGTCATTTCGACACTAACCCTAAAGATCGATGGTCATTTGTATAGTTTACCCAATATTTTTTACTACGATAAAAATATATTTAAAAAAACCTTATATATCTTTGAGATTATAAATTAGAGAGTCTCGTTCTAATAAATTGTACAAGGTTTCGTAAACCTTGAACCGCCATGTATACCTTATTTATGTTATGTTTATATTTATTTTATATGATTTATTAGAATGAATAAATTTTACTATAAATTAATTTACTTAAAAATAACTATTCCATCTATCATATATTAATTAAATATTATTCATAAAAAAAAATAATTATTATATGTAAAATTTTAATACGATTTTTGAAAACACGGTGAGGGGAGTATTCTATGATTTGAACTACAGCGGAGCATTTAGATAATTTTGCAATTGGGTAGTCTTGTTTATTTGTTTGGGAGAAGAAATGAACTGTTGCAATAGTAGTTTGGAAATGGAGTTGGGGCGGGGCCGCTAACAAGGTGAAACATGTTAATAATAAATTTAAGATTCAATGGTATTTTTTAAAACGAGTACGTTAGTTTTATTGAAAGAAAAAAATTAAAAAAATAATAAAAATTTAGAATTCATATAAATAAATTTGATCCGAACATATTTCTAAAAATATGAAAATCAACTTCTTTAGATCATAAATAAGGTCATACAAAAAAGGTAAAGACTATAACTCAAAGGCTCGAAATAAAATAGATACAAACATCACCAAAGCTAGGCGTTGAAAGGTAGAAACCACCAATAAACAACATTAAAAAACATCATATTGCAATAATAAGGCGCGTTATAACATGATCATTACTACAACTCAATCGTAAACAAAGCTGTGACTATGAGCTCGTATCTAAATTTAGTTTGAGTGTCCAAAACAGAAAACTCAACATGATAATCAAAACAAAGTCATCTTGATCAGTCGTGGCGGCGTCAAATCTAACCATAATAAAAATCAAATGAAAAAAAAGAAGTGATCAAGTAGACCGATTAAAAAAACGTGTCAAAAAATAAAAGATACGTACCGAAAAGTGAAAAAAAGCATATCACAATAATAAAATTATTAAAAATTAAAATTAAAATAAAATAAAATAATTATCAACTGTCGGCAACTAACATCAAGAGAGATGTCTCCTGCAACTACGTAAAAATAAAAAAAGAAAGGTTACTAATGAAAAAAGTTGCGGACAGCTGCTAGGGTTGAAAAAAAGTAGAATCAAATGCTAACTTTAATTAGCTAATTGCAAGGGTAACTTTGTTCTCATTTCACATTAAATTATTAATTTAAAATTTTCAGTGAAGAATACACTTATTTAAGTATACGAACTTATAAATTGCATTAATTTTATCTTTTGATCAATGTTGGTTGTTCTCGGTTTAGTATAGCTTAACAGCACTAACATAACAGTTCACTAAATTAATGTGACAGTTTACGGTGTATTATAATCTATATATGAATAATGACGTGATGAAGAGATACCATTGATTTTTTTAGAAAGTTTGCTGATTTAAGTAATTCTTTTAATTTTTTAAAAATTAAAAAAATTAGATAAACATTAAAAAATATCAGTCTATAAAATAATAAATGATGAATTATAAAAAAAATCAAACTTTAAAAATTGGCTTAAAGGTGTAATAAGCCCCTAACTTTTGAAAGAAAATCAATTAAGTCTTTGAATTTTTTTCACCCAATTAAGTCTTTGAACAAAAATATTTAATCTTGACCAATTTTGACCATTAAATCTTGACAATTTTTTCTTTAGGTATTACTGGTACATTATACACTACAGTTCTATCATGTTGCATTTAAAAAAATAAAAATTTTGTATTAATTTTATAAGTATTTTAGAATTTTTAGAACTTTTAAAGAATTTTTTAAATAAAATAAAAATATTGAAAAATGTCAAGTGGAAATACCATGACTCGACGCAGTGCACCAACTGATCCAAAAAAAAGTTTTCAAGATTTAGCGGTAAAAAATGGTCAAATGACTTAATTGATTAATTTTTTTTGTCTTAAGTGTTTAATTGAATGCAAAAAAATTCAGGGGCTTAATTGATTTTTTCTCCAAAATTTCAAAGGCATTTTACACTTTTAAACCTTAAAAATATTAAAAAATTAAACACTTTTATTAGAAAAATTTGCGACCGTCTCTCGTCAACAAGTACCAAATGCTATTTCTTAAACATATTTTTAACTGAAACAACCTTGTTTTAGAGTGGCAATGACTTTTAAAGTTTTTTTTTCCAATCATTTAAAATTATTGGGATATAATTGCACCAAAATGATATTTATGAATCTTATTTTTAATATCAAATTTTAATTTCTCATGTGTAATCGATACAACAAGATAATACTGGTTTGAATTTTCACAATAAAACACAAATTTTTATTTGTATATTCACATAAAATAAAATAAAATCATAATCGAACTAAATAGCTAGGCAAAACCTCCAACTAATGTTGCCTTGTTATATTTTTTGTTTCTAAAAAATAAATTTGAGGTCCAAAATAATATTAATGATCACAAATTTAGTATAGATGGAATCTTATACGTCACTGTTGCTTCGATACAAAGCTAAATTCGTTAAAAATATATATATTTGAGAAAAAATGACAGACTCAAACCGAAAAATAATTAAATATTTTTGTCCAACGAAGGCATATTTTTTAAAAAAATTAGTATTTTATTTTTTATTTTTACTATGTCAACTATTTTTCATTATAGCTTTTATATTTTTGATTTTTTAATACTGTATAAGCATTTCTAAATTTTTCATTTATAATAATTTGTAATTATATATATTTTACTTAATTTTTGAAAATTTTAATGGTATTTTTTTATTTTTTAATATTTCTTAACATTTTTAATATTTTAATATTTGACTTTATTTATATATTTTTAAAAGGGTTTTGCTATACACAATCTGTTGTGTATAAGAATTATTAGATTCCTATCATTAATGGTTATTTTACTTTTTAATAGAATCTATTAGAATGTAATTAATTACATTCCTAAAAAGTTAAATATCATTAATTTATGGTGTTGAATAGAATTACATCCTAACATTCTTAACCCTAAAACCCTAAATCTAACCCTAACCATAAACATTAAACTCTAAAGTTTAACCCTAAACCTCAAACTATAAACCCTAAAAACTATAAAAAAAATACAACAACACTAAAACCCTAAAACAATAAACCTTAAACACTAAAATTAGGGATTATAAATCATAAACCCTAAACACCTAAATTCTAACCCTAAACCTTAGAAACCCTAAAAATTCAATAACCCTAAAACAATAAACTCTAAGCCCTAAAATTATAAACCATAAACCATAAAAACTTTTACATAATTATTAATTACATTAAACATTATGAATCAATGATGTTTAATATTTTAGGAATGTAAATAATTACATTCTAATAGATTCCATTGAAAAGTAAAATAATAATTAATGATAGGAATCTAGTAGTTCTTATACATAGAGCTGTGTATAGCAAAACCCTAAAATTTTAAATACTCATTTTGTTCACATATTATAAAACAATCAATTAAACCCTCGATATTCTTAAAAAAATCAATTAAATTCTAAAGCTTCCTACACAAAATCAACGTTGTCTTCAAATCACGTCATCTTTCATATACGAGTTACTATATTGTCATAGTAAATTGTCATATCAACACTATTAACGACTTTTAACGATAAAAAAACAATACTATTTGAGAAGTTCAATACCTAATTTGATAAATTTTTATGGAGAGTTTAAATTTATTATTTAATACTAAGTCATATAAGAAAAATATACCTTCATTCCTAAATTTAAAAAACAGGAGAAGCTTTGACCCAATCAAGCATGTGATATTTCTCTTGGAAAGAAAAGTCGTGCGGACAGAAAAGTCCTAACGAAAAGAAAATGATACTTTTATTGTGGGGTGCAAAAGTTGCCGACAACCAATCATAGATTCAACTTATTATCGTATATTAGGAAGACTTTTCTATATTTTTATTTGACCCGTATAAGATTATATATGGTAAAAAAACTCATTAAAATATCGATAAATATAAATGATAAATTTATGTATAGATGATTTTTTTTGTTCTATTAATTTTTTTATTAATTTTTTGTCAATTTTTTTAATTTTAACTTATTATTATTTAAAATTTATTATTAATAAAAATATATAAAAATATATTTTATAAATCTTCAATCAAGTAATTTTAAAATATCTATTTTATAAAATTTAATTATTTAAAAATTTAAAATAATCATAGTCAAAGTTTAAAAAAATGATTTGTAAAAACTCAATAAAAGACAAAACTAATAAGACGGAAGAAGTGTATAATTTTAGCAACATCCATAAGAATGATGACGATGACAAATTATCAATAATAAATATAGATGAGTTTAGTTATAAACTATATCATTATTTGATTCACTAATGGTACATAAAATTATACTTATTTAATGTATAAAATATTAATATTAAAATTAAACATATAATTATGTATTAAGAACCATATTTTTTAAGAAAAGAAAAATTATAATATAATGAAAAAAACCAATTAATGGTAGGTTACTTTTTTGAACAATTCGAATGTAGAGGGAGGTGAGTGAAAATTTGCTTCTAATGATTTCTAACCTACAATTTAGGAGAGAGAAGAGAGGGTTAACTGAAGGTGAGTCTGAAGTGTAGCAGGTCTATAGTGCGGTTAAAAACGAAAAGTTTCAAAACTTGTGAGAAAGACTTTCTAAAAATTTAAAATGTTAGACCTTTTTTTTTATAACATTTTAAGTTGATTTTTTCATGATTTATGACAGGTTTCGAAATTTAAAAATAAGTTTCGTAACTTTTTTCAAGAACCTAAAATGTTACAAAAAATCAAGCTTGTTTTTAAGTTTTGAAACTTATCAAAAATACGAAAAATTAACCTAAAATATTATTAAAAAGTCTAACATTTTAGGTTCTTAGGTGAGTCTATCACAAATTTCAAAATTTGTCGTTTTTTAGTTACACCCTTACCTGTTATATGTCAGATTTTTTTCGTTAACTGAAAACTTTTATCCATCAGCTTTAAAAATGGTTGACTAATGATAACTTAATTTAGGGGAGAATGAAATTTAGAACAAATATTAAGCAAATGGAGTAATATCTACAGTGAAAAGAGGATGAGTAGACAGATATATACGGTTAGGCTAAAGACATCATCTCCTGTGTGGTTAAAAAATTGTGACAAATTCACCCATTGTTGGCGACTTCGCCGGAGCTGAGCAGGGAGCGGCGACTCTGCAGTGGCGGTGGGGGAAAATGAAAATGAAGAAAATGAAGTGACCCAAAAAAAAGTGTGAATTTTATTTAAAAAAATGGAACATATGCAATATGCGTTGAAGACGGGTTTATACAAAAACAAATGAAGCTAACTGACAGTAACGACATAGACGTTGTTTGCAAGGTCCGCTGAGATTTTGGTGACCCTATGTCTAATTTAAAAAGTAGGCTTCAATTAATACTTATTAGAAAAATTAAATATAAAAAACCCCTAATAACAAGTATTAGTGAAAAAATAGTCTCTAATAATAAGTGTTAAAAAATTAAATTTTAAGAATATGTCTCTAATAATTAGGGATGACATTAGATCGAACTTTATAAAGTTCAAGTCCAATCTAATTAATAATCAGACCTAAAAAAATCCAAGTCTGATTACATAAATCTAAATCTGATCTAATAAAATATCTAAAATCTAAATTCAAATCTGAAAGTCTTAATATAATTAAATTTTCTCTCTTTTTAAAGTAACATCTCAAACAAATATCTTTAAATAAAAAATAATTTTCATCAAACTTCTCTTACCACCACCAACCACGCAATCTCATTTGCAGTTTGAATACATGTCTCTTTTTAAAGTATCTAAATTCAAATCTGAAAGTCTTAATATAATTAGATTTTCTCTCTTTTTAAAGTAACATCTCAAACAAATATCTCTAAATAAAAAATAATTTCCATCAAACTTCTCTTACCACCACCAACCATGCAATCTCATTTGCAGTTTGAATACATGTCTTTTTTTTCTTTTACTGATTTATCTCCTAAAAAAGAAGGAGAAGATACAAAATAGTAGAAGATTTTTCATCTTGCATTCCTATTAAGATTATAACAATAAAAACGAATGAATTTATTCTTTTTTCATAGAAAATTTTAATTGAAAATACATAAAAAAATATATAAATATCAAGAGTATATTAAACAAAAAATTTAATGTGAAAAAATATGTAACGTACCACTACTTTTAGGAGGAGCCATTGATGCTATACAATAAAGGTTGACTGCTAGATATATAAAACTCTCTAAACTATTTACATGATTTTTTCAAAAAGCATTAATGATTGTTAGATCTTTCATGCCTTTATATAGCCTTTGTAATCCTAATTCAACTCATATTAGGATTTTAATATATATTAATATATATAATCCTAATTTAACTTTAATTAGATTTCAATATATATATATATATATATATAAAATCCCAATTCAACTTAATTAGGATTTCAATTCAAGAGTTTTAAATATTTTTATTTGGATTCATATATGGATCAGATATGGATTTGGATCAGATTCGGATCAGATAATGGCAATGTCCATATCTGATCCACCTCCTATTAGGACTCGAACCATTTTTTGGATTTGAATTCAGACTTTTTCCGATCGGATTTGGATCGGGTTTTTTTTCTTCGTATCGAATTCGAATTATATTGCCATCCCTGCTAATAATAAATATTGAGAAAAATCAGGTTCTAATAACAAGTATTAGAAAATAAATTGGACCCTTAATAACAAACATTTAAAAAATTGAATTCTAAGAGTAGACACCTAATAACAAATATTGCGAAAATTGGACCCCTAATATAAAATTTTAAGAGTATGTCCTTAATAATAGGTATTACAAAACAATTAGGTCTTTAATAACAAGTATTGAGAAAAAAATAAAATTTAAAAGTATGTCCCTAAAACCAAATGTTAGAAAAAAAAATTAGGCACTCAATAATAAGTATTGTGAGAAAACTGGACCCCTAATAAAAAATATTCAGAAAAAATAAATTTTAATAGTAGACACCTAATAAAAAATATTTGAAAAAATACTGAATGCCTAATAACAAATATTAAAAAATGGAACCTAATAACAAGTATTGAAAAAAAATTAGGTCCTTGATAACAAGTGCTGAAAAATTAGACATCTAATAACGAAAATTGGAAAAACAAATTAGACCATTAATAATAAATATTAAAAAAACTAGATCCCTAATAACACACGTTAAAAAAATTGGATCATAATAATAAATATTGTAAAAAAATTAGACCCTTATAATAAATATTGGAAGAATTAAATTTTAAAAATAAATACTTAATAATAAATATTTAAAAAATTAGGTCATAATATCAAATATTAAAAAAATGGGCCCTGAGTGAACGCCCCTCCTACCCATACCCAAGGATAGTCATGTAATCACAATTACTTAGAAAGTATATATAATATAATACTAATATGCATAATGCCAAAAAATACCCCTAATTTTTAACTGAATATTTATTTTAGTCTATATTCCTTTTTGAACTAATTTAACCTCTAACGTTTTATTTTGTATCAAAATAGCCCACTTGCAGATGAAAATTGTCAATCAACTGACGATAAATAGCTTGAAATAACATGACAAACCTACATGACAATGCACGCCGCGAAAGAAGTGTTATATAGACAAATATGCTGACTTTACATAATGACACATTAGTCAAAAAATATTTTTTTATAAAATTGTATGAAACATAATTTTTTTCTTCTGATGTATTATTCTGTCAAGTCATTTAAAGTTGTTTATCGTCAGTTGACTAACAGTTTTTATCCGTAGAGGTGCCATTTTGACCCAAAATAAAATGGTGGAGGTTAAATTGGTTCAAAAAACAATAAGGGCCAAAATATCTATCCAGTCAAACGTTAGGAGCATTTTTTGCCTTTATGTCATACTAATATTATCCGGGCACAGCCCCACCCATAAATAGGGGTGAGCGTTCGATCGAGTCGAGTCAAAAAATTTTGAGTTATTCGAGTTGACGCGTCATATTTTTCAACTCAAACTTTATTTGAAATTTTTTCGATTCGAGTTGAGTTTATGAAATTCGAGTCGAGTCGAGTCGAGTTTTTGAGTTCCTATACAAATTTAATTGTAATTATTTATCATGTTATAATACATTTTGATTCTAATTTAAACGACTTTCTCTAATAATATAAGATATGTATATATATATATTTCATTATATTTTTCCATATGTGGCATATATTTCTTCATATTATATATATATACATATATATCAAGAAAAATTGAGGAACTTGACTCGAACTTAAAAACCATTATACTAATTACTAAAAATTTTGAGTTATTCGAATTTCCATTTTACAACTCGAACTTTATTTGAAATTTTTTCAAGTCGAGTGGAGTTTATGTAATTTCAAGTCGAGTCAGAACAAATAGAGTAAAAAAAATTGGTTTTTCTGAGTCGAGTCAAATTTTGCTTACCTCAACCTATAAATAGAAAAATACTGAGAATTTAAGAATATTTAACCTTATGCCCTCTTGTGTATTGAGATTCAAATTTATAAGTTTCGAGATAAAGGAGTAAATTTTACCCTCCACCTTCACCTTGAAATAAGAAAAATAAAAATTGTAATCGAAATACGGATGATCCATCACTTTTAAATATTATATTCCTTGTAATATTCTGTGCATATATATATATATATATAGTCAAATATGTTGTATCCTTTATCATGTAAATACAATAATAAAGTGTGCAGAAGAAAAAGGTAATAAATCATCCTTATTTCAATATTACAAACAACATGCATACTGTCAAACAAAATGAGGACCTAAAATCAGTATTTTGAATAATCTTCATATTAAGTAATTTGATATTGTTTAAATATGTCTCAAATTTTAGGTCTTGTGTATGTAAAAAAATTTTACGAAAGATTCACCCACAAAAATTATATGTTCAATGTGGATTAGTCAGGACAAAATCTTAAAAAATCGGAAAGGTAACTAAAAAAACACCAATTCCTTAATATTACATTATAGGGAGGGGAAAGGGGCAATTATGGTTTGAGCCCAAAGTAGAAGATTTGTTGGGTTTGTAAGAGATAGGGTCAAGGTTGGGCTGGGGATATTTTGAATCATCACACTAATGGATCCACAGGTTCACAACCCTCCCTCTGTCTAATCTAAACGAATGACGTACATGTTCAATGCCCTTACGTTTTTCTTTTTCTTTTCGAATCAGTAATTCAATTAATATGATTAGTGTTACAATAAAAAAAAGTCGGAACTAATAAAAGCTTTTGTACAAAAAACGACTGTTTAACATATCTTACAGAAACGGTTAGATATTGACGTAATTCAAATTGATAATTTTAGTGATGGGAGAATATTTGATAATTAGTTTTTTTAATATTAAGTACTTATATTAGGCAAGAAATCTGTTTTTTTTTTAAAAATAAGTGAGGCCTCAGTAAAAACTTCTTTTAGAACCAACATTCATCTAGGGTCGATGCTGGAAATGTGAGGGAAAAAAGTGCCCTATAAATATTATTATAATAATCAAGGAAAATTTCGAGCCTACATACTTCAATACAGCTTAAACTTTATAGCAAGAATAAACACCAAAAATTAAAACACTTAAGATCACTAAACAAACAAAATAAAACAGAGGCAAGCAACAACCCCTCCCATTAATGTTGTAGCTCTGTCCCTGACTAGAGGCAAGCAACAAAAACCGCAACCCCTCCCCATATCTACAGTATGACCAATCTCATTTTTCACTATACAAGACAGTAACTCAAAACATTAGAGGAAATGTTGCAGTAACTCACCCAGGACAACAACACCCCTGCATAAACAAGCAAAACAACTCCTCAACCAATGCTTGGTGAGGACCAAAGGGGGGCAAGACCCCAAAATTTTTAAAAATTGGAAAAATTTTAAGTTGGTGCAATAGTAAAATTGAATTTTCTTCTCCTAAAAACATATAGTTTATATTTTTGTCCCCCTAAATTTAAATATTTTTAAATGATCCCTCAATAAATAATGTTGAGTTCTGCCACTGATCATACCTGAAAAACATGTCGGCGACTTAGTAGGATCATGAATCCAATCAACTGATAGTTAACTATCACTTTCCACAATAAGCTTGAACTTGTTATGCGACTCTGAATCAATAAAAAGAGCTTAGATCATATTTAATGGCAAGGGTCTCTGTAACGACCCAATTTTGGGTTTGGGATATGGGTCTTGGATCCATATTTGAGTATTTTAAGATTTAAGTTTTAAATCAAGAAAATCAAGTTAAGAACTAAATTAAATGGATTCTTCGATTGATTTGAATAAAGATTTTAAGTTCGTGTTTAAAAGTGAGAGCAAGGATAAGATATGTATCTACATATCTTTGGCCCATTATATTGGATGATAAGTTGTTTGAATTTTAAAAATGGGAGGATATGAGAAAAAGTGAAAAGTTGTTAGAGAGAGAGGGAAGAGGAAAAAAGTTAAGGGAAGAGTTTTAAAACTCTGATCTACCGAGATTTGGCCGTCTATTGTCGACACCACCACCGCCATTGTGTTCATCTCATCGAGACGAGCTTGTCAGTACCAGTAGCACCACCATCAGAGTCGTCGTTGAAGGGAGGTGAGAGAGAAAAAGTTTTGGGTTGTTGAGTTGAAAGGGTTAGAGTGCTCAAAACGAAGAACATAGGCCACCATCATGTTCACCATCTCAAGAACAGTCGGCTAGTGAAGTTTGGTCGTAGTCCAATGCTAGAGGCCGTTGCACGCGCCACACACATTGCCATCTTTGCATAGGCGTGCTCCAGCAGCGGTTGGAGCTTGATAGTCGGTTGGGCCGAGTCAGTTGGGCGAAGCCGGTTAGGCCAGCCACCAAGCCAGCATGTCAAGTCGATCCATATCAGGTCTATCGAGCTGAGCCGCTGTTGTCCCCGAGCCGAGCTGCCTTGACCGATCCATTGACTGCATTGATTGAGTCGTTGACTTTTTTCGAAGGTCTCTACCGGGGGGTTTCTCAATGTTCTGAGTCCGTTGGCGCAGTCTGTTTGCCATATTCAAACCTGGTAAGCTATTTTTTTGCGTTTGACCTTGTGGATTAGTTAGTGAATGAGGTCAATTAATATTTGTGGTATTCATATATTTATGAGGATTGTTCAGCCTCAAATATCGGATCAAGAGGAGCATTTGAGGAACTCGAGCAAGGATTTATCGATAATCGCTTAAGGTTAGTACACCTCGAACTCCTATTGCTTCTTGAGCATTATAATTTTGATTGCTTTGCGTGTAAGTATCTTCAAAATAGGTAGACGATGAATATGCATGTTTGGAGACTGATAGTATGAGACTTGGTGTCCATGAGATGCTTTATGATATTATGAATATGGTGAGACTCATGGAGGCTTTAGAGACCGCGTAGGGTCGCTTGAGATGCTTGTATAATTACTCGAATGATTGATAATCGTGATGCCTTGTATGATTGTTCGATTATATTGACGTGATTTGATAGGAATTATGCTAAAGGGATAAATACTTGATTAAACGATTATGAAGCCATAATTAATATTAATTGAATAAATGCGTTAGTAAACAAACCTTAATGACTTTTATAAGCTTCAGGGATCGAATAAAGCATATTAATATCGTAATTCAAGGAAATTGTGTGAACCAGTGAATAAAGTATTGGTACGAGCTTTAGTCATACTAGTACACGTTGGGTGCCGTATCGGTACGGGTTGACCCATATCGGTACTTGTAAAAATCTAGGATTTCTAGTAAGCAATATTAGTATCTGTACGTGTGTGAGTACCAGTACCTAGGGGTACTATATCGAGGCTTGTGTTTGAGTATCGATACCCACTGAACGAGATAATCTATAATACTAATAAAAAAGATGGAAATTAACGTGGGACATTAATGAGATAATATGAATTAATAAGATAATTAATGAGGATGATTAATGTACACTTCCATAGTGTATTAATAAGTTGGTAGACTTAATTGGGTGACTTGTGGTAATAGCAACCATATGAGATCCTTGGTGGATCGAGTTGTGTTGTGTGTTGTATGGTAGCCGTGTCTATGTTGTGTGATGTATTGTAGATCAAGTTATGTTGTGTGTCGTATGGTAGTCGTGTCTATGTTGTGTGCTGTATTAGACAATTGGTTGGTTGAGTTACATTTGATTGATGGGATCCGGATACCCAGTTAGAGAAAAAGTGTACTGCAACACCATGATTAAAAATTCCCAAATGTATGATCCTGATGCTTAATGGACGAGGGCCTCATTCAAAGATGCTTGATGAGAGATTCCGAGCATGAATGTATGATCTTGATGCTTTCGATCGTACTCTTTAAGACTGGAATCATGATGGTGCGTCCAATGTTGTGATGCTAAGATAGTTTTAATCATGCCTGAGAGGGCCAAGTTAAGTATTGAGCTGCTCGTGGGAGCGATTTTTGGGGCGAGGTTGCCCTAGATTGTTGAGACGTGAGTTAGTTGAATGATGCCAGAGTCGAGGATGTGTTATCCTTCAGCCACTTGAATGGTGTCTTTGTTAAGTGTTGTACTCGCTCTAAAGCCTTCAGATACGTTATGAGAGTTTGTGAAAAATAATCTTCATCGTTATATGTGAATAATGTTTGTGTTGTGGGTACAGATAACCCGCTTTTGAAATTGATTAGTAGATGCACGTTGGTTGGATGAACCATTATTCGCTTAAAAGGAGTCTCGTTGATACTTGGGAAGTATCATTACCCTTCTTAAGGGAATTTCTCGGTGATAGTGGACTTAGGATCCACTGGTTCGCTTGAGTACAACCGAAGTTAGACGTTCTACAGGTTTGATAGAGCTACCTTCTTAAGAGTTGTTGCACCTTGGATATTGATTTGGTTAATCAAGCATGACGCTAGCCAGCAATGTCGAGAGTTGTGCTCGAGGCTTTGAGATCCCGAGAGAACACAACCTTTGGTAATGAGAATGTTGAACCGCCGCCCTTCTACGATGATTCTCGTAGTGGTCGTTTTGAGAATGATACAATGGGGTTGTGAGACATGTTTGACCTTTTGGCAGATGTCAACATGTATAGTTTGACATTCAGGAGCTTTCAGGCTATCAGAGTGCTTGTTTATGCTTCTTGGAGGAGTCGTTAGGACTCCCTCCTTCTCAAGAACGTGATTAGATGTTGAGTTAAGGTTGATTTGGATGTCGGTGCCCATTACCCTTATTAGAGGATATAAACTAGTTGTGAGAGTCAGATATTCAGTTGCGATGACGCAACTTGAACGAGGTTTATTTTGTTTGAGTGTTTCACCTAAGGGAGAACTGGGCTTATTCGCTAGTAATAAGTTGGTTCGTTGAGGTGATGCTTAAACCGTTGATATCTTGTTAAGTGACAGTGAGAGACTGTTACCTGTCTCCTAAGGTGGATGACTTGTTTAACCGATTGTGAAATACCCGTGTGTTTTTCAAGGATTGGTTCGAGAATAAGATGTTTTATGGTTAAAGTGTTAGAGGCTTGTAGTTTCGAATTGAATTTTGGAATGAGGGTTTCCCTTATGTAAGGAGATGTTAGTTACCATGTGATCAGCTAAGGAGGCAAGGATTCGAGACTTCGTAAATGCTTTTGATTTGTATCATATTTTCCTTGGAACGAGCCGAGGAACTTTGGTGAAAATCTAAGCTAGGTGAGACCATTTTGTTTGTAATAGTGGTGCTGACTCGATTAAAGTTAAGAAAGATTTTAGGATCTTCGAGGATGTTTTGTTGTTTTATTAGGGTTGTAGTTTTGTGCAAGAAGATGTGATGTCATGTCTACCTTAATACCGAGAAATTTTGAGTTTTTGTTCACCAAGGAAGTTATGAGTGGGATAATGACGTGAGTCGAAGTAATTGCGAACTGTTGACAATGTGTTTTATTAGTTAAAGCTCCGAGTTGAGGATTGAATAACTTTGGAAGCCGCGAGAAATAGCATCTGATGGTAATTAAGAGGATATAATGTTATGATTATATGTAAGTTTGATGGCTTTTGATGATTTTGAGATCTTATTGTGGCTGCTTTAGAGAAAGAGATGTCAAGAAAAAAGATTCTTCCCATATAATACAATGGTCAGCAGCATATGGTGAAATTTGAGAGCGACAGTTGTACCAAACTTTCACCACGTGTTTTAGGAGACAGTGTGGAGTCGTGTGTTTGAGATAGTGATAAGTGGTTGACTTGCAATTAGTTGGGAGTCAAACATTGAGTTCCTTAAAGTTGTTGTGATGCTTCGATATTCATCGGTTGAAATTAAATAGATGACCATGGACCTTGTAAAGGATTTGTGAGTGCACAGTTTCACTGGGATTATGTTAAGTAATGATATAGTTCTCGATAGGTACCGTTTGATATCTTCGACAAAGGTGAGATCCAGATAGAAAGTCTGCTTGGATTGTCTGTGCGTTGGGTTGTACGACACTACTGTGTGTACATGTTACCTTTTGTCATGAGATTTGAGGTTTGTGATGGAACCTTACTCCTTGGTGGGATTTCATGCGATAAAAGATCCGAGTGAGGGTACAAATGACGTGTTTTCCAGACACGTTATATTTTGTAGTGTAAGATTCTTGTGTGAACTGTGTTAATGGGAGCTGCTTTAGTTGCCAATAGGAGTTATCATGCCAAGTTTAAGGTAAGTGCTTGAGGTGAGTTGAGACGCCATTCGTTTTTAGAAGTCTTGCACCGGGCAAGCAATGCTATTGATAAGGGATGCCATCAGAGTTAGAGTCTTCTTCAGGGAGTCGCCACGAGAAGAATCATTTTGTCAAGGTACCATTGGGTTTGTTCCATGGTTTAGGTTATGCGCCAAATAATGATGGATCTCTTTAAAAAATGTCCAGTTGAATTAGGGTTGTGCCGTTAGAATTCAAAGGTCGTGACTAATAAGTGTTATGAAAGATCAAAGCAGCACAACGGGAAAAATCTTTGAGAATGTCAAAGATTTATAAGGGTTTGAGCATCTTCTTTGATTTATGGATATAAATTTCGAGGATAAAATTTTCTTTAAAAATGAGAGAGTTGAAAAGACCCAGTTTTGGGTTTGGGATTTGAGTATTGGATCCGTATTTGAGTACTTTAAGATTTAAGTTTTAAATTAAGAAAATCAAGTTGGGAACTAAATTAAATGGATTATTGGATTGATTTGAATAAAGATTTTAAGTTCAAGTCTAAAAGTGAGAGCAAGGAGAATACATGTATCTAAATATCTTTGGGCCCATTATATTGGAAGATAAGCTGTTTGAATTTTAAAAATGAGAAGATAGGAGAAAAAGTGAAAAGTTGTTGGAGAGAGAGAAGATAAAAAAAAGTTAAGGGAAGATTTTTGAAACTCTGAACTATCATGATCTGGCTATCCGTTATCGTCACCTCTACTGTCATTGTGTTTATCTCGTCAAGACGAGCTCGCCGGTACCAGCGACACCACCATCAGAGTTGTTGTTAGAGGGAGGTAAGAGAGAATAAGTTTTGGGTTCTTGAGTTGAGGGGGTTAAAGTTCTCAAAACGAAGAATGAATGCCACCATCGTGTTTAGCAGCTCGAGAATAGTCGGCTGATGATGTTTGGTCGTCGTCTACCGACGTACGCGCCACACGCACCGCCGCCTATGTGGGCGTGCTCCAACAACGGTTGGGCCAAGTCGATTAGGCTAGTTGCTAAGCCGATCCAGACTGGGTCTACTAAGCCGAGCCACCATTGTCCGCGTTGACCGAGCTGTTGAATTTTTTGGAGGACTTTACTTAGGGGTTTCTCAACATTCTAAAAATGTTGGCGTAGTCCATTTTGCCAAATTTTGAAACTGGTAAGCTGTTTTTATGAGTTTGATCTTGTGGATTAGTTAGTGAATAAAGTTAATTAATATTTACGGTATTCATATTTTTATGAAGATTGTTCAGGCTCGAATACTGAATCATGATGAGCATTTGAAGAGCTTGAATAAAGATTTATCGATAATCACTTAAGGTTTGTACACTTCAAACTTCTATTGCTTCTTAAGCATCATAAATGTGATTTCTTTGCGTGTTAGTATCTACAAAATAGGTAGACGATAAATATGCATGTTTTGAGACCGATAGTATGACACTTGATGTCTATGAGATGCTTGATGATGTTATGAATATGAAGAGACTTGATGCGGTTGCACTCTTGAAATGTTGGTGAAGAGTGTTGGCTTGATTGTTTCCTGATCGTTGAATGCAAGTATGCAAGTAATCTTTGTGATAATGTTATGACATCAAGGAAGATGGTTTATCAAGTTGATGTTTTAGGCATTGAGTTGGTTACGAACTTAAAAGAATGTAATGGTGGTGAATAAGGGATGGATGTAGAAATAGAGTGGTTTAGGATCAAGGAAGAACCTATACTAAAAAGTATAGACCCGAGCCTTAAACGATCGTTAACCGAGAAGGACTTCGACCCACTAGTTAGAACTAGAAACCACAAGTATCAAGAAAGGGTGACGCCACAAGTAGAACACTTGATAAGTCGATAAAGTTATTAAAAGAACAAAGTTAAGAGAAAACCTCAAAAATGATATATTATGCAAAAAAAGAGTTGAGTACAAATGACAAAAGCTTACCTATTTATAGTTTTTCTAGGGGTAGCCGAAAAGTCACTTTAAACACATGAATAGTGACTGACCATGTATGAATAGGTAAGTGCCCCTTTGAAACAACATGGTGTTTGAAAAATTAAAGCTTTGTGTCTCCTCATTTGCCACCCAAATATGCCGTCCACTTTTGGTGTTGTGCTTACAACTTTTCATGAAATAACATATCTTTTGAAAGGACATAAGTTGGAAAGTCACATTCCCTAGTTCATAGGTGACTTTTACGAAGAGGTTTGATGAATAGTTATGTCTCTTGGAAGCACCTTTGATGAGAAGGCTCCTTCTGATGAAACGATATGATTCTTGGTTGCACCCTTTGATGTAGTCATGACTCTTGGGAGGCACCTCTTGGTGAAGGGACACGACCTTTGGTGATAAGCTGCACCCCAGTTACTTGAGCTATTTCTAGCTGATTGAACTGCATCCTAGCTACTTGAGCTACATCCTAACTACTTGAGTTGCCTCTGAGATGTTTGAGCTTGATTGAGCTGCTTTCCTTCAATCCCCTAGCTGCGTGAGCTTTAATAATACCTTTAAATAAAACAAACAATTTTAATACTTTTAATATAAAGTAGAGATGTGATATATGATAAACTAAGCTTAAACAAAGATGTTGACTATAAGTTAAATGCATAACTATCATATAATATGTAAAACATAATTAATAGTGAATAGAAACAAGTTATGATAACCTAGGACATAATGTATAATGCTAATCACGATCATGGCATAAACATATATAAAATGTATGATATGATAGCTTAAATATATGATGATATGAACATGCATACTTACGATTAGGGCATAAATAAAATAAAGATGTGTAAGAAAAGAAATAGCTCCCTCCACTTTTATCCTCATCATGTGAAAAGATAAAGGTAACTGAAGTTTGAATTGGCTGCTGGTTATGATCACATCATCCCTTATTATTCGAAGCAATTTGTACCAAAAATTGACGTTTGCTATGAATGGGAACAACTTTAACTTTCGTAAGGCTGGGAAACTCTTCACTCGTGTTTTGTTCCAAAACCATTATCCTAGTTTGAAAATGGTTCATTTTTTCTTCAAGTGATCTTTATTTGCAAAATGCTCCATTGGTTCAAAAATGGTCCTCTTGCGAAACTTGAAGGCGTTGTGCTCACATTGCTCAAAACGTTTCACAAACTCAACCTTATGTGGCATGCCATATTCCCGTACCTTCATACTCTTTTGAATGATTACCCTTAATTGGGTGGATTGTCTTCGTTTCATTTCTTTTATTTGACCACTCATTTGCATGATGGAAGATTCTAGTTTGGTTTTGATCTTGTTAGACAAACTCATCCCAAAATTTCTAAGAAACTTATCATCAAAATCTGATAAGGTAACTCCATGTAGCAGAACCATTATGCTGGAAAATAAATCAAGGTTAGAACTAGAGAATCCTACAACAAAGTTAATGGAAATAACAAACCAGGGAGGATGCTTGATGATCCTAATGGGTGGTTGTTGATTGATGTCTCTAGGTTATCCTCTTGTGATGTCTTTCAAAGTCATTCCTTCAAAATCCTGTAATGTATACAACATAGGAGAAAACAAATTGATATCAAAGTTGTTAGTGCTAAATGATTCCTTGATATCTCCTTTTGCAAAATCACTCAATCTTTTTGCATCACTTCCTCTTTTGAATTTTTTACTCTTCTCGCACTCAACTTTTTAAATTTCTTTTTAACCGCAATCTCAATCTCAATTTGTTTTCTCATTTTTACTCTCACTTGCTTTCTTCTATTCAATTTTATCATTCTTCAATTTTGGTTTCAGTGCTCTTCTTCAAGTGGATTTGGTCATCATTCACTTGGCTTGGTATTAAGGGTGCCAAAGTGATATTTGCTTTCATAGTAGAAAGAATACCGGTTGGTATATCCATCATGAATTGATCTTTTATCGTATTACCAAGGTCTTCCCAATAATAAATGAATTGTGTACATTTGGGACTTCATCACAAAGAACCTCATCCTTGTATCTTCCAATGGAGAATGGCAGACAACTGGTTCGGTGATATTGATCTCGTCATCATCATTAAGCCACTGGACCTTGTATGGACTTGGATGCTTCGTTGTTGTCAAACTAAGTTTCTTGACCATCAAAGTGCTGGTAATATTGGTACAACTTCCACCATCGATGATAACAAAGCATACTTTTCCTTGAACATGACAATGTGTCTGAAAGATGTTTGAACGTTGTAGTTTATTTGTCACGTTTTGGATGTCCTCTTATTCTTCTCTTGAGGTTGTTGGATGATTAAATGAATCATGTGACATGGCTAGTAAGAAAAAATAAAACCTCACAACGCACTCACAATATAACACCTCAGTTTTGGGCCTAGGGGTTTTTAGGTTGATTAGACGGTCCGGGAGACCGGATTAGAGATTCGAGTCAGTTTCGAGACTAAAATTGGATTAAATATTTTTGGTGTCAGAAAAATATGAGGAAAATATCTAAAAATCATTAATTAATATATAGATATTTTGGTAAAGTCAATTTTGGAAAATGAAATTTGGAAAGTTGACATTTTGGGTAGTGAACAAAATGTAAAGAGTGTAAAACTGTTTTTAGTGACTATTTTGTAAAAGGGTCAAATCTTAGAAACTTTAAGGAGCTATTTTACCTAAAATTTTGTATTAGATTTTTATCTCAATTAGGATTATTTTAATGAGTTTTAATTAAGGAATTAAAAAGAAGATTAATTAAAGGTAGTTATTTTCCTAAAAACACTTTTGATGTAACTTTCTTTCTCTCAGACTTTCTCTCAAAATTCCTTCAACCAAACACTCTTTTGTTCATCAAATATTTTAGGTAATGACCTTGATTTTCGAAACAATTGATTTCTAATGGATTCTTTAATCTTGATTTCTAAAATCTCATTGCCATCCTTTGTTTTTTAAGAATAAACATCCAATTGAGAGGAAATTCACTCATTAGAGGTAAGATTCGTTCTTCTCCTCTAATGAATGGTTCTTTACTAAAATTCTCAAGTATTTGATCCTTTATATATGTTTCTAATGAATTTTAATGGTTTGATTATGGAAATTCATTAAATCAAGCTTTAATTGATGAGATTTGGTGATTTTCGAACTGAATCTGTTTTGCTGAGTTCTTGATTGATTTTAATCATGATTTTGATGTTTTATAATTTTAATGGATTGATTTTAACATTAGAATCCCGAAGCTATGTGAATCTCTAATTTTCTAGGTTGTAAGTTATGTGTTTTTGAGGAGTTGTGGATGTTTAATGTATGCTGGAGGTATAAGGTTGTTGTTAGGTTGTTTCTGGATGTCAATTGAAGTTAATTGATGGATGAAATCATTAGGTTTTGGCTGGGTTAAGTTTGAAAGATGTTTGATGTTGATTTTGATAGTTTTGGGAAGATTTCGGCTAGAGTTTTAAGATGATTGTTAAAGGTTGATGTTGCTGGCTTTATGAATGCATTTTGATGCATTGAATCCTCTATTTTTGAGTGGTAAAATAAGGGGAGGTTGATCCTCAAGCTTGTAGCGTCGCTGTAACAACGTCCCGCCTGCGGTGGTTCTTGATGCGTTTTTATGAAAAATATTTGGGATAGAGTCACCACCAATCTTTTTACTTTAGGTGGATTGAGTCACCTGAAAACTCGGTTCTTTTGATAAAACCTTTTTTTATGTCATCTTATTAAAACAACAAGTTTGGGTCTCCGAAAACTAAAAAAATAGGTTCGGGAGTTAGTTACGTATGGGGAAGGGTGAGCACCCCCACAACACCCAAAATTGGTACCTGGTCGATTACACATTCTCTAAATGATGGAAATTAAGAGTTCGAATTTAATTTAAAATTTGTGATCCCTTAAAATATTTTAAAAGAATATTTTTTGTATAAAAGAAATTTATACCCCTACCCCCCCGAGCATAATTTCCGTTAGATTCCCGAATGAAGAGATTCTATTTTGAAAATCATAATTTATAATCAAAAGACGATATTTTATAATAAGGACTAACAGAAAGCGGCGCCTCTTACATACGAGGTACGTTGTTAACGATAATCCCTAAAAACCATTTTTAACTTAAAATTGAAAAGTGTATAGGGTATATACAGATATATATGTATATGTAAACATTACGTAAATAATAACAATAGTAGTAAATATGTAACATATAATTATAATAAAATATAACATAATATAATATAATACAATATAATAAATATAATAATGATAGTAGTATATAATAATATACAATAATATATAATAATATGGTAATAAAATAAAAAATAAATTTAAAATATAAAGAATAATAACTAAAAACTATAAAAGTGGCAAAAATGAAAGGAAATTGAAGTGCAAAAGTATGAAGGATACAAAGGCTGAATAGCCTGAAATGCAATTTCCCCATCCATTCAAAAACGCGCGAATCCTCTATCCGGGTCGGGGCTGCGCGCGGGTTACAACTGAAGCAAAACGACATCGTTTTGTATCCCCCATAAATATGTGTTTCTGCCCAAAAAAATTCATTTTGGTATTTGATAATAAAAAAATTAAATTCTCTCAGCTCTCTCAAATTATTTCCCAATCTCCAAACGTCGGCGAGCTCTGCCTAACGCCGCCGAAGGCCGTCGCGACTGCCACTGTGCGCCACCATAAGCCGCCATCCAACGGTGAAGGAAACTTCAAAGTTTGCACCTTTTCGACTTCGTTCAACGCGATGAAATCATATTTATCCTCTTATTTTGCTAACAACGACCCTATGTGAGTAGATCTAAGAAAGCCGAAAGGGTTTTTTTTAATGTTTTATTACCTTTTTTTTCTTTTTGTTCTTGTTTTTTTTGCTTTTCAATTTTAATCCAAATGGTGATGATCTAAGAAAACCCTTTTATTTCCAATCTCGGGAAAGAAAAAAAGACCCCCTTTTACATTGTAGATTCGAGTTAAGATACCCATTTTTTACGTATAAAATATTCAGATTGGATAGATCTGAGTTTGCTTTTTAGATAATGATGATTTTTTTCTTTTTTTGTAGGGCGGTTACGCAGAGTGAAGCGGTGGAGCAGGCATGGGCGGTGGCGGTGGCCAATGATGGCGCGTGTGGAGGCTATCGGGCAATGAGGAGATGCGCGTGGCGGCCACGCGCGGGAAGCTGGAAAGCTAAGAGGCGACGACCGACAATGGGTGTTAGGGTTATTATCTTTTAGGGTTAAGTGGTAATTAGGGTTAAGTTTTTTTGGATAATGGTTTAGGGATTTGTACCTAGTTATTTGTTGGGCCTGATGTATATGGGGTTTTAATATATTGAATGGGTCTGGTGCATTTTAAATTTGGATACTGGTTTGTATAATTATTGGGCTTAAAGGGTGTATTAGGTTAATTTTGGGTTATGGGTACTTAATAATAATGAAAGGGCTTTTTGTTTATTTAGGACAAAAATAGTTGTTTATAGTCGCTTCGGAAGTTTTAGAGGAGTGATTCGCATCGGCAAATGAAGCTTAGCATTGTCGGTGAGTGAGAACGTAGATTTTAGCTTTGAAATGGTTTAAAGGTTATAATTGGGGATTTAAACTTAGCTTGGAATGCTGGTTTAAAATTGAAAGTAAGTATGACGATAATTCTCTCTTGGTCGTGCTTTAACAAAATTGATTTTATTTGGAATTACATTGTACCTACTGTTTAAGCAAGTTTTAAAGTATGTTTTATACTGTTTTTGATCATATAATGTTGATGGATGCATTTGGTAAATGATCCATGTACTTGTAGAATACTTGTTTAAACCATGGTTTGGAAATGGTTTTGAATTGATGCATATAAAAATAGTGAGGTACATGGTTAATAATAAATTATATTGGCATGTGATGTGCTAAAATGTTATCGGATATAGTTGGTCGGCCATAGGATTGATAGTGCACTATAAATAAGTCGTCTCGGGTGTTGAGGGGTTCATGTGTACCAAATACTCCACCACGAGTACCCTAACGGTCGAGGGGTTATATGGTACTGAAAACTCATGTTAGTGGATTATGCGTTTAACCAATAAGAGGGGTTGTGGTTGTACCCCGGTTGTGAGTGTACCATAATTCTGGTTGAGATGGCATGAAGTGTTGAGAGGACACTTGTTGAATCTGTGTATCCGATGAAATATTTTGTGAAAGTGGAATTTGGTTTATGATCACTTGAAAGCCAATATAATTGATAATGTATCATGTTGATGGATGTTGATGTATAATGTTGGTTTATACACGTTTACTCTTTAAGCTTTGTATATAGATTACTATGCATGGGAAGGCTTAAACTGAGGGTTAACAATAGGATTTGCTGTTAATCCATGATACATGTTGCATATGGTTTAACATGTTGGTGTTTGAAAGCGTTAAGTGCACGGTTTTTCAAGACATGTTTTATAAGATTATTGAAATGGCGATTTCAATGTGTTTTAGGAAAATGGTTTTAAAATGCATTGATGGTGTGTTGTTTGAGCCCTCCTCACTAAGCCTAGTGTGCTTACGCTTTCTTTGTCCATCAATGCAGAGAGTTAAAGGTTGGAGGCAGCGAGCAAGCAACGAAAATCCAAGGACTTCGGCCAATCGAACGCATGGTTTCGAACTAGACTTATAGTAATAAAGGCAATAAGGTTCATTGTGTTTTTGGAGGGTTTATGCTAAAATCCAGTTGAGCAAGTTTATATTGCCGTTGTGAGTTTGCAAATGTCCTTTTATGGTTGGTATTGATTTGATTTTATGTTGTGGATGTTGGGTGGATTGATTTCTAGGAAGCATGCCTCTAGACATTTCCTTTAAGCATGATTCCATGTCTTAATGATGTTTCCGTAATGTTATGATAAGGATTGATCCTTAGTAATGTTGTGTAAATGTTTGATGCATGTTAGAGTGTGTTTGAATCCATGGAAGTATGAAAAACTAGCCAAAATGGACATTATAGGTCATGGCGTACCTATACGCGGGGATCTATATCGGTACGACTCGGTGCATTTTAGCAAGGCGTACCGATATGTGAAAAGCTGTATCAGTACAATTTTGAGCTACTAGAATCTGGATTTTGATTGTTGTGACCCGCGTACCAATACAACCTGGGACCGTATCGGTATGGCCAGCCGTTATGGTGGTTGTGGACTATTTTATGTTTTGAGATTCTTCTATTTTGGTCCCTAGTTCGTATGTATGCAATTGTATGAGTTTGGATCATCGTTTTGTGTTGAAACTTAACAAACAAGCATGTAACCTGACTAATTGAGGCTTGGTAACCTTGAATTTAAGTAAGTCCCTATAATTTTCCAAAATTTCAATTTGGTCCCTAAATTGTAATTGCGTGCAATTGGATGTCGATTTGAGCTTTTCAAGACATACGGGGTTGCTGTTGGAATGTTTACGTAGTCTAAAAGGAGTTGAGTTTCGAGGGTTAGCACTTGATACATCCGAGGAATGGTTGGCAAGTACTGTTTGGATATTGGAGAAAATGGGGTGCAATGATGCCTGTAAGCTGGGATGTGTTGTATCCTTGTTACAGGGAGATGCTTATAGTTGGTGGACGATCGTGACCGCTGGCATAGAACCCAATGATGTGGATTGGTAGTTCTTTAGAATTGTCTTTAAGAAGAAGCATTTGGGAGTTAGATACTTGGATGAAAAGAAGCGCGAGTTCATGGCCATGGTTCAAGGCAATATGTTTGTGGCTGAGTATGAGGTACAGTTTATGCGGTTAAGCCAATAAGCTCTTGAACTAGTACCAGATGAGAGGCATCATTGTGACCGATTCCGTTACGGATTGGTACAGGATGTTAAGCTTTATATGTTGTCTTCTCACTACATTGATTTCGACGTGTTGGTTACATAGGCGAAGGACATTGACCAGAACTTGGGTTTATCATCTCGTGTGGAAGGTTCTAGCTCGGGCAAAAAGAGTTGCGGGCTCTAGTTTTGGTGGTGGTTAGTTTAAGAAGCATCGTGATAAGAGGTATCGCTCTGATTCGAGACGAGGTGGAGGTAGTGCTGGACGAGGATCGCAGGTTCAGGGTACCTAGGCTAGAGTAGTATTTAATACCCGTTGGGTATGTGGATCGCATGATCAACTAAGGTAGGAATTGTAACACCCTGAGTTTTGACTTAGAATAATTAACATGAGTATTGGTGGATTGAATAAGCTTTAATTAGATTCATAAAGTTTTGTTTAGGGATGTTGGGACCAAAATTGAAAGAAGAATGAACCGAATAGATCAATTAAAATGGACTTAATTTATAATGAGAATAATTGTGGGGCTTGCATGTAAAGTTATGAATAGCGCAAGGTTATGGACACTTGGCTATCAACTAACTAAGCTAAGTGGGGAAAAGGAAATGTTTCGGTCAATCCTTCTTGACCAAAGATGAAACAAGCATTTCTATCATCCCTTTTCCACTCCAAAAACCTCCACAGCTGATTGAAGTAGTGAAAGAGAGAGTTGAATGTTGGTGATCATCTTCAAGCTTTATTTGGGTGAATTGAAAGTAAATAGTTAGTAAGGTAACCTAACCTTATATTTCATTCCTTGATTAAGTAGGTTATATGTTTAGGTTGAGAAAGAAATTATGAATTTAAGGCATGATAGTAGACGTTCTAACAATCTTACAAAATGCATGTGTTTGATCTTGTTTTAATGAAGTATTTCCAAGATAGTTGAAGTGGCTTGATTGTTAGAGATGAATTTGAATTATGAACAGTAGGTATCCGGACCAATTACATGGATAATGTAGTTATAGCTTTGTGGACAAATGATTTTGGTTGCTTGCCATTGTGATCACAATCATAGTATAGGTTTGAATCTTGGACTGTTTTATGGATTTGATTTAAGAATGGACTTTAGAGCAAAATTAAGGGTGTTTCAAGTGTGTTTTAATAGAATAAAAATAGGGGAAATTTTTATTATACAAGTTTAGAAGTAAATTACATGGTATAAGGACTGGTGGGAAGGTTTTACATTGTTGAAATCGAATAGAAGACTTATGAGAAATCTGGACAGGATTGTAACAGAATAAAACTGTTATGGACTGTTTTTAAGTTAAAAATTTTGCTAAAAGGATCTTGGAATAGATTGTTATTGATTAGAGCTTTAAGAGGCTGTTTTAAATTCATAATTGAATGATAAGATTTAAATGTGTGCATGGATCAGTGTTAGTTGGCAATGTTCTAATAATATGTTCAATTTATTGTCTTAGACCGAGGAGATTGTGAAGGGAAAAGAACTAACAATGAGCAAGGCCTAGATAAACAAAAAGGGATTGTAATTCGGGAACAACAATAGCTTGGATAAATCTGTGAGTTAGTTTAAAGCCTCGAGAAAGGCTAACAACCTTCCCGAGCATTTTCTACTTGTCATGATTGTTTAGAATTGATTTAATACCTATTTTGAATGCGCAAGCTTGGATGCCAGGTATGTTGTTAATTAAAGATGTGGATTGGTATGTTTGCATGCTATTATGAACATGGCTAAGAATTTAGATATATTTGACATCCTAAGACATGAATGGTTCGAATTAACTATGAATTTGAATGATTGATTGCTGTTGATGGATTAAATTGTATCCTTGATTGATTAGCATGTGTGTATTGATATGAATCATGTAAGACAAGCTGTAAATGAGTTAACAAGTGAACTATTGGGCTAGTAAGCCATTTTAACAAGCATGTTTGAAGCATGAAATTCACAGTGGTGAATATCTATACGTGTATACGCCCTAAATGAGAATAAGGGTTATGAAAGCTTGATGTGGAAACAATATACAATTGAAATCATGTATTAAATAAAGATGACATTTGTAAAGCCTTGGTCTCGAGTCAGTTTTAGGTATAGTTGGCATGCCATAGGGTCTATAGAGCTTAGTGTTGGGTTGGACTACGGTCCGGGACAGTAGGAGGGAAGTTGTTTGGTCACTTGGAGACAGTAGGAGGGATTGACTACTGCAAGTACCAAATGATATTACAAGGGCGACAGTTGGTTTGGGAATCATGTACCTAAACCAGGACTTCGATTCACAAGGCTATAATATTAAGCTAATAAAATTGAAATTTTTAACGTCTCACCTTGATTGCGTTAACTTGTGTATCAAGAAATTTAATGTTTCAATGATGCCTAATTTGTTCATTTGGTGATGTTATTAACAAATGAATATTGGTGTCGAAATGATCATGAAATGAAACTAAAATGACTAGATTGAAATTTATGCATGGTCATGTTTCCAAAACTACTTTCTGAACCCGGTATGGTCACTATGAATTCCTAGTGATGCCTTTTACCTAACCAATGCTAAGGCAGCATTCATGGATCTTATGAATAGAGTTTTCAAGCCCTATTTGGATAAATTTGTGGTAGTGTTTATAGACGATATCCTTGTCTATTCGAAAAGTAACGATGAGCATTAGAATCACTTGTGGATCGTGCTGCAGACACTTCGGGATAAACAACTCTATGCCAAATTTGATAAATGTGAATTCTGGCTTTCGGAAGTGACCTTCCTTGGTCATGTAATTTTAGCTGATGGTATAAAGGAGGATCCAAAGAAAATTCAATCAGTGATCGATTGGAGACCCCCAAGGAACGTGAGCAAAGTTAGAAGCTTTCTCAGTTTGGCTGGTTATTATCACAGATTTGTGATAGGATTTTCATTGTTAGCTGCACCCTTGACAAAACTTCTTAGGAAGGATGAACCATTTATATGGTTGGAAAATCAACAACGCAGTTTTGATCAATTAAACCAAGTCCTTACCCGAGCACCTGTCTTGAGACAACCCGAATCGAGAAAAGACTTTATGGTTTTTAGCGATGCCTCCCTTTTCAATTTAGGTTGTGTTCTAATGCAATATGATAAAGTGGTAGCATATGCTTCCAGACAATTGAAGCCACACGAGTTGAACTATCTGACACACAACCTGGAATTAGCTGTAGTTGTGTTTGCATTAAAAATCTGGAGGCATTACTTATATGGAGAAAGATGTTATTTGTTTACCGATCATAAAAGTTTAAAATATCTTTTGACTTAAAAAGAGTTGAAACTTAGACAAAGTAGGTGGATGGAATTTCTCAAGGACTACGATTTAGTTATTGATTATCACCCGGGTAAAGCAAACGTAGTGGCTGATGCACTCAGTTGGAAACGTCAAATTGGTAAAAAGCTGAAACTTTAATACTTCTTTCCCAATTCTATTCGAAAGTCTTGGAGTCTGATATCTTAAATATTCTTATTGATACAGCCCCTACTACAATCAATGCACATTTTAAGTTACAAAAAGAGCAAAGAGGATTAGTCAAGCTACAAATCCAATCTGAGCTAATTTCGAAAATCAGGGTACTTTGACAATCAGACCTTGAACATCAGAAGATTTTAACTAAGCTTGAGTCTAAAACTGACTTCAGAGATAGAGTATGTGTTCCTAACGATAAGGAGTTGAAAAGAGAAATGCTACAAGAAGCTCATAGTAGCCCATTTTCGATCCATCAGAGATCTGTCTAAATGTACAATGATTTAAAAGAAGTTTATTGGTGGCCTGGAATGAAGTCAGATATTACAAAGTATGTGTCTAAATGCCTATTGCGTCAAAAAATTAAAGCAGAACATCAAGTTCCCACTGGGTTGTTGCAACCTATTGAGTTGCCACAATAGAAATGGGAATGAATCACTATGGACTTTGTAACTGGATTCCCCTTGTCACTGAAAAAGAATGATGCAGTTTGGGTGATAGTGGACAAATTCTCTAAGTCAGCTCACTTTCTACCGGTCTGAATGAGTATGAACCTGCATCAACTAGCCGAATTGTATATTAAAGAGATAATTCAATTACATGGTGTTCATGTTTCTATCATTTTAGATAGAGATTCCCGATTTACTTTTAAATTCTGGAGATCGTTACAAGAAGCCTTAGGATCTAAGCTAAATTTGAGTACGGAATTCCATCCTCAAACAAATGGACAATCTGAGAGGGTAATCCAAATTCTATAGGACGTGCTTCGAGCCTATGTGATAGACTTTGGAAAGAACTAGGAAAAATCTCTTCCTCTAGCAGAATTTGCTTATAACAACAGCTACCAGTCCTCTATCCAAATGGCTCCTTCGAAGCTTTATATGGAAGAAAATGTAGAACACCAACATGCTGGTCTGAATTGGGTGATAACAAAGCTTCAGGGCCTGATCTTCTACAGGAAACCAAAAATCAGATTCAAGTTGTTCACAATCTCCTAAAAGAAGCATTTGATAGGCAGAAAGCTTATGCCGACCTCAAGAGAAGCGACATTCAGTACAATGTGGGGGATAAAGTGTTCTTAAAAGTATCTTCTTGGAAGAAAGTTTTTAGATTCGGAAAGAAAGGCAAACTCAGCCCTCGTTTCATTGGGCCATTCGAAGTTATGGAAAAGATTGGTATTGTTGCCTATCGATTGGCTCTTCCCAAGGAATTCAATAGAATTCATAATGTCTTTCATGTGTCCATGTTACGTAAATACAGATCTGACCCTTCGCATGTGCTTGAACCTAAAGATATCGAACTCACTCCCAATTTATCTTATGAAGAAAAACCGGTTCGAATATTAGACAAGGAAGTTAAAAAATTGCGTAACAAGTCAGTTTCTCTTGTCAAAGTGCTTTAGAAGAATCATGGGGTAGAGGGGGCAACTTGGGAGCCTGAATCAATTATAAAAGAACAATATCATCATCTCTTCCCTTAGGTAAATTCGGGGACAAATTTCTTTTAAGAGGGAGGGAATTGTAACACCCCGAATTCTGACTTAGAATAATTAACATGAGCATTGATGGACTAAGTAAGCTTTAATTAGATTCATAAAGTTTTTTTAGGGACGTTTGGACCAAAATTGAAAGAAGAATCACCCGAATAGATCAATTAAAAGGGACTTAATTTATAATGAGAATAATTGTAAGGCTTGCATGTAAAGTTACGAATAGAGCAAGGTTATGGACACTTGGATATCAATTAACTAAGCTAAGTGGGCAAAAGGAAATGTTTCGGTCAATCCTTCTTGACCAAAGATGAAACAAGCATTTCTATCATCCTTTTTCCACTCCAAAAATCTCCATAGCCGATTGAAGTAGTGAAAGAGAGAGAGTTGAATGTTGGTGATCATCTTCAAGCTTTATTTGGATGAATTGAAAGTAAATAATTAGTAAGGTAACCTAACCATATATTTCCTTTCTTGATTAAGTAGGTTATATGTTTAGGTTGAGAAAGAAATTATGAATTAAAGGCATGATAGTAGACGTTCTAACAATCTTACAAAATGCATGTGCTTGATCTTGTTTTAATGAAGTATTTCCAAGATAGTTGAAGTGACTTGATTGTTAGAGATGAATTTGAATTATGAACAGTAGGTATTCGAACCAATTACATGGATAATGTAGTTATAGCTTTGTGGACAAAGGATTTTGGTTGCTTGCCATTGTGATCACAATCTTAGTATAGGTTTGAATCTTGGACTGTTTTATGGATTCGATTTGAGAAGGGACTTTAAAGCAAAATTGAGGGTGTTTAAAGTGTGTTTTAATAGAATAAAAACAGGGGAAAATTCTGTTATACAAGTTTAGAAGTAAATTACAAGGTATAAGGACTGTTGGGAAGGTTTTACATTGTTGAAATCGAATAGAAGACTTATGAGAAATCTGGATAGAATTGTAATAGAGTAAAACTGTTATGGACTGTTTTTAAGTTAAAAATTTTGCTAAAAGGATCTTGGAACAAATTGTTCTTGATTAGAGCTTTAAGAGGCTGTTTTGAATTCATAATTGAATGATAAGATTTAAATGTGTGCATGGATCAATGTTAGTTGGACATTTTCTAATAATATGTTCAATTTATTGTCTTAGACCGAGGAGATTGTGAAAAGAAAAAAACTAACAATGATCAAGGCCTAGATAAACAAAAAGGATTGTAATTTGGGAACAACGGTAGCTCGGATAAATCTGTGAGTTAGTTTAAAGCCTCGGGAAAGGCTAACAACCTTCCCGAGCATTTTCTGCTTGTCATGATTGTTTAGAATTGATTTAATACCTATTTTGTATGCGCAAGATTGGATGCCAGGTATGTTGTTAATTAAAGATATGGATTGGTATGTGAGCATGCTATTATGAACATGGCTAAGAATTTAGATATATTTGACATCCTAAGACATGAATGGTTCGAATGAACTATGAATTTGAATGATTGATTGCCGTTGATGGATTAAATTGTATCCTTGATTGATTAGCATGTTTATATTGATATGAATCATGCAAGAAAAGCTATAAATGTGTTTTAGAAGTGAACTATTGGGCTAGTAAGCCATTTGAGCAAGCATGTTTGAAGTATGAAATTCATAGAGGTGAATATATATATATATATGTGTATGTGCCTTAAATGAGAATAAGGGTTATGAATGCTTGATGTGGAAACAATATACAATTGAAATAATGTATTAAATAAAGATGGCATTAATAAATCCTTGGTCTCGAGTCAGTTTTAGGTATAGTTGGCATGCCATAAGGTCTATAGAGCTTAGTGTTGGGTTGGAGTACGGTATGGGACAGTGGTCCCTATTTGGCAACAATAGGAGAAAAGTTGTTTGGTGACTCGGCGACAGTAGGAGGGATTGACCGGTACTGCGAGTTCCAAATGATATTACAAGGGTGACTATTGGTTGGGGACTCGTGTATCTAAACTAGGACTTTGATTCACAAGGCTATAATATTAAGCTAATATGATTGAAATTTTTAACGACTCACCTTGATTGCGTTAACTTGTGTATCAAGAAATTTAATGTGTCAATGATGCCTAATTTGATCCTTTGGTGATGTTATTAACAAATGAATATTGGTGTTGAAATGATCATGAAATGAAACTAAAATGACTAGATTGATCTTTATGCATGGTGATGTTTATTCGAATAGTTACTTGAAAATTAATGTTTATGTTGATGTTGAATTTCTTGATATGCCTACTTTAGAGCTTTTAGTTTGAATGAATTAAAATTTGTGCTCATTAATGGAGGATATTTCGATTGATTATCTTTTTGTTTGATGAGAAGAATTAATTGGCTTATCGTAAGGAAATGAATGTATCTGTATATACTTTACTTGAATAAGTAACCTTACCTAGTCATCCTTGCTTGGGTTGAAAGTGAAATGTATAAGTAGTGAAAGATTATGTTATAGATATTCTATAGATGCTTTAAACTCTCTCTCACTAAGCTAAAGCTTATTAGCTCCTTCTTTCACTACCTTACAGATTAGTTTCTTTTTTTGAGGGAGTTATCTCTTTTGGGAAGCTTAATCAAGTCATAAGGCCTCATTGAAAGTATGTTATGTTCCTTGTTTTAACTCCTAGGATGGTGGCACCTTAGTGATTATATATATATGCATAAGCTTCCACAATATTTTGGCATGTATGTTTTTAATTTATTCTATGTTTGTAAATCTATTATGGTATGATGTTGAATGGATGAATGCATGTTGGTTTGGATGAATGTTATATGATATAGGGGATGGATGGTAGAACAAAGAAATAAGATTTATGGTCTGAATGTGGTTTGGCAATGTGCTCAAGTTACGACTATGGCTTGTATGGTTAGGTGAAATGTGAATTGCTTATATCTTAAACTGTATGCTCTTGAAAATTTGGTGTTTGATTCATGTAGTAAGCTTGTTTAAGGGTTGGGATGATTGGTTCGAAATTGTCTTGGTGGAATTGCTACTGTAACAAGTTGAGAAGATGGAAACGCTTGACAATAATATAAGAATAATTTGACATTAAATAAAAGAATCTTAAATCAATGGAAGTGATTTGTGTAATTACTTGATTTTGGTTTGTGTTAGCTTTTAATATTTGAATGTGAGTTGTCTAGTTAAAGGATATTAAAAAATTTGACACAAATTGATTGGAATGGTTTTGGTTAGAAGTAAGTAAGCATGCAACCTATCACATCCCGAAAACTGGCCTAGTAGGAATAAGGCTCCGGTGATCGGAACTCCTATATCGGATATACCGAAAGTGTAATTTCTTGAACCTTGTACCCAATTTTGTAATCAATGAAAGTGGTGGGGAATTAAATTGATCCAAGGACCTCTCTGTAAGAAATTCAAAGCTGAAATGCTGAAAATAAGTCAAGCATATCGATACTGTAAGACCAGTATCGATACGGTCTAACGACCATAACTAACTTACCTGTTTTAGCCTAGGTGTATCCGCACGGTTGGACCGGTATCGATACGGTTTGAGCCAGGCATTTTGATACAGCAAAGAACTCTATCGATACGACCTAACTGCCATAACGAACTTATCTATTTTAGCCTAGCTGTATCGATACGACCACAAGGTGTATTAGAACGGGTCCCCTATTCGGAGTTGTTTTAATAGACAAATTAAAGGGAATGGAAAGCAAGGTGCTGACTCACCTCCTTGCTTGCCCCCTCCCACGTGAAACACCTCAGAAAAGATGACTAATTGTCATCAAATTATCAATTGAAAGAGAAATGATTTCCCAATTGGGTTAAGCAAACCCTTGGTTATAGTAAACTTTCCTATTGGTCTCTTGGAAAGGTGGGTGGTAATTAAGGACATAGTTCCTTATAATAAAGTAAAAAGAAAGCTTCCTCCCTTGCTTTTGCCTCTATTGAAACTAAAATCCACCCTTGTCTGGAATCAAGCTAACACCACCATTGTTGTCTTCAACCTTAAGCAAACATACACCTCTCTTACTGACTACCTTAGGCTCAAGCTTTCTTTGATTCGAAACCTCCGTAGCAAAGCTATCGATCGGGTAAGTAAAAGCCCTCTATCAATTGTTGAATCCCATGGACGATTGGAGTTTAATTTCAAAATGAAATCCTAAGCCTAATCCTTGAATAAGTACTATATCGTTATATTGCTTATAATGATTCTTTGTGTTTCTTCCTAGCTCAAGAGTTGGAGGGAATCAATCCATCATCCTCAACTAAGCCTAGGAGCAAAGGAATCAAAATTCAGGAATCTTAAAAGCTTCCAAGCACTAGGAGAGCGTAGTTGTGTCAAGGGATAGATAGGTGCCATCCCGTTGCATTTGCTTTGTGATTATGTTTGCATTTTGATTAAGGGCTGAGGTAGAGAATGAATATGTGTGGATGCTATTGGTAAGCAAGGTAAGTCTTCATATTGCTTTAACATGTCTATGAGTATATGCATGTCATCCAATATGTTGTGATCATACCATGATATGTTATCCAATAGGATGTGGTTATGGTACGATATGAATTTGGAGCTAAGGCTCAATTTATAATTTGATATGGTGTGACCTACGGGCATAATGGTAAGTTTGATAATGATATGTGAACTTGTACATTTGTGGACATTGGATACAATTGGCATGCCATAGGGTTATTCAAGCTCACCAAGTAAGGGATTGGACTACGGTCTAGGCTACGACCTATATGTACGGTGAAATAAGGATGGATTATGTAAGGGACTATTCGGAGCTACGACTCAAGGCTACGACCTATTTCTGATATGTGTGGTGTATAAGGGAATCCATGTATCCATTACTTACCATGTCCAAGGATATAATGTGTGATCATGATATGTATTTTGTATATGGAAATGTGTTACTTGAATCAAGCATGAGATACAAGTATGATTTGTGTACTATATATGTCATTCAAGCATGTCATTATGATGTTCTTTTTACTCATTAAATATTTGCATTTGTTATGACTACTTTACTAGGCTATGTAAGCCTAACATCCATGTGTCTCATGCATTTCAGGATTTTGAAGTATTCTGGCCTTCGATCGTGTGTTGCGGTTGCAAGTTACTCCTACAAATCATATGTATGCTTATCTTTTGTCTTGAACTCCTAGTAAGGTGGCATATGGTCTAAACATGTTATGTATGTGTTTTTTGGTGTGTGTGTAATAGCCTAAAGGTGACCAGTTGATTAATGGAAAATATGGTATGCTTGTGAATTGGTTAAACTAACAAAATGAGCTTAAATGTGCTAAAAGGAAAAAAAACTAGGTAAATGGATCCGAAATGCTCTAAAATTTTGCATGCTATTAAAAATATTGATATTAGAATTGCTGGTAAAATTTGGTTAAGTTTGGACAACGTTCAACAGGATAAAATGATTAAAAACTAGCTAGAATCTGTCATTACAGGGCAGGCGTATCGGTACGGGTGATGGTGTATCAATTCGGCCTTGCATAATTGGACTAAGTAAAACAAGGCCTATCGATACGAGAAGGGGGTGTATCAGTATGGATTTGGACAATAAGGTATGAAAATTAAATTGTATCGATACGGCTGTAGGCTATATCGGAACGGGTCAACCTTAGTCAACGCGTATATATACGGGGCTAGGCGTATCGATATGCGCATGTTATCTTCGAATCTAGGAAATGAAAATTTGGCTTAGTTTACCGATACAGCCCCAAGGGTATCGGTATAGAGTTAGTTAATTCTGTTAAAAGACATAGAAACAAGTTTTAAGAAGTTTATAAAATGGTTACTAAAACTTGTATGGCCTAATTGGATAGGTAAACGACCTTCGTTAGAAACGAAACTTCATACGTTAATAATTGGTAAATTTAATTGTAGTATAGTAAAAATAAATCCCAATAAGGACCTCTAATTTCTAAAAATTATGATTTAGTCCCTAAGTTCAAAAAGGGTTAAAACTGATCCCGAATTGTGTAAGTCTTAATAAGATAATTCTGTTAAGCCTTAAAAGAGATTAATAAATGATCCGAATAAGTTTTCATACTCCGATTAAGCTTTCAAATCTCTGATATATTCTCTAGTATCACTTTCCGACCCAGTTCTCTACCAGGCCGGGAAAAGGGTATTACATTTGTTGAATTAGAGCCTATGTTTAGCCGATTCTAGGACTAAATTGAAGTCTGTTATGAGTCTGCATATTCATATGCCACCTAGGAGTTTACTTTTACATGTTATCTATGACTTTCAACTTACATGATTAAATCTTTTCTGTATAATTAGATCTAAAAATGTCTGCACCTACTAATAGACGTACCGTAAATGAACCACACCTCGGATCCTCCTCAACGTAGGGGGACAATTTGAGGGCAGAAGTAAGGCCCAAACAAGAAGGGCAGAACTACCCACCTCATCCTACTCCGATGCCTCCCGCTCAGCAAGAGTATCCGATGTCTATGGCTGAAATGATCAAATAGGTGGTCGTGTCTCTCAGGCAAGAACCACCACCTCAGCCTGCTAAAGCGTCTTCTTCTATTCTGAAGGCTCATATTAGCGAGCTCTGTTAGTATCCAGTTTACATCTTTATTGGTCAGGACCTAGATAATCCTAAGATAGCAGAGTATTGGGTGGAGAATACTCTTAAAGTTCTAAACAAGCAGATGAAGTGTCCTAATAAACACAAGCTGGAGTGCGCTCTGTCAATAACTTCTGAGGAGGCTCAGAGTTGGTGGGATACCGTGATACTCACTGTAACCGAGCATAAAGTTACGTGGGAATTCTTTCATCAGGAGTTTCGCAAGAAATACACCAGTGAGCACTACATTGCTAAGAGGCGTAAGAAGTTCCTCCACTTGAGACAAGGAGGAAGGCCTGTGGAGCAGAATATCCACGATTTCTACAAGTATGCGAGGTATGGTGCTGAGATTATATGTACGGAAAAGGAGAAATGTAGAATGTTCATTGACAGCCTCTACAAAGAACTACGCCCTTTTTTTACTTCCTTGGAGATAGAAGATTTCTTGACCTTGGTCAACCGAGCCATTACCACTGAAGCCTCCTAGAAGGCTTACGAAAGAAGAAAGTGGAACTAATCCAGATCGGCCAAAAGATTTTGAGTTGATTCTAGACCTCATATGCCTTAGAAGAAAGGTAGACAGTGGGAGCAAAAGTTTGCCACCTATCAGCAGCTACCAAGGTCAGGATATGTGCCACATTCCCAATCTCTGGGGACATCTGTTGCTTGTACATCTTCATTTGATAGTACGGGCAGTTCCAGAAGAGGTTCTCAGCTTCCTTTGTGTAACTTTTGTCAAAAGAGGCACCCTGGGTAGTGCCACAGACAGTCTAGATCCTGTTACCTCTGTGGTGAGTCTGGTCACTTCATCAGGCAGTGTCCACAGAATCCAAAAGCTCCTACCACTTTGGCTTCTCAAAATAGTCCGAACAAGGGAAGAGGAGCAAAGAAAGTGCAATATGGATCGGTGGGGAGACCTCACAACACTAACACTCTTTCGGTTGGACGTGATCCTTAGAACTCAGCTCAGATGTACCGCGTTCGAGGCCGAGAACAAGAAGATGATTCTGATGTGATAGTAGGTATGATGGAATTATGTTATGATCTTGTTTATACTTTGGTATATCTAGGCTCTACGCATTCCTTCATTAGTGAACCGTTGATTGCAAAATATGCTCTAGAATATGAACCAGTTACATCTAAGATTGTTGTCTCTAACCCACCAGGGGATAGTGTGGTTATCCGATGGATCTGTAAAGCTTGTCCTTTGAGGATCCAAGGGATCCCATTTTCGGCCAACTTGATGGCCTTACCTTTCCATGAGTTCGACCTCATTCTAGGCCTTGATTGGCTAGTTGAGCATCAAGACTGGGTAGATTGCTTGAAGAAAAAGCTATACCTCCATGGACTTGGCAAAGAAAGCATAACCTTGATGAAAACCGAATCCGAGCCTAGTAAGGCTACCTTGTGTGCTATAGAATCCAAAGAAAATCCAATGTTCGATATTGTATCGGTAGTGAAAGAATTCCCTAATGTATTTCCTGATGAACTTTCGGGACTCCCCTCAACCGGAGAAGTAGAATTTGGAATCGAAGTGCAACCGAGGACCACACCCGTCTCCATTACTCCATACTGAATGGCTCTAGTAGAGTTGAAGGAATTAAAGGCCCAAACCCTAGATCTTTTGGATAAAGGGTTCATCTGACCGAGTTCCTCACCTTGGGGAGCACCGGTTTTGTTTGTCAAGAAGAAAGATGGATCGATGTGACTATGCATTGATTACCGTAAGTTAATAGAGTAACATCAAGAATAAGTATCCGTTGTCGAGGATCAATGACCTATTTGATCAATTGAAAGGTGATTCTGTCTTTTCCAAGATAGATTTACGATCCAGATACTATCAAATGTAAGTGAAGGAGTCTGATGTTCCAAAGATTGCCTTCCGAACTAGATATGGCCACTATGAGTTCTTGGTAATGCCTTTTGGGCATACTAACGCACATGCAGCTTTTATAGACCTGATGAACCGTGTGTTTCGGCCTATCTAGATAGATTCATGGTTGTATTCATAGATAACATCTTGATCTACTCCAAAGACACAACCATTCATGAAGAACATTTTCGAATTGTGCTACAGACTCTCTGGGAGAAATAGCTATATGCTAAGTTTAGCAAATGTGAGTTTTGGCTATCTGAAGTATCCTTTCTGGGACATGTGATCTCTTCTGCTAGGAATTCAAGTTGACCCAAAGAAGATTCAAGCAGTTCTTGACTGGATTCCTCTGAAGAATGTTGAAGAAGTTTGTAGCTTTCTGGGCCTTGCATGCTACTATCGTAGATTCGTTAAGGGATTCTTGATATTGCTACACCCTTGACGAAGCTTCTCCGCAAGGAAACCCCCTTTGTATGGACAACCGAGTAACAAAGAAGTTTTGATTAACTTAAGCGAGTCCTAACCCATGCCTTTGTCTTGGTGCAACCTGAGTCAGGTAAGGACTTCACTGTATACAGTGATGCATCCCACCTGGGATTAGGCCGTGTATTGATGCAAGAAGGAAAGGTCATAGCCTATGCTTTACGCCAGCTTAAACAACACGAGCTAAACTATCCGACACATGATCTGGAGTTAGCTACTGTTGTGTTTGCCTTAAAGATTTGGAGGTACTACCTTTACGATGAGAAGTGTTATTTGTACACGGATCACAAAAGCCTGAAATATCTTCTGACTCAGAAAGAGTTGAATCTCCGTCAACGTTGATGGATGGAGCTTTTGAAGGACTACGATTTGGTCATTGACTACCATCTTGGTAAGGCAATGTTGTGGATGACGCTCTTAGTCTAAAGCCCACTCCCTCCCCAAGATGTTTGAATGCTCACTTCTGACTTAAAAAGCATGGCAAGTTATTGGCTGAATTGAAAGTTTAGTCAACCATTGTGTCTCGAATCAAAACACTCCAAGAATCTGATGAGGAGTTGTGAACTCTTATTGCTAAAATCAAGGACAAATCATATCCCGACTTTGCTATGAATTTTGATGGTCTATTGTGTTTCTAGAACTGTATTTGTGTCCCTGATGATGATGATCTTCGGGATCAAATCATAAATGAAGCTCATTCGAGCCCCTTTTCTATCCATCTCGAAGCTATCAAAATGTATAAGGACCTAAAAGATTTGTACTGGTGGTCTGGCATGAAAAGTTAGATCACAGACTTTGTGGCAAGATGTTTGACCTGTCAACATTTAAAGCTGAGCACAAGGTGCCTACTGGTCTTTTGCAACCTATCGAGCTTCCATAATGGAAATGGGAACGTATTACGATGGACTTCGTAAGTGGCTTGCAGGTGACACCGTAGAGGAATGATGTTATTTGGGTCATAGTGGACTGATTCACCAAATCTTCTCATTTCATTCTAGTGAGAATAGACTTTGGTTTGCGTAAGCTTGTTGAGTTGTACATTCGAGAAGTTATCCGTTTACATGGAGTTCCTATGTCCATTATTTCTGATCATGATCCACACTATGCATCTCGATTTTGGAGGACCCTACAAGAGGCTTTGGGAACTTGAGTGCAACTAAGCTCTACTTTCTATCTTTAGACCGATGGTCAATCTGAAAGGGTTATTCATATTCTAGAAGATATGCTCCGAGCATGTGTTATTGACTTCCGGAATACGTTGGAGAAATCACTGCCTTTGGTGGATTTTGCTTACAACAATAGCTACCAAGCCTCGATTCAAATGGCACCCTATGAAGCCCTTTATAGGAGGAGATGTAGAACCCTCTTTGTTAGACCGAGCTTGGTGAAAGCAAGGTGTTAGGCCCTGACTTACTTTAGGAAATCGAAGAAAGGGTGACCATTATCCGTGATAGGCTCAAAGCTACATTTGACAGACAGAAAGCTTATGCTAATCTAAAAAGAAGAGACATTCAGTATGAGGTTGGTGAGAAAGCCTTCTTTAAGGTATGACCGTGGAAGAAGATCCTTCGTTTTGGCAAAAAGGGGAATCTGAGTCCTCGTTTCATTAGACCGTTTGAGGTGATCGAGAAATTTAGACCTGTTGCTTATCGACTAGCTCTTCTTAAAGAGTTAATTCAAATTCATAATGTCTTTCACGTATCTATTCTACAGAAGTACCTGTCAGATCCTTCTCATGTGATTGAGGTAGAGTCTGTGGAGATTCGGTCTAATCTAACGTACGAGGAAGAACCTATGCAGATCCTCGTACGAGAAGTTAAAAGACTTCGTAATAAGTTTGTACCCTTATTGAAAGTCCTTTGGAGAAGTCATTCGGTTGAAGAAGCAACATGAGAACCAGAAGAGATGAAGTAGAGACAATACCTCCATCTGTCCAACTAGAGTGAAAATTCGAGGATGAATTTTCATAAGGGGGAGAGTTGTCACATCCCGAAAACTGGCATAGTCAGAATAAGGCTCTGTTGATAAGAAATTCTGTATCGAATATACCAAAAGTGTATTTTCTTGATCCCTACACCCAATTTTGTAATTAATGAAAGTGGTGGGGTATTAAATTGATCCAAGGACCTCTTTGTAAGAAATTCAAAGCTAAAATGCTGAAAATAAGTCAAGCATATCGATACGGTAAGACTAGTATCGATATGGTCTAACGACCATAACTAACTTACCTGTTTTAGCCTAGGCGTATTGGTACGGGTGGATTGGTATCAATACAGTTTAAACTAGGCATTTCGAGACAGCAAAGAACTATATCGATACGACCTAACCACTATAACGAACTTACATATTTTAGCCTAGTCGTATCGATATGACCATAAGGTGTATCGGTACGGGTCCCCTGTTCGAAGCTGTTTTAATAGCCAAATTAAAAGAAATGGAAAGCAAGGTGCTAACTCACCTCCCTGCTTGCCCCTCCCACGTGAAACACCTCAGAAAAGATGACTAATCGTCATCAAATTGTCAATTGAATGAGAAATGATTTTTCAATTGGGTTAAGCAAACCCTTGGTTATAGGAAACCTTCCTATTGGTCTCTTGGAAAGGTGGGTAATTATTAAGGACATATTTCCTTATAATGAAGTAAAAAGAAAGCTTCCTCCCTTATTTTTGCCTCTACCGAAACTAAAATCCACCCTTGTCTGAAATCAAGCTAACACCACCATTGTTGTCTTCAACCTTAAGCAAGCACACACCTCCCTTATTGACTACCTTAGGCTCAATCTTTCTTTGATTCAAAACCTCCATAGCAAAGCTATCGATCGGGTAAGTAAAAGCCTTCAATCAATTGTTAAATCCCATGGACGATTGGAGTTTAATTTCAAAATGAAATCCTAAGCCTAATCCTTAAATAAGTACTATATCGTTATATTTCTTATAATGATTCTTTGTGTTTCTTCCAAGCTCAAGAGTTGGAGGGAATCAATCCATCATCCCCAACTAAGCCTAGGAGCAAAGGAATCGAAATTAAGGAATCCTAAAAGCTTCCAAGCACTAGGTGAGTGTAGTTGTGTCAAGGGATAGGCTAGGTGCCATCCCGTTGCATTTGCTTTGTGATTATGTTTGCATTTTGATTAAGGGCTGAAGTAGAGCAAGCATATGCGTGGATGCTATTGGTAAGCAAGGTAAGTCTTCATATTGCTTTAATATGTCTACGAGTATATGCATGTCATCCGATATATTGTGATCATACCATGATATGTTATCCGATATGATGTGGTTATGCTACGATATGAATTTGGAGCTAAGGCTAAATTTATGATTTGATATGGTGTGACCTACGAGCATAATGGTAAGTTTGATAATGATATGTGAACTTGGACATTTGTGGACATTGGATACAATTGGCATGCCATAGGGTTATTCGAGCTCACCAAGTAAGGGATTGGACTACGGTCCGAGGCTATGGCCTATATGTATGGTGAAATAAGGATGGATTGTGTAAGGGACTATTCGGAGCTATGGCTCAAGGCTATGACCTATTTCTGATATGTGTGGTGTACAGGGGAATCCGTGTATCCATTGCTTACCATATCCAAGAATATAATGTGTGATCATGATATGTATTTTGTATATGGAAATGTGTTACTGGAATCAAGCATGAGATACAAGTATGATTTGTGTACTATATTTGTCATTCAAGCATGCCATTATGATGTTCTTATTACTCGTTAAATATTTGCGTTTGTTATGACTACCTCACTAGGCTATGTAATCCTAACATCCATGTGTCTCATGCATTTCAGGATTTTGAAGTATTCCGGCCTTCGATCGTGTGTTGCGGTTGCAAGTCACTCCTACAAATCATATGTATGCTTATCTTTTGTCTTGAACTCCTAGTAAGGTGGCATATGGTCTAAAAATGTTATGTATGTGCTTTTTGGTGTGTGTGTAATAGCCTAAAGGAGACCAATTGATTAATGGCAAATATGTTATATTTGTGAATTGGTTAAACTAACAAAATGAGCTTAAATGTGTTAAAAGGTAAAAACTAGGTAAATGGATCCGAAATGTTCTAAAATTTTTCATGCTATTAAAAATATGGATATTAGACTTGCTGGAAAAATATGGTTAAGTTTGGACAACAAGATAAAATGATTAAAAACCAGCTAAAATCTATCATTACTAGGCAGGCGTATCGGTGCGGGTAATGGCGTATCAATACGGCCTTACATAATTGGACTAAGTAAAATATTGTGTATCGATACGTGAAGGGGGTGTATTGATATGGATTTGGACACTAAGGTCTGAAAATTAAATTGTACCGATACGACTGTAGGCTGTACCGGAATGGGTCAACCTTAGTCAACGCGTATCGATATGGGGCTAGGTGTATCGATACGAGCATGTTATCTTCGAATCTAGGAAATAAAAATTTGGCTTAGTGTACCGATATGACCCCAAGGGTATTGGTACGGATTTAGATAATTCTGTTAAAAGGCATAGAAACCAGTTTTAAGAAGTTTATAAAATGGTCACTAAAACTTGTATGGCCTAATTAGATAGGTAAACGACCTTCGTCAGCAATGAAACTTCACAGGTTAGTAATTGGTAAGTTTAATTGTAGTTTAGTAAAAAGAAATCCCAATAAGGACCTTTCATTTGTAAAAATTATGATTTAGTCCCTAAGTTCCAAAAGGGTTAAAACTGATCCCGAATTGTGTAAGTCTTAATAAGATAATTCTATTACGCCTTAAAAGAGATTAATAAATGATTCGAATAAGTTTCCATACTCCAATTAAGCTTCCGAATCTCTGATATGTTCTCCGGTAGCACTTTCCGACCCAGTTCTCTACTAGGTAGGGAATGAGGTGTTACACAATCCTTGGAGTTTAATTGATCTAAACACTTTAGTCAAATAGCTTGATATGTAATAATTGAGATTGTATTAAAGTCAAATGGAAATGTATACAAGTTAGGTGATTGATGTTCGAGTATTGTTTATGCATGTATGGTTTACTCATGTTAAATTATAATGTTGCCTTTATTGGCTTTCGAATAGTAGCTTGCTCCTTCAGTTTTTAGCTTAATTTGGTTCGAACTTGGGCTTGTAGCTCAAGTTACTGTTTGTTTGTTTCCTTTAAACACCTAGACTCGGTCTTCTCCAAAGCCCAGTAGAGGGTGTTTAAAATTGGTAATCAGAGCTAAGGTTGTTTGATTCTAGGGGAATTTTAAGTGCATTGCATTTTAGTTGTTTATTAGGTGCCACCTAGGAGTTATTTGAATGTGTATTGTGACTTATATATGATTAAGCTTCTTTATATTAGAATGTCAGTGTAACACCCCCTACCCCAGGCTAGTAGCAAACTGGCTCGAGAACGTTACCAAGCAAGGACAAGGCAAGGATTGATAACTCATCCATACTAGATGAGTTACTTAACTAGCAAGCAATCAATACTTATCATGTAAGCAAACTCACATTTGATTTCAAGACATCCTAAAGTATTTGAATAGGCTACTAAATTATTTCCTTTCATGCTTTCATTACAAGTTACTACTTTCATGAATCAATTAAGTTCATCTTATACCTAAATCATTCGAATGACCATATAATACAACATGCTTTCATTTCATTTCATTTAATTGTTCCTTAGTTTGTTACATATAACATTACATACCTTGATTATTAAACAAGATCATATTAACATACAATTGCATGTAACTAGTTTCCCAACACCTATAGACCATTCAGCAATCATCTATACAAACATACATAACACTTACGTTAAGGTATATACATACCCAAATGACCATATAATTTCCAAGACAATTCGAAGGGAAGACAAGCAAGCATGGTTCGATTCATACTACTTTCAATTCAAGCAAGACACGAAGCATTTCATGCTATTCATTCAATCATATACATGAACACTAAGCAAGGCATTTGAATGGTTCAATATACACTAGATCAATCACTTGATCATACCATTTGTAATCTCATATATGCGCAGCAATATCATTCCATTACATGTAATCTAAGTTCAATACAACTTGTTTCTCATTTGATAATCAAGATCATAAACATAGTAGGCACATACAAGGACAATATATACAAGTTTCAAGTATTCCAAAATGCATGATCAAACTACACTTTATACAATCTAGTGCCACCAATCTAGGAGATATACAAAACAAGTATGAAACCATACTTAGGCAATGCTTGTGTGATTTGCTTCAAGCTCAAGAAATCAGGCTTCAAGATCAAGCAACACTCGTATCCTTTATCCTGTAGTTGGGAAGAATAAAAACGAGAGTGATAAGTACAAAAATGTACTTAGTGAGGTAGTAACTAGTTCTAACCATTTGTTATGTCAAGTTATGTGTCAATTGAACAAGAATGAACCTAGCTAAGGTTTTCAAGCATTAGAGTAATCTTAGCAAAGGATTTCAAGCATTTGAGTGATCTTAGCTAAGGCTTTCAAGCATTAAGATAATCCTAGCTAAGGATTTCATGCATTCGGCTAGTATAGGATACAAGAAACAAGAATTCATACTTCATGTTTTCATATCAAGAATCAATCACATCATGCTTTCAAAACAAGTACTCAAGTAAGTCATTCATGCTTACATGACAATAACATACAATTCATGGCTTTCAAGACAAGTAACATTCAATTCATGGCTTTCAAGACAAGCCACATGTGTTTTAGGATTGTTATTACATTTTTTATCATTTAAACAACCCCCTTGGTACTTAGTTTGTATAGGTAATCGAGTCTCCAACCAACTGTCGCCACAAGATGCACCATTGTGCTGGTCAACCCTCCTACTGTCGCCAAAGATCACATACGTACCCTCCGTTTGTCGCCAAATAGGGTCCTTATCCCTAGACCGTATTCCACCCTGACACAATGAGCTCTAGACTCTAAGGCATACCATTTTACCTAGTCCAACTAGCTACCAAGGTTGTTCGATTTACCATTTATACAAGTTTATCAAGATCAAGATCATGTCAAGCAAGTTCATTTCATATTAGGCCCTTAGGCCATTTGAGCCATAGCTCACATATCATGAAATTCTCATGTTTCATTTCATCAAGATGAGATGATATCTCAAGCAATTTCTTTAGCATTCGATCACATGCATCATGACACATACAAGAACCAATGTTACCACTTAAACATGCATAGCATTCGAATAAAACATGTATTCAAGATGTGATCAAATTTCATGCATTACTAGGCATTCTTCCCTTATTATGTCAAGTCCATATTAGGTTCATTCAAGCATTATAAGAAGGTAAGCAAGCATGCATTGGTTAGGACCTAGTCCTAGCCCTAGAGATAACTACACTCACAATACTCCAAGCTTAGCTAGTCTTGGATCCATACTCCTTTGTTCTTGACTTTAGGATGTTCCACTTTTTCCTCATCCACCAAGTTCAATCATGGTTCTAACACATTACAAGTAAACACATATCAAAACAAGTTCTCAAAGTTATTCAATCAAGGCAAGGTTACAAGTATGCAACATATACAAATCTAGTAGCATGTTTGTATATTTTCTTTACTACACTTGACCACACTTATCTATATTCCAATTCATGTAAAACAGGGCAGTAACCAATGCCCCAAAACTGTTTACAGTACAGTTTACAAAACTATCCCAAAACAGTGTACAATTACCAAAACTGTTGTTATTAGGCAACATATAGTCTGTTCACTTAAACATGCATAACTTTCGTTCCGTATGTTGGAATTTCAATTGGTTTACACCATTGGAAAGATAAATTAATTTTTTTATAACTATATAAGACTTGTAGTTTAGTTCTTTCCAAATTAATATAGTTTTTAACTTAAAGACAAGGCATATTGCTACACTAGACAGTTTGCACTGTCTCTAGTGTTTCTTCACTACAATTCAGCATACAATCTAGAATTCAGTCATGTTTTCTCCTAATGATTTTAGACAAGTCAAGGTACTATCCATAAAAATTTCAGCCTTAAATTCAATTTATACAATTTGTGGCGATTTTTCAAAGTTGCTGCCCAGAACAGAGCATTCTGGGCATATTACTCTAGGTTGAGTTTCTAGTTTCATAACTCATTTTAACAAGGTTCTAACATGACAATTCAATTCATTTTCATGTTCTTACATGTCTAGGTCAGTCTAATTCACCTAGCAATGAGCTTAGAACAGGGCATTATCATGTTCAATTCAATTTGATCTATTTGATCAACATTACACATCCAATTTACCAATTGAGCAGTCCATTACCTAATTTTAACTAATCCAATTAGGTGTATTCATTTTCCAGAAACTTATATATTCAATTCAATCTTCATTTCATCTAGCAATATGATAAAAACAAGGTTCTATATACATTTAGCCTATTCGCACATTTTCAATAGTAAAACAATCCCTAATCAAGACTATTTTCATCCATACTTCATATTCTCAAATTTCCAGCAATCATATACATTTTCTTTAGCAATTTAGCTACTAGATATCACAATTTCAAGTTCCAGTAGAAGTTAGCATGTTCCTAACACACATAACAATCATCCAAGTCAATCTAAACAACAAAGACATCATCAATTCAAGATTCAACCATTCTATAACATGTAGGGATCAAGCATTACACCTTCTCCAAGCTAAATTAAGAAGCTTGAATTTGAAGGTGTTGCATGAAGCTTTTCTCTCCCCTTTCTCTCTCAATAATCGGCCACGGAGGATGAATTAGGGAGGAAGATGACAATATGTTTGTTCATTATTCTCCCTTAGCCGTGAGTCATCCTCCAAATTGGCACATGTTCTCTTCAAATGAGAACATGTGTCAAGGCCTTAATTTAATTTCAATTTTACATACAATCTTTATAGTTTTGCATTTTCACATTTCCATCCTTCCATTTAAGCCTTCTAGCTTTAATTTCAATTCAATTTGGTTCTAATTTCACTTATTTGATCTTAAGGATGGCTAATGTTCTATATTCTTTAAATTGATTAGCTTATGAAATCAATTAGCCTATAGTTTAGATTGTGGTAACTTTCCTAGGCCAATTTTAGGGTGTTACAGTCAGAAACACATTTGGGTAAAGATAATGAAAGCCCGACTGGTTCCTCCACTGAAGGAGGAAATGTTAGAATGAACCAGAACCAACAGGACCCCCCAAAGAATGTTGAACCTCAACAGGTTCAACAAGAAGCCCCTACAATCCATCATGTTCAACGGGAATGCTTTTCAAGCATGAAAGAAATGTTTGATCACCTAATTGTCTCGATGAGGCAAAACACCCCAATTCCTCTTAATCCTCCGGTAGTAGCACCGGCAAAAGCCCCAATTGATAAGCTAGCTCAACATTGAGCTTATACGTTCATCGGAGCTAGTGAAGAAAAATAGGAAGAAGCTGAATTCTGGTTAGAAGCTACAACTAGAATCCTAACCAAACATTGCAATGCTCAGACGATCATAAGTTGGAATGTGCTGTAGCCCTTCCTGTAGATGAAGCACTTAGTTGGTGGGAAACTATGACCCTTACGGCTCTAGCAAATTCAGTCACTTAGGAATTCTTTCTCAAGGAATTTAAGAAAAAGTATATTAGTGAACAATATCTGGCTGAATGTAGAAGACGTTTCTTGTACCTGAGACAAGGGGGTAAACATATTGAATAATATGTTAGCGAGTTCTACAAGTACTGTAAATACGAGTCTGAATTAATTAAGAAGGAGGAGGATAAGTGTAGGAAGTTCATTGATGGGCTTAACGATGAACTAGGACATTAAGAATTAGTAAACCGACTCATAGCCACCGAAGCCAAGATGAAAGCTTCAGAGAAGAAAAAAGGGAATCACTCCCGAAGTGATAAAAGATTGAGGGATGATCACAAACCGTTTTGGCAGAACAAGAAACAAAAACAACATGGAGGGAATTCTTCCAACAATAATAACTCATCGAGGGGTAATTTTATACCCAAACCTCAGTCGGTGGCCAGAACACCTGCACCTTCGTTATCCATCAACAGTACTGGGAATACAGGAAGAGAATATTAGAACCCTTTTTGTAATAACTGTCAGAAGCATCACCCGGGTTAGTGCAGGAGACAATTAAGTATTATTCACAGAACTCAAATAAGCTACCCTCCAATATATTTAAGGGTTCGAACCAACTTCAGTCACCAAGGGGAAGGGGACCCAAGCAAGCACAATCTAGAAACTATGGGAAGAACAAGGGACATGGTTCGAATGCTACCCATCAAGAGTCCAGGGCACCTGTTCGAATCTACCATGTCAGAGGACGCGAAGATGAAGAATCTCCTGATGTAATTGCAGGTTCAATTCAATTAGATAAACATTTTGTATATGCTATATTTGATTTGGGTTCAACCCATTCTTTTATATGCTCCTCTTTAAATGAAAAGTTTAAACTGAAGCCGAAACCTACCAATTATAATCTAATTGCTACCAATCCTTTGGGAGATAAGGTGTTAGTAAATCAAACATGTAAGAATTGCCCTTTGTTTATTCAAGGCATACCTTTTCCTGCCAGCTTATTAGCCCTACCCTTTAATGAATTCGATCTTATTTTGTGCTTAGATTGGCTAGGGAAACACCAAGCCTGGGTAGATTACTCTAAGAGAATATTGTTTCTTCTCGGTTTAGGAAAGGAAACAATAACCTTGTTAGAAAAACCTTTCAAACCCATTTCTGTGTTTGTTGCGATACCTAATCTAAATGAAACCAAGTTTTCCTTTGAATCCATTTAAACTTTCTCTGAATTTCCTGACGTGTTTTCTAAGGAATTGTCGAGAATTCTTTCATCAAGAGAAGTTGAGTTCGGAATTGAAGTCCTCCTAAGATTAGCTCCGGTTTCTATCACACCTTACCGTATAGCTCTGATTGAACTCAAAGAGCTGAAGACTCAACTACAAGAAATACAGGATAAAGGATTCATTAGGCCAAGTTCTTCTCCTTGGGGGCCCTAGTTCTGTTTGTAAAGAAGAAAGACAGATCCATGAGGCTCTGTATTGATTATCGGAAGTTGAATCAACTTACCATCAAGAACAAGTATCCATTACCAAGAATTGATGATTTATTCGATCAAATGAAGGATGCTATGGTATTTTCCAAGATCGACCTCTGATCAAGGTATTATCAGATGAAAGTTAAGGAATCTAATGTTCCTAAAACTACTTTCTGAACCCGGTATGGTCACTATGAATTCCTAGTGATGCCTTTCAGCCTAACCAATGCTCCGACAGTATTCCTGGATCTTATGAATAGAGTTTTCAAGCCCTATTTGGATAGATTTGTGGTAGTGTTTATAGACGATATCCTTGTCTATTCAAAAAGTAAAGAGGAGCATTCGAATCACTTGTGGATCGTACTGCAGACATTTCAGGATAAGTAACTCTACGCTAAAGTTGATAAATGTGAATTATGGCTTTCAAAAGTGACCTTCCATGGTCATGTAATTTTAGTTGATGGAAAAAAGGTGGATCCAAATAAAATTCAATCAGTGATCGATTGGAGATCCCCGATGAACGTGAGCAAAGTTAGAAGCTTTCTCGATTTTGCTGGTTATTATCGAAGATTTATGAAAGGATTTTCATTGTTAGCTGCACCCTTGACAAAACTTCTTAGGAAGGATGAACCATTTATATGGTCAGAAAATCAACAACCCAGTTTCGATCAATTAAAGTAAGTCCTTACCTAAGCACTTGTCTTGATACAACCTGACTCGGGAAAAGACTTTACGGTTTTTAGTGATGCCTCCCTTCTTGGTTTAGGTTGTGTTCTAATGCAATATGATAAAGTGGTAGCATATGCTTCTAGACAATTGAAGCCACACGAGTTGAACTATCCGACATACGACCTGGAATTAGTTGCAGTTGTGTTTGCATTAAAAATCTGGAGGCATTACTTATATGGAGAAAGATGTTATATGTTTACCGATCATAAAAGTCTAAAATATCTTTTAACTCAAAAAGAATTAAATCTTAGACAAAGGAGGTGGATGGAATTGCTGAAGAACTACAATCTAGTTATTGATTATCACATGGGGAAAGTAAACGTAGTGGCTGATGCACTCAGTCGGATATGTCAAATTGGTAAAAAGCTGAAACTTTAGTACTTATTTCCCAATTCTATTCGAAAGTCTTGGAGTATGATATATTAAATATTCTTATTGATGCAGCCCATACTGCAATCAATGCACATTTTAAGTTACAAAAAGAGCAAAGACGATTAGCCGAGCTCCAAATCCAATCTAAGCTAATTTCAAAAATCAGGGTACTCTGACAATCAGACCATGAACTTCGAAAGATTTTAACTAAGCTTGAGTCTAAAACTGACTCAGATTTTCTCTAAAACCTAATGGCTTACTCTACTTTAGAGATAGAGTGTGTGTTCCTAATGATAAGGAGTTGAAAAGAGAAATGCTGCAAGAAGCTCATAGTAGCCCATTTTCGATCCATCCGGAATATGTCAAAATGTACAAAGATTTAAAGGAAGTTTATTGGTGGCCCAAAATGAATTCAGATATTATGAAGTATGTGTCTAAATGCCTATTGTGTCAGCAAATTAAAGTAGAACATCAAGTTCCCACCGGGTTGTTGCAACCTATCGAGTTGCCATAAGGGAAATGGGAACGAATCACTATGGACTTTTTAACTGGATTCCCCTTGTCACCAAAAAAGAATGATGCAGTTTGGGTGATAGTGGACAGATTCTCTAAGTCAGCTCACTTTTTACCGGTCCGAATGAGTATGAACCTGTATCAACTAGGCGAATTGTATATTAAAGAGATAATTCGATTACATGGTGTTCCTGTTTCTATCATTTCAGATAGAGATTCTTGATTTACTTTTAGATTCTGGAGATCGTTACAAGAAGCCTTAGGAACTAAGCTAAATTTGAGTACGACATTCCATCCTTAAACAGATGAAAAATCTGAAAGGGTAATACAAATTCTGGAGGACATGCTTCGAGCCTGTGTGATAGACTTTGGAAAGAACTGGGAAAAAATCTCTTCCTCTAGCAAAATTTGCTTATAGCAACAGCTACCAGTCCTCCATCAAAATGGCTTCCTTCGAAGCTTTATATGGAAGAAAATGTAGAACACCAACATAATGGTCTGAATTGGGTGAGAACAAAGCTTTAGGGCCTGATCTTTTATGGGAAACCGAAAATCAGATTCAAGTTATTCACAATCGCCTGAAAGAAGCATTTGGTAGGCAGAAAGCTTATGTCGACCTCAAGAGAAGGGACATTCAGTACAATGTGGGGGATAAAGTGTTCTTGAAAGTATCTCCTTGGAAGAAAGTTTTCAGATTCGAAAATAAAGGCAAACTCAGCCCTCGTTTCATTGGGCCATTCAAAGTTATGGAAAGGATTGGTCCTATTGCCTATCGATTGGCTCTTCCCAAGTAATTCGATAGGATTCATAATGTGTTTCATGTGTCCATGTTACGTAAATACAGATCTGACCCTTCGCATGTGCTTGAACCTAAAGATGTAGAACTCAATCCCAATTTGTCTTATGAAGAAGAACCGGTTCGAATATTAGACAAGGAAGTTAAAAGATTGCGTAACAAGTCAGTTTCTCTTGTCAAAATGCTTTGGAAGAATCATGGGGTAGAGGAGGCAACTTGGGAGCCTGAATCAATTATAAACGAACAATATCCTCATCTCTTCCCTTAGATAAATTTGGGGATAAATTTCTTTTAAGGGGAGGGAATTGTAACACCTTAAATTTTGACTTAGAATAATTAACACGAGTTTTGGTGGATTGAATAAGCTTTAATTAGATTCATAAAGTTTTGTTTAGGCATGTTGGGACCAAAATTGAAAGATGAATGAGCCGAATAGACTTAGTTTATAATGAGAATAATTGTGAGGCTTGCATGTAAAGTTATGAATAGAGAAAGGTATTAGACACTTGGCTATCAATTAACTAAGCTAAGTGGGGAAAAGGAAATGTTTCGGTCAATCCTTCTTGACCAAAGGTGAAACAAGCATTTCTATCATCTTTTTTCCATTCCAAAAACCCCCATAGCCAATTGAAGTAGTGAGTGAGAGAGAGAGTTGAATGTTGGCGATCATCTTCAAGCTTTATTTGGGTGAATTGAAAGTAAATAATTAGTAAGGTAACCTAACCATATATTTCCTTCCTTGATTAAGTAGGTTATATGTTTAGGTTGAGAAAGAAATTATGAATTTAAGGCAATATAGTAGACATTCTAACAATCTTACAAAATGCACGTGTTTGATCTTGTTTTAATGAAGTATTTTCAAGATAGTTGAAGTGGCTTGATTGTTAGAGATGAATTTGAATTATGAACAGTAGGTATTCGAACCAATTACACGGATAATGTAGTTATAGCTTCGTGGACAAAAGATTTTGGTTGCTTGCCATTGTGATCACAATCTTATTATAGGTTTGAATCTTGGACTATTTTATGGATTTAGTTTAAGAATGGAATTTAGAGCAGAATTGAGGGTGTTTAAAGTGTGTTTTAATAGAATAAAAATTGGGGAATTTTTTTTATACAAGTTTAGAAGTAAATTACAAGGTATAATGACTATTGGGAAGGTTTTACATTGTTGAAATCGAATAGAAGACTTATGAGAAATCTCGATAGAATTATAACATAATAAAACTGTTATGGACTATTTTTAAGTTAAAAATTTTGCTAAAAGGATCTTGGAACAGGTCGTTATTTATTAGAGCTTTAAGAGGCTGTTTTGAATTCATAATTGAACGATAAGATTTAAATGTGTGCATGGATCAATGTTAGTTGGCAATGTTATAATAATATGTTTAATTTATTGTCTTTAACTGAGGAGATTGTGAAGGGAAAAAAACTAACAATGAGCAAGGCCTAGATAAACAAAAAAGGATTGTAATTCGAGAACAACAGTAGCTCGGATAAATCTGTAAGTTAGTTTAAAGCCTCAGAAAAGGCTAACAACCTTCTCGAGTATTTTCTGCTTGTCATGATTGTTTAGAATTGATTTAATACCTATTTTGAATGCGCAAGCTTGGATGCCATATATGTTGTTAATTAAAGATGTGGATTGATATGCGAGCTTGCTGTTATGAACATGGCTAAGAATTTAGATATATTTGACATCCTAAGACATGAATGGTTCGAATGAACTATGAATTTGAATGATTGATTGCTTTTGATGGATTAAATTGTATCCTTGATTGATTAGCATGTGTATATTGATATGAATCATATAAGACAAGCTATAAATGAGTTAACAAGTGAACTATTGGGCTAGTAAGCCATTTGAACAAGCATGTTTGAAGCATGAAATTCACAATGATGAATATATATATGTGTATGTGCCCTAAATGAGAATAAGGGTTATTAAAGCTTGATGTGGAAACAATATACAACTGAAATCATGTATTAAATAAAGATGACATTAATAAATCCTTGGTCTCGAGTCGGTTTTAGGTATAGTTAGCATGACATAGGGTCTATAGAGCTTAGTGTTGGGTTGGACTACGGTCTGGGACAGTGGTCCCTACTAGGCGACAGTAGGAGGGAAGTTGTTTGGTCACTTGGAAATAGTAGGAGGGATTGTCCAGTACTACGAGTACCAAATGATATTACAAGGGCGAGAGTTGGTTGGGGACTCGTGTACCTAAACCAGGACTTCGATTCACAAGGCTATAATATTAAGCTAATATGATTGAAATTTTTAACGACTCACCTTGATTGCGTTAACTTGTGTATCAAGAAATTTAATTTGTCAATGATGCCTAATTTGTTCCATTGGTAATGTTATTAACAAATGAATATTGGTGTTGAAATGATCATGAAATGAAACTAAAATGACTAGATTGAACTTTATGCATGGTGATGTTTATTCGAATAGTTACTTGAAAAGGAATGTTCATGTTGATGTTGAATTTCTTGATATGCCTACTTTAGAGCTTTTAGTTTGAATGAATGAAAATTTGTGCTCATTAATGGAGGATATTTCGATTGATTATCTTTTTGTTTGATGAGAAGAATTAATTGGCTTATTGTAAAGAAATGAATGTATCTGTATATACTTTACTTGAATAAGTAACCTTACCTAGTCATCCTTGCTTGGGTTAAAAGTGAAATGTATAAGTAGTGAAAGATTATGTTATAGATATTCTATAGATGCTTTAAACTCTCTCTCACTAAGCTAAAGCTTATTAACTCCTTCTTTCACTACCTTGTAGATTAGTTTCTTTTTTGGGGGGATTTATCTCTTTTGGGAAGCTTAATCAAGTCACAAGGCCTCATTGAAAGTATGTTATGTTCCTTATTTTAACTCCTAGGATGGTGGCACCTTAGTGATTATATATCTATATATGCATAAGCTTCCACAATATTTTGGCATGTACGTTTTAAATTTATTCTATGTTTGTAAATCTATTATGTTAGGATGTTGAATGGATGAATCCATGTTGGTTTGGATGAATGTTAGATGATATAAGGTATGGATGGTAGAACGAAGAAATATGATTTATGGTCTGAATGTGGTATGGCAATGTGCTCAAGTTACAGCAATGACTTGTATGGTTAGGTGAAATGTGAATTGCTTATATCTTAAACTGTATGCTCTGGAAAATTTGGTGTTTGATTCATGTAGTAAGCTTGTTTAAGGGTTAGGATGATTGGTTCAAAAATGTCTTGATGGAATTGCTACTGTAACAATTTGAGAAGATGGAAATGCTTGATTATAATATAAGAATAATTGGACCTTAAATAAAAGAATCATAAATCAATGGAAGTGATTTGTGTAATTACTTGATTTTGGTTTGTGTTAGCTTTTAATATTTGATTGTGAGTTGTCTAGTTGAAGGATATTATAAAATTTGACACAAATTGATTGGAATGGTTTTGGTTAGAAGTAAGTAACCATGCAATCCTTAGAGTCTAATTGATCTAAACACTTTAGTCAAATAGCTTGATATGCAATAATTGAGATTGCCTTAAAGTCGAATTGAAATGTATACAAGTTAGGTGATTGATTTCCGAGTATTGTTTATGCATGTATGGTTTACTCATGTTAAATTATATTGTTGCCTTTATTGGCTTTCGAATCGTAGCTTGCTCTTTAAGTTTTTGGCTTAATTTTGTTCGAACTTGGGCTTATAGCTCAAGTAACTGTTTGTTTGTTGTTTGTTTCCTTTAAACACCTCGACTCATTCTTCTCCTAAGCCCGATGGAGGGTGTTTCAAGAATGTCCATATTTGGCTTGGGAGGGACAGACTCCTACTGCTGTTGTTGCCAACTCTCGCTAAAGTTGTGGATCAAGCGATTATCTGAGACATGATTGTCCGTTGTTGGCTGGTGGTGGACAAGCCAGGGCACCCGAGACTGCACCATAAAGGGGTCATGGTGGTTGTGGCCAAGGACAGTTTCAACATAGAGATGAGGGTCCGAGGACTGTGGCTTATACTGTTGCTATTCGACCAGAGGGTGGTGGTCCTGCGAGGGTGTACGCACATCGCGAGGGACATAACGACACCCATGTGATTGCAGGTACATTTACATTGCAATCTTTATCGCTGTTTTCTTTGGTTGATTTTGTTTTTACGCATTCATACCTGTTGAGGTGTTAGATGGGGGTATGCAGGTAACTAGTTCTTCCGGTGAGACGATTGTTACAAGAAGGTTGTTTATGAGATGTCCTTTGACTGTTCAAGGTCATGTGTTTGCGATTAATTTGATGGAGTTTCCATTTCATGATTTTGATGTAATCCTGGGTATGGATTGGTTAACTGAGCATAGAGCTGTGGTTGATTTTGAAACCAAGCGAGTTACTTTGAAACTTGCTGATGATTACGAGGTGGTGATCGTGTCCAATGTTGTTTTGGCTCTAGAAGTGAGCCGTTTGATGTATTCTGGTTGTCAGGCATTCTTGGCCTATGTTATGAATTCAGGAACAAAGGAGGCGCGTGTCCAGGACATACGTACGGTATGTGAGTTTTCAAGTGTTTTTCAGAGGAGTTATCAGGTTTGCCACCGAATAGAGAGGTTGAGTTTGGCATTAAGTTATATGCGAATATAGTTCTAATGTCTATTGCTTCCTATCGTATGGCACCGAAAGAGTTGAAGGAGTTAAAGATGCAACTTTTGGAGTTGCTAGATCGAGGGTTTACTAGGCCTAGTGTTTCGTCGTGGGGTGCGCCTGTGTTGTTTGTGAAAAAAAGGATGACACGATGCGAATGTGCATTGACTATCAGCAACTGAACAAGTTGATGATTAAGAATAGGTATCCGTTGCCACAGATTGATGATTTTTGACCAGTTTAGAGGTGCTTCAGAGTTTTCTAAGATCGATTTGAGGTCTGGGTATTATCTATTAAAGGTGAATGATGTAGATGTACCTAATATTGCTTTTCGTACGAGGTACATGCATTACGAGTTCTTGGTGATGCCGTTTGGTTTGACTAATTCCCCTGCTATGTTCATGGATATGATGAATCGGGTGTTCCATGAGTTTTTGTGTAATACCCCAATTTTTGACACGTGATTAAAATAAATAAAATGAAATTTTGGAATTTATCATAGATTTTGATTGAAAGGAATTTGATGATTTACTCTCAGGAAATTTTTAGATGTTTGGATCTGTAACGCCCCAATTTTGGGCCTAGGAGTTTGCTAGGTTGATTAGACGATCTGGTAGACTGTGATTAGAGATTAGAATCGGATTCGGGATAAAAATCAAAAGAAATATTTTTAAGTGAGATACAAATATGAGAAAATATGCTAAAATCACTATTTAATATATGGATATATTTGGTGAAATAATTTTGGAAAATGGGTTTTGGACATTTGACTTTTTCGGTTAGTGACCAAAATGTAAAGAATGAAAACTATTTTTAGTGACTATTTTGAAAAGGGTCAAATCTTAGAATCTTTAAGGAGCCAATTTACAAAATATTTTTATCAAATTTCCCTCTCAATTAGGATTGATCTTAAAGATTTTTATTTAAGGAATTAAAAGGAGATTTAATAAAAGAAGGTAGTTATTTCCTTAAACCACTTTTGACGTAACTTTTGCTCTCAAGCTTTTCTCTCATAATCTCTTCAGCCAAAAACTCTTTTTTTCATCAAAGATTTCAGGTAATGATCTTGATTTCTTAAACTTTTGATTTCCAATGGATTCTTCAATCTTGTTTTCCAAAATCTCATTATTTTCCTTTGCTTTTCAAGAGTAAAACATCCAATTGAGAGGAAACTCACTCGTTGGAGGTAAGCTTCATTCTTCTCCTCTAATGAAAGGTTCTTTACTAAAAGTCCCAAGTATCCTTATTTAATGTTTTCTAATGAGTTTTGATGATTTAATAATGGAAATCGGTTAAATCAAGGTTTATTTGTTGAGATCATGTGATTTTGATATTGGATCTATTTTGCTGAGTTCTTGATTGCTTTCAATCATGATTTTGATGTTTGATAATTTTAATAAGTTGGTTTTAACATTGGAATCCCGAAACTAGGTGAAAATTTCTAATTTCTAGGTTGTTAGCTATTTGTTTTTGAGGAGTTGTGGGAGGTTTATGGATTCTGGAGGTATAAGGATATTATTAGGTTGTTTTTGGATGTTAATTGATGGATTAAACTGGTAGTTTTTGGCTGGGTTAAGTTTCAAAGGTGTTTGATGTTGTTTTCGATAGTTACGACTAGTTTTTGGAAGATGAATATTGAGGTTGCATGGAATCTTTGTTTAGCAGCTAGTTGAATGCATAATGATGATTTTTCCCTTTGTTTTTATGTGGTTAAATCATGGGACGATCAAGGCAGGCTTGCCTAGAGGTGTACGTTGCTTATCGGAGGCTTAATTCGTGTTGGCAAGCGAGGCAAGGCAAATCGGTGAGTTAGAACGGTTTAAGCTCTTTAAAAGGTCTGATCATTGGATCATGGGGGTTTAGTTATAACCTGAAAAGCTTAACTAAGGTCAAGCGTATGTCGTTCTTACTTCGCTTGATTAATTGTTTCGAGATGAGCTTGCAGATTTTATGTTTGTTTAAACATGGTTGATCTTCATGTTTTGGTTTTAAACATGGTTTGATTTACTTACTACAAATGCATCGTTTTGGATAAATATGCAATGTTTATCAAAGTATTTGAATGCATATGAGCATTGAGAATTGTTTCTAAGAGGAATGTGATGTTGCCTTTGGCGATGTGGTATTGTATATGAATTGGTTTTATGAAATGCAGTGGAAAACAGTAAGTAAATGTATTTGAAAATGATATATTGGCTTTGTGACGTAATGAGAAAGTTTTGGATATAGTTGGCTAGCCATAGGATGAAAGTGCACTATAAATTCAAAATTGATACGTGTTAAATTCTTCGGTTACACAATAGGCGTCGTGCTATTGTGAAGTGATAGGGGTAGTGCTATCACAACGAGATAGGGGTAGTTCTATTCCCAACCGAAGTGAGTTATGGTGGGGTAGTACCACCATGAGACTTTCAGGGGGTAGTGCTATCAAGGGAATCCGTGTATCTAAACATGTTGTGGCATGTTTATTTTTACAGTTGAAGGTGCATGAGCGCATTGTCCTACGCATGTTGTTGAGCTTGCCACGGTTCTGTTTGTTTAAAGGATTTGGATACCTTATCTCTATGGTGAGAGGTGTGTTGTGAACTTGGATTATAAGAGTTTGAAAAAATGTGACGACGCAAAAGGATTTGGATCTTAGACAACATAGATGGATAGAGTTGAGGGCGATGTTGCACGGTTAAGTGCGACGCGAGACGGTGGCTTGTTGGTCGAATTGCGAGCAAAGTCAAATTTGTCACAATTGATTAAGGAGAAGCAACCTTATGATGATGCGTGGGTACCGTATGTTAAGGATATCATAGATGGAAATCCGATAGATTTTCTCTTTAATGATGATGGGTGTTGTATTTTAAAGGTCGGATAGTGGTGCCAAGTGATGTTGAGTTATGGCGTATCATTTTGACCGAGGTTCATACTAGTCCTTTTGCTATGCATTTCGATAGTATTAAGATGTACCGGAATGGAAGCAGGAGAGAACCACCATGGACTTTGTGTTTCGGTTACTATTGTCGCTCACTAAAAAGGATTCCATTTGGGTGATTGTTGATCGGTTTACAAAGTATGCATATTTGTGCCAGTGCATACAATGTATACCTTGGATAAGTTGGCGGAGTTGTATTTTTCTGAGATTGTACGTTTGCACGGAGTGCCTAAGTCCATAGTGTTGGATAGAGATCCACAGTTTACAGTGAGGGTTTGGGAGCATTTGCATCAAACTTTAGGTACAAGGTTGAGTTTCAGTACTTCGTATCATCCTCAAACGGATGGTCGGTCTGAACGTATGATCCAAGTCTTGGAGGATATGTTGAGGTGTTGTATCATTGAGTTCCAAGGAACTTGGGAGAGGCAGTTGCCTTTGGTGGAGTTTGTCTATAATAATAGTTGTCAAGTTAATGTCCAAATGGCACCTTATGAGGCCTTGTATGGTGGGAACTGTCGTACGCCTTTGTGTTGGGCTGAGGCAGGAGAAAAGAATGCTTCTTTGCTAGATGTGTTGAAAGGCACAGACGAGAAAGTGAAGCTTGTTTGTGATCACTTGAAGGTGGTTTCGGATCGTCAGAAATCTTACGCGGATTTGAAGCATAGAGAAATTTAATATGCAGTTGGTGATCACGTGTTCTTGAAATTTTCACCTTGGAAGATGGTTATGCGGTTCAGACGTAAGGGTAAGCTTAGTCCGAGGTTATTTTTGGGGCATATGAGGTTGTGGAGCGTGTGGGTCCTGTGGCTTATTGTTTGAGGTTATCTCCTGAGTTGGAGAATATTTATGATGTGTTTCATGTATCAATGTTGCGAAATTATCGGTCATATCCATCACATGTTATGTTGGTGGAAGACATTGAGTTGCAACCGAATTTATCTTATGATGAGGAACCGATAGTGATCCTTGATTCTAGTAGTAAGGTTTTTCGTGGCAAGACGATTGAACTTGTAAAGGTGTTGTGGCAAAATCAGTGAGCTAAGGAGGCCACGTAGGAGAGCAAAGCAGATATGATGAAACAATTTCCGCATTTGTTTCCTTCATGTAAAATTTTGAGGACGAAATTTCCTAAGTAGGGTAGAGTAGTAACTCCTCGGTTTTGGGCCTAGGAGTTTTCTAGGTTGATTAGACGGTTTGGTAGACTAGGATTAGAGATTCGAATAGGATTCGAGATAAAAATTAAAATAAATATTTTAAGTGAGATATAAATATGGGAAAATATCCTTAAATAATTATTTAATATTTGGATATATTTGGTGAAATCAATTTTGGAAAATGGGTTTTGGACATTTGACATTTTGGGTTATGACCAAAATGTAAAGAATGAAAACTATTTTTAGTGACTATTTTGAAAAATGGTCAAATCTTAGAATCTTTAAGGAGCTAATTTACCAAATTTTTTTTCAGATTTTCCTCTCAATTAGGATTGATTTTAAAGAGTTTTAATTAAGGAATTAAAAGGGGATTTAATATAAGAAGATAGTTATTTCCTTAAACCACTTTTGACGTAACTTTTGCTCTTAAATTTTTCTCTCAAAATCTCTTCAGCCAAACACTCTTTTTTTCATCAAAGATTTCAGGTAATGATCTTGATTTTATACACTTTTGATTTCCAATGGATTCTTCAATCTTCCCCCCCAAATCTCATTGTTTTCCTTTGTTTTTCAAGAGTAAAACATCGAATTGAGAGAAAATCCGCTCATTGGAGGTAAGGTTCGTTCTACTCCTATAATGAAAGGTTCTTTACTGAAATTCCGTAGTATTTGATCCTTATTTAGTATTTTCTAATGAGTTTTGATGATTTAATAATGGAAATTGATTAAATCAAGGTTTATTTGTTGAGATCATGCGATTTTCGTATTGGATCTATTTTGTTGAGTTCTTGATTGGTTTTAATCATGATTTTGAAGTTTGATAATGTTAATAACTTATTTTTAACGTTGAAATCCCAAAACTAGGTGAATCTCTAATTTCTAGGTTGTTAGTTATGTGTTTTTGAGGAGTTGTGGGAGGTTTATGGATGCTGGAGGTATAAGGATGTTATTAGGTTGTTTTTGGATGTTAATTAATTTTAATTGATGGATTAAACCAATAGGTTTTGCCTGAGTTAAGTGTGGAAGGTGTTTGATGTTGTTTTCGATTTGGAAGGCGAATGTTGAGGTTGCATGAGATCTTTGTTTTGCAACCATTGTTGTATGACAGTTTCCCAGATTGAATGAGAATGCCCGCATCTCTATGTTGTTCTGTTGAGAAGGAAATTTGAACCACTGATTTAAGGCTCTTGGATTTGGCAAAACTTTAACATAATTCAAGAGTAAGTTTGTTTCGAATATTTTTATTATCCAACTTTTTTGGGGGGTAAAAAATGTTATAGAAACATGAATGGTTATTGATTGGCCAAGGTCCATTTCTCTAGTAATGTGGTCGTCTTGGTCAAGATTAATTCTGAAAAAAGAAAAAAAAAGAAAGAAAAAAGAAAAAAAAGAGAAAAAACCAAAGTAAACACCCAAAAGGGCGCTTTGAGAAAAGCAACCTAAAGTGAAAACCCAAAAGGGTGTTTTACAGAAAAGGGCCAAAAATGCAGAAAGGAGGTCCTAAAGGTCACTCTCGAATGTGAGATGAAGCATCAATGAAGGCTGAGAATTGATAAAGAAGCATAGCAAGGAAGCTAGACCGGTTCCCCAAAGAGTGGAAGCTTTTTGATTAATATCAATGTGCTCCAATTCATGCATCATATAGAAAATTAGGGTCATATTAACCCGCATTTAAGCATTTTAATCTGTTTTGATAGGAAATTAGAAAAAGATAGAACTCCTAATGAGAAGAGTTCGCTCAGCAAAGATATAACTCCCAATGAGAATAGTTCATCCCCAGCAAAGACAGAGCTCCTAATGAGAGGAGGTCACCCTAGAGTTCTTGATGAGAAGAAATCGCCAAATGAAGAATGAAGAGTTCCTAATGAGAAGAACTCGCCAAATGAAGAATGAAGAGCTCCTAATGAGAAGCGTTCGCCCTAGAGTTCCTAATGAGAAGAACTCATAAAATGAAGAATGAAGAGCTCCTAATGAGAAGAGTTCACCCTAGAATTTCTAATGAGAGTTAGATCAGAATGACCAAGAGGAATAAATGGGTTCATAATGAGAAGATCTAATTCAGACCTTACGGTTACCCTAGACAGAAGGATTGTGAAGTTCCTAATGAGAAGAACTTGTTCAAACTTCCTATAAAGGAGAAATGAGTGAAAGTTCGTAAAGAGAACCTTGCAGCTCAGAGCAACAGCCGACAAGTACGGACAAAATTCGTGACTTTTCATTCTTTTTCCTGTTCTTGTTTCACAACAATGAGCAAAGAGGGGCAACTGTAATATCCGTATTTTGTCCGAGGTTAGTTCGATATTAGTATCTCGATATAAATAAAATAAAAAATACTAAATAAATAAATATAAAGCCCAAATAGTAAATAAATAGATAAATATCTAGTCCATAAAAATAAACCCAATATACATATAAAAATGTCCATTTACAATACAAAAGCCCAAAATTTAGTTCCAAAGCCCAAATACCCATCCTTTTACAATCCATTTTAATACCCAACAAGCACAAAATTCAAATAACCCAAATTTTCCCGCCTCTCTTGTCCACATGGCAGCATGCTATTGGTCCGAATCCCATAGCCACGGATATGTGTTTCTTTATCACTAACATCAACGCTATGACGTCATCGTGATGTCAAGTTCCATCATCTGATATAAAAGGAAGAGAGAGAAAATTAATGAGACAATAATGACATCATTAATTGCACAGTAAAAGGAGAGAGAAAATAGGTTACTTGCCGAAGTTGAAAGGATGCTGGAGAAGACAATCGGACGCTATGGAGGTCACCAGAAATGCTACGAGCATCATCAGAAGGTATAATTCCTTCTGATCTTTTATCTTCTTGCAAAAAATAGAGAAAAAATATCAGTTCATATTCAAGCATGCAAGTCGTAATAAAAATGAAATGAAAAAAGAGATTGGAGCTTATCTTAGGGATGGTCGAAGGTTGATTTTCACGGCGGAGTCGAAGAGAGAATGAGCTCGAGTAGTTAGATCTAGGTTTAGATCGGGGAAGATTGGGAGATTCGATGAATTGGGTAAGTTTTTAGGTTTTAGGATCGAATTTGGGAAGTTCTAGGGTTTCAGTTGCGGCAGAGTACGGCAGTCAGAAATTGCCTTGCGATTGCCGGCGTCACCTACGGTAGCTAGAATTTGAATCCCGGTGGCCGGCGAACAAGTATTGGTGACCGAAGGCTGGTGGCTAAAGATCAGACGGTGGTTATGGCGGCAGAGTTTGGACGATATTCTTGGTGTTCATCCTTGTGCTTCAAGAATCGGATGAGCACCAAGCAAAAGTTTGGTGTTTCAATCCATTTTGTTGGGTTTTTCTGGGAAAATCCTGTTATTTTCAGAGAGTTTGGGAGAGTGAGAGTGAGAGAAGAAGAGATAGAGCGTATGGGTTGGTTATGAATGAGCTGACTTATTTAGAGGGTTATATGGGTGAGTCGAAACGACACCGTTTTGGCACCAGGTTAACCCTGCAGATTCGCGCGTTTATCCGACCCGGATATAGGATCCCCGCCCCTTCTTTTCGTTTTTCATGATCTAGGCCTCATTTTTGTAATCCATTTATTTTAGTCCTTATTTCCTTGTAATTCGACCCTTCAACTTCGATTTTAATTCAATTTGGTCCTAATTTCCTTTGTTGTTACATTGATTAATGTTTGATAGATGTATGATTTTTAAATATGGCATATAATATATTGTTACAAAATTTAATTCATTTGGGTATAATTGATAGAGCCTTAGATATTAAGTCCTTTAATTAGGAGTTAAATAATTAAAATAGGTAAGATTATTGTAGTAAATAAATGAGTATTAAAAGGGAAACTTTTAAGTTCTAATTTGAATAGTGTCTCACTGTAATGAGATGTTATTCAAGGGGTTTGTTAAGTAGAATACTTGATACTCATTTTAATTTAGAACATGAAATTAACTTAGTTAATTAAATTTGAGCCTTAATTAGGGTTAGAACTTAAATAATTAGAATCACCATTTAAAATAGGAATATTGTTTAATTTAGGGTGTTAATATGAGTAGTGCTCAAGCAATTGGGTATTAATTCAAACATGCCCTAGATTTAATAATATATGTAGTTTTAAACAATAAATTAATCAAATTAGAGCCTTTTAATTTAGAACTTAAAATCGACAAGACAATATCCGGACATGCATTCAAACCTTCTAATTTCATATTCGTTCCAAAAATATATTTCCTTATAAAAGGATATCTCCATTTGGAATTTAAATCCATCTAATGATTATGGTTAAATTAAATTCAAATCATTATCCAAAATGCCAAAATACCATGTAAAATTAAAAAGGTACCGATAATGGGCGTTCGTGGGGGGTGCTAATCCTTCCCCACACGTAATTGACTCCCAAACCCAAATTTTAAAGAAACGAACCTCTGGTTGTTTTTATGGTGTCTGGTCTACTAAAGTGACCAGTGGCGACTCCAAACTTTTTTAAAGGTTAAATGAAAGAAAAATCAAATTTCTACGATTAATTAAACAAAAAATTGATTTAATAAGAAAACTAATTTTTCAAGATAAAATGAAGGAAAAGGGTCAAAACCCTATTCTACAAAATAAATCATCAGGCTATTTTCACAAATCAGTTTTAAAAATGGTCGTGATAGCTTGGCGACACCGCTGGGTAATATATTCGAGAGTCAGACCTAATTAATTAACTTTACATGGCATTTGGCATTTCAGTTGGTAATTTGAATTTAATTTCTCCAATAATTATTGAATGAATTTTCAGAAAGAATGGAGGTAGCTTTTGTGTGTGATATAAATTGTCATCCATGCATAGCATTCTACCCAGGCTTTTTCACCCTTAAGTGGGAACGCGACATGATCCGACGTGAGGCTCTCAACCTCCGAGTTTGGAATTTTTTCTTTCTTCCGCTATACCAACCTTATAAAACGTGAGGTACATGCCTCCGATATAAGGGGTCCTATACTCTCGAATTGATGTCTTGTTGTCCCAATGGACAGTAACGACAATTTGGGTACCTAGAGTCTAGAGCGCAAACCACATGCTGTAATCTAGAAAACCACCCCACTAGAGCTAGACAGGGACCTAGGACAAGGTGTTGCCGGTTTAAATACACTTCTATGGTTATCTTTTCTTTCTTAATATTGCATGCTTTACTGTAATTGTAATCCATTTATTTGTTTTCAATATTAATTCACAGTACTGACATAGATTTCTTTTTTTGTTGTTTTTGGTTTGTTTTATTCTTTTGCTTTTAAATGAACCATGTCATGTTGCATCATTTTGTTATCGGTTCGGGAACCAGTAGATTAGGAAGTATTTGATATGGCTGAAGGGTCTAAGAAATTGGGAGAAGATAATACCGCAGTTTGGACACAGTCAGAACAAACTCAGCATAAAAAAGGGAACAATAGGGAAATGACATCAAAGTACCTTTTCAACAGGAATTTGGTGATATAGCCCTATTGTTGTACATTCAAGTAGATCAAGAACTGCTTAGGGAAATGGCTCAATTTTGGAATCCAGCGTATAACTATTTTACTTTTGGGCAATTAGACATGACACACACGCTCGAAGAGTTTGAGGCCCTGATACATTGTCCCAAAATTTGAAGTAATAAGATTTACACTAGACCCAATAACAACTCTAGTTTTAAGAAGAAATTGAGATTGATTACAGGTAAGAGCGAAGAATGGTTTAATAGCAAGATAGCTAACAACGATAGCACTGATCAAAATAAGGACAAACAACACATAAATTGGAAGGTCCTTAGGGAATTGATAGTAGCGAGCGATGAACTCGCCAAGATGAGGAGCCTATACGCCTTGTGCATATATGGGCTGGTATTATTTCTAAGAACTCTAGAGCATATTGATCCATCAACATTAGGGTTGTTTGAGTGACTAGAGAAAGGTGTAAATATGATACCTACAATCTTAGCTGAGACGTACAGATCGTTGACCGTGTGTAAGAAGTCAAGGGATAGAAGTTTGGGTTGTGCGCAGTTGCTGGAAATCTGGTTCAGAGGACACAGGTGGAACACACCTTATAGGGCTATCAGGTGGAATACCCGCAACACATTGCTAGTTGCCCGAAAGAAAAGAAGAAAGAAGATCAATGGAAAGAATACTTTAAGGACATGAAGGATACCAATGTTGTATGGAGAGCTCCGTGGCTAAATAGGGGAATAGCTTATTGTCGCAACCCTTTCGAGCTCGACATTTTGAAAACTAAATCAACAGAGTCGCCACCAATCTTTTTGAAAAAGTGTGATTGGATCATTTTTAAAACAAAGGTTATTTTAATAAAACATTTTATTTATTAAAACAACATTTTTGGGTCCGCGGAAACTAGAAAATAGGTTAGGGGGTTGGTTACGTGTGGGGAAGGGTTAGCACCCCCACAACGCCCAAAAATTGGTACCTTATTGATTTCAAAAGAAAGTTTTCAAAATTGGAATTTGCAAGTTCACAGAAAACTTGATTTATTTGTCCGTTTTATGAATATAAGTCTATTTTAATGGCCTTACTGCCCGAAAAATAAACTCCAATCACCGCCAACACTTCTGGCGCTAACCCGTCATTTCTGTTTGGTAAGATTCCGCATTTATTAATTTTCACTTGCTTAACAAACCAACAAAAACAATTAAGTGCGTTAAAGTTTTTTTAAATTAAAACCTAGTTAGTGATTAATGACCCTAAAAAGATGTCTACTTTTATTTTATCTATTAAAGTTAAAGTGTAATTAAGCATATTTTATTTTTTAAATTTGTGAAGGAAATTTTAGTACACACAAGCTCTAATATAAGCTTTGAGAACCTACTCCAAAGGTTTTTAAACAAACAAAATAAATAAACAAAGAAAACAAAACAATTAAATTACAAAATAGAACACAATTTAAAAGAAAAAAGAAAAAATAAATCTTATTTAAAAGAACAAGTGTTTTTGATAAGGGCCAATTTGAAAGGAAAACTAAATCTGAAAGCCAAATTTAAACGGTAAGGATGAAATTGAAAGGATTTAAAATTGAGGTGCTACAGTACAAGATCCATAAGATTAGGGCGCGGGTTGAAAGGCGAATACGGATCGGGTTACGGGTCACTATATATGGCCAAAAATAAAAAACATGATTCATTTTGTTTTATTTCTCCAAACTGATCAAAAACCATCCCCCTTTGATTCTCTGAAGTGTTCTTCATGAACTAAAGAACACGATGAACATCCGCCGTATCGACCGCCATCCACCTACGCCGACCGTCGTTGCTGGTGGTTGAAAATTCCAAAAAATTCATTTTTCCAGAATCCGGCGAGTTCTAAATCGAGTGTCTATCATTGGAGACACATCCCCAGACACCATGCACGGTGGTAGCCACCCAAAAACAAGGTAACAAATTATTTTTCTTATTTAAATTCAAATTATAAGAACAAAAAGAGGAAATTACTAGAGAAGAAACTTGCTTTTATTCCACTGAAAACTCTGAATACAAATGCTTGCTCCTTCCTCTACAATCTGAATGTTATTTTGTGAGTATATTTCTATGTATTGTTGTTGTGTATCGTGTGAATCGTGTTCTATTGCTTCTATTGTGTGTTGTGTGTGGAATTACAGTGGGTTTATATAGGTACAAAAATGCTTGATTTCCAAGCATGAGTCCCTGATTTCCTTTCATGAAATCCTTTTTAATTCAGATTATGCTTGATCATTGCTATGGCTTTATTTTAGGGATTAGATTTGGTTGACTCTGCTGTGGTTTTGGGATTTAACCTCTCTTGTTTCCCTTTTTTCATGTTTCTGGTGACCACAAACGGCAAAGGAATCGCCAACGAGGAGTGGTCCATGGTGAAGACAACTCAGGTGTTTATTGGAGAAGACGAAAGGTCTAACCAAAGTCCAAATGTCGGGCGCGTGGCTGCCACGCACGAGTGGCAATCTGTGTGCTTCCCTTCAATTGATCTGGGTCGTTAGATCGCGTCCAGATCCAACGACTGCGAATGGTGTGGCGCTTCTCCTCCTCCAGCTAGGTTTCCCACGCGTGATCTGCGCAGTTGGATCAGCCCTTATATCCAATGGTCACCTTTATCTACTCATACAACAAATAGATGGGCATTATGGTTTAGCTTGGTTAAAATTGAGCCGAATAGGCTCCTATTGTAAATGGACATGTATTTTATTTTAACTAAATCGATTCTAATGTAATGGGCTTTATTTTAAGCATAATGGACTGTTTTTATATTTTCGGGTTTGATAATTACACTAACTATAATAATACTAATATTAACAATAATGTACATAATAATAAAATAGTGATAATACAATACAACAATGAAAACATATAAAAGCTTGGGTGAAAATTCAGTGACAACAGCTGCCCCTCCTTGGTCATTCTAGTGAAACATGAATAGAGCAAAGAATAAAAGAGCAAACAATAAAAGACATTGATTTTCACCAATTACCAAACCTGTCAAAACTCGATGCCTAAACAAACTGGCAGGTTCCACTCTCCTCATGCTCAAACGGATAAGCATGTTCTATCCTCCTCATGCTTGGATAGATAAGCAGACTGAAAAAGGTTCCATCCTCCTTATGCTCGAATGGATAAGCAGGTTTTATTCTCCTTACGCTCGAATAGATAAGTGGGTTCCATTCTCTTGATGCCTGAATGGATAGACGGGTTCTGAAAAAGGTTCCATCCTCCTTATGCTCGGATGGATGAGCGGATTCTATTCTCCTTAAGCTCGAATAGACAAGCGGGTTTCATTCTCCTGATGCCTGAACGAATAGGTGGGTTCTAAAAAAGGTTTCATCCTCCTTAGCTCGGATGGATGAGCGGGTTCTATTCTCCTTACGCTCGAATAGATAAGCGGGTTCCATTCTCCTAATGCCTGAATGGATAGGCGAGTTATGAAAAAGGTTCCATATTCCTTATGCTTAGACGGATAAAAAATGCTCCAAAACCTATCAAAAATGAATAGATGCTATAATTATGATATGCATGCCCCTAAGGATGCCTATCAAATGTATGCATGTTTCTTTAATTCTTTCCATTTGAATGGCCGTTTTTTTTCTATATTTCCTCAGTTCTTTTGATCCTTGCATATTTGTTCACTCAATCTAGTTATCTTGTACTTCTGGTTGGCTTCATCAGTGTGAGGATTCAAGTAGTGGCCTCTAACCAATACTCAGCTACTTCGGGATTGGCTTCGTCAGTACTAGTGAAAGTATAGGCCTGGTGTTGAGCCAGCTTGTCAATCGGGGCTCTGTTTGGAACAACAATAGGAGGAGGAATAGGATGGTCTTGTTTTAAAGTAGTTATAAAATGATTGAACATCCCCTTCATGCTCAGGAGACATTCCTGCTGCACAAGATTTATAGCAGGAGTTTCCTGTTGAGCGGCAGCTTGGGCTCGGGTTGAGCTTGTTGTTGTGGAGGATTCTGCTCCATCCTCACACTATCTCCTTCATTTGAGGAGCCTTCAGGACTTTCATCGTCCCGAGCGAGCATTGTTTCAGACATTCTACATTCAAATAGAACAATTAGGAACTCGGTTTAGTTAAGCAAAGACACAAGCTATACAATACAAGTCTCCTAGATGGCACAAGTATCCTATATGATGCAAGAGAGCCCGGTTTAGTCCTAGAATCGACTAAAAAGATCTGATTACCAATAAATGTAACACCCCCTGTGTAACACCCCAAATCCTAGCCTAGAAGTATTGGAACCAAATTGCAAAAATTGATAGCTTAATTGAATTTAGAATTAAGCTAAATTGAATAGTCAAGGATCTAATTGAAAGAATGTATGAAATAAGTGATCAAATTAAAAAGGACCAATTTGAATTAAGTAAGAAAGATTAGGCTTACATGATAAATTCTATAATTCTCTTATTTGCCCTTGACTAATTATATGATTAGTTACTAATTAAGGTTAGTTTAGTAAAATCCTAATTCCACTAATGTGGATATCCACATTTTCCATCATCTTCTTCATTTTCATTATGTTAGCCGATTGAAGAAGAGAGAAAATAGAGTGAGAGAAAGCTTGAAAAATTCAGCCATTGAAGAAGGGAATTAAGCTTGCATGTGTAGATATTTTTCATTGAAATTAAGCTAGAAGCAAAGTAAGTATGATTCTACTTGTGTTCAATTGAATAGGCAACTATATTCGTTGAATTGGACTGTTTTGATGATTATAGATGATATTTGATATTGAATATGTTGTTAGATGATTGAATGGTTGTAGAATTATACAAATTTAAAGAATGAACACTAGGTTCAATGTTGGAAATCATGTGTTTGTGATAGTGTAGTAAGCTAGGTTGCTGGAAAATTGAATTGTGATGTTGAAGTAAGAATTGAATGAATATAACTTAAAATTGAGCTATGGAATTAATAAATTGATTATGATCATGATTAGGTAAGGTAATTAAGGTGTTAAACAAGTTGAATTGTTTGCAAACAATGTGGAAATGAAGGATAAAAACATGAACATAGTTATGTAACATAGAAACTATTTTGTGGAATTTAAATTGAGTAAACATGCAAAATTAGGCATTATAACCAACTTGCCCTGTTTTGGCTGCCTTGAATAATGAATGAAAAATGACTAAACATGTTTAGGATATCATATGAAATGAATTATAGGGCAAAGACATTGGTTAAAATGAATTTAAGGCATTAAAATGTGAATAGATGCAATCTGCCCATAATTGCTCTGTTCTGGGCAGTCACTTTGAAAATTCACCAAAAATTGTATAGATCAAATTCAGGGCTGAAATTTTAATGACATGATCCTTATAATGTCTATTTTCATTACGTGAAAACATAATTGAAAACTGGGTCTTATGCTGGAAACTGTAAATAGGAATTGCTGGACAGTGCAAACTGTCCAGGCAGTGTAAGTGCCCTGTCTTTGAACAATAAACTGTATTAATTGGATAATAACTAAAATTCAAGTCTTACATGGTATTATAGAATTTTTTTATATTTCCAACGGTGTATAGAAATTGAAATTCCGACGTACGGATTAAAAGATATGGCCATTTAAAGGGACAGTGTGCAAACTACCAGGCAGCAGTGTCCTGGGCAGTTTGGGACTGTTTTTACACCTAGATGTAAACTGTTTCCAAAACAGTTTTGGGACATTGTAACCTGTCCAATTATGCTTTAAAATGAAGTAATAACAATATGGAAATGAATTAGTAAGAAATGCTTAAAAGGAAGCATAAAAACAGTAGCTAAATGTTAGGTACAAATATGGTAACATTGCTACTATGATTGTGTGATATATTGTGCTTGTTTTGATGGAATGTGTATGTGCTATGCTTTCTAGACCAAGGGCAGCAAATTGGGGAAGAAGAGGATAGGAGTGGACATCCCAAAGCTAGAGGCAAAGGGATTTGGATTCAAGACACTTGAATTTCTAGGAGTATTGTGAGTGTAACCATCCTTAAGGTTAGGACTAGGTCCTAACCAACCTTGTCATTGTTTAATTCAATGTTATTGCCATGTAACATGACTTAAAACCTATTTGGATAATTAAGGGAAGAATGATATGTATGATAACTTGTTTAATGCCATGATTTATGTGTTTACTTGAGTGTTAAGCAAATGAAATGTATTGCTTGACATATTGCATTGCTTATGCCAAAGGTATGAAATGGCATGCTTGGTTGGAGAATAAGGTACGCACATTGCATACATATGCTTGTGTTTGCAAATGCTATACATGGCTGATTGAAATGAATTGAACAAGGATACTACTTTGATTTCATGCTATTCGAATGGCATGGATGGTTTTGTATTGGGAGTTAAGACTCCATAAGCCTAAGGGCTTGGCCTTTAAAGGTCATAATGTTGTATTGGATCATGAAATGTATAAAAATTAAATGAAATGGATAATCAACAACCTTGGTAGCTAATTTGATAGATAGGAGGGCATGCCTTAGAATCTTGAGCTCATATTGGCACTACGGTGCATATTGGAACTTCGGTGCATATTGGCAGTACGGTGCATATTGGCACTTCGGTGCATATTGTTAAGATTTGATTATCTAGTAAGCTACTTACCAAGTATGTTGAAAGATGACTTAATAATTCAAATGAACATTGCTTGTATTGTAAGAAACTTTTATGAACTTCCTTGCTTCGAAAGAAATGTATAGATGAATGGCTTTGTGTATGAATGCCTACTTGATAATTTGAGTGATTGGTTGCCTGTCCTCTAAGCATAATGTTCGACTAGCCTATGAGAATTATGATGGATGTTGTCATGTTGATTGTATGATATGTAATGATCGCCTAAGTTACCCTATGCAATTCAAATAAGCATGTGTCTTGTATTGATGGTCTTGATTCCTTGAATTACATGTAAACTTGGATATGTAAGCTTTGAAATTGACTAGATTTAGTGTTACCTCACTAAGTACATAACTTGTACTTACCACTCTACTCTTCATTCTTCCTATAACATATTAAAGATACTTCAAGAGGATACCTTGGGTTTGAAGCAACACTTAAGGCAAGCTTAAAAGTATGATTTCATACTCTTTGTATACTCCTAATTTGGTGGCACTAGATCTTGTAATTGGTAGGCTTGATTATGCATTTTGTGGTGTTGTTAAGACTAGTTTGTGTAATGTTTTTGATGGGCTTATCTTGTAAAAAACTTGGATGATTTTAAGCTATGTATATAACTTGGTTGATATGTATATAAGATGGTATAATGCTGCACATAATGTGATGAAAATTCAATGTTTGTGAATGTTGTTTCATTCAAATGCTAAACCTATGTTGTATGATTATTCATTTATTCCTATGTTCATTAGCATGATTCGGCAATGACAAGGTTGAGGCTAAGGTATGTTTAAGCATGCATTATCAACGTATTAGCCAAGTATGCTATGAAATGTGATGACTTGATTGTAAAGAAACAATTGAAATGTAATTAGGGACTTCCATGTTGTTCGAATGGATGTGAAGATGTAAAAGAATGTAAGTTGGATGCTTTGTATTGAACTTGTTAATCGGTTGAATAAGTAGTATCTTGAGATATAAGTAAGCTAGTTAAAGTATGATTAGTGATCACCTAGTGTTAATCGAATAAGGTACATGGTATTGTAATAAGGATGAAAGTTGTATCATGTTTAGCAGTATCTTAATGTGAAGTATGCCACATTTGAGTTGTTGTTTGAACGATGTATGTGATTTGATTGGAATAGAAATATGATAATGGTTGCTTAGGTTATAAGTATGAAATGAAACAAAATGGTACCTAAATTAGTAAGCTATGTAAGTTGGCTTTTATTTTATGTGGTTTGCTTGAATGTATTGTATGTTTTGAAAGGTTTGGTTTGAGGTTACTTGCGTATAAAGTCAAGTAATTTTGAGGTTACTTGTTTGACAAGTAACCTATCTATTGCTTAGCTTTCATTCCGGTAACGCTCCTGAACCGGGTTACGGCTAACCCGAGGATGGGGTGTTACACCCTACCCTGAGTTAGTAGCAAACTGGCTTGGGAGCGTTACCAAGCAAGAACAAGGCAAGAATAGGTTAACTCATCCCTATTAGATGAGTTACTTATTTAGCAAGCAACCAAGCATACTTAACTATCAAGCAAGCAAGCAATCTCATGTTTGTTTACAAGTCATTATAGGTTACTACTTCAATATTTCAATTAACATCATCATATCACTATCATTCGAATGGCCTAAGTATGCAAACATGCTTCCGTTTATTTCATTGTTCCTTAGATTGATACATGTAATATTTCATACCTAAATTACTAAACAAGATCATGTTTGAACACACAATTGCATGTATCTTGTCTCCAAACAACTATACCATTCGGCATTCACCAAACAAACACATAAAACACCTTTAACATGGTATATTCACACAAGTGACTATATAATTCCACAAGGCATTCGAATGGTACAATTAGCTAGATAAATCACTTTGAACATTCCATATATATTCACATATGCGTAGCAACTACTTTTACATTACATATAATTTTAGTTCAATACATACTTAAGTCTTAACAACTATGTACTTAATATGGAAGGCCCATGCAAGAGCATATATATACAAGTATTCAAAATATCAAGTAGACATGTTCATGCATATACAGAATCCTCCCAAAACAAACAAGTTGCATGGTCTAGTCCTAGCTACATGTATATGTCTAGGTGCCACCAACTAGGAGAAATAAAAAACAAGTATGAACCATACTTTAGCTATGCTTGTGTCTTGCTTCGAGCTCAAGAAATCAGGCTTCAATATCAAGCAACAATCGAATCCTTTATCCTGTAGTTGGGAAGAATGAAAACAAGAGTGATAAGTACAAGAATGTACTTAGTGAGGTAGTAACTAGTTCTAACCAATTGTTATATCAAGTTAAGTGTCAATTAGTCAAGAATGATCCTAGCTAAGGATTTCAAGCATTCGACTAGCATAAGAAGCAAGAGACAATGAATCATAATTCATGCTTACATAACAAGAAATCAAGCAAATAATGCTTGCATAACAAGAAATCAAGCAAATCATGGTTACATGACAAGTAATCAAGTAAATCATACTTACATGACAAGTAATCAAGCAAATCATGCTTACATGACAAGTAATCAATCAAATCATGCTTACATGACAAGTAATCAAGCTATTCATGTTTATTAGTTCATTTATATTCTTTTAACAAAATCCTTGGTTCATAGTTTGTCTAGGTAATCGAGTCTCCAACCAACTGTCGCCACAAGATGTACTGTAGTACTGGTCAACCCTCCTACTGTCGCCAAAGACCACATACGTACCCTCCGTCTATCGCCAATTAGGGGCTTTAGCCCTGGACCGTAGTCTACCTTGACACAATGAGATTTAGACTCTAAGGCATGCCCTTCTACCTATTCAACTAGCAACCAAGGTTGTTTGATTACACTTCATTTATTCAAGGATTTCAAGCTTTTCAAGTTCAAGATCATGTATCATTCAAGTGTACAAGTTCATGTCAAGCATTATCTTTATTTCAAGAGTCATTTCAAGTATTGCATGGCAAGTTTATACATGCATTAAGCCCTTAGGCCGTTAGATCCATAACTCTTCATTTCAAGTGTTCATTGCATCATCTAGGCTAGCATTTCAAGCATTAAGTTTAAGCAATTGACCACAATACCATGTCATGCTTACAAGCATCAATGTTACCACATATACATGCTAGCATTCTATTTATACAACACTTCAAGGATGTAGTCAAGTTTCATGTATAATCTTATTTCATACTTCCCTTATTAGATCAAGATCATATTAAGTCAATTCTAACAATACAAGTATTTAGACATGCTTGCTTTAGTTAGGACCTAGTCCTAACTCTAGAATAAACTACACTCACAATACTCCCAAAGGTAGCTAATCTCGAAAGACTATTCCCTTTTGCTTGTTCCTTGAATGCTCAACTTTAGATCCTTCTCCAAAGTCCTCTCCTTGCTCTAGTAAATCACTTAGATAGAACAAGGTCAAAACATGAAATCACAAAATCATTCAATATGGCAGCAAGGTTAATACATCATATATACAAAACATATAGCATCTTATGTACACACCTTAATGCACATTACCAAACTGCCTACATTCCATATTAAGGCAAAACAAGATAGCAATTAAACTGTCCCAAAACTGTTTGCAAAATAGTGTACAAAACTGCCACATTTACCTAAACTGCTGCTACCAGGTAGCATGTACTCTACTCACTTAAACATGCATAACATTCATTCCGTACGTCAGAATTTCAATTAGTTTACACCATTGGAAAGCTAACCTAATTGTCTTTCTAACCATTTAGGTCTTGCATTTTAACCCTTTACCAATTAATACAGTTTTTAACTTAAAGACAGGGCAATTTACAACATTGGACAGTTTGCACTATCCCTAGTATTTCTTCTCTACAATTCATTCTACAATCCAGAATTCAGTTCTGTTTTCTCCTAATGAATTTAGACATTTTAAGTCATTGTCCATAAAAATATTAGCCTTAAATTCCATTTATACAATTTATGGTGATTTTTCAAAGTTACTGCCCAGAATAGAGTATTCTGGGCAGATTACACTAGGTTGAGCTTCTAGCTACATAATTCATCTAAACAAGATTCTAACATTGTAATTCAACTTATTTTCATGTTCTTACATACTAGGTCAGTCTAATTCACCTATCAATGTGCTTAAAACAAGGCATTATAGTACAATGTTCAATTTGATCCATTTGATCAACAACATTCCTATAATTCACCATTTGAGCAGTCCATTACCTAGCTTTAACTAATCAATTATATGCATTCATTTTCCAGAAAGCTATTTACTCTATTCAAGTCTCAATTCATCTAACAATGTGATCAAAATAGGGCAGCATATACAATCAAGCATGTTTACACATTTTCAATTAGCAAAACAGTCCCTAATCAAAACTAGTTTCAACTATGATCTCTATCCTCAATTTCCAGCAACCATACACATTCTCCTTAGCAATTTGACTACTAACACTCACAATTTCAAGGATCATTTAGAAGCTAACATCATCTTAACATGCATAACAATCATCCTATTCAAATTAGGCAACAAGAACAACACTAATTCAAGATTCAAGCATGTAATTGAAGTGAGGAATCAAGCAATTTACCTTCTCCTAAGCTAATTTGATCAAAGCTCAATCAAAAAACATGAATTGAAGATGGTCTATGAAGCTTTCTCTCCTCATTTCTCTCTCAAACATTCGGCTATGGGATGAAGAAGACGACCCAATTTTTGTTCACCTTTCCCACCTAGTTGCCGTGAGTCATCACTCACAAGGCACATGTTCTCATCAAATGAGAACATGTGTTTAGGCCTCAAATTTTATTTCAATTTACATGAAAACTCTAGAGCTTTGCATGTTCACATTTCCATCCTTCCATTTAAGCCTTCTAGTTTTAATTTCAATTCCATTTGGTTCTAATTTCACTTATTTGATCTAAAAGATAGCTAATGTTCTTTCCCTTTAATTTGATTAGCACATAATTCAATTAGTCAATAGCTTAGATAGTGGTAACTTTCCTAGGCCAAGTTTAGGGTGTTACAATTCTCCCCCCTTAAAATAAATTCGTCATCAAATTTACCTGAATCGAATTGGTGAGGATATTGCTTCCTCATGATTTCTTCAGATTCCCAAGTTGCCTCTTCTATCTTGTGATTTCTCTATAAGACCTTGACAAGAGGAACGGTTTTGTTCCTGAGCTGTCTAACTTCACGATCAAGAATCTAGACTAGTTCTTCTTCGTAAGACAAGTCAGATTCAATTATACTTCTTCAGGCTCAAGGACATGGGATGGATCAGATCTATATCTTCAGAGCATAGAGACGTGAAAGACATTATGAATCTTGTCAAATTCACTGGGAATAGCTAATCGATAGGCCACTGGCCCTATCCTTTCAATGACTTCAAACGGGCCAATGAATCGGGGACTAAGTTTTCCTTTACTTCCAAACCACTTTCTTCTAAGGAGATACTTTGAGGAAGTCTTTGTCTCCAACATTATATTGGATGTCTCTCCTTTTCAAGTCTGCATATGCTTTCTGCCTATCAAAGGTTGCTTTTAATCAATTGTGAATGATCTTCACTTGTTCTTCAGTTTCTCTAAGCAATTAAGGTCCCAATACTTTATTTTCTCCCAGTTCAGACCAACACAAGGGAGTTCTACATTTCCTTTTGTATAGAGCTTCGAAGGGAGCCATCTGAATAGATGTATGGTAACTATTGTTGTAAGCAAACTCTACTAGGGGTAGAGATTTCTCCCATTTCTTTCCGAAGTCTATAACACAAGCCGTAGCATGTCTTCAAGCACTTGGATGATTCTTTTAGATTGTCCATCTGATTGAGGATGAAAGGCTGTACTAAGGTGCACTTTAGCTCCTAGAGCCTTCTGTAAGGAATTCTAGAATCGAGAAGCAAATCTGGGGTCTCGATCGAAGATTATAGTTGTAGGTACACTGTGTAATCGAATCACTTCACGGATGTATAGCTCAGTTAAGGTTTCCAAGCTCATGTTCATTCGAACAGGGATGAAGTGAGTAGACTTTGTGAATCTATCAACAATCACCCATACAACATCTTTCTTTCTTGGAGTGGAAGGAAGATCAGTAACTGGTCCCATTTCCATTAAGGGAATTCGATTGGTTGGAGTAGTCCAATGGGGACTTGATGCTCGACTTTGACTCTTTGACAAGTTAGGCACTTTGAAACAAAGTCTGTGATAGCCGATTTCATGCTTGGCCACCAGTATGGTGGCTTTAGGTCCTTGTACATCTTAACCAATCTCGGGTGAATCGAGAAAGGGCTTTGGTGAGCTTATTGTAGCATCTCTTATTTTAGTTCCTCATTGTTAGGAACACATACTCTATCTTTGAAATAGAGGAGTCCATTCGACTTGAGGGAGAAGTCAGAATTAGACTCAGAGTCTAGCTTGGACATGAAGATCTGGATCAATTTGTTGGAGTTCTTTGATTCTCGAGATTAGACTATATTGAACTTGAAGTTCAGACAAGAATTTTCGTCCTTTAGATAAACGAAAATGAGCATTGATAGCCAAGGAAGCTACAAATGATTGTACAAGATCATTAAGGGAGATTTGTGGATAGTTATTTGTAAGACAAGAAAGGTTTAATTCAAATGGATTATTCTAGGATTTAGATTTCGAGGAGTTACCCGAGTATGGTCTGCGACTAAGGGCATCAGCAACCATATTTGCTTTCCCCGGATGGTAGTCGATAACCTAATCGTAGTCTTTGAGTAACTCTAGCCATCTCCTTTGCCTCAAATTCAAGTATTTCTAAGTTAGGAGGTATTTGAGACTCTTGTGGTCTATGAACAAGTTGAATTTCTCCCCGTACAAGTAATGTATCTAGACTTTGAGTGCAAACACGATAGCTACCAATTCTAGATTGTGAGTAGGGTAGTTTGACTCGTGTGGTTTTAGTTGCCTTGAAGCGTAAGCTAACACTTTTCCATCTTGCATCAGGACACATCCTAGTCCCAAATGAGATGCATCACTGTAAACAGTGTACTCCTTGCCCAATACTGGATGGATGAGAACCGGAGCATAAGCCAGGGCTTGTTTAAGCTGTTCGAAGCTTCGTTGTTGATTCTCCAACCATACAAATGGTGTGTCCTTACAGGTTAGCTTAGTCAAGCTTGCGGCAATGGATGGGAATCCCTTAACAAAATGTCGATAATACCCGGCTAAATCGAGAAAGCTTTTGACCTCACCAACATTCCTCGGAGGTCTCCAATCCATGATAGATTGAATTTTGCTCGGGTCTACTTTAATCCCTTCTGCCGAGATAACATGGCCAAGGAACGAGTCTTCCGATAGCCAAAATTCACACTTAGAGAACTTTGCAAACAATTAACGTTCTCGAAGAGTTTACAATACAATTTGAAGATTTTCGGAATGTTCTTCCTTATTCTAAGAATACACCAGAATGTCATCAATGAAGATGACCACAAACTTGTCAAGATAGGGCTTGAATACATAGTTCATGAGGTCCATGAAAGTAGCCAGAGAATTCATTAACCCGAATGGCGTTACGAGGAATTCAAAGTGGCCATATCGAGTACAAAAGGCTATCTTGGGTACATCTTCTTCTTTTACCCTCATTTGGTAGTATCCCAATCGAAGATAGATCTTTGAGAACACTGAAGCATCATTGAGTTGATTGAAGAGATCTTCTATCCTTGGGAGAGGATATTGATTCTTGATAGTAAGCTTGTTCAATTGTCTGTAGTCAATACAGAGTCTCATAGTCCCGTCTTTCTTCTTCACGAACATGATTGGAGCACCCTAAGGAGACGAGCTAGGCCGAATAAAGCCTTTGTTTTGTAGCTCTTGGAGTTGCTTCTTGAGTTCCTTTAACTCAACAGGTGCCATTCGATAGGGTATGCTGGACACCAGGGTTGTTCTAGGTTGGACATCGATCCCGAATTCTACTTCTCTAGTTGGAGGGAGACCAAGGAGTTCCTCGGGAAAAACATCGAGATATTTAGATACAATAGGCACACTAGGTAAGCCAAATTCAAGTTCATTTTGTAAAACCATAGCAGTAAAGATTGAAGTTGGTTTCCTATCAATTAGGAGAATAGATTCCTTTCCTAAACCCAGAGATAAAGTCTCATATTTTGGCAATCTACCCAGATTTCATGCTTGCTTAACCAATCTAGTCCTAGCACTAGATCAAGCTCACAAGTTGGTAGTACATATAGATAAACAAGAAAGGGTACATTTCGAATGAATAGGGGACAGTTTCTACAGATAAGGCTTATGTTTGTAATCCCCCCTATTGGGTCCGAAACTACAAGGCTTTGTTTTACAATTTCAGGCTTTAACTTCAATTTTGCAATCAAAGATGAGCATACAAATGAATGTGTGGATCTTGAGTTGAATTTAGCTCAACGGTACCTGCTACGACATCGGGTGATTCTTCATCTTCTTTTCCCCGAATTTGATAGATTCGAGCAAGAGCCCTGCATTCCTGTGAGTAGGGGTGTTCGAATGCTGTCCTTTGCCCTTCCCCTAATTTCCAGATTGAGCTTGTCCGGGGGCTTTGTTTCAAATGGAAGGAGCTGAGCTAGCATTTGCAGGAGTTCGATTCAGAACCTTGTTAGGATTATGAGGACAATCCCTGATATAGTGAACGGAGGCTCCACATAAGAAACAAAGATTCTATTGAGTTCTACATTGGCCAGTGTGGTGCTTCTGGCAGAACTTGCAAGTGGGATATTGAGCAGCTTTACCAAAATTCCCCGTACTATCAACAAAGATGATCGAGGATGAAGGCTTAGATACCGATTGGGGTCTCGGTATGTAGTTGCTCTTCTGAATAGGAGTGTAATTCGAAGAGTGTTCTTTGGAGTGTTCAGACTTCTTTGACTGCCAGTGAGGCTTGTCATTATTCCTGGATCGTTTGTCTTTCCAGGAGTTACCACTTTTGCGTTTCTCAGAGTCCTTCATCTTCGCCTCAGTTGTAATAGCCCGGTTCACCAAATTCTAGAAGTCAGTGATACCCAGGATAGTGAATATTGGACTCAGTTCAACATTTAGTCCATCGATAAACATCCTACACTTGTCAGCATCAGTCTTGATGTATTCCGACCTGTACTTGTAATACTTGCAAAAATTGCTCACGTACTATTCAATGGGTCAACCACCTTGCTTGAGGTACAAGAAACCCTTCCGACGCTCAGCCAAGAATTGTTCACTAATGTATTTCTTCTTGAATTCATCGAGGAAGAATTTCCAAGTTACAGCTTCAGTAGGAGTAGTCAGTGTAGTGGTTTCCCACCAGCTCAGAGCTTAGTCTGCCAACAGGGCTATGGCACATTCGAGTTTGTGTTCATCAGAACATGACAGTTTTTTGGTTAGGATTCGAGTAGTGGCCTCTAACCAATACTCAGCTACTTTGGGATTGACTTCATCAGTGCCAGTGAAAGTATAAGCCCGGTGTTGAGCTAGCTTGTCAACTGGGGCTCTGTTTGGCACAACAATAGGAGGAGGAATAGGATGTAATTGTTTTAAAGTAGTTAAAAGATGATTGAACATCTCCTTCATGCTCAAGAGACATTCCTGCTGTATAGGATTTATAGCAGGAGCTTCCTGTTGAGCAGGAGCTTGGGCTCGGGGTTGAGCTTGTTGTTGTGGAGGGTTCTGCTCCATCCTCACACTATTTCCTTCATTTGAGGAGCCTTTAGGACTTTCATCGTCCCGAGTGAGGCTTGTTTCAGACATTCTACATTCAAATAGAACAATTAGGAATTCGGTTTAGTTAAGTAAAGACACAAGCTATACAATACAAGTCTCCTAGGTGGCACAAGAATCCTATATGATGCAAGAGAGACCGGTTTAGTCCTATAACCAACTGAAAAGCTCTGATTACCAATAAATGTAACACCCCTTACCCCAAGTTAGGAGCAAACTGCCTCAGGAGCGTTACCAAGCAAGAACATTACAAGCAAGAACAAGGCAAGAATAGGTTAACTCGTCCCTATTAGATGAGTTACTTATTTAGCAAGCAACCAAGCATACTTAACTATCAAGCAAGAAATCTCATGTTTGTTTACAAGTCATTATAGGTTACTACTTCTATATTTCAATTAACATCATCATATCACTATCATCCGAATGGCCTAAGTATGCAATCATGCTTCCATTTATTTCATTGTTCCTTAGATTGATACATGTAATATTTCATACCTAAATTACTAAACATGATCATGTTTGAACACACAATTTCATGTATCTTGTCTCCAAACAACTATACCATTCGGCATTCACCAAACAAACACATAAAAACACCTACAACATGGTATATTCACACAAGTGACTATATAATTCCACAAGGCATTCGAATGGTGCAATAAGCTAGATAAATCACTTTGAACATTCTATATATATTCACATATGTGCAACAACTACTTTTACATTACATATAATTTGAGTTCAATACATACTTAAGTCTTAACAACTATGTACTTAAAATGGAAGGCCCATGCAAGAGCATATATATACAAGTATTCAAAACATCAAGTAGACATGTTCATGCATATATAGAATCCTCCCAAAACAAACAAGTTGCATGGTCTAGTCCTAGCTACATGTATATGTCTAGGAGCCACCAACTAGGAGAAATACAAAACAAAGTATGAACCATACTTTAGCTATGCTTGTGTCTTGCTTCGAGCTCAAGAAATCAGGCTTCAATATCAAGCAACAATCAAATCCTTTATCTTGTAGTTGGGAAGAATGAAAACAAGAGTGATAAGTACAAGAATGTATTTATTGAGGTAGTAACTAGTTCTAACCAATTGTTATATCAAGTTAAGTGTCAATTACTCAAGAATAAGCCTAGCTAAGGATTTCAAGCATTCGTCTAGCATAAGAAGCAAGAGATAATGAATCATAATTCATGCTTACATAACAAGAAATCAAGCAAATCATGCTCGCATAACAAGAAATCAAGCAAATCATGGTTACATGACAAGTAATCAAGCAAATCATGCTTACATGACAAGTAATCAAGCAAATCAGGCTTACATGACAAGTAATCAAGCTATTCATGTTTATAAGTTCATTTATGTTCTTTTAACACAATCCTTGGTTCATAGTTTGTCTAGGTAATCAATTCACCAACCAACTGTCACCACAAGATGTACCGTAGTACTGGTCAACCCTCCTACTGTCACCAAAGACCACACACATACCCTCCGTCTATTGCCAATTAGGGGCCTTAGCCCTGGACCGTAGTCCACCCTGACACAATGAGCTCTAGACTTTAAGGCATGCCCTTCTACCTATTCAATTAGCAACCAAGGTTGTTTCATTACACTTCATTTATTCAAGGATTTCAAGCTTTTCAAGTTCAAGATCATGTATCATTCAAGTGTATAAGTTCATGTCAAGCATTGTCTTTATTTCAAGAGTCATTTCAAGTATTGTATGGCAAGTTTATACATGCATTAAGCCCTTAGGCCATTAGATCCATAACTATTCATTTCAAGTGTTCATTGCATCATCTAGGCTAGCATTTCAAGCATTAAGTTTAAGTAATTGATCACAATATCATGTCATGCTTACAAGCATTAATGTTACCACATATACATGCTAGCATTCTATTTATACAACACTTCAAGGATATAGTCAAGTTTCATGTATAATCTTATTTCATACATCCCTTATTAGATCAAGATAATATTAAGTTAATTCTAACAATACAAGAATTTAAACATGCTTGCTTTAGTTAGGAACTAGTCCTAACTCTATAGAAAACTACACTCACAATACTCCTGAACCTAGCTAGTCTCGAAAGACTATTCCCTTTTGCTTGTCCCTTAAATGCTCAACTTTAGATCCTTCTCCAAAGTCCTCTCCTTGCTATAGTAAATCACATAGATAGAACAAGGTCAAAACATGAAATCACAAAATCATTCAATATGGCAGCAAGGTTAATACATTATATATACAGAACTGATAGCATCTTATGTACACACCTTAACGCACATTACCAAACTGCCTACATTCCATATTAAGGCAAAACAGGGCAGCAATTAAACTGTCCCAAAACTGTTTGCAAAACAGTTTACAAAACTGCCACATTTACCTAAACTGCTGCTACAGGTAGCATGCACTCTACTCACTTAAACATGCATAACTTTCATTCCATACGTCAGAATTTCAATTAGTTTACACCTTTGGAAAGCTAACTTAATTTTCTTTCTAACCATTTAGGTCTTGCATTTTAATTGTTTACCAAATAATGCTGTTTTTAACTTAAATATAGGGCAATTTACAACACTGGACAATTTGCATTGTCCCTAGTATTTCTTCTCTACAATTCATTCTACAATCCAGAATTCAGTTATGTTTTCTCCTAATTAATTTAGACATGTTAAGGTATTGTCCATAAAAATATTTTAGCCTTAAATGCCATTTATACAATTTATGGTGATTTTTCAAAGTTACTGCCCAGAACAGAGTATTCTGGGCAGATTACACTAGGTTGAGCTTCTAGCTTCATAATTCATCTAAACAAGATTCTAACATTGTAATTCAACTTATTTTCATGTTCTTACATGTCTAGTTCAGTCTAATTCACCTATCAATGTTCTTAAAATATGGCATTATAGTACTATGTTCAATTTGATCCATTTGATCAACAATATTCCTCTAATTCACCATTTGAGCAGTCCATTACCTAGCTTTAACTAATCTAGTTATATGCATTCATTTTACAGCAAGCTATTTACTATATTCAAGTCTCAATTCATCTAACAATGTGATCAAAACAGGGCACCATATACAATCAAGCATGTTTACACATTTTCAACTAGCAAAACAGTCCCTAATCAAAACTAGTTTCAACTATGATCCCTATCCTCAATTTCCAGCAACCATACACATTCTCCTTAGCATTTTGACTACTAACACTCACAATTTCAAGGATCATTAGAAGCTAACATCATCTTAACATGCATAACAATCATCCTATTCAAATTAGGCAACAAGATCATCACTAATTCAAGATTCAAGCATGTAATTGAAGTGAGGAATTAAGCAATTTACCTTCTCCTATGCTAATTTGACCAAAGCTCAATCAAGACACATGAATTAAAGATGGTCTAAGAAGCTTTCTCTCCTCCTTTATCTCTCAAACATTCGACTATGGGATGAAGAAGATGACACAAATTTTGTTTATCTTTCCCACCTAGTTGCCGTGAGTCATCACTCACAAGGCACATGTTCTCATCAAATGAGAACATGTGTCTAGGCCTCAAATTTTAATTCAATTTACATGCAAACTCTAGAGCTTTGCATGTTCACATTTCCATCCTTCCATTTAAGCCTTCTAGTTTTAATTTCAATTCAATTTGGTTCTAATTTCACTTATTTGATCTAAAAGATAGCTAATGTTCTTTCCTCTTTAATTTGATTAGCACATAATTCAATTAGTCAATAGCTTAGATAGTGATAACCTTTTTAGGCCAAGTTTAGGGTTTACACTGTTGTTCTTCCGATGTCTATAAAATTGTTCTCATTGTCGTGGAAGAAAAACTAACTTGACTATCAAACATGATCATGCTATCCTCAATATTCTGTGATAGGTCTTCTTGAGTGGCCATGAAACTTGAATAAAAGCCCTTATATCTTAGGTTATCTCCTCCAATGTCTGTAAAATTGTTCTCATTGTTGTGGAAGACTATCTTGTGTAGGCATCTATGTTTTGCTACATGTTGCCTTAAAATAATATCAAAAACCTTCAGAGTTTCTTGAGAGTTCTTAAATTCTTGTATTTGCAGTGTACTTTGAATTACTTGCATGAGAATCTTTGCAGCAAAACTTATTTCCACCTTGAATGTCTTTGTGAGTTAATGCTTTACGCCCCAAATTCAAAACTAAACCACAGAATGCCTCATAGTTCCAACACCCTTTTAAACAAATTTCAGAGTAATGCTCAAAAATCTTTTGCATGTTTTAAGTGATGCTAAACTTATTAATTCTCATTTCAATACAAGATACTTATGAAAGGGGAAAGGTATAAGCAAAGAGAGGAAGGTCAATGAAATAGAATTTTATTAACACTATGGCAAATAGAAGGGAAGTTACAAAAACAAGTATTCAGATATCAGCAACCGAAACTCCTCCAGTCAAAAAACCGTAAGATGCTTTGAATACTGCCCATGCTGAGTAGACTTCGAAAATGATGACAATTCATGAAAATATGTAACTCCTTCGTATATCAAGTCTTTGAGAGAATTGACTACCAAACTACTACCTGAACCGCCCTGTGCGAGTTTTCAACTTAAGTTCTCCTTTGGTTTCAAAACGCCCTTTACGAGTTTTCATTTTGAACCCCCATTTTTCTTTCTTCTTCTTTTTTTCTTTTTTCTTTTCCCTTTTCTCTTTTTCTTTCCTTTTTTCTTCTTCTTCTTCAAACATAATACTTTTTGACTGAATCCGAGTTTATCGGGCTCTAAAGTTCATCTCCATCCATTTCAGCCAAAATTAATGCCCCACCTAAGAAAACCTTTGTTACAATGTAAGGTCCCTTCAATTTGGTGCCCATTTTCCTCGGGAATCACTTTGGATTGGTAACTTATTCTTTAACACCAAATCACCTTCTTTGAATTCTCTCAGCCGAACTTTTTTCTCATGAGCCCTTATCATCCTTCTTTGGTACATCTGCCCATGACACAATACCTTCAACCTCTTTTCATCAATTAGATTCAGCTGGTCGTATCTTTCCTGGATCCATTCTGCCTCCTCCAATTTTGCCTCCATTAAGACACAAAACGATGGTATTTCTACCTCAATTGGCAATAGTGCTTCTACTCCATACACCAACAAAAATGGTGTTGCCCCAGTGGACATTTGTACTGCAGTTCAGTATGCATATAAAGAAAATAGTAACTTCTCATGCCAATCTTTATATGTATCAATCATTTTTGCGACTATCTTCTTAATGTTCTTATTTTCAGCCTCCACTGCCCCATTCATCTTCAGGCGGTATATCACTGAATTATGATATTTGACATTGAACTGCTCATAGACTCCAGCTATCATCTTGTTATTCAGATGGAAGGAATTATCAGTAATGATACTTTCAAGCAAGCCATATCGACAAATGATTTCCTTTTTTAGGAATTTGCAAACCGTATATCTAGTGACATTTGCATACGAGTCTGCTTCAACCCACTTTGTGAAGTAGTCGATGGCTACCAAAATAAACCAATGTCCATTTGACACTTTTGGATGAATCTGACCGATGACATCTATGCCTGACATGGAAAATGGCCAAGATGGCATATGTAAAATGTTTGAACCATCGAATGCTTGCTTGTATGGAATTCTATGATGAAAATACTTGATAACATGAATTAAGTCATGAAATAAAGACCTTTCTTGATGCCTAAGATGGCATATGTAAAATGTTTACTTGAATAACAAGTTAAATTGCAAAATGATGAGATAAGGTTCAATTACCCTAAGGGCTAAGCTTGACCTTGATATAACTTGCTTGAATGTGATCCTTGAACATGAATTGTCTTGCCTTGAACATGAAACACTTGAAAACATAAAAAGTAATTGAAGAGCTAAGGTTCAATTGGCCTAAGGGCTAAAGCATGATGTTTCTATACCTTGCTTGAATTGATTCTTGAATGAGATAAGATATCTAAGTCGCTCTTTCAATGGAAGTCCTTGGATATTAGAGTGTGATACTTGGTCTGCCTTGGGACTACGGTTCATGAGCTACGGTTCGAGGGACGCCTCATTAATTTGTGAAATGTTATTGGCGACAGTAGAAGGTAACATGAGAGTTGTACGGATATTGGCGACAGCTTGGTTGGATAGATGTGAAGTTACGATTGACATGTTTCGATATTAGCCTTTGCTTTGTGCTTTGAGCTAAGTATCGCTTGGACCTATACGGTCAAACTTAGACCAAGGTTATTCATGATTAAATCTATTTCCCAAGGTGAACAAGTAAAAGACATCTAAATACCAAAAGCTCAAATTAAAGAAAGTAAACAAGAATTACCAAAGGCATAAACTAAAGTAATCAAATGAAAAATAAATGAAGCATAAAGCTTACTTGGAATACTAGAATTACTTGACATGTAAACTTACTACTTGGATTACTTGACATGTATTCTTGAAATGACAATCATGTAAACTTGAACTATTTGCTACTTGACTTGTATACTTGAACTTCTTGCTACATGATTATTACTTGAAATAGATCTTGATCTTACTTGAATTCACGAGTACTATTTGTAAACTTGTCTTGAATGAAAAGCTTGAAATGCATTATGGTTATACTTGACTTGATAAAAATGTGTATTGCTTGAGTGTTCCTGCCATGTACACTTTGTAAATGAAAATATGATTGTTTTATGTGATTAACATGTAAAACTTGAGTGTTGCTGCCATGTACACCTTGTACACGAAAATATGGACTGTTTTATGTGATTAACATTTAAAACTTGAGTGTTGCTGCTATGTATACCTTGTACAGGAAAATATGGACTGTTTTATGTGATTAACATGTAATACTTGAGTGTTGCTACCATGTACACCATGTACATGAAAATATGGACTGTTTTATGTCATTAACATGTAAAACTTGAGTGTTGCTGCCATGTACACCTTGTACATGAAAATATGGACTGTTTTATGTGATTAACATGTAAAACTTGAGTGTTGCTGCCATGTACACCTTGTACATGAAAATATGAAATGTTTTATGTGATTAACATGTAAAACATGAGTCTTTCTGCCATATATACCTTGTACATGAAAATATGAGCTGTCTTGAAATGTTAAAATGTATAATAATACTATATGGACTCTTTTGTTAATATGTGATCAAATTATGAGCTGTCTTGAAATGTTAAAATGTATAAACATGTAAAATGGACAGATTTGAATAAATTAGAGGTCACCATGGACTGTTTTGCTTGTATATGTGTATATATGTATTTAATGGAATCTACATACCTTGCTGCCATGTATTGCTTACATGTGATTAAAATGGGTTGTTTAAGTATGTTATTGGAATATACATACCTTGCTGCCATGTATTGCTTACATATGATTAAAATGGATTGTTTATGTATGTTATTGGAATATACATACCTTGCTGCTATGTATTGCTTACATGTGATTAAAATGGATTGTTTAAGTATGCTAACGGAATATACATACCTTGCTGCCATGCTAGGTGACAATAGGTGTAAAATGAGGTTCTTTTACATGTATGAGTGTACGATTGTAAATGCTGCAATGTTAGGTGATAATAGGTGTAAAATGGGTATTACTTGTAAACATAACTTGAATGACAAGCTTGAAAAGAAAAGTGGTTATATTTGACTTGAGATGTATGTATATTGCCTGAATATGTACTCGACTCTTCTCAACCTATAGGTTAAGAGTGCTTCAAAGAGGTTACTTGATCTTGAAGTTTGTTTTCTTGAGCCTGAAGCAAGACATAAGCAAGAGCTAAAGTATGAATCCATACTTGTTTGTATTACTCACTAGTTGATGGCAACTAGATTTGTATATGGTTCAGCTAAGTCATGCATTTTGATACTTGAAAGATCTTTTGTATATAGGTATGAAGTTGGCCTTTAATGTTGTCAACTTGGTTGCTAGAACTCTATGTGTAAATGTTAAAATTTCATGTGAATGAATGAGTCTTGTTGCGCACATATGTACTAAAATGAATGATGGAAATGTTTATTGTTATACATGAGCTTGTTAATGCCGAATAGGTAAGGAGTGATATGATACATGCTTACTTGAAGTTATTTTTGAATGTACGTACATAAAAGCATGACTAGTTAAACCTACAAGAAATATTTACATGACTTAAATAAAATGTTGGACTGAAACGAAAATGTTCTAGTCTATATAAGCCATTCGAATGCCTTGCTTGTTCACATGCCTAAATAGTAGTTAACTTTGAATGAACAATTGAAAGTAACTGATCATATGAATAACCTATAATGTCCATGAAACATGATATGCTTCTTGAGTCATGAATCAAATGTGTGCACATAAGAACATGTTTTGTTAAACCCTTATGAAGTTCATACATGTATTGATTGTAATGTCCTAGAAGACCATGCCTAGTAATTCAAATTGTGTATGCCATTGTAAATATGATAATTGTTGTTAAAAGAAATCAAGCTGAGCATATATGAGTTTGCATTGAATGAACATAAGATAGTTTAGGTATACTATTCGAATGACATGCATAATCACATGAATGATTAATAGGTATCCTTGTATATAGATTGGTAGTTAATGTGGTAACCTTCAATGATTAATAAGCATGACCATGTTTGTATGATTGAATATGATTATCAAAGTTGTCTTGTCAGTCACTCAACTTAAACTTGCTAGTCTATATACGTTATTCGAATGCTATATATATGATCACATGAATGATAAACATGTACTTGCTTGCATGATCAAATTGGAATGTATAAGTTCCTTGCTAGTCTCTCAATTTACCTAATAGTGGTGAGTTAGATAAATTTTAATTGGTTCATGATTTCTAGTCTAGTTTTTGTCTCCCATAACACTCCTTAGCCGATTTACTACTAAACCGGGTGGGGTGTTACATTATTGGTGAAGAAGAACTTCAAACGACTGGTGAAAGGGTAATAATCTCCTTCTGGTGAAACCAAAACTGCTCTAATGCCACGCCCTAAAGCATTTGCTGCACCATCAAAGTTTAAGACCCATGATTCTACTAGAGCCTCAACATCTTTAGAGATGCACATCAGTCTTTATTAGGAAAATTAAAATTTAGTGCATCATAGTCATCACAAGCTCGACTTTCCAAAAATTCAGCTATGGCACTCCCCTTTACTGCTTTCTGCCTTACATATTGGACATCAAATTCTGACAGTAGCATTTTCCAGCACGCTAATCTTCCCGACAGGAATGGAGCTTCCATCATGAATTTTAATGGATCCAATTTCGAAATTAGCCACGTAGTGTAATATAACATATATTGCCCTAGCCTCTTAGCTTCCCATACCAAAGTGCAACATAGCTTTTCTATTGAGGAGTATCTAGTCTCGTAGTCGGTGAACTTCTTGCTTAGGTAATATATTGCCTTTTCTTTCTTTCTAGTTTCATCATGTTGCCCTAATACGCAACCTATGGAGATTTCATGTACTTTCAGGTATAGAATCAATGGTTTCCCAAAAACTGGCCGCACTAGCACAAATGGATTAGTTAATTTCTCTTTAATCTTTTCCAAGTCTTCTTGACATTCTTCATTCCATGTCCCGGGGTTATTCTTTCAAAGTAGCCTGAATATTGGATCACATTTTTCAGTCAGCTGGGAAATGAAACGAGCAATGTAGTTTAATCTTCCCAGAAAACCCTGAACTTCCTTCTATGTTTGAGGCGGCAGGAGCTTCTGTATGGCTTTAATCTTGTTTGGATCAATCTATATTCCCTTCCTGCTCACCATAAAGCCTAACAGTTTTCCAGATGTAACCGCAATTGTAAATTTATTTGGGTTAAGCTTTAGTTGGGATTTCTTCAACCTTTGAAAGACTTTTCCTAAGTTCACCAGATGCTCATATTCAGATCGGGATTTGGCGATCATATCATCCACGTATACTTCTATTTCTTGATGCATCATGTCATGAAAAAGACTAACCATGGTTCTTTGGTAAGTTGCCCCTGCATTTTTCAGGCAAAAGGGCATCACATTATAACAAAAAGTTCCCGAAAGTGTTATGAAGGTGGTCTTTTCCATATCTTCTCGGCACATTTTAATCTGGTTATACCCGGAGAACCCATCCATGAAAGAGAAAAGGGAGTGTCCAGCTGTGTTGTCTACTAATGTGTTGATATGTGGGAGCGGGAAATTGTCTTTGGGGCTTGCTCTATTAAGGTCCTTGTAGTCAATGCATCTGCATACTTTTCCATTTTTAGGAACTGAAATAATGTTAGCCACCCATTCTGGATATTTTGCCACTTCGAGAAACCCTGCATTAAATTATTTCTTCACTTCATCTCTAATTTTTAAGAGCATCTCGACTTTCATCCTTCTAAGTTTCTGCTTCACAGGCTCGCATCCCACACTTATAGGAAGCCGATGTACAACAATATCGGTGCCAAGACCAGGCATGTCTTGGTATGACCAGGCAAAAATATCTTCGAATTCCTTTAAGAGCTCAATCGAGCTTTGTCGAGTATTAGTTGTAATGGTGGTTCCAATCCTCACCTCGCGCTTCTCTTATTTTGTGCCAAGGTTCAAAATTTCCAACTCTTCCTTATGAGGTAGAATCTGTTTCTCCTCTTCTTCTACCATTTTGAGCAAATCATTGTGCAAATCATATTCTTCTTCATCATCAATATTCTCGACTTCTTCTAAGCATAAAGGTAGTTCAAAATCAACCTCAGGGTCAGACTTGGAATCATTTAAGTCACTGATAGATGAAGACCTGCAAAGAAAAAGAGCAAGGAATATATACAAAGAAAAGAGATGAACAAATGAATAGAATGATTTATTTTTAGTTTTTTTCTTTAGGGTTTGTTTATGAAAGAATTTGCCACACAAGGTTTGTTGAAAGGAAAATGCAACTTTACTGAATTTTAAATTAAGAGTTTGACATAGGCCCTTTACATAAGATCCCTAATTGCCTTCGCGCCTAAGGCAAAAGGGCTGGTTTTGAGAATTACTTTGTAACTGTCTCAAAGACTACATGAATTTCTTTAGCAGTCCAGTTGTCAAGTTCAGAGCAAGGGCGAATCATGGACAAGTACTTGTTCTCGCCTTCCTCATCCATTACAACATTAATGCTCAGCTTCTCAAATGCTTCGCACAGTTCATTCTTTCTTTTCTCCTCCTCATTAACTTGGGCATTTGGGTCCAAAAGGCCTCCAGATATAAAATTATGGCTTAGGGGTGGGAATGTCATAGGCTCCCATTCAATTTCCTCCCCTTTCAATCTTGCCCTCATTCTTTCTTGCCCTAATTTTTCCTTTCTTTTCCAATTGTTGGGCTTAAAACCTAACCTGAACTGATCTTTCTTTGCTGGGATAACCACAGGATACAACCTCCCTTGGTGTCTCTTTCTAAATCCTTTTCTAACTTCAACTCTCTTTCGGAGTGTTTGCTTCACTTGCATCTTTACGTAGCTGGATAGTTCTAGCTCCGGTACTTTACTTCCCTCAGTGACAAAGGTTTCATTGACTAGCTCCAATGTCTTGAAGTGATACTCGAGCGCACCCTCATCTACCTCGATGTAGGGTGCATCGGTTGCTACTGATGCAATGATTTCCTCCACTGCACCGATTGTTACTAAGTGTCCATCAATCACAAATTTTAGTTTCTGGTGAAGGGTTGAAAGAACCACTCATGCTGTGTGGATCCATGGGCGTCCAAGCAAATAGCTATAATTGGGATTTATATCCATGACCACAAAATCTAAGTCAAAAGTTGATGGTTCGATCTGCAAAGGTACTTCAATATGTCCCAACATGTCTCTCTGCATCCCGTCGAATGCTCTCACATGTGAGCTATCAATTGGTAACTTTTTTAGCATTGCTAACGGGAGAACATTCAGGGTTGACCCATTATCAATAAGGACACCTGGTAGCATATATCCTTTCCATCTCGTGGAGATGTGCAAAGGTTTGCATGTTCCCCTCTCTCCTTCGGGTATTTCCTCTTCATTAAAAGAAATAAAATTATTCATAGCAATGTTGCTGACTAACATGTCCATCTTGTCAGTGGTTTGGCACAAATGTGCGGTTCAGAATCTTCAGCAAGGCATCGCGGTGACCTTTAGAACTCAGTAGAAGAGATAACATAGAGATTCGAGATAGGAGCTTGTGGAGCTGCTCCACAAGCTATACTCACTGTGTTTGAGTATCTTCAGAAATTCTTGAGCCTCTGACTCATTCACAGGTTCATAGTATACTGGTGGCTTCTCTTGGAAGAAATCATTTTCATCTTCTTTCTTCGGCTCTTTAGAAGCGGTCCTTCTCCGTGTCACATCTCTATCCTCGATCGGCAGGGAATACAATCTTCTACTCCTTGTAAAGTGGCTTACTTCGTTAATTGGTTCTTCCTTTGTCTTTTCTCCAACGGGCGATTCTCTTGGGGCCTCTACCGTGCAAGCATAGTTCCAACAAACTTTCTTATTGTCTCTATATAGAAATGGGGCTGATGCCTTGATTATTAATCGCGAGGTCACATCCCTTGTAGATTCACTCGCTCTTGTTTTAGCCTTGATAACCAGAGGCTTCATCCCTGTGTAATTTCTCCTATGATGCACATACGTCCATCATGTGCTCCATGCTTCCTTTCTCAAAGAATACAAGTTATTTTTCATCCATTTTAACTTGGACCAACTATTTAAATTCCAGGCAATATTCAATCTCATGTCATTATGCTTTGTGGTACTCGCAGTATGATTCTTCTTTAACCTTTATCTCCTGGGTTTCCCCTTCCAACATCCTAGTTGCAACCATTTGGGCCGACACCCACTTCATGGGTGCCCTGGCCTCAGCAATATATTCCTTAATCTCCCTGTCTTCCTCCTTAATGACTGCATTCACTCCTATTTTGGTGGTTTGGCAAAGGGTTCCCTTTCTCTTCTGACGTGTCAAAAGATAGCATGCCTGACTTTCTTAAATCATCCACCATTCTTTTAAATGCAGTGTAGTTTTCAATAGTGTGCCCCCTAGTACCTGCATGGTATTCGCATTGTGCCTTCTCATCATACCATGCCGGGTATGGGGGCGAGAAGGGAGGAACATGTCAAGAAAGCACCATTTGGGATTTGATTAGTTTAGCGAACAATTTTGCATATGTCATTAGGATAGGAGGGAAGTATGGTTTAGAGCTCCCTTGATATCTTCGTTCTTCCTTTGATGAACTCGTTGTAGTAGGCGTCGTAGCTGGGATGCTATGCTTATTGAAAACTACCCCTTTCGCATAGTTGGGGTTGTAGACATTGGTTGCGTTAACTTCATTCTCCCTCTTCTTGTAGGGTTTCTTCATCTCGCCTCCATCTCACTTTCTACTCTTGATAGCCGCCAAGATTAGTTCCCCATTCATCAGCATGTCTATGAAACTCTTAGTTGCATGATTTATCATGCGGTCATAGAAAGAACCTTTCAAGGTCTCCACAAACATTAGGGTGATCTCGTTCTCCAACAGTGGTGGTTATACCTGAGCAGCCACATCCCTTGACCTTTGTGCATACTGGCAGAAACTCTTATGATGCTTCTGTTCCATCCCTTGCAGGACCAACCGATTTGGAACCATGTCAGTGACATGTTTATATTGTTCGCTGAAAGCCCGAGATAAATCCTTCCATGACGAGATGTTGGCCCGACTCTACTGTGTGTACCAGTAGGATACTGACCCTACTAAGTTGTCCTAGAAGCAGTGAATGAGTAGTTTCTCATTGTCCAGATACATTGACATTTTCCTCCAATACATGGTCAAATGTGCCGAAGGGCACGTAGTTCCATTATACTTTACAAAATCTGGGATCTTAAATTTCAGGGGCACCACCAGATTTGTCACCGAACTCAAGTCCTTAACACCCATTCCATTGTGGGTGCTTCCCTCCTGGAAGTATTTGATCATCCCCTCCAGCTTCTCATATCGATCTTCCCACTTCTTCTCGGCCTTGTCCTTATTAGCAATTTCATCAAGGTCAGACACCTCGTAGTTGTGAGCTTCTTTAGTATTGGCCTTCAACTCGTTTTGGATGGAGGATCTAGAAAAGTGGGGAGACATCTTAACTTTGGGTGAAGCAGCTTCCTTTTGCATTCTAGGATGGATGAAAGTCATTCCCTAGAACTGGAGCAGCACATTAGTTTCTTCACCAGCTTCTATTGCATTTGGGTCCTTGAAACCTAGCATGGTTGCGATCGAGCTTACTATTTTCCTATGAGCTGTCTCAATTTCCTGCTTCAGGTTGGTTCCTATCTTATCCAGTCGATCTTGTGTGCTCTTATCATTGATCTCCAAGGCTGCCACTTTGTCTTCCATTGCTTTCGCTTGTGAACAGGTACCGTATTTGTGGGTTGTTTTGGATATTTTGGCATTTCTATCATGTTTTTATTTAAGTTAGTGTCTTATGATGTTATGAATGAATGCAATGTTACAGAACATAAAAAACAAGCAAGCTAACAAAAGAATGATGCAAATGCATGAATACAAATGTAGGAATATTGGTTTTATAAAATATCCACTTTTAGAAACAGCTCTATTGAATGCCAAAAGGTCTTTATTACAACGAGTTTCAACATTTCTCTATGAATACATTTCAGCACGAACTCCTAATTCTTTAACTTCTTCAATTAACCACATAAGCCTTGGTCCCACTTCCCTTACTGGCTTGATGTATTCGCAGGGAGTTTTAGCTTCAGTAGCTAACATCATCACATGTTAAGCCACATCTTAGCCTTGGGCTATGACGGTCTTATTGAACTCATCCTGTTCTTGGAATCTTCTAGCATTATCTCGGAGACGAGTGAACCAGTAGTCATTACCTCCATCAGCAATATCTTCAAGGACTAGGATCTTCGTTCTGTATTTTTGGATGACGTTGTCCATTTCTTCCATTTGCTCCCTCAAAGAATCATTTTCATTCAGGCTAGCCTGGAGTTCCACATAGGTATGGTCATTTTGAAACTTGTGAAGAGTCTGGTTCAGGTCCTTCAACTTATCTTGCAATTCAGCAACAAAAGCCTAGCTTTGTTTCAACTTCTCACAAGTTTTATCATACACTACATGTAGCTCGAGCAAACGGATTTATTGTCGTGGGCTTTCCTTTTCCATGCAGCTACATTTTCCTTTTTTTCAAGGGTTCGTTTGCCCCTTTCATTTTCTGCCACTTGTTTACCTTTCTTCTCCGAGTGTCTGTTTGTATGTTTAATTTCTCGTTTTTCGTGCTCTTTTTCCTTGCCCACAGCTTGCTCCATTTCCTTCTTCCATTGCTGTGGACTCTTCCTCAAAACGGCATTTTGAACAGTGGTTTGAAATTTGAGGAAGTTAACCCTCTGAATCTCATATTTTTCTTTTAGGTCCATATACAACTTCGTTACTCGATTCGTTTCTTCTTTATACTTTTCCACCTCAAGGCTTGACTCGAACTTGTCCCGCTGGTTTTGCTCTTGCAAGGCTTATATTTCCAACTTGGCTCTTCTTAGTTCCTCCCTCAGGATATCGGCTTCAGAAAAGACCACCTTCAAATGTTCCTCTAAATACTTGGCCTGTCCGGGCGTAGGTAATATGACCTTTTCATTCATTCTCGTGTGCCTCCAAACATCATAGTCAGGGGTAAACATGTAGTGACTGTCAAACTCTAGCTTCATATAATAGCAATTGTTCCACGAGTCACTAATTATCTGTACCTTCTTCCTGAACTCACCCTGGAACTCGAACTCTGACGAGCTAAGACCATTAGTGATAGGGGTGAACTGACGAGAACCATACTGTCGAGACACTAGCAAAGAAGCACACCCGATTCCACCTGATAAACCCAACAACATCAGGAAGTTGAAATCTCCACATTTATACAGAACCCTGGCATGGCCTATCCACAGAACTCTCCATATGATGTCTTCATCACGACATTCTTTGAAAATATCAACCCATTTGCTTTTCTTGACAATTGGCCAATCTTTTTCCAAGAACTCCTGGAGAGGAGAAAAGTTTGGGGAGAACACATTAGATAGAGTCGGAGTTGGGCATTTCCAAAAGTGGCTGAGGGCCCAAACCTGAAGTAAAGGAGCACACCCTCCGAAGCGCACACCTTCCACCTTTCGGCATGCATTCAGTGAGATGAAATTTTCAGCTAATACAACACGTACTGGATTGACTTCCCTCTTCAGCTGCTTAAAGAAGTCAAGCAAAGCTATATCAATGTTTCCTAGGACCCTTGGGAAAATAACCAATCCGTAGATCGCAAGTGCTAGAAGATATACTCTCTTTTGTTTGTCTGGGTGAACTGAAATTATTTTTTTGATACTTGACCAGGGAAAGGAGAAACTGCCACCTCTTTTCCGTATTAACCCTTTAACCCAACCATCACTCATTCCAGCAAAAGCCGCGAACCTTTGGTGCGAATTTTTGTTCTTAGGTGGCTTGGCATAGACCCAATTCTTCTTTACCTTGCGTAGGTTGAACAGAGCCAAGTATTTTTCAAACGTGGAAATCATATCTTCTCCATTGAAGGCAAAGCAGCAATACCCTAGATTCCAGAACTGGACCAAAGCCTTCAAGAATTGCTCATCGACCTTCACATACAACAAATATGCTATGTCTCCGTAGGTTTCATAGAACAACTACTTGGTCTCATAGTTAAAGTGTTCCCACATTTTTTGCAACTCCTGCACATCATTTTGCTTGAGACTAATATGGTATATTCTAATGTCTCTGTCTCATGATCAGCTGCCAAACTATCCCTAGACGCTCGTTGATTGACTTCAGACCAATGACGAACCTTTGCATTTTCATCTTCAAACTTCAGGATCCATCCATCCATGACAACAACTTTTCTAATTGGGCAGATATTTTTAAGAACCAATCCCTTCTTGATATGGAATGATGATGCAAGATTAAATATGCAAAATAACAAAACAGAGGGAAAGGATTAGAGATAAGAAAACAAGAGGGGTCCAAAATAATTTTGTTGCATAAATAATTCTAGGCAACCATTCTAACACTCTAGGACATGTCTCTACGGATTATTCTTGCGAAATGATTTTGACAAGACACAAAGACCCTAAGTTTCCCACATGGCTTTATTGGGGTAGGCTATAGATTCTCAAACATGGTTTGGTCCTAAAAGGGTACCCGAGCTGCCCTTGCTATCCCCTACTAAGGGTATCAAGGCCCCTGGTTCTCATCCATTATAGGCTTCAAAAGAACCAAGTTCAACTTCGGAGGAATCATTTCCTTACGCCTTCTTGAAGGATTAATACCCTTACAAAGACAAAGGGCATATGAGTCCCGAAGGTACTTGCTAGGCTCATACGGAGAATCAATAATTTCACATGAGCAAAGCGTTTTCCCCTCACTTAGACAATTGGGATGAAAATCGGGTATAGAGCTTTTGAACAATTTTGGAATGCGTAAAATAGAATTATATTGATTAAACAGACTAATAAATTGAAATTTTTGTGAACTTGCAAATTCCATTAAAAAAACATTTTGAAACTAATTTGTGGCTTGACTCTATTTTATTTCTTATTTAAAACAAAAATGTCCCCGACAGAGTTGCCAAGCTGTCGCAACCCTTTCTAGTTCGACATTTTGAAAACTAAACCAATGGAGTCGCCACCAATCGTTTTGAAAAAGTGTGATTGGATCACTTTTAAAACAAGGGTTATTTTAATAAAATGTTTTATTTATTAAAATAACATTTTTGGGTATGCGGAAACCAGTAAATAGGTTAGGTGATCGGTTACATGTGGGGAAGGGTTAGCACCCCCACAACGCCCAAAAATTGGCACCTTATTGATTTCAAAAGAATGTTTTCAAATTTTGAATTTGCAAGTTCACAGAAAAGTCGATTTATTCGTCCGTTTTATGAATGTAAGTCTATTTTAATGGCCTTACTACCTGAAAAATGAACTCCAATCACCGCCAACACTCATGGCGCTAACCCGTCATTTTCGTTTGGTAAGAATCTGCATTTATTAATTTTCACTTGCTTAACAAACCAACAAAAATAATTAAGTGCGTTAAAGTTTTTTAAAATTAAAACCTAGTTAGTGATTAATGACTCTAAAAAGATGTAGACTTTTATTTTATCTATTAAAGTTAAAATATAATTAAGCATATTTTATTTTTTAAATTTGTGAAGGAAATTTTAGTACACACTAGGCTCTAATCTAAGCTTTGAGAACCTACTCCTAAGGTTTTAAACAAACAAAATAAATAAACAAAGAAAACAAAACAATTAAATTACAAAATAGTAACACAATTTAAAGGAAAAAAGGATAAAATAAATCTTATTTAAAAGAACAAATGTTTTTTATTTAAAATAACGACCAATTTGAAAGGAAAATGAAATATGAAAGCCAAATTAGAACGTTAAGGATGAAATTGAAAGGATTTAAAATTGAGGTGCTACGGTAAAAGATCCATAAGAGTAGGGCATGGGTTGAAAGGCGGATACGGGTCAAGTTACAGGTCACTATATATGGCCAAAAATAAAAATATGATTCATTTTGTTTCATTTCTCCAAACCGATAAAAAACCATCCTTCTTTGATTCTCTGAAGTGTTCTTCGTGTTCTTCATGAACTGAAGAACACGATGAACATCTGTCGTGCCGACCGCCATCCACCGGCACCGGCCGTCGTTGCTGGAGGTTGAAAATTCCAGAAATTTCCTTTTTCCAAAATCTGGTGAGTTCTAAATTGAGTGTCTATCATCGGAGACACAGCCTCAGACGCCATGCATGGCGACTACTACCCAAAAATGAGGTAACAAATCCTTTTTCTTATTTAAATTCGAACTATAACAACAAAGAGAGGAAATTACAGAGAAAAAACTTGCTTTTATTCCACTGAAAACTCTAAATACAAATGCTTGCTCCTTCCTCTACAATTCGAATGCTATTTTGTGAGTATATTTCTATATATTGTTGTTGTGTATCATGTGAATCGTGTTCTATTGCTTCTATTATGTGTTGTGTGTGGAATTACAGTGGGTTTATATAGGTACAAAATGCTTGATTTCCAAGCATGAATCCCTAATTTCCTCCCTTGAAATGCGTCTGCTTTGATTCGGATTATGCTTGTTCATTTCTATGGCTTCATTTTAGGGATTAGATTTGGTTGACTCTACTTTGGTTTTGGGATTTAGCCTCTCTTGTTTCCCTTTTTGCATGTTTCTGGTGACCACAAACGACAAAGGAATCGCTGGGGAGGAGTGGTCCGTGGTGAAGATGGCTCGGGCGTTCATTGGAGAAGACAAAAGGTCTGACCGAAGTCCAAACGTCAGGCGTGTGGCTGCCACGTGCGAGTGGAAATCCATGTGCTTCCCTTCAATCAATCTGGGTAGTTAGATCGCGTCCAGATCCAACGGCTGTGAATGGTGCGACACTTCTCCTCCTCCAGCTAGGGTTCCCACCTGTGATCTGCGCCGTTGGATCAACCCTTCGATCCAATGGTCATCCTTTAGTTGTGCGTACAATAAAGAGATGGGCATTAGGGTTTAGCTTGGTTAAAACTAATATTAACCATAATGTACATAATAATAACAATAGTGATAATATAATACAACAATGAAAACATATAAAAGCTTGGGGTGAAAATTCAATGACAACACTTATCGGTATCGATGTGGAGATAGAGACTGGGTCCCACTTCTAGGAAATTGGGGAGGAACAACATATTGCCCTTTACTGGTGTCGAGGCAATTCGCCTCAAGGAAGTTTATATCGGCTACTGTGGGCATGGCACGGTTCAAATATGAACATAAGACAAATGACTACAAAGGGAAGGTAAGTCAAACTGTGAAAGCATGGGAAATGCCTAGAAGGGTGAATCCTTATTAGGAGCTAGAAGTCATGCCAGGATATAAAGAATGTAAGGCTCAGAGGGTAAATGATAATATACTCCAGAAAAGTCAAGGAGACACTGGCTCGTCTAATGAACCTGCTAGGAATGCACCGTCAACATTGGAGAAATTAAAGCATGATCGAGAATTGGATTTGAAGGGGTATGAGAAAAGAATTCACAAATGAGTTGACTATGACGAAGCTGCAAGTGAATGTTTATGAAGGGAAGGAAAAGGAACTCAGAGAGAAGAATAGAAAAATCAGTCAAGACTTGAAAGATTTACACGAAACTCATGTTGGGTGCAAAGCAATGCAAAAAGAAGGAACAAGTAAGATAATTAAGGACCTGTCTGAACAGCTAAATGAAATGAAAAAGGGGAAGAATAACTATAAGAAGATGTATGATAAAAAGGCACGGGAATTGCGAGAGTCAAACAGCAAAGCCAAGGAGAAGTTAGAAGAAAAACAAGCCCATAATTTTGAACTAATTACTTAGGTGTCACAACTAGAACAAATGATTACAAAGTACCACAACGAAGACAAAGTAAAGATAGAGCAAGAGAATGAAGGACTGAAAAAGAGGGTGGCAGAATTGGAAAGTATGGTACAAGGCTTGAGAGATCTGCTCACAGGTTACGAGGGAGTGCTGCACCATGGAGACAAGACACTGAAGGGAAAACTTGAAGCAGCTGAGTACACAATCCCAAAACAAATTCATGAGATGATTAGCTTCAAGAACCAGGTGGAACGGATTGCCCAATACTTGCAAATCTTGTCTGAGGAAGCTTCAGGACTGTTACGACGCCCTGACATCAACATCGACACTGAACTTGAACAAGCTCTGATCAGGATATTGAACGAAGTAATCAATTTAGGAGCTAGGGCTAGCTATTTCTTGTAGAAGAAATTATCTTTTCCTTGTACTTAGACCTTTTAATTAATGAATGCTTCTTAAAGACTAGTTCCTGAATTCGATGCCTTTTGCATACTCATATTCATGCATCCACACATTTATACATTGCATTGCGTTTTGCAAAATTCAAAACTTTTTTAATACAGAAAGGTTCTATGGCATTTAGATTTACAAACCACAATCATACAACATTCATACGAAATACGTTTACGCTCTAAAACTATAGCAGTAGAAGACAAAATCACCAGTTTGGAGAATGATAGAGTAGAAGCATAGAATCACTTTGATAGAATGGAACAGTCTGTGAAGGATTATGTTGCTCAAGCCTAACGAGAGATTATCACCCAGTTGACCACTATTTTGGGCCAAATGAGCCTGGAAAGGGCAAAACACACGAAGGCGCATCAAATGGTGTGAATGACCACGCGAAAACTACGTCTCACATAAGGATACAATATGAGGGACCTCTCCCTACGAAGAAGGTCCAAATCAACCTAGATGGAGTAACGGCCAGTCACCCAGTTGACATTGGGGCAAACTTTGGTAGTGGTGAGGAAGTCTTAGATTTGAACACCCTAAATGAGGTTGAGAAGATTCATTCAGAGATTGAGAGGAAGTACAAAGAGCGTTGTAAGGCTCTGGAAGGCTGTTTGTTTGAGATGCAAAAGTGAATGAATTGGGATCTTGTGCTACTGATATGAGCTTGGAAGCAGATTTGATTCTTCCACCCAAGTTCAAAGTACCAGACTTTGAAAAGTACGATGGGACAACTTGTCCAAAGACCCATCTCACAATGTATTGTCGTAAAATGGCTACTTATCTGAAGGATGAGAAGTTATTGATTCACTACTTTCAGGATAGCTTAACTGGCTCAGTAGCGCACTGGTACACCCAGCTGAATCATGTGAATATTCAGTCATGGAAAAACCTTTATGGAGCCTTTGTGGAGCATTATAAACATGTGTCGGAAATGGTCCCTAGCTAAGTCATGTTGCAATGGATGGAATAGAGAGTTAATGAGAATCTTTGTCAATATGCTTAGAGATGGAGGGATATGGCGGCGTAGGTACAACTCCCGTTGATGGAAAATGAGGTTGCCTGTATGTTTGTGTAGACTCTAAGAGGTACACTTGTTGGAAGACTAATTAGCAATGCTACACAAAACTTTGCCGATATAGTGATGACGAGTGAACTGATTGAAGTAGCAATCAAGAGTAATAGGATCGAGAGTGGAGACAGCTCTCGCAAGAATTATAAAAGGAATGATAGTGAGGTGAATAATACAAGCACTTATGAGGCTCCAAAAAATGTCACCATTACACCACCCATAGCTGCGTCGGGAAGTTCTCAGAGTTCAAACAAGTAAGAATCTCGAGGATCAAGAAATGACATGATGAATTTCACCCCCATACCGGTGTCATACACTGAATTGTATCCACAACTATATGAAGCAGATCTAGTGAGGTCATTCTACCTTACTCCTCTATAGCCTCCATACCTTTCGTGGTATAAGCTGGATGCTCATTATGAGTTCCATGATAGGATCCCAGGGCATACCATTGAAACCTGCACAACATTCAAGAAAGTGGTCCAAAATTTGATCAATAATGGGATTTTGAAATTTGATGAACCCAATATCACAGCTAATCCATTGCCAAATCAAAGTGGACGAGGGGTGAATGCAATGGAGGAAGATGATGAGGCTATGCGACTAAAGACTGATATATCAGAAATTAGATGTCCTTTGAAATGGGTGTTCGAACAATTGTATAATGCCAGAATGATTCAAAAAGGCATGAAGGTCGAAAAAGAAACGCAGTCTAGTATTTATTGCGAATATCAATAGGAAGATGGTCATGAGATCCAACATTGTCCTGAGTTTAGTTATTTGATTCAAAAGATGATGTATAACAAATAGATAGAATTCTTTGAAAAGACAAGAGAAAAGAAGAAGGTAGAGGTATACACCTCTGAATATTCTAGAGCTAGATATGGGGTACTCAAGCCATTGATCATTTCTGTCAGATCAAAGGTTGGAAGCTCATTTAATGATGTGAAACCAGTAATTACCCCTAAGATTATGATTTCTCCTCCGTCACTGTTTGTCTTCAAAGATACTCACAAGGCCCATGAAACTATGCGGTTAATGTGACTATCTCTGAAGAAATCAAGCCACAAGAGAAGGTACAACTGTTGGAGAAGTGAAGATAATGCCTGAAGAAAAGAAGGATGAAAAGCTTGATGATGAACCAGTGAATAAGGTTGGACATTTTACTAGAAGTGGAAGAAGCTATTCACCAGAGATATCCAAAGAAGTTGAGAAGGTAAAAGGGAGAGCCGTTGTAGTACCTGAAAGGATTTTTGGGGAAGAACCTGCCCCAAAATAAATGAGCCTATTACGGAAGAGCAGTCCCAAGAATTTTTGAAGTTTTTAAAGCATAGCGAATATAGAATATTTGAGCAGTTAAAGAGGCAACATGACAAGATTTCTGTCCTTGAGTTGTTGTTGAGCTCTGAGGGGCACTACAATGCCTCAATTAAGGTGCTTAATCAAACGTTTGTTCCAGACGATACATCGGTGCATAAGTTGGATAGGATTGTAAATCATATCACTACCGATGCTTATATCATATTCGCTGACAATGAGATCTCAGATGAAGGAATGGGATCTATGAAGGCCTTAAATATCACTACTCATTGCAAAGGTCATGTACTGCTAGGAGTACTGATTGATAATGGGTCAGCGCTGAATGTTTTACCAATGGCTACTCTACAAAGGTAACCAATTGATGACTCTCATATGAAGACCTACAAAAACAGTGTGAGGGCCTTTAACGGTACAGTTCATGATGTACTTGGAAAAATCAAGGTACCAGTGCTAATTGGGCATGCAGTCTATAATGTGGATTTCATCGTGATGGATATCAAGCCAACATAGAATTGTTTGCTCAGAAGGCCTTGGATTCATTCTCCTCTCGCAATATTTTCCTCTTTACACCAACAATTGAAATTTGTGATAGAGAGAAAGCTAGTCAACATTGGAGCCGAGGAAGATATTACCAGTTCAATGAGTATCGATGCCCCATACATCGAAGTGAATGAAAATGCTCTAGAGTGCTCGTTTAGGGCCTTGGAATTTATAAATGCAACAATTATTGTTGAGGGAAAGCCAATACCATGAGTGAGACTATCAAATTGCACCAAAATGATTGTTCGAGAAAAATTTGGTAGGGGTGCAAGGATAGGAAGAGGGCTAGGAAAGCGTCTTCATGGATGTTTACGACCAAAGCCAGTAATCATGAAGAAGGATCATTTTTGCCTTGGATTCAAGCCCAACCTCTAGAAAATATAGAAGGACTTGAAGAAAAGGGAAGAGCAATGGAGGGCCTCATTTTTGGGAACTGAAACATCTTTTGAGCCCATGACTTTTGTGGACTTAGCTAACACATTCAAGTCCCGTGGGTACAAAAATGTTGCGAAGTAGCTTGAGAAGGACAATAAAGAAAATGCAAGGCTTCAAAAAGAAGATATTTTTGGTAACATAACGGAGGAGCTATATGTCAGTGGTATATTTGAGGGGGCCCAACCCAGCAGGTTCTTAGAGGGAATCCTTCCATGCTTCCCTAGTGAAGCACTCAACAATTGGACAACTGAGGATCTTTCTTTAGTCTTTAAGATTAAAGAAGAGTAATGCCATGAACCACTCTGTACTTTTGCCCGCGAGTACAGGGGATTATCTATAAAGGGCTATTATACAAGTTCATTTCAATAAAGATGCTTTCATGTTGATTCACAAATGGCAAACATGTTTCTTGTTTTTTTCGTATCCTTTCCAAATGTATATTATTATTTTCTTTGCAGGTCTTCAACTATTAATTGCATGAATGATCTTAAACTTAATCCTGAATTAGATCTTGAGCAGCCAGTGTGTCTAATGGAAGTCAATGAGGTCAAAGATGATACAAAATGTGAAATCCCTGATGAACTATTAAGGTTGGTAGAAAAAGAAGACAAACAGATCTTGCCTCATAAAGAAGAGATAGAAATTTTGAATCCGGGAGTAGACAAAATCAAAAGAAAGGTGAAGATAGGAACTACTTTTACGCTAAAAACTAGGCAAGAGCTGATTGATTTGTTGCGAAAGTTTAAAGATGTCTTCACCTAGTCTTATAAGATAACGTTCATAACCTTGTGGGACACATATTGTTACAAAGTAATGCCATTTGGATTGAAGAACGCTAGGGCAACATACCAGCGAGCCATGGTAACTTTTTTCCACGACATGATGCACAAAGAGATTGAGGTGTATGTGGATGATATGATTACCAAGTCCCAAACCGATGAGGAGCATATTCAGAACCTAAGAAAGTTATTTCAGAGATTCAAGAAGTATCAGTTGAAGCTCAATCTGAATAAATGCACTTTTGGGGTTACATCAGGAAAACTCCTAGGTTTTATCGTCAGTAGAAGAGGAATTGAGATTGATATGGACAAGGTGAAAGCAATTCAAACCTAGTTTGCAAAAATAAGTTTGAGGTTTCCTTGGAAGGTTGGATTATATTTCTCGGTTCATTTCCCAGTTGACCGATAAATGTGATCCAATTTTTAGATTGCTTCGAAAGAACAATCTATGGGTATATGATGAAGAATGCCAAGAGACACTTGACAAGATTAAGAAATACTTTTACAAATGCTCCAATACTAGTAGCACCGGTTCCAGATAGACCGCTCATCCTTTACCTAACAATCTATGAAAATTCAACGGGGTGCTTACTGGTGCAACATGATGGTAAAGGGAAGAAGAAAGAGCTATCTATTACTTGAGCAGAAAGTTTATAGAATGTGATGCACGGTACCCTCCAATTCAAAAATTATGTTGTGGCTTGGTTTGGGTAACCCGTAGACTCAGACAGTATATGTTATACCACACTGCTTAGTTGATATCTCGGCTCGATCCATTAAAATCTAATAGAAGCACCAACGTTGACTGGAAGATTGGCTCGTTGGCAAGTGTTATTGTCAGAGTTTGACATAGTGTACGTAAGTCAGAAAGCAATAAAAGGAAGTGCCATAGCTGATTTCTTGGTTAGTCATGCTTCAGAGGATTATAAACCCCTGACTTTGATTTCTCATATGAGGATGTGATGAATATCTCAATGGAAGAAAAATAGAAAATTAGGAAAGGAAACTTGGAAATTGTATTTTTATGGGGCCACCAACACCCTAGGACGTGGAATTGGAGCAGTGTTGATCTATCCATGTAATGTACATTATCCTTTCACAAGCAAGTTGGAATTTCTCTACACCAACAATATGGCAGAATATGAAGCTTGTGTCATGGATTTGTGGGCTGTTACTGAAAGAAAGACATAAAATTTGAAAGTATACAGTTCAACATTGGTTATTTACCAGCTCAGTAGAGAATGGGAAACAAAAGATGTAAAGTTGATCGAATATCGAAAGTTGATCCTTGAGACGATAAAAGAGTTCAAATAAGTTACTTTCACATACATTCTCAGGGAATATAATCAAATGGCATACGTCTTAGCTACACTAGCTTCGGTGTTCCTAGCAAATAAACTAAAGGATATGATGCCAATTCGAATGCAGATTTATGATATCTATGCTCACTATTAAGGCATAGAGGAGGAGATAAATAGAAAATCCATGGTATTTGATATCTTGCAATACATCAAATTCAGACTTATCCCAGGGAATCGAATGATAATAACAATAGAACCATTAGAATGATGGCGTCAGGATATGTGCTCGATAATGAAATCCTGTATAAAAGGGGCAAAGATCAAATTCTACTAAGATGCGTCAATTCTCAAGAAGCCAAGAAGATTTTAATAGAGGTGCATGATGGAATTTGTGGGACACATGAAAACGGCTTTGGAATGGCTAAGAAGATAATGAGATATGGTTATTATTGGTCAATAATGGAGGGAGAATGCATTGAGTATGCTAAGAGATGTCACAAATGCCAAATATATACTGACAAAATTATATCTCCACCGGTAGCTTTACATACGATGAATTCACCATCACCTTTTTTTTATTTAGGGCATGGATGTCATTGGTCAAATTCACCCCAAAGCTTCTAATGGACATCGCTTCATCCTTGAGATTATTGATTGCTTCACCAAATGGGTGGAAGCAGCTTCGTATGCCAATATCACAAGATCTATAGTTTGTAAGTTCTTGAAGAAGGAAATTATTTGTCGATATGGATTGCCAAAAAGAATTATCATTGATAATGCCACTAAATTCAACAACAAGGTGATAGCAAAAGCGTGTGAGTAGTTCAAAATCACTTATCACAATTCTATGACTTACCACCCTAAGATAAATGGGGTAGTGGAGGCAGCAAACAAGAATATTAAGAAGATCATATCAAAGACAACAAATACTTATAAGGATTGGCATGAGAATTTGCCATTTGCTCTATTTGCTTATCGAACTTCAATGTGAACTTCTACTGGGCAACACCATATTCCTTGGTCTATATAATAGAAGTAGTATTTTCGATTGAAGTTGAAATGCCATCTCTTCGAGTTTTATCTGAAGTAAAGCTAGATGAAGTAGAATAAGTATAGGTTCAATTCGACCAGTTGAACCTTATCAAGGAAAAGAGGTTGACGGCTATTTGTCACAGTCAAATATACCAGAAAAGAATGATACGGGCCCACGATAAGAAAGTTCGGCCCAGAGAACTCTGAGAGGGTGATCTAGTGCTAAAAAATATCTTGCAAATACATTGAGATTTCCGTGGGAAATGGATGCCTAATTGGGAGGGGCCATATGTTGTCAAAAAGGCTTTCTCCGGAGAAGCATTGATTTTAACTAAAATGGATGGAAAAGAGTTGCATGAGCCAATGAACTTTGATTCAGTTAAAAAATATTACGTCTAAAGAAATTAAAAAGTGATTGAAAAAAAGAAAAAGAGGAAAGAAAAGCAAAGTGAAAACCCTTAAAAATGTGTTATGTTTTGACTGATGGGAGGATTGAGAACTAGCACGAGTGTTGTTACCATTGGGTAAGGAGGTGAGGAGAATGATATATCTCCTGGGGTTTGCCACCCTAAAGTAAGTACCACTTGCACTAAATAGGTTAGTGTTGAGTGACATGACACCTTTGATATATTCGATATCTAGAGCTTTTCAAGTTGTCGTTCCTGGAGAGCATGTGATTGCATTAGTTGTTGGAAAATTGGGGTTGCTATTAGGGAGCCTCCATAGTTTGGAAAGAGTTGAGTTTTAAGGGTTGGCACTCGAGGTATCTATGGAGTGGATGGCATGTACAAATTGGATTTTGGAACAAATAGGGTGCAATGATGTCGTAAGTTGGGATGTGTTGTATCCCTGTTGCAAGGTGATGCTTATGGCTGGTGGACTACTGTGATTGCAAGCTTGGAACTCGGTGATGTGACCTGGGAGTTCTTTCAAACTATTTTTAAGAAGAAGTTGCTGGGGGTTAGATACTTGGATAAGAAGAAACGTGGGTTCGTGGCTTTGGTTCAGGGTAGTATGTTTATGGCCGAGTATAAGGTATATTTTGTTCAGTTGAGACAGTATGCTTTTGAGCTGCTACTGGATGAGAGGTAACGTTGTGACCGATTTCGTTATGGATTAGCAGAGGATGTTAAGACATACATATTGGGTTCTAACTATATTGTTTTCGATGTGATGGTTATATGGGTAAAGGACATTAAGCAGATCCTGAGCTTATTAGTTTATGTTGGAGCTTCTGGCTCTAGTAAGAGATTTGTGGACTCTGGTTCTGGTGGTGGTTAGTTTAAAAAGCATCGTGATAAGAGGTATCACCCTAAGTTGTAGTGAAGTGGAGGTAGTGTTAGGAGATGGTCGCAGTGTCAGTGAACCCAGGCTAGATCAACACATAATACCTGTTGTGTTTGTGGATTGCATGATCACATAAGGCGTGACTGTCCATGTTTGGTTCGTGAGGGACATGCTCTTGCGCCTGTTATTGCTAATTCTTGTTGGAGTTGTGGATCATGCGATCATTTGAGACATGATTGTATGTTGTTGGTAGGTGGACAAGTCAGGGCACCTATGGTTGCACCACAGAGAGGTTGTGGTCAAAGACAATTTTAGTGTAAAGATATGGGTATGCAAGTGACCAGTTCTTTTGGTGAGACGGTCATTGCAAGAAGGTTGTTCAGGAGATGTCCTTTTACTGTTCAAGGTCATGTGTTTCTGGTTGATTTGATGGAGTTGTTGTTTTACAATTTTGATGTAATCCTGGGTATGGATTGCTTTACTGAGCATAGAGTTGTGGTTGGTTTTGGAACTAAACAAGTTTCATTGAAACTTGTTGACGATTACAAGGTCGTAATCGTGGGTGAGAATGCTAAGTTCTTGTCTAATATTGTTTGGCTTTGGAATCAAGTTGGTTGTTGGATTTTGGTTGTCAGGCATTCTTAGCCTATGTTATGAATTCAGGATCAAAGGTGGGGTGTGCATTCAGGGCTTACGTACGGTATATGAGTTTTTGGGTGTTTTTTGGAGGAGTTACCTATTTACTGCCTGATAGAGAGGTTGAGTTTGGCATTGAGATGTATGCAAATACAACGCTAGTGTCTATTGCTCTCTATTGCATGGCACCGACGGATTTGAAGGAGTTAAATACACAACTCCAAGAGTTGCTTGATCGAGGTTTTATTAGGCCTAGTGTTTCGTCATGGGGTACGCTGGTGTTGTTTGTGAAAAATAAGGATGGCGCGATACGAATGCGCATTGATTATCAGCAACTAAACAAGTTAACGATTAAGAATAAGTATCTTTTTTCCACAGATTGATGATTCATTTGATCAGTTTAGAGGTGTTTCGGTGTTTTTTAAAATTGATTTGAGGTATAGGCATTATCGGTTGAAGGTAAAGAATGTTAATGTACCTAAGACTGCTTTTGTACGAGGTACGAACATTACGAGTTCTGGTGATGTCGTCTGGTTTGACTATTTTCCCTGCCGCGTTCATGGATAGAATGAATCGGGTGTTTCATGAGTTTTTGGACCAGGTTGTTGTTGTTTTTATAGATGATATCCTCGTGTACAAAGGTATCGAGAAAGGCTTTTGTGGAGGAGCGAATGTTTGCTATTTATTTGGGTAAGTGCAAGTTTTGGCAGGTTGGAAGGAATTCTGGTGTTGAGAACGTTATTAGTAAGTGTGAACAGTTAAACATGCACAGTGCAAAAACACATACATGTATATATATAAATATGCCAGTACATGCATACATTTGGGCATGACATTAGAGGTTTTGCATACATATACATAGAAATCAATAGGGGCATGTAAGTAATCATGCATACATACATTCACACTTACTGATGACTATTCTGAGGCTGATAGAGTGATGGTGTAAGCAAGGTAGCGTATGTAAGTAGCTTTGGTAATGTGGTTCTTTGGAATTCTCAAAGTTTGAAGAGGGTGTTAAAGATTGGTTCTTGAAAGTTTGTTTTGAGTTAGTTTTAAAGCAACCAAGGTTGGAGTTCAAAGTTCGTGGGTTTTCTAGATTCGGTTAATTAACATTGAGGTTTGTTAAAGAATCTTCTAACATTGTTGCGTCGCTAGCGAAGTTGTGGCCTGTGCATTTTTACAGTTGAAGGTGCACGAGCGCATTGTCTTACGCATGTTGTTGAGCTTGCCACGGTTGTTTTTGCTTAAAGGATTTGGATACCTTATCTCTATGGTGAGATGTGTGTTGTGAACTGGGATAATAAGAGTTTGAAAAAATGTGATGACGCAAAAGGATTTGGATCTTATACAACATAGATTGATAGAGTTGAGGGCGATGTTGCACGGTTAAGTGCGACGCGAGATGGTGGCTTGTTGGCCGAATTGCGAGCAAAGTCAAATTTTTCGTAGTTGAGAAAGGAGAAGCAACCTTATGATGATGCGTTGGTACCGCATGTAAGGATATCATAGATGGAAATTCGACAGTTCACTTTAACGATGACGAGGTGTTGTATTTTAAAGGTCAGATAGTGGTGCCTAGTGATGTTGAGTTGTGGCATATTATTTTGACCAAAGTGCATGCTAGTTCTTTTGCTATGCATTATGGTAGTATTAAGATGTATCGAGGGTTAAAGAAAGAGTACTTTTGGGTTGGTTTAAAGAAATATGTGGCTAATTTTCTTGTTAAACGCATGATGTATCAACATGTTAAGGCTGAGCATCAGTTTCCTTTCAAGTTGTTGCAACCGTTGGGGATACTGGAATGGAAGCGGGAGAGAACCACCATGGACTTTGTATTTCGATTACTACTATCGCTCACTAAAAAGGATTCCATTTGGGTGATTATTGATCGGTTTACAAATTATTCATATTTGTGCCAGTGCATACAATGTATACCTTGGATAAGTTGGCGGAGTTGTATTTTGCTGAGATTGAACGTTTGTACGAAGTGCCTAAGTCCATAGTTTTGGATAGAGATCCGCGATTTACATTGAGGTTTTGGGAGCGTTTGCATTGAACTTTAGGTACACAATTGAGTTTCAGTACTTCGTATCATCCTCAAATGGATGGTCGATCTGAACGTGTGATCCAAGTCTTGGAAGATATGTTGAAGTGTTGTATCATTATGTTCCAAGGAACCTAGGAGAGGCAGTTACCTTTGTTGGAGTTTGTCTATAATAATAGATTAAGCTAATGTGCAAATGGCACCTTACGAGGCCTTGTATGGTGGGAAGTGTCGTACGCCTTGTGTTGGGCTAAGGTAGGAGAAAAGCATGTTTCTTTGCCAAATGTGTTGAAAGACACGAATTAGAAAGTGAAACTTGTTTGTGATCGCCAGAAGGTGGTTTCGGATCGTCAGAAATCCTATTCGGATTTGAAGCATAGAGAAATTGAATATTCAGTTGGTGATCACAGGTTCTTGAAAGTGTCATATTGGAAGAAGGTGATGCGGTTTGGACGTAAGGCTAAGCTTAGTTTGAGGTTTTTTTTGGGGCGTATGAGTTTGTAGAGCGTGTGGGTCCGGTGGCTTATCGTTTGAGGGTACCTCCTGAGTTGGAGAAGATTCATGATATGCTTCATGTATCGATGTTGCGAAAGTATAGGTCGGATCCATCGTATGTTATATCGGTGGAAGACATTGAGTTGCAACCAGATTTATCTTATGATGAGGAACCAGTAGAGATCCTTGATTCTAGCAATAAAGTTTTTCGTGTCAAGTCGATTGAAATTGTAAAGGTGTTATGGCAACATTGGGGAGTTGAGGAGGCCACATAGGAGAGCAAAGCGAACATGATGAAACAGTTTCATCATTTCTTTCCTTCATGTAAAATTTTGAGGACAAATTTTCCTAAGCAGGGGAGAGTTGTAATGCCCCTGTTTTGGGCCAAAGAGTTTGCTAGGTTGATTAGATGTTCTGGTAGACTGGAATTAGAGATTCGAATTGGATTCGGGATAAAAATTGGAATAAATATTTTTAAGTGAGATAAAAATATGGAAAAATATCCTTGAATAATTATTTAATTTATGGATATATTTGGTGAAATCAATTTTGGAAAATGGGTTTTGGACATTTGACATTTTGGGTTAGTGATCAAAATATAAAGAATGAAAATTGTTTTTAGTGACTATTTTGAAAAAGGGTCAAATCTTAGAATCTTTAAGGAACTAACTTACCAAATGTTTTTATCAGATTTTCCTCTTAATTATGATTGATTTTAAAGAGTTTTAATTAAGAAATTAAAAGGGGATTTAATAAAAGAAGGTAGTTATTTCATTAAACCACTTTTGACGTAACTTTTGGTCTCAAACATTTCCCTCAAAATCTCTTCAGCCAAACACTCTCTTTTTCATCAAAGATTTCAAGTAGTGATCTTGATTTCTTAAACTTTTGATTTCCAATGCATTCTTCGATCTTTTTTTCTCAAAATCTCATTGTTTTCTTTGTTTTTCGAGAGTAAAACATCCAATTGAGAGAAAATTCACTCATTGGAGGTAAGGTTCGTTCTTCTCCTCTAATGAAAGGTGCTTTACTGAAATTCCCTAGTATTTTATCCTTATATAGTGTTTTTTATTGAGTTTTGATGATTTAATATGGAAATTGGTTAAATTAGGGTTTATTTGTTGAGATCATGTGATTTTTGTATTTGATCTATTTTGTTGAGTTCTTGATTGGTTTTAATCATGATTTTGATATTTGATAATGTTAATAAGTTGATTTTAACATTAGAATCCCGAAAGTAGGTGAATCTCTAATTTCTAGGTTGTTAGTTATGTGTTTTTGAGGAGTTGTGGGAGGTTTATGGATGCTGGAGGTATGAGAATGTTATTAGGTTGCTTTTGGATGTTAATTGATTGTAATTGATGGATTAAACCAGTAGGTTTTGGATGGGTTAAGTTTGGAAGGTGTTTAATGTTGTTTTCGATAGTTCTAACTAGTGTTTGGAAGGTGAATGTTGAGGTTGTAGGAGATCTTTATTTAGCAGCGAGTTGAATGCATAATGATGCATTTCCTCATGTTTTTATGTGGTTAAATCAAGGTACGATCAAGGCAGGTTTGCCTAGTGGTGTAAGTTGCTTATCGGAGGCTTAATTCGTGTTGGCAAGTGAACCAAGGTGAATCGAAGAGTGAAAACAAGTTTAAGTTCTTTAAAAGGTTTGATTATTGGATCATGGGGGTTTAGTTATAGCCTAAAAAGCTTAACTAAGCTCAAGTGTAAGTCGTTCTTACTTCGCTTGATTATTGGTTTCGAGATGAGCTTGCGGATTTCATGTTGGTTTAAACATGGGTGATTTTCATGTTTTGATTCTAAACATGGTTTGATTTACTTACTGTAAATGCATCATTTTGGATAAATATGCAATGTTTATCAAAGTATTTGAATGCATATGAGCATTGAGAATTGTTCCTAAGAGGAATGTGATGTTGCCTTTGGCAATGTGGTGTTGCATATGAAATGGTTTTATGAAATGCATTAGAAAACAATAAGTAAATGTTTTTGGAAATGATACATTGGCTTTGTGACGTAATGAGAATGTTTTGAATATAGTTTGCTAGCCATATGATGAAAGTGCACTATAAATACAAAATCGATCGTGTGAAATTTTCTGGTTACACAACAGGGGTAGTTCTATTCCCGGTCGAAGTGAGTTATGGTAGGGGTAGTACCACCATGAGACTTGATGAGGGCAGTGCCACCAAAGGAATTCGTGTATTTGAACATGCACGGATATGGGTAGTGCTATCCAAGGATGGAGGTAGTGCCATTCGGGTCACTTTAATTGCCAATATATGTGAATCATTGAGATAAATGATGTTTATATATGTTTTGATGCATATGGCTATGATGCATGATTTGATGTGGAAACAAATGAGATAATGCTTGGGTAGTAAATCATGTTTTGAAAACAAGATGGTTAATTTTTTCAAATGGATTTTTAATCAAATATGAAGTGCTTGGAAAGTAAGCATGTTTTGTTTTAAAAGGCATGATAATGTTTTGAAAATGGTTTTAAATGATAAACTCTTTGTGAGATGGAATCTGGTTTTAATTGCATTGATGGTGTTGTGTTTTGAGCATTCCTCACTAAGCCTTGTGTGCTTATGCTCTCTTTGTCCACCAATGCAGATAATTAAAGGTTGGAGGTAGCGAGCAAGAGAGAGAAGATCCAAGGACTTGTTAACACAAAAGTATGACTCTTGGAACTAGACTTGTAGTAATAAGGGCAATGAGGTACGTTATGGATTGGAGAGGGTTTTTGCTAAATTCCCTGTTTGGGAAAGTTTGTATTGCTATTTTAGGGTTGTAATTGGCCTTATACGTTTGGTTGATTATGTTTCTAAGATGTTTTAACATGGTTTGATCTTTAGAATTGTTGGGTATTTGTTTGGGGGTTTGATAAAGTATGTTTGGACCCTTGATTATACGAAAAACTAGTAAATTTGGGAAATTCAGGCCCAGGTGTATCGGTACGGCTAGAAGTGTATCGACACAGGTTAGTGTATTTTTGGCCTGCGTATCGGTACAGGTAAAAGTGTATCGATACAGTTTTGAGCTACTAGAATTCTAGGAAAATGATTTATAACCCGTGTATCGATACCCTATAGACTATATCGATATGCCCCCGCATATCTATACACTTTGTGACCGTATCTATACGCCTAGTTGTTATGTTAGTTGTACTTGATATTAAAGGTTTCAGATTCTTCCATTTTGGTCCGTAAATTTTATGCATGCAATTAAATGAGTTCGAATGGTCGTTTTAAGCTGAAATTTGACAAATGAGCATAAAAACTTGACTAATTTAGGATTGGTAACTTCAAAATGGATTAAGTCCCTATAGCTTTCTAGAATTGCAATTTGGTCCCTAAATTGTAATTGCGTGCAATTGGATGTCAATTCGATGCCCTATTGAGTTGAGTTTTCACCCTCTGCCAGTATGCAAACCATAGGTTATAATGTTGCATCTTGATAAGATAAAATAAAAAATGGACATAATTTGAGTGAAATCTTTACAGGTTTGTTTCGGCAAAACTAATGTAGCTCACTCGGTTCGGTCTAGCGACTAGGTCGGGTCAAGGGTGTTATAGAATCGAATACAAAATTCAAGAAAGTGGTGTTAGCTAATGAAGTAAAAGGTAGAAATGTCACTTCACATGGTTATATTGGTAGGATTAATATGGACCATTGGATTTAAATAACTTTCCATGTTAAATCCTAGCCATTGGATCAAATTGGGACAAGATTGGAATTTTAACTTGTTTCAAGGACAAAGTAGTAAACTACTTATGAAATATTAAATCTAGGCCATTGAATGTTAGATGAAGACATGTGGCACATTATGGAATCATTGGATTTAAGTGTAAAATGGTTATTTTTCATTAAAATAATTAAAATAACTTATGGTTATTATAAATGCCACGTGGTTGAAAAGAGAGCAAATATTTTTCTCATATTTTCCTAATCGCTGCCGCAAGCTTCAAAGGTAAGGAGAAAGAATTTTCCTTTTGATTTTTAAAGCTTTTGGGATTGAATTTAAGGTCTAAACATGAGATAGAAAATTGTTCTCCTTTAAATTCTCTTTCTATTGGTATAAAAATTCATGGAATAATGGAAGGAAAATCTTGAAATTTGATGAGAGATAATCTAGGGTTTAAGATTCTATTGAATTAAGGAAGATTGGATATTGTTCTATCTTTTCCATGCTTGGGTTAAGTTGAAATTCATGTGTATTCAAGAGAATACCAAAAAGAGATGTTTAAGGTTTAGATATCGAATTTGAATTTGCGGTTTTCCTTGAAGAATAGATTACTCTACATGCTATGAAATGTGTTTCGAATTAAAATGCAAGCTTAGAAAGCTTAAGGGACTATTTCGGCATACTTGAGAAATTAGGAACTAAAATGTGAAAATTAGAAATTGAAGTGTTTATGTTGTTTACCATAAATTAAGATATATTTTGGTGGTAAAATGGTTTTGAATGGTGTTGAAAGATGAAAGTCACCATTTTAGTTGTTAAATCTCTAACATGTAAAAGTTGGAGTTGACGAGAATAAACAATTCAAGGTTGAATTAAGGTGTATATAATCTGGTAATTGTATTAGTACATTGAGAGAATTTTATAAAATTCTTAAGATTTAATGTACAAGGTTGAATATGAATCTAACATAAACTTTTTGATTGTATGTGTTATGCATATGGCGGAAATGTAGCATCCAAGCAAGTTAAAGAACTAGACAAGGTACTTGACAATGAAAGAAGTCAAGAGTGAAGCTCACTTGTGCTACATTTTGATTGGTAAATAGAAGTGTCAAGTTGAGTGTATATTATGCTTTCAAATATGCCTAGTGATGGTAAGAAGCATTGTGGTAAATTTCCTACATGGTTTATAACAAGTGATAAATGATATGATATTATTTATAAAGCAAAGTCAGTATGAGAAAGAATTTATGTTCAATAGGGTAAGAACTGCCCTATCATATTTATTGTTAACCTAAAATAAATGTTATATCTTATGACATTATGTCTATATGCCCAAATGATATTATTAAGAGCTATAGGTGCAAGTGGTATACCTTAAGTTTAGCAGCTGCATGCCAGCACTTTGGTGCTAAGTAAGCACATTTGTGCTTCATGATTTCAGGATTACGGTGCTAAGGGCTTTATGCTGGGAGAGTTAATGGACTCTTAGACTCTTTGTGTCATGCACGGGTTTTATACTCGTAAGGGGCTTATGCTCAATAGATTGCTACCTTGAACTCTATATTATATTGGGTTATATTGTGGATTATATATACATATATTAGCATTATAAGCTTGAAAGCTTAAAAGAAATAAAGAAAGAACTGGCTAAACTTATTAGAGTAGGCAATATAAGAACACTCACATTTATTATAATGTCTTATTACTCCATTAGTTTTTTAAATTTGATAATGCCCATGCCTCACTAAGTTTGTACTTAGTGTATGTTTGTTTGTGCACACGTAGGTTGCTCGAGGCCAATGTAAGTTGTATTGGTGCATCACTCCTTTTGGGAAGTTCACAAGTGATCAAAGTAATATATTGACATCTTTGGGGTAATCTTATCCATATTCTAGTGGCATGTATATTTGCAGTTAAAGATGTGATCTTATGTAAAATGGCCTTTTGAATTATACATCGTAGTGCTTGTGGAATATTGAAATATTAGCTAGTGTAATATCACATAGCTAAAATGATGCATATTAAGTAAATGGTATGAATGAGATGTATACGATAGCATTCATATAGTCTTATATTTTTAAATTGGGTACCAGTGATGTGAGAATTGATTAGGGATGAAACTAGGTTGAATTTTAAGTTATATCCATGTAGATTTTACATTTTGGAACATAGCATACCGATACTCACCTAGTTGAACCGATACTGTTTGGGCATTCTGCCAATGAACTTCAAAAATAAAAAAGGTTCAATTTTTTAGGCCTTAGTTACTTTATAAATATAATTTTTAATCCCCAATTTGTTAAAACCCAAGTTTTGAATTCCTATAACAGTGTTAATAAGAGTAATAATGATGTGACTGCTCCTATTCATATTAGAGGTACCGAATATGGGTAAGGGGTGTTACATTTTGGATCAATTTATGGTCGTGTTTATGGATGATATTCTTTTGTTCTTGTAACGTCCTAAACTCGACCTAAAAAAACTGGAGTTTAAGATGTCGCAGCAAGGAAAACTGAAAATACGAACCAGAAAATCTCAAATTTTTGTAAGTTAACCTTAACTAAAAGTATGGTTGCTAGATTCTTATGGTTAAGCTTCAAACGCATAAAACCCCAATCATTTAACCATATGAAAACCTTTAACTTCGTTTTTCTTCTTAATTAGGATTTATGATATTCATTCAGTCAAAGGCATAGATTCACGAGTTTATTTAATAGACATATCCACATATATTCAATCATGGGAATCAGTTTAGTTCAAAACTTAAACTTAATTATAACAATTTAATCAGACTCGATTAAACTTAAGTTTGATACATGGTTAGCATTTAAGGAAGGTAATACCCGACATACATGTCGTTGTGGCAAAATTTCTAATTTCAATATTAAATACGTGATCCGTATACTTATACAAGCATTTTAATCACCAATACATCATATAATCATGCTAGTCTTACCAAGCCTTATTTCTTATTCAAGAATCAATCATTAATCCATAGGTTACTTAGTTTAAAGAGTATGAAGCAATTCATAACTTAGTCACATTTACAATACTGACATAAAAAGGGATCCAAATTCATTATACTTATTTTTCCCATATTAACATATCACATGGCATTTCTATCACATTACTGGAAACACCAAGGAATTGTTCGTTAAACATACTATCCTCAACAATTCATCACAAGGAACCAATTATAAAAGTGTTAATCTTCCATTAACTTGTACATAGAATGATCTAACTATCAAGTATTAATTAATCTCATTTTCTTTTAACTTTTCAAACAGCCACACATTTTATCGAACTAATACCATAACATGTCAAGTTTGACCAATAAGTATAAATGTATAAGGCCATTTTATATCATAAGCATCTTGTAATTCGAACAAAAAGGGTAAAAGACTAATCCGAGCAGTTCTTTCGTAACATAAATATTGTTTAATAAAGAGCATATCATTTTAACTTAAAATCATACTAACACTTGATTACACTGTACATATGATTTCTATATTATCAAACTCTCACGGCTTAGACTTCAAGCAACCAAATAGATTTTTGGAATATACAACTTGTATACATATAACATAAGACAATTAAGGCATTACATATCAAGGGGTTCATTACATGCATTAATTAGGACCCTGTGCCACAATTCTAGGAGTATGCTAACTAAAGAGGAACCTAAGCTCTACTTGATCCTTGAATAAATATTTACGTCCCAAACACAATTGGATGCATAAATTTGAATCAACCTGCAATGCATGAGAATGAGTGCATTAGGCTTATATAGCCTAAGTGAGGTAGTCTTGACAAAACACAAACAATGCTATTCAGGATCTTGAATGGAAACCATGTAACTTTAATATATGAAGACAAGGAACTTTCATATAATTTATGCTAGTTCACACATTACTAGTTTATTAGAAGCTTGTTAGAGTTATACTCTTTATTGTTTTATTGGAGATTTCCATCGAGGATTAAGGTTTGATCATTCACATGCTCACCAAGAGCCTTGTAAACTTTCTTTCTCACAAAGAGCTTTACATATCACTATGCTCACCAAGAGCTTTACATATCACTATGCTCACCAAGAGCTTTATCACATCCATGTTCACTAAGAGCTTTACTAATTTCTTCGAAATTCTTATTTGATTTTCGCTTTAGGTTCATGTCTTTACTTGTTTGCCTTGGATCACATGTTTGATCGTAAATAGCATTGGTATGAGTTTGATCATATAGGTCCGGGCAATATTTAGTACAAAGCACATAGCAATGACTAATATAAAAAACATATCACATATACATGGGGCATCCCCCGAGCCAAGACTCATGGACCGTAGTCCCAGGCATACCAAGTATTAAACCCAAGTGTCCAAGGACTTCCATTAACAGAGCAACTTAGATATCTTATCGTTCTTTTGGTATTGGAGAAGTATCTTATTGTACAAGTAGTCTTACTTGTTACTTCCTTTCAATAGCTTATTGCATAAGTTAAGCTTTCTTGCTTCTTAAGTCTTTAATATTCAAAGTACTTATAACATTAGCTTTCTATCTTGTAAAAGAATCTTATTGTTTTATTGGTCAGTAAGCAACTTCAAGCTTTATCACAAAGTATTCAAGATCACCATCACAAGTACATCATACCAAGGTATACAATACTCATGTAATGCATACATAACTAGATACTTATCAATGATGCCATGCCATGCATGCTTCACATGTCTTGCTCTAAAAGAGCCATATGCATATGCTTAGATCAGATCAGCATATCAATAAACAATATTCAGATGACACTGTGTCACCCGAGACAAACACAACTACATTCACCTTGTTATTCCAAAGTTATGGAATACCTGAACCGTAATCCTATCTTGCTTCAAAATTTACGTCTCCTAGTCCTTTACCATTGTATGTACCTCAAACAAAACAACAATTCATTAATAACCAATTTAATTCATTTAGCCTACAACAACCTTTAACTTCCTATGTATACAATCCATACTTAAAACGGTACTCCAAGCCAATCAAAACTACATTCAAAATTGCACAAGAATGCATACAAGACTGCACACAAAACTGTCCACCAAAACTGCTCAAAACTGCATACAAAATTGCACCAAAACTGTATTGTTCTATTCGTTAATTCTACACAGTTTTAATCTATAATTCTGCTCAGTTTTAAACTGTTTTTCTAGTCCATTTCTTACTGAATTCATAAATATAGTCATGTGAATATAAAACTGTCCAAGGCACTTTCAAATGTATACAAACAGTCCTCAATTTAAGTATATGAAATCATGTACTCACAAAACAGCCCATGACTCTCACAAGCATTCAAAAATAGTTACTAATTTAAAGTTATTTAATTAAACATGTTTAAAACAGTCCACTTATGTTTAATTCATGGCAAAACAGTCCTTAATAACATGTATACACATTCATGAACATGTATCAATTTGATTAAGCCACTAACACATAATCAAGCATATTAATCATCTTAGTTAAGTTGCAAAATCTCATATCATGGTAGTTTAAATTACATACATTCATTTTCTCAAAAAAGGGCAGCAATCATGTAAATCAACATGAATCAATTGAATTTCACATCAATATACACATTCTTTCAAAGCTAGGCAGCAAGCATGTATGTTAACATGTTACATTGCAATCCAAATCGCATACATACACATTTATATTTTATCAAACAACCTATAGTATATATATAAATATACTCAAGATATTCCAAAATCACATATGTTTATGTATAATCTCAAAACAGTTTCCATGCATTCATGTTTTCCATGATATTTTCTAATATCTTATATGGCTGCTGCTGCCGGGCAGATTGCGCATAACTCAGTTAAAATTTCATAACTTTAATTCCATATGTTGGAATTTCAAACTGTTTACGCCGTTGAAAGGCTGGCTCAACTAGCTTTCTAACAATATAGGCCTTGCATTTTTAATAATTATGAATTAATACAGATTTTAATCTAAAGATACACTCAATTCTACCACTAGGCAAATTACACTATCTTTGAACAATTGTCTCTATAAACTGCAATATAGTTCGGAATTTAGTTTCATTTGTTTTAAATGAAACTAGACATAATAAGATTTCTAGCCATATGAATTATAGCTTCCAAATCGACTTGTACAATTTATAGTGAATTTTGAAAGTTGCTGCCTTCGCTGCCCTAATAGTAAACTGCTGTTCTGTTTTTTCTGACCCTCACCTACTCAAAAATTCATTAAATCTCTTAACAGCCCTTGATACTTTATATCACACCTTCTATTCAATTTGATTCAAGACAAGGACTTAACACAAGGACTATGTCAATTTTCCTGCATGTAGTCGAAGCATCATGGTCCAAACACAAAGAACCAATTCAAGCAATTGAAACACGGTTTTCATGCATTCAATCGGCCAAAATTTATTACTAGGTTCTCACATTGTTCATCAGCTCTAGCATAACCCGATTGCTTCTATTTTCAAGACATCTATTAATTCAAATCATTCATTACAATACTTAGATTTCAAGTACAATAAATCTTATACACATACTCATAATTCTATTAAAACAACAAACCATAGAATCAACCTATCAAGCAAGCAAATCAAAATCATAAGGAAGAATGTGTTACCTTTTCTTCTAGAAATTTTTAGATTAAGCTTAATCCCACTTCAATTACCATACCCGAGCTTATAAAATTCAAGAGTTTCCCTCTAATTTCATTTCTATCTAGTGTTTGGGCTTTCTTTCAAGGAAATAAAGAAATGGAGAAGATAACTCTTCCCTTTCTTTTTCCCTTCTATATTTTGGATTCCCATGGGAAGAACAGAAAATGGATTTCTCCCCATACACATGGTCGGTTCCTACCTCCCTCATGCACACATGGCCTATGATGAAAATGACAAGTGTAAAGTCTCCTAATTAGAGATTATTTAACATGAAAATTCCTTAATTTACTAGATTCACAAAATAGTCATTTAGAAATGGTCACTCAGATTTTCCTTTCTTTAATACAAACTTAGACCATGTTTGTACTGTCAACTATACATTGAAAATAATTAATATAAAAATCGCAACAACATCATCCTCCTAAGCCTAGTTTTGGGGTGTTACAAATATCCCCACTTTAAAAGAAATTTGTCCTCGAATTTCTGCAATGACAATAACTTCGTATTATCAATCTCAGAATAATTTCGTATATCTTGAGTTTCACACAAAACAACCATTTTGTATTGGTTACAATATACCAATACAAAACAAGAATTTGAAATCCTAGGTGGTACACTAGACTTATAACAATGCGGTGAGTCCATGTTTAGTCCGAGAATCAACTAAACCATGATCTGATACCAATTTGTAACATCCTAAACCCGGCCTAAAAAAACCGGAGTTTAAGATGTCATAGCAAGGAAAACTAAAAACACGAACCAAAATATTTCAAATTTCTGTAAGCTAACCATAACTAAAAGTATGGTTACTAGATTCTTATGGTTAAGCTTCAAACACATAAAACCCCAATCATTTAATCATATGAAAAGCCTTTGGTGAATCTATAGCTCGGCTAAGGTTTCCAATCTCATGTTCATTTGAACAGGGATGAAATGAGTAGACTTTGTGAATCTATCAACAATCACCTATAAAACATCATTATTTCTTGGAGTGGAAGGAAGACTAGTAACGAAGTCCATTGTAATCCTATCCCATTTCCACTTAGGGAATTCGATGGATTGGAGCAGTCCAGTGGGGACTTGATGCTCGGCTTTGACTCTTTGAGAAGTTAGGCACTTTGAAACAAAGTCTGCGATAGCTGATTTCATGCCTGGCCACCAGTATAGTGGCTTTAGGTCCTTGTATATCTTAACCAATCCCGGGTAAATTGAGAAAGAGCTTTGGTGAGCTTCTTGCAGCATCTCTTGTTTTATCTCCTCATTGTTAGGAACACATGCTCTATCTTTGAAATAGAGGAGTCCATTCGACTTGAGGGAGAAGTCAGAATTAGACTCTGAATCAAGCTTGGAAATAATCTTCTGAAGATCTAGATCAATTTGTTGGAGTTCTTTGATTCTCGAGATTAGACTAGATTGAACTTGAAGTTTAGACAAGAATTTATGTCCTTTGGATAAACGAAAATGAGCATTGATAGCCAAGGAAGCTACGAACAAATGAACAATATCATTAATGGAGGTTTTTGAATGGTTACTTGTAAGTCAAGAAAGGAACATTTTGAATGAATTATTCTAGGATTTAGATTTAAGGGTTTACCCGAGTATGGTCTACGACTAAGGGCATCAGCAACCACATTTGTTTTCCCCGGATGGTAGTCGATAACCAAATTGCAGTCTTTAAGTAACTCTAGCCATATCCTTTGCCTCAAATTCAAGTCTTTCTGAGTTAAGAGGTATTTGAGACTCTTGTGGTCTATGAACATGTTGCATTTCTCCCCGTACAAGTAATGTCTCTAGACTTTGAGAGCAAACATGATAGCTGCCAATTCTAGATCGTGTGTAGGGTAGTTTGACTCGTGTGGTTTTAGTTGCCTTGAAGTGTAAGCTACCACTTTTCCATCTTGCATTAAGACACATCCTAGTCCAAAATGAGATGCATCACTGTAAACAGTGTACTCCTTGCCCGATACTGGTTGGATGAGAACAAGAGCATGAGTCAGGGCTTGTTTAAGCTGATCAAAGCTTCGTTGGTTGTTATCCGACCAAACAAAGGGTGTATCCTTGCGAGTTAGCTTAGTCAAGCTTGCGGCAATGGATGAGGATCCCTTGACAAAACATCGATAATACCTGGCTAAATCGAGAAAGCTTCTAACCTCACCAATATTCCTCAGAGGTCTCCAATATAGGATGTATTGAATTTTGCTCGGGTCTACTTTAATCCCTTATGCCGAGATGACATGGCCAAGGAATGAGACTTTCGATAGCCAAAATTCACATTTAGAGAACTTTGTGAACAATTGACATTCTCGAACAGTTTGCAGTACAATTCGAAGGTGTTCAGAATGTTCTTCCTTATTCTGAGAATGCACCATAATGTCATCAATGAAGACAACCACGAACTTGTCAAGATAGACCTTGAATACACGGTTCATGAGGTCCATGAAAGCAGCTGGAGCATTCATTAACCCGAATGGCATTGCAAGGAATTCAAAATGGCCATATCGAGTACGAAAGGCTGTCTTGGGTACATCTTCTTCTTTTACCCTCATTTGGTAGTATCCCGATCTAAGATTGATCTTTGAGAATACCGCAACATCTTTGAGTTGATCGAAAAGATCTTCAATTCTTGGCAAGGCATATCTATTCTTGATAGTAAGCTTGTTCAATTATCTGTAGTCAATATAGAGTCTCATAGTCCCGTCTTTCTTCTTCACAAACAAGACTAGAGCACCCTAGGGAGACAAGCTAGGCCAAATAAAGCCTTTGTCTTGTAGCTCTAGGAGTTGCTTCTTGAGTTCTTTCAACTCAACAAGTGCCATTCTATAAGGTGTGATGGACACCGGAGTTGTTCCAGGTTAAACTTTGATCTCGAACTCTACTTCTCTGGTTGAAGGGAGACCAAGGAGTTCCTCGGAAAAACATTAATGAATTCAGATACAATTGGCATACTAGGTAAGATGAATTCAAGTTCATCTTGTAAGACCATAGTAGCAAACATTAAGGTCGGTTTCTTATCAATTAGGAGAATGGATTCCTTTCCTAAACCCCGGAGATAAAGTCTCCTATTTTGGTAATCTACCTAGGCTTCATGCTTGCTTAACCAATCTAGTCCTAGCATTAGATCAAACTCACAAGTTGGCAATACATATAGATCAATAGGAAAGGGTATGCTTCAAATGATTATGGGACATTCCTTGCAAAGGAAGTTAATGGACGTGATTCCCCCTATAGGGTTCGAAACTACAAGGCCATTGTCTACAGTTTTAGGTTTCAATTTCAATTTAGCAAACAAAAAAATGTGTGGATCCCGAGTCTATTAAAGCATAAACAAGAGTTGAATTTATCTCAACGGTACCTGCTATGACATCGGCTGATTCTTCATCTTCTTTTCCACGGATATGATAGATTCAAGCAGTAGCCCGAGATTCCTAGTGAGTAGGGGTGTTCGAATGTTGTCCCTTGACCTTCCCTTGATTTCTAGACTGAGCTTGTCTGGGACCTTTGTTTCAAATGGAAGGAGTTGAGCTAGCATTTGCAAGAGCTCGATTCGGAACCTTGTTAGGATTTTAAGGACAATCCCTAATATAGTGATTAGAGGCTCCACATAAGAAACATAGATTCTGTTGAGTTCTACATTGGCCAGTGTGGTGCTTCTGGCAGAACTTGCAAGTAGGATATTGAGCAGCTTTACCGAAATTCCCCGTACTATCAATAGAGATGATCGGGGCTGAAGGCTTGCATACTGATTGGGGTCTCGTATGTAGTTGCTCTTCTGAATAGGAGTGTAATTTGAAGAGTGTTATTTGGAGTTTTTAGACTTCTTTGACTGCCAGTGAGGCTTGTCATCATTCCTGGATCGTTTTTCTTTCCAGGAACTGCCACTCTTGCGTTTCTCAGAGGCCTTCATCTTCGCCTCGATTGCAATAGCCCGGTTTACTAAATTCTAGAAGTCAGTGATACACAGGGCAGTGAATATTGGACTTAGTTCATCATTCAGTCCATCGATAAACATCCGACACTTATCAGCATCAGTCTCAATGTATTTCGACCCGTACTTGCAATATTTGCAAAAATCCCTCACATACTGTTTGATAGGTCAGCCACCTTGCTTGAGGTACAAGAAATGCTTCCGGTGCTTGGCCAAGTATTTTTCACTGATGTATTTCTTCCTGAATTCCTCGAGGAAGAATTTCCAAGTTACAGTAGGAGTAGTCAGGGTAGTGGTTTCCCACTAGCTCAAAGCTTCGTCTACCAACAGGGCTATGGCACATTCAAGTTTGTGTTCGTCAGAACAAGGTAATTGCTTGATCATGATTCGAGTAGTGGCCTCTAACCAGTACTCAGCTACTTCGGGATTGACTTTATCAGTGCCAGTGATGGTATGGCCCAGTGTTGAGCCAGTTTGTCAATCAGGGCTCTATTTGGAGCAGCAGCAGGAGGAGGAATAGGATGGTCTCGTTTCAAAGTAGTTACAAGATGATCGAACATCTCCTTCATGCTCGAAGACATTCCTGCTGCACAAGATTTATAGCAGGAGTTTCCTGTTGAGCACCAGCTTGGGCTCGGGGTTGAGCTTGTTGTTGTAGAGGATTCTGCTCCATCCTCACACTATCTCCTTTATTTGAGGAACCTTCAGGACTTTCATCGTCCCGAGCGAGCCTTGTTTCAGACAGTCTACGTTCCATAGAACAATTAGGAATTTGGTTTAGTTAATCAAAGATACAAGCTATACAATACAAGTCTCCTAGGTGGCACAAGTATCCTATATGATGCAAGAGATCCTGGTTTAGTCCTAGAACTGACTAAAAAGCTCTGATTACCAATAAATGTAACACCCCCTACCCTAGGTTAGTAGCAAACCGGCTCGGGAGCGTTACCAATCAAGAACATTACAAGCAAGAACGAGGCAAAAATATGTTAACTCCTCCCTATTAGATGAGTTACTTAACTAGCAAGAAATCTCATATTTTGTTTACAAGACATTATAGGTTACTACTTCAACATTTCAATTAGCATCACTATACACTAGCATTCAAATAGCCTAAGAGAACAAACATGCTTCCATTTCATTTCATTGTTCCTTAGATTGATACATGTAACATTTCTTACCTAAATTTACTAAACATGATCATTTGAACATACAATACACGTATCTTATTTCCAAACAAGCCATACCATTCCGCAATTACCAAACACACACATAAAAACACCTACAACATGGTATATTCACACAAGTGACTATATAATTTCACAAGGCATTCGAATGGCACAATAGGCTAGATCATTTACTTTGAAACATTTAATATAAACCCATATGCACAGCAAAATACTTTTTCATTACATAGAATTTGAGTTTATTACTTGTTTCAAGTTATCAACCAAGTTCACAACATGGTAAGCCCACTCAAGAACACATATATACAAGTTTCAAGTATTCAAAATGCATGCACAAGTTCACTAGATACAATCTAAGTGCCACCAACTAGGGGAGTACAAAACAAGTATGAACCATACTTTAGCTATGCTTGTGTCTTGCTTTGAGCTCAAGAAATCAGGCTCCAAGATCAAGCAACGATCGAATCCTTTATCCTGTAGTTGGGAAGGATGAAAACAAGAGTGATAAGTACAAGAATGTACTTAGTGAGGTAGTAACTAGTTCTAACCAATAGTTATATCAAATTAAGTGTCAATTAGTCAAAAATGATCCTAGATAAGGATTTCAAGGCATTCGAATAGCTTAAGAAGCAAGAGACAAAGAATCATAATTCATGCTTATCAATTTCAAGTAATCAAGCTATTCATGGTCACATATCAAATAGTCAAGCAATTCATGCTTACATAACAGGAAATCAAGCAATTCATGCTTACATAACAAGAAATCAAGCAAATCATGCTTACATGACAAGTAATCAAGCTATTCATGCTTATTAGCTCATTTATTATCTTTTTAACACAATCATTGGTTCATAGTTTGACTAGGTAATCGAGTCTCCAACCAACTGTCGCCACAAGATGTACCGTAGTACTGGTCAACCCTCCTAATGTCGCCAAAGACCACATATGTACCCTTCGTCTGTCACCAATTAGGGGCCTTAGCCCTGGACCGTAGTCCACCCTGACACAATGAGCTCTAGACTCTAAGGCATGCCCTTCTACCTATTCAACTAGCAACCAAGGTTGCTTGATTATAATTCATTTATTCAAGGATTTCAAGCTTTTCAAGTTCAAGATCATGTATCATTCAAGTGTACAAGTTCATGTCAAGCCTTATCTTTTTCAAGAGTCATTTCGATTATTGCATGGCAAGTGTATACATGCAATAAGCCCTTAGGCCAATAGAGCCATAACTCAACATTTCAAGTGTTCATTGCATCATCTAAGCTAGCACATCAAGCATTTGGTTTAAGCAATTGGTCACAATACCATGTCATACATACAAGCATCAATGTTACCACATATACATGCTAGCATTCTATTTCATGTATTATCTTAATTCATACTTCCCTTATTAGGTCAAGATCATATTAAGTCCAATTTAACAATTCAAAAATTTAGACATGCTTGCTTTAGTTAGGACCTATTCCTAACTCTAGAATAAACTACACTCACAATACTCCCCAAGCTATCTAGTATTGAAAGACTATTCCCTTTTACTTATCCCTTGAATGCTCGACTTTAGATACTTCTCCAAAGTCCTATCCTTGCTCTAGTAAATCACATAGATAGAACAAGGTCAAAACATGTAATCACAAAATCATTCAACATGGCAGCAAGGTTAATACATTATATATAGAAAAATATATAGTATATTCATATACACACCTTAATGCACATTACCAAATTGCCTACATTCCATATTAAGGCAAAACAGGAAGCAATTAAACTGTCCCAAAACTGTTTGCAAAACAGTTTACAAAACTGCCACAATACCTAAACTGCTACTACCACGCAACATGTACTCTGCTCAGTTAAACATGCATAACTTTCATTTCGTACGTTGGAATTTCAATTTCTTTATACCATTGGAAAGCTAACTTAATTGTATTTCTAACCATATAGGTCTTGCATTTTAATCCATTTCCAATTAATTCAGTTTTTAACTTAAAGACAGGGCAACTTATAACACTGAACAATTTGCACTGACCCTAGTGTTTATTCTCTACAATTCTTTCTACAATCCAAAATTTAGTTTTGTTTTCTCCTAATGAATTTAGACATGTTAAGGCACTGTCCATAAAAATTTCAGCCTTAAATTCCATTTATACAATTTATGGTGATTTTTCAAAGTTACTACCAAGAACAGAGTATTGTGGGCAGATTTCACTAGGTTAAGCTTCTAGCTTCATAATTCATCTAAACAAGATTCTAACATTATAATTCAAATTATTTTCATGTTCTTACATGTCTACGTCAGTGTAATTCACCTATCAATGTGATTATAACAGGGCATTATAGTGCCATGTTCAATTTGATCCATTTGATCAACAACATTCCTCTAATTCACCATTTGAGCAGTCCATTACCTAGCTCTAACCAATCCAACTATATGCATTCATTTTCCAGCAAGCTATTTACTCTATTCAAGTCTCAATTCATCTAGCAATGTGATCAAAACAGGGCAGCATATACGATTAAGCATGTTTACACATTTTCATCTAGCAAAATAGTCCCTAATCGAAACTAGTTTCAACTATGATCCCTATCCTCAATTTCCAGCAACCATACACATTCTCTTTAGCAATTTGGCTACTAACACTCACAATTTCAAGGATCATTAGAAGTTAACATCATTATAACATGCATAACAATCATCCTATTCAAATTAGGCAACAAGAATACCACTATTTCAAGATTCAAGCATGTAATTGAAGTGAGGAATCAAGCATTTTACCTTCTCCTAAGCTAATTTGATCAAATCTCAACAAGAAACATTAATTGAAGATAATCTAAGAAGCGTTCTATCCTTCTTTCTCTCACAAACATTCGGCTATGGTGGATGAAGAAGATGACATAATTTTGTTCATCTTTCCCTTCTAGTTTGCCATGAGTCATCTCTCACATGGCACATGTTTTCATCAAATGAGAACATGTGTCTAGGCCTCCAACTTTAATTCAATTTACATGCAAACTATAGAGCTTTAGATGTTCACATTTCCATCCTTCCATTTAAGCCTTCTAGTTTTAATTTCAATTCGATTTGGTTCTAATTTCACCTATTTGATCTAAAAGATAGCAAATAGATTCCAAAAACCATTGAGCAGGTTAAGGTATACTTTTAAGCTAGGATTTGAGGTTAAATCAGAGTGAACTAGATTATGAAGATTTCATATGGCCTCTTCATATATCATGCTTATTGGTAGTGATTTTGTTTATGCACCACTTTTTTAGGGTTTTTCAACTCATAATCAAATTTAGATAAACAAATCGTTGTTTATGTTTTATTGTAAGAACCTGTTTCTTGTTGATTTTTGACTTAATGTTACAATTTTTAGCATGGAGAATATGTGGTTATTATATATGTTCCGACTTCTCATTTTTCATAAAGTATTCGTGTCACACACCTATTTTTACTCATATTCATACATGGAGAAATTTTAATACACCTACTTCCGAGTCTAACTTGATTGTTTTTCTTAAAATACGAGAAAAACTAGAGGATATGGCAAAAACTAGGGAGAAATGCACAAGGGTTATCAAATTAATCTTTTGTAGTTCATAAACAACCATTGCAATTTCAAATGGAAAAAAATGTATTAACATGATTTTTTTAGTTTATCTACAAGAAATCGTAAGTTTTACCCGTTAAAATTCATTACTAGATTTAAAATGTTAATATGCGTCATCTTATAATAAAATAATTATTTCATACACTAGAAAAAAATAATAATATTTTTAGTATATGAAATAATATTATTATTAGTGGAAAAGTGGATGATTTTGAACGAATATGCTTAGCACATAGACATGGCTGTAATGACTTTCTTGTGATTTCGTTGCTTTTATTGATTTTTTCTTTGTACTCATTCTCCCTCCCTTTTTTTTAAAAAAGAAAAAAAATAGAATTTTGTTCTTTTGTTGGATGTAGAAGCTACTAAAGTTTTAACCCATCTGATCATCTTCTTTTGATACGGGACGACAAGGTTAGTAAGCCGATCATTTTATTTATTTATTTAAAAATATTAAAATATATTTTGGATAGTTCTAGTTAAATTCCTTTGATGGAGCTCGTTATTTGCCTGCTTGTTCTGCTTTATTGGTTGGACAATTAATGAGTTTTACTCTTTATGGCTTGCAAATTGCATACTCTCATTTGTTCCTATTTCAATACATGTTATTCATTCCTTCTCATTTTGTTGTTTACTTTATCATCAATGGGCTTATGTTAGATACACGATTTAGGACTCTTGTCTTTCATGCTAGAAATAAGGTTACTTTATCGGGCTGTCTTGTTTAAGTTATAGACATTTATGATTATACTTTGTGTAAAAACGCAACATATAGCTGTTGCATATAGAACTATCTTTTAGAACTATATTTTATGATTGTATTTTGTTAGGGCTGTATTTTAGATGCCATAATAATGTCTACAATCAATATAACCTCAAATAATTTATTGTAAGACTAGGAATTGTACATGACGGACACTAGACAGTTTGAAATTACTGCAAAAATAAATCAAATTTAAAACGTCATTAGTTCATTGCTAATACATGTATCATTGATGGATAAGACATGGATCAATCTTAGATCAAGGGCAAGTGAAGAATACATTAGAGGGGTTACTAGTTTTTTGAACTTTGCCTTTGAGAGAACCGAAGATGGAAAAATTTGGTGTCCTTGTGTAAATTGTGTAAACTCTTATAGAGTATCTAGGAGAGAAGCATTTGATCAATTAATATGTGATGGCCTTTTAAGGGTTATGTTTGTTGGATTTTTCATGGGGAGCAATGTGATGGATCTACGCCACCAATTCCAACTAATGTAGAAGAAATAGAGTTTTAGCATGACATTTAAGGAGACAAGTTATGAATAATGATGAACATAAGAATCATTCGGTAGATGTAGGTACAAGACTTGGGGATCATAATCCTAGACTTCGAGGAGACAAGTTTTATGTTTTACTCAAAGATGTAGAGGTGCCACTTTATCCAAATTGCAAAAAAATCAAAGTTGTACTTTATCATTTATTTCTTCCACATTAAATGATTTAATGGGTTGATGATAGCTCTTTAAAGAGCATGGTTTTTCTTGGTTGAAGAAGAGTAAAGTTGAAATTTTCCCATAAGGTAAGACTCTATAGCAATAACCTCAGATTTCTCTTGGTTGTAAATACATTGGGCATTTGATAAAAAAATAAGGACAAGGTTTTTATAAAGTATGCCAGGTATGCTCAAAAAGGGCATGAACTTCCATTGAGTTAAAATTTCAAGGTAACAAAATTTTAAATCATTGGAAGTTAAGAAAGGAATAAAAACAATGCACTCACGATGGATTTTGAAATCGTGGTATTTTTTAAAACGATCAATGGAGCGAGGGAATTGAGGTTCATTAAAACAATGTTAAAAAATATGGTTTAAATTTGGTTTTGTACCATTAATTTCGTGATTGGGATTTGGATTTGAGGAACTAGATGCGATCTCTTTTCTCGCTCTTTTCTTAGGAACCATGGCAAAAACCTGGAAAATAAATAAATCCACAAAAACAATGTATGCATAAACATCACATTCAATCCAATAAATCAATCTAATGCTCAAGGTATTGTTAAAAATATAATTTGTTTAGTTTAAAAATCATATACAAGTATAAGAAAAATTTTGGTGAAAAGAAAATTGAAAAAATAATAAAGAAAAATATACGAGTATAATTTTATATTCAAACAAAAAAATGTCAGTTTTGAATGAATTTTTGTAAAATCTTTGAAAATAGTGTTATATACATACTAGATATATAATTTTGAAACATAAACAATTTGTAAATATGAAAGAAAATGAAAAGTAAATAAAATAGGGTTTATACCTTGAATGAAGATTATGGATGAATGAGGAGATGATTTGCACAACACTTGATGATGCTAACTCGGGTTTGATGATGTAAGCTAAAGCCCTCAAAAGTTTTTGATGATTTGTGAGAAAAAAAAGGGTTTGAAGGGTTTTTATAGGTAAAAACTGACCTAGGGTTTTAGAGAGAAAGTTAAGTTTGAGTTCAATTTGGTAAACCCCCTTATAAAGACTCATTTAAGGCTTCAACGGCTACATGTACTGATATGCCGATGATGTGTATCGAAACCGCGTACCGGTATGGAATATACCCGTACCGATCCCTAACTTGTACCGGTATAGGTGAACCTATACCGAAACTCTACCCATGATAACTGTACTGATACACGATACCCCATATCGATACCCCTAAGCTAAAAGCATCATTTTTTACAGCAAAGAGCTCAAAATTCAAACTTAATTGAATCGATACGCATGTGTATGATATGAGATCATCATGAATGAGCAAAAATAGATGCATACTCCTCTAGCAACATGAATAAGTGCATATAGGAGCAAAAACACAAAAGCATGCAAATCAACCAAATTCAAGCAAGTTTTAAACACCAAAAAGGCTCTAAGGTTCAAGAAAGGCTAGTAAGCTCCAGCTCTCTCCTAAGAGACCAAAAATGCTCTTTGTCTAAAGGTTTGGTGAAGATATCCGCTATTTGGTTCAAGGTGTCTATATATTCTAGAACTACCTTATTTTTCAAGACATGATCTCAAATGAAATGATGTCGTATCTCTATGTGCTTGGTTCTAGAGTGTTGGATGAGATTATTAGTGAGACAAATAGCACTAGTATTGTCACACTTTAGAGAGATGGTACCTACATCAATTCCATAGTCTAAGAGTTCTTACTTCATGCAAAGGACTTGAGCACAACAACTTCCGAACGAAAGATATTCCACCTCGATGTTATATAATGCTACACTATTTTACTTCTTAGAAAACCACGATATGAGCATACTACCTAGGAATTGACAAGTAGCAGAGGTACTTTTTCTATCTATCTATCTTACAAACTCCATAATCCGCATCTGAATAAGCATGCAATCTAAAGGAGAAATCTATAGGATACCAAAGGCCTAAACATGGTTTGTCTCTAAGATATCTACAGATTCTCTTAACGACTTGTAGGTTTGATTATCTAGGACTAGTTTGAAATGTAGCACACAAGCAAACACTAAACATTATATCCGGTCTACTTGTAGTAAGATAAAGCAAAGATCCTATCATTGATCTATAAATCTTTAAATCAACACACTTACCTCATTCATCTTTGTCAAACTTTGTAGAAGAGCTCATTGGTGTGCCTTGAGGTTTCACATTCTCCAAGCCAAACTTCTTGATCATGTCCTTGATATATTTAGCATGATTGATGAAGGCGCCATCCTTCCTTTGTTTGATTTAGAGTCCCAAAAAGAATGTGAGTTCCTCTATCATGCTCATCTGAAACTCACCTTGCTTCAACTTAGCAAAATCTTGGCAAAGCAATTCATTAGTGAAACCAAATATAATATCATCAACATAAATTTGAACTACTAAGATGTATTTGCCTTTTATTTTAATCAAAAGTATAGTATCCACCTTTCCTTTGTCAAAACCTTTTTCAATCAAAAAATTTGACAACCTTTCATAACAAGCTCTAGGAGCTTGTTTCAAACCATATAAAGCTTTTAAAAGTTAAAAAACATGGTTTGGGTATTTTGGATCTTCAAAACTGGGTGGTTGTTCTACATACACTTCTTTATTTATAAAACCATTTAGAAAAAGCAATTTTTACATCTATTTGAAAAAAGCGTGAATTCATGATAACATGAAAAAGCAAAAAGCATCCTAAAAGATTCTATTCTAGCTATGGGTGCATAGGTTTCATCAAAATTGATTCATTCTTCTTGAGTGTAATCTTGAGCAACAAGTCTAGCCTTGTTCCTCACTATGTTACCACTCTCATCTAGTTTGTTTCTAAAAAACCCATTTAGTTCTTATGGTAGATTTATTACTTGGCCTTTCAACTAATGTCCATACGTTACTTCTCTCAAATTGATTTAACTCTTCTTGCATAGCCAATATCCAATAATCACCATTTAATGTTTCTTTGATATTTTTAGGCTCTGTGCATGAGATAAATACAACAAAATTACATGTATTTCTAAGAGAAGATCTAGCAGTTACCCCTTTGGATGGATCACCCAAAAATTCACCACCTTTGACATAGTTGAACTTCATTGGATAGGTTACTTCCTTTTCCTCTAGAGACGTGTCCTTAAATACATCTAGAGGTAGATCTTGTGCTTCTTCTTTATTTGGAACTTCATCCACCTTTGATGGTTGTTCTCACCATCATTGGCATCATCATTGTTAGCATCAAATTTGCCTAAATTGTCTTTTCCATTGTTTAAAACAAAATATTTACATCCAAAAGGATGAAAATAGCTAATGTTAGGCTTTTTGTTTTTAAGAGATCATAAGGTATTTTCTTTAAAATAGGCCTAATCATGACACGGTTGACAATTTAACAAGAAGTATTAGTGGCTTCTACCCAAAAATACTTAGGCAAATTATTTTCACAAAGCATGATTCTAGCCATTTCTTCTGAAGTTCAGTTTTTTATCTCAACAACCCCATTTTGTTGAGGTGTGCGAGGAGAGGAAAAAATTATGGCTAATCCAATTTGAATTACAAAACTCCTCAAAACCTATATTTTAAAATTCAGTTCCATGATCACACATAATGTGATAAATGGATTAACCAACATCATTTTGAATTACTTTTGAAAATGTGATGAATTTTTCTAAAGGCTCTTCCTTGGTACTTAAAAATAGAACTCAAGTATATCTAGAGTAGTCATCAACTAAGAAAAATGAATATGATTTTCGAACCAAACACATAGTTCTAATAGGGCAAAAAAGATCCATGTGAATCAATTATAAAACTCTACTTGTAGAAACATCATTAATATGTTTGAAAGAAACTCTTTTATGTTTTCCTTTTGCACAAGCATCACAATTTTATCATATGAAAACTTTATTTTTGGCAAACCTCTTACAAGATCATTTGAAATCAATTTTTCTAAAATGCTCATACTTGCATGCCTTAGTTTTCTATGCCATAACCATGAATCATGTTCATCTTTAGCAAAAAAGCATGCATTTGAAATATGAATGTCATTCAAAATGCACAATGTAAATGATTCCTATGCGATGACTAATAAGCACAATTTTGTTAGTTTCAATGTTGATAATTTTGCAACCATTTAAATCAAAAAGCATATTGAAACCTTTATCACAAAGTTGGCTTATGCTCAATAAATTATGTTTTAGACCATTGACATATAAAACATTATCAATAAGGATAGAAGAGTGATTAGCAATGGAACCAATTCCTTCAATGTGGCCTTTGGAGCTGTCACCAAATGTCACTACTCCTCAACTCTTTGGTTTTAGTTCCAAGAGCTGACTCTTGTCACTGGTCATGTGTCTCAAGCATTGACTATCAAGGTACCATGAATTTGCACATGTAGATTTGGCCTTGAAGCAACGCTCCCTTACAAACAAAGAATTACGGTAACACCCCCTACCCCGGTTTAGGAGTAAACTGGCTCGGGAACGTTACAGGAAACACTGGAGACACGAATCATTTAAAATTTTCGAGAACTCATCACTAACCAATGAGTTGAACAGCTAACAAGGAACTTAACAATCATATTCAATCATACAAGAATTCCATTCACATGAACTTTAATTCGAATTACTAAGCATAGGCATATGTGCATACATTCGAACCAGGATTCAATAAGCATTTAGTGTGTCATTCTTTATACATTCGGCAATATACTGGATCATGTTTATCATGGATTACTCATATCGTTCATGAAGCTAGATTAGGTACATTTCCATTCAATTTCATATACATATGCGCAACAAGTTATAACAACCAAGTTTGATAACATTGAAAGCCAAAATATATACATATGTATGAATTTTCAAAGTAGCAAGATGCATGATCTACCTTAGCTATACACAAGCCTAGATGCCACCAACTAGGAGTATTACAAAACAAGTATAGATCCATACTCTAGCTTGACTTGTGCTTTGCTTTAGGCTCAAGAAAGAAGCTTCAAAATCAGAAGATTGCTTCGAATCCCTTATCCTATAGGTTGGGAAGAATGGAAAACAAGAGTCATAAGTACAAGATGTACTTAGTGAGGTAGCAATCTAAATTTAACAAATTATTAGAACAAGTTTCATTTAGTCAAATAATTTTTATTCAAGAATAGTAGCATTCGAATTGAGCATGACATCCTATAGCCGAGTATTTAAATAACATTGAGTAATATACATATCATAATTTGGAAGCCAACAAGCAAGAAATCTAGTAACAACCAAGTTTGATCATGTCATACTTCATGATGTCTTTTGAATAGTATGACAAGCAATAGTCATGGATCATAGTTCAAGCTTTAACACACTTCATTTTAATCAATAACATATTCAAGCAATATTCACACTTCTCAAGTCAAGTATATCCACATTTCATTTCAAAGCTTGTCTTTCAAGTAACAATTACAAGTAGTACTTTTATGCAAGACAATTCAAGTGTAAACATTAACCATTTCGAGTTTTGCATTTCAAGCAACAAGTAAATTCCATGGTAACATTCTTAATTGTTATCTCGTTTAACTCAATCCTTGGTATATAGTTGTCTAGGTTACAAGTCACCAACCAAACTGTCGCCAAATAACAAGTTACTGGTCATAACCCTCCTAATGTCGCCAAAGACCATTCACACATCCATCCAACTGTCGCCATTTACGGGCCTTGGCCCTGGACCGTAGTCCACCCAACACAAAAGAGCTCTAAACTCTATGGCATGCCATCCTACCTATGACCACTAACAACCAAGGCTTTGTTCAATTATGAATCACTTATTCAAATATTACAAGTTAAAGTCAAGCAATAGCTTATCCAATGATCAATTCGAGTGATACATTACAAGATCATGCATATATATATATATATATAGCCCTTAGGCCATTTGAGTCTTATCTCACCACTTCATGTATTTTCTTATGATATTCATGTAGTATTCTTATGCATTCGATTAAATCATTTAGCCATATCAACTTATCACATTTACAAGCATCATTGATATCACAGAGCACATACTATTTATTCTTCCCATTTAATCACAACCAAGTTTAAATCAAGTTTATTAACATGGTGATAAGTGTTCAAAAGTACTATTTTTCTTACCCTTTTTACTCATATTATTGTTAGACTTAGGCTCATATTAGTTGCATAATTAGCCATTCATGCATTAATCCATGTTTCCTTCCAACGTTGAGCTTGATTACATAACTTGGTAGTTTTTGTGGGAAAACATGCTGCTTTGGTGTGTTTTGTGTGTATGTACCGGATCATTTGCCAAAGCAAGGCTAGAGCTAGTTGCCAGGGCAATACATGAAGGAGATGCCGAGCTAGTTGCCAGGGCAATGCATGAAGGAGACGCCGAGCCAGTTGCCAGGGCAATTGTCGACAAAGAATAAGGTGATATGGTAGTCAAAATTGATGACTAGACACGCCCAAGATGACATGGAGCAAAGCTAAATCCCAAAGGAATTTGATTTCCATGAAGAGATTAAAGAAGAATTAAATTCCAAGAAGATATGAGAAGTTCTAGTAGGAATATAATTATAATAAAGAATTATATTCTTTAAAGATAATTTAATTCCAACTTAACTTCCTCCTAAAAGAAGGACTTTGACCTAGCCCTATAAATAAGAGGGAGATTTCGACAATCCATAGAGAGAGCAAGAGAGGGGAATTTCGACAAGTCCAAGGAGGGCAAGAGGAGAGAATTTTCGACAAGCATCTAGGGCAAGGAGGATTTCGACAAGCCTCCTTCTTCATCTTTTTCTTTCTTGTTCGATTGAGTTCATGCTAGGGATTATTTATCTTGTGTTTCTTTGGAAACTAGCCATGAACTAAATCTATTTGGCTATGGTTATTGTGTTTTGTGGTTGTGAGAAACTATTGGTTTTTGTTTAGGTAATAAGGGTTTGCACTTTTCTATTCAAGGTTTATTCATTCTTGGTTCTTATTCTTGTTTGCGAGTGAATTGGGAGAGGATCTCGTGATTTCATCTATTTATCTAATATTGGGAGAGTTAGATTCAAGAAACGAATGAGTATGGTCTTTATTCAATCTATTGATGGTGAAGATTAATCCGGCTTAGGAATAAGTTAAGGATTTCAACCGCTAAGAGGAGCGCAAGATTGGTTGTTGTTAACCCTTGATTCACGCAGGGATGTATTATCAAGGCATGCACAAGTAGCTAGAGTTTCGACTTAGGGATAAGAAGAAACCATTGAAGAACGCTCTGCCAAACCTTGAAGTTGTTGCCCAGCCGCCCAAGTAGTTGCCCAGCTAGTCGCCCAGGCAACCATCGATTAGTTGCCAAGGCAACCCCACTGTGCAAGTTGCCACGGAAACTGAGTTTCCCTTGCACTCTTTTACCAAGACAATCCAATCGGCTATCACACCTCAACTCACGATAACCTGGCCTATTTACTCTATTTTAATTTCATCTATTCTCTTAGTTTATTGCTCTTAGTTTTCTCGTTAATTAAAACCTCTATTATCAATTGTGTTTTTATTTTCATAGTTCAGTAACTTAAGCAAAGTGGCCCAAACCAATCCCTGTGGAGACGATACTCGATACTCGTATCACTTTATTACTTGCGACGTGTATACTTGCACATTTGCGTAGCACTTATTACCTTCAACAAGTTTTTGGCGCCGTTGCCGGGGATTGGCAATTGGTGTTAGTTGTTTTTGTTATTGCATTTTTTCTTAGTTTTACTAACTTTTATTTTTGTTTGTTTTATCAAAAAAAAAATAGGTGCGCTACAAGTTAAGGGACATCAACATGTCGAGAAATAAAAGTCGATCTATTCGAGAGATAATGTTGGAAGATATGAATCAATCCAATCAAGAGTTTCTTGCACCCTTTGATGATTACCTATACCAACCGAGAAAAGCCCAAAGAACTTATACTGTGGAAAAATCTTGTGCTATGTGTGGAGAACATCATGTGTTTGAAAATTGCCCTCACATTTTCGGTGCATATAACTACATGGAGGACCATAGAGGGAACCAGCAGCAAAATTCTTCATGGTATGGTCAAAAAGCTCAAAATGTTTTTTACAATAACAATTTTGCCGCAGCAACAGATATGCCATGGCAATGTAGTCCTTTTCAAGAGTATTCCAATTCCTTGGAGGAAACGTTACTAGCTTCCTTGGCTAGACTTGACGGATCAATTGAAGATATTCGAGAGCTATCAAAATCTATGGATACGAGGATAGTTCAGTGGGATGCAACCTTAGGGGATTCAGAAGATCAATTGGGGAGATCCACATATGTCATGGATAACATGCACCAACAATTCATTCCTAGGGATACTGACGTCCCAAGGCAAGAGGATAAGGAGCAATGCAAAGAAAGCTCTCCGATGTGTGGGGAACAACTAGAACCTCAAAGTCAAGAGGATGCCAATGAGAGAGACTGCCCAACACATGATGAGCTTGAACAACAAATTGCCTCGGCAATGATTGAGGAGCCTGAACAGAGCACAACAATAGTACAGCAAATTTTGAGGAACCTGATGCCTATATGGATACAACGTTGATGTTGAAGTAGGAATCTGTAGATTGCTCTCATCTACAATTGCCACGGCAATTACACGACCATATACAAGATCAACGAGATGATAATACTTTGCCAATGGAATATGAGCAGGTAATGGCTGAACCTTTCGAATTCTTTAAAAGTTTACCTCGTCCATTGCAGGTATGTCTTGAGGAACCGAGGTTGGTAGATTTGAAGCCGTCAAAATCTCTACTGATGGAGATGTTTGAGAGGCCAAAAGAAAACGGTGTTTGGATTCGTAAAGTTTTTTAGAAAATTGGTTCTTCCCTTGACTTACAGCAAATTTTGGCAACTGATAGCCACGGCAATTGGCTTGAGCAGCAATTGCCACGACAACAAAGGCTACATCCAACCATGATATAAGTCGACAAGAATGAGATAATTGAATGGTTGAGAATGGATATAATTTTTCCTATTAATATATTTGTGCCTTCAGGAATAGTAGCAAGGTGGAGAGTATACATGGACTATAAGCGAACAAAGAAGAAAGACACCTCCACCATGGTAACGCAAAAGGGAGTAGTGGCAAGCACATTGGCCAAACTCTTTTTGGGCAATATTGTCACCCGATAGAGGGTGCGGATGGACTATAAGAAGTATAAAAAATGACCATCCTCAAGTTTTCTCAGATATGCACTAACATTAGAAGATGCATGATGGCACTCTTTTCAGACATGGTCGAAAACTTCCTTGAGATCTTCATGGATGATTTTTTTCATTTTTGGTAGTGACTTCAACAGTTGCCTCAAAAATTTAGAGAATGTGTTGGCAAGATGTGAAGAAACCGATTTAGTACTTAATTGGGAGAAGTTCCATCTTATGGTAGATGAAGGAATAGTGCTCGGCCACAAGATTTCATCCAAGGGAATTGAAGTAGACAAAGCCAAGGTGGACGTGATCGAGAAGTTACCCCACCAAGATAAAGTATTCCATTTTGATGATTCTTGCACCCAAGCATTCGAAACCCTAAAGGAAAAGCTTGCATCGGCACCCATTGTCGTTCCACCAGATTGGACGCTACCTTTTGAGCTCATGTGTGATGCAAGTGATTTCGCGGTAGGAGCAGTCCTAAGCCAATGCACAGGAAAGGAACAAAAAATCAAGTTGCCGATCACTTATCACGTTTAGAACGCAATAGGGAGGAGGACACGGATTTAGAGATATGTGATGCATTCCCGGATGAACAACTTTTAGTTGGCTCAGCAACCATGGATGTGCACGCCTCGACAACCCTCGACGCCATGGCAACTACTGATATGCACGCCTCGGCAACCATGGATGCGTATGCCTCGGCAACCCTAGACGCGCACGCCTCGGCAATTTTGGGAGTAGTCGCCACGGCAGCACATGCCTCGACAATTCCTTGGTACGCAGATTTAGTTAATTTCCTTGTTTGTGGTATTTTACCTTATGGCATTACTTAGCAAGGGAAGAAGCGGTTCCACCATGATGCGAAGCATTACTTTTGGGACGAGCCCCTTTTGTTTAAACAATGTTCAGATCAGGTTATACGCCGATGTGTCCCTGAAGAGGAGTAACAGAATGTACTCCGACAATGCCATTCTTCACCCTATGGAGGACATTTTAAGGAACTCGTACCACGGCCAAAGTTTTGCAATCCGGTTTGTATTGGCCAACACTGTACAAAGATGCCCAAGAGTTTTAGAAACAATCTGATCGTTGCTAGAGGACGGGCAATATCACCTACAAACCAATGGGCAATCAAGACCGTGAATATGGATTAGGAAAGTGCCGGACAAAAGCATTTGCTGTACCTCAACGAGATAGAAGAATTTTGTGCACTCGCCTATAACAATGCACAAATTTACAAGGAGAAAACAAAGCAATGGCACGACAAGAAACTATTACCGCGACAATTTATGCCAGGGCAACTAGTTCTCTTATTCAATTCGCGACTAAAACTTTTCCTGGGAAAATTAAAATCAAGATGGTCGGGACCATTCGAAGTTGTCAAACCATTCTCTCATAGTGTCGTGATAATCAAGTCCATCACTGACGAACATGAATTCAAAGTTAACGGACAAAGATTGAAGCACTACAACGGTGCCCATGTGGAACGTAACAAAGAAGTTGACACCTTAGGAGATGCATGAGCATGCTCTCCTTTCGATATTTTCTTTTTCTTTTTATTTTTCTTTTTATTTTTTTCGAACTATTTTTTTCTTTCTATTATTTTTGGTTAATTTTTTTTCTCTTTATTTATTTTTGGAATTTTTAGGAGAGATTTTATTTTTCTTCATTATCTTTAGTTTCCAGGTTTTCTTTTCCACAACAAGACTCACAACCACCATGCTAAGGAAATTTACTGCCGACTACTTGCCACAGCAACCACAACAGAAACTGGCGATGCCCAGGCAACAACAATGGCTTCGGCAACTATTGATGCCCATGCAAGTGAACCTGCATCGACAAACATGGATCAAATCAAAGCAATGCTATTCACGCGGTACCAGCATTCAACCACCGGCAACAAGAAAACAACCATCGCGTTCAAGCAAGAGAATCAAGACACCGACCAAAAGGAAACTAATCATCTACGATGATGAACTCTCGGAGTAAGTCCTCGTATGCATTTTATTTTTTGTTATTTTTATTTTTCTTTAATGCATGCATTGAGGACAATGCCTCACTCGAGTTTGGGGGGGATTGTTATTAGTAGTTACCATGTTTAGTTATATTCATCTTAAGTATTACATGTAGGATACATAAATTGCTTGCCATGCCTTTAGTTGGAACAAGAATTGCTTAGATTTGATGAATATCCGATGATGACTTTGCCAATGCACTTAGAATTTTACTATGATGCTAAATTTGATGAAACACTGTTGTGGTTTGATTGATTTAAGGAATTCCAGTGAACTTAGGTTGATAATTAACAAATTGGGGGATTAGAATAAAAATTGGATGAATGCTAGAGGTGCCAGAAATTGGCTCTAGCATGTGCTAAAAAATCAATCAATAGAGGTGCCTGAAACTGGCTCTAGTATGTGCTAAAAAAATCAATCACTAGAGGTTCCTGAAACTGGCTCTAGTCGAATAAAACTAAAAACAAAACACTAGAGGTGCCCAAAACTGGCTCTAGTTAAAACATGTTAAAAAGAACCCAATGAAGTAATTTGAAAACCTCTTGTTTGCATAGAATCCGAAAAATCAACTTGCACACAACTCTGCACACACTCACAAGCATTATAGTTTGATTCCCAGTAACTCCTAAGTTTTCCGAAAAATAAAAAGCCAATCATACTTTGTGCCCGGGTTTAGAGAACTGAAATCAAGTTCAAAGCTAAGTTTGTGAAAATTGAAGTCTTGGCAGGTAATTATTAGTTTGCATTGCTTGAGGACAAGCAATAGTTCGAGTTTGGGGGTGTGATAAGTGTTCAAAAGTACTATTTTCTTACCCTTTTTACACATATTATTGTTAGACTTAGGCTCATATTAGTTGCATAATTAGCCATTCATGCATTAATCCATGTTTCCTTCCAACGTTGAGCTTGATTACATAACTTGGTAGTTTTTGTGGGAAAATATGCTACTTTGGTGTGTTTTGTGTGTATATACAGGATCATTTGCCAAAGCAAGGCTAGAGCTAGTTGCCAGGGCAATACATGAAAGAGATGCCGAGCTAGTTGCCAGGGCAATGCATGAAGGAGACGCCGAGCCAGTTGCCAGGGCAATTGTCGACAAAGAGTAAGGTGATATGGTAGTCAAAATTGATGACTAGACAAGCCCAAGATGATGTGGAGCAAAGCTAAATCCCAAAGGGATTTGATTTCCACGAAGAGATTAAAGAAGAATTAAATTCCAAGAAGATAGGAGAAGTTCTAGTAGGAATATAATTATAATAAAGAATTATATTCTTTAATGATAATTTAATTCCAACTTAACTTCCTCCTCAAAGAAGGACTTTGACCTAGCCCTACAAATAAGAGGGAGATTTCGACAATCCATAGAGAGAGCAAGAGAGGGGAATTTCGACAAGTCCAAAGAGGGCAATAGGAGAGAATTTTCGTCAAGCATCTAGGGCAAGAAGGATTTCGACAAGCCTCCTTCTTCATCTTTTTCTTTCTTGTTCGATTGAGTTCATGCTAGGGATTATTTATCTTGTGTTTCTTTGGAACCTAGCCATGAACTAAATCTATTTGCCTATGGTTATTGTGTTTTGTGGTTGTGAGAAACTATTGGTTTTTGTTTAGGTAATAATGGTTTGCACTTTTCTATTCAAGGTTTATTCATTCTTGGTTCTTGTTTGCGAGTGAATTGGGAGAGGATCTCGTGATTTCATCTATTTATCTAATATCAGGAGAGTTAGATTCAAGAAACGAATGAGTATGGACTTTATTCAATTTATTGATTGTGAAGATTAATCCGGCTTAGGAATAAGTTAAGGATTTCAACGGCTAAGAGGAGCGCAATATTGGTTGTTGTTCACCCTTGATTCACGCAGGGATGTATTATCAAGGCATGCACAAGTAGCTAGAGTTTCGACTTAGGGATAAGAAGAAACCATTGAAGAACGCTCCGCCGAACCTTGAAGTTGCTGCCCAGCCGCCCAAGTAGTTGCCCAGCTAGTCGCCCAGGCAACCATCGATTAGTTGTCAAGGCAACCCCGCTGTGCAAGTTGCCACGGCAACTGAGTTTCCCTTGCACTCTTTTACCAAGACGATCCAATCGACTATCACACCTCAACTCACGATAACCTGGCCTATTTACTCTATTCTATTTTCATCTATTCTCTTAGTTTTCTCGTTAATTAAAACCTCTATTATCAATTGTGTTTTTATTTTCATAGTGCAGTAACTTAAGCAAAGTGGCCCAAACCAATCCCTGTGGAGACGATACTCGATACTCGTATCACTTTATTACTTGCGACGTGTATACTTGCACATTTACGTAGCACTTATTACACGCAACACATGGCATAGAAATAACAAGAAGGTAGACATGCATCTTTGGTTAGGACCTAAGTCCAACCCTATATTAAACTACACTCACAATACTCCAAGCTAGCTTCGTCTCGAAAGACTATCCCCTTTTGTTTAGCTTTCAAATGCTCCTCCTTAGACCATTCTTCAATGTCCTCTTCTCGTTCTAAAATTTTACACAATTAAATCAAGGTCAAGACAAGGTACATTCATTTAACTTCAAAACAGGGCAGCAATACACAATATTCATTCATCCAAACTGTCATAGGCTGCCATACAAGCACACACACACACACACATATATATGTATACAATGTAGCATTCAAACTACTCGAAATTGTGTACAAAACAGTACACAAAACTGAATTTAAAGCTATTCGAAAATGCACACCAGGCCATAGAATCAAAATCAGCAACTAATTAAATCATTACATGACTCCATACATTCAAGCATTCATTTCAAAACATCAAGACTGTTGCTGCTAGGCAGCATGTGCATTACTTGCTTAAATGTTCATATCTTTCATTCTGTACGTCAGAATTTCAAACCGTTTACACCGTTAGAAAGCTAACTTAATTGTCTTTCTAACCATATAGGCCTTGTATTTTTATTCTTTACTAATTAATACAGTTTTTATTTAAAGACAGGCCAAATTATGCCAATGGACAATTTGCACTGTCCTTAGAGATTAATCTCCACAAACTGTTTTATAACTCAGAATTCAATTCCGTTTACTGCATACGAAACTAGACATACCCATGATTCTGTACATATAAGATTTATTCCCTAATTTGATCTATGTGATTTTCTACAAATTTTTAAACTTACTGCCCGAAACAGAGTTTTCTGGATAGATTTCTATAAGCTAGATTTTAGCTTCATTAGTCACTTAAACAAGAACTCCAACATGATTGTTTAACATATATACTCACTCACACATGTCTAAGTTAGTCCAATTATGTGTGAAACATATGAAAACATGGCAATTAAGCAATATTTTTTCGAATTGGTTCATTAACATACAACCAATCTTGCTCAAAACAGTTTGTGGACTTAAAACTAGTCTCTAATGTTTCTCCTAGATGCAGAGCAGTCATTAACATCATTATTTTCAGTCAATACAACTTCAAGAACATGCTTATTTATACAAAACGAGACAAGTTGTAAGTTCATGCTTTTCCATTTAACAAAACAGTTCCTAACTCTGTATACACACAGAAACATGTATTAACAGCCCTTAAATGTTCCTTTCTTCAAACAAGAAGTGTAATAGCCCTCTAATTCATTTATATATACCATATCAACTTAGTCTCTAAAGAAGTTAACAGCAAACAAAGTCACATAAACCAATTCCAATACCAACAATTCAGTCCATATTCGATTCTAATATGTTTTCACTAGACATGTACCAATCGGTTCAATATAAGAACACATACAAGACTCTTAATCAATTCCTAATTTCCAGCAATCAATCTAACATTTTTCAAGCAAAACAAGTTGTTAGAATCTCAGAATCAAAGAGGATTCATGAACACTAAGCATTACCTTAAAGTTAAACACAATTTCAAAGCTCTAAGCTAAGTTTCCATGGTTGTCCGACTCATCTCCCTCTCTCTATGGTGTTTAGTTTCGGTAGGAGAAGGGAAATGAAGAAGATGACTATCCATCTCCCTTCTTTTTCTTTTATTATCTAATGAACATGTGTACTAGCCCCAAACTTCTATTTGTTTAACATGCAATTCTTACATTCTTATAGTTTCTATTTTGGCCCCCTTTTAATTGGTCACTCGATTAGATAACAATTCAAGTTAGTCACCATAATTCAAGTGTCCTTCTTTTTAATTGTCACAATAGCTCCCTAAACTTTCATTCGATTAGGGCATGGTTTAATTAGACAATAATTTTAGTAGTAGTAACATCTTTTAGACCCAGTTTAGGGATATCAAAATTCCCTAATTTAAATTAAATTACCACTTTTAGAAATATGCTACTAGGCTCGGGTTTGGAGTATTACAATTCCCTCCCCCTTAAAATAAATTCGCCCTTGAATTTTACCTGAATTAAATAGGTGAGGGTATTGTTTCCTCATGATTGCCTATGATGCCCATGTTGCTTCTTCCATCTTGTGGTTTATCCACAAGACTTTAACAAGAGGTATGGACTTGCTACGAAGCTTTCTGACTTCACGATCTAGAATCTGGACTAGTTCTTCTTCGTATGACAAGTTAGGGTTCAATTCAACTTCTTCAGGTTCAAGGACGTGGGATGGATCAGATATGTATCTTCGTAGCATAGATACATGAAACACGTTGTGAATCTTATCGAACTCACTAGGAAGAGCCAAACTATAGGCCATTGGTCCTATCCTTTCAATGATCTCAAAAGGTCCGATAAATTGGGGATTGGTCTTCCCCTTTCTTCCAAACCTAAAGACCTTCTTCCAATGAGATACTTTAAGGAATACTTTTTCTCCTACGTTGTGCTGAATATCTCACCTTTTCAAGTTTGCAGAGGCTTTCTGCCTATCAAAAGATGCCTTCAATTGGCTCTGAATGATCTGTACTTGTTCTTCAGTTTCTCTGAGCAATTGAGGTCCCAAAACCTTGTTTTCTCCCAATCCAGGCCAACATAAGGGAGTTCTATATTTCCCCCCGTATAAGGCTTCAAATGGTACCATATGAATAGATACCTGGTAGCTATTATTGTAAGCAAACTCTACTAGGGGTAGAGACTTTTCCCAGTTCTTTCCAAAGTCTATTACACAAGCACGCAACATATCTTCGAGTACTTGAATTATCCTTTTTAATTGTCCGTCAGATTGAGGAAGGAAGGCTATGCTAAGATGCACTTTAGACCCTAAAGCCTTTTGCAAGGATTTCCAAAATCGAGAAGCAAAATTAGGGGTCTTGATTAGAGATTATAGCTGTAGGTACACCGTGCAACCGAATCACTTCACAAATATATAGCTCGGCCAAGACATCCAAGCTCATGTTCATTCGAACATGGATAAAGTATGCAGATTTTGAGAATCTATCAACGATCACCCACACAACATCGTTCTTTCTTGGCGTTAAAGGAAGACCAGTAACAAAATCCATAGTTATACGGTCCCATTTCCATTGAGGAAATTTGATAGGTTGAAGCAGTCCCATAGGGGCTCTGTGCTCGGCTTTAACCCTTTAACAAGTCAGACACTTTGATACAAAGTTTGTAATAGCTGACTTCATGCATGGCTACCAATACAATGATTTTAGGTCTTTATACATTTTGACTGGTCCTGGATGTATCAAGAAAGAACTTTGATGAGCTTCTTGTAACATCTCATTCTTGAGTTCTTCATTATCGGGAACACACACTCTATCCTTAAAATAGAGAAGTCCATTCAGCTTAATGGAGAATTTTAGATTAGGTTCTGAATCTAGCTTTAACATGATCTTCTAAAGATCTAGATCAGTTTGCTAGAGGTCATTGATTCTCGATATTAGACTTAGATTGAACTTGGAGTTCAGATAGGAACTTTCGTCCTTTGTATAAACGAAAATGAGCATTGATTGCCAAAGAAGCTACGAAAGAATTCACAAGGTTACTAATACGAGTTAGGAATGTATTGTTTCAAGATAACGTCTAATATTTAGAATCGAGGGTTTACCCGAGTATGGTATGCAACTAAGGGCATCAGCAACCACATTTGCTTTCCTCGGATGGTAGTCTAAGACCAAATCGTAACCTTTAAGCAATTCTATCCATCTTATTTGCCTTAGATTCAAGTTCTTTTGAGTTAGGAGGTACTTGAGACTTTCATGATCTGTATACAAGCTGCACTTCTCTCCATACAAGTAATGTCTCCATATTTTTAGTGCAAAAACGATGGCTGCCAATTCCAGATCATGTGTAGGGTAGTTTGATTCATGTGTCTTTAAATGATGTGAGGCATAAGCTACCATATTCCCTTCTTGCATTAGGACACAACCTAGCCCCAAATGAGATGCATCACTATAGAGGGTGAACTTTTTTCCTGATTCTGGTTGAATAAGAACCGAAGCATGAGTGAGGGCTTGTTTAAGCAGATCAAAGCTTCTTTGTTGGTTCCCGGACCAAACAAATGGTTCATATTTGTGGAGTAGCTTGGTCAAGGGTGTGGCTATAGAGGAAAAGCCTTTGACAAATCGTCGATAGTACCCAGCTAAACTGAGAAAGCTTCTGACCTCACCCACATTTCTTGGAGGTCTCTAATCCAGGATAGATTGAATCTTCCTTGGATCTACTTCGATCCCTTATGCCGAGATAACATGTCCAAGAAACGACACTTCTGATAGCCAAAATTCACATTTGGTAAACTTTGCAAATAGTTGACGTTCCCAGAGGGTTTGAAACACAATTAAGAGGTGTTTAGAGTGTTCTTCCTTGCTCCAAGAATACGCCAAAATGTCAGCAATAAAGACGATTGTTGCGCGTAATAAGTGCTCTGCAATTGTGCAAGTGTACACGTCGCAAGTTATAGTATAAAAGATATCGTCTCCACAGGGATTGGTGCCACTTCAAGAATCTAATCTCTTGCACTATAAAAAGTAAAAGAACACAAGTAGAAGATTGTAGGAGTTTAACTAACAACTAAACTAGAAAGCAAATAAGTAAAAGAAGATGTAATCAAATGAGAGAGAATAGGCTAGGTTATCGTGAGTTGAGGTGTTATAGCCGATTGGATCGTCTTGGTAAAAGAGTGCAAGGGCAATTCAGTTGTCGTGGCAACTTTCGCAGCGGGGTTGCCTTGGCAACTAATCGATGGTTGCCTGGGCAACTACTTGTGCGACTGGGCAGCAACTTCAAAGTTCGATGGGGCGTTCTCCAATGGTTTCTTCATATCCTTAAGTCGAAACTCTAGCTATTTGTGCATGCCTTGATAATACATCCCTGCATGAATCAAGGGTGAACAACAACCAATCTTGCGCTCCTCTTAGCCGTTGAAATCCTTAACTTATTCCTAAGCCAGATTAATCTTCACCATCAATAGATTGAATAAAGACCATACTCATTCGTTTATTGAATCTAACTATCCCGATATTAGATAAATAGATGAAGTTACGAGATCCTCTCCCAATTCACTCGCAATCAAGAAGAAAAACCAAGAATGAGTAAACCTTGAATTGAAAGTGCAAACTCTTATTACCGAAAGAAAACCCAATTGTTTCTCACAACCCCAAAACACAATAACCTTAGCCAAATAGATTTAGTTCATGGCTAGGTTCCAAATAAACACAAAACAAAGAATTCCTAACATAAACCTAATTGAACAAGAAAGAAAAAGATGAAGAATGGTTGAAGCCTTGTCCAAATCTCTCCTTGCTCTTGTTGAAATATCTCCATTCTCTCCTTGCTCTCCCCCTTGAGTTTGACGGCTTGGTCTCCTTTAAATAGGAGATGGCTAGGTCAAAATCCTTATTGAGGAGGAAGTTAAGTTGGAATTAAATACTTTAAAAGAATACAATTCTTTATTATATTTAAATTCCTTCTAGATCTTCTCCTATCTTTTTGGGATTTAATTTCTCTTTGACCTTTTCATGGAAATCAAACTCCTTTGGGATTTAACTTTGCTCCACGTCATCTTGGGTTTATCTAGTCATCAATTTTGACTACCATATCATCTTATCCCTTATCAAAAATTGCCCTGGCAACTAGCTCGGTATCTCTTTCATGCATTGCCCTGGCAAATAGCTCAACATCTCCTTCATGCATTGCCATGGCAACTGGTTCCAGCCTTGCTTTGGCAAGTGATTCTGCACACACACAAAAACACACCAAAGCAGTATCTTTTTCCACTAAATTAAGCAAAATATGAAATCAAGCTTGTCCACCAAGGGAACAATGCAAACGTGCATGAATGGCTAATACTGCAACTAATATGAGCCTAAGTCTAGCAATAATATGAATAAAAAGGGTGAATAAAATAGTACTTTTAGACACTTAACAAACCCCCAAACTCGAACTATTGCTTGTCCTCAAGCAATGCAAACTAATAATTACCCGCCAAGACTTCAATTTTCACAAAACTTAGCTTTGAACTTGATTTCAATTCTCAGAACTGTGGCACAAAGTATGATTGGCTTTTCATTTTTTGGAAAACTTAGGAGTTACTCGAAATCAAACTATAATGCTTGTGAGTGTGTGCGGAGTTGTGTGCAAGTTGATTTTTCGGATTCTATGCAAACAAGAGGTTTTCAAATTACTTAATTGGGTTCTTTTAACATGTTTTAACTAGAGCCAGTTTTGGGCACCTCTAGTGTTTTGTTTTCAGTTTTCTTAAGTTAATTAATTCAACTAGAGTCGGTTTTGGGCACCTCTAGCGATCAATTTTTAGCACATACTAGAGCCAATTTCGGGCACCTCTAGCATTCATCCAATTTTTATTCTAATCCCCCAATTTTTTAACTATCAATCTAAGTTCGCTAGAATTCCTTAAATCAATCAAGCCACACAGTGTTTCATCAAGTTTAGCATCATAGTACGATTCTAAGTTTTTCCATGTTTATCTTAGAATAAAAAGTTCTATCAATTAAGTACATTGGCAAAGTCATCATCGAATATTCATCCAATTTAGGCAATTTTTCTTCCAACTAAAGGCATGGCAAGCAATTTATGTATCCTAAATGCAACACTTAAGATGAATGCAACTAAACATGGTAACTAACTAATAACAATCCCCCCAAACTCGAGTGAGGCATTGTCCTCAATTCATGCAACAAAGAAAAATAAAAATAAAAATAAAGAAAAGTAAAATGCAAACGAGGACTTACTCTGTGAGTTCGTCATCGTGGATGATTAGTTTCCTTTTGATCGGTGTCTTGATTCTCTTTCTTGAACGCGGTGGTTGCTTCCTTGTTGCCGATGGTGGAATCGATCCTCGTACGGGGTTGTCCTTGATAAGTGTTCAAAAGTACTATTTTTATTACCCTTTTTACTCATATTATTGTTAGACTTATGCTCATATTAGTTGCATAATTAGCCATTCATGCATTAATCCATGTTTCATTCCATCGTTGAGCTTGATTACATAACTTGGTAGTTTTTGTGGGAAAATATGTTGCTTTGGTGTGTTTTGTGTGTATGTGGAGAATCACTTGCCAAAGCAAGGCTAGAGCTAGTTGCCACGGCAATGCATGAAGGAGATGCTGAGCTAGTTGCCAGGGCAATGCATGAAGGAGACGCCGAGCCAGTTGCCAGGACAATTGTCAACAAAGAATAAGGTGATATGGTAGTCGAAATTGATGACTAGACAAGCCCAAGATGACGTGGAGCAAAGCTAAATCCCAAAGGAGATTGATTTCCATGAAGAGGTTACAGAAGAATTAAGTTCCAAGAAGATATGAGAAGTTCTAGAAGGAATATAATTATAATAAAGAATTATATTCTTTAAAGATAATTTAACTCCAACTTAACTTCCTCCTCTAAGAAGGACTTTGACCTAGCCCTATAAATTCGAGGAATTTCGACAACTCAAAGGGAGAGAGTAGAGAGAATTTTCGACAATCTTCAAGGGGAGATCTCGACAAGAAGGCTTCATCCATTCTTCAACTTTTTTCTTTCTTGTTCAATTAGGTTCATGCTAGGAATTCTTTATCTTGTGTTTCTTTGGAACATAGCCATGAACTAAATCTATTTGGCTAAGGTTATTGTGTCTTATGGTTGTGAGAAACAATTGGATTTTGTTTAGGTAATAAGAGTTTGCACTTTTCTATTCAAGGTTTATTCATTCTTGGTTCTTATTCTTGTTTGCGAGGGAATTGGGAGAGGATCTCGTAACTTCATCTATTTATCTAATATCGGGAGAGTTAGATTCAAGAAACGAATGAATATGATCTTTATTCAATCTATTGATGGTGAAGATTAATTCGGCTTAGGAATAAGTTAAGGATTTCAACGACTAAGAAGAGCGCAAGATTGGTTGTTGTTCACCCATGATTCACGCAGGGATGTATTATCAAGGCATGCACAAGTAGCTAGAGTTTCGACTTAGGGATAAGAAGAAACCATTGAAGAACACTCTGCCGAACCTTGAAGGTTGCTGCCCAGACGCCCAAGTAGTTGCCCAGGCAACCATCGATTAGTTGCCACGGCAACCCCGTTGTGCAAGTTGCCACGGCAACTGAGTTGCCTTTGCACTCTTTTACCAAGACGATCCAATCGACTATCACACTTCAACTCACGATAACCTGGCCTATCTCTCTCACTTGATCTCATCTATTCTTTTACTTTATTGCTTTGTAGTTTAGTTATTACTTTAAACTCCTCTAATCTTCTACTTGTGTTTTCTTTTACTTTTTATAGTGCAAGAGATTAGATTCTTGAAGTGGCACCAATCCCTGTGAAGACGATATCTTTTATACTATAACTTGCGACATGTACACTTGCACAATTGCGGAGCAGTTTTTACGCGCAACAAGGTTTTTGCGCCGTTGTCGGGGATTGGCAATATCGCTTTTGTTTTTATTTTCTTGCACTTTTTATTTTTCTTGTTTAAAATTCAAAGGGCTAACAAACATTGGTTTTGCATTGGTATATGACCAGGGCGAGACCGATTACACCAGAATATCCCTTTGATCCAGAAATCGAACGAACCTTACAAAGACTTAGACGAAGGTTAAGAGTAGCAATGGCTAATCAAGACAGCAATATGAATCAAGATGTTCCAGCAAGAGGAGAAGTGATTCTTGCACGAAACAGAACTATTCGAGACTATCTTGAAGATCTTGATGGACTTAATCCAGGAGTTGTCGCACCTGAAATTGAAGTTGACCACTTTGAGTTAAAACCAATGATGTTTAATATGATCAACACAATTGGTCAATTTGGCGGCTCAGCAACTAAAGATGCACGACAACATCTTAAATCTTTTCTCGAGATTTGTAACTCGTTCAAAATACACGGAGTCACCCCCGATGTTTTACGATTAAGATTATTCCCCCTATTCATTGAGGGATAGGGCGAAAGCATGGTTGATAGCATTCCCGCCGGATCAATAGGATCTTGGACCGATCTTTGCCGTGATTTCCTAGCTCGGTTTAATCTTACAAATTTGACTGATAAGCTACGTAACAACATTACATCTTTTCGGCAGGCAGATGATGAATCCATGTACGAGGCTTGGGAGCGATATAGAGAACTTCTACACAAATGCCCCTACACGGATTCCCAGTGTGGACACAAGTAACAATGTTTTTCAACGCCGTGAATACACCAACAAGGATGATGCTAGATGCCTCGGCAAACTGCATACTCCTAGATAAGTCGCCGGAGGAAGCAATGCAAATTCTAAACAGGCTTGCCAAGAATGATTATCAATTCCCCTCTACTAGACGAGGAGGAGTTAGACGCCAAGCCACAATACATGAACTAGGATCATCATACTCAATTTCGGCACAATTGGCCACTTTATCCAAGATGGTCCAGAACATGCAGAAACCAAACAACACACATGAGGTTAAGGTAATGGATTCTTTTTGTGAGATATGTGGTGGTAACCATGATTCTTCTGGATGTATGCAGAATCTGGAATCCAGCTTCTATGCGGGGAATTACAACCGGAACAACAATGTAATGTCCAATACATACAATCCAACTTGGAAGAAGCACCCGAATTTTTCATGGAGTAATCTCAACAATGCTCTATACCATAACAATCAAAATGCACAAGCATCAGGATTCCAGTAGAATATACCACAGCAATAGTTGCCGCAGCAACAACCGACAACATCTAGTTCTTTGGAAAATTCTTTCAATGCTTTTATGTTGAAAACTGAATCTTATATGGCTGAGAATAGTAACTTCATAAAAAGAACTGATGCTTTTATTAACAGGACTGAGATGAGATTGCAAAACCAAGAGGCGGCAATCAAATTATTGGAAAATCAAGTCGGACAATTTGCTCAAAATTTGAATACTAGACCGCAAGGAGGTTTACCTAGCGATACTGAAGTCGCAAGAGGAACTGGCCATGAGCAATGTAAGGCGATCACCACTAGAAGTGACCAACAACTTAAAGAGGCTCAAGCTCGCTCACCAAACAAAACTCTACAAAAAGATCAAGATGAACCCAGCGACAAAACCTCAGAGGATGAACTAGGAATTGCCGCGGTAACCTGCAATAAGCATGCCTCGGCAACCAACGATAAGCAAGCCTCGGCAACCAACGATAGGCATGCCACGATAACCCTAGTTGATGATTCCTCGGCAACTCCAGTTGTTCTAGCAATGCCATCAATCAGAATCTAGATCAATGAAAGGATCGAAGATATCCTAAAGCAAGTCCACATCAACCTGCCATTGGTGGAAGAAATTGAACAAATGTCGAACTATGCCAAGTTCCTTAAAGACATTGTGTCCAAGAGAACAAGGCTAGGAGAGTTTGAAACAGTTGCCACAACAGAGGGATGCATGGCCATGTTGCACAATCGTATGCCACCCAAGTTGAAGGATCCCGGAAGTTTCACAATACCCTGTTCCATTGGAAACCACTATGTTGGGAAAGCATTATGCGACCTTGGGGTTAGCATAAACTTGATGCCTAAATCGGTTTTCCAGAAACTAGGAATCGGGACGGCAAGACCTACAATAGTTATGCTACAGCTAGCCGATAGATCCTATGTGCATCTAGAGGGAAAAATCGAAGACATACTGGTAAAAGTTGATAAATTTATTTTTCCCGCTGACTTTATTATTTTGGATTGTGAAGCAGATGAGCATGCACCTATCATTCTCGGGAAACCATTCCTAGCAACAGGGAGAACCTTGATCGATGTTGAAAAGGGAGAACTCACAATGAGGGTGAATGACCAGCAAGTTAAACTAAATGTGTTCCAAACACTAAGGCACGTCGATGATCCAGAAGAATGCCAACTTCTTCACGCCACAGCAGATTTTAACTTCGATGAGGAATTTAGTTGCCTCGATAACTACATTGCCGATCAAGAGGAAACTGAGGAGTATGAAGAACCGGTCGATGAGGAACAACAAGAAGAGGCAAATTGGCTAGTCAATCGACCAGGTACATACTTTGAACCACTGGATTACTCAGGTAAGGAAGGTAAGCTCGAAAAGCCCTATATTGAACAACCACCAATTCTTGAGTTGAAACAGTTGCCAGAGCAACTAAAATATGCATACTTAGGAACCAATAATACATTGCCTGTAATTATTTCTTCCAAATTACAGCCTAAGCAGGAAAAGAAGCTGATCAAAATGTTGATGCTACACAAGAAGGCAATAGGGTGGACAATTGCTGACTTGAAGGGAATTAGCCCGGCAGTGTGCATGCACAAGATTTTGTTGGAAGATGATCACAAACCTTCAATTGAGGCCCAAAAGAGACTGAATCATGCCATGAAAGGGGTTGTAATGAAAGAAATCATCAAGTGGCTTGACACCTGCATTATATACCCTATCTCTGATAGTACATGGGTAAGTCCAGTACAATGTGTACCAAAAAAGGGAGGTATAACGGTGGTAAGTAATGAAAACAATGAACTCATTCCAACTAGGACTGTGACTGGTTTGAGGGTTTGTATGGATTATTGAAAGCTAAACAAAGCCACTAGGAAAGATCACTTCCCATTACCCTTTATTGATCAAATGCTTGACCGTCTTGCAGGTAAGACATTTTATTATTTTCTTAATGGTTATTCAGGTTACAATCAAATTGCCATAGCACCAAAAGATCAAGAAAATACAACCTACACATGCCCATATGGTACTTATGCTTTCCGAAGGATGCCGTTCGAATTGTGTAACGCCCCGACAACTTTCCAAAGATGCATGATGGTAATCTTTTCAGACATGGTCGAAGACTTCCTTGAGATCTTCGTGGATGATTTTTCCATTTTTGGTAATGACTTCGACAGTTGCCTCGGCAATTTAGAGAAGGTGGTGGCAAGATGTGAAGAAACTGATTTAGTCCTCAATTGGGAGAAGTGCCATTTTATGGTAGATGAAGGAATAATGCTCGGCTACAAGATTTCATCCAAGGGGATTGAAGTAGACAAAGCCAAGGTGGATGTAACCGAGAAATTACCCCCACCAAGTTCGGTTAAAGGAATCTTTTTTTACAAGTGGTTCATTCATAATTTTTCTAAAATCACTAAAACCTTTTACAATTTGCTTGAACAGGATAAAATCTTCGATTTTGATGATTCTTGCGCCCAAGCATTCGAAACCCTAAAGGAAAAGCTTTCCTCGGCACCCATTGTCGTTCCACCAGATTGGACGCTACCTTTTGAGCTCATGTGTGATGCAAGTGATTTTGCGGTAGGAGTAGTCCTAGGCCAACGCACAGGTAAGACCTTCCATGTGATATACTACGCTAGTAAAACTCTTAATAATGCTCAAGTGAATTACACAACAACGGAGAAAGAATTACTAGTCGTAGTTTTTGCATTTGACAAGTTTCGATCCTATTTGATTGGTACAAAGGTAATTGTTCATACGGACCACTTGCAATTAAATATCTATTTGCTAAAAAGGATGCCAAACCTCGTTTGATATTACTTTTACAAGAATTTGATATTGAAATTAAGGACAGGAATGGAACAAAAAATCAAGTGGCCAATCACTTATCACGTTTAGAACGCAATAGGGAGGAGGTTGCGGATTTAGAGATATGCGGTGCATTCTCGGATGAGCAACTTTTAGTTGCCTTGGCAACCATGGGTGCACATGCCTCGGCAACCCTCAACACCGCATCAGCTCTTGATGCGCACGCCTCAGCAACCACGGATGCGCATGCCTCGGCAACCCTCGACGCCGCATCAGCTCTTGACGCTCACGCCTCGGTAACCACAGATGCGCATGCCTCGGCAACCCTCGACGCCTCTGCAGCCCTTGATGCGCACGCCTCGACAATTTTGGGAGCAGTCGCAACGTCAACACTTGCCTCGGTAATACCCTGGTACGCGGATTTAGTTAATTTCCTTGTTTGTGGTATTTTACCTTATGGTCTTACTCACCAAGGGAAGAAGCGGTTCCGCCATGATGCTAAGCATTACTTTTGGGATTAGCCTCTTTTGTTTAAATAATGTGCAGATCAGGTTATACGCCGATGTGTCTCTGAAAAGGAGTAACAGAATGTACTCAGGCAATGCCATTCTTCACCCTATGGAGGACATTTTGGAGGAACTCGTACCGCGGCCAAAGTTTTGCAATCCGGTTTGTATTGGCCAACATTGTACAATGATGCCCAATACTTTTACAAGCAATGTGATCGTTGCCAGAGGACGGGCAATATCTCTAGACGACATGAGATGCCGCTCCAAAACATCATCGAGGTGGAATTGTTCGATGTATGGGGGATCAATTTTATGGGACCTTTCCCATATTCTTTCGGCAACCTCTACATTCTACTTGCCGTCGACTACGTGTCTAAATGGGTTGAGGCAGCTGCAGTTCCCAACAACGATTCCAAGACCCTGCAACGATTCTTGCAGAAAAACATATTTACACGGTTTGGGATGCCGAGAGCAATTATCAGTGACGAAGGCAAGCATTTTGACAACAGACTTATTGCCAAGATGTTGCAACGCTTCGGCGTATCACACAAGATTGCCACGACATATCACCCACAAACCAATGGGCAAGCAGAAATTTCCAACCGAAATTGAAGGGTGTACTCGAGAAAGTTGTAAATCCCTCTAGGAAAGATTGGTCATTAAGACTAGATGACGCACTTTGGGCATATCGCATTGCATTCAAAACACCTTTAGGTATGTCCCCCTTCCGACTTGTCTATGGCAAAACATGCCATCTACCGGTGGAAATCAAACACAAGGCATATTGGGCAATCAAGACCGTGAATATGGATTGGGAAAGTGCCGGACAAAAGTGTTTGTTGGACCTCAAAGAGATAGAAGAATTTTGTGCACTCGCCTATAACAATGCACGAATCTACAAGGATAAAACAAAGCAATGGCATGACAAGAAACTATTGCCGTGGCAATTCATGCCAGGGCAACTAGTTCTTTTATTCAATTCTCGGCTAAAACTTTTCCCGGGAAAACTGAAATCAAGATGGTCGCGACCATTCGAAGTTGTCAAACCATTTTCCCATGGTGCCTTGATAATCAAGTCAATCACTGACAAACATGAATTCAAAGTTAATGGACAAAGATTAAAGCACTACAATGGTGTCCATATGGAACGTAACAAAGAAGTGGTCACCTTAGGAGATGCATGAGCATGCTCTCCTTTCGATATATTTTTTTTTTATTTTTTTCGAACTATTTAATATTTATTTTTTTATTATTTTCGATTATTTTCTCTTTTTAGGATAGATTTATTTTCTTTAAGATTAAAACTACATCTTTCATATTTATCTTTTTAAGTTTAAGAATCCCTTTACAAATCTTTATTTATTTTCTTTTATTAGTTTATCTTTAATTTTAATCCTTATTTGATTTGTCTTTGAATTGTAGGAAAAGAGTTCAAGATAAAGAGGAATTTTGATTCAAGGAAAACATCTTCAACAAGAAAATTAATGGGCTGAATCTAAGGCTTATATAAAGCCTGCAACTTATCCTAAATAAACCCCCTAGCCGTCACCCTTCCCCTAAACCAAAACCCTCTTTTTCTTCTTTCCAAAATTAATCCCACCCACCATATTTACTACCTATCTTTTCTATATAACCCATCAACCTTAACTTCCAAGAAACCTATTCCTACTTTTCATCTTGCAACTCTTTAGTTTCTTTTATTTTCTTTTCTTTGTTTTTACAAAACTCACAACCAAGATCATCCATGGCATCCAAAATTAAATTTTTGGTTCATCAAAGTTCCTCCAAAGAACCAAGATACAAGAAGTTTGCTACACCGGTGGTTCAAGAAAGATTTCACTCCAAGTTTGAAAGCCAGAAGATTTGCGAAGAACAAGGCTTTGAATACCTCAACTCTCATCAAAATTCCGGCCTTGAACCATTCATCTTCGAAAGGATTGCACATCAAAAGTGGCAAATCTTTTGCCATCAATCAGAACCGGGTAACATCTCATGGGTAAGAGAATTCTATGCTCACTCACCTAACTCGGATAATCCTTATGTTTTTGTTCGTGACAAGGCCATACTTATAAGCCCCGAAAACGTCAACACCTTTTACGGGCTCTACATTGAGAAAGACGAGCATCAAGCCTTCGTTGATCAAATCACGCCCAAGCAATTCGACAAGGTGCTTCAAGAACTCACTTTACCGGGAACTCATTGGAACAACGGTAAATACAAGGGCACGGTAAATTGCCTTTGGCTTAAACCCAAGGCAAAACTATGGAATAAGTTTGTTAAACTTCTTTAATGCCCACCACACACAATACTACCGTTGATATACCACGTCTTTTGCTCATATATTCTATCTTGCATAATCGCATCATTAACATTGGAAAAATTATTTGTGATGAGATTTTTGTATGTAGCTCAAAGGACAAGGGTTCTCTTTTCTTCCCTTGCTTAATTTCCAATCTTTGCAAGGAGATGCATGTCCCAAGTGAGTCTACCGATGAAAAGGCCCTACCAAAGTTCAGTTGGAATAAAGCACAAATCCGAAAGCTAATGGGAGAGGCACCGGTAAAATCCTCAAGGCCTCCAATTCCTGCGGCAACCCCTTCCACCTCGGCACCCCTAATGCCCAAGCACCTAATGCCCGGGCAACTCGACCATCAACCCCAAGACACTTTGAAGCACTCTTGCAACCATTGGCGAGCCACCTTAGGCAAATTGAAGACCGGAAACTAATGTTCATGTAGTACATGAAGGAGCACAACAATGCAATCACTCAAGTCATCCTAAAAAAGTACCCGGACAGCCGCGTGCCGTTCCTAATCTTTCTGGCCGAGATCCTTGCCACGACAACCAATGAAGTAGTCTCCACGGCAACTGCAACATATGATGTTGCGGCAACCTACACCGTGCCTGCCCAAGCAAATGCCACAACAACCAACCCTGAAGATGCCACGGCAACCAGAGCTAAAGACGTCCCGACAATCACTGCAAAAGCCAAAGGTAAAACACCTATGCCCGAATCAACTCCTACGTAATTATTGTCTGATTTTTCAAATTCAGACGAGTCCTCCAATACACCAACAAAGACCGCACCAATCGAGTCCTCCAAGCAAAAAGCCAATGACTTTGATGAAGAAGACGATGAGGACAACCCCGTACGAGGATCAATTCCACTGTCGGCAACAAGGAAACAACCATCGCATTCAAGTAAGAGAATCAAGACACCGACCAAAAGGAAACTAATCATCCACGAAGACGAACTCTCAGAGTAAGTCCTCGTTTGCATTTTATTTTATTTCTTTATCTTTAATGCATGCATTGAGGACAATGTCTCACTCGAGTTTAGGGGGGATTGTTAGTAGTTAGTTACCATGTTTAGTTGCATTCATCTTAAGTATTGCATTTAGGATACATAAATTGCTTGCCATGCCTTTAGTTGGAACAAGAATTGCCTAGATTTGATGAATATCCGATGATGAATTTGCCAATGCACTTAATTGATAGAATTTTTATTCTAGGATTACCATGGAAAAACTTAGAATTTTACTATGATGCTAAATTTGATGAAACACTATTGTGGTTTGATTGATTTCAGGAATTCTAGTGAACTTAGGTTAATAATTAAAAAATTGGGGGATTAGAATAAAAATTGGTGGAATGCTAGAGGTGCCCGAAATTGGCTCTAGCATGTGCTAAAAAATTGATCGCTAGAGGTGCCCGAATCTGGCTCTAGTATATGCTAAAAATTGATCGCTAGAGGTGCCCGAAACCGGCTATAGTCGAATAAATTAATTAACTTAAGAAAACTGAAAAGAAAACACTAGAGGTGCCCGAAACTGTCTCTAGTTAAAACATGGTAAAAGAACCTAATAAAGTAAGTTGAAAACCTCGTGTTTGCATAGAATCCAAAAAATCAACTTGACACAACTCCGCACACACTCACAAGCATTATAGTTTGATTCCGAGTAACTCCTAAGTTTTCCAAAAAATGAAAAGCCAATCATACTTTGTGCCCCGGTTATGAGAATTGAAATCAAGTTCAAAGCATTATAGTTTGATTCTGAGTAACTCCTAAGTTTGATTCGGGCATAGGTGCTTTACCTTTGGCTTTTGCAGTGGTTGCCGGGGCATCTTTAGCTTTGGTTGCCGCGACATCTTCAGTGTTGGTTGTCGTGGCAACTGCTTGGGCAGGCGTAGTGCAGGTTTTTGCGGCAACTGCTTCATTGGTTGTTGTGGCAAGGATTTCGGCAAGAAAGATGTGGAATGGCACGCAGCTGTCCGGGTACTTTTCCAGGATGACTTGGGTGATGGAATTGTTGTGATACTTCATGTACCGCATGGACATTAATTGCCGGTCTTCAATTTGCCTAAGGCGGTTCGCCAAAGATTGTAATAGGGCTTCAAGTTGTCCCAGGGTTGCTGTCTGAGGTGCCCGGGCATCAGTTGTTTGAGCATTAGGAGTTGCCGAGGCGGCAGGAGTTGTCGTGGCAACTGGAGGCATTGGGCTTTTACTAGTGCCTCTCCCATTAGTTTTCAGATTTGTGCTCGATTCCAACCAGACTTTGGTAGGGCCTTTTCATCAGTGGACTCACTTGGGACATGCATCTCCTTGCAAAGATTGGAAATTAAGCAAGGGAAGAAAAGAGAACCCTTGTCTTTTATGCTACATACAAAAATCTCATCACAAATAATTTTTCCAATGTTAATGATGCGATTATGGAAGATAGAATGTATGAGCAAAAGACGAGGTGTATCAACGGTAGTATTGTGTGTGGTGGGCATTAAAGAAGTTTTAACAAACTTATTCCATAATTTTGCCTCCGGTTTAAGCCGAAGGCGATTTACTGTGCCCTTGTATTTACCGTTGTTCCAATGAGTTCCTGGTAGAGTGAGTTCTTGAAGCACCTTGTTGAGTTGCTTGTGCGTGAGTTGATCAACAAAGGCTTGATGCTCGTCCTTCTTAATGTAGAGCCCGTAAAAGGTGTTGATGTTTTTGGGGCTTATGAGTATAGCCTTGTCACGAACAAAAACATAAGTATTATCCGGGTTAGGTGAGTGAGCATAGAATTCTCTTACCCATGAGATGTTACCCGGTTCTGATTGATGGCAAAAGATTTGCCACTTTTGATGTGCAATCCTTTCGAAGATAAATGGTTCAAGGCCAAAATCTTGATGAGAGTTGGGGTATTCAAAGCCTTTTTCTTCGCAAATCTTCCGACTTTTAAACTTGGAGTGAAATCTTTCTTGAACCACCGGTGTAGCAAACTTCGTGTATCTTGGTTCGTTGGAGGAACTTGGATGAACCAAAAATTCGACTTTGGATGCTATGGATGATCTTGGTTGCAAGTTTGGTAGAAACAAAGAAAAGAAAGCAAAAGAAACTAAAGAGTTGCAAGATGAAAAGTAGGAATAGGTTTCTTGGAAGTTAAGGGTGATGGGTTAAATAGAAATGATAGGTAGTAAATATGGTGGGTGGGTTTAATTGGAAAGAAAGAAAACAAGGGTTTTGATTGGGGGAAGGGATGGCTAGGGGGTTTGGGGAAGGACAAGGGTTTGGCTGACTATGTAGGGTTTATTTAGGGTAAGTTGGATGCTTAATATAAGCCTTAGATTTAGCCCATTAATTTCCTTGTTTAGGAAATTTCCTTCTTGAATCAAATTCCTCTTTATCTTGAACTTTTTTCCTACAATTCAAAACAAATAAAATAAAGATTAAAATTAAAGATAAACTAATAAAAGAAAATAAATAAAGATGTGCAAAGAAATTATAAACATAAAATTTAAAAACCATTAGATAAATATGAAAGAAAGATGTAGTCTTAATCTTAAAGAAAATAAATAAATCTATCCTAAAAAGAAAAAATAACCGAAATTAATAAATAATAAAAAATTAAATAGTTCAAAAAAAAAGAATACAAAAAAATATATCGAAAGGAGAGCATGCTCATGCATCTTCTAAGGTGACAACTTCTTTGTTATGTTCCACATGGGCACCGTTGTAGTGCTTCAGTCTTTGTCCGTTGACTTTGAATTCATGTTCGTCAGTGATGGACTTGATTATCACGGCACCATAGGAGAACGGTTTGACAGCTTCGAATGGTCCCGACCATCTTGATTTCAGTTTTCCCGGGAGAAGTTTCAGCTGAGAATTGAATAAGAGAACTAGTTGCCCTGGCATGAATTGCCGCGACAATAGTTTATTGTCATGCCATTGCTTTGTTTTCTCCTTGCAGATTCGTGCATTGTTATAAGCGAGTGCACGAAATTCTTCTATCTCGTTGAGGTCCAACGAACGCTTTTGCCCGGCACTTTCCCAATCCATATTAACGATCTTGATTGCCCAATATGCCTTGTGTTTGAATTCCACTGGTAGATGGCATGTTTTGCCATAGACAAGTCGGAAGGGGGACATACCTAAGGGTGTTTTGAATGCAGTGCGATATGCCCAAAGTGCGTCATATAGTCTTACTGACCAATCCTTCCTAGAGGGATTTACAGCTTTCTAGAGTATACCCTTCAATTCTCGGTTGGAAATTTTTGCTTGCCCATTGGTTTGTGGGTGATATGTCGTGGCAATCTTGTGAGATACACCAAAGCATTGTAACATCTTGGCGATAAGTTTGTTGTCGAAGTGCTTGCCGTCATCACTGATAATTACTCTCGACATCCCAAACCGTGTAAATATGTTTTTTGCAAGAATCGTTGCACGGTCTTAGAATCGTTGGTGGGAACTGAAGCTGCCTCAACCCATTTAGGCACGTAGTCGACGACAAGTAGAATGTAGAGGTTGTTGAATGAATATGGGAAATGTCCCATAAAATCAATCCCCCATACATCGAACAATTCTACCTCGATGATGTTTTGGAGCGGCATCTCATGTCGTCTAGAGATATTACCCGTCCTCTGGCAACGATCACATTACTTGTAACACTCTTGGGCATCTTTGTACAGTGTTGGCCAATACAAACTAGATTGCAAAACTTTGGCCGCGGTACGAGTTCCTCCAAAATGTCCTCTATAGGGTGAAGAATGGCATTGTCGGAGTACATTCCGCTGCTCTTCTTTAGGGACACATCAGCGTATAACCTGATTTGCACATTGTTTAAACAAAAGAGGATCGTCCCAAAAGTAATGCTTAGCATCATGGCGGAACCGCTTCTTCCCTTGGTGTGCAAGGCCATAAGGTAAAATACCACAAACAAGGAAATTAACTAAATCTGCGTACCAGGGTATTGCCGAGGCATGTGTTGCCGTGGCAACTGCTTCCATGGTTACCGAGGCGTGCACGTCTAAAATTGTCATGGCATGCGCATCAAGGGTTGCCGAGGCATGCGCGTCAAGGGTTGCCGAAGCATACGCGTATAGGATTGCCAAGGCGTGCACATCAGTGGTTGCCGAGGCATACGCGTCTGGAGTTGCCGAGGCGTGCGCGTCAAGGGTTGCCGAGGCATGCGCATCAAGGGTTACCGAGGCATGCTTTTCCTTTAGGGTTTTGAATGCTTGAGCGCAAGAATAATCAAAATTGAAGACTTTATCCTGCTCAAGCAAATTGCACAAGGGTTTAGTAATTTTAGAAAATTATGAATGAACCTCCTGTAAAAACCTGCATGTCCAAGAAAGCTTCAGATTCCTTTAACCGAACTTGGTGGGGGTAATCTCTCGATCACGTCCACCTTGGCTTTGTCTACTTCAATTCCCTTGGATGAAATCTTTTGGCAGAGCACTATTCTTTCATCTACCATAAAACGGCACTTCTCCCAATTAAAGACTAAATCGGTTTCTTCACATCTTGCCAACACCTTCTCTAAATTACCGAGGCAACTGTCGAAGTCATTACCAAAAATGGAAAAATCATCCATGAATATCTCAAGGAAGTCTTCGACCATGTCTAAAAAGAGTGCCATCATGCATCTTTGGAAGGTTGTCGGGGCATTACACAATCCGAACAGCATCCTTCGAAAAGCATAAGTACCGTATGGGCATGTGAAGGTTGTCTTTTCTTGATCTTCTGGTGCTATGGCAATTTGATTGTAACATGAATAACCATCAAGAAAACAATTAAAGGGTTTACCTGTAAGATGGTCAAGCATTTGATCAATAAAGGGTAATGGGAAATTATCTTTCCTAGTGGCTTTGTTTAGCTTTCGATAATCCATACAAACCCTTCAACCGGTCACAGTCCTGGTTGGAATGAGTTCATTGTTTTCATTACTTACCACCGTTATACCTCTATTTTTCGGTACACATTGTACCGGACTTACCGATGTACTATCAGTCACTTGGTGATTTCTTTAATTACAACCCCTTTCATGGCATGATTCAGTCTCCTCTGGGCCTCAATCGAAGGTTTGTCATCATCTTCCAACAAAATCTTGTGCATGCACACTGCCGGGCTAATTCTCTTCAAGTCGGCAATTGTCTACCCTATTGCCTTCTTATGTAGCATCAACATTTTGATCAACTTCTTTTCTTGCTTAGGTTGTAACTTAGAGGAAATAGTTATAGGCAATGTATTATCGGTTCCTATATAAGCATATTTTAGTTGCCCTGGAAATTGTTTCAACTCAAGAATCGGTGGTTGTTCAATGGAGGGCTTTTCGAGTTTACCTTCCTTACCTGAGTAATCCATTGGTTAAAAGTATGTACCTGGTCGATTGACTAACCAATTTGCCTCTTCTTGTTATTCCTCCTTGATCGGTTCTTCATATTCCTCAGGTTCCTCTTGATCGGTTATGTAGTTGCAGAGGTAACTAAATTCCTCGTCGAAGTCAAACTCTGCTATGGCATGAATAAGTTGGCATTCTTCTGTATCATCAGCATGCCTTAGTTTTTGGAACACATTTAGTTTAACTTGCTAGTCATTTACCCTCATTGTGAGTTCTCCCTTTTCAACATCGATCAAGGTTCTCCCTGTTGCTAGGAAGGGTCTTCTGAGAATGATAGGTGCATGCTTATCTGCCTCACAATCCAAAACAATAAAGCCAACGAGAAAAATAAATTTATCAACTTTTACTAGTATGTCTTCGATTTTTCCCTATGGATGCACATAGGATCTGTCGGCTAGATGTATCATAACTGTTGTAGGTCTTGCCTTCCAGATTCCTAGTTTCTGGAAAATCGTTTTAGGCATCAAGTTTATGCTTGCTCTAAGGTCACATAATGCTTTCTCGACATAGTGGTTTATGATGGAACAAGGTATTGTGAAACTTCCAGGATCCATCAACTTGGGTGGCATGCGATTGTGCAACATCGCCATGCATCCCTCTGTTGCAGCAACTGTTTCAAGCTCTCATAGCCTTGTTCTATTGGACATAATATCTTTAAGAAACTTGGCATAGTTTGGCATTTGTTCTATTGCTTCAACCAATGGCAAGTTGATGTAGGCTTACTTTAGGATATCAAGAAACTTCTTGAATTGATATTCTTGCTTTTGTCACTTCAACCTTTGTGGGAATGGTGGTGGAAGTCGGATATCTTCAATCCTTTCATTGGTGTGGAACCTGATTGACAGCATTGCCGAGGCAACTAGAGTTGTTGAGGCATTGTTAACTGGGGTTGCTGTGGCGTGCCTATCATTGGTTACCGCGACATCCTTATCGCTGGTTGCCGAGGCATGCTTATCGCTGGTTGTCGTGGCAATTCTTGGTTCAGCATCTGAGGCTTTGCCGCTAAGTTCATCTTGTTCTTTTTTTGGAGTTTTGTTTGATGAGCGAGCTTAAGCCTCTTTAGGTTGTTGGCCACTTCTAGTGGTGATCGCCTTACATTGCTCATGGCCAGTTCCTCTTGCGACTTCAGTATCGCTAGGTAAGCCTCCTTGCGGTATAGTATTCTGTTTTTGAGTAAATTGTCCGACTTGATTTTCTAATGATTTGATGCCGCCTTTTTGTTTTGTAATATCATCTCGGTCCTGTTAATAAAAGCATCAGTTCTTTTTGTGAAGTTACTATTCTCAACCATATAAGATTCAGTTTTCAACATAAAAGCATTGAGAGAATTTTCCAAAGAACTAGATGTTATCGGTTGTTACTGCGGCAACTGTTGTCGTGGCATATTCTGCTGAAATCCCAATGCTTGTGCATTCTGATTGTTCTAGTTTAGAGCATTGTTGGATTACTCCATGAAAAATTCGGGTGCTTCTTCCAAGATGGATTGTATGTATTGGACATCACATTGTTGTTCTGGTTGCAATTCCCCACATAAAAGCTGGATTTCGGATTCTGCATACATTCAGAAGAATCATGGTTACCACCACATAACTCACAAAAGGAATCCATTACGTTGACCTCCTGTGTGTTGTTTGGTTTTTGCTTGTTCTGGACCATCTTGGTTAGAGTGGCCAATTGTGCCTAAATTGAGTCTGATGACCCCAGTTCATGTATTGTGGCTTGGCGTCTAACTCCTCCTCTTCTAGCAGATGGGAATTGATAATCATTCTTTGTGAGCCTGTTTAGAATTTGCATTGCTTCCTCCGGCGACTTATCTAGGAGTATGCCATTTGCCGAGGCATCTAGCATCATCATTGTTGGTGTATTCACAGCGTTGTAAAACATTGTTACTTGTGTCCACACTAGGAATTCGTGTAGGGGCAATTTGTGTAGAAGTTCTCTATATCGCTCCCAAGCCTCGTACATGGATTCATCATATGCCTAGCGAAAAGAAGTAATTTCGTTACGAAGCTTATCAGTCAAATTTGTAGGATTAAATCGAGCAAGGAAATCACGACAAAGATTGGGTCCAAGATCTTATTGATCTAGTAGGAATACTATTCAACCATGCTTTCGCCTTATCCCTTAATGAATAGGGGAATAATCTTAGTCGTAAAACATTGGGGGTGACTCCTTGTATTTTGAATGAATTGCAAATCTCGAAGAAAGATTTAAGATGTTTTCATGCATCTTTAGTTGCTGAGCCGCCAAATTGACCAATTGTGTTGATCTTATTGAACATCACCGGTTTCAACTCAAAGTGGTCGGCTTCAATTTCAGGCGTGACAACTCCTGGATTAAGTCCTTCAAGATAGTCTCGAATAGTTCAGTTTCGTGCAAGAATCACTCCTCCTCCTCCTGGAACATCTTGATTCATATTGCCGTCTTGATTAGCCATTGCTACTCTTAAGCTCCGTCTGATTCTTTGCAAGGTTCATTTGATTTTTGGATCAAAGGGATATTCTAGTGTAATCGGTCTTTGCCCGACTTAGGTTGTACCAAGACCGGGGTATGAGTGAGGACTTGTTTGAGCTGATTGAAACTTTTTTACTGATCAAATGTCCACACAAAAGGAGTATCCTTGCAAAGAAGCTTCGTTAAGGGTGCTGCAAGCAACGAGAATCCCTTAACGAATCACGGTAATAGCCTGCAAGGCCCAGAAAGCTACGAACTTCCCCTACATTCTTCGAAGGAGTCCAATCAAGGATTGCTTGAATTTTCTTTGGGTCCACTTGAATTCCCGCATAAGTGATTACATGGCCAAGAAAGGATACTTTAGACAGCCAAAATTCACATTTACTAAACTTAGCATGGAGTTGTTTCTCCCGAAGGGTCTGAAGCACGATCCAGAGATATTCTTCATGGGAAGCTTAGTCTTTGGAATAGATCAGAATGTCGTCTATAAAGACAACCACAAACTTATCGAGATAGGGCCGGAATACACGATTCATCAGGTCTATGAAGGCTGCAGGTGCATTAGTGGGCCTAAAAGGCATCACTAGAAATTCGTAGTGACCATATATGGTGTGAAAGGCAGTCTTTGGAACGTCAGACTCCTTTACCAGCATTTGGTAGTATCCAGACCAAAGATCTATCTTGGAGAAGACAAAAGCATCCTTCAATAGATCAAAGAGGTCATCTATCCTCGAATGTGGGCCCTTGTTCTTGATCGTTACTTTATTCAATTGACAATAATCAATGCATAGATGAATTGATCCATCATTCTTCTTGACGAACAAAACTGTGCTCCCCAAGGTGAGGAACTCGGTCGGATGAATCCCTTATCTTGAAGGTCTTGAATTTGAGCTTTTAACTCTTTCAACTCTACCAGAGCCATTCTATACGGAGTAGTGGAGAGCGAAGTGGTCCTCGGTTGTACTTCTATCACAAACTTGACTTCACGTATGAGAGAGAGTAGTGGAAGTTCATCAGGGAAAACATCAGGAAATTTCTTCGCAATTGACACATCTTCAAGCTTCAAATCTTTCTTGGACTCCATGGCATATATGAGACTCTTTTTAGGCTTGGGTTCGGACTTCATCATGGTTATGCTTTCCTTACCGAGTCCACGGAGATATAATTTCTTCTTTGAACAATCCATCCAAGTTTGGTGTTCAGCTAGCCAATCGAGGCCTAGTACGAGGTCGAACTCATGGAAAGGCAAAGCCATCAAGTTGGCTGGAAATGGGATCCCTTGGATCCTTAGAGGAAAATCTTTACAAATCATTCGGATGGTCACACTATCTCCTAGTGGATTGGAGACAATTATCTAAGAGGTAACCGGTTCTGATTCTAAGGAATGCTTCTCGATCAAAGGTTCACTAATGAAAGAGTGCATATAGCCTAGATCTATCAATGTATAAACATAATCAAAACATAGCTCTACCATACCTGCAATCACATCAGGGTCATCTTTATGTTTGCGACCTCAGACATGATACATCTGAGCCAAAGTTTGTGGATCACGGCCAACTGTAGGTGCATTGTTGTTGCGGAGTCTACATGCGGATCCGGTTGGCACTACTTTTGTTCATCTCCCTTTATTAGGATTATTTTAGAGGCTACAGACGTAGGAGCTCGAAGGTTCTGTGGGCACTACTGGATGAAGTGGCCAGACTCTCAACAAAGATAACAGGAACTGGACTATCTACGGCACTGCCCTAGGTGCCTCTTCTGGCAAAAATTATATAAGGGAGTCTGAGAGCCCTTTACAAAGCCGCCTGTGTTATCCACTGATGCAGTACGGGTAACAGTTGTTCCTGTAGACTGGAACTATGGTACGTAGCCTGATCGGGGTAGCTACTGGTAAGTAACAGACTTTTGGTCCCACTGCCTTCCCTTCTTTTGGGACATATGTGGTTGGAGTCGTCACAAAATCTCTTGTCTATTCGAGCCTGGTTCCCTTTCCTTCTTTCGGAAGCTTTCTGTAAGGCTTCTGTTGCTATGGCCTAGTTGACGAGAGTCTAAAAGTCCTCAATCTCTAGTGCAACGACGAGAGGACGTAGTTCATCACAAAGACCATCTATGAACATTCGACATTTCTCTTTCTCAGTACGGATGATTTCAGCAGCGTATCTTGCATACTTGCAAAAATCATGGATGTATTGCTCTACGGGTCTTCCTCCTTGCCTTATGTGGAGGAACTTCTTACGTCTCTCTGCAACGTAATGCTCAATGATGTATTTCTTACGGAACTCCTGAAAAAAGAAGTCCCATATGACACGGTGTTCAAGAACAGTAAGGGTCACCGTGTCCCACCAACTTTGGGGCTCTTCAACTATTAGGGTTAGGGCACACTCGAGCTTATGCTCCTTAGGGCACTTCATTTGCTTATTCAGCTCTTTTAGGATGTTCTCCTGCCAGTATTTTGCGATCTCGGGATTGTCCAAGTCCTGGCCGATGAATGTGTAAACAAGGTACTGCTTGAACTTATCAACAGGGGCTCTCGAAGAAGGCAAAGAAGGCGAAGGATGTGATTCTTGTCGGAGTGACACCACTACTTGCTTGATCATATCTGCCATGGACACTAGGTACTCCTGCTGAGCGTGATGCATAGGCGGAGGATGAGGTGGGTCATTCTGCCCTACTTGTTCAGGCCCTAATCTTGGCCTTAGATTATCCCCCTAAGTAGAGGAGGAGTTGGAGTTGGGCTCGTTTATTGCACGCCTATTAATAGGTGTTGTCATTTTCCAATCTATTCAGACAGAAGAATTGAATCGTGTAAGCTGCAAGTCACATATAATGTATACAAATAAACTCCTAAGTGGCATATGCAAACTCATAACGGATGCCTTTTTAGTCCTAGAATCGACTAAAGCTAGGCTTTAATACCACAATTGTAACACCCCCTTCTCGGTCTAGTAGAGCACCGGGTCAGAAAGTACAATCGGGAACAGAATCAGAGATCGAATTCGGAATTGAGGTTAAATTTAAAACTTTTCAAATTAAAGGGGCTAAATTGTAAACATTACAAATTAGAGATCCTAATATGGATTCTTTCTTACCGACTTGTAATTAAACTCTCAAATTATTAACTTGTGAAGTTTCATTTTTAACGGATATCTCATACCTATCCATTTAAGCCATATAATTATTAGTGGCCAAATTGTAATTCTTTTAAAACTGTTTCTTAAGCCTTTTAACATAATTAATTGACATCGTACCGATACACTGTAGCCTATATCGATACGCTATGTTGAATTTCACAATTTCCAAGTTTGAGGTCAACGACCTCGTACCGATACGTCTATACTCGTATCGATACACGTTGACTTGGGTTGACTCGTTTCGGAACACCTGAGGCTGTATCGATGTAATTAAATTTTTGGGCCTTACTGCCCAAGTCCGTATCGGTACACTTCCTAGTGTATCGATACTCCCTACTTCACCGAAGATCACATATGCAAGGCCGTATTGGTACAGGCATCCCTGTATCGATATGCCTGACCTGTAATGATAGATTTTATCTAGTTTTTATCTGATTTAATTCCCCAAATGTTGTCCAATTATTACCAATTTTACCACCACGCCTCAAATCCATTAATCTACTGTCATGCCAAATTTTATAGCACTTCGAATCCGTTTACCTAGTTTTCACCTTAGGTTCGTTTTAGGTCCTTTTTGACAAACTTGACGTTCTCAAAACATACCATTTCATGCATACAACACTAGGTCATTATAGGACTATTACGCAAGTATCAAGATGCTCAGACAAAACATGTTTGGACCATATGCCATTTCACTAGAAGTTTATAGCAAAAGCTAACATACGTATAAGATGAAGATGTGACTTGCAACCGCAACAACACAATCGTAGCTCAGAAACGTTTAAGGCCCTGAAAAATGCATGAGACACACATGTTAGGCTTACATAGCCTAGTGAGGTAGTTATAATGAGTATAATGCTCAATTCATATTATGCATGACATGATGATTAAGTAATCTACATAGGCATAGTTCCATTTACAAAGTTTCATGCTCATTTCACATACTTTCATAATTTCATATCAAAGTTCACAAACACATAGAATTTCCATTAGGTACCATTGGATACACGGATTCCCCTTTACACCACATATCAGAAATAGGCCGTAGCCCAAGACTATAGTCCATCCCTTACTTATACGAGCTCAAAATAATCCTATGGCATGCTAATTATATCCAATGTCCATCATTTCACAAAGATCACATATTTCATATTTTCTTTCAATTCATATCATATCAAATATCAAAACGAGCCTTAGCTCCATAACACATATCATATTCATATCAAATCCATGAATCACATGCTTGGCATATCATAACCATATTTTCATATATCAAAATAGTGCGAGGTACTTACCGGATTCGCCAATCGAATCCAACATAACAGCTCTATGTGAGCCTTAGATCAAATGCAACATAATCACAAATAATGCAAAGGGGATGGCACCATGACTACCCCTTGACACAACTACACTCACCTTAGGGTACGAAGGCTTCTAGGGTTCTTGAATAGTGATTTATTTGTTCCTAGCTTCGATTAGGGTCGATGGATCATTTTCCTCCTTGTTTTGAGCTAAGAAAGACAATAGGAATCATTATAACCAAATTGACAATATACTTAGGCCTAGCTTAGGATTTCGAATCGAATTAAACTCCCATCTTACATGGGATTCAATAATCGAAAGAGGGCTTTGCCTTAGCCGATGGGTAACTTCACAATGGTACCTTCAATTTGAAGAAAAGATGTGCTTAGGGTGGGAAGAGGAGAGGTGTGTGCTTAAGGCTCAAGGTTGAAGACAATGGTGGTGTTAGCTTATTTGGAAGACAAAGCTTGAGTTTAGCTTTTGGGAGGGATGATCAAAAAAATGAAGAAGATTTTTCCTTTTTGCCTATTTACTTTAAATGATTAAAATCCTAATCATTCCTTCACCACTCCAACAATCAATAGAATCATTTCCCTTACTTGAGGGTTTCCTAGGCCCAAGGATTAACAACTCCCCAAGATGGCTTATGATCTTGTTTTCTTATGAATTCTGATGAATTTCACATGAGATTGGAAAAGCATATAGGTGACTCATCACCTATCATCATTTCCTTATCAAAACGACATCAGATTTGTTCAAAATAGGGGACCCATATTGATACGCTTCTGCCCGTATCGGTACTCTCCCGCTAAAGTCAAAAAGTTAGTTATTGACAGTTAGGCCGTATCGATACTCATATAAGCGTATCGATACGACTAACTCAGATTTGCTTATTGTGCTTCGAATTTCATACAAGGGGCCCATTTACACACACATATGGCCAAAATGAAGTTCCATTACAACAAGAGGGGTACAAAAGTCAATCTTTTACAAACATTATTACGTTGGTTTTGAAATTTTTGATCACAGGAGCCCAATTTCCACTAGGCCAATTTTTGGGATTTGACAGCATATCTGTCCTACGAGGAACAACTGGTTCAAATCCTTGCACAAGAAGATAAAAGGCTTCGAAACAAATTTGTACCATCAGTCAAAGTGCTCTAGAGAAGCCATTCTATTGAAGAAGCAACATGGGAACCGGAAGAGTCAATGAAGAAGCAATACCCTTATTTCTTATTTCTTCGATTCAGGTAAAAAAAATTCAATGATGAATTTTTCTTAAGGGGTGGAGAGTTGTAACCTCCCGAAATTTGGCCTAGTTAGAAATGGGTTTCAGTGAAAAAAACCCTACATCAGAAAGGTCCAAATATTGTATTAACTTGACTGTGAGGTCAATTACATTGATATTGGACTCTAATTGAGTCAATCTATTGGTTATGGACCTTATTGAATGTGTTGAAAATCTTTTAGTGGCTAAACTATGGAAATTGAAAGTTTAGGGGTACAAGTATAGAGAATTGAGAGTTGAGGGACTAACCTTGTGACTAGCCCCTCCTCAATTAAAATCACCACATACGTGGGTGATCAGGATTGAATTCCTTTAAGTGAAGGAAATCTTTGTATTTACAAACCAAATAAAATAAATAAGGTAGCCAAACGATTGAGCTTACCCGAGAAAAAACTAAGCTAGCACCTCAATCTAATCTCCTTCCTCCAAGCAAGCACCTCCATTGTTGAAGTTAGAAAAGCTTGAGTTTCCTTTAGTCCATTGATATCAAATCGTTGCTTTCGACCGGGCAAGCTATAATTCCCAAACAATCATTAAAATCCATGGATAAATCAAGCTAATCTTAAGCTAGGGTTTTGGTCATCCATGGAATTTGATATCCAATAACTATTGTAAGCGTTGATGTTGATTTTGATATCGTTACATTGATTTCGATATCGTATTGTTGACTATAACAATTTCCTATTGTTTACCTAGCTCGAGAAGTGGGGAAAGACCAACCACCATAATCGTCGAAAGCTAGGAACAAAGGAATTTTGATCTGAAAGCCGTAGGAGCTTCAGAATTTTGAGGTGAGTGTAATCGGACTCTCAGGATTAGGCTAGGTGCCTTTCCTGATCTCATTGTCATTGATCAATGAGCACCAAAATTGTCATTGTCATTGTTATTGAGCGTCGTGATTAATTTCACCACTGTTGTTGTTATTGAGTTGTGGAAGTATAGAATATTGGTCATAGAGCATAGCCATTGTTATAGTCATTGTCATTGACCGTGGATATTGACATAGTTATTGTTATGGAGACAATAGAAGTATTGCATAGTTCATTGACATCGTCATTGAGATCATTATACATTGTTATCATTATTGTTATTGCTACTGAACATTGATATTGAAACACTGACTATTGGTGAAGTCATTGGAAATACCGAACATTGTTATTGTAATTGAACATTGATTATTGATATTGTCACCGAACCTTGGATTCGAAGGACATTGGATACAATTAGTATGCCATAGAATTCATGAGCTCAGTGTACGGGTGGACTACGGCTTATATTGTGGTGAGGCGGAGGGATGTTTGTGTTATTGGTCATTTTGGAGAGGTGGAGGGGCTTTACCGTTCATTGATTTGGCGAGGCATAGGAATTCGTATATCCACTATCCCGAATTGATCCAAGGGTTACTATTGAAATATGATGTTATTTCTATTGAACATGATCATCGCATTGTTTTCAAGAATTCATTGCATTGCTATTGCTAACACATGATTTGGAATGCATTTCATTGTTATCGTTATTGTCCGTGGCTACCTCACTAGGCAAAGTATGCCTAATTCATTTCATCTCATGCATTTCAGGTTGATCGAGTTGTTGAATCGAGATAAGAGAAGTTGGAAGCTCGACAAGTCACTTGTAAGTCAAAGTAAAGTATTTTGTCTTTATAAACTCCTAGAATGGTGGCGAAGTAGTTAAACTAGTCACTTATGGCCTTTTGGATGTGTGTATGTTGCCTATGCTTTGTGTAAGGTTATAAGACCTTAAAATGACTTTCAAGTCTTGCTAAAAGTAACTAAAATGACATATTTGAATCTAAAAGGTGAAAACCTAGTAAACGGATTCGGATGAATGTCAAATTTGACATTCTAGTAAATTATAGTGTTTTAACCTTGCTGGTAAAGTTTCATTGCATTTGGACAACGTTTGATAGGTTAATTTGAATAAAAAATGGATAAAATCTATTATTACAGTGCATGGCATATCGATACTTCTTAGTGCGTATCGATACAGATATGCTTAATTGGACTTAGTAAACAAGGCGTATTGATATTGCACAGTGCATATCAATACGGTTTTTGGTCACTGGAATCCGGAAAAATTAAAGGTATCAGTACCGTGTTAGTGTTTATCAATACGAGTCAATATGGTCAACTCGTACTTATACGGTGTTCAGCTGTATTGATACGAGTTTGTATCTTTTGAATTTGGAATTCTTAAATTAGGCATGGCGTACTGATACGGACTTCTAGTATCAGTACGGTGACAGGTAATTCAGTTATAAGTGTTATGAAATAGTTTTGAAATATTGCATTTTGGTCACTAAATGTTATAAACCTTAATTGAAAAAGGAATTGAACTCTAATTAGCGTGAAATTTTATACAATCATTGTTTATTGGTTGAATTTCATTATAGTAAAGTTAATATGAAAAACGACCTCTAAAACACTGGAATTACAATTTAGCCCCTAAAACTTGTAAAAGTTAAAAATTGGTTCTAAATGACTAAACACTAATTCATAATGGATTGATCGGACTTATAATGTTGTTCTATATTGTCTGTATTGTTTGTCAAGTATGAAAACCTTAAAACGATGTCCATTAATGGAAATTTTGTTGCAACGATTATCGTATCATTCACTGATTGCACACTCCCACTCGGTTCTCGACCAAGCCGGGAAGGGGGTGTTATAGCCTCTACACTAGATTAACATCCTAGAGTTGATCCTTGAGGTGCTAAACATTTCTACATGAACCAGAGTTCATTGCACACTCCATCGATAGGCCTCCTTTCTTCGACAAGACCAACTACTCCTATTGGAAGAATAGGATGATGTACTTTATGAGAGATGGAATATTTTTCTTGATGGCACATTCTCTTTTGTGCACTTGGCCTGGAAGAATATGCCAAAGTATCCTTTTGCAAAAGTGCCAAGGAGATTTGGGACAAGCTTGAAGTCACTCATGAAGGAACAAATGAAGTAAAGGAGACCAAGATTGGTCTTCTCAACCTTGAGTATGAGAACTTCAAGATGGACCCGGAAGAAGACATCAAAGCTATGTTCGATCGATTCTCCACAATTGTGAAAGGACTCCAAGGCTAAGAGAAGTGATTTCAGAGGAAAAGCTTATGAGGAAGTTGATTTACTCACATCCCAACTCATGGAATTCCAAGAAGACCGCCATCATAGAAGCAAAGAATTTGAAGGAGCTCAAGATTGACAAGCTTATGGGATCTTTGCTCACCCATGAGATGGTGATGTCGAAGGAGGAGAAGAAGAAGGTAATAAATCAAGGCATTGAAGACTTAAATGTTGTTGCTCTCAAAACCTGCTTAAGAATTCAAGAAGACTCAAGGGAAGATGAAGAAGAAGAGATGTTTAAGCTCTTCAAGAAATTTTCCTGATTCATGAAGTGCCATAAGAAAGAAATAAGGCATGAATCAAGAATGAAGAGAAAGGATCTCATCATATGCTTCGAGTGCAAGAAGCCAGAGCATACCAAGTATTATTGCCCTCGTTTCAACGAGAAGGGATCAAGCCATAAGAAGAAGGCATTTGTGGCTACATAGAGTGATGATGAGGACTTTACCGATAATGAGGTAGCCCGCCTATGCCTCATGGCCATCAAAGAAGATTTAATGGTAACTTCTTATTCAACTACTTCAATTTCATATTCTTTTGATGAATTGCAAGATGCCTATGATGATTTGGTTTTAGAGTTTAAAAATCACATTTTGAAAAATAAGAAAATTGTTTCAAATTTGAAAATTCAAAATGATTTGATTTCTAAAACCAAAGATGAACTTGAAGCAAAAATCAATAAGTTTGAGAAAAAGAATTTAGATTTACAAAATTTGCTTCTAAAAGTTTAAGAGGACCATTAAAGGGAAATTGATGACCTCAAAAAGAATTTGTTTAACATATATTTTCAAAAATGTGAAGTTGGAGGTAGCTCCAAAACAAATTTTGTTAAACAATTTTTTTATCAAAGATAATCTAGTTCTCCTAGATTTTTGAATGGAAAGTGTGTTAAAAACATTTGGGTCCCAAATTGTTTCAAAGAAAAAGGATGAAATTGAAAAATGGATTCCTTAGGGGTCTAAAATTTTTGGGACTAACTCTATGGATCCAAAGCAATTTGGATACCAAAAATTAATTGATTGTCTTGTGTAGGTGTGCTTGAGCCATTGATGATCAAAGTCAAATCTTGGAAGCTCATGGAACACATAGGAGGAAGGACACTTGGAGAAGGAAGGCTTAACATCCTACCTTGGTTCAAGTGGTACATTTAATTTCATGCAATTTGCTTGATCATATGTTATCCATGTCTATTTTTGATGATGATCTAAGAATGTTTGTATGACTCTATATTGTGCATAATTGCTTATAGTTAGGGGAGTCTCAAATTGCACGAGTTACATGTTTTTGGCCTTTATGCTTGATTTTTTTAACGTTTTTTGACTTAAACTTGTAATGTTAGGTTGAATTTGGTAAAATTCATGCTTTTGTATGCTTAAATGTGTTATCTTGAGAAGCATGTTGTTGCTTTGTGGCAAAAATGATCAAAATTCATGCTTTTGTATGCTTGAATTTGGTAAAAGCCTTTGCATGAACTTTTAATTAAGTTGTAAGGCCTTTAAAGCTGATTTTGCTGCATTTTCACTAGATTTCGCGCCTTCGGTATCGGTACAACCCATGTCATACCGATACGTCCTCTTCGTACCGATACACACAGTAAAAAATAGACTGCTTTGACCCCTTTGCCATGCCTTGAATGCTTACATGGGTATCTTGATTTATGGCATGTTTTAAATTGAATTTCTTGGTTTATTTTCTTTGTTTATCTGAAATTCAATATTTTTTCCTTGAATTGTTGGACTAACAATCTTTTTGATGCTTGAGTAAGGGGAGCCATTTTTAATTTTTTTTTCATGATAAGTTTTTTTGGTCTCTTTTCTCCAAATATTGTCTTACACCAACAATTGATATTTCCATACTAAATTTTCTAACAATTTGTGTTTTTGAACTTAAATGTGATTTCAAACTTAGTTTTGAAATTATTTTTGATATAAAAAAAGGGGAGAGATAGGTTTGAAAATTTTAATTTCAAAAAATGGAGCTTTAAATATTTTTAAAATGTATTATATTTTTCTACAAATGGGGAGTTTTCACAAAAATAAATTTTCAAGTGGTTTCGTTATATCAGAAAGGGGGAGATTGATGAACCTATTTGATTTTGATATAACTTTAAAGAAAAATGATTTTGGACTTAAACTAATTTGCAAAAATATTTCAAAAGTCTATAAACTTGAAAAATATATTTGAAATATTTTCAAAGGGTTTTTGACATGTTTTAAAGGTTTTTAAACATCCAAAGTGTCAAAGACTGGTACCGATGCGCCCCATTGTCCCCGTGTTTTGACCCGTACCCCTAGAAGACCCCATACCGATATAGTTTTGAGAGAACCAATATACCCCTTTGTCACCGTGTTTTGGAAAATTCTATTTAAGCAGGTACCAATACTGAAGTCCCGAGTACCGATACCAAAGTGTCATAACTGCATTTATGGTTGGAATTTATGTCTCCAATAACTCTTAACAACCCCCAACAGCTAGCAACGACCATGAAGTCATTAGAAAGTTTAAAAGACCTCTCAAAGCATCCACGGAACAACAAGAAACTACAAGCCAAAATTCTATGATGAAGAAAAGTGTTTTATGCTTTTAATTGTCATTTTTCTTTGTATAACACACTTGTGAGCTTAATTGTCATATATGCTCAAGTGTTAGGTTTTAGGTGAGAGCTTAATTGTGCATACATTGTACCTTGTGAGGGTTTTCTTGTTTGCTATTTGTTTTCTCTTGTAAGATATGGATTTCTCAAAGCTTTGAGGTATAAGCTTCGAGGTTGTAAAGGTTTCCTCTTGAACCTAGAAAAAAGGAAGAAATTCATAGTGAATTTGGGAAAATCTTTAGTGGGCAGCTATAACACCCCTACCCGGGATAGTAGTAACCCGATTCGGGAGCGTTACTTAACAAGCAAGCAAGGAAATGGCAACTAACAAGGCATTCGAACAATACAAACAATCAAGGTAAGCAATCATACATACTTACTTAACAAACAAGTAAGTTCATATGTAACTTCAATTTCATCCTAAGGCATTCAGCTATCTATACAAGACCATTAGATTAATTCCTTTCATGCTTACATTACAAGTTACTACTTCCATGGTTCATATTACAACATTCATTCTTGGTTACCTATCCTATCCGAACTACCTTAGTGTAACATGATTTCAATTCAATTCAAATTTCCTTAGTTTAATACATGTACATTTTATCCTTAAGATTCTAACATGATTCTTGAACATCCAATTTACACGTATCTAGTTCTATTCAAGCCTAATTCCATACCTAACCATTCGACCATTTACACAAATATACAACATGGCATGTAACTAGTTTCATTCATGGCTTATTCTAGTCTTAAGCATTCGACAAACATTCCATACAAGCATGCATAACACATACATCAAGGTATATTTACATACAAGCAACCCTTTAGGTCCAAGTCATTCGAATAGGAAGCAATCAATCATGGTTCATCACACACAATGAGCATTTCAAGCAAGACATGTACACTAAGCAAGACATTTGAATGGATTCAAGGTACTTTAAATCAACATTAGATCATTCATTTCATCATCTTATGCGCAGCTAAAACCATCCATTACATGTTATCTAAGTTCATTACATACTCATTACTAGATACATAACATTGTAGGCCCATCAAACATTATATACAAGTTTTCAAAATGCATGTTCAATCTACATTCTAGACAATTTAGTGCCACCATTCTAAGAGATATTCATACTAAGACAAACTTGTGTGAGATGCTTCTTGCTCAAGGTAATAGGCTTAAAGATGAAGCAACCTCGTATCCTTTATCCTGTAGGTTGGGATGAATGAAAACGAGAGTGATAAGTACAAAAATGTACTTAGTAAGTTAGTAACTAGTCTATCCATTTGTTAGTTCAATTTTCATGTCTTTTAATCAAGTGTAGACCAAGCTAAGGCTTTCAAGCATCAAGAGTGATCTTAGCTAGTCTTTCAAGCATCAATATTATCCTATCTAAGGATAGCAAGCATTCGGCCAACAAGTATAAGCAACAAGAAGTCATACTTCAAGAATCAAGTACACATGCTTGCAAAACAAGAAATCAAGGAATCATGCTTTCAAGTCAAGTAACATACATTTCATGGCATTCAAGACAAGTAACATATAATGTAGGATTGTTATTTCAATTGTTATTCATTAAACAACCCCCTTGGAACTTAGTTTGTATAGGTAATCGAGTCTCCAACCAACTGTCGCCAAAAGATGCACCGTAGTGCTGGTCAACCCTCCTACTGTCACCGAAGACCACATACGTACCCTTCTTCTATCGCCAAATAGGGGCCTTAGCCCTGGACTGTAGTCCACCCGAACACAATGAACTCTAGACTCTAAGGCATGCCCTTCTACCTAGTCCAACTAGCTACCAAGGTTGTTCCATTTACCATTTATTCATGTTTATCAAGATCATGTTCATGTCAAGCAAGTTCATTTCATGTTAGGCCCTTAGGCCATTGAGCCTTAGCTCACATATCAAGTATTTCCATGCTTCATTTCATCAAGATGAGATGTTATCTCAAGCAAGTCTTTAATCATTCATTCACATTGCATCATAGCACATACAAGCAATCATGCTATCACTTAATCATGCATAAGCATTCAAAATAGACATGTATTCAAGGCTAGGATCAAGTTTCATGTGTTTCTTTAGTCATCCTTCCCTTATTAGGTCAAGTTCATGATTAGATTCACTATCATGTCAAGAATGTAACAAAATACATTGGTTAGGACCTAGTCCTAACCCTAGAGGTAACTACACTCACAATACTCCAAGCTAGCTAGTCTTGGACCCATACTCCTTTGTTCTTGGCTTTAGATTGTTCCATTCTTTCCTCTTCCACCAAGTTCAATCCTGGTTCTAACACATCACAAGTATAAGCACTTCAAACCATGATCACAAGGTCATTCAATTCAAGACAAGATTACAAGCATATAACATACACATATTGGGCAGCATGCTCATGTACATTTTCCATTACTTTTAACTTCACTTTTCTACATTCTAGTTCATGTAAAATAAGGCATATTTCAAGGCCTAAAAACTGTTTACAAGATAGTTTGCAAAATGCCACAAAACAGTGTGCGTTTGCCTATGCAGCTGCTGCCAGGCAGCTGGCACTGTAATCACTAAATCAAGCATATCTTTCATTCCGTATGTCAGAATTTCAATTGGTTTACACCGTTGGAAAGCTAAAAAAATTGTATTTATGACCATATAAGTCTTTCATTTTAATTCTTTTCCAATTAATACAGTTTTTAACTTAAAGACAGGGCATCTTGCCAAACTGGACAGTTTGCACTGTCCCTAGTATTTCTTCTCTACAATTAAGTATACAACCAAGCGTTTATATCTGTTTTCTCCAAATGAATTTAGACATACCAATGTGTTTTCCACAAAAATTTCAGCCTTACATTCATTATACACAATTTTTAGTGATTTTTCAAAGATACTTCCCAGAACAGGGCATTATGGGCAGATTACACTAGGTCATATTTCTAGCTTCTTAACTCATTTTAACAAGGTCCTAACATGGAAATTCCATTCATGTTTATACGTATCTAGTTCATCATTATTCACCTAGAAATGTTCTTAAAACAGGGCATAATCATGTTGAACTTAATTTGATCTATTTGATCACATTTGCACATCAATTCATCAATTAGGCAGTCCATTACCTAATTTAACTAGTTCAATTAGGTGTAGTTATATTTCCAGCAACACATGTATTCAATTCAATCTTCTTTTTACCTAGCAACATGATCAAAATAGGGTTCTATGTTCATTTAACATGTTTACACAATTTCTCAATTAAAATAGTCCCTAATCAAGACTGTTTCCTATCATGTTCAAAATTCCCAGATTTCCAGCAACTATACATATATCCTATATCAAATTGGTTACTAGGAATTACAATTTCAAGTTCAATTTGAATCTATCATGCTCCCAACACACATAGAAATCATCCAATTCAACAATACAACAAAGACATCATCAATCACTCATTCAAACAATCTATAGCAATTTAGGTTCAAGCATTATACCTTCTCCAAGCTTAATTTGATCAATGGATGAATTATGAAGCTTGAATTGAAGGTGTTTGTATGCAAAATTCTCTCCCCTTTCTCTCTCTATGTTTCGGCCAAGATGGTGATTATGCGGAAAATATGACACTATTTCTTTGTTCATTATTCCTCCCAACATGAGTCATCAACCAAATTGGCACATGTTCTCCTTGGAAGAGGACATGTGTCAAGGCCTCCATTTAATTTCTATTTTACATGCAATCTATAGGATTTTGCATGTTCACATTTCCATCCTTTCATTTATGCCTACTAGTTTTCATTTCAATTCAATTTAGTTCAATTTCATTTAATTGATTTATAAGGATGACCAATGTTCAATTTTCTTTTAAATTGATCAACTTATGGATTCAATTAGCCTATTGTTTAAATTGTAGTAACATTACTAGGCCAATTTTGGGGTGTTACAATTCTCCTCCCCTTAAAAATAAATTCGTCCTCGAATTTACCTAAATCGAATAGGTGAGGAAATTGCTTCTTCATGACCTCTTCAGATTCCCATGTTGCCTCTTCAACCTTGTGATTTATCCACAAGACTTTGACAAAGGAACATTCTTGTTTCGAAGTCTTTTGTCTTCTTTGTCAAGTATATGAATAGGTTCTTCTTCATAAGATAGATCGGGATTTAATTCCACCTCTTCGGGTTCAAGAAAATGAGATGGATCAGATCTATATCTTCAGAGCTTGGAAACATGGAAGACATTGTGGATCTTATCCAATTCACTAGGAAGTGCCATCGATAAGCCACTGGACCAATTCTTTCAATGATTTCAAATGGTCCGATAAAACGAGGGCTGAGCTTTCCTTTTCTTCCAAACCGAAGGACTTTCTTCCAAGGAGATACTTTGAGGAAGACCTTGTCTCCAACATTGTATTGAATGTCTCTCATTTTCAAGTCAACATAAGCTTTTTACCTATCAGAGGCTGCCTTTAATCGATCGTGTATGATCTTCACTTGTTCTTCGGTTTCTCTGAGCAATTGAGGTCCTAAAATCTTGCTTTCTCCAAATTCAGACCAGCACAAAGGAGTTCTACATCTTATTCCATATAGAGTTTCGAAGGGAGCCTTCTGAATAGATGTCTCATAGCTATTGTTGTAAGCAAACTCTACTAAGGGTAGAGATTTCTCCCAATTCTTTCTGAATTCTATAACACAAGCACGTAGCATGTCTTCGAGTACTTGAATGATTCTTTCAAATTGTCCATCTAATTGTGGATGGAAGGCTGTACTAAGATGCACTTTAGCTCCTAGAGCCTTCTATAAGGAATTCCAAAATCGAGAAGCAAATCTAGGATCACGATAAGATATTATAGCTGTAGGTACACCGTGTAATCGAATCACTTCACGGATGTATAGCTCGGCTAAGGTTTCCAAGCTCATGTTCAATCGAACAAGGATGAAGTGAGTAGACTTTGTGAATCTATCAACATTCACCCATACAACATCATTCTTTCTTGGAGTGGAAGGAAGACCAGTAACGAAATCCATTGTAATCTAATCCCATTTCCACTGAGGGAATTCGATAGGTTGGAGCAATCCAATAGGGACTTGATGCTCGGCTTAACCATTTGACAAGTTAGACACTTTGATACGAAGTTTGTGATAGCCGATTTCATACCCGGCCACTAGTATAGTGGCTTAAGATCCTTGTACATCTTAACTGATCCCGGGTGAATCGAGAAAGAACTTTGATGAGCTTCTTGTAACATTTCTTGTCTTAATTCCTCATTGTTAGCAACACATACTCTATCCTTGAAATAGAGGAGTCCATTCGACTTAAGGAAGAAGTCAGAATTAGAATCAGAGTCTAGCTTGGATACAATCTTCTGAAGATCTGGATCAATTTGTTGGAGTTCTTTAATTCTCGAGATCAAGCTAGATTGAACTTGAAGTTCAGACAAGAATTTCCATCCTTTGGATAAACGAAAATGAGCATTGATATCCAAGGAAGCTACAAATGAAAGAACAAGGTCATTATGGTAAAATTTTTTAGTAGTTACTTGCAAAACAAGTAAGGCATTCGAATGGTTACTTGTGATCCAAGTAAGTTCAAATTTGATTAGAAATATACTAGAATTTAGATTTAGAGGTTTACCCGAGTATGGTTTGCGACTAAGGGCATTAGCAACCATGTTTGCTTTCCCCGGATGGTAGTCGATAACCAAATCGTAGTCTTTAAGCAATTCTAGCCATATTCTTTATCTCATATTCAAATCTTTCTGTGTCAGGAGATATTTGAGACTCTTGTGTTCTGTGAGCAGGTTAGATTTCACCCCATACAAGTAATATCTCCATATTTTGAGAGCAAACACGATAGCTGCCAATTCTAGATCGTGTGTTGGATAGTTTGACTCGTGTGGTTTCAGTTGCCTTGAAGCATAAGCTACCACTTTCCCATCTTGCATTAGGAAACATCATAGTCCTAAATAAGATGCATCACTATAAACAACGAATTATTTACCCAATTCTGGTTGGATAAGAACCGGTGCATGAGTGAGGGCTTGTTTAAGTTAATCAAAGCTTCGGTGTTGGTTTTCTGACCAAACAAAAGGCGTGTCTTTGCGAGTTAGCTTAGTCAAGCTTGCGGCAATGGATGAGAATCCTTTAACAAATCACCGATAATACCCGGCTAAACTGAGAAAGCTTCTGATTTCACTAACATTCCTCGAAGGTCTCCAATCCATGATGGATTGAATTTTGCTCGGGTCTACTTTAATTTATTCTACCGATATGACATGGCCAAGGAACGAGTCTTCTGATAGCCAAAATTCACACTTAGAGAACTTTGGGAACAACTGGCGTTCTCAGAGAGTTTGCAATACAATTCATAGGTGTTCAGAGTGTTCTTCTTTATTCCGAGAATACACCAAGATGTCATCGATGAAGACGACCACAAACTTGTCAAGATAGGGCTTGAATACATGGTTCATGAGATCCATGAAAGCAGCCAGAGCATTCGTTAACCCGAATGGCATTACAAGGAATTCAAAGTGGCCATATCGAGTATGAAAGGCTGTCTTAAGTACATCTTATTCTTTTACCATCATTTGATAGTATCCTGAACGAAGATTGATCTTTGAGAACACCGAAGCAGCCTTGAGTTGATCGAAGAGATCTTCTATCCTTGGGAGAGGATACCGATTCTTGATAGTAAGCTTGTTCAATTGTCTGTAATAAATACAGAGTCTCATAGTCCTGTCTTTCTTTTTCATGAACAAGACTGGAGCACCCCATAGAGATGAGCTAGGCCGAATAAAGCCTTTATCTTGTAGCTCTTGGAGTTGATTTTTTAGTTCTTTCAATTCAACAGGTGGCACTCGATAGGGTGTGGTGGACAACGGAGTTGTTCCAAGTTAAACTTCAATCCCGAACTTTACTTCTCTGGTTAGAGGGAGACCCGGGAGTTCCACAGGAAAAAACATTAATGAATTCAGACCCAATTGGCATACTAGGTAAGCTGAATTCAAATTCATCTTGCATAGTCAAGGCAACAAAGATTGAGGTCAGTTTTCTATCAATTAGGAGGATTGATTCTTTTCCTAAACCTCGGAGATACAATCTCCTATTTTGGAAATCTATCCAAGCTTCATGTTTACTTAACCAATCTAGTCCTAACACTAGATCGAATTCACAAGAAGGCAAGACATAAACGTCCATAGGAAAAGGTACATTTTGAATGCTTATAGGACATTGCTTGCAAAAGAAGTTAACTGGCATATGTCCTCCTATAGGGTTCGAAACTACAAGGCTAGTTTTATCAAGTTCGGGTTTCAAGTTTAACTTGGCAATCAAGGAAGAACATATAAAAGAGTGGGTAGATCCCAAATCAATCAAAGCATAAGCAAGACTTGAATTTAATTCAACAGTACCTGCGTTAACATCGGGTGCTTCTTCTTCCTCTTTTCCACGAATTTTGTAGATTCAAGCAGGGGCTCAGGATTCTTGATGTGTAGGTGCCGAATGTTGGCCTCTACCCTTGCTTTGATCCCTGGACTGAGCTTGTCTCAGGCACTTGTTTCAGTTAGCATGAGCTGAATTAGCATTCAGAGGAGCTCGAGTTGGAACCTTGTTAGGATTCAGAGGACAATCCCGGATATAATGATCGGGGGCTCCACATAAGAAACACAAGTTTTGTTGAGCTCTGCGTTGCCCGATGTAATTGCTTTACCAGAATTCCCTGTACTATCAACATAGATGATCAGGACTGAAGACTTGAGTACGGATAGAGGTTTCGGTATGTAATTTCTCTTCTAAACATGGGTGTAATTAGAAGAGTGATCTTTAGAGTGTTTAGGTTTCTTTGACTGCCAATGAGGCTTGTCGTCATTTCTGGATCGTTTGTCCTTCCAAGAGTTACCACTCTTACGTTTCTCAGAGGCCTTCTTCTTTGCCTCAGTTGCAATAACCCAATTCATCAAATTTTGGAAGTCAGTGATACCCAGGGCTGTGAAAATAGGGCTTAGATCATCATTCAGTCCATTGATGAACATTTGACATTTATCAGCTTTGCTTTTGACGTATTCCGACCTGTACTTGCAAAAGTCGCTCACGTATTGTTTAATGGGTCGGCCACCTTGCTTGAGATACAAGAAACATTTTGGGCGCTCGGCCAAGTACTATTCACTGATGTATTTCTTCCTGAATTCCTCGAGGAAGAATTTCCACGTTACGGCTTCTACAGGAGCAGTTAGGGTAGTGGTTTCCCACCAGCTTAAAGCTTCATTTGCCAATAAGGCTATGGCACATTCTAGCTTGTGTTAATTGGGACAAGGTAGTTGTTTAGTCAAGATTTGAGTAGTGGCCTCTAACCAATACTCAACTACTTCGAGATTAGCTTCATTGGTGCTAGTGAAAGTATAGGCCCAGTGTTGAACCAGCTTGTCAATCAGTGATCTAGTTGGCACAACAACAGGAGGAGTAATAGGATGATCTTGTTTTAAAGCAGATACTAGATGATTGAACATCTCCTTCATACTTAGAAGACATTCTTGCTGCATAGGATTGATAGCAAGAGCTTCCTATTGAGCAGCTGCCTGGGCTCGGTTTTCAGTTTGTTGTTGAGGAGGATTCTGCTCCATCCTCATAATGTCTCCTTCATTCGAGGAGCCTACGAGACTTTCACTATCCCGACCAAGTCTTGTTTTAGTCATTCCACGTTCCAATAGAACAATTAGGGGTTCAGTTTAATAAGCAAGACTCAAGCTATTCAATACAAGTCTCCTAGGTGGCACAAGTATCCTATATGATGCATGATAGCCCGGTTTAGTCCTATAATTGACTAAACCTAAAGCTTTAATTACCAATTAAAATGTAACACCCCCTACCCGGGATAATAGTAACCCGATTCGGGAGCGTTACTTAACAAGCAAGCAAGGACATGGCAAGCAAGAAGGCATTCGAATAATACAAACAATGAAGGTAAGCAATCATACATACTTACTTAACAAACAAGTAAGTTCATATGTAACTTCAATTTCATCCTAAGGCATTCAACTATCTATACAAGACCATTAGATTAATTCCTTTCATGCTTACATTACAAGTTACTACTTCCATGGTTCATATTACAACATTCATTCTTGGTTACCTATCCTATTCGAACTACCTTAGTGTAACATGCATTCAATTCAATTCAAAGTTCCTTAGTTTAATACATGTACATTTTATCCTTAAGATTCTAACATGATTCTTGAACATCCAATTTACATGTATCTAGTTCCATTCAAGCCTAATTCCATACCTAAACATTCGGCCATTTACACAAATATACAACATGGCATGTAACTAGTTTCATTCATGGCTTATTATAGTCTTAAGCATTCAGCAAACATTCCATACAAGCATACATAACACATACATCAAGGTATATTTACATAAAAGCAACCCTTTAGGTCCAAGTCATTCGAATAGGAAGCAATTAATCATGGTTCATCACACACAATGTGCATTTCAAGCAAGACATGTACACTAAGCAAGACTTTTGAATGGATTCAAGGTACTTTAAATCAACACTATATCATTCATTTCATCATCTTATGCACAGCTAAAACCATCCATTACATGTTATCTAAGTTCATTACATACTCATTACTAGATACATAACATTGTAGGCCCATCAAACATTATATACAAGCTTTCAAAATGCATGTTCAATCTACATTCTAGACAATTTAGTGCTACCATTCTAGGAGATATACAAAACATGTATGGAATCATACTTAGGCAAACTTGTGTGAGATGCTTCTTACTCAAGGTAACAGGCTTCAAGATCAAGCAACCTTGTATCATTTATCCTGTAGGTTGGGACGAATGAAAACGAGAGTGATAAGTACAAAAATGTACTTAGTGAGGTAGTAACTAGACTATCCATTTTTTATTTCAAGTTTCATGTCATTTAATCAAGTGTAGACCTAGCTAAGGCTTTCAAGCATCAAGAGTGATCTTAGCTAGTCTTTCAACCATCAACATTATCCTATCTAAGGATAGCAAGCAGTTGGACAACAAGTATAAGCAACAAGAAGTCATACTTCAAGAATCAAGTACACATGCTTGCAAAACAAGAAATCAAGGAATCATGCTTTCAAGTCAAGTAACATATATTTCATGGCATTCAAGACAAGTAACATATAATGTAGGATTGTTATTTCAATTGTTATTCATTAAACAACCCCATTGGTACTTAGTTTTTATAGGTAATCGCGTCTCCAACCAACTGTCGTCAGAAGATGCACCGTAGTGCTGGTCAACCCTCCTACCGTCGCCAAAGACCACATACGTACACTCCGTCTGTCGCCAAATAGGGGCCTTAGCCCAGGACTGTAGTCCACCCGTACACAATGAGCTCTAGACTCTAAGGCATGCCCTTCTACCTAGTCCAACTAGCTACCAAGGTTGTTCGATTTACCATTTATTCAAGTTTATCAAGATCATGTTCATGTCAAGCAAGTTCATTTCATGTTAGGCCCTTAGGCCATTGAGCCTTAGCTCATATATCAAGTAGTTTCATGCTTCATTTCATCAAGATGAGATGTCATCTCAAGCAAGTCTTTAATCATTCATTCACATTGCATCATAGCACATACAAGCAATCAAGCTATCACTTAATCATGCATAAACATTCGAAATAGACAACGTATTCAAGGCTAGGATCAAGTTTCATCTGTTTATTTAGTCATCCTTCCCTTATTAGGTCAAGTTCATGATTAGATTCATTATCATGTCAAGAATGTAACAAAATACATTGGTCAGGACCTAGTCCTAACCCTAGAGGTAACTACACTCACAATACTCCAAGATAGCTAGTCTTGGATCCACACTCCTTTGTTCTTGGCTTTGGATTGTTCCAATCTTTCCTCTTCCACCAAGTTCAATCCTGGTTCTAACACATTACAAGTATAAGCATGTCAAAACATGATCACAAGGTCATTCAATTCAATACAAGATTACAAGCATATAACATACACATATTGGGCAGCATGCTCATGTACATTTTCCATTACTTTTAACTTCACTTTTCTACATTCTAGTTCATGTAAAATAAGGCATATTTCAAGGCCTAAAACTGTTTACAAGGCAGTTTGCAAAATGCCACAAAACAATGTGCATTTGCCTATGCAGCTATTGCCATGCAGCTTGCACTGTAATCACTAAATCAATCATATCTTTCATTCCGTGTGTCGAAATTTCAATTGTTTTACGCCGTCGGAAAGCTAACAAAATTGTCTTTATGACCATATAAGGATTGCATTTTAATTCTTTTCCAATTAATACAGTTTAAATTAAAGACAAGGCATCTTGACATATTGGAAAGTTTGCACTGTCCATAGTATTTCTTCTCTACAATTCAGTATACAACCCATAGTTTAGCTCTGTTTTCTCCTAATGAATTTATACATACCAAGGTGTTGTTCATAAAAATTTCAGCCTTAAATTCATTATACACAAGTTTTATTGATTTTTCAAAGATACTGCCCAGAACAGGGCATTCTGGGCATATTACACTAGGTTGGATTTCTAGCTTCTTAACTCATTTTAACAAGGTCCTAACTTGGAAATTCCATTCATGTTCATACATGTCTAGTTCATCATTATTCACCTAGCAATGTTCTTAAAACAGGGCATAATCATGTTGAACTTAATTTGATCTATTTGATCACATTTGCACATCAATTAATCAACTAGGCAGTCCATTACCTAATTTAACTAGTTCAATTAGGTGTAGTCGTTTTCCCAACAACACATGTATTGAATTCAATCTTGGTTTTACCTAGCAACATGATCAAAATAGGGTTCTATGTTCATTTAACATGTTTACATAATTTCTCAATTAAAACAGTCCCTAATCATGATTATTTCCTATCATGTTCAAAATTCCAGATATTCAGCAACTATACATATATCCTATATCAAATTGGTTACTAGGAATTACAATTTCAAGTTCAATTTGAATCTATAATGCACCCAAGACACATAGAAGTCATCCAATTCAATAATACAACAAAGACATCATCAATCACTCATTCAAACAATCTATAGCAAGTTAGGTTCAAGCATTATACCTTCTCCAAGCTTAATTTGATCAATGGATGAATTATGAAGCTTGAATTGAAGGTGTTTGCATGAAAAATTCTCTCCCCTTTCTCTCTCTCTATGTTTCAATCAAGATGGTGATGGTGATTATGGGGAAAAGATGACATTATTTCTTTGTTCATTATTCCTCCCAACATGAGTCATCATCCAAATTGGCACATGTTCTCCTTGGAAGAGGACATGTGTCAAGGCCTCCATTTAATTTCTATTTTACATGCAATCTATAGGATTTTGCATGTTCACATTTCCATCCTTTCATTTATGCCTACTAGTTTTCATTTCAATTCAATTTAGTTCAATTTCATTTAATTGATTTATAAGGATGGCCAATGTTAAATTTTCTTTTAAATTGATCAACTTATGGATTCAATTAGCCTATTGTTTAAATTGTAGTAACATTACTAGGCTAATTTTGGGGTGTTACAGAAGCTAAGGTAGTGGATGTAGAGCTTGGTTAGAAGCTTGAACCACTACAAATCTTTGTGTCTTTTATTAAATTCTCATAGCTTCCACTACAAACACCTTAAAACCAATTCACCGCCTCTTGGCTATCTCGGTTGATCGTTCGAGCCTCCCAACAGTCTCCAATAGCAAAAAAGCTACCAAGAGAGGCTTGAAGAGTTGGAACACTGCAACATTAGTTTGAGGGCTTGAAGGAGAACTTTAAGGCTGCTTGACTTTCTTTCTCTCTTGCAACAAGGTGTGTCTCTAAGGTATCTAAAGATTCTTTTAACGGCTTGTAGGCATGATTCTCTAGGACTAGCTTGAAATATAGATCACAAGCAAACAATAAACATTATATATGGTCTACTTGCGGTAAGATTAAGCAAAGATCCTATCATTTATCTATAAAGCTTTAAATCAACACACTTACCTCCTTCATCTTTTTCAAGCTTTGTAGAAGAGCTCATTGGTGTCTCTTGACGTTTCACACTCTCCAAGCCAAACTTCTTGAGCATATCATTGTTGTACTTAGCTTGATTGATGAAGATGCCATCTTTCCTTTGTTTGATTTGGAGTCCCAAGAAGAATGAGAGCTCCCCCATCATGCTCATTCTTCGATTGTATAGTTTGAGATATAAAATTGCTTGATGATGAATTCTAAGTTGATAGAGATAGCTCAAGTGTTCGAATGGATCATTGTTCGATTGTGTAGTTTGAGTTTGGAGCTTGAATTTAGTTACATTGCTTGTTAATATCAATTGTGGATTGTTATGATAAAAAAGGATTGTTTGGGGACTGTTTTAGTGGATTAAAATGCGGCTAAACTGTAAATTTGAAATAAGGATTGGATTGGTAATATTTCAGACTATTTATGAATTTAAAGAATTGATTTGGACTATTTTGACAAAGGAAAAATGGGCAGATTTTAAGTTAAAACAAGGGCTATTTTGAAAATGTATAGGGGTTGTCTTGCAAATAAAATAGGGGCTAGTTTGGTGTTTTAAGACAGGGGATTGCTTTGAAATAAAATGTATAGTGGCTGTTTTGCAAGCACAATTTTAGGGATTGTTTTGTGACTATATTGGACTGTTTTATAAACAAAATTAGAGGGTTGTTTTGCAAAGTGTTTAATGGCTATTTTGTAAAGATTAAGGGGTTGTTTTATAATTAAAAATGAGACTGTTTTACAAGCTTTTCAAGGGCTGTCTTAATAGATAAAAGTAGATTATTTTCATGAGTCAAAAGACCCTATAAATATGAGTTTAAGATTGTTTTGGTTAACATGGTATATTTTGACAAAATAGGAACATTTATGAACTAAATGCGTGGATTTGAATGTGTAAATGTTTGAATGAGTTCTGTTATTAAGTTAAACTTCAATGAGAGTAATGTATATGTCTATTGTCATGCTATCATTTGATTAAGAGATGTGTATGAATTGAGAATCATATAAGAATTGTATATGTGCTTGATGTGATAAACAGTAAGCCATGTTCATATGTCACTCTAATTAATGAGCTATGCTCATTTTCCCATTCTGATATCATAAGATTAAAATTAAAGCCTTGGTTTCGAGTCAGTCATAGGTATAGTTGGCATGTCATAGAGTCCATAGAGCTTATGTTTATGGTGGACTACTACTTGGACTACGGTCTTTATAAGGTGACAGTAGGAGGGATGTGTTTTGGTCACTTGGCGACAGTAGGAGGGATTAACCGGTACTTTGAGTACCAATGATGGTGAGAGTTAGTTGGAGATTCGTGTACCTAGGCTACTTGATTCCCAGGGATATGCTAAAGAAAAACAATGAAATTTACAAGTTAAATTAATGAATCATCTTAATAACTTACAGGACAAGTAATATTCTTCTAAGTGATTCTTGTATATTCTTTTGTGTGAAGATATATGCTTCGTTCGATTGCCTTAATCCAAAATGGATAGTTTATTGTTCAAGTTTAGAGCCATATATGACTTCATAGATTTTTGGTGAAAGGATAGATTGTTTGATTCAAGCTTTTAGTTACTTTAAACTACCTCACTATGTGTGAACTTATTCTATCTCTTCACCACAATTCAGGGTAAAGCTTTGGTTGTGGTTACCTTTTAAGCATGGATTAGATCACAAGTACAAAGCTTTAAGAACTCCATGTTGGTGGCACATAGTGTGTTTATATGCATAATGCATTTAGGTCACCATTTTGCCATATGTGTATGTAAGACTTATAAGTATCTATCGCTATATATAAAAGGGGCCCTATAATATTTTGTGGTTGCTTATTTGTTTGGGTGATGATGGTTTAATGACATGATAGATTAGTAGTTTGATCATGGATGTATGTATAATTATATGCCATGAGATGCTTAGAATGATAAAAAGGTAGTTGAAGTGTATTTTAGGGTTAAGCTTTGATCTTAATAATCTGATTATGGTGAAAAAAAATTGGTAATATATTCTGGTATAATTTGACTTAAATAATAGATCTTATTAAATCCTTATCCTTTAGAATCTTGAACCTATTATTCCTAGTCGAACACTTCACCCCCTTGTCTCAAATATTGTCTAAGAATGAACAAATAAGGACTATGAGTTAGAATTGAATTATTAAGTGACTTATAAATTAGATAGTTATACCTATAAGTTAAGATCTTAAATGGATCACACCTTAAAATGAATCTGAGACCCTGTATGATATGAGCTTGCTTTAATAATTGATGCCTCTAATAAAAGATACATATTCAGGTTATAAGTTTGAGAATTTATGTGTTCTTGTTCTCCTTGTTACCCCTAGTACTCGACCTATAGGCTTGCAAATATGTAAGCTAACCTATATTTACTTTGTAACACTTCATAGCTCAGTTTACTCCTAAACCGAGTAAAGGGTGTTATGTTTATTGGTATTAGAGCTAGAATTTAGTCAATTATAGGACTAAATCGAGTCTCGTTGTATCATCATTTGTTATATGTGCTACCTAGGTGTTAAATTTTATAAGTACTTGTGATATATGTCTGATATAATCTCTCTTTTATGTTTTGATTAGTCTATAGAAATTTTTGAGACACATTTGGCCCGGGATAACGAGCGCCTTGTTGGCTCCTCCAATGAGGAGGAAGTGTTAGAATGAACCAAGAGCATCAAGAGCCCCAAAAAGCTGCTGAACCTCAACAAGAAGCTCCTTCAATTCATTATGTACAACGAGAGTGTTTCCTCAGCGTGAAGGAAATGTTTGATCAGTTAGTTACCTCCTTAAGACAAAATCCTCCCACTCTTCCCACTCCTTCTATAGTGGTGACAACAAAGGGTCTGATAGATAAAGTGGCTCAAAATTGAGCTTATACTTTCACGGGTGCTAATGATGAAAACCCAGAAGTACATGAATATTGGCAAGAGACCACTATCAAGAACTTGACCAAGCAACTACAATGTTTTGATTAACATAAACTCGAGTGTGCCTTGGCCCTCTTAGCTGATGATGCACTGATCTAATGGGAAACTATGATCGTTACTGCTCTTACTAATATAATTAATTGGGAATTCTTTCTCAAAGAATTCTGTAAGAAGTATATAAGTGAGCAATACCTAGCAGAACATAGAAAATGATTCTTGTATTTGAAGAAAGGAGGCAAGCCAATAGAATTGTATGTTAGTAATTTCTACAAATATTACAAATATGGGTCCAAAGATATCAAGAAGGAGGAAGATAAATACCGGATGTTCATTGATGGGCTCAATGATGAATTAAGCCCTATATTCACGACCCTAGGGATTACTAATTTCCAAAATTTGGTGAACTGATTAATAACCACAGAAACTGAAATGAAAGCATTAAAGAATAGGAAAGAGAATTACTCCCAAAATGACAACATCGAGGAAGGATAACGAACCTCCATGTCCATCCATGAATTCAAAGAATCAAGGAGGAAGCACTTTAAAATTTTAACTCTTCCCTGAAGAATAATTTCTTACCGAAACCTTAGTCTACTGCTAAGCCTTCTGCACCTTCAGTCTCTGTCAATAGCATGGAAATTTGGGCAGAGATTCACAAGAACCTATATGCAATTTCTGTTAGAATAAACATTTGGGCTAGTGTAGAAGGCAAGCAAATGTTTACTTCCTGTGTAGAGAACCAGGTCACTATATCAAGGATTGTCCTCAAAATCCGAACAAACTTCCAACTCATGTATCTAAGAACTTGAACTTGTTCAATCATCTCAGGTTAATGGACTTAAGCAAGCTTATTCTGGAAACCCTGGAAGAAACTAGGGCCAAGCCTCTAATGCTACGCATCAAGAATCTCGGGCCCTTGCTTGAGTATATCATGTTCGAGGTCAAGAAGAAGAAGACTCTGCTGATGTTATAGCGGGTACAATTGGATTGTACATAAATCTTGTCTATGCTTTATTTGATTCTGGCTCAACTCATTCCTTTATATGTTCTAGCCTGATTGAAAAATGTATTTTGAGTTCTGAATCCACAAACTATAATCTTGTTGCCTTAAATCCCTTAGGAGATAGGGTTGTTGTGAATCAAATATGTAGGAATTGTTCTTTGTTCATACAAGGCATTCCTTTTCCTGCCGATCTGTTAGCCCTACCTTTCAATGAATTTGATCTTATTCTAGCTTTAGATTGGTTAGGAAAACACCAAGCATGGGTGATTGTAATAAGAAAATACCTTTTCTGCATGGATTAGGAAAGAATCTATACTCCTATTAGATAAGAAACCTTTGAAATCAAATTATGTATTTACTACTATATCTAAAGTCAATAAGACTAAAACCACCCTTGAATCTATCCTAACGGGTTTCGACTTTCCTGATGCATTTCCCGATGAACTTTTGAGATTACCTCACTCAAGATGTGGAATTCGGCGATGAAGTTCAAACTAGATCCGGTTAAACTTAAAGAACTCAAGAATTAGTTGCAAGACCTACAAGATAAAGGTTTTATCAAGCCTAGTTTATCTCCTTGGGGAGCCCAGTGTTGTTCATAAAGAAGAAAGATGGATCAATGAGGCTTTGCATCGACTATTTGCAATTGAACAAGCTCACAATCAAGAATAAGTACCCGTTACCGAGAGTTGAAGATTTGTTTGATCAACTTAAGGATGGTACAATATTCTCCAAGATCGATCTCTGATCATGATACTATTAGCTGAAGGTTAAGGAATCTGATGTACCTAAACTTGCATTCAGAACTCGATATGGTCACTCTGAGTTTCTCCTAATGCCTTTCGGCCTGACAAATGCTCTAGCTGCATTCATGGACCTCATGAACCGAGTCATTAAGCCATACTTGGACAAGTTTGTAGTAGTCTTCATCGATGATATTCTCATGTATTCCAAAGATATGGATGAACAATCGAAACACCTTCAAATTGTTCTACAAACCTTTCGAGATCATCAACTTTATGCAAAGTTCAGCAAATGTGAATTTTGGCTATCCGAAGTGTCCTTCCTCAACCATGTATTATATCTGTAGAAGGGATTAAATTTTTCTAAGGGGCACAGAAAACACATGTTGATCATGGGTGAGGGCATGTGTGGAGGGGTCACAGAAATTGTGTAGGATAACCAAAGCATTTTCATCCTCTTCCCCAAATGGCCGAAACCCTATATCTTGGGAGAGAATGAAAGCTAGCAATAGGAGCTGGGAATTGAAGCTTAAATTGGTCAAAATTTAGTTTCTATTCGAATACCCTGAGGAAGAAAGTGAGGATTCTCTTCCTTTCTTTAAATTTAAGTTTCAATTTGAGAAATTGATTAGGATATCCTCATGTGCTATGTGTTATTAGAGTTGTTAGAAAAATTAATCATATACTATGTATTTTCTTGAATCATTCAAATGATACATGTGATAAATTACCATGCTCTTTGTGAATGTGTAACATAGTAAAAGATGTTAAATTGCTTGATGATGAATTCTAAGTTGATTGAGATAGCTCAAGTGTTTGAATAGATCATTCTTCGATCCTGTAGTTTGAGTTTAGAGCTTGAATTTAGTCACATTGCTTGTTAATATCAATTATTGACTGTTATGATCAAAAAGGATTGTTTAGGGACTATTTTAGTGGGTTAAAAGGAGGCTAAACTGTGAATTTGAAATGAGGGTTGGGTTGGTAATCTTTGGGACTGTTTTATGAATTTAAAGAGTCGATTTGGACTGCTTTGAAAAAGGAAATATGGGCAGATTTTAAGTTAAAACATGGGCTGTTTTGCAAATGTATAGGGGAGGTTTTGCAAATAAAATAGGGGCTAATTTGGGGATTTAAAATAGGGGATTGCTTTGAAATAAAATGTATCGGGGCTGTTTTGTAAACATAGTTTTAGGGATTGTTTTGTAACTATATTGGATTGTTTTATAAGCTAAATTAGAGGGCTGCTTTGCAAAGTGTTTAAGGGTTGTTTTGCAAAGATTAAGGGGTTGTTTTATAATTAAAAATGGGATTATTTTACAAGATTTTTAAGGGCTGTCTTAATAGATAAAAATAGATTACTTTTATGAGTCAAAATACCTATAAAGATAAGTTTAAGGTTGTTTTGGTTAACATTGTATATTATGACAAAATATCAACGTTGATAAACTAAATGTGTGCATATGAATGTGTAAATGTTTGAATGAGTTGTGTTATTAAGTTAAACTTCAATGAGAGTAATGTATATGTCTATTGTCTCCTCTAGAGCAAGATCAAGTAGAGGACAATAGAGCTAGGAAGGATAAATCCTTGGAGAATCAAAGTGGCATTGTGATCAATGATCGAAGCTAGTCTTCAAACATGTGGTGTAGTATAAAGTCTCAGAATAGGCTAGTAACCTTCCCGAATATCCTTTGCTATAACACCCTGAAAACCAATATAGTCAAAATTGGGTTCCGGTGATCGGAAACCCTACACTAAATAGGTCCAAATATTGCATTGACTTTGAACGTGTGGTAAATTACATTGATATTGGACTCCAATTGAGTCAATTTATAGATTAAGGACCTCATTGAATACTTTGAAAGTAATTATGTGACTAAATTGTGAATGTTGAAAGGTTGGGGGCAAAAGTACGAGAATTGGTAAGTGGAGTGACTATTCTTGCAACAACCAAAAAACCAGTCTAGTCAAAATTGGGTTTCGGCAATCGGAAACCCTACATCATAAAGGTCCAAATATTGTATTGACTTTGACCCTGTGGTCAAGCGCATTAACAATGGACTCTAATGAGTATGTTTATCGTTTGGGGACCTTATTGAATCTATTGAAAGTTATTTAGTGACTAAATTGTGAAAATTGCAAGTTTAAGGGTAGAAGTATAAAGCATCGAAAGTCTTGGGGCTAACCTTGCGATTAACCCCTCTCCATTTTTTATCACCCATACGTGGAGTGATTAGAATACCTTCATTCGAAGGAAGGAAAGCTTTCAGCCATATCTAATTAAAAGGAAAACGAAGAATAGACTTAATCGATCGCTAAGTCTTACTTCTTCATCTTCTTCTTCCTACAAGCACGCACCTCCATTGGAGCTTAAATCCAAGCTTAGGTTTCCTTTGATTTGCTATACTTATTGGGTAGCCATTGGTCGGGTAAGCTTAAACTCTCAAACTATTAAGTGATTCTATGGATAGATTAAGTTTAATTATTAGATGAATTTATTGAATATTCACGTTATAACCACGATCCTTATAGCTTTAATCCATAGAAAAATCATTGGCTAATAGCTATTCTAAGCTTTAATAACAATTTTGATATTGTTAAATTGTTTATAATAATCTACTAATATTGTTACCTAGCTCACGAATTGGAGAAAGCTAATCCATCATTTCTGACAAAAGCTAGGAACAAATGAATCATAATCCGAGAGCCGTATGAGCATCGAAATTTAGGTGAGTGTAGTCAGAATGTCAAAATTAGGCTAGGTGCCTTTATCCAATTCCATTGATATCGATTCTCGTATAACTAACATTGTGTTTAAGGATATCGTATTGAATATCATAGGAGATTTACAATGGTAAGTATTGATAAGTCATTGTATCAGATTATTGTCCATCAGAATATTGCTGCTGTCATAGTTGTCATCGACGTATTGAAATAATGAACAATGATCCTTGAACATCAATATTGTCATTGAAATTACCATTGTTATAGGTATTTCTCTTGTCATTGTTAGTGATCATTGGTATTGACATAGGCATTATAGCATTGATATTGAGATATTGCTCATTGACATCAATATTGAAGCACCGACTATTGATATTGACATTGAAATATTGATCATTGACATTGCTATTGGAATATTGAACATTGATATTGTTATCGAACCTTTGATTCGAAAGGACATTGGATACAATTGGCATGCCATAGAATTCAATAACTCATTGGTACGGGTGGACTACAGTCCTCAGCTATGGCCTTTTTTGTGGTGAGGGGGGGATGTTTGTGATATTGGTCATTTGGCGAGGCAGAGGGACTAGACCATTCATTAATTTGGTGTGGCGTGGGAATTTGTGTATCCACTATTTTGATTTGATCCAAGGGTTAAGATTGAAACATGATATAATTGATATTGAACATGAAACATATCATTGGTATTGTTAAAGCATGAGTTGATATTCATTACCTTGTTATTGACATTGTTTGTGACTACCTTCCAAGGTAAAGTATGCCTAATGCATCTCATCTCATGCATTTCAGGGTAAGGACGCTAGTTGGAAGTATTGACAAGTCACTACAAGGCTAAAGTAATGTATATTGCCCTTATAAACTCCTAGAATGGTGGAAAAGTAGTTAGACTAGTCACTTTTAGTTCTTTTGTTATATGTGTATTGCTAGTGGAATGTATAAGTCTTAGGGGCATTAAATCACCTTTTAAGTTTGGCTAAAAGTGACAAAATGGACACAAACGACTTAAATAGGTGAAATCATAGTAGTCAAATTCGAATGATCATGAAATTTGGCATGCTAGTAGATTATAAAGTTGCTCGTAAAATTTCATAGCATTTAGACATTTCTTGATAGGTCAATTTGATTAGAAACCAGACAAAATCTGTCATTACAGTGTAGGGCGTATCGGTACGGGTGATGGCGTATCGATAAGGGTATGCATAATTGAACATGGTTAACATTATTCAACAGGGTGTATCGATATGTCAAAGTGGCATATCGATACAAAAAGTCAACCTTATAATATGTTGTAAAAATTACATTGATACGGGTACAGGGCATACTGAAATAGGTAAACACGTATCGATACATTTGGAGTTGTATCGATACAAGTTTTAATCACTAGAGTCTGATAATTTATAAAAGGTGCATCACGTATCGATACAGATAAACATAGTATCGTTACAGGTTTATTGACTCTTAACTATTTTAACGGTCGTGACACAGGCGTATCGGTACGACCTCTCGAGTACCGATACCGATACAGGTAAATCAGTTATAAGTCATTCTAATGAATGAGTTTGAAGTTTTGCACATTGGTCACTAATTGATAGTTGGCCTAATTGAATGAGTAAATGGACTCTAACTGGCATAAAAATTTGAATGACCATTGTTTATAGGTTGAATTTCATCATGGTAAGGTTAATTTCAGTAAAGGATCTATAGAATACTAAATTTATAGATTAGTCCCTAAAACATGTAGAAGTTAAAATTGGTCCCAAATTGATAAACATAGTTTCATATGACGATGCTAAACTCATTGAATTTATCGTGTTGTTACTACATCATTTGTAAAGCATAATATGGTTAGTTTATAGATCATTAATTACAAATCATTATATTGGTTATCATTTTATCTATCAATAACATACTCTGACCCAGTTCTTAACCAGGCCGGGAGAAGAGGTATTACATTTGTGGTATTAGAGCTAGAGTTTAGTAGATTGTAGGACTAAACCGAAGCCTATTGCATTGTTATTGTGTTACTTTTCCATCTAGGAGTTATTTATTGTGTATATAGTGACTTACTGACTAACTCGATCTCTTTATATTATAGATATGTTTGAGTCTAATAAAGCTCATACTAACGAGCTTGTTATTGCTCCTCAACTCATGGAGAGGAGATTAGTGGAGGAGACCTTCCGAATCCTTAAGATCCACATGCTCAGGGTGTCGAGCCAAAGGTGCAACTGCTCAGACCGAATGCTATCGGAACATGGCTAACATGTTCAAGCAGTTTATGACTACTATGAGAGTTGAGCAAGCTATACAACCTACTCTAGTTATTGTCTAATATGCTTGAGCCCCTATTGATAAGTTATCACAACACCGAGCCTATACCTTTATTGGACAAGATGATGATAATACTGAAATTACTGAATAATGGTTGGACAACACACTGATGATATTGAACAAGCAATTACAATGTTCGAACAAACACAAGTTGGAGTGTGCCCTCGCATTGCTTATTGACGAGGCACTCTACTGGTGGAAGACTACTACCCTTACGGTCTTTGAAAACACAATAACTTAGGAGTTCTTTCTCTGAGAATTTCGAATGAAGTATGTCAACAAGTTCTATCTCATAGAAAGACGAGGCAACTTCTACATCTCAAGCAAGGTGGACGGTCTGTTGAGTAGTACATTCATGATTTCTGTAAGTACTATAGGTACGATGCTGAATATATCAAGAAGGAGGAAGAGAAGTGTTGAATGTTTATTACCGAGCTTAGTGATAAGTTACGCCCTATGTTTATTTCATTGGGCATCTATGATTTTCAAGATCTTGTGAATCGAGTCAAAGCTACTGAAGCAGCGCAGAAAGCCCAAAGGACTAGTGGGTCAGGAAAATTTGAGAAAAGGTTCTGAGATGATTCTCAACCACGTAGGTGGAACAAGAAAGGGAAGTATCAAGGCCATAAGCAGAATGGATAATCATAGCCTTTCCATTCCGAGAACATCGAGAGGTCTCAACCTGTGACTTAGTCTATTGCTAAGGCGGCCTCAGTTGATAGCACTGGAGGCTCGAATCGAAGCTTTCAGTATCTTGTTTGCAATTATTGTCAGAACAAGCACCCAACGGGTCAACGCCATAAGCAGTCTGAAGCTTGTTTCTATTGTGGTGAGCAAGGTCATTTCATCGAAGATTGTCCTCTCAATGCCACAAAATCCACTACTACACCGGCTTATGTTTCCTCCTCTACCCAGTCTTTTCAAGGCAAGGGATCAAGGCAAGGATTATCAGGAGCTGTAGGGAGACCTGGCGGCTCGGGAAAACCATCGGGCAGACAAGAATCCAAAGCCCCTACTCAGATGTATCATGTAAGGAGCAGGGAATAGGAGGATAAACCTGATGTCATTGCAGGTACCATTGAATTGTATTTGCATTATTTATATGCATTGATTGATCCTAGTTCTACTCATTCCTTTGTGAGCACCGTGATAGTTAAAAAGTATAGAATGTCCTTTGAACCCATATTATTGAAAATCTCTGTAACAAATCCATTGGGTGATTGTGTCACCATGAGTCTTGTATATAAGAATTGCCCTTATTGATTCAAGGGATCCCATTTCTAGCCAATTTGTTGGCATTACCGATCCATGAGTTCAATGTTATATTGGGATTAGATTGGCTCAGTGAACATCAAGCTTGGGTAGCTTACAATAAGAAGAAGTTGTATCTTTGTGGCATTGGCAAGGAGTGTATTGCTTTGATGAATTCAAGAAACCCTTCCTTATATGCTTTGTCATTGGAAGCCAAGGAGGAACCTCGATTATACAACTTGACACTATGTACGAATTCCCTGATGTTTTTTCTTATGAACTTCTGGGTTTACCTTCAACCCGTGAAGTGGAATTTGGCATTGAAGTGCAACTTGGAATACCCCAGTCTCTATTGCACCTTATCGAATGACAGATGTTGAACTAAAAGAGTTAAAAGCTCAGATCCAAGAATTACTCGATAAAGGTTTCATTCGACCGAGTTCTTCACCTTGGGGAGCTTCGGTCCTCTTTGTAAAGAGGGAGCATGGTTCCATGAGGTTATGTATTGATTACCGACAATTGAATAAGGTAACTATTAAGAATAAGCATCCATTTCCAAGGATAGACGACATATTCAATCAACTTAAGGATGCCTCAGTGTTTTCCAAGATTTATTTAAGATCCGGGTGCTATAATATGAAAGTTAAAGAATGTGATGTACCCAAAACGGCTTTTCCGTACAAGATATAGTCACTACTAATTCTTGGTGATGTCCTTTGGGCTAACCAATGCACCGGCATCTTTTATGGATTTAATGAATCAGGTTTTTTGGCCCTATCTTTATAATTTCGTAATGGTATTTATTGATGACATCCTGATCTATTCCAAGAATGTTGTTGACCATCGTAATCATCTCTACATTGTGCTTCAAACCCTCCAGGAGAAATAGTTGTTCGCCAAATTCTCTAAGTGTGAATTTTGGATCACAGAAGTTGCCTTCCTTGGCCACATTGTATTGGCTTCGGGTATCCAAGTACGTCCGAAGAAAATTCAAGCCTTTCTTGATTTGGCATCCACCGAAGAATATTGGTGAAGTGAAATTTCCTTGTTATCGTTGGTTATTATAGAAGATTCATGAAGGGATTCTCTATGATAGCAGCTCTATTGACTAAGCTATTGTGAAAAGAAGCTCCATTTGTTTGGATCGAGGAACAACAAAGAAGCTTTAACCAATTGAAACAAGTTTTAACTGATGCACCGGTCCTAACCCAACCTAATCTCGAAAAGGACTATACAGTTTATAGCGATGCTTCGCATCTTGGGTTAGGATGTGTGTTAATGCAGAGGGCAAGGTCATTGCTTATGCTTCGAGGTAGCTTAAGCCACATGAGATGAATTATCCCACTCAATACTTGGAGCTGGCTGCAGTTGTTTTCGCATTGAAAATCCATAGACACTAACTCTCGGAGAGAAGTGTTATCTCTTTACCGATCACAAGAGCCTCAAATTTTGTTGACTCAAAAAGAGTTGAATCGTTGGCAACGAATATGGATGGAACTCCTCAAAGATTACGATCTTGTCATTGACTACCACTCGGGCAAAGCCAATGTTGTAGCTGATGCACTCAGCCACAAGCCTCTGCCTAGTAAGTATTGTTAATGATTCTTGATTCCCATACATTGCTTTGTTCACCAACTCATTGCAAAACTATTGTACTATAACCCCTTGAGCTATTAATGCTCACTTTCGACTTTGAAACCATCATTGCTTCGTAGCTGAACTGCAAGTTCAACCTACTATTGTTTCAAGAATCAAAATATTGCAAGATCAAGACCCTGGATTTCAAACAATTGTCTTTAAACTGCAAGACAATCTTGACTTTAGAATTAACTCTAAAGGATTTTTGAGCTTTTGTGACTGGGTCTGTGTACCAAATGATGAACCTCTTCATACTGTTATTCTTAAGGAATCTTATTCATGTTCTTTTTTCTATTCACCAGGGTTCAGCAAAGATGTACAAGGATCTTTGGGAACTCTATTGGTGGTTGGGCATGAAACAAGCCATAACTGACTTTGTATCCAAATGCCTCACGTGCCAACATTTCAAAGCTGAGCATTGTGTCCCCACCGAGCTATTGCATCCCTTTGAATTACTGCAACAGAAGTGGGAAAAGATCATTATGAACTTTGTTAGTAGTTTGCCCCTAACTTTTGCTAAGCGTGATGCAATTTGGGTCATTGTGAACCGTTTCACTAAGTCATCACACTTCATATCAGTTAGGATGGATTATGAACTTTATAAGTTAGCTGACTTGTACATCAAGGAAGTTATTCGACTCCATGAAGTACCACAATCTATCATCTCCCATCGAGACCCCCATTTTGCTTCTTGATTCTAGACGACATTGCAAGGAGCTTTGTGTACCAGAGTTAATCTTAGTACCGCCTTTCACCCTTAATCTGACGATCAGTTAGAAAGGGTAATCCAGGTAAACATAAAAAATTCTTTCCACTGAATCATTGAAAATGTGTATTTTCAATGAACCTTTCCATACAGATCTTGGAAGACATGCTACGTGCATGTATCATTAACTTTGGAGGATCTTGGGAGAAATCCCTACCTCTCATTGAGTTTGCCTACAATAATAGCTATCAAACTTCCATTAAGATGGAACCGTATGAAGCATTGTATGGAAGACGTTGTAGAACACCATTGTCTTGGTCTGAACTCGGTGAAGGCAAAATGTTGGGCCCTGGTTTACTTCGGGAGACCAAAGAACATGTTACCATCATCCATGATCATTTAAAAACCATCTTTGACCGACAAAAGTCCTATGTTGATCTTAAATGAAGGGATATACAGTATGAAATTGGTGAGAAACCTTTTCTCAAAGTTTCACCATGAAATAAAGTTCTGAGATTTGGTAAAAAGGGGAAACTAAGTCCCCAATTCATTGGACCCTTTGAGGTTATTGAGAAAGTTGGCCCTATAGCCTACTGATTGTCATTGCCCTCAAAATTGAGTAAAATCCATGATGTATTCCATGTATCGATGCTTCGGAAGTACTGTTATAACCCTTCGCGTATCATTGAACCCATATCTATAGAGATTCGACCAAATTAATCTTACGAGGAGGAACCGGTTTAGATTCTTGTAAAGGAAGTTAAAAGACTTCGCAATAAATCTGTTCCGTTAGTCAAAGTTCTATGAATGAGCCATACCGTTGAGGAAGCAACCTGGGAACCAAAGAGAATATGAAGAAGCAATACCCTCATCTCTTCGGTTCAGGTAAAAATTCAAGGACAAAATTTTCTTAAGAGGAAGGGAGTTGTAACACCCTAAAAACTGGTCTAGTCGGAATTGGGTTCCGACGATCGAAAACCCTACACTGTAAAGGTCCAAATATTGTATTAATTTTGACCGTCTAGTTAATTGCATTGATATTGGTCTCTAAATTTATTTTTTGGGGACCTTATTGAATCTATAGTAAGTTATTTAGTGACTAAATTGTGAAAATTGCATGTTTGAGGGTAGAAGTATAAAGCATCAAAAGTCAAAGGGTTATCCTTGCAATTAACCCCTCTCCATTTTTAATCACCCATACGTGGAGCGATTAGAATACCTTCCTGCAAAGGAAGGAAAATCTAATTAAAAGGAAAAAGAAGAATAGACTTACCCGATTGTTAAGTCTTACTTCTTCTTTATCTTCTACCTACAAGCACACACCTCCATTGGAGCTTAAATCCAAGCTTAGGTTTCCTTTGGTTTGCTATACTTATTGGGTAGCCATTGGTCAGGCAAACTTAAACCCTCAAACTATTAAGTGATTCCATGGATAGATTAAGTTTAATTGTTAGATGAAGTTATTGAATATTCAAGTTATAACCATGATCTTTATAGCTTTAATCCATGAAAATCATTGGCTAATAGCTATTCTAAGCTTTAATATCGATTTTGATATTGTTAAATCGATTCTAATAAACTCCTAATGTTGTTACCTAGCTCAAGAATTGGAGAAAGCAAATCCATCATCTCCGACAAAAGCTAGGAACAAATGGAGTTGAATTTCAAGACATAGTGAGAACATCGTAATGATAAACTTAGGATTTCCAAGTCTTAAATTCAGGAACTAGGTGCATTTTTCCAATTCCATTGATTTCATATTGTTGTATAATTTTAATTATGTTTTATTTTGCCTAGCTGAAAATCGGAGATTTAGATTTACATCTCTATCAAAGGCTAGGAACAAGGGACTGATTGTCCATCATAATATTACTTTAGAAATCAAGTTGTCATCGTAGTTGAAATAATGAACAATGATCCTTGAACATCAATATTTTTTCATTGAAATTGACATTAATTATAGGTATTCAATGAATGAATGGAGTTTAATTTCATTGACGATTGAACTCCTTATAAACTTGATATTAAAACATTTCTCATTGATATCAACTTATTAAGCATCGAATATTGATATTAACATTGAAATATTAATTTTGATATTGTTGTATCAAATTTTAAGACATCCTATTGTTTTGCCTAGCTTAGAAAGGACATTGGAGACAAAGATCCTACATCTCCAAAAGGCTAGGAATAAGGGAGGGTGGAATCCGAGGGTCCTTGGCTAAGCTTTTAAAATCAAGGTGTGGAGGTAGTTTGTGAAATTGGTCATTTGATTAAGCTAGGACTTTCCACCATTCATTGATTTTAAATTTTGCATAGTTAAACTTTTGTTAAAGGATATTGCATCCAACCTCTTTGAAGGCAACATGATATAATTGATATTGAACAAGAAACCCAGCATTGGTTATTGTCAAACATGAGTTGATTTTACTTCTATAGAATTGACATTGATCATTATAGACTTTGTTAGTGGTCTGCCTAACTCCATCTCATCTCATGCCATTTGGGTCATTGTGGACGTTTCAGTTAGACCATTTTTACAAGTCAGAATGGACTAAAATCTTCCTAAGTTGGCCTTATAAACTCAAGGAAATGGTGGCAAAGTAGTTAGACTAGTCCATCATCTCCAATCTTTTCCCGAATTGTTTCTTGATTTTGGCAACATTGCAAGTCTTAAGGGCCATAAATCACCTTTTAAGTTTTTCCACCCTTAGTGACAAAATGGGCATAAATCAAAAATAGGTAAATCAGAATCATATTCACATGATGCATGCATTTGCATGCTATTGATTTTAACAGAAAAACTTTCTGGTAAACTTTCATTGCATTTTCCTATAACAACAATTATCAATCTTTCATTAAGATGGCATTGTATGAAGCGTTGTATGGAAAACGTTCTAGAACTCCATTGTACTAGTCTAAGCTTGGTAAAGGCAAGATGTTGGTCCCTAACCTACTTCAAGAAATCGAAGAATGGGTTACCATCATCCATGATCACTTGAAAGCTACCTTCGATCGACAAAAGGCCTACGCAGATCTAAAGCCAAGTGATATATTGGACCCTTTGGGGTCATTGAGAAAGTTGTCTCCGTAGCTTAAAGATTTTCATTGCTCTTAGAACTAAGCAAAATCCATGATGTATTCTATGTATCGATGCTTCGTAAATATCGTTCTGACCCTTCACATATTATCGAGCCACAATCCGTAGAAATCCAATCTAACTTGTCCTACAAAGAGGAACTAATTCAAATTCTTGCAAAAGAAGTTAAAAGGTTTTGCAACAAATGTGTTTTGTTAGTCAAAGTGCTCTAGTTAGCCACACCATTGATGAGTAAATGGACTCTAATTGGACAATGAATAAGCAATACCTTTTTATCTCTTGAATTTAAAATTTGAGGACAAATTTTTTTTAGTAAAGATTGTAAAACCCTAAAAATTGGTCTAGTAAAAATCCCTTCCAAAACATCAAAAAGTTTAAAATTGGTCCCAAGTTAAAATATTGAGTTGTCTTTGGTATACTAAACTCAATTTATTGATATTGGACTCAATTTTGTGAGTCAATTTATAGATTTTATCCTTATTGAATACTTTGAAAGACATTATGTGACTAAATTATTAACATTGAAAGGTTGGGGACAAAAGTATGAGAATTGGTAAGTGGAGGGACTATTCTTGTAAAAATCACATTTCAAGATGAGTTGCCTCCTTTCTTGCCTCCACCCCACGTGTTTATGGTCACTACTTGCTTAAGAAAATATGACAATTGATGTTAGATAATTATCATGACCTCAAATTCGAAAAAACTGGGAAAAGATGGAAATTGTTAAAATAAGATTATCCTTCACCAAGGGAAAAAACTTCACCGATCATTCCTTAAATGAGTAATGTATTTTCAACACTTAAAGTTTACTTCTATCTTTATAGTATCTACTGAAACCTCCATCTTTTAATCCATCTTCATCTTCCACGATTTCCCAAGCAAGCACCTCCATTGTTATCTTCCTTAAGTTCTTAAGCTAACACCTTTATTGATAAGACTCTAAAGCTTGGATTTTCTCCTATCCATTGATCTAGTTTGATAGCCATCGGTTGGGTTAGTAAAAACCCCTAATTAATTATGGAATTCCATGAAAGAATGGAGTTTAATTTCAAGCCATAGTGATTGAACACCTATGATAAATTGGGATTTCCAAGCTTAAATTCATGGGAACATAATAGCTAATAGCGATTCCAAGTTGAGTATTGATTTCGATATTGTTGTATCAAATTTTAAAAAATCCTTTTGTTTTTCCTAGCTCATGAAGTGGAGAGGGAAGATCCTACATCTTCATCAAAGGCTAGGAACAAGGGAGTGATAATCTGAGGGCCGTAGAAGCTTTGAAAATCAAGGTGAGGTAGTTGTAGTCTCAGGATTAAGCTAGGAGCTTTTCCGATTTTATTGTTATTGAATTTTGCTTAGCTAACCATTTGTTAAAGAATATTGCATTGAACCTCTTTGGAGGCATCACCGGTTAGCTTTGGTAAGCTATTACATTGAAACATTGTTCATAGAAACATTATCATTGCCATTGTCACCATCGAAATATTGAATTATAGAACATTGACCATTAGACATTGATAGTGTTATAGACATTGGACATTGAGGTAGGCATTGTATAGTCATTGATATCGTTATTTCCATTGCTATTGAACACCAGTAATGTTATTGTCATTGCTATTGAAATATTGCCATTGATATTGTCATCGCTATTGATATCAACATTGTTATTGTCAACGATATTGCTATTGTTATTGAACCTTGGATTCGAAAGGACATTGGATACAATTGGCATGCCATATAATTCATGAGCTCGTTGGTATGGGTAGACTACGGTCCTTGGCTACAACCTTTATTGTGGTGAGGCGGAGGGATGTTGTGATATTGGTCAATTGGCGAGGCAGAGGGACTAGACCATTCATTGAATTGGCAAGGCGTAGGAATTCGTGTATCCACTATCTTGATTCAATCCAAGGAATAATATTGGAATATGATATAATTGTCATAGAACTTGAATCATTGCATAGTTATTGTTAAAACATGATTTGGAATGCATCTCATTGATTTTGCTATTGTTTATGACTACCTCACTTGACAAAATATGTCTAATGCATTTCATCTCGTGCATTTCAGGTTAAAGGGATCATCATTGAGAGATTGGAGAAGTTGAAGGTTTTTGGAATGCTAGTAGATTAGAGTGTTATAAACATGCTGGTAAAATTTCATTGCATTTGGACATTGATCGATAGGTCAAATTGGATAAAAACGATATAAAATTTGTCATTACAGTACAGGGCGTATCGATACAAGTGATGTTGTATCGATACAATATTGCCTATTTAGACCAAGTCAACGCTGATCAATAGGGCATATCGATATGGGCTTTAGCGTATCGGTACGAAAAGTCAACACTGGAATTTGGTTGTAAAAATTGCTTCGATACAGCTTAGTGGTGTATCGACACAGATGGACTCGTACCGAAACGGCCAAAACTGTTTCGACACGAGTTTTGGTCACTATAATGTGATAATTTTTGAAATGTGTTTGGTGTACCGATACAGCCATTTCGAGTATCAGTACGGTGACATGTATTTCTTTTATTAGCTTTGATAATAATTCTGAAAAGTTGCACTTTGGTAATTGATTGTTAATTAGTCTAATTGAATGGGTAAATGGTTTATGATTGACATGAAATTTTGTATGATTACTGTTTATAGATTACATTTCCTTGTGGTATGGTTATTCAGTAAAGGACCCCTAATTTACCAAAATTTACAAATTAATCCTAAAACTTGTAAAAGTTTAAAATTGGTCTTGCATTGATAATTATAGCTTCGTATTATATTACCGACTTCTCCTTAATGTATAGTATCGTAATATATCCTCGATTAATGATTAAAATTTGCATCGATCACTGTACTGCTCATCGATAACATACCCCTACCCAGTTATCTGCGAGGCTGGGAAGAGGGTGTTACATTTGATGTTTAATTACGTTGTTTTTATCTTTGAATTAAGCTATACATAAACGAGCTTGGATTTGAGGTAAGTACCTAAATGTTAGGTATTATATGATATGTAATACTTGATTTAATGTTGTGCTCATAGTGAGACCTATATATGCTTATACATGCTTGATATGTAACCTTTGTCATGCTATCATTCGACTAAGAGATGTGTATGAACTGAGAATCATATATGAATTATATATGTGCTTGATATGATAAACAATAAGCCATGTTCATATGATACTCTAATTAAGGAGTTGTGCTCATTTTTTATTATGATATGATAAGATTAAAATTAAAGCCTTGGTTTTGAGTTAGTCATAGGTATAGTTGGCATGCCATAGAGTCCATAGAGCTCGTGTTTGGGGTCGACTACGGTCCTTATGAGGCGACAGTAGGAGGGATGTGTTTTGGTCACTTGGTGATAGTAGGAGAGATTTATTGGTACTTTGAGTACCAATAATGGTGATAGTTGGTTGGGGATTCGTGTACCTAGGCTACTTGATTCCCAAGTCTATGTTAAAGAAAAGCGATGAAAATTTACAAGTTAAATTAATGAATCATCTTAATAACTTGCATGACAAGTAAGATTCTTCTAAATGATTCTTGTATATTCTTTTAGGTGAAGATATATGCTTCATTCGAATGCCATAATCCAAAATGGCTAGTTTCTTATTCAAGTTTAGAACCATACATGACTTGATAGATTTTTGGTGAAAGGATAGGTTGTTTGATTCATGCTCTTAGTCACTTTAAACTACCTCACTATGTGTATACTTATTCTATCGCTTCACGACATTTTAGGGTAAAGCTTTTCCCTATGTGTATGTTTTGTAAACTACCTTTAAGAACTCCTAGTTGGTGGCACATAGTTTGTTTATATGCATAATGCACTTAGGTCACCATTTTGCCATATGTGTATGTAAGACTTATGAGTATATATCACTATATGTAAAAAGGGCTCTATAATATTTTTTTGTTTCTTGTTTGTTTGGGTGATGATGGTTTAATGACATGATAGATTAGTAGTTTGATCATGGATGTATGCATGATTATATGCCATGCGATGCTTAGATGGATAAAAGGTAGATGAATTGTGTTTTAGTGTTAAGCTTTTATCTTAATATTCCGATTATGGTGAAAAAAATTGGTAATATATTATGGTATAATTCAACTTAATTCACGGATCTTATTAAATCATTCTCATTTAGAATATTTGTAGTTGGCTAAATTTTGTACCTATTATTCCTAGTAGAACTCTTCACCCATTGTCTCAAATCTTTTATAAGAATGGACAAATAAGGACTATGAGTTAGAATTAAATTATTAAGTCACTCATAAATTAAATAGTTATATCTAGATATTTATATCTTTAAGGGATCACACCTTAATTGTATTAAAATGAATTTGAGACCCTATATGATATGAGCTTGCTTTAATAATTGAAGCCTCTAATAAAAGTTAAAGATTCAGGTTATAAGTTTGAGAATTTGTGTGTTCTTGTTCTCCTTGTTAACCCTGGTACCCAACCTATGGGCTTGCAAGTATGTAAGCTAACCTATATTTTCTTTGTAGCACTTCTTAGCTCAGTTTACTCCTAAACTCGGTAAAGGGTGTTACATTTATTGGTATCATAGCTACAATTAAGTTGATTCTATGACTAAACCGAGTCTCATTGCATCATTATTTGTTATATATGCTACCTAGGAGTTAAATTTGATAAGTACATGTGATCTTTGTCTGATATATGCTCTCTTTTATGTTTTTATTAGTCTATAGAAATGTATAATACACATTTGAGTCGGGATAACGAGAGCCTGGATGGCTCATCCAATGAAGGAGGAAGCATAAGAATGAACTAGGAGCATCAAGAGCCCCAAAAGACTGCTGAACCTCAGTAGGAAGCTCCTTCAATTCATCTCATACAATGGGAGTGTCTCCTCAACATGAAGGAGATGTTTGATTAGTTAGTTACTTCCTTAAGACAAAATCCTCCAATTCCTCCCCTCCCATAGTGGTGACAACAAGGGATCTGGTAGATAAACTGGCTCAATATCGAGCTTATACTTTCAGGGGTGCTGATGATAAAAACCCAAAATTTCTGAGTTGGTGGCTAGAGACCACTATTAGGATCTTGACCAAGCAACTACAATGTTTTGATGAACATAAACTCGAGTGTGCCCTTGCCCTCTTGGCTGATGAGGCACTGAGTAGGTGGGAAACTACAACCCATACTGCTCCTGCAAATACAATTAATTGGGAATTCTTTCACAACGAATTCTGTAAGAAGTATATAAGTGAACAATACCTAGCAGAACACAGAAAAAAATTATTGTATCTAAGGCAAGGAGGCAGGCTAATAGAATAGTATGTTAGTGATTTCTACAAATATTGCAAATACGGGTCCTATAACACCCCAAACCCGACTCAGGAGTAAACCGAATTAGGAAGTGTTTTTCAAGCAAACACACAAGCATTCTTGACAACTTAGCACAATCAAAGAAACATGCCTTCAACAAACAGGGTAAAATAAAACTTTTTTAGATTTTTCATAGGCTTAACTTTAACCTCAAATCATATACACTCAAATAATCTCACAATAAAAACATGTTCAATCACTAGTTTGTAGCATGTTCTTGTATTCTATGTTAATCGGATCACAAGGTTTATTTGATAGTTCTACTACCACATGAGAATACTTATCTATTATACATATTGTTAAATTCAAATCATTACAAACATCTACACATCTAACTATTTTTAAGCATAACGTTCAATATTTAAGATCATTCAAGAATTTAATCACTTAGAAGCCACTTTCTTGACTACCATATAATTGATCTTACAAGGTATTTTAATCCAAGAAGAGACCTAGTTCTTTCACTTAGCACTAGATCAAATTAAGATGAGTACCTAGGTGCCTCATATGGCTCGGGCTTAACCGAAAATAAACATCAAGCTTAATGTGATTTCACAGCATCAAGGTGAATTGGTTTCCATAGATTTAAGCAACATGGTTCATGAAATCCGGTTCATTTTGCATGCTCATCCACACTCATAAAAGTTTTGAATATCTTGTTAATGGCAGCAACACTTCAAGGAATAGAATTTTCCCTCACAAAAACTAGTTTGAATGAAGGCTCATAAAGATTTACATAAAGCTCTCATACCAATGCAGCACTGTAGTTGCTAGGGTGAGTGCAAAAAACTTCTCCATTGTGAAGCGCGATAGCGTTGTGGATGAATATTTCGGGCTCTTCCTCAAAAGAAAGCTCAATCCTTTGTTATGGGGGGAAACTTCTCTTTAGAATATGCTCTTTGAAATGCTCACCGGCAATCTCTATCTAGAACACCTCATACTCAGAATTTTCTTCCTGAGTTGCAGGTTCCTCGAATAAAGGGTTTGGTTATGAGCTTTGAACATCTTCCACAGGCGGTTACATCGAGATTTGGTAGGTCACTCTTGTCTTGGCCATGGTACATTGAGAAAGAAAAAAAAACGAAAGATTTTTATTGTAATGCCCCATTTTTGGGCCTAGAAGTTTGCTAGGTTGATTAGACGATCTGGTAGACTGAAATTAGATATTCAAATTGGATTTGGGATAAAAATTGAAATAAAAGTTTTTAAGTGAGATAAAAATATGGGAAAATATCCTAAAATCCATTATTTAAATATATGGATATATTTGGTGAAATCAATTTTGGAAAATGGATTTTGGACATTTGACATTTTGGGTTAGTGACAAAAATGTAAAGAATGAAAACTATTTTTAGTGACTATTTTGAATAAGGGTTAAATCTTAGAATCTTTAAGGTGTAATATCCATAAATTCTAGCTTAGAAGTACGCTAATTGGATCATTAAATAAATTGTTTTAGAGTCTATAATCAATTGAGTACAATCAAATGTATAGGGATTAAATTGGAAACATGAGGGATTGGATAACCTTTTTGAGGGGACTAGATTGAATTGTAGAGGAACACATTGCATTGCATGCTAAATAATTTTAAGTTTAAGGGGAGTACACATGTCCTCTCAACATGGAGACAAGAGTAGAAGGGTTCGGTCATCAAGGGAGACCACCCCAAATTTTTCTCCTTCATTTCTCATGTAACCGAATAAAAAATGCTAGAGAGAGAGGGGGGACGTTGGCCATGGATTTCTTGAGAAATATAGCTTAGAAGCTCAAATTTGTTGGTTGTTTTGAAAGCCTTAAGGGAGAAGGGTAAGTGCTCTTGTCCTTCTTTTATCTTGGAATCTAGAATGATGAATCCGAGTGTGTGTTTTCCATGTGTATTTTAATAATGTTGGTTTGGGAGAAATTGAATCTTTGATTAGAAGTTCTCTTCTTGAACAAATTAGTTGATCATGAAATTTATTTGGAGCTTATATATATGATTGATCAGCTATTGATTAAGGGAGAGTAGTCGAATGTGTGCATGCATATAAGCATGTTGGTAATTTTCGAAAGTGACATGATTTATTGATCAATGTAGTAAACAATTTTTCCATGAACGTTGATCTCTATGTATTGTTTTATGTTTCTTGAAGCAATTGCATTGGTGAAAGAATTGGTTAGAATCATTGTTTGATCTTCTTTCAAAATCAAGGAAATTGTTTTAGTATACATAGGAGTATTTTGTGGCTGCTTGATCGAATGAGTCTAAAATGTGAAACCTGCCCTATTATAGACATGTAAACAGTTTAAGGACTGTTTTTAGTATACAAAATGTATAAATATAAGTGTTTTAAAACTGTTATAGATATTTTCGAATCAATTATGAGCTAGAAAGATTGTTTCCTATATGTGAATAAGTTCAGGACTGTTTCTTATTTACCTAAAAGTTCAGGACTGTTTTTTTATATAAATTAGGGACTGTTTGGGGCTGTTTGAGTTGGTAATTTAAAGTAAAAAGGATGAAAACTATTCTGAACTTGTAGGAGGAAACAATAGACTGATTTGGAAAGTGTTTTAAATAATTTTAAAACTAAAACCAACTGCTTGAGTAATTATGGAGCTGATTTCTTTGTCAATGAAAAATGGGGGTTGTCTTGAATAATTTTTGTGTGTATTTGATTGTGTAGCTTGTCTGTTAGGAAATTAAGGATGTATGTATGTGAATTTTTAGATTTGTTGGCGATTGAATGGTTAAATATCAAGATAGATCAAGGTTTTAATCTATAGCTACATTGTTTGACATATTTAGATTGAAAAGAAGAAGTTTGGAATGAATGGATAAGTAGCAAAAGAGGATTGAGGACTCAGGTATCCCGTAACTTCGAGATAAGAAGTGAGTGTAGTTTAAAGTTTCGAGGAAGTTAACAGCTTCCTCGAGTATTATTGATTGATTTATATTCTATACGTCTAAGAGTATTTCGATTTAGGCATAAGTTGTGGCTCGAAGAGTAAGGTAAGTGCTAAACCTATTGAAAACTATGTGATATGTATAACTATAGTGTAATCTAAGCCTAAATCGAATGTTAAAGCAAATCACATAGAGATGTTAATGTGTTATGATGGGTTATCGAAAGTTACATAAATGTGATAATTGGTATTGTGTATTGGTATGATTGACTGAAATTATGTGTAATTGAATAAGTTGACTAGATGAAGTCTATATGTATATTCAAATGATTAAGGAATTGTCAAAAGACAATGGTGTAATTGTTCTTGAAAGTGATCAAAAATATGGGAAATGATATAATGAAGTGTTTAAGCTATGGCGTATGTTAGTCATGTACACATAAGTGAGTGATTTATATAACGAATGAGCACGTAAGGTATGCTTAATGTTATAATTGAGTAAAGGTAAAATCGAAAATGGTCATTGATAATTGACATTGATAGTGATATCTATACATTGATATTGGAATGTCGAACATTGAAATTGAATATCAATTTATTGAAATTGAATATCGAACAATGAATGTTGTTTATTGATATTTTCATTGAATCATTGACATTGAAAACTAGTATTGAACCCTAATTGAAAAGGGAATATTGGCACAAGAAGTGCATTCGAATAGAGCTATGCTCTAATATTGATAAAAAGAAATGATAATTATTGTAAGCCTTGGTCTCGAGTCAGTCATAAATATAGTTGGCATGCTATAGAGTCCATAGAGCTCAGTGTCGTGGTGGACTACAGTCCGAGACAGTGGTCCCTATTTGGCGACAGTAGGAGGAAAGTGTGTGTTTGGTCATTTGGCGACAGTAGAAGGGATTGACCGGTACTGCGAGTACCATATTGGTTTACGGGCGACAGTTGGTTGGGGACTCATGTATCTAGACTAGACTATCGATTCTCAAGGCTATAACAAAAGATTAAATTAAAAAGAGCTCTCTCTAATGAATATAATTTCATGGTTGATTATAGTAATAAGGTAAAATTTGAAAGATTAGCCAACAACATTGTAAATAATATAATGTAATTAATTGAATGTTAAGTGATTGTAATGCAGATGAAATATTGATTATTGGTAAGTATTGTTATTTATATGAAATATGTGAAAGGCTGAAAGTTTTAAACCATTCGAATGTCAAGACTACTAGTTTCATCTTGCTAAAATTGATATGTCAGGTTTACTTAGTTATTGGGGTTTAATGACATGATGTAGTTACATGGGATGAAAAGCTTGGTAGACTCGGAATGCTTTCTTGTTTTTGTTAGGCAATGATAAATTACCTTAAATTGACTGTAAATGATGGGAAGAGTTACTGGTTGTGTATCATAATAAATGGTATTTGGTTGTTATGTTATATATATATATACACATATGTGTGATACATGGTTGAATGATACAATGGAAATTATAAGTGATCCAATGAATTATAGTTATGTTCTTGAGACTATTTAATAGTTGAATGAGGAAGACTTATATGTGTAATTGATCAATTATGTGAGCTTGCTCTATTCGATCATTTAAGAATAGGCACTAGATATGTTGTTGCATGTTATGTGGATTTGTACTTGCTAAGCTTGAACAAATGCTTATGTGATTGATCATATGTTAGGATTATAATGGAATATGCGTGATATCTAGATTACATCTTGTTTAGAATTATGAAGCTAAGTTTGAACCTTTTATTAAGAGTGATGAAGTAGATTAACTTTTTGGGTATAGTTAAGCTATCATGCAAAATGCTATGCTATAAGATGTGGTAGTCAGTATGCTATAATCGGTTATGAATAAGCTAAATTGATATTCTATAAGATCAATGTTTCACACATAAGAATTGATAAGTGATTCTATTAAACTTTACGTTGATAAGGGTCTTCATATAAAAGTCTTCTTAGGTCTTAATAAAATCCTTAGCTTATTAAGTTATAGACTGTTTTTTATGAAAAGTTAATTGTTGAGATATGCGCAATGGGGTTTTGATCAAGATTAAAACTATTTATCGAGTGATTTTAAGTTTAAAAGAGTTTAACAGTAATACAAGAGCCAAGGAGAACAAAACGTGTTTAGGAGTACATTGGAGATTACAAATTTTGATATAACTAATTGATTAGTAAAAAAACTTACCTTTGATTGGATCTAAACCAAATTCAAGTGCGTATGGTTTAAAAGAAAAGGAAAATAACATAGCATCAAAAAACCCACCTAGGGTGAAAAGTTAAAGTGTAAATTTATACCGAGACTGGCTGTGTCCAGAAATGATGATCAGATTAATAAGCTTGATAAAAGAATTGTATGAAGCTTGTAAGCTTGTTAACTATATGGATTTAGATTACGATTGAATTTAATTAGTAAATGTTGTGTATTTTAGATAATTATAGAATTTGGAGTTTATTAACCGACCTGGAAGAGTGAATTTAATACCAGTTTTAGCTAATTAAAGTATGAGAAAGTGTCGGTAATTTATATATTGATATACCATAAGAATGTCAAATCCGAGAAAGTTTATAAGTATTACCAGAATTTATTTAGTCAAAGTGCTTGGCAAGTACAATCTATACTTTAGAAAAAGATAACTACGAGTTAAAAATAATTCATGAGATGATAATTTTATAAGTGTGAAACTTAAATAAATGTAGACATATTCGAATGATATAGTGAAATAACTTTAAAGCTAAAACGCGATAAATCGAAGTTGTGCCGATTAAAGATTTTGTTATATTATTATAAGATTAGTGTTTCATAAGAAATGAAGGGAAATCCAAAACATTTTAACCTATTTTTTCGGCATTAAATTATGAGTTAAGAAACCTTATGGTGAGATCATTATGTGATCTCCGTCTGTATTGCTAAGGTTGATACCTTGTGTAAGAACTGTATGAATACTTTCGATCATTACAAGCACTTACCTACTGCTCGTTTAATTGTTAATAAATGATATTAGAGTTGAGTATTGATGAGCCCTGTTCGTAATAGAACCCCACACTACCTCACTAAGCAAACGCTTATCGTATTTATTCTTAACACCTTGCAAGTTGTCGAAGTTCAGGTTGCTTCCGAGCTAGTAACGATTACAAGGAATCTAGTACGGTTCGAATCAACCTCTCTAAACTCCTAGGATGGTGGCACTTAGTTAATCTTTGCATAAGCATATAGAATTTCCCACGGCCTGTATATATATATTTTTTATTTGAGAAGCTCTAAAGAGCATTGGAGTTGTAATAGGCCTTTATAAATTCATTGAGTAGCTCATTTTTGAGATAGTAGTTAGCATGTGTATATGGTTGCTTACTGCATGTCTTCAATGTTGGTGTGATCTGGTTGATTACTTTTAGATTGAGATCTAAGTCACGAAATCATTTTGATGGCACGCACGATTGAAGGCTAAATTATATTCATGAGTGTATTAATAAGACAATGTAATTGTATGAGTTAATTGATAGTTAATTCACACGTTTTAAAAAAATATAGGTTATTCTTGGTGCTAGTAATGCTAAATCAAAGATAATTGAAAAAGAGAATGAATGGTGCTAGACTTGTAACGTTTTTGATCTCTTACCTTTGAATGTGACATTTATGCAAGTTTTCTAATGATTTTCTGTAAACTTCGTGATTATAGATGATGATATATGTGTAGTATGTTCATTGTTTGTTACCCTGGGTTGGTAGAGTATGTTATAATAAGCTTAAGGAGCAATTAAGCTTAATGAAGAAAAGTTGGGCTATTTAAAGTAGCGAGTCTAAAGTCTCTAACCAATGGTTTATCATTTTGATTGATTTTAGTCTTAAAGTAAAGTATAACTGTTTTGAGATTTTTGTATATTGATGAATGAATCAAGTATTATTTTAGTTATGAAATTGAAGGATCATTGTGTATAGCAGGAAAAATTCTGTAATAACTTGAATATGTTCAAAGCCATAAATGGCCTATAAATATCCAATGATTAGTGACAAATGGGTTAAGTCTTTACTTATACTACTATGTCTATGCTTCCGGCTAAGAGCATCAGCCTCAATATTGGCTTTACCAAGATGGTAATCGATGACCATATCATAGTCTTTCAAAAGCTCCATCCACCAGCGTTTACCAAGGTTCAACTCCTTCTAAGTTAGGAGGTATTTTAGGCTCTTATGATTGGTGTATAGGTAGAATTTCTCACCATACAAATAGTGTCCCCAAATCTTCAAAGCGAACACAACTGCAGCTAACTCCAGATCATGAGTTAGATAGTTTAACTCACGTGGCTTGTGTTGACGTGAAGCATAAGCTATGACTTTGCCTTCTTGCATCAAAACACAGCCTAATCCCAGGTGTGATGTGTCACATCCCAAAAACTAGTCTAGTCGAAATTAGGTATCGGTGATTGGAAGTTTTGAATTTGATCTGTAAAATATAGTAATGAATGACCATCATACCCCTCTTTTGTAATGAAATCTCAATTTGGTCCTATTTGAGTGAATGAACTCCCTTGTATGAAATTCGGAGCCCAAAATGCAAATTCTGAGCTAGGCGTACCGATACGGTCAAGCCGGTATCGATACAGCCCAACTGTCAACAACTAACTTATCTATTTGGGCATGAGCATATCAATACGGTCGCAAGCATATCAATATGAGTCCCTTATTTTGAATCTATTCGAAGTCCAAATTGAACGAAAAGTAAGCTAGGTGTTTACTCACCTCCTTGTTTGACCACTACCATGTGAAAGCCATCAGAAAAGTGACTAATATCAAATAAAAAGGAGTGATTAGATGGATGGCTTGGGGTTGAGCAAACCCCCACCTGAGGGAAATGTTTCCATTGGCTTAAGGTTAGGTGGGCAATTATTAAGGAGGTTAAAGAGGGTTTTAAAAAAAATGGTAAAAAAGGAAAGCTCCCATCTTTGTTCTTGCCATCTACCGAAACTCAACCCACCTTACTATCAAAAGAAGCACACACCTCCATTAGTGTCTTCAACCTCTAGCTAAGCTAGCACCTTGGAGCAATCCTCGATCATCGTCCGACTTCAATACCCCGTTTGAAAGCTCATAACTCGGTACGCAAAACCCCTCATTCGATTTGATGATTCCAATATTCGTTGGAGCTAATTTTTGAAATTAGGTTTTTCTCAGTTCAAGTAGGAACCCATGAATTAGGAGTTTGATTTTGTTAATTCGATATTGTCCCTAAACTCCTGTAAGTTTAAAATATATTTCCCAATCCTTGATTTGATCTCTAATATGAACCTTAATTTGTTCTAGCTCAAGTGTTGGAGGACTCCTTGTCATCCCCGAAGGAAGCTAGGTACATCAGAATTCTAATTTGAGAGCCTCATAATCAAGGTGAGTATAGTCGTGTCATGGGATAGGCTCGGTGTCATCCCATTGCATTATTGTGGTTTGCTATGCATTGTGTCAAAGCTCAAGTAGAGCAATCGGCTATAAATTTTAATGGTAAGGTTGGGTAAGCCCTTGTGTCTTTTTGATATTGATATACATGTTACATATGATGCGATATAAATGAACTATGTGAATGATATGTAGAAATATGAACAAATATGTTATATTATGTGAAATTATTATGGCTATGTGATGATTTGATGTACACATGTATGATGATATGCTATGGAGCTACGACTCACTTTCATTTCCGATATGTTATGGTCTACAGGCACAAAGGTAAGAAAATACAATGATATATGTGAACCCTAGACATTTGTGAGTTTTGGATACAATTGGCATGCCATATGGTTATTTGAGCTCGTATAAGTAAGGGTGGACTACAATCTGGGGCTACGACCTATATATGGGGGAGATAAGGATGGATTGTGTAAGGGATTTATCCGGAGCTACAACTCAAGGCTACGACCTATTTTTCGATATATGTGTTGGTGTAAAGGGGAATCCGTGTATCCATTTGTTACATTGTCCAAGGAAATTGATATGTGTTAAGTTTGGCTATGATTATGTGAAAATACGGTAAATGACTTAAGCACGAGACTCAAGTGATTAATAGTGTAATTATGTTATTTAAATATGATGATATGTTGCTCATGATCATAATATGTTATTCATGTCACTTGATTATTTTACACTTGTTATGACTACCTCACTAGGATAAATAGGCCTAACATATGTGTGTGTCTCATGCATTTTAGGACCTTGAAACATTCCAAACTCTGATCATGTAATCTACGGTTGCAAGTCACCTTCGTTACCATATGTATGTTTACCTTCATTTCCGAACTCCTAGTAAAGTGGCATAAGGTCTAAACGTGTTGAAATGACCTAATTTGATATATTTGTATAAGCCTAAAATAGCCTAGGTAATGTATGTGATGAATAATATGTTTTGAAGTGGTGAGATAGGTTGTTATGGTTGATAAGGCCCTAATTGGTAAAATCTTAGTAAATGGATTCGAAATACTCTAAAATTTGTCATGCGATTAGAAATACTATTTTTAAGATTGCTGGTAAAGTTTGATAAAATTTGAATAACGTATGATTGGGTAATTCAAATAAAAACTATTAAAATTTTGTCATTACAGGTCAAAGTGAATCGATATGGGTGATGGCGTATAGATACGATTAGGCATAATTTGGCTAAAAGAAAATAAAATATATCGATACGGTTAGGGTGTATCGGTATGGATTTTGGTTACTGGAATCTGGATAGGAAAAAAGTATTGATACGGTCATAGCGTGTATCGGTACAGAGTCAACACGGTCAACCCTTATCGATACTGGATTAGCTGGAATTAGGCTTAGCATATCGATATGGCCCTTAGGGTATCGATACGGTTTTAGTTAATTCTATTATAAAGAATAAAAAGAAGTTTTAGGCAGTTTGCATAGTGGTCACTAATAACTATACGGTCTAGTTAATCAGGCTAACGATATTTGATAGTAATGGAACTTCACAGATTAATAATTGGTAAGTTTAATTACAAGTAGGTAATAAAAAATTTGGGTTAGGATCACTAATTTGTAGAGTTTAAGATTTAGTCCCTAAGTTGAAAAATGTTAAAATTGACCCTGATTCTAATACGACTAGTAACGAATAGGTTCGGTAAGCCTTGAGAATGACTAATAAAATATTTTGAACAAATACCAAACTTCGATTCTGTCTTGCGATCTCTGAATAACTTTTTGGTAATACTTTCTGACCCGGTTCTCTACTAGACCGAAAAAGGGGTGTTACAGTTGTAGTATCAGAGCATAGGTTTAGTCGATTCTATGACTAAATTGAAGCCTGTTACGAGTCTGTATGTACTTATGCTACCTAGGAGTTATTTGTATATGTTATTTGTGACTTGCAGCTTACACGATTCCATCTTTCTGTATGATTAGATCTGAATATGTTTGCGCCTACTAATAGACGCCCTGTCAATGAGCCCAATATCGGCTTCTCCTCTAATCAAGGGGATAATTTAAGGGAAGAAGTTAGGCCCGAATGAGCGGGGCAAAATGATTCGCCTCATCCTCCGCCAATGCCGCTCAACAAGAATATCTGATGTCCATGGCCGACATCATTAAGTAAATGGTTGTGTCCCTTAAACAAGAACCACCCGTTCATCATGCTGCAGCCACCTCGACTATCTCGAGGGGACCTATTGACAAGCTCAAACAATACCTGTTTTACACCTTTACCGGCCAGGATCTGGACAACCATGATGTTGCAGAATACTGGCTAGAGAAAACTCTAAAAGTGCTGAATAAGCAAATGATGTGCCCTGAATAACATAAGCTCGAGTGCGCCTTAGCCTTGATTACTAAGGAGGCCCAGAGTTGGTGGGATACCGTGACACTCACCGTGCCTAAACACAGAATTACGTGGGATTTTTTCCTTCAAGAGTTCTGCAAAAATATATCAATGACCATTACATTGCTAAGAGGCGTAAGAAGTTCCTCCATCTAAGGCAAAGTAGAAGGCCTGTAGAACAGTATATCTAGGATTTCTGCAAGTATGCAAGATATGGTGCTGAGATTATACGCACGGAGAAAGAAAAATGCCGAATGTTCGTTGATGGCCTTTGTGATGAAATTGCGTCCTCTTTTCACCATCTTGGAGTTAGAAGACTTTCAAACTTTGGTTAATTGGTTAATTGGTTAATCGAGCCATTACTGCTGAATCCTCCCAAAAGGCTTTCGAAAGAAGGAAAGAGAACCATGCTCGATCTGATAAGAGGTTCTGAGACGATTCCAAGCCACCCACATCTCAGAAGAAGGGTAGACAGTGGGACCAAAAGTCTGCTACCTTTCAATAGCTACCACGATCTGGTTATGTACCACAGTTCTAGTATGTAGGAACATATGTTGCTTGCACGGCTTTAGTAGACAGTACAAGTGGTTCTGCGAAAGGTTCCCAGATCCCTTTGTGTAATTTCTACCAGAAGAGGCACTCTGGGCAGTGTCGTAGACAATTTGAATCATTCTATCTTTGTAGTGAATTTGGACACTTAATCAGGCAGTGTCCGTAGAATCCGCACGCTTCTACCTCTATAGCTTTTCAGAACAATCCCATCAAGGGGACATGAGCAAAGCCAATGTTCACTGGATCTATGGGGAGACCTCGCAACACCAATGCCCCTGTGGCTAGTTGTGACCCTCAGACTTCAGCCCAGATGTACCATGTTCAGGGTCGTGAGTAGGAGGATGATCCTGATGTGATTGCAGGTATGGTGGAATTTTGTTCTTATCTTGTTTATGCTTTGGTAGATCCAAGCTCTATGCATTATTTTGTTAGTGAACCTTTGATTACAAATTATGCTTTAGAATCTGAACCGGTCACTTCAGAGATTGTTGTCTCTAATCCGTTAAGAGATAGTGTGATCATTCGATGGGTTTGTAAAGCTTTCCCTCCAAGGATCCAAGGGATCCTTTTCCCGGCTAATTTGATGGCCTTGCCTTTTCGAGAGTTCAATCTCATATTAGGCCTTGACTGGTTAGCTAAACAACAAGAATGGGTGGACTCTTCGAAGAAGAAATTGTACCTTCGTGGGCAAGTTAAGGAAATCATAACCCTAATGAAATCCGAACCTGAGCCTAAGAAGACTCTAATGTATTCCATGAAAGATTTAAAACTTGAAAATGTACCTATTGTGAAAGAATTCTCCTATGTGTTTCCCGATGAACTTCCAGGACTCCCTCCCACCCGAGAAGTGGAATTCAGGATAGAAGTGCAACCTAGGACTACTTCGATCTATATCACTCCGTATAGAATGGCTCCGGTTGAGTTAAGAGAGCTAAAGGCCCAAATCCAAGACCTTTTGGATAAGTGATTCATCCGACCGAGTTACTCACCTTGGGGAGCACTGGTGTTGTTTTTAAGAAGAAAGATGGATCGATGCGCCAGTGCATCAACTATCATCCGTTAAATAACCTGTTACCTAGGATCGATAACCTTTTCGATCAATTGAAAGATGCTTCTATCTTTTCAAAGATAGACCTTCAATCTGGGTAATATCAAATGCTTATGAAGGTACTGATGTTCCAAAGACTGCCTTTCGAAATAGATATCGCCACTATGAATTCTTAGTAATGCCATTTGGGCTTACGAATGTACCTATAGCCTTCATGGACTTGATGAACCGTGTGTTCCAGCCTTTCCTAGATAAGTTTGTGGTGGTGTTCATAGATGACATTGTAATCTATTCGAAGGATGCTGCTACTCATGAAGAACATCTCCAGATTGTGCTCCAGACTCTTCGGGAAAAGCAATTGTATGCCAAGTTCAGTAAATGTGAATTCTGGCTATCTGAAGTATCATTCCTTGGCCCTGTGATCTCTTATGCGGGAATTCAAGTTGACCCAAAGAAGATTCAAGCCATCCTTGACTGGATTCCTCTGAAGAATGTGGGAGAAGTTTATAGTTTTTTAGGCCTTGCAGGCTACTACCATAGATTCGTTAAGGGGTTCTCCCTGATTTCTGCCCCTTGACGAAGCTCCTCTTTAAGGACACTCCTTTTGTGTGGATTGTGGATCAGCAAAGCAGTTTTGATAAGCTCAAGCAAGTCCTTACTCATGCCCCTGTCTTGGTGCAACCCAAGTCGGGCAAAGATTTCACCTTTTGCAGCGATGCATCCCACATGGGATTAGGTTGTGTTCGGATGCAAGAAGGCAAAGTCATATCTTATGCTACACGTCAACTCAAGCCACATAAGCTAAACTATCTGACTCATTATCTGGTGTTAGCCGCCGTTGTGTTTGTTTTGAAGATTTGGTGACACTATTTGTATGGCGAGAAATGCTACCTATACACTAATCATAAGAGCCTGAAATACCTCCTAACTCAGAAAGAGTTGAACCTTCTTCAACGCCGGTGGATGGAGCTTTTAAAAGGCTATGATCTTGTCATTGATTACCATCCCGGTAAAGCCAATGTTGTGGTTGATGGTCTTAGTCGGAAGCCCACTCCTTCTCTGAGGTGTTTGAATGCTCACTTTCGGCTCAAGAAGTGTGGCAAGCTGTTGGTTGAATTAAGAGTGCAGTCAACTACTGTATCTTGAATCAAAGCACTCCAAGAAACGATGAGGAGTTGCAGCAAGGATAACCCAAATCCTAACTTTGCTATGAATTCTGAAGGCTTGTTATGTTTTCGCAACCGTGTCTGTGTGCCCAATGATGATGATCTTCAGAATTATATTCTGAGTGAAGCTCATTCTAGCCCTTTCTCTATTCACCCGAGGGCTATTAAAATGTACACGGATCTAAAGGAGTTGTATTGGTGGTCTGGAATGAAGAATGAGATCATGGACTTTGTGAGTAGGTGTTTGACTTGCCAATTGTAACACCCCAAAACCTAGCTTAGAAGTATTGGAACCAAATTGTATAAATTGATAGCTTAATTGAATTTAGAATTAAGCTAAATTGAATAGTCAAGGGCCTAATTGAAAGAATGAATGAATTAAGTGACCAATTTAAAAGTGACTACATTGAATTAAAGGAGAAAGATAAGACTTGCATGATAAATTTCATGAATCACTTATTTACCCTTGACTAATTACATGATTAGTAACTAGTTGAGGGTTAGTTTAGTAAAATCCTAATTCCACTAATGTGGATAACCATGTTGTCATCTTCTCCATTATCCCATTGTTAGCCGAAATTGAGAGAAGAAGTAGAGAGAGAAAACTTGGAAATTCAGCCATTGGAGAAGGAATTAAGCTTGCGTGTGCAGTAATTTTTCATTGAAATTAAAGTTAGAAGCAAAGTAAGTATGATTCTTATTGTGTTCAATTGAATAGGCAACTATGATTGTTGTATTAGACTGTTTTGATGAGGTTAGATGGAATTATATATGGAATATGTGATTAGATGATTATATGGTTGTAGAATCATGCTAATTGAAGAATGAAAACTAGGTACAATGCTGGGAATTATGTGTTCATGCTAGAGTAATAACCTAGGTTGTTGTAAAATTGAATTGTGATATTGAACTCGGAATTGAATGAATAGAACTTAAAATTGAGCTATAGAATTAATGAATTGATTGTGATCATGAATAGGTAATGTAAAGAAGGTATAAAAACCATGTATGTAGTAAGTTGAGGCATAAGCATGAAAGAAATGAATCCAGGAGCATGGTGTTAATAGCCGAGTTGTTTAGGTGAAAGAATAACTAGAAATGCTTGCTTGTAATTGTAGTTTGAATACCTTTGAAGATTTGATGCCTAAGTATGAGTTGCTTGTATGAAAAGAAATGCATGATTTGGTTGCTTTGGTCTAGTTCGAATGGTATGGATGTTTAGGAGTCAAGTATGAGCTTTCTTGTTAGTTAAATAAACAAGTATGAATGTTTATTCTTCTTGGTTGATTGATTGCCGAATGTATGCTTGATTATTGAATCAAGTTTGAATGTGTAATGCATGTACTGTCCTTGCCTTGTCTATGTTCTAGTATAGTTCGAATGCCATGCCTTGTCTTTTCTTTGCTTGCTTGCTAAGTAACACTTTTGAACCGAGTTACTACTAACCCAAGTAGGGGGTGTTACATATAAATTTGTAATCAGAGCTTTAGGTTTAGTCGATTATTGGACTAAACCGAGCTATCATGCATCATATAGGTACTTGTGCCACATAGGAGACTTGAATTAAATAGCTTGTGTCTTGCTTATTAAACTGAACCCTCAACTGTTCTATTTGAACATAGAATGTCTAAAACAAAACTCGGTCGGGATAATGAATGTCTTGAAGGATCCTCGAACGAAGGAGACAGTGTGAGGATGGAACAGATTCCTCCTCAACATCAAGCTCAACATAGAGCTCAAGCTGTTGCTCAATAGGAAGCTCCTGTTATCAATCCTGTGCAGCAAGAATGCCCTCTAAGTATGAAGGAGATGTTTAATCATCTAGTGTCTGCCTTAAAGCAAGATCATCCAATTGCTCATACAGTTTATGTGCCAAACCGAGCCCCGATTGACAAACTAGCTCAACATCGGGCTTATACCTTCACTGGCACCGATGAAGCAAACCTAGAAGTAGCTGAATACTGGCTTGAAGCCACTACTCGAATCCTTACCAAGCAACTACCTTGTCCCGATGAGCACGAATTCGAATGTGTTATAGCTTTATTAGCCAATGAAGCCTTAAGCTGGTGGGAAACTACTACGTTGACTGCCCCTGCAGAAGCCGTGACGTGGAAATTCTTCCTCGATGAATTCAGGAAGAAGTATATTAGTGAACAATATGTAAGCGACTTCTGTAAGTATTGCAAATATGGATCAGAATATATCAAAATTGAGGCCGACAAGTGCCGAATGTTCATTGACGGGTTAAATGATAAATTAAGCTCTATATTCACTACTCTCGGTATTACTAACTTCCAAAACTTGGTAAATGAGTCATTGCTACAAACGCAAAGATGAAGGCCTCAGAGAAGCGTAAGACTAGAAACTCCTGGAAAGATAAACAATCCAGAAACGATGACAAGCCACACTGGCAGTCAAAGAAAGCTAAGCATTCTAAAGATCACTCTTCAAATTATACTCATGTCTAGAAGAGCAATTATATACCGAAACCTCAATCGATAATCAAATCTTCAGCCCTGATGATCTCAGTTGATAGTACGGGGAATTCTGGTAAAATTGTTCAGTATTATACTTGCAAGTTCTGTCAGAAGCACGACTTCGGGCAATGCAGAACTCAACAAAACTTGTGCTTCTTATGTGGAGCCTCAGATCACTATATTCGAGATTGTCCCCAAAATCAGAGACTGTATCTCCGGGGTTTAGGAAGATAATCCATTCTCTTAATAGACAAGAAACCAACTTCAATCTTTGCTAAGATGATTCTACAAGATGAAATTGAATTCGGTTTGCCTAGCATGCCTGTTGTTTCTGAATTCAATGATGTTTTTCCCGAGGAACTCCTTGGTGTCCCTCCGATCAGAGAAGTAGAGTTTGAGATTGAAGTTCAACCCGGAACAACTCTGGTGTCCATCACACCTTATCGAATGACACCCGTTAAGTTGAAAGAATTAAAGAAGCAACTTTAGGAGTTGCAAGATAAAGGCTCCATACGGCCTAGTTCATCTCCTTGGGGTGCTCCAGTCTTATTCGTGAAGAGAAAAGACGAGACTATGAGACTCTATATTGATTTTAGGCAATTGAACAATTTTACGATCAAGAATCGATATCCTCTTCCAAGAATAGAAGATATCATCGATCAACTCAAGGATGCTTCGGTATTCTCAAAGATCGATCTTCGATTGCGATTCTATCAAATGAGGGTGAAAGAATAAGATGTGCCCAAGACAGCCTTTCGTACTCGATATGGCCACTATGAATTTCTCGTAATGCCATTCGGATTAACGAATGCTCCAGCTACTTTCATGGATCTCATGAATCGAGTGTTCAAGCCTTATCTTGACAAGTTCATGGTCGTCTTCATTTATGACATCATAGTTTACTCCCAGAACAAGGAAGAACACTCCGAACATCTCATAATTGTATTGCAAACTCTTCGAGAACGTCAATTATTCGCAAAGTTCTCAAAGTGTGAATTTTTGCAATCGAAACTCTCGTTCCTTGGCCATGTCATCTCGGCAGAAGGGATTAAAGTAGACCCGAAGAAAATTCAATCCATCTTGGATTGGAAACCTTCGAGGAATGTTAGTTAAATCAAAAGCTTTCTCGGTTTAGCTGGGTATTATCGGTGATTTGTCAAAGGATTCTCATCCATTCCCGCAAGTTTGGCAAAGTTAACCCAAAATGATACACCTTTTGTTTGGTCGGAAAGCCAACAACGAAGCTTTGACCAACTTATACAAGCCCTGACTCATGTACCGGTTCTTATCCAACCAGAATCGGGTAAATAATTCATTGTCTATAGTGATGCATCTCATTTAGGACTCGGATGTGTCCTAATACAAGATGGAAAAGTGGTAGCTTATGCTTCAAGGCAACTGAAACCACACGAGTCAAACTATCCAACACAAGATCTAGAATTGGCAGCTATCGTGTTCGCTCTCAAAATATGGAGACATTACTTATACGTGGAGAAATGTAACATGTTCATAGACCACAAGAGTCTCAAATATCTCCTGACTCAGAAAATTTTGAATCTGAGACAAAGAAGATGGCTTGAATTGCTTAAGGACTACGATTTGGTTATCGACTACCATCCGGGAAAAGCAAACATTGTTGTTGATACCCTTAGTCGCAAACCATACTCGGGTAAACTCCTAAATCTAAAATCAAGTATATTTCAATCGAATTTGAACTTTCTTGGATTACAAGAAAGCTATTCGAACACTTTCTTATTTTGCAGGTAACCACTCAAAATTTTCCTTAATGATCCTATGTATTCTTGTAGCTACTCCGGCTATCAATGCACATTTCCGTTTATCCAAAGGATAGAAATTCGTGTCTGACCTTCAAGTTCAATCTAGCTTAATCTCGAGAATTAAAGAACTCCAGCAAACTGATTCAGATATTCAGAAGATCATATCCAGGTTAGACTCTGAGTCAAATTCTGACTTCTCACTTAAGTCAAATGGACTCCTCTATTTCAAGGATAGAGTGCGTGTTTCTAACAATGGGGAACTAAGACAAGAAATGTTACAAGAAGCTTACCAAAGCTCATTCTTGATTCACATGGGATGTGTTAAGATGTACAAGGATCTAAAGCCATTATACTGGTGGTTGGGTATGAAATTGGCTATCACAGACTTCGTATCAAAGTGTCTCACTTGTCAAAGAGTTAAAGCCGAACATCGAGTCCCTACTGGATTACTTCAGCCAATCAAATTCCCTCAGTGGAAATGGGATCGTATTACAATGGATTTTGTTATTGGACTACCTTCAACTCCAAGAAATAACGATGTTGTATGGGTGATTGTTGATAGATTCACAAAATCTACTCACTTCATCCATGTTCGAATGAACATGAGCTTGGAAACCTTAGCCGAACTGTACATCTATGAAGTGATTCGATTACACGGTGTACCTACAACAATAATCTCTTATCGTGATCCTAGATTTGCTTCTCGATAAACATGGAATACGTGATTTTGTATAATTGTGGACATTGGATACAATTGGCATGCCATAGGATTAATTGAGCTCGTATAAGTAAGGGTGGACTACGGTCCGAGGCTACAGCCTATATGTGGGGGAAATAAGGATAACTTGTGTAAGGGATTTCTCTCCGGAGCTACAGCTCAAGGCTACGACCTATTTTATTATATGAATGGTGTAAAGCGGAATATGTGTATCCAATGGCACCAATTCAATAAATAATGTATGCATGAGATTATAACTACCCAAATGATTTGTGGATTAGCATGAGATTATATGTTTCAAATCATGCATATGTTACCCAATTGATCATTAATCCATTCATGACACTACTTATTATTTACTCATGTTATAACTACCTCACTAGTCTATTTATGCCTAACATGTGTGTCTCATGCATTTTCAGGACCTTGAAAGAATTCTGGCTTCTGATCGTGTGCTTTCGTTGCAAGTCACCTCTTCGTAAGCTAGATGTATGCATATCCTTGTTTTAAACTCTTAGTAGAGTGGCATATGGTCTAAACATGTTTTGTACAAGTCCTATAATGACTTAGTGTTGAATGCATGAAATGGTATGTTTTGGGAATGTTTAGTTTATTAAAATGAACCCAAAATGAGCCTACAATGGAAACTAGGTAAACGTATTCGAAATGCTATAAAATTTGGTATGACAGGCTATCAATACGAGGCTAGTTGTATCGATATGGCCTTGCATAATTGGACTTGATGAAGTAGGGAGTATTGATACACTAGGGAGTGTACTGATACGAACCTTGGCAGTAAGGTCTGGGAAAATAATTACATTGGTACGACCTCAGGCATACCGAAATGAGTCAACCCAAGTCAAAGTGTATCGATACGGGCATAGACGTATCGGTACGGGGTCGTTGACCTTAAACCTCGAAAGTGTAAAATTTAATATAGCGTATCAATACGGCCTAAAGTGTATTGGTACGGTGTCTGTTAATTCCGTTAAAAGGCTTGAGAAATAGTTTTAAAAGATTACAAATTGGTCACTAATAATTATATGGCTCAAATGGATAGGTTAAAAATATCCGATGACAACGAAACTTCACAGGTTAATAATTGGTGAGTCTAATTACAAATTGGTGATAAAGAATCCAGATTACGATCACTAATTTGTAACATTTATAGTTTAGTCCTTTTAGTTCGAAATGTTTTAAATTAGCCTTTAATTCTGATTCCGATCTCCGATTTCGTCTTCCGATAACACTTTTCGACTTGGTTCTCTACCAGACCGGGAATGGGTGTTACATAGCAAACCACAATGATACAACAGGATGGCACCGAGCCTATCCCTTGACACGACTACACTCACCTTGATTATGAGGCTCTCGAATAAAAATTCTAATGTGCCTAGCTTCCTTCGGAGATGACAAGGAGTCATTTTCCAACACTTGAGCTAGCACAAATTAAGGGTCATATTAGAATTCGAATTAAGGATTCGAAAACATATTTCGAACTTCCCAGAGCTTAGGTACAACATCAAATTAACAAAATCAAACTCCTAATTCATGGGTTCCTATTTGAACCGAGAGACCTAATTTTGAAATTGAACTTTAACAGAAGATCGAATCATCAATTCAATTGGGGGGCTTACTCACTGAATCGTGGGCTTTCAACTGGTGTATTGGAATTGAGTAAAAGTCGAAGGACAAACCAAGGTGCTTGCTTAGCTAGAGGTTGAAGATAACAATAGAGGAGCTTGCTTATATGAGAGACAAAGTTGGGTTTGCTTTCGGGAGTTCAAAAGATGAGAGATGAGAGCTTCTCTTTATTCATTTATTCATTTAAAAGATTGAGGCTTAATCATTTCTCACCTATACGCCAACCAATGAAAGGCTTACCCTCCATCAAGGGTTTGCTTATTACCATGGTCGATAGTCTTTTCTATTTAGCTATTGACTTCATCAATCACCTATTCAGATGATTTTCACGTGGGCATTGTCAAGGAAGGAGGTGAGTAAGCACCTTGCTTGATTTTTCCCTCAATTTGGCTCGAACAAATTTAGAACAGGGGAACCGTATAGATACGCTCGTGATTGTATCGATACGCTCATGCCCAAACAGATAAGTTAGTTAATGGCAGTTGGGCTATATCGATACTGGCTTGACCGTATCGATACGCCTAGCTCAGAATTTGCATCTTGGCTTTAAATTTTGTACAAAGAAGTTCATCCACTCAAATAGGACAAAATTGTTATTTCATTACAAAAGAGGGATACAAAAGTCAACTATTACAAACGTGTAACACACCAGATTCAAAATTTCTGATCACCGGTACCTACTTTCGGCTAGGCCAGTTTTCAGGATGTAACAATTTCCCTCTATTTTTATGTGATTAAATTTTGGGACTATTAAGGCGGGTTTGCCTTGTGGCGTACGTCGCTTATTGGAGGCTCAATTCGTGTTGGCAGGCGAGGCGAATCAGAGACAGAAAGTGGGTTTAAGCTCTTTAAAAGGTTTGATCATTGGATAATAGAGGTTTAGGTATAGCCTAAAAAGCTTAACTAAGCTCAAGCGTAAGTCATTCTTACTTTGCTTGATTGTTGGTTTCGAGATAAGCTTGTGGATTTCATGTTGGTTTAAACATGGTTGATTTTCATGTTTTGGTTTTAAACATGGTTTGATTTACTTACTACAAATGCATCATTTTGAATAAATATGGAATATTTATCAAAGTATTTGAATGCATATGAACATTGAGAATTGTTCCTAATAGGAAAGTGATGTTGCCTTTGGCAATATGGTATTGTATATGAAACGGTTTTATGAAATGCATTGGAAAATAGTAAGTAAATGTATTTGGAAATGATATATTGGCTTTGTGACGTAATGAGAAATTTTCGAATAAAGTTGGCTAGCCACAAAATGAAAGTGCACTATAAATACAAAACCATTCGTGTGAAATTCTTCGGTTACACAATAGGGGTAATGATATAGTGAAGTGATAGGGGTAGTGCTATCACAACGGGATATGGGTAGTTCAATTCCCGACCGAAGTGAGTTTTGGTGGGGGTAGTACCGCCATGAGACTTGATGGGGGTAGTGCCATGCAGGGAATCTGTGTACCCGAACATGTATGGATAGGGGTAGAGCCACCCGTGTCACTTTAATTGCCAATATATGTGAATCATTGAGATAAATGATGTTTATATATGTTTTGATGCATATTCCTATTATGCATGATTTGTTGCGGAAACAAATGAGATAATGCTTGGGTAGTAAAGCTTGTTTTCAAATGGATTTTTAATCAAACGTGAAGTGCTTGGAAAGTAAGCATGTTTTGGTTTAAAAGGCATGAAAATGTTTTGAAAGTGGTTTTAAATGATGAACTCTTCGTGAGTTGGAATCCAGTTTTAATTGCATTGATGGTGTTGTGTTTTGAGCACTCCTCGCTAAGCCTTGTGTGCTTATGCTCTCTTTGTCCATCAATGCAGAGATTTAAAGGTTGGAGATAGCAAACAAGCGAGGGAAGTCCAAGGACATGTTAACGCAAAAGTATGACTCTTCAAACTAGACTTGTAGTAATAAAGACAATGGGGTACATTATTGATTAGAGATGATTTTTGCTAAAGTCCCTGTTTGGGCAAATTTGTATTGCTATTTTGGGGTTGTAATTGGCCTTATACGTTTGGCTGTTGCTTTGGGTTTATGTGGTCGATTGTTTTCTAGAAAGCCTGCCTCTAGATTTTGGTTTAATGTATGATGCCATGATTTGATCATGTTTCTAAGATGTTTTAACATGGTTTGATCTTTAGAATTGTTATGTGTATGTTTGGGGTTTGATAAAGCATGTTTGGACCATTGATTGTACGAAAAACAAGCAAATTAGGCAATTTAGGCCTAGGTGTATTGATACGGGTAGAGGTGTATCGATATGGGTAAGTGTATTTTTGGCCCAGGTGTATCGGTACAGGCAGAGATGTATCGATACGGGTAAGTGTATTTTTTGCCTGCGTATCGGTACATGTAGAAGTGTATCGATACAGTTTTGAGCTATTGGAATTCTAGGAAATAGATTTGTAACCCGCGCTTCGTACACTTGTAGATGGTATCGATACGCCCCCACGTATCTGTACACTTTGAGACCGTATATGTATGTCTGGTTGTTATGTTAGTTGTACTTGATATTAAAGGTTTTAGATTCTTCCATTTTGGTCCGTAATTATTACGCATGCAATTAAATGAGTTCGGATGGTCGTTTGAAGCTAAAATTTGACATTTGAGGATGAAACCTAACTAATTAAGGATTGGTAACTTCAAAATGGATTAAGTACCTGTAGTTTACTCAAATTTCAATTTTCTCCTTAAATTGCAATTACATGCAATTGGATGTCGATTTTACGCTTGATTGAGTTGAGTTTTCACCTGCTACCAGTAATCACACCATAGGTTATAATGTTAAATCTAGATAAGAGAAAAGAAAAAGATGGACGTAATTTGAGTTAAATCTTTACAAGTTTGTCTCAGCAAACCCAACGTAGCTTACTCGGTTTGGTCTAGCGACTAGATCGGGTCAAGGGGTTATATTTGTTCATATTAGAGCCAAATTTGTGATAAGTGGGATGAGGTTATGATTGTTGGAATGTTATTATTTGTTGATTACTATTGTTTGTTATACACGGTGATTGTTTATCAGTATGTTGATTGTTTATATGTCTATCGGTTGACATATGTTGTGTTGGGGATATTTGTGGGACACATTACCTTATTAATATAGTCTGAAATGTTTTATTTGGAAAAGAAGTCTTGGATTCTCACTTGAAGCTTGCCTAATTTTTTTGTTTTGGTGTAATTATCATGCCTTAGAAAATGTGTTATGTTTCGACCGAGGGGAGGACTGAGAACTAGCACGTGTGTTGTTGCCGTTGGGCAAGGAGTTGAGGAGAATGTTATATCTCCTGGGGGTTTGCCGCCCCAAAGTAAGTACCACCTGCGCCAGTTGGTCTAGTGTTGGGTAACATGGCACCTTTGATATAAGCAATGTTTGAAGCTTTTCAAGCTGTTGTTGCTGGAGAGCATGTGATTACACTAGCTGTTGGACAACCGGGGTTGATGTTAGAGCGCCACCGTAGTTTTGGAAGAATTGGGTTTTGAGGGTTGGCACCTGAGGCATCCGTGAAGTGGATGGCCTGTATTGATAAAATTTTGGAACAAATGCGGTGTATTAATGTCGTAAGTTGGGATGTGTTGTATCCCTGTTGCAAGGTGATGCTTATGGCTGGTGGACTACCATGATTGCAGGAATGGAATTTGGTGATGTGACCTGGGAGTTCTTTCAAACTGGTTTTAAAAAGAAGTAGCTAGGGTTAGATACTTAGGTAAGAAAAAACGTGGGTTCATGGCTTTGGTTCGAGGCAGTATGTCTATGGCCGAGTATGAGGTACAGTTTGCTCGGTTGAGCCAGTATGCTTATGAGCTAGTACTAGATGAGAGGTTGTAACATTCTAAATTTTGATATAGGAGGAAGCTTTGATACAACCCTTGAGAATTAAAAATATGTGACTATAATTGAGAACTTGTGGGACCTAATTGAACTTAAACAAACTAGGGGATTTAAATCGAAGTGACCAAACAGATTAAGTAGCAGAATGTGTGTTTTGCATGGTAAATTATAATTTAAAAGGATTAGATGAAGTGGATCGATGAGAGGGCCACAGGTGTGGATTGTTTCCACCTTGGTTGAAACCAAACAAATTGTTATCATCCTCCTCATTTCTCCTATACACCAAAAATAAAATTGAGAGATCAAGGGAGAGAGAGTTTGACTTGGTGTTATTTTGCTTGGGATTAGATTGATTTTGGAGTCTATTTTGCATGCATGCTTGAAGAATGTAAGTTCTCTTTGATAATCCTTTGCTTTGATCATGGTTTTGAGAAGGTTGCTTGTGAATTGATTCTTGCTTGATGTAAAGTAGAGTTTGATTAAATAATTTGGTTAGATAGAAGATAATGTAGAATTAGGAATTAAGCTAGATTGAAGCATGAATTGATAACTTAGGGTAACTGTAATATGAGTTTAAAATCTTTGGAATGAATCAATATGTTGTAATTTCATAAATTGAGCTCATTAGATAATGTATATGAATCTAATTTGAATGTGGAAACTGCTTGGATTGAATCTGTTCAATAATGAAATTGTTTTGGTTTCGGTATAGTAAAGATTGTTTAAACCATGAATTGGTGCCTAGAATTTGAGTTATTAAACAGTAAGTCCATAATGTAATGTTAAGGAAATAGGGAGAGGGCTTAGAAAGAGTTTTAGAGGCTGTTTAGAGGTTTTGAAATGGGTTTGAATCTACCCTGTACTAGGCAGAATTGTACGAGGCTATTTTGGTGGTAACCAAATTAGTAAAACAATTATGGAGTTAAGTTAAACGTTAAATTGATTTTGTAATGCATGATAATTAATTTAATGGTAACTGAGTGTTATAAAATTTGATAGGAAGTTGTTTAATGAACAAAAGTGTAAAGAGTGACAAATGGTCAGTTTCGAATAGCTTATACTATTAGGGGACTGTTGTGCTGGTTGTGTTATGTTTAATGTTCCAACTTATTTAATTATGGAATCTTGTTGAGTTGGTATGTGAATTAGTTATAGAGGCATGGAAAATACCACTTTAAGGCTTTGATGGAGCACGTGTGTTAAATAAATGTCAAAATTTGTGAATGGATTGGTCCTAATGCATTACTAAATTGTTGTAATATTAGATAAAAAAGGAGAAGATCAAGGGACGAAAGGCAAAAGAGAGTGGTGATTCATGATCAAGTTTAGCTCGATAAATTAGTGAGTGTAACCTATGTTTTAAATTAAGCTTAAAGTGGTTGATTAATTCCAAAATCTAGTGATTGTCAATTGAGGCTTGAATGCCTAATTGAGATATGCTAGCTTTAATCTTGGTGAGGTAAGTTCACCATGGTAAGATTGTATGTCTAGATTGGTTAATCAAGCATGAATGTAATTGGTTGATTTAAAATGCTATAGATTGCATATTGAGTTATTGATTGAATTCATGTAAACATAAAAGTATGCAAATGGTTCATTGGAAACTATATCATAAGCCTTGATTAGTATTGGTCCTAGCTAGATTGGCATGCCAATAGATTCTGATCTCAGCTTGATTCGGACTATGGTCCTTTATTGGTACTATTGTACCCTTGCATATCCTCAATTCTGTATGAATTCCAATGTTAACCTTTACCATTCCTTGTTGATCGCTTCGAAGTGAAAAGTGTGGTTCTAGGATAATAACTAGTCAAGGCTATTGTTAACAACAAAGGTTGCTTGAGGTCTTGTTGATAAAAGTGGACATTTCATGCATGATTAATAGTTTTCTTGATTAGCATGTAAAGATTAGTCTTTTCCAAGAAGCTAGATTATGAATCGATAGCCATGAAAGATGAAACTTGAATTAAGTCCACTTTCTTGATAATTAGTGAGCATGATCTAAATGAAACAATTTAAGTTGATTTGTGTTAGCCTTGATATAAATAATCTATGAACTAACTGTTCATTTCTGGAATTGAATTGTTAAATTACCTTACACTCATATTGTCTTATTTGGTTTCTGAGGCTAATAGTCTATTAGCTCACCTTGTTATTTTCAGGAGAAGCTGATACTTAATCAAGCTTGGGAGTCTAAGAAAGATCACAAGGATATTTGAGAGTATGTTTTGTATTTACATTATAAACTCCTAGAAGGTGGCACTAGTATGTGTAACTAAGTCATTATATTTTGTGTACCTTTGAATGTTCTGTAAATAACTTCTAAAACCATTGTCTATGTCATGGTTGGCTTTGATGTTTTGCTTGATTATGGGTGATCATTGGAGTATATTAGTTGATATTAAATTAGATTGATATAGAAGTACCATATAGGTTAGATATGATAATGGTACCTTGACGTGATGCTTGCTTGACTTGTATGGGATTTCTATTAATTCATGAACTTGAATCGGCTAAACTTAAATAATAGCTAGTAAAATTATTGATAAATAAATGTTACCATTAGCTTATGTGATTGAATGATTTGCCTAAGTACTTGCCATCTATTTGTAAGAACGAAGAATTAAGTTATGTTCGAACTCGCTTGCTTAAGTCACCTTTGTCTTAATTTATTAAACTCAATTCGACTCATCTCTATGGTAATCAAAATAATTAAGTAATTCTAGACATCTTCAATCTCTGATTCGAATGTATGATGACTTTAGTACCAATGTGTGATACCATTGGGTTGGTTGATTGATCTTGAGTTTGTTTCTTTGGTTTGTCTGAATACTAGCTTGGTCATCAAGCTAGTTTATTCTTATTTAGTTGAGTAATACCTTCTCAGCTAGGTATAGGGGTAATACAGAGGTAACGTTGTGACCAATTCCATTATGGATTGGTATAGGATGTTAAGACATGAATGTTATCTTCTGGCTACATTGTTTGCAACGTGATGGTTATACAGGCGAAGGGCATTGAGTAGAACCTGAGCTTATCAGTTCCCATAGGAGGTTCTGCCTCTGGTAAGAGAGTTGCGGACTCTGGTTTTGGTGGTGGTTAATTTAAGAAGCATCGTGAAAAGAGGTATCGTCCTGAGTTGGGGCAAGGTGGATGTAGTGTTAGCGAGGGTCGTGGGGTCAGGGAACCTAGGCTAGATCAACACATAATACTTGTTGGGTTGGTGGATCGCGTGATCACATGAGGCGAGACTGTCCACGTTTGGTTCGTGAGAGATAGGCTCTTGCACCTGTTGCTACTAATTCTTGTTGGAGTTGTAGGTCGGGCTAAGACATGATTGTCTATTGTTGGTGGGTGGATAGGTCAGGGCACCTGCGGTTGCACCACGAGAAGGTCATGGTCGTGGCCAAAGGTAGTTTTAGTGTAGAGATGTGGGCATGCAAGTGACTAGTTCTTTCGGTGAGAAGGTCATCGCGAGAAAGTTGTTTAGGAGATGTCCTTTGACAGTTCAAGGTCATGTGTTTGCAGTTGATTTGATAGAGCTATGGTTGGTTTTGGAACAAAGCGAGTTTCGTTGAAACTCGCTAACAGTTACAAGGCAGTAATATTGGGTGAGAATGTTAAGTTCTTGTCTAATGTTGTTTTGGCTTTGGAATCAAGTTGGTTTTTGGCTCCTAGTTGTCAGGCATTCTTAGCCTACGTTATGAATTCGGGATCAAATGAGGTGTACGTTCAGGCATACATATGGTATGTGAGTTTTTGAGTGCTTTTTTAAGGAGTTGCCTAGTTTACTACGGGATAAATAGGTTGAGTTTGGCATTGAGATGTATACAAATATAGCCCTAGTCTCTATTGCTCCTTATCGCATGGCACTGACGAAGTTGAAGGAGTTAAAGACTCAACTTCAGGAGTTGCTTGATCGAGGTTTTTTTAGGCCTAGTGTTTCACCGTGGGGTACACTTGTGTTGCTTTCAAAAAAGAAGGATGGTGCAACGCGAATATGCATCAATTATCGATAACTAAACAAGCTGGCGACTAAGAATAAGTATCCTTAGCCAGGGATTGATGATTTGTTTGATCAGTTTAGAGGTGTTTTGGTGTTTTCTAAAATTAATTTAAGGTATGGGTATTATCGGTTGAAGGTAAAGGATGTGAATGTACCTAAGACTACCTTTTCTACGAGGTACGGGCGCTACGAGTTCTTGGTGATGCCGTTTGGTTTGACTATTTTCCCTACTGCGTTCATGGATAGGATGAATCAGGTGTTTCATGAGTTTTTGGACCAGTTTGTTGTTGTGTTTATAGTTGATATTCTCGTGTACAAAATGTACCAAGAAAGATCTTGATCGATATGTATAAATAGGTTAGTATGCTTTTGTGGAGGAGAGAATGTTTGCTCTTTATTTGGGTAAGTGAAAGTTTTGGTAGGTTGGAAGGAATTCTGCTGCTGAGAGCGTTATTAGTAAGTGTGAACAGTTAAGCATGCACAGTGCAAAAACACTTATATGTATATATATAAATATGCTAGTACATGCATACATTTGGGAATGACATTAGAGGTTTTGCATACATATATATAGACATCTATGAGGGCATGTAAGTAATCATGCATACATATGTTCACACTTACGGATGACTATACGAAGGCTAATGGAGTGATGGTGTAAGCAAGGTAGCTTTGGTAATGTGGTTCTTTGGAGTTCTCAATGTTTGAAGAAGGTGTTAAAGATTGGTTCTCGCAAATTTGATTTGTGTTAGTTTTTAAGCAACCAAGGTTGGAGTTAGAAGTTTGTGGGTTTTTTAGATTTTGTTAATTAACATTGAGGTTTATTAAAGAATCTTCTGTGATTGTTGCATCATCAGCGAAGTTGTGGCCTGTGCAATTTTATAGTTGAAGGTGCATGAGCGCATTACCCTACGCATGTTGTTGAGCTTGTCGCAGTTGTATTTGCTTAAAGGATTTAGATACCTTATCTCTATGGTGAGTGTTCCTTAAGGATTATGATTTGATGATTGAATATCATCCAGGAAAGGTAATGTTGTAGCTGATGGTTTGAGTAGGAAATATGTGATGGAATTGAGGGCGATGTTGCACGGTTAAGCATGACACATGATGGTGGCTTGTTGGCCGAATTACGAGGAAAGTCAACTTTGTCACAGTTGATTAAGGAGAAGCATCCTTATAATGATGCGTTGGTACCACATGTTAAGGATATCATAGATGGAAATTTGACAGATTTTCACTGTAATGAGGATGGGGTGTTGTATTTTAAAGATCAGATAGTGATGCCTAGTGATGTTGAGTTGAGGCATATCATTTTGACCGAGGTGTATGCTAGTCCTTTTGCTATGCATTCCGGTAGTATTTTAGATGTATCGAGGGTTGAAGAAAGAGTACTTTTGTGTTGGTTTAAAGAAAGATGTGGTTGATTTTGTTGTTAAACACATGATGTGTCGGCCTGTTAAGGCTGAGCATCAATTTCCTTTTGAGTTGTTGCTACCGTTGGGGATACTGGAATTAAAGTATGAGAGAACCACCATGGACTTTGTGTTTGGGTTACAATTCTCGCCCACTAAAAAGGATTCCATTTGGGTGACTGTTAATCGGTTTACAAAGTGTGAATATTTGTACCAGTGCATACAACATATACCTTGGATAAGTTGGCAGAGTTGAAACACCCCTAACCCAACTTAGAAGTAAACCGAGCTAGGAAGTGGTTTACCAACAAACAGAAACAACTTTCTAGAAAAAAACTTAGCACAACAAATTAAACATGCCTTCAAAATACAAGGTAAATTAAAACTTTTTTCTAGAATTCTATTCTTTTTAATCTAACTATAGCTTATGCATCTAATCAATCCAATTTACAACAATATACAACATTCTTCAATCACTAGACAAATAATCAATCATTCAGTGCTTATTCAAATAAGCTATTCGAAAGGGGTTAAAAGAAACAAGACAAGGTCAGAGTTCTTCATTTCATTTACAACTATCTTGAAATTATTCCATTAGTTCTTTTGTTTGTATAAATCATTGAATGATCACAAGATACTTAATCATGCATTCAAACCGAGAAGAACTCTTATGAAGCTAAATAATAATCAAGTAATTCGACTCCAACAAAATAAGTTAAGTATCAAATTCATATTCTAGTATAATTTGACTCACTAGCCTTCAAATTCCAGTCATCAATTCGACCGGTTACTGGAACCAAAATGATAAATATACCAATTTATAATATAAGAAATACCACATAGAACAACAAACATCTGAATGCTTACAACCCTTTACTTCATCCATTTTAGATTATCATTTTCACGAATAAACTATTCTATTATTTGTATATAAACTTGTCAATCAATTACCATCACATCTAGCATCCTTAGTGTCACAAGCAAGGTCCCAACCAATCAATGAATATATCGAGCTTAGCATAACATATTTAACGAGCAATCATATAAACATAATGACCATATTCACTCAAATAGCAAGAAGACAAAGAAAATATATATAAAGGCCCATTACAACTTAAAACGCTCCTTAGAGCATCATATAAATACATATATGATCAAAGATGCTCTTAAATACATAATGCCTACATAACAATCATGTGTCGCTACCTAGGAGTACTTAAGAAGTTACAAACGTACTTCTTATCGCTTGTGATCTCGTCCAAGCTTGATAGATATTCGGAAGTGTTGTTACCCTGAAAGGCAATGAAAGAGTGGGGTAAGCTTATGCTTAGTGAGGTAGCTTAAATTATTCAAATGTATAATTCGGTAATTCCATTATTAATTCCTAACTTCCTTCAAACTCAAATGAGCTTGATATACACATTTTGATCAACATCAATTTTATCTTGATCATAAGGTTTGTATGTAGCATACATTCAAGGTTTACTAAATCCATAAGAGTGACCAAATCTGGTCTCATGAAACTAATATTATTTTGGATTTAGATGTGATATCATCTCTTACACCGATTTCCAAACATTATTTATTTTACAATCACATGTTACTTTCTGCACAAGTTTTAATAATGACACTTTAGTTAATTTATAGGTTTCATTAATTTCTTTCGCATGGTCTCTCAAATATCCAAAGTCTATCACATATACGACGAATTAGTCCTTATGTTGAAAAAGGTTAAAATTGACCCCGATTCTAATATGACTATTAATAATAGGTTTGATACGCTCTGAGAATGACTAATAAAATATTCCGAACAAGTCTTGAACTTCGATTCCATCTTTCAATCTCTGGACAAGTTTCTAATAACACTTTTTGACCTGGTTCTCTACAAGAACGAGAATGGGGTGTTATAGTTGTGGTATTAGAGCCTAGGTTTAGTCGATTCTAGGACTAAACTGAAGATCGTTACGAGTCTATATGTACTTATGCCACCTAGGAGTTATTTGTATCTGTTATTTATGACTTGCAGCTTACACGATTCTATCTTTATGTATGATTAGATCCGAATATGTATGCACCTATTGATAGACGCGCTAATGATGAATCGAATCCTAGCTTTTCCTCTACTCAAGGGGATAATATGAGGGCAGATGTTAGACCCAACGAGTGTAGTCACTAATCCGTTAGGAGATAGTGTGATCATTCGATGGGTTTCTAAAGCTTACCCTCTAAGGATCCAAGGGATCCCTTTCCCGGCTAATTTGATAGCCTTTCCATTTCTAGAGTTAGATCTCATATTAGGCCTCGACTAGTTAGCTGCGCACCAAGCATGGTGGACTGTTTGAAGAAGAAATTATAGCTCCGTGGGATCGGTAAGGAAAGCATAACCCTGATGAAATCTGAACCCCAACCTAAGAAGACTCTCATGTATGCCATGAAAGATCTAAAATTTGAAAATGTACCTGTTGTGAAAGAATTCTCTAATGTGTTTCTCGATGAACTTCTAGGACTCCCTCCCACCGAGAAGTGGAATTTGGGATAGAAGTGCAACCTGGGACTACTCTGGTCTCTATCACTCTATATAAAATGGCTCCGGTGGAGTTAAGAAAGCTAAAGGCCCATATCTAAGACCTTTTGGATAAGGGATTCATTCAATCAAGTTCCTCACCCTGGGGAGCACCGGTGTTGTTCGTTAAGAAGAATGATGGGTCGATGCGCCTATGCATTGGCTATCGTCAATTGAATAGGGTGACGATCAAGAACAAGTACCCGTTGCCTAGTATCAATGACCTTTTTGATCAATTGAAAGATGCTTCTATGTTTTCAAAGACAAATCTCTGATCCGGATATTACCAAATGCTAGTGAAGGAGTCTGATGTTCCAAAAACTGCCTTCTGAACTAGATATGGCCACTATGAATTCCTAGTAATGCCATTTGGGCTTACGATTGCACCTGCAACCTCCATGGACTTGATGAACCGTGTGTTCCGGCCTTACCTAGATAAGTTCGTGGTGGTGTTCATAGATGGCATTCTAATCTATTCGAAGGATGTTGCTACTCATGAAAAACATCTTCGGGTTGTGCTTCAGACTCTTCGGGAAAAGCAACTATATGCCAAGTTCAGCAAATGTGAATTCTGGCTATCCAAAGTATCTTTCCGTGGCCATGTGATCTCTTCTGCGAGAATTCAAGTTGACCCAAAAAAGATTCAAGCCATCCTTGATTGGATTCCTTCGAAGAATGTGGGAGAAGTTCATAGTTTTCTTGGCCTTGCAGGCTATTATCGTAGATTCGTTAAGGGGTTATCCCTGATTACTGCCCCCTTGATGAAGCTCCTCTGCAAGGACACTCCTTTTGTATGGACTATGGATCAGCAAAGGAGTTTCGATCAGCTCAAGAAATTCCTTACGCATGCCCCTATCTTGGTGCAACCCGAGTAGGGAAAAGATTTCACCATTTACAGCGATGCATCCCACCTGGGATTAGGCTATGTTCTGATGCAAGAAGGAAAGGTCATAGCTTATGCTTCAAGTCAACTCAAGCCACATGGGCTAAACGATCCGACTCATGATCTAGAGTTAGCCGTAGTTGTGTTCACTTTGAAGATTTGGCGACACTATCTGTATGGTGAGAAATGCTACCTATACACCGATCATAAGAGCCTAAAATACCTCCTAACTCAGAAGGAGTTGAACCTTCGTCAACGCCAGTGGATGGAACTTTTAAAAGACTATGATTTGGTCATTTGTTACCATCCCGGTAAAGCCAATGTTGTGGCTGATGCTCTTAGCTGGAAGCCCACTCCTTCTTTAAGATGTTTGAATGCTCATTTTTGGCTCAAGAAGTGTGGTAAGCTATTTGCTGAATTGAAAGTGCAGTCGACCATTGTATCTCGAATCAAAGCACTCCAAGGAAACAACAAGGAGTTGCAACCTCTCATTGCTAAGGTCAAGGATAACACAAATCCTGACTTTGCTATGAATTCCGAAGGCTTGTTATGTTTTTGCAACAGTATTTGTGTGCCCGATGATGATGATCTTCGAAATTAGATTTTGAGGGAAGCTCATTCTAGCCCCTTCTCTGCTCACCAGGAGCTATTAAAATGTACAAGGATCTAAAGGAGCTATATTAGTGGTCTAAAATGAAGAAAGGAGCTATATTAGTGGTCTAAAATGAAGAACGAGATCACGGACTTTGTGACTAGGTGTTTGACTTGCCAACGAGTCCAAGCCGAGCACAAGGTGCCTATTGGTCTTTTACAGCCTATCGAGCTTCCACAATAGAAATGGGAGCGTATTACAATAGACTTTGTAAGTGGCCTACCTATGACACCAAAGAAGAGTGATGTTATTTGGGTCATTGTGGACCGATTTACTAAGTCTGCTTATTTCTTTCCGATGAGAATAGATTTCAGTTTGCCTAAGCTCGCAGAGTTGTATAACCGTGAAGTCATTCGGTTACACAGAGTCCTTGTGTCTATTATCTCCGATCGTTACCCTCGATTCATGGCTCGGTTTTGGAGGATCTTACACGAGGCCTTGGGAACACGAGTGCACCTTATCACTACTTTCCACCCTCAAACCAATGGCCAGTCCGAGAGAGTTATTTAGGTAACTCTAAACCCTCATTTGAATTGTGTGTGTATTTTGTATCAAATTCGATTCTTTCTTGTAGATTCTGGAAGATATGCTCCGAGCCTGTGTTATCAACTTTGGGAGTACATGGGAGAAATCCTTACCCTTAGTCGAGTTCACGTATAACAACAGTTATCAAGCCTCGATTCAAATGGCCCCGTACAAAGCTTTGTATAAAAGGGGATACAGAACTTCTTTCTATTGGACCAAACTCGATGAAGGCAAGATACTAGGTCCTGACTTGCTTTGGAAAACCAAAGAACGGGCAACCATTATCCGTGATCGGCTTGAGGCTACCTTCGATCGACAGAACTCCTCTCATTCGATTTAATGATTCCAATCTTCATTGAAGCTTAATTTCAAAATTAGGCTTTCTCGATTCATGTGGAAACCTATGAATTAGGAGTTTGATTTTGTTAATTCAATGTTGTCCCTAAACTCTGGTATATTCGCAATATGTTTCTAAATCCTTAATTCAAACTCTAATATAACCCTTAATTTGTGCTAGCTCAAGTGTTCGAGAAAGACTCCTTGTCATCCCCGAAGGAAGCTAGGCATATCAGAATTTAAATTCGAGAGCCCCATAATCAAGGTGAGTGTAGCCGCGTCAAGGGATTGGCTCGGTGCCATCCTGTTGCATTATTGTGGTTTGCTATGCATTATGTCAAAGCTCAAATAGAACAATCGGCTATAAATTCAAATGGTAAGGTTAGGTAAGCCCTTGTGTTATTTTGATATGGTTATGCGTATACATGTGACATATGAGCCGATATAAACGAAGTATGAAAATGATATGTTGAAATATGAACAAATATGTTATATTATGTGAAATTGATATTGACTATGTGATGATTTGATGTACACATGTATGATGATATGTTATGGAGCTACGACTCACTTTCGTTTCCAATATGTTATGGCCTACAGGTACAAAGGTAAGAAAATACATTGATATATGTGAACTGTAGACATTTGTTAGTTTTGGATACAGTTGGCATGCCATAGGGTTATTTGAGCTCATATAAGTAAGGGATTGGACTACGGTCAGGGGCTATGGCCTATATGTGTGGTGAAATAAGGATGGATTGTGTAAGGGATACTATCTAGAGCTACCGCTCAAGGCTACAGCCTATTTTTTGATATATGTGTGGTGTACAAGGGAATCCGCGTATCTATTTGTTACTATGTCCAAAGGATTTGATGTGTTGAGTTTTGCCATGATTATGTAAAAGTATGATAAATGACTTAAGCATGAGACTCATATGTTAATAGTGTAATTATCTTATTTAAGTATGATGATATGTTGTTCAAGATCATAGTATGTTATTCATGTCACTTGATTGTTTTATGCTTGTTATGACTACCTCACTAGGCTAAATAAGCCTAACATATGTGTGTGTCTCATGCATTTCAGGACCTTGAACCATTTCGAACTCCGATCGTGTAATCTCTCGGTTGCAAGTCACTTCCGCAAATCTTATGTATGTTTGTTTTCGTTTCTAAACTCCTAGTACGGTGGCATAAGGTGTAATGTATTGTAAAGGCCTATTTTGATGTGGTTGTGCAAAGCTATTAGTAACTAGGTGTGGTATGGCTTAAACGATGAAATTGGGAATGGTTAAAATGGATAAAATGAGCATTAAGGCCCTAAATGGAAAAGTCGTTGTAAACGGAATCAAAACGTCCAAAAAAGTTGACACGAAATTAGAAATATTGTTTTTAAGATTGCTGGTAAAGTTTGACAAAATTTGATTAATATTTGGTTGGGTAATTCGAGTAAAAACCAGTTAAATGCTGTCATTATATGTCAAAGCGTATCGATACGAGTGATGGCGTATCGATACGATCAAGCATAATTTGGCTAAAAGAAAATAAGGCGTATCGATACGGTTAGGGCGTATCGATACGTTTAGGGCGTATCGGTACAGATTTTGGTCGCTAGAATCTGGATGAGAAAAAGGTATTGATACAGACATAGAGTGTATCGATACGAAGTCAACGCGGTCAATGCATATCGATACTAGATTAGCTGTATCGGTACGAGTTTGACATCCTTCGAATCTGGAAATCTGAAATTAGGCTTAGCGTATCGATACGACCCTTTGGGTATCGATACGGTGTTAGTTAATTATGTTATAAAGAATAAAATGAAGTTTTAGGTAGTTTTCAATTTGGTTAATAATAACTATACGGTCTAATCAATAAGGCTAATGATATCCGATAGTAATGAAACTTCACGGATTAATTAATTGGTAAGTTTAATTACAAGTTGGTAATAAAGAATCCATATTAAGGTTGCTAATTTGTAAAGTTCACGATTTATTCGTTAAGTTGAAAAAGGTTAAAATTGACCCTGATTCTAATACAACTAGTAATAATTGGTTCGATAAGCCATGAGAATGACTGATAAAATATTTCGAACAAGTCCTGAACTCTGATTCCGTCCTCCAATCTCTGGACAAGTTTCTGATAACACTTTTCGACTCAGTTCTTTACCAGATCGGGAAGAGGGTGTTACACTTACTACTCACTAATTAAGTATTTTGAACATTACACAAAGATAATTAAGCGTTCTATCAAGGCTTGTACCTTAAAACATATAAGTACTTAAGAATTTCCTAAACATTTGTATATATAAACCGGTTATACCAGTTATTTCAAGAACTTGTTATTTTAATTTATAACTTATTTCACAAGTCATCAAACATATCTTTCCTTTCATCAATTTCATTGACCTTGCAGAATAATAATTTAAGCAAAAAGGTACGAGGCACAAGTCAATCATTCTCATCAATAATTACTTGTACTTATCTTTACCCTTACTTATAATCAAGCATCTAGTTTTCTTGCATATATCACTCGAATAGCCCACTTTTAGGGAAAGGATTTATCGAACTCATGTAAACAATATATTATGTAAATCATCGAGCATATTATCTCTTGATTTTGAATATTTAACTCATACATTATCAAACATGGCATCACTCAACACAGATGCTTGTTTCATGAATTATCAAGCATAGTATAAGATAGTCATAATTTTCTTATCCTTAAAGATATATATACGTATCATCTCATAATCTTAAATAACTAATCTCAAGAAGTAACCATCAACAAATTCATTCTATCTCATAGACTTTCATTCAAAGCAAGTTTTTCCATTAGGAAATTGCCTAATTTATTTAGAATCGTGTTACTTATCAAACAAGTCATCATAGTTCTTCATTAATTTAATTCATAATCACATACTTTCTTTTTTATCATAGCCTTGTGAATCGAAATTCAACATAGGTACACAAATCCCCAACCAACTGTCACCCATAAAAAATGGTACTCACAGTACCGGTCAATCCCTCCTACTGTCGCCAAGTGACCACACACACGCACATCCCTCATACTGTCGCCAAATAGGGACCACTATCCCGGACCGTAGTCCACCCTGACACTGAGCTCTATGGACTCTATGGCATGCCAACTATACCTAAGATTGACTCGAAACCAAGGCTTTCATCTTTATATCATCACATTAGATACATTATGAGCATAGCTCCTCATCACAATAACATAACAGTAAGCTTATTACCCTTATCAATTCGGGTATGTAGTCACCTCATATGACTTCACATTATATCATTTCTTTGGTCAAAGGGCATCTTAGCCAAGATTTCTTTCAACGTATATCTTACCAATTATACATATCATGATACTTTGCCATCAAGGCTTATTTCATGGCATTTCATAGATTCCATCATTGATATCATTTGATCCAAGAATACAATAAGTGAACATAGTTTATTATTATCTATTTCAAAGTTAAGCATAATTCTAATTTAAGTATTTCCAGCAATGCATTGATCTCAATTTAATCAAAATAGAGCATAATTCCCATATACAAGTACTTACATAAATAAGTCTTATAATTTTCAAATCAACCATACATTACCACATGTATAATTTCGAATGTATCTTACCTTCAATTCCATCATATTCGAATTACTGTTAAACCTATTAAGGTTTCCATCAAGTCTGTATATTTTGAACTAGCACACAATCAAACCTTCTCAATCATATAATACTTGAGACAAGGCACATACCTTGTTTTCCAAGCTTAAGAGTTCAAGCATCTTTTAACTTGATGAGCATCAATATAAACTAATTCAAATAACATACTCGGGATAGCTTCAATTCTATCCCGGAACATTAAACTACACTCACCTTATATCTTGAAGTTACAAGATACATGAATCCACATTTCACATACTCCCCAAAGTTTTCCTTTCCTAGCCTTCATGCCCCTATCCTCTTCCTAATCATAATATGTGAACCCCAAATTAAATATCAAAACATCGACACCCATCAATTTACTTACTAACAGCCCCATTGCATACATATACACTTATACATACAATCAATACATTTATGTTCTTAACTAGACAAAACAGTCTCATTATACAAGAATGTACCTACCCATTTCCACTAAACAGCCCCTATTCATTCTTTCATGTTCAAAGCAGCCCAATAACATACATATATGTGCAAAAAAGAGCAATTCATATACGCATACAAATTATTCATTCAAACAGTCCTCTTTCGAATTAATGTACAACGAATCTGGGCAGTCTTCACATGTGCATGTTTATTTATTCAAAACATCATATAGCATACACATAATTATATAAACGCACAGATTAGCCTCTTATCATAAACATATACATTCTAAATAGTCCACCAAATTTTACACATGCACAAAATAGTCCTTGCTTGTGCACACATGTTTGCATACATCAAAACAACCCTTAATTTCTTTATTCATTCACAATCATGTACAAACATCCCCTTTATGATTATGCCTATCCCAAAACAGTGCTTATGTTATATTAACATCCCCTTATTTACACTAACCAATCCATAAAAAAAATCAATATTTGCATTGCTTGAAGATTTATATTAAATCAATCCCTAATTTTATTATAGGCAGTCTATTTATGTGATATAAGGCATTTTCCCATGTTTTACAAGCTTAACAATTTTTACATACTTTGGTATGCACCCAAGGCAATCCTACTCCCAAATGTCCCCATTTCTATATCAAATTAGTCTCCAAAAAGGAATTAATATCAAACAATATCACATGACTCAATTATAGTACCAATTATCTAATCACTACTCAATTCGAATCATGGTAGCAATTAAAATCATCAAACATTTGATCCTTTACATATTTTAGTTGAACAAAATACATGACTTGAGCAATCAAAAATCTTTCATACATGCAATTCATTCTAATGTGTGAAGCATTCATAGTTTCAAAGAAAACTCTCTAACATGAGCCTATTCACACTAACCCCCTTTTCACAATCATACGAATCACATGATGAATCCATATATTTACTTTAACGCAAGCTCTAAAACATGAGGGGAACAAGATTGCTTACCCTTTTCTTTTAAGAGAACGAGCATCACCTCCCAAATTGGTCTAATTAAGCTCTATCCTTCAAAATTTCCATAGCAAACTTGGCTCTCTCTCTCTATCCTTCTTTTTGGTGAAGAAGGAAAAATGGAAGAGATTACTTGGAATATTTATTCCAAGTTGACCGAGTTTCCGTTCCAAATGGCTTGGTCTAGGCTTGCCATGTGCACAAGAGTTGGAAACCATCCACACCTTCATAATTCTAATTTGTTTGCATTAAACTTCTTAATTCGAATTGGAAACCATTCAAAGTATCTTCGTACTTCTAGACCTTATTTTAGGGTATTACAAGAGTTGTATTTTGCTGAAATTGTACGTTTGCACAGAGTGCCTAAGTCCATGTTTCGGATAGAGATCCGCGGTTTACGGTGAGGTTTTGGGAGTGTTTGCATCGAACTTTAGGTACAAGGTTTTTGGATGATCACTCTGAACGTGTAATCCAAGTCTTGGAGAATATGTTCGAGTGTTGTATCATTGAGTTCCTAGGAACTTGGGAGAGGCAGATGCCATTGGTGGAGTTTGTCTATAATAATAGTTATCAGGCTAATGTGCAAATGACACCTTATGAGGCCTTGTATGGTAGGAAGTGCCGTATGGCTTTGTGTTTGACTGAGGCGGGAGAAAACCATGTTTCTTTGCCGGATGTGTTGAAAGACACGGATGAGAAAGTGAAGCTTGTTTGTGTTGCTTAAAGGTGGTTTCCGATCGTCAAAAATCTTATACGAATTTGAAGCATAGAGAAATTGAATATGCGGTTGGTGATCACGTGTCTTTGAAGTGTCACCTTGGAAGAAGGTGCTACGGTTTGAACATAAGGGTAAGCTTAGTCCAAGGTTTTTTTCGGCCGTATGAGGTTGTGGAGCATATGGATCCTGTTGCTTATCGTTTGAGGTTACCTCCTGAGTTGGAGAAGATTCATGATGTGTTTCATGTATCGATGTTACAAGACGATTGAACTTGCAAAGGGTTGTGGTAAAGTTTTTTGTGATCATGTATCTTATGATGAGGAACTGGTAGAGATCCTTGATTCTAGCAGCAAAGTTTTTCATGGGAAGATGATTAAACTTGCAAAGGTGTTGTGGTGACATCGTGGAGTTGGGGAGGCCACGTAGGAGAGTAAAGGGGACATGATTGAATAGTTTCCATATTTGTTTCCTTCAGGTACAATTTCGAGGATGGAATTTCCTAAGAGGTGGAGAGTTGTAATGCCCCTTTTTTGGGCCTAGGAGTTTGCTAGGTTGATTAGACGGTCTGGTAGTCCAGAATTAGAGATTTGAATCGGATTTAGAATCAAAATCGAAATAAATATTTTTAAGTGAGATAAAAATATGGGAAAATATCTTAAAATCACTAATTAATATATGGATATAGTTGTTGAAATTAATTTTGGAAAATGGGTTTTGGACATTTGACATTTTGGGTTAGTGACCAAAATGTAAAGAATGAAAATTATTTTAGTGACTATTATGAAAAAGGGTCAAATATTAGAATCTTTAAGAAGCCAATTTACCAATTATTTTTATCATATTTTCCTCTCAATTAGGATTAATTTGAAAGAGTTTTAATTAAGGAATTAAAAGGGGATTTAATAAATGAAGGTAATTATTTCTTTAAACCACTTTTGACGCAACTCTTGCTCTCAAACTATTCTCTCAAAATCTCTTCAGCCAAATACTCTCAAACTTTTGATTTCCAATGGATTCTTCAAACTTTTGATTTCCAAAATTTCATTGTTTTCCTTTGTTTTTCAAGAGTAAAACACCAAATTGAGAGGAAATTCACTCATTGGAGGTAAGGATCGTTCTTCTCCTCTAATGAAAGGTTCTTTATTGAAATTTCCAAGTATTTGATCCTTATTTAATGTTTTCTAATGAGTTGTAATGATTTAATAATGGAAATTGATTAAATCAAGATTTATTTGTTGAGATCATGTGATTTTCGTATTGGATATGTTTTGTTGAGTTCTTGATTGGTTTTAATCATGATTTTGATATTTGATAATGTTAATAAGTTGATTTTATTATTGGAATCACGAAACTAGGTGAATCTCTAATTTTCTAGTTTGTTAGTTATGTGTTTTTGAGGAGTTGTGGGTGGTTTATGGATGCTGGAGGTATAAGGATGTTATTAGGTTGTTTTTGGATGTTAATTGATGGTAATTGATGGATTAAACCAATAGATTTTGGCTGGTTTAACTCTGGAAGGTGTTTGATGTTGTTTTCAATATATTAGACTAGTTTTTGGAAGGCGAATGTTGAGGTTGTAGAGGACCTTTATTTAGCAGCGAGTTGAATGCATAATGATGCATTTTCCCTCTATTTTTATGTGGTTAAATCAGGGGATGATCAAGGCAGGTTTGCCTAGTGGTGTACGTTGCTTATTAGAAGCTCGATTCGTGTTGGCAAGTGAGGCGAGGCAAATCGGTGAGTGAAAACGGGTTTAAGCTCTTTAAAAGTTTTGATCGTTGGATCATGGGGGTTTTGTTATAGCCTAAAAAGCTTAAATAAGCTCAAGCATAATTCATTCTTACTTTGCTTGATTGTTGGTTTCGAGATGAGCTTGCAGATTTCATGTTGGTTTAAACATGGTTGATTTTCATGTTTTGGTTTTAAACATGGTTTGATTTTCTTACTGTAAATGCATCATTTTGGATAAATATGCAATGTTTATCAAATTATTTGAATGCATATGAGCATTGAGAATTGTTCCTAAGAGGAATGTGATGTTGCCTTTGGCAATGTGGTATTGCATATGAAACAGTTTTATGAAATGCATTGGAAAACTGCAAGTAAATGTATGTGGAAATGATATATTGGCTTTGTGACGTAATGAGAAAGTTTTGGATATAGTTGGCTAGCCATAGCATGAAAGTGCAGTTTAAATACAAAATCGATCGTGTGAAATTCTTCAGTTACAAAATAGAGTTAGTGCTATCACAACGGGATTGAGGTAGTTCTATTCCCGGCCGAAGTGAGTTATGGTTGGGGTAGTACCGCCATAAGTGTTGATGGGGATAGTGCCATCAAGGGAATTTGTGTATCCGAACATGTATGGATAGGGGTAGTGCTATCCAAAAATGAGGTAGTGCCATCCAGGTCACTTTAATTGCCAATATATGTGAATCATTGAGATAAGTGATGTTTATATATGTTTTGATGCATATGGTTATTATGCATGATTTGTTCTAGAAACAAATGAGATAATGCTCGTGTAGTAAAGCATGTTTTCAAAACAAGATGGGTTATTGTTTTCAAATGGATTTTTACTCAAATGTAAAGTGCTTGGAAAGTAAGCATGTTTTGGTTTAAAAGGCATGATAATGTTTTGAAAATGGTTTTAAATGATGAACTCTTTGTGAGTTGCAAACCGGTTTTAATTGCATTGATGGTGTTGTATTTTGAGAAATCCTCACTAAGCCTTGTGTGCTTACACTCTCTTTGTCCATCAATGCAGAGATTTAAAGGTTGGAGGCAGCGAGCAAGCGAGGGAAGATCCAAGGACTTGTTAATGCAAAAGTATGACTCTTTGAACTAGACTTGTAGTAATAAAGGCAATGGGGTACATTATTGATTAGAGAGGGTTTTTGCTAAATTCCCTGTGTGGGCAAGTTTGTATTGCTATTTTGGGGTTGTAATTGGCCTTATATGTTTGGTTGTTGCTTTGGATTTATGTTTCGTATGGTGGTTGCTTGTTTCTGGGAAGCATGCCTCTAGATTTTCGTTTGAAGTACGATGCCATGATTTGATCATGTTTTTAGATGTTTTAACATGGTTTGATCTTTAGAATTGTTGTGTATATGTTTTGGGTTTGATACAACATGTTTGGACCCTTGATTGTATGAAAAAAATAGCAAAATTGGGCAACAAGGCCCATGTGTATTGGTACGGGTAGAGGTGTATCGATACAGGTAAGTGTATTTTTTGTTTGCGTATCGGTACGAGTAGAAGTGTATCGATATGGTTTTCAGCTACTAGAATTCTAAGAAAAATATTTGTAACCCGTATATCGATACACTTATAGACCGTATCTGTACACTTGAAGACCGTATCTATGCGTCTGGTTGTTATGTTAGTTGTACTTGATATTAAAGGTTTTAGATTCTTCCATTTTGGTCCGTGATTGTTACGCATGCAATTATATGAGTTCAGATGGTCATTTTAAGCTGAAATTTGACATGTGAGCATGAAACTTGACTAATTAAGGATTGGTACTTCAAAATTGATTAAGTCCCTGTAGTTTACTGGAATTGCAATTTGGTCCCTAAATTGCAATTGCGTGCAATTGAATGTCGATTCGACGCCTGATTAAATTGGGTTTTCACCCACTGCCAGTATGCACACAATGTTACATATAGATAAGATAAAAGAAAAAAATGGACGTAATTCGAGTTAAATCTTTACCGGTTTGTCTCAACAAACCCAACGTAGCTTGCTCAGTTCGGTCTAGCGACTAGGCCAAGTTAAGGGGGTTACATTTGTAGAGAATACTTTGAACTTTGAACCTTCGTAAATCAGAGAACTAATTGAATGGTCAGTGAAGTTCAAAATTGCTTAATAAAGAAGAAGAAAAGAGGGAAATGAATGGGCACAATTTGTATCGTCTTGTGCGATGAGAATCGACGGTCTGATGTTGGCTCAATAGTTATTCCATTTCGTTGAATTTCCTACACTCCATGATGAAAGGTTGTGATTTGGGGATCAATCAGTGTAATTGAATTACCGTAATTGCCCCCAAATATCATGCATATCTTGTGGGCCTCCTTGACGTACAAGTTGTTAGAGAAGAAGAATTCATAAAGCATTTAAGGAGAATTTCAAAAAATGCGACCAATTTAACGGTCTCAATATTCCAGAATAAAACTTACCAAAATATAGTTTAAGTCTCTGCCCGTTGACTTTGAATGGAGTTCCCCCTTTAGTGTCTTTAATTGTTACTACACTGTGTGGAAATACTTCCACAACTTTGAAAGGTCCAGACCAATGTGATTGTAATATTCTTGGGTGCAATTTCAGTCTAGAATTGAATAGCAAAATGAACTATTTGGCTTCAAATTGTCACTGCAAAATAATCTTATCATGCCAACACTTAATTTTGTCCTTGAAAATAAAGTCAATTTCATATGCATTGTGGCGATTTTCTTTTAATTCAGCAATGTCTTGCAATCGCTTCTTCTCTACTGCCTCATAATCAAGGTTGACTTGCTTAAGAGGCCATAAGGCCTTGTGTTTGAGCTCTAGAGGAAAATGACATGATTTTCTAAAAAGAAGTTAATACGGGGACATTCCCAATGGAGTGCTGTATGTAGTACGTTTAGCCCACAATACATCATCTAAGTGAGAAGACCAATCTTATCTAGTGGTATTTACCACTTTTTCCAAGATGTTTTTAATTGCTCGATTAGAAATCTTGCTTGTCCATTGGATGAGATGAAACGTTGTGGGTGGTTAGTCTATGATTTACTACATAGCATTTCAATGCAGTAGCCACCTAGCTGAAGTAGAAAATTTTCCATGATCACTAATCAATGCTCTTGGTGTTCCAAACCGACTGAGTATATGCTTATGAAAGAACATCAAGACCATTTTCTCATCATCTTTCAGCACTGGCACTACGTGTATACACTTTGAAATATAATCCACAACTACTAGAATATATAGATTGCCAAAAGGATTAGGAAAAATACCCATGAAATCTAATCCTCAAACATCGAATAGTTCTATTTCCATTATTGGTTGCTACGGCATCTCATTTCTCCTAGATATTGACCCGTACATTGGCATCTATCATAGCAATGGGCAAACTTATGAGCATCATTGAACAATGACGACCAATAAAATCTAGATTGAAGGACCTTTGTAGATGTTCTCATGACACCAAAATACCCTCCATATGGAGCATTGTGGCAATGCTGTAATATCTATGCCATTTCCTCCTCAAGGATGCAACGCAGAATTATATCATCATTACAAACCTTGAACAAATAAGGTTCATTCTAATGATATTTCATCGCATCTCTAAGAAATCTTGACTTTTTGTGCCCAGTTACACCCACATGAGTCTTTCTACAAACCAAGTAATTCACAATATCAACGTACCACGGTGTTGCATCCACAACAAAAAAAAAACTTTTCATTAGGGAATGCGTTAACAATTTGCAACTTATTTCCATCTTCGCTGCCTACTTCCAACCTCAAAAGGTGATCAACAACTTGATTTTCCGACCCCTTATGGTCTTTTATCTCTATATCAAACTCTTGCGGCAATAAAATCCAACGGATCAATCTAGGCTTTGCATCTTTCTTTGCAAATAAGTATTTCAATGCAAAATGATCAGTAAAAACTATAGTTTTTGCACCCACAAGATAAGAACGAAACTTATCAAAAGAAAAAATTACAGCTAATAACACTTTCTCAGTAATAGTGTAATTGATTTGAGGTTCAGTTAGAGTTTTTCTTAGCGACCAATGATGGTTTGGTGGTGTTGAAAGTTGTGATTGCAGAAGTGGTGTTTAAATTCTTGTAAAGCGATGAGGAGATGCCTCTCTTAATGTGGTTCATGTTGGTTTCTGTTATGCAAATGTGTGTTAAATGTTGAGAGCATGTAATCGTTTCGGTGAGAGATGATATATTTGGTAAAAGTGAACTGAATTTTATGTGTTTAAGATGTTTTTTGCCTGGTCCTTAAGCTGAAAATGTTAGATATGGGTCAGTGTGTTAAGTTGAGGTTTGATTTGGTGCAGTGTATCATCCTCTAATCGGTTAGTAGCGGTGACATGGAGTAATTTGTAGTTATTGAAGAATTGGTATATATATTCGTCCGGTTTGGTGGTCGAGTGGTATTGTTTTGTTTTCATATGATCGAGATTATGATTATCCGTATGTCATTTTGTTGACCAGGCCTTAGGTGAGCAATGTATGGATAGTTTAACCAGTTTTATTATAAAATATTAATGGTGGAAGCGAAATGTAGTTATGAAGTCTTGGTGATATGGAGTGTTTATTCGCTTGTGAATTGTTTCGTTCATTTATCATCTCATGGTAATGGTTGTGATGAGCACATTATTGAAATAGTGCACGTGTATCATCAAAACAGTCCAATTCCACAAGTATAATTGCCTATTCAATTGAACAAAGGTAGAATCATACTTACTTTGCTTCTAGCTTTAATTTCCTTACAAAATCTTATACGTGCAAGCTAAATTTTTCCTTCTTCAATGGCTGATTTCTCAAGCTTTTTTTCTCTCTATTTTCTCTCTTCTTATCATCAAACAAGGGAAATGGAGAAGATGATGACAACATCTAATCCAAGTTATTGGATTTTTGCATTGTCTAAAATGTCCCTTAATTAATCCTTAATATTAACTTAATCAAGGGCATTAGGGGAAACAAGGAATTTAGCATGCATTCCCCTTCTTTCTTATTTAATTCAATGTAGTCATTTTAAATTGGTCACTTATTCCATTTAGTCTTTCAATTAGACCCTTGACTAATCAATTTAACTTAATTTTAGATTCAATTAAGCTATCAACTTATGCAAATTGGTTCCAATACTTCTAGGCTAGGATTTGGGGTGTTACACTGCTAAACTGTGAAAGCTTCTGACCTCACCAACATTCCTCGGAGGTCTCCAATCCATGATGGATCTAATTTTGCTTGGGTCTACTTTAATTCCTTCTTCCGAGATGACATGGCCAAGGAACAAGACTTCTGATAGCCAAAATTCTCACTTGGAGAACTTTGCTAACAATTGACGTTCTCAGAGAGTTTGCAATACAATTTGAAGGTGTTCGGAGTGTTCTTCCTTATTCCGAGAATGCACCAGAATGTCATCGATGAGGATGACCACAAACTTGTCAAGATAGGGCTTGAATACACGGTTCATGAGATCCATGAAAGCAGCTGGGGCATTCGTTAACCCTAATGGCATTACAAGAAATTCAAAGTGGCCATATCAAGTACAAAAAGCTGTCTTGGGTACATCTTCTTCTTTTACCCTCATTTGATAGTATCCCAATCGGAGATCGATATTTGAGAATACCGAAGCAACCTTGAGTTGATCAAAGAGATCTTCTATCCTTGGGAGAGGATACCAATTCTTGATAGTAAGCTTGTTCAATTGTTTGTAGTAAATACAGAGTCTCATAGTCCCATCTTTCTTTTTCACGAACAAGACTGGAGCGCCCTAGGGAGATGAGCTAGGCCAAATAAAGCCTTTATCTTGTAGCTATTGGAGTTGCTTCTTGAGTTCTTTCAATTCAACAGGTGCCATTCAATAGGGTGTGATGGATACCGGAGTTGTTCCAGGTTGAACTTCAATCCCGAACTCTACTTCTCTGGTTAGAGGGAGACCAGGGAGTTCCTCGGGAAAAATATCAATGAATTCAGACACAATTGGCATACTAGGTAAGCCGAATTAAAGTTCATCTTGCATAGTCATGGCAACAAAGATTGAGGTTAGTTTTCTATAAATTAGGAGGATTTATTCTTTTCCTAAACCCCGGAGATAAAGTTTCCTATTTGGGCAATCTATCCAGGCTTCATGTTTGCTTAGCCAATCTAGTCCTAGCACTAGATCGAACTCACAAGAAGGTAAGACATAAAGGTCTACGGGAAAAGGCACATTTCGAATGCTTATAGGGCATTGCTTGCAAAGGAAGTTACTAGGCATATTTCCTCTTATAGGGTTCGAAACTACAAGGCTAGTCTTAAAAAGTTCAGGTTTTAAATTTAACTTAGCAATCACAGAACAACATATAAAAGAGTGGTAGATCCCGAATCAATCAAAGCATATGCAAGACTTGAATTTAATTCAACAGTACATGCGATAACATCGAGTGCTTCTACTTCCTTTTTCCCATGAATATGGTAGACTCAAGTAGGGGCTCGAGATTCCTGGTGTGTAGTTACCGAATGTTGGCCTCTACCTTTGCTTTGATTCCTGGACTGAGATTCTCTCGGGGCTTTGTTTCTAATAGAAGGAGTTGAACTAGCGTTTGTAGGAGTTTGATTTGGAACCTTGCAGGGCCTCGATTTTGATATATTAGGACCCATACTTGCAATACTTGCAAAAGTCACTCACGTATTGCTCGATAGGTGGGCCAGCTTGTTTAAGATACAAGAATCACTTTCGATGCTCGACCAGATATTGTTCTCTGATATATTTCTTCCTGAACTCATCGAGGAAGAACTTCCAATTAATAGATTCTGCAGGAGCAGTCAGAGTAGTGGTTTCCCACCAGCTTAGTGCTTCATCTGCCAACAGAGCAATGGCACACTCGAGTTTATGCTCATCAGAACATGGCAATTGTTTAGTCAGAATGTGAGTAGTGGCCTCTAACCAATACTCGGCTACTTCAGGATTAGCCTTATCGGTGCTAGTGAAGGTATATGCTCGATGTTGAGCCAGCTTGTCAATATGGGCTCAGTTTAGCACAACAACAGTAGGAACAATAGGATGATCTTGTTTTAAGGCAGTTATGAGATGATTGAACATCTCCTTCATACTTATAAGACATTTTTGCTACATATGATTGATAGTAGGAGCTTCCTGTTGAGCAGCGGTTTGAGCTTGATGTTGAGCTTGCTGTTGAGGAGGATTCTGTTTCATCCTCACACTGTCTCCTTTGTTCGAGGAGCCTACAAGACTTTCATTATCTTGACCCAATCTTGTATCTGACATTCTAGTTCAATCAGAACAATAAGAGTTTTAGCTTTCACATTTACACATTTAAGCAGGAAAATAAGCTTAGATCAAGTCTCCTAGGTGGTACAATCTCTTATATGATGCAAGTGAACTTAGTTTAGTCCTAGAACCGACTAAAAAGCTCTGATTACAAATAAATGTAACACCCCATCCTCGGATTAGCCGTAACCCGGCTCTAGAGCGTTACCGAAGCGAAAACAAAGCAATAGATTGGTTACTTGTCAAACAAATAACCTCGGTATACTTAACTTGCAACGCAAGTAACCCAAACTAAACATTTCAAGTCATCCAATGCATACAAGTAGTCCACATTAAATAAACCCAACATACATATCATGCTAATTTAGGTAGAAATTTGTTCCATTTCATACTTATAACCTTAGTTACCATTATCATATTATTATTCCATTTAATTCACATACATCATTCAAACAACAATCAACAAGTGTGGCATACTTCACAATAGGTTACTATTAAACATGATTCAACTTTCATTCTTACTACAAGTTCAAGTTTCCTATTCGATTGATACAATATGGTCACTAAACATATTTCACTTAGCTTACTTGCATCTCAAGTTACTACTTATTCAACCAATTAACATGATCAATACAAGCATCCAAATTACATTCTTATTACAATTTCCATGTACCCTATTCGAACCCTATAGTGATCCCTAATCACATTTCATTTGATTCTTTACAATCAAGTCATACAATTTCATGGCATACTTAGTTAGTTCTTTGTTAATGCATGCTTAATCATTCCTTAGCCTCAAACTCCACATTGCCGAATTATGCCAATACCCATAGGAACAAATGCATGATCATACACATTGGTCTAGCATTCGAATTAAACAAGGTTCAACAAACATTAAAATTCTATCATATTATGCGCAACATTATACCAACTTATATACATATCAACCAAGTCATATACATAGTTTAAATCATCCAAATTGGTTACATGATAGACCCATCAAAACATTACATATACTAGTCTTAACAACACCACAAAATGCATGATCAAGACTACCTATTACAAGTTCTAGTGCCACCAAACTAGGAGTATACAAAGAGTATGAAATCATACTTTCAAGCTTGATTCAGAGTGTTGCTTCAAACCCAAGATATCCTCTTGAAGTATCTTTAATTTGTTATGGGAAGAATGAAGAGTAGAGTGGTAAGTACAAGTTATGTACTTAGTGAGGTGACACTAAATCTAGTTAATTTCAAAGCATACATATCCAAGTTTACATGTAATTCAAGGAATCAAGACCATCAATACAAGACACATGCTTATTCGAATTGCATAGGGTAACTTAGGCAATATTTACATATCATACAATCAACATGACAGCATCCATAGTGATTCTCATAGGCTAGTCGAACATTATGCTTAGATGACAAGTAACCAATCACTCAAATTATCAAGTAGGCATTCATACACAAAGCCATTAATCTATACATTTCTTTCGAAGCAAGGAAGTTCATACAAGTTTCTTATAATACAAACAATGTTCATTTGAATTATTAAGTCATCTTTCAACATCCTTGGTAAGTAGCTTACTAGATAATCAAATCTTAACAATATGCACCAAAGTGCCAATATGCACCGAAGTGCCAATATGCACCGCCGTGCCAATATGTATCATCGTACCAATATGACCGTAGTGCCAATATGAGCTCAAGATTCTAAGGCATGCCCTCCTATCTATCAAACTAGCTACCAAGGTTGTTGATTATCCATTTCATTTAAGCTTTATATATTTCATGATACAATACAACATTATGACCTTTAAAGGCCAAGCCCTTAGGCTTATGGAGTCTTAACTCCCAATACCAAACCATCCATGCCATTCGAATAGCATGAATTCAAAGTAGTATCCTTGTTCAATTCATTTCAATCAGCCATGTATAGCATTCACAAACACAAGCATATGTATGCAATGTGCGTACCTTATTCTCCAAGCAAGCATGCCATTTCATACCTTTGGCATAAGCAATGCAACATGACAAGCATTTGATTTCATTTACTTAACACTCAAGTAAACACATAGAACATGGCATCAAACAAGTTATCATACATGTCATTCTTCCCTTAATTAGCCAAATATGTTTTAGGTCAAGTTACATGGCAATAACATTGATTTAAGACAATAACAAGGTTGGTTAGGACCTAGTCCCAACCCCAAGGATAGTTACACTCACAATACTCCTAGCAATTCAAGTGTCTTGAATCCAAATTCCTTTGCCTCTAGCTTTGGGATGTCCACTCCTATCCTCTTCTTCCCCAATTTGCTGTCCTTGGTCTAGCAAGCATAACACATATACATATCATCAAAACAAACACATAATATCACACAATCACAGTAGCAATGTTACCACATTTGTACTTAACATTTAGCTACTGTTTTTATGCTTCCTTTTAAGAATTTCTTACTAATTCATTTCCATATTGTTATTAATTCATTTTAAAGCATAATTGGACAGGTTACAATGTCCCAAAACTGTTTTGGAAACAGTTTGTTACTAGGTGCGAAAATAGTCCCAAACTGCCCAGGACACTGCTGCTTGGCAGTTTGCACACTGTCTCTTTAAATGGCCATATCTTTTAATCCGTACGTCCGAATTTTGATTACTATACACCGTTGGAAAGCTAAAGAAATATTATATAAGACCATAGTATACTTGCATTTTATTTCTTAACCAATTAGTACAGTTTATTGTTCAAAGACAGGGCATTTACACTGGCTGGACAGTTTGCACTGTCCAGCAATTCCTATTTACAGTTTCCAGCATAGGACCCAGTTTTCAATTCTGTTTTTACCTAATGAAAATAGATATTCTAAGGATAATTTCATTAAAATTTCAGCCCTGAATTTGATCTACACAATATTTGGTGAATTTTCAAAGTGACTGCCCATAACAGAGTAATTCTGGGCAGATTGTATATATTCACATTTTAATGCCTTAAATTCATTTTAACCAATATCTTGGCCCTATAATTCATTCCATATGATGTCCTAAACATGGTTATTCATTTTTCATTCATTATTCAAGGCAGCCAAATCAGGGCAAGTTGGTTATAATGCCTAATTTTGCATGTTTACTCAATTTCAATTCCACAAAACAGTTTTATGTTACATAACTCTGTTCATGCTTTTATCCTTCATTTCCAGCATTATTTGCTAACAATTCAACTTGTTTAACACCTTAATTACCTTACCTAATCATGATCATAATCAATTCATTAATTCCATAGCTCAATTTTAGGTTTTATTCATTCAATTCTCACTTCAACATCACAATTCAATTTTCCAGCAACCTAGCTTATTACACTATCACAAACACATGATTTCCAGCATTGAACCTAGTGTTCATTCTTCAAATTTGTATAATTCTACAACCATTCAATATCAAATCTCATCTATAATCATCAAAACTATCCAATTAAACAAATATAGTTGCCTATTCAATTGAACACAAGTAGAATCATCCTTACTTTGCTTCTAGCTTAATTTCCTTATAAAATCACTACACTTGCAAGCTAAATTTCTTCTTCAATGGCTGAATTTTCCAAGCTTTCTCTCTCAATTTTCCTCTCTCATATTCGGCTAAATGAAATGAAAGAGATGATGACAATGTGGTTATCCACATTAGTGGATTTGTGAAGTTACTAAACTATCCCTTAATTAGTTACTAATCATGTAATTAGTCAAGGGCAAATAAGAGAGGCATGAAATTTATCATGCAAGCCTCATCTTTCTTACTTAAATCAAATTGGTCCTTTGTAATTTTATCACTTATTTCATACATTCTTTCAATTACACCCTTGACTATTCAATTTAGCTTAATTCTAAATTCAATTAAGCTATCAACTTATACAATTTGATTCCAATACTTCTAAGCTTGGATTTGGGGTGTTACAGGAAGCATGCCTCTATTTTGCACGTTTGTATCCAAGAATGCATAATTGATGTTTGGATAATTGTTGATTTTTTCCAAGTAAGTTAAATGTGTTTTGTATGCAAGCTAAAATATTTGGGGTAAGTTTGTTTTGGTTTGGAGGTGTAAAACCAAATAATTTGGGCATTACAATCCTTCTCGTATCAATAGGTGGCACCATATCGGTACACAGGGCTTGAATCAGGCCTAGATGTGGAAGTTTTCCTTGGGTATTGGTACCGGGTGAGCCGTTTGGATACTACTTTTGGCTACTATAAATATTTGATTTTGGCCAAATAAGCTTGGGTATTGATACACCCTATGGTCATATTAGTATGAACCTTGTACATTGAAGCTTGGGTACCAATACACAGGTTTATGTACCAGTACGACCTTTGTATATGAAGCCTGGTATCAATAAAGAATCTCGTGTACCGATATGAAATGTTGTTATGTCAGTTCATGTGATACTGTGGTTTTAGATTCTTTCATTTTAGTCCCTCTTTTGATTGAATGCTAATTGGATGTGTTCGGATGATTTGTTTTAGCTAGAAAATTATATGTATTAATGAAACCTGGCTAATTAAGAATGGTAACCTTAAATCCATGAAAGTCCTCGTAATTTCCATATTTACAATTTGGTTCCAAAATTTCATGTTCATGCAATTGGACATCTATTTGATGTCTGATTCAATCGAGAATTTAACCGCTGTCAATATGTACAGCCTAGGTTCTAAAAATGAATCTAGATAAGATAAAAGGGGAAAATGGACCGAATTTGAGATATTCGGTTAGGTTTGCTACGACAAACCTAATGTAGCTCTCTTGCATCGGCCTAGTACCTAGGCTATGTCAAGGGGGTTACAACTTATCTATTTGATATGGTTTTCGAAAGAACCTCTTAACTATGTCTAGAAAGAAGCTATTAACAGAATGCTATAGCGATACATGTCTGTGGGAACCCTAGGAAAACAATTATTTGTTTAGCTTTACAATTTTTAGTTGTTTAAACTCCTATCTTATGTCTAAGGAGGGTTAGAACTTAAGCTTCCCAGCTCAAGCTCCAATATTCATTTGGTTTAGATTAACTCTCTCGAATATTAAGCCACAAATCAAATAATAAGGTCACTCTCTCTAGCTCTTACAAGACTAAGAATTAAGTATAATAAACATAATAGATAAGAAACAAGAATGCTATGACATTCAATAACTATTAAACATAAATATTCAACAATAAACCTAATTAAAAGAGTACTTTTCTCATTTATGAGCAATATTCAACAATCCAAAATAGTTTAAGAACATTCGATAGAAAAAAATGCTACACGAAAGATATACAAAGCGTCCTAAGAATCCTTTCCCGTGCCACGAGCTTCGTTGTAGTTTTCCCAAGCTCCACAAGCTTATCTCGAATATCTTGTGTTGCTAGAGAATCCTCTTCTTCCTCAATAATTGCGGTTCTGTAAATGTAGATGACAAAAAGCCATTTTCCTTTAATTTCAACTTTCTTTGAAAAGTTGCCCTTCTTGTCTTTATATATAGAGGACCTTTCCAGGGTTTGCTACCCTAAGCCTAACATAAAATCCAAAAAGGATATTCCCTCATTCACATGCCTAATAACGACTTAAACAATAAGGTAAAAATGCAAGCCCTAAGCTATTTCTTATAGCAACAAAGCATGACCTATCAAATTCAACCAAAATCTGCATCCCAACTGTCAACCAATAACAATACGACACATGGACAAACCATTTAAAAAACTCATAACACATATTCCCAAAAATCAAATGTAGAAGTTGTGCCCCACACTGTAACACCCATCACCCAGATTACACAGATCCGACTCGAGTGACGAATGACACATTGGTTTGCGAAAGTAAACCCGATAAAAATGAAACAAAATATGGGTAATTTAAAATTTCGCTAAAAATAATTCAAAACTAGATGCATCATGGTGTCCTATTACAGATATTCCAACATCATACCAAATTTTGTTATAAATGGATGTCCATAACATGCTCAATTGCAATTTTACCGATTTAAGGACTACAATATAAATACTTGGGATGAAAATGAGCTCAATCTGAACTTTTCAACACATTCAATTAACATATGGTGCTTAAGAGACCGAAATATAAAACCATCAAATATACAAGGACCCATTAGAATTTAGAGACACCAAATAGAAATTATACACACTAAAAACACAAGTGTTAAATTCGAGGTTAAATAGACATCAATAACATGTTTAATCAATGCATGATGAAATGGTGACCAAAATGCAATAATACAAACTTCAGGAAGCATCCTAACTAACATAACTACTAGTCGTATTGGTACGGGCTTGCTCCATATCGATACTTTGCATTTTCATCCAAAGTCCAAAATTTCAACAACGTTTGGTCCTATCGATTCTTGAGGTACCAAACCAGTACTCCTTAAGGTCGTATTGATAGACAAACAAGGTGTATCGGTACGTCTTGCCTTGTTTTGCTAAAAAATGAGCATCTGTACCGGTACACATCACCCCGTATCAGTACCCACTAATTAGAAATGTAGATTCGATTATGCAAATCCATTCCGAATGCCCCCAAAACACGTAGAGTCACTATAGACATACTCCTAATGACAGATGAACATAAAAGACATGTACTTGAGCATTTGTAATGCAATTATTACCATCATTCATGGACAATTGAAACATCTATAGTCATATGCAAAATGGAATAACACAAGGCATATATGAAACATGACTTTGAAATAAAGCCTTAAACACATATTACGCAACTCACATATGACCAAGAGAATACACCGTATATGAGCATACTCTTATAGAAACAATCAAGCCAAGTATGAGCCATCAACCAAAGTATACTACAACATGTCTTTTAAACAACATTTATAAGTAAATCCAAAACAAATCCAATCATCAGCAAACCATCAAGTATGTAACACCCTAAAAATAGGGCTAGGCATTTTGAGGTTTGACCTGATTGAACCGGATTAATCAGTTAAATAAGTTTTGAGGATATTAATATTTTAAAAATATGATTTGAGGAGATAAAAAATTGTTTGATTTGCCAAAAATATTTAAATATATTATCAAGTGTTTTGGTAATTAATTTTGGAGTTAATTAAATGGTTTCAAGTGACATTTTGATTTAGTTACTAAATTATAAAAATTGCAAAACTGTTTTAATGACTATTTTGTAAACGGGCCAATACTAAGAATCCTTAGAGAGCTATATTTTTAAATGTTTTAATCTAAAAATACCATCTTAGTTGAGTAAGGAATTGATGGTTAATTGGTTTCCAAATCATTTTTACTATTACTTTGATTTTCCTTCACTTTCCATTTCAACTTCTAAACATGATTCTCGAAAATTCTTTGCTGATTTTCGATGGAAAATTCATCATTTGATTATACCTTTGTTTCTTAACAAAACCTCACAAGATTTTCTCAAGGATTTTATTAATTTCACAAGTTGAGTTTCAAAGAAAATCTTACATCAATTTTGGTGGGAGCTTCTTCAAAGGTGAATTTCTCTTCCTCACTTTAATCTAAGGTTCTTTATTGATATTCCCTAGTAGTTGGCTGATTATGGATTGATATTAACATGGTTTTTGCAATGGATTTTAAGATTTGAGCTATTAATGGTGTTTACGATGATTTGCTTAAAGATTTGTTTAACTTGATGAAACCTAGAGATTTTAATTGCGTTATTTCATGTTTTGATATGGTAATCATAATGTGAAATACGATTATGAGAATAACTCCAGAAACTATTTAACTAGGTAATATTTAAATGAGTTTTTAGTGGTTTTTGGGGTTGTTCTTTGTGTTTTTGGGTTGCTGGAGATATAAAGATGTTTAGGAGGTGTTTGTGGTTATATTTTGATGTGGTTTGAAAGTTGGAATCACTAGTTCGAAGTGAGGAGTTGATAGAGCGAATGTTGGTGTTGTGTTAAGTATTGTAGGCTACTTTTTGGAAGGAAAATGTTAAGGATACAGGGGATCATTGTTTAGCAACGTGTTGAATGCATAATGATGTATTTTCCCTCTAGCATTATGTGGTTAAAGCAGGGGACGATCAAGGCGAGGTTGCCTAGTTGCGTATGTTGCTTACTAGTGACTCAATTTGTGTTGCCAAGCTAGGCGAGGTGTATCAGTCAATGTATAAAAACGTTAAAGATCTTTCAATGTAACACCCTCAACCTGGCCTAGACGCCAGACCGAACAAAATGAGCTACATTGGGTTTTCAAAACAAACCCGTGAAGAGATAACTCGAACTACGTCAATTTTTTCCTTTTTATCTTGTCTAGATGCATATTATTAACCTAAGGTGAGCATGTTGGTAGAGGGTGAACACTCCATTCAATAGGGTGTCAGTTCGACATCCAATTATGTGTACTTGCAATTTAGGGACGAAATTTCGAATTTATAAAATTATAGGGAATTTCATGGTTTCAAGGTTACCTTTCCATAATTAGTCACATTACATGCTTGAATGCAAAATTTCAACTAAAAATGATCATCCAATCTCGTACAATTGCACTCACAACAATCATGGACCAAAATAAATAATACGGAAACCTTAAAAGAACATTTTAACTATTTTAACAGCTACTCATATTGATACACGAGCAAGTATATCGGTACACCTATGCATTTCCAAAATCCTAGATTCTAGTAGCTCAAACCCGTATCGATACGGTCTAACGCGTATTAATACGCCCAGACCTCAAATGTCCAATTTTGCTGGTTTAGCATACATTTATGGATTCAAACATGTCCCAAATATTCATAGTCATAAACACAACTATTACAGGTATCATTCCATGCCAGAACTTCATAGATACATGAACAAAACATGGCAACATGGATCAACATGATTCTAGAGGCATGCTTCCTATAAACCATTTAGCTTAACACCCAAATAGAAATTTAAGTCATACTTCAATATAGGCATAGCATCAACAACCTAAAAAACGTCATTTAAAACATGCTTGAACCCCTAAGGACTTCATAATAAGTATTTACAATCAACATGCTTACTAAAGCGAAAACACCAAGCATAAGCTCATGCTAGCATATCACCAACATTCATGTCTCAATCCAAACAAAGAAAACCATCAAACCACAACAGAAAAACCATCGCAAAATAATCAAAATCCAGATTACAAATCCCCAAAAACATGGTAAACACATTGCCTTATTAACTAAATTTAAAATTGAATTTCATACTTAAGAAAATGTATTGATCTTGGACCTCTCTTGCCAAACCAATGCTGCCCCTCGACTCTATTGCCTTACATCAACGGAAAGAAAAGAGAGCATAAGCACAAATGCTTAGTGAGGGTGCTCACAATCAACATTGATGCAATTTGAAACCACTTTAAAAGCATTAAGCCTTTTGTTACCAAATCATGCTTACTTCCCAAGCATTTCATATGTGATTAAAACCATTTCAAAACTATAAACCATCTTGTTTTCAAAACATGCATTATTACCCAAGCATTATCTCATTTGTTTCCACAACAAATCATGCATAATAATCATATGCATCAAATTATTTATAAACTCTTTAATTACATATATTCTCATATATTGGCATTTATAGTGACCATATAGACTCACCTCTATCCATACATGTTCAGATACACGATTTTCTCATGATGGGCTCACCTCCATCAAATCTCATGCCTTGCCTAGTTAAATGACAAGATACCATCACAATGGGGATCCTAGTTAAACCGCATACCCAAGTGATAACCCAATAGTCTAAGTAGCCTAGTTAAACCGCTTTTCCTCAAGGACTATGGCATGATCAATTTTACATATTATAGTGCACTTTAATTATATGGCTAACCAACTATTTCTGAAACTTTCTCAACACGTCACATAGCAAATATATCATTTCAAAATACATTTACTTATAGTTTTCGAATGCATTTCATAAACCAATTCATATGCAAAATCTCATTGCCCAAGGAAACAACACGTTCCTTTTAGGAACAAATCTCAATGCTCAAAAGCATTCAAATACTTTGATAATCATTGCATATTAATCCAAAACAATGCATTTACAGTAAGTATATCAAACTGTCTAGTCAACCTAGCAAACTCCTAGGCCCAGTTACAACTGTCCCCCTCTTAAGAAATTTCATCCTTGAAATTTACCTGAAGGAAAAAGATGAGGAAATTGTTTCACCATGTCCTCTTTTGTTTCCCATGTGGCTTCTTCAACTCCTCGATGTTGGCACAATATCTTAACTATCTCTATGGTCTTTTAGCGTAGAAACTTAGTGCTCGAATCCAACACGTTCATAGGCTCCTCATCATAAGACAAAATCGGTCACAACTCAATCTCCTCAACGGGCACAACATGCGACGGATTCGATCTATACTTCTGAAGCATTGAACCATGGAAAACATCATGTATCTTTTCAATCTCGGCTGGTAACCTCAATCTTTACCCAATCGGACCCACTCGCTCAATCATTTCATAAGGTCCAATGAACCTAGGGCTCAACTTACCCTTGCGCAAAAATCTCATCACCTTCTTCCAAGGTGAAACCTTTAAGAACACCTTATCACCCACTTTGCATTCAATCTCTTTTGGCTTCAAATTCGCATAGGACTTTTGCCAATTCAAAGCCTCCTTAAGCCTTTCACAAATATGTTTCACTTTCTCATTTGTATCTTTAAGCAAATCGGGTCATGTCACATGTTTCTCACCCAATTCCGCCCAACAAAGAGGTGTACGACACCTACGACCATAGAGAGCCTCATAGGGAGCCATTTGGATTCTCAACTGATAACTATTGTTGTAAGAAAACTCCACCAACGGTAATCGCTTCTCCCATGTCCCTTGAAACTCAATTACACAACACCTCAACATATCCTCCAAAATCAGAATAACACGTTCAGATTGCCCATCCCTATGAGGATGATAAGACGTACTGAGATTAAGCCTCATACCCAAAGCCATCTAAAAACTTTCCCAAACCCTTAATGTAAAGCGTAAATTCATATCTGATATAATTGACTTAGGAACTACATGCAATATCACTATCTCGATAATATAGATATTAGCCAACTTATCCAACGTATACGTCGTATGCACAAAAAGGAAATGCTCACACTTCGTAATGTGATCTACAATCACCCATATGGAATCCTTTTTGGACGGTGTCAAAGGCAAACCCATCATAAAGTCCATGGTGATTCTTTCCCATTTCCATTATGGGATCTGAACAGGTTGCAACAACCCAGAAGGAGACTGATGTTCAGCCTTAACCCGCTGCACACCATGCAACGAGCAACAAACTCAGCCATATCCTTCTTCAAACCAACCCAGTATTACAAATCCATCAAATCATGATACATCTTTGTACTACCCGAATGCATAGCAAACATACTAGCATGATCCTCAATCAAAATAGTGCGCCTCAACTTTGGATCATTGGGCACCACTATACGACCCTTGAAGCACAAAAGACCATCATCATTAAAATGAAAATCTATCGGATTACCGTCTGAAATATCCTTAACATGTGGTACCAAAGCATCGTCATACGGTTGCCTCGCTATAATCCATTGAGACAATGTAAACTTAACTTGCAACTCAGCCAACAACCCACCTTCTCGTGTCATGCTTAGCTTTGCAAACATTGCCCTTAGCTCAACAGAAACCTTACGGCACAACGACTCCAACGTCAAATCATAATACTTAAGCAACTCAATCCATCTTCGTTGCCTAAGACTCAACTCTTTTTGAGACATCAAATACTTCAAACTCTTGTGATCGGCGTAAACAATACACTTCTCACCATATAGATAATGTCTCCAAAATTTTATGGCAAAAACAACCGCCGCAAGCTTCAAATCATGCATCAGGCATTTTTTCTCATGAACCTTCAACTACCTTGATCCACAACCTTATTGTCTTGCACCGACATGCAACCCAAAACATCATAGGATGCATCACTACAGACTACAAACTCCTGACAAGACTCGGGTTGAATTAGGACAGGAGCATGTGCAACAACTTCGTCAATAGAGTGTCAATACTAGAGAATCCATCCACAAAATGATGATAGTAACCAGCCAACCCAAGTAAACTACGAACCTCGGACACCAACTTAGATTGTTTTCAATTAAGAATAACTTCTATCTTCTGCGGATCAACACGAATACCCTCGACCGAAACCACATGGACAAGAAACATCACTTTCTTAAGCCAAAAGACACACTTACTCAGCTTAGCATACAACCGATTTTCCTTCAAAGCTCGCAATATAATCTGCAAATGCCGATCATGATCTTCCTCAGTACGTGAGTATGTAAGGATATCATCAATACACGCTACCACAAAACGATCAAGATATTCATGGAATACGCTATTCATCATATCCATGAAAGCAGCTGGAGCATTTGCAAACTGAACGACATCACCAGAAACACATAATGCCCATATCTTGTACGAAAAGCAGTCTTCGACACATCCCCATCCTTAGCCTTTAATTAATAATACCCCGACCAAAAATCAATATTTGAAAACAAAACAGCCCCACGAAATTGATCAAATAAATCATCAATTCATGGTAAGGGATACTTATTCTTAACCGTCAACTTATTCAATTGCTAGTAATCAATGCACATACGCATTGTCCCACCCTTCTTTTTCACAAAAAGGACTGGTGCACCCCACGGAGAAATACTAGGTCAAATAAACGAACGATCCAACAACTCTTGAAGCTGCATCTTCAATTCCTTTAACTCCTTCAGTGCCATTCGTTATAGAGGGATGGACACCGGAGTTGTACCTGCATATGTCTCTATGCCAAACTCCACTTCTCTATCCAACTGCAAACCCGACAACTCTTCAGGAAACACCTCCAGAAAATCATACACCGTCTGAATGTCTTGCACTCGAACCCCTTTTACCTCCAGATTCATCACAATTGCTAGATAAACTTGACAACATCCTTGCATCAACTTATCAGCTTGCATTGCCGAAACAACATTAGACAAGAATTTAACATTCTGGCCAACCACCACAACTTCATAATCATCTGGAAGACTCAAAGAAATCCTTTTGGATTCATAATCCAAAAACGCTTTATGCTCACTTAAACAATCCATACCCAAAATAACATCAAAGCCATGAAATGGCAACTCCATCAAATCCACAGCAAACTCACGACCTTGAACTACCAAAGGACATCTCGTATACAACCTTCTAACCATAACTGTCTCACCAAAAGAACTAGTTACCAATATACCCACATTCAAAATCTGAATAGGAACATTCAACAAATGTGCATGCTCACTCAAGATATATGAATGGGTAGACCCCGAATCAATTAAAGAAGACAATGACAAAGATTGCAAGGTAAAGGTACCTGCGATTACATTTGTGTCATTATGACACTCATTATGAGCATAAATTCATGGCGGCTTACCATTCTCTGGTCGCACAACAACTGTATGAGACAAAGTCCTCTAACCATCTTCACGCATCTGAAAATTACCCTTACCCTGACCTTGGGCTCTAGCAGATAACAGCCTGAACCGGTGCATCTCTCGCAACAGGAGGATAGTCACGCTTCCAATGACCAAGCGATCCACACTCCCAACAAGATCCAGAAAATCCCCAACACGCACCCACATGGCATCTACCACAATGCTCACAATCAATAGCAATCTGCACTCACTAATTACGGCCACCGCCACCACGCTTATGATCCGACTTGTATCGCTTATTGCACGATCTCTTGTTTTTCCGTCTTAAAAAACTAGAATTTGTGGTTCTCTTTCTCGCACCCATATTCACCACTTCTGTAGAACCACCCAAGGATTTCTCAATATCCTTAGGCCTGTTGAGCAACATGTCAAAATTTGTATAATCTATGACCAACAAGTATGTCCTGATATCTTTAGATAACCCATAATGGAACTTGTCATACCTCTGTCTATCACTCGAAACCAGCTGAGGAGCATACTGGCTCAACCAAACAAATTTCACCTCATACTCGGACACTGGCATGCCATCTTGCACCAATGACATAAACTCATGCTTCTTAGCTCTAAATGTTGCGGATCAAGATACTTCCTCTTGAATGTTGTTTGAAAGAACTCCCAATTCACATCCGTCCCAGGAACTCTCACAAATGTGGTTACCCACCAATGATACGCGTCACTGTGCAATAAAGACACGGTACAACCCAACTTATGTGCATCATTACAGTCCATCTAAATAAGAATATGAATAGTTATCTAAAGTAACTCTTCCACCACTTCAAGGCTAAATGCTCTAAATTTCATACCTCCTAACCTAAGAAGACACTCCATAGGCAACCTATGATTAACAGCCACAACAAGTGATGGTGCTTGCATATGCACCCCAGCTATCGCAGCCTGGAAAGCTCCCATCATTGCTTGAATCAACGATGTCATATCGCCAAACACTGGCCCTTGCGAAACCTGAGGGCCATCACCCACCCCAACACCAGCACCAACTAGAGGAATAGGTGGAGGAAGAGGTAAATCATTAGGAAGAATCACACCATCCTTAGGATTCTGAACATTTTGAACATTACTTGCGTTAGCACGCGCCTCACGTCGAGGACCCATACTTACAAAAGCCTATTCACACAACATAACTCAATAAAGTCAGGCTAGCATTCGATGAAGGATCCAAGACAACTTCACAAAACATTTTAAACCATGGTAATAGGCATTGTGTTCCCAATTAATACCCCAACAATACAATTATCCACAGCATCACACATAAACATGTATTCGAAAAACAAGTCACCAATTAAGCAAACAACAACAACACCAAACGATCGCAAACCTGACTTTGATACCACCAAATCTAACCTCCTCGACCCGGCTTAGATGCAGACTGAATAGAACGAGATATATTGGGTTTTCTGAAACAAACTCATGAAGAGATAACTCGAGTTACGTCCATTTTGTCCTTTTTATCTTGTCTAGATGCATATTATTAACCTAAGGTGAGCATGTTGACAGCGGGTGAAAACTCCGTTGAATAAGGCGTCAATACGACACCAATCATGCGTACTTGCAATTTAGGGACCAAATATCAAATATGTAAAATTATAGAGACTTTCTTGGTTTTAAGGTTACCTTTCTATAATTAGTCAAATTACATGTTTGAAAGCCAAATTTCAACTTAAAATGATCATCCAATCTCATACAATTGCACTCGCAACAATCATGGACCAAAATGAATAATACAGAAACCTTAAAAGCACATTTTAACAATTTTAACAACTACCCGTATCGATACACGAGCAACTGTATCGGTACACCTATGCATTTCCAAAATCCAAAATTCTAGTAGCTCAAACCCGTATCAATACACTTCTTGAACTATCATTACGCTATGCTTGAAAACACTAACCCGTATCGGTACGGCCTCACGCGTATCGATACGCCCTGACCTCAAATATCTAATTTTCCTTGTTTAACATATAGTTTTGGATTCAAACATGTCCCAAATATTCATAATCATAAACACAACTATTACATGGATCATTCCATGCCAGAACTTCAAAGATACATGAACAAAACATGGCAACATGGATCAACATTATTCTAGAGGCATTCTTCTTATATAGGCATAGCATCAACAACCTTAGAAACGACATTTAAAACATACTTGAACCCCTAAGGACTTGATCATAAGCATTAACAATCAACATGCTTACTAAAGCGAAAACACAAAGCATAAGCTCATGCTAGCATATCACCAACATTCATACCTCATTGTAAACCATGAAAACCATCAAACCATAGTAGAAAACATCACAAAATAATCAAAATCCAGATTGCAAATCCCCAAAAATATGGTAAACACAATTCCTTAGTAACTGAATTTAAAACTAAATTTCATACTTAAGCAAATGTATTGATCTTGGACCTCCCTTGACAAACCAATGCTGCCCCTCGATTCTATTGCTCTGCAAGAATGGAAACAAAAGAAAGCGTAAGCACAAATGCTTAGTGAGGATGCTCATAATCAGCATTGATGCAATTTGAAGCCACTTTAGAAACATGAAGCCTTTTGTTACCAAATGATGCTTACTTCCTAGGCATTTCATATGTGATTAAAACCAATTGAAAACTATAAACCATCTTGTTTTCGAAATATGTATTATTACCCCAAGCATTATCTCATTTGTTTCCACAACAAATCATGCATAATAATCATATGCATCAAATCATTTATAAACTCTTTAATCACATATATTCTCATACATTGGCATTTATAGTGACCCCGGATAGACTCACCTCTATCTATACATGCTCGGATACACAAATTTCTCATGATGGGCTCACCTCCATTCAATCCAAAACCTTGCCTAGTTAAACCGCAAGATACCATTACAATGGGCTGCCTAGTTAAACCGCATACCCAAGTGATAACCCAATATTTCAAGTAGCCTAGTTAAACCGCTTTTCCACTAGGACTATGGCACTATCAATTTTACATATTATAGTGCACTTTAATTCTATGGCTAGCCAACTATATCCGACACTTTCTCAATACATCACATAGCCAATATATCATTTTCAAATACATTTACTTTCTATTTTCCAATGCATTTCGTAAACGAATTCATATGCAAAATCTCATTGCCAAAGGCAATAACACATTCCTTTTAGGAACAAGTCTCAATGCTCAAAAGCATTCAAATACTTTGATAATCATTGAATATTAATCCAAAACAATGTATTTACAGTAAGTAAATCAAACCATGCTCAAAACCAAAACATGTAAATCACATCATGTTTAAACCAACATGAAATTCGCAAGCACATCCCAAAGCCAATATTTAAAAAAGGTAAGAACAACTGACACTTGAGCTTAGTTAAGTTTGTTAGGTAATAACTAAATCCCCATGATCCACTGATCAAACCTTTAAAAGAGCTTTAACGTGTTTAAACACTCAGCGATATGCCTCGCCTTGCTCGCTAATGCGAATCGAGCCACCTATAAGCAACGACGCAACTAGGCAAGCTTGCCTTGTTCATCCCCTATTTTAATCACATAAAACCAGAGGGAAAATGCATCATTATGCATTCAACTTGTTGCTAAACAACAATCCCCTGCATCCCTAACATAAACATTCCAAAAACTAGACAAAACTACCAAAATCAATACCAAACACCTTCCAAACTTAACCCAGCCAAAACCTTTTGGTTTAATCCATCAATTACTATCAATTAACATCCAGAAACAACCTAATAACATCCTTATACCTCCAGCATCCATAAACCTCCCACAACTCCTCAAAAACACATAACTAACAACCTAAAAATTAGAGATTCGCCTAGTTTTGGGATTCCAATGTTAAAACCAACTTATTAACATTATCAAACATCAAAATCATGATTAAAACCAATCAAGAACTCAGAGAAATAGATCCAATACGAAAATCACATGATCTCAACAAATAAACTTGATTTAACCAAATTTCAATTATTAAATCATCAAAACTCATTAGAAAACATTAAACAAGGATCCAATACATGGGAATTTCAGTAAAGAACATTTAATTATTGGAGAAGAATGAAACTGACCTCCAATGCCTCAATTTCTTCTCAATTAGATGTTTTACTCTTGAAAAACAAAGGAAAACAATGAGACTTTGGAAAACAATATCGAAGAATCCATTGGAAATCAAAAGTCTAAGAAATCAAGATCATTACCTAAAATCTTTGATGAAAAAGAGAGTGTTTGGCTGAAGAGATTTTGAGAGAAAAGTTTGAGAGCAAAAATTATGTCAAAAGTGGTTTAAGGAAATAACTACCTTCTTTTATTAAATCCCCTTTAATTTCTTGATTAAAACTCTTTAAAATCAATCCTAGTTGATGAGGAAAATCTGATAAAAACATTTGGTAAATTGTCTCATTAAATATTCTAAGATTTGGCGATTTTTTTCAAAATAGTCTCTAAAAATAGTTTTCATTCTTTACATTTTGGTCACTAACCCAAAATGTCAAATGTCCAAATCTCATTTCCAAAAATTGATTTCACCAAATATATCCATATACTAAACAATGATTTTAGGATATCTTCCCATATTTTTATCTCACTTACTAATATCTGTTCCAATTTTTAACCCAAATCTGATTCAAATCTCTATTCCGGGTCTACTAGACCCTCTAATCAACCTAGCAAACTCTTAGGCCCAAAACTGAGGTGTTACACTAAAGGTTTGATTAATGGATCATGGGGATTTAGTTATAGCCTCACAAGCTTAATTAAGCTCAAGCGTAAGTTTTCTTTATTTTGCTTGGTTATCAACTCAGATATGAGCCTGCAAATTTCATGTTTTGGGATTAAACATGTAACACCCCATCCCTGGGTTAGCCGTAATCTGTTTCAAGAGCGTTACCAAAGCGAGAACAAAGCAAGAGATAGGTTACTTGTCGTACAAGAACCTCGATATACATAACTTGTGACGCAAACATCTCAGAAATATTCTGCCATACTTAGGGCAGTCAACCCAACTCTCATACGAGCTCCTGTGGTTCATTTATCTGACCGTAGACTAAAGCCACTTTTGATTCCGCAAGAATTTGTTCATTAATTACTCTAGATTCTTTCATTTCCATGTAAAGATCATTTCCTTCATGAGTTCGTTCACCTACTCTGCCAAATACGGATAGCCCCCCATGAGGTTTCGCAATGTTGTTGATCAATTCAATAATAAGTACTGTTTTACCTACTCCAGCCCCCCCAAATAGTCTGATTTTTCCTCAACGACGATAAGGAGCTAAAAGATCGACTACTTTAATTCATGTTTCAGAAATAGATAATTTTGTATCTATTTGTACAAAAGCGGGCGCGGGAAAAAGTGATCCATTTATTGTCATTTATACGACCAAAATATTATGATCATGATCATTAAGAATTGAACGGGCCCCTTCCTTGTGAATCAGACAAAGAAAAGGAGGGGGCCTGTTGAGTTCTTACACTTTCATGTCTATAACTTAGTTCATCCCATTATTACATCTTATATTACACATTAGAGGGACGGACCCAATCCAAAATAACCATAAAAGAAAATACCTATTAAACCGATCACATGAATACCAGTTACCGTACCTATTATCCAAAGAGGAATCCTTCTAGTAGTATCGGCCATTTATCCCGCTTCCCTCCGCATTTCATCAAGTCCTAAACACAACATACAAGGCATACAAGTAATCCACATTAATCAAAACAAACACACTTAACATGCTAATTTAGGTACTAATTTGTTTCATTTCATACTTATATCCTAAGTTACCTCTATCATATTACCATTTGCCATTCCATTTCATTACATCTACACCATTCGAATAACAATGACAAATATGGCATACTTCACAATAAGTTTCTATTAGACATGACCGAACTTAAATTCTTATTACATGTTTATATGCCATATTCGAACTATAAAGTGGTCACTTTCGTTTGTTTCCTTTTCAAACAAGTCATACTATTTCATGGCATCCTTAGCTAGTAACATTGTTAATGCATGCTTGTACATACCTTAACTCCAAATCAATAGACATTGTTGAATCATACCAATGGCCAAAGGAACAAATGCACGGCAATACAATTTTGGTCTAAGATTCGAATTATACAAGGTTCAACAAACATTGATTTACTTTCACAATTTGCGCAGCATCATACTTGATTATATACATATCAACATAGTTATATACATATTTCAAGTCACCCATGTTGGTTACAAGATAGGCCCATACAAGTTATACATAATTTCAAGTCTTAAACACACAACAAAATGCATGATCATGGCTAACAATTACAAGTTCTAGTGCCACCAAGCTAGGAGCATACAAAGAGTATGAAATCATACTTTCAAGCTTGCTTCAAAACGTTGATTCGAGTTCAAGATATCCTCCTAAAAGTGTCCTTAATCTGTTATGGGAAAAATGAAGAGTAGAGTGGTAAGTACAAGTTATGTACGTAGTGAGGTAATACTAAACTAACCAATTTGAAGTATACATATCCAAGTTTACAAGTATTTCAAAGAATCAAGATCATCACTACATGTCATATACTATTAAAATGTACGAGGTAAGCATTGGCAAGCTTCACATATCACACATTCAACATAGCAACATCCATCATGTATACATATCATGCTATTTGAGTTATTGCTTAGAAGACAAGCAATCAAAAACACCAAGTACCAAGTAGACATTCTTGCACAATAACATCATCTATGCATTTCTTTCATGGGAAGTAACAAGTTATACAATCATTCATGTGTTATCTTTATAGACAAGAATGTTCACTAAAAAATCTTACAAAACAAGTAATGTTCTCATCACACATTCAAGACAAACAATGATCATTTCAAATTATTAATTCATCTTATAACACCCTTGGTATTTAGTTCACTAGATAATCAAATCTTCAACAATATGCACGAAGTGCCAATATGCACCGTAGTGCTAATATGCACTGTTGTGCCAATATGAGCTTTAGATTCTAAGGCATGCCCTCCTATCTATCCAAACTAGCTACCAAGGTGGTTGATTATCAATTTCATTCAAGCTTTATTCAATTCATTCATCAATACATACTTATTCCATTCAAGGCCCAAGCCCTTAGGCTTATGGAGTCTTAACTCCCAAGAGAAGTTTATCCATGCCATTCGAATGGCATGAACACAAGATAGTACCATTGTTCATTTCATATCAAACCATTCATGCATATCAATCACAAACACATTCATATGTATGCAATGTGTGTACCTTATTCTCCAAGCAAGCATGCCATTTCGTACCTTTGGTATAAGCAATGCAACATGTCAAGCATTTCATTTAATTTTCTTAACAATCAAGTAAACAAGTAGAACATGGCATCAAAAAAGTTGTCATTCATATCATTTTTCCCTTAATTAGCCAAATATATATTAGGCCATGTTACATGGCAATGTCAATGAATTAACACAATAGTAAGATTGGTTAGGACCTATGTCCTAACCCTAAGGATGGTTAACTCACAATACTCCTAGCTAATAACTTGTCTTGTATCGAAATCCCTTTGCCTCTTGCTTTGGGATGTTCACACTTTTCCTCCTCTTCCACAACTTGCTGTCCTTGGTCTAGGAAGCATAACACATACAATTCATCAAAACATGACATAATGTCACACATATATAGTAATAATGTTACCACATTTGTACCTAAACTTTAGCTACTAATTTTATGCTTTCTTTTAAGCATTTCTTACTTGTTCATCTCTATATTGGTATTACCTCATTTTAGGACATACTGGACAGATTACAATGTCCCAAAACTATTTTGGAAACAGTTTGCTTCTAGGTGTAAATACAGTCCAAAACTGCCCATGACACTACTGCCTGGCAATTTGCACACTGTCTCTTTAAATGGTCATATCTTTTAATCCGTACTTCGGAATTTCAATTAATTTACACCATTGGAAATCTAACAAAGTTGTATTTATGACCATATAATGCTTACATTTTAGTTCTTAGCCAATTAATACAATTTATTGTTCAAAGACAGGGCATTTACACTGTCTGGACAGTTTGCACTGTCCAGCTATTTCTAATTACACTTTCCAGTATAGTACCAAGATTTCAGCTCTGTTTTCACCAAATTAAAGTAGACATACTAAGGATCATGTCACTAAAATTTCAGCCCTGAATTTGATCTATACAAATTTTGGTGAATCTTCAAAGTTACTGCCCAAAACAGAGCAATTCTGGGCAAATTGCACCTATTCACATTTTAATTCCTTAAATTCATTTTAACCAATGTTTTGGCCCTATAATTCATTTCATATGAAATCCTAAACATTTTTAGTCAATGTTAATTCATTTTTCAAGGTGGCCAAAACAAAGTAAGTTGGTTAAGTTGCTTAATTTTGCATGTTTACAGAATTTGTTCTTACTAAAATAGTTTCTAGGCTATATGGCTTTGTTCATACTTTTATCCTTCTTTTCCAGCATTAGTTACTAACAATTTAGCTTGTTCAACACCTTAATTACATTATCTAATCATGATCATATTCAATTTATTAGTTCCATAGCTCAATTGCATGTTCTAACAATTCAATTCTTACAACAACATTTCATTTCAAATTTCCAGCAACCTAATTTTGTTACACCATCACTTACACAAAAATTCCAGCATAATACCTTGTGTTCATTCTCCAAATTTACTTAATCCTACAACAATTCAATCATTTAACAACATATTCAATAGTTAGTTTCATCTACAATCATCAAAACAGCCCAAGTCAATAAGTATAGCTGTCTATTCGATTGAACAAGAATAGAATCATACTTACTTTGCTTATAGCTTTAATTTCCTTACAAAATCCTAAGCATGCAAGCTTAATTTCCCTTGAACAATGGCTGATCTCTCAATTTCCCTCTCTCCTTAATTTCCTCTTCAATTTCGGCAAAGTGAGAGAATGGATGAAGATGGCATCCATCTTAATGGATTTATGAAATGTCTAAAATGTCCTTTAATTAATCCATATTCTTAACTTACTCAAGGGCATTAAGGGAATCAAAGAATTTTGCATGCAATCATCATCTTTCTCATTTAATTCAATTTAGTCACTTTAAATTGATCACTTACTTCATTCATTCTTCTAATTAAGTTCTTTAATTAAATGAGTTTTAAATAGTGGTAACAATTCTATCATCATCTTTCTCATTTAATTCAATTTAATCAATTTAGTCACTTTAAATTGATCACTTATTTCATTCATTCTTCTAATTAAGTCCTTTAATTAGTCACTTTAAATTGATCATCTTTCTCATTTAACTCAAGGGCTCATAATGATTTAACTATTTAGGAATTTTAAATAGTGGTAACATTCTAAGCCCTATTTAGGGGTGTTACAAAACATGGTTTGGTTTACATGTTGTAAATGCATTGTTTTGGATTAATATGCAATGTTTAAACAATGTAATGAATGCCTATGAGCATTGAGATTTGTTCCTTGAAGGGAATGTGTTGTTGCCTTTGGCAATGTGGTTTTGCATATGAAACGGGTTTTAGAAATGCATTGGAAAACAATAAGTAAATGTACTTAAAAATGATATATTGGCTATGTGGCGTATTGTGAAATTATCGGATATAGTTGGCTAGCCATGGGATTGAATTGCACTATAAAATGTAAAATTGATCGTCTGAAATTCTTGGGTTACACAATAGGGGTAGTTCTATTGTGAAGTGATAGGGGTAGTGCTATCACAATAGGATAGGGGTAGTTCTATTCCTGGCCAAAGTGAGTTATGGTGGAGGTAGTACCGCCATGAGAAAAAAATTGATGGGGGTAGTGCCATCAAGGGAATCTGTATATCCGAACATGTATGGATAGGGGTACTTCTATCCATGGATAAAGGTGAGTCTATCTGGATCACTCTAAATGATAATATATGTGATAAAAGAGTTTAAAAATGATATGATGCATATGGTTTCTATGCATGATTCCTTTGGAGACATATGAGAAAAATGCTTGGGTAGTTCAGGATGTTTTGAAAAACAAGATAATTTATCATTTTTAAATGGATTTTTAATCAAATGTGAAATGCTTGGGTAGTTAAGCATTAATTGATAATAATTCAAGTGCGTTAATGCTTGGGAAGTAAGCTTGTTTTGGAAAAAAGATGTTTTATGGCTTTCAAATGTTTTCCAATTGCATCAATGTTTAGTTATGAGCATCTTCACTAAGCAATTGTGCTTACGCTCTCTTTTTCCTATTGATACAGAGCAATAGAGTTGAGGGGCAGCATTGATTTGGCAAGGAAGGTCCAAGATCAAGACAATTACTTGAGTATGGAAACTTGGTTTTAAATTTAGTTAATAAGGCATTGTGTTTCCTTGTTTTGGGGGAATTTGTAATATGGATTTTGGTTGTTTTGTGGTGATTTAATTGTTGTGACTTGATGGCTTTTGTGGTTGGTTATGAGGCAAGTATGTTGATGACATGCTAGTATGAGTTTATGCTTTGTGGTTCACCCTTAGAAAGCGTATTGGTTGGAAATGCTTATGCTCATGTTTTTATGATGCTAGCATGTTTTAAATGTTGATAAAAGGTTTTTGATGTAATGCCTATGATGAAATGTGCCTTGAACTGCAATATCCTCAAAACTAGTATAAAGGAAGTTACTATAATGCCTTCATTTAATCCCTAATTGATTGAAAGTAAGGTACTAGGTCTAGTTAATAAGGACTAGAATGCTATAAATGAAAAAGTGGTAACCTAAATTAAGAGTGACCAAACCGAAAGAAATAACAAAATGGATGAATGCAAGTTAATTCTTATATTCCTAAATGCCCTACACATGTCATTAATTAGTGGATAATCAAGGGCAAATTAGTCATTTTGGGTGGAGTTAATTGATGAACCCATTGTCATCTTCTCCCTAATGGCCGAATAGATGAAACAAAGAAGATAGAAAGGAGTTGAGTGAGAAAACTCCATGTTCATAGATTCAAGCTTGAAATTGGAGGAATTGGAGTTCTTGCATTCATATTATCTTGAAAGGAAGGTAAAATCTCTTCCTTAATGCATTATAGATTCAAATGATGCATGTAGATTTTAAGTTCTTGCTTGAATTACATGAATTGGATAATTAGTTAGTGAATTGATGCCATGAATTAGTTATGAAGTTCAATTGATTGATCAATCCATGAAATTGGTAGGCCATTCGAATGAATAGGGGAAATTGATGTTGTCAACAACCAAATTGATGGTGAAATGTTATGCTAGGTGCTGGAAAAAATTGGAGGGTGATTAGAATGGATGATTGTTATGTGAATTGAAATTCTGGTTCCTGGAAATTCTAGGGAGATGATGTCTTAATGAACCAATTTGAAAATATTGCTCAATTGCCCTATTTTTATAGGTTTGACACATAATTGGACTGACTTAGACATGTATCAATGAGTATATATGTTGAACAGTCATGTTAGGATCCTTGTCTAAGTGATCAATGAAGCTAGAATCTAGCTAAAAGAATGCTGTCTAGAATACTATGTTTTGGGTAGTGACTTAAAAAAGTTGTAGAAAATCACATAGACCAAATTAGGGAGTAAATCTTATATTTACAGAATCATGTGTATGTCTAGCTTTGTATGCAACAAACGGAATCGAATTCGGAGTTATAAAACAGTTTGTAGAGACTAATCTCTAAGGACAGTGCAAACTGTCCAGTGGCATAATTTGGTCTGCCTTTAAATAAAAAACTGTATTAATTCACAATAAATAAAAATGTAAAGCCTATATGGTTAGAAGGAAAATTAAGTTAGCTTTCTAACGGTGTAAGCGGTTCAAAAATACGACGTAAGGAATAAAATATATGAACATTTAAGCAAGTAGTGCACATGCTGCCAAGCAGCAACAATCTTGATGTTTCGATTTGAATGCTTGAGTGTATGGATTCACATAATGACTCAAATGGTTGCTGGATTTTACCAAATACACTATGCATTGTATGAATGTTAGATCAGGTGGAAATTGAGGAAAAAGGGGCTCACATAGAACATCAAGCTAGTAGAGGGAAAGGGATTTCAATCTAGGATCGACAATAGCTCGGAAAATTCTTGTGAGTGTAGTTTAAAGTTTGGAGAGGGCGGTAACCTCTCCAAGTCCATTTCTGATTTGAATTTCTTATTGATTCTTAGTATAAATTGTGTAATGAGCTTGCTATGATCTATAAAGAGTATGGTATGTATATATGAGCATGTATGCACTTTATTGAGCTTGAATGCTTGTTAGCCTAATGTTAGATTTCCCATGGTTGAATTATGCATGTAACGGTTGAATAAATCTATTGAAGTTGACTAGTTAACAATAAGTAAACGTAGTAATCTACATGTTTAGACATGAACCAATTTGATCACTTAAGGTACTAGCCGAATGATGTATATAATATTGGAAGCATGTATGTTTGACTAAGGTAACTTAAGTAAATGATGTAATCACCTATTGGTATGCATAATAGCTACATTGAATGTTGAAATATTCTATTGTGTTATCCATCTAGTTCGAATGGTTGCTTTGTAACACCCGAAATCCTAGCGTAGAAGTATTGGAACCAAATTGCATAAGTTGATAGCTTAATTGAACCTAGAATTTAAGCTAAATTGATTAGTTAAGGGTCTAATTGAAAGAATGAATGAAATAAGTGATCAAATTACAAAGGACCAATTTGAATTAAGTAAGAAAGATGAGGCTTGCATGATAAATCCCATGATTCTCTCAATTGCCCTTGACTAATTTTATGATTAGTAACTAACTAAGGTTAGTTTAGTAAAATCATAATTCCACTATTGGGGATATCCACATTTCCATCATCTTCTTCATTTTCATTATACCGATTGAAGAAGAAATAAAGAGAGAAAGGAAAGTTGAGAGAGAAACCTTGAGAAAACACCACTGAAGCATGATTTAAGCTTGCATGTGTGGAAATTTTCCATTGAAATTAAAGCTAGAAGCAAAGTAAGTATGATTCTACTTGTGCTCAATTGTATAGGCAACTATGTTGTTGAATTGGACTATTTTGATGATGTTAGATGAAATTAGCTATTGAATATGTGATTAGATGATTAAATGGTTGTAGAATCATGCAAATTTGAAGAATGAACACTAGGTACAATGCTGGAAATTATGTGTTTGTGATAGTGTAACAAAACTAGGTTGCTGGAAAATTGAAATGTGATGTTGAAGTGAGAATTGAATGATTAGAACTTAAAATTGAGCTATGGAGTTAATGAATTGATTATGATCATGATTATATATTGTAAAGAAGGTGTTAAACAAATTGAATTGTTAGCAAACAATACTGGAAATGAAGGATAAAAGTATGAACATAGACATGAAGCCTAGAAACTGTTTTGTTGAATTGAAATTGAGTAAACATGCAAAATTAAGCTTTGTAACCAACTTGCTTTGTTTTGGATGCCTTGATTAATGGATTAACATTAACTCAACATGTTTAGGATATCATATAAAATTAATTATAGGGCCAAAACATTGGTTAAAATGAATTTAAGGCATTAAAATGCGTTTAGGTGCAATCTGCCCAGAATTGCTCTGTCCTGGGCAGTCACTTTGAAAATTCACCAAAATTTGTATAGATCAAATTAAGAGCTAAAATTTTAAGGAAATGATACTTAGTATGTATACTTTCATTAGGTGAAAACAGATCTGAAAACTGGGTCCTATGCTGGAAACTGTAAATAGGAATTGCTCGACAATGCAAATTGTCCAGGCAGTGTAAATGCCCCGTCTTTGAACAATAAACTATATTAATTGGATAAGAAATAAAATGCAGGTATATTATGGTATTATTGAAAATTTTGTTATCTTTCCAACGGTGTATAGTAATCGAAATTCTGACGTACGGATTAAAAGATATGAGCATTTAAAGGCACAGTGTGCAAACTGCCAGGCAGCAGTGTCCTGGGCAGTTTGGGACTGTTTTTGCACCTAGTATCAAACTGTTTCCAAAACAGTTTTGGGACATTGTAACCTGTCCAGTTTATGTCTTAAAATGAAGTAATAACAATATGGAAATGAACTAGTAAGAAATGCTTAAAAGGAGAATAAAAACAGTAGCTAAATGTTCGGTAGAAATGTAGTAACATTGCTACTATGATTGTGTGATATTATGTGCTTGTTTTGATGATATGTATATGTCCTATGCTTGCTAGACCAAGGACAGCAAGTTGGGGAAGAAGAGGATAGGAGTGTACATCCCAAAGCTAGATGCAAAGGGATTTGGATTCAAGACAATTGAATTGCTAGGAGTATTGTGAGTGTAACTATCCTTAGGGTTGGGACTTAGGTCCTAACCAATCTTGCTATTGTTAATTCAATGAAATTGCCATGTAACATGACCTAATACATATTTGGCTAATTAAGGGAAGAATGACACGTATGATAACTTGTTTGATGCCATGATCTATGTGTTTACTTGGGTGTTAAGCAAATGTAGTGAAATGTTTGTCATGTTGCATTGCTTATGCCAAAGGTAAGAAATGACATGCTTGCTTGGAGAATAAGGTACGCACATTGCATACATATGCATGTGTTTGTGATTGATGCACATGGCTAGTTGAAATGAAACGAAAAATGATACCACTTTGTATTCATGCCATTCGAATGACATGGATAGATTTGCCTTGGGAGTTAAGACTCCATAAGCCTAAGGGCTTGGCCTTTGAATGGCATAATCTTGTATTGGATAATGAATTGTATAAAGCTTGAATGAAATGGATAATCAAACAACCATGGTAGCTAGTTTGGATAGATAGGAGGGCATGGCTTAGAATCTTGAGCTCATTTTTGCACTACGGTGCATATTGGCACTTCGGTGCATATTGTTGAAGATTTGATTATCTAGTAAGCTACTTACAAAGGGTGTTATAAGATGACTTAATAACTTGAAATGAACATTGTTTGCTTTGGTGGTGTGATGTGAACATTGCTTGTTTTGTAAGATTCTTTAATAAACATCCTTGCCCTCAAAGATGACACATGAATGGTTGTAAACTAGTTACTTCTCATGAAAGAAATGTATAGATGATGACTTTGTATAAGAATGCCTACTCGGTAATTGGTGTATTTGGTTGCTTGTCTTCTAAGCAAGATACTCGAATAGCATATGGTATATATGATGGATGTTGCTATGTTAATTGTGTGATATGTGAAGATTTCCTATGTTACTCCTTGAATTCGAATGGTATATTCCATGTAGAGATGATCATGATTCTTTGGATTACATGCAAACTTGGAAATTTGGCTAGACTTAGTGTTACCTCACTAAGTACATAACTTGTACTTACCACTCTACTTTTCATTCTTCCCATAACAAATTAAAGGCATTATCAAGAAGATATCTTGAGATTGAAGCAACACTTTGAATCAAGCTTGAAAGTATGATTTCATACTCTTTGTATACTCCTAGTTTGGTGGCACTAGATCTTGTAATAGGTAGCTTTGATCATGCATTTGGATGTGTGTTTAAGACTAGAATGTGTAATGTTTTGATGGGCTCAGATGAAACAAACTGGAGTGTGCAGTAGCTTTGTTGACCGAGGAGGCACTAAATTGGTGGGAGACTACTACCTTGGCAGCACCTGAAGAAGTTGTCACTTGGGAATTCTTTCTTAAAGAATTCAAAAAGAAGTATATTAGTGATCAGTATCTTGCTTATCGCAAAAAGAAGTTCTTGTACCTGAAGCAATGAGGGAAATTGATCGAGCAATATGTTAGCGGGTTTTGCAAATACTACAAATACGGCTCGGAATTCATAAAGAAAGAAGAGGACAAGTGTAGAATGTTAATAGATGGAATCAATGATAAGTTAGGCCCCATGTTCACTGCTTTGGGTATTACTGACTTCCAAGAACTAGTCAACCGAGTCATAGCTACCGAAGCCAAGATGAAGACTTCGACAAAAAGATCGGGAATACTGGGATAACAAAAGATCGATGGATAATCATAAGTCTCATTGGCGCAATAAGAAACAAAAAGCACCAAGGAGGAAATTCTTCCAATTAGGGAAATTTCTCTAAGGGTAGCTATATACCGAAACCACAAGCTATGTCCATAGCCTCAACACCTATGGTGTCCTTGGATAGCATACCGAGAGGGAGACCCAAATCCCTTCTTGCAAGACTTGTCAAAAGAACCATACCGGAGTTTGTAGAAAGCTCACCAATGCTTGTTACTTGTGCGGAGACACGACGCACTATGTCAAAGATTGCCCCCAAAATCTGAATAAGTTGCCTTCTCATGTTTCTCACAAGTCGAATCAAGCTCCTTCACATAGGGGAAAGGGTTCGAAGCAATCTAACTCGGGCAACTACGGAAAGAACAAAGGCCAACGGTCTATTGCTACATATCAAGAGTCCCGGGCACCTGCTCGAGTCTATCACATCTGGGGGTGAGAGAACGAGAAGTCTGTTGATGTAATAGCAGGTACAATCTACCTCGATACTTACCCTGTTTATGCTTTATTTGATATGGGATCAACCTATTCATTCATAAGATCTGCTTTAATTGAAAAGCTTAAATTGAAGCCTGAAAATGTTAGTTGTAGCTTAATTGCTACCAATCCTTTAGGAGACAATGTAATAGTGAATCAAATATGTAAGGATTACCCTTTGTTTATTCAAGGCATTCTTTTCCTAGACAACCTATTATTATTGCCTTTTGTTGAATTCGATCTCATTCTAGGATTAGATTGGTTAGGAAGGCATCAAGCTTGGGTAGATTGCCAAAAGAGAAAATTGTTTCTCTGTGGTATAGGAGAAAAATCCATTACCTTGATCGATAAGAAACCTTTTAGCATCTTTGCTGCTATGATTAAAAGTGATGAAATTGAATTCGGTGTGACATCCTTCCCTATTGTTTCTGACTTCCCTGATGTTTTTCCTGAGGAATTGCCGAGATTGCCCCCTATTCGGGAAGTCGAATTCAAGATTGAAGTTCAACCCGAGGGTGATCCAGTGTCTATCGCTCCATATCGAATGGCCCCTATTAAACTCAAGGAGCTTAAGCAACAATTGCAAGAGCTTCAAGACAAGGGCTTCATCTGACCCAGCTCTTCACCTTGGGGAGCACTCGTATTGTTCGTTAAGAAGAAGGACGGGTCAATGAGGTAATGTATCGATTATCGTCAGCTAAACCGGCTGACTATTAAGAATAAGTATCCATTTTCGAGGATAGAGGACTTGTTCGATCAATTCAAGGATGTCAAAGTCTTCTCCAAGATCCATTTGCGATCGGGGTACTATCAGATGAGAATACAAGACTCGGATGTACCCAAAATGGCTTCCAGGACTCGTTATGGTCACTACGAGTTCCTAGTTATGCCCTTCGGGCTAACCAATGCTCTAGCGGCTTTCATGGATTTAATGAACTGGGTGTTCAAACCCTATTTGGACAAGTTCATGGTTGCCTTTATCAATGACATTCTCGTCTACTCGAAGGACAAATAAGAACATGCTAAACACCTTCAAATTGTACTCCAAACACTAAGAGAGAATCAGCTATATGCCAAATTGAGCAAATGCGAATTTTGGCTCTCGGAAGTATCCTTTCTTGGCCATGTTATCTTTACCAAAGGGATAAAGGTTGATCTTAAGAATATTCAAACCATCATCGAATGGAGACCTCCAAGAAATGTTAGCGAGGTTAAGAGTTTTCTCGGTTTAGCTAGGTATTACCGAAGATTAGTGAAAGGGTTTTGGATTCTTGCTACTTTATTGACTCGACTCCTTCGAAAGAATACTCCATGTAAATGGTCTAAGGACCAGCAGAGGAGCTTCGATCAATTGAAGCAAGTCCTAACTCAAGATCCTATTCTAATCCAACCTGAACCGAGGAAAGACTTTACAGTCTTTAGTGATGCTTCCCACCACGGTTTAGGGTGTGTATTGATGCAAGATGACAAGGTCATTGCCTATGCTTCTCGGCAACTCAAACCACGTGAATTGAACTAACCAACAAACGACTTGGAGCTAGCTGCAGTCATGTTTGCTTTAAAGATCTGGAGACATTATTTATATGGAGAGAAATGTTGATTATTTACGGATCATCAAAGTTTTAAATACATCCTAACTCAGAAGGAGTTAAATCTTCGACAATGAAGATGGGTGGAACTGCTAAAATACTATGACCTAATCATTGATTACCACTCGGGCAAGGCAAATGTTGTGGCTGATGCACTCAGACGCAAACATTCAATTGGTAAGATCGAATACAAATTTCCAACAATATTTATCCCTCTATTCGAATGGATGATAAGAAATCCACTAATCGAAATCCTTTAATTGTATCTTCAACTACATTCAATGGCCATTTAAAGCTCCTAAAGAACTGGAGATGTGTGGCAGAACTTCAAGTTCAATTTGACTTGAATTCGAGGATCAAAGAGCTACAACAAAATGATCCCAAACTTTAGAAGATATTGAAAGAGATTGATTCCGAACCAAGCACTGAATTCTTACTTCGATCGAGTGGTGTGCTCTACTTTAATGATCGGGTTTGTGTACCCACTGATCCAATCCTTAAGAGGGAAATGCTTCAAGAAGCACATAGTAGTCCCTTTTCAATACATTCGAGAGTGATCAAGATGTATAAGGACTTAAAGGAAGTCTATTGGTGGCCGGGATTGAAGGTCGATATTGCTGAATTCGTATCGAAGTACCTCACTTGCCAGAAGGTGAAGGTCAAACACCAACTACCTACTGGACTCCTACAACCCATCGAATTACCGCAGTGGAAGTGTATAACAATGGACTTCATATCAGGATTGCCTCTATCGCCAAGGAAAAGTGATGCTATTTGTGTAACACCCTATCCATGGGTTAGCCGTATTCCGGTTCAGGAGCGTTACCAAAGAGAGAACAAAGCAAGAGATAGGTTCCTTGTCGAGCAAGTAACCTCAATATAGATAACTTCCAACGCAAGTAACCTAAACACAATCATACAAGACATAAATGTAATCCACACTAAGCAAAACAAACACACTTAGCATGCTAATTTAGGTATTAATTTGTTTCATTTCATACTTATATCCTATGTTACCACTATCATATTACAATTTGCCATTCCATTTCAATACTCCTACACCATTCGAATAACAATGAAAAGTATGGCATACTTCACAATAGGTTTTTATTATACATGACCCAACTTACATTCTTATTACATGTTTATATACCCAATTCGAACAATAAGGTGATCACTTAAAACGTTTCATTTGTTTCTTTTTCAAACAAGTCATACTATTTCATGGCATCCTTAGCTAGTAACATTGTTAATGCATGCTTGTACATACCTTAGCTCCAATCCAAGCATTGCTGAATCATACCAATAGCCATAATAACAAATGCATGATCATACAATATTGGTCTAGTGTTTGAATGATACAAAGTTTCAACAATCATTGGATTACTTTCACAATTTGTGCAACATAATACTTATTTATATACATATCAACATAGTTTTATACATAGTTCAAGTCACCCATGTTGGTTACATGATAGGCCCATACAAGTTATACATATACTAGTCATATCTATACACCAAAAATGCATGTTCAAAGCTAACTATTACAAGTTCTAGTGCCACCAAACTAGGAGCATACAAAGAGTATGAAATTATACTTTCAATCTTGCTGCAAAACGTTGCTTCCAGTTCAAGATATCCTCTTGAAAGTGTCCTTAATCTGTTATGGGAAGAATGAAGAGTAGAGTGGTAAGTACAAGTTATGTACTTAGTGAGGTAACACTAAGCTAACCAATTTCAAGTATACATATCCAAGTTTACAAGTATTTCAAAGAATCAAAATCATCACTACATGTCACCTACTATTCGAATGCATGGGGTAAACATAGGCAAGCTTCACATATCACACATTCAACATAGCAACATCCATCATGCATACATATCATGCTAATCAAATTATTGCTTAGAAGACAAGCAATCAAAATCACCAAGTACCAAGTAGACATTGTTACACAACAAGCATCAATTGTGCATAACTTTCACATGAAGTAACAAGAATACAACCCATCATATAACATCTTTCAAGACAAGGATGTTCATTCAAGAAACTTACAACACAAGTAATGTTCACATCACACATCAAAGACAAACAATGTTTATTTCAAGTTATTAAGTCATCTTACAACACCCTTGGTATTTAGTTTAATAGATAATCAAATCTTCAACAATATCCACCGTCGTGCCAATATGCATCGTCGTGCCAATATGCACCGTAGTGCCAATATGAGCTCTAGATTTTAAGGCATGCCCTCCTATCTATTCAAACTAGCTACCAAGGTTGTTGGATTATCAATTTCTTTCAAGCTTTATACAATTCATTAATCAAGGCATGATTATGCCATTTAAAGGCCAAGCCCTTAGGCTTATAGAGTCTTAACTCCCAAGACAAGATTATCCATGCCATTCGAATGTCGTGAACACAAGGTGGTACCATTGTTCATTTCATTTTCAACCAATCATGCATATCAATCACAAACACATTCATATGTATACAATGTGCGTACCTTATTCTCCAAGCAAGCATGCCATTTCTTACCTTTGGCATAAGCAATGCAACATGTCAAGCATTTCATTTCATTTGCTTAAGATTCAAGTAAACAAGTAGAACATGACATCAAACAAGTTGTCATTCACATCATTCTTCCCTTAATTAGCCAAATATATATTAGGTCATGTTACACGGCAATGTCATTGAATTAACACAATAGCAGGATTGGTTAGGACCTAAGTCCTAACCCTAAGGATGGTTAGACTCACAATACTCCTAGCTAATCACTTGTCTTGTATCCAAATCCCTTTGCCTCTTGCTTTGGGATGTTCACTCTTTTCTTCCTCTTCCACAACATGCTATCCTTGGTCTAGCAAGCATAACACATACAATTCTTCAAAACATGCACATAATGTCACACATATATCGTAATAGTGTTACCACATTTGTACCTAACATTTAGCTACTGTTTTTATGCTTTCTTTTAAGCATTTCTTACTTGTTCATCTATATATTTTTATTACCTCATTTTAGGACATAATTGGACAGGTTACAATGTCCCAAAACTGTTTTGGAAACAGTTTGATTCTAGGTGCAAAAACAATCCCAAACTGCCCAGGACACTGTTGCCTGACAGTTTGCACACTGTCCCTTTAAATGGTCATATCTTTTAATCCATACGTCGGAATTTTGATTAATTTACACCATTGGAAAAATAAAAAAAAATTGTATTTATGACCATATAAGGCTTTCATTTTAGTTCGTAGCCAATTAATACAGTTTATTGTTCAAAGACAGGGCATTTACACTGTCTGGACAGTTTGCATTGTCCACCAATTTCTAATTACAGTTTCCAGTATAGGACCCAGATTTCAGTTCTGTTTTCACCTAATGGAAGTAAACATACTAAGGATCATGTCACTAAAATTTCAGCCCTGAATTTGATCTATACAAATTTTGGTGAATTTTCAAAGTTACTGCCCAGAACAGAGCAATTCTGGGCAGATTGCACCTATTCACATTTTAATTCCTTAAATTCATTTTAACCAATGTTTTGGCCCTATAATTCATTTCATATGAAATACTAAACATGTTTAGTCAATGTTAATTCATTTTTCAAGGTGACCAAAACAGAGTAAGTTGGTTAAGTTGCTTAATTTTGCATGTTTACACAATTTGTTCTTACTAAAACAGTTTCTGGACTATATAACTTTGTTCATACTTTTATCTTTTTTTCTAGCATTGGTTACTAACAATTTAGCTTGTTTAGCACCTTAATTACATTACCTAATCATGATCATGTTCAATTCATTAATTCCATAGCTCAATTACATATTCTAACAATTCAATTCTTACAACAACATCTCATTTCAAATTTCCAGCAACCTAATTTTGTTACACCATCACTTACACATAAATTCCACTCTAATACAAGTTATCTATAGTGTATACAAGTTCAATTTCATCACTCTCTTCATTTCAAACAACCTAACAACTCAACTAAGCATTATACATCATCTAAATCAGAATTTCAAGCATGAATCAGTTTGGACAGCATGAATTTACCTTAGTAATGCTGCCACCAAGTTGAGTTTAGCTCAATTTCAACTTTGACACCATAGATTCAAGCTTTCTCTCAAAAAAAAACCTCTCTTCCTAATTTTCCTCTTCAAATCGGCAAAGTGAAGAAAGTGGATGAAGATGACATCCCTTGTACTGGATTTAGGAATTTACTATCTTAGCCTTAATTAGTTGTTAATCATAGAATTAATCAAGGGCATTAGGGGAATCAAAGAATTTAGCATGCAATCATCATCTTTCTCATTTAATTCAATTTAGTCACTTTAAATTGGTCACTTATTTCATTCATTCTTCTATTTAAGTCCTTTTATTTGGCATTCATATTTGTTAATTATTCAATTCATCTCTTAATTGACTTTACTTAATTCAAGACGATTTAACTATTTAGGAATTCTAATTAGTGGTAACATTCTAAGCCCTATTTAGGGGTGTTACAATTTCGGTGATCGTTGATAGGTTCACCAAATCGGCTCACTTCCTACTTGTTCGAATGAACATGAGCCTCAAGCAGCTAGCCGAATTGTACTTGAAAGAAGTGATCAGACTTCACGGTGTTCCTAGATCTATCATATCAGATCGGGACTCTCGTTTTACTTCTCGATTCTGGAGGGCACTTCAAAGAATCTACTTACTTCTCGAGCTTGCATTATCGACTTTGGTAAACACTGGGAGAAAGCTATACCATTAGCCAAGTTTTGTAGTACCCCAAATCATGGCTTAGTAACTTATTATAAACCAATTAGAGTTTAATTGTACAAACAATCTACAAATTAGAAGAATTGATTTAAACCTAGTGACTAAATTATATGGATTGATAAAGAAGTAGCCTAATCATGAAGATCAAATAGTAACAAATTAAAAATATAGGATTGCATGCAATTAAGATGAGTAATTAAGGATTTACGAGGCAATTAGACCAAAAATTGCCAAGTGGAGGCAAATAGCCAAGCCATGTGATAACACCTTGGCCAAGTGGCCATCTTGCTATCATCCTCCCCACCTTGGCCGAATTCTGCTCTTCATCCATCTAGGAATAAAAACCACCATTGTTGAGAGGAAGATTGTACAAATGCATGAAAATTGAATAGCTAGGAAGATTGTAAGTAGATTCTAAATCCTTTCTCCCTAGCAACTTGTTTGAATGAGTTATTGATGATGTTCTTGTTGTCTTGATGAAATTCGATGAATGTTATATGTGTTAGGGTCATGCTAGCTGCAATTAGAACCTTGAAATTGAATGCTAGTAACTAAATTGCTAATGAAATGTATATGTAGTTGCTGGAAATTTGAGGATTATGAACATGATTGAAAACAGTCTTGATTAGGGACTGTTTTGTTTGAGAAATTGTGTAATCATGTTAAATGAACATAGAACCCTGCTTTGATCATGTTGCTAGATAAAATGAAGATTGAATTGAATAGATATGTTGCTGGAAAATGACTACACCTAATTGAACTAGATAAATTAGGTAATGGACTGCCTAGTTGATGAATTGGATGTGCAAATGTGATCAAAAAGAACAAACTAGGTTTAAAATGATTATGCCCCGTTTTAAGAACATTTCAAGGTGAATTGTGATGGCCTAGACATGTATGAACATGAACATGAATAGAATTGCCATGTTAGGACCTTGCTAAAATGAGTTAAGAAGCTAGAAATTCAACCTAGTGTAATCTGCCCAGAATGCTCTATTCTGGGAAGTGACTTTGAAAAATCACTAAAAATTGTATATAATGAATTTAAGGCTGAAAGTTTTATAGACAACACCTTGGTATGTCTAGATTCACTAGGAGAAAACAGAACTGAACTCTGGGTTGTATACTGAAATGTAGAGAAGAAATCTAGAGACAGTGCACACTGCCCAGTAACTCAAAATGCCCTGTCTTTAAGTTAAAAACTGTATTAATTGGAAAAGAAATAAAATGAAAGCCTTATATGGTCATAAAGACAACTTTGTTATCTTTCCAACCGTGTAAACCAATTGAAATTCCGACGTACGGAATGAAAGTTATCCATGATTTAGTGACTAGAGTGCAAGCTGCTTAGCAGCAGCTGCATATGCAAATGCACATTGTTCTGTGGCATTTTGCAAACTGTCGTGTAAACAGTTTTAGGCCTTGGAATATGCCTTGTTTTACATGAACTAGAATGTAGAAAAGTGTAGTTAAAAGTAATGGAAAATGTACATGAGCATGCTGCCCAATATGTGAATGTTATATGCTTATGACATTGTCTTGACTTGGTGGTTATGTGAACTTGTTTTGATATGTATTTGTTTGTGTAATGTGATAGAACCGGGAGTAAACTTGGTGGAAGAGGATAGAGTGGATCATCCTAAATCCAAGAACAAGGGAGTGTGGATTGAAGACTAGCTAGCTTGGAGTATTGTGAGTGTAGTTTCCGTCCTAACCAAGGTATTCTTGTTACATTCTTGACATGTTAAATGAATCTAATCATAAACTTGACCTAATAAGGGAAGGATGACTAAAGTAATACCTGAAAATTGATCCTAGCCTTGAATATATGTATATTCCGAATGCTTAAGTATGATTGTGTGATAACATGGATACTTGTATGTGCTATGATGCAATGTGATTGAATGTTAATGACATGCTTGAGACATATTCTCATCTTGATGAAATCAAACATGAAACTACTTGATATGTGAGCTATGGCTCAATGGCCTAAGGGCCTAATATGAAATGAACTTGCTTGACATGATCTTGATCTTGAAACACTTGAATAAATGGTAAATTGAACAACCTTGGTAGCTAGTTGGACTAGGTAGAAGGGCAAGCCTTAGAGACTAGAGCTCATTGTGTACGGGTGGACTATGGTCCAGAGCTAAGGACCTATTTGGCGACAGACGGAGGTACGTATGTGGTCTTTGGTGATAGTAGGAGGGTTGACCAGCACTACGGTGCATCTTGTGGCGACAGTTGGTTTGAGACTCAATTCCCTATACAAACTAAGTACCAAGGGGGTTGTTTAATGAATAACAATTGAAATAACAATCCTACATTATATGTTATTTGTCTTGAATGCCATGAACTTGTATGTTACTTGACTTGAAAGCATGACTCCTTGATTTCTTGTTTTGCAGGCATGTGTGCTTGATTCATGAAGTATGAATTCTTGTTACTTGTACCTTGTGGCCAAATGCATGATATCCTTAGATAGGATTTTCTTGATGCTTGAAAGCCTAGCTAAGATCACTATAATTCTTGAAAGCCTAGCTAAGATCACCCTAATGCTTGGAAGCCTTAGCTAGGTCTACACTTGATTAAAAGACATGAAACTTGAAATAACAAATGGTTAGACTAGTTACTGCCTCACTAAGTACAATCTTGTACTTATCACTCTTGTTTCATTCTTCCCAACCTACAGGATAAAGGATACGAGGTTGGTTGATCTTGAAGCCTGTTACCTTGAGCAAGAAGCAACTCACACTAGCATAGTTAAAGTATGATTCCATACTTGTTTTGTATATCTCCTATAATGGTGGCACTAGATGTATATAGATAGTTTGATCATGCATTTTGAAGCTTGTATAAATGTCTTGATGAGCCTACCTATGTTATAAACTTAGTAACAAGTATGTAATGAACCAAGATTACATGTAATGGATGATATTTTGCTGCGCAATTATTGAATAGATTTATGAAATGTTCAAATGAACTATCTAGCTTACATTTATGCTTGAATGCTTTGAAATTTATGGTCTCATGTGTATGATCATGCTTGGTTGTATGTATCTTGTGTTAATGGATGAATGTGTATGCTTGAATTGAAAGTAGAATGTGAAAAACCATGATGCTTAGGTTCCTTTCGAATTGCCATAGAAAGTATAGGATCTTCTTGTGTGTGTTCATGCCTTGATGATAAGTGAAATGTGTACTTGTTTCATGCATGGCCGAATGGTCTAATGTTGGTAAATGATGATTGTTGATTTCTTAGGGATAGTGTAAGACTTGAATGGAAGCTAATTACATGCAATTAGAAGCTCAAGAATCATGCTTAGTAAGTATAGGAATGAAATGTCTAAATGTATACAAACTAAGGTTCAATGAATTGAATATAAGCTTGTTATACTTAGGAATCATTCGAATGATATAGTATAAGATGAAGTAAACTGAATTGTGAGTAGTAACCTATAATGTAAACATGAAGAAGATAGTTTGGTGTCTAGTTCGAATGGTTTAGGATGAGTATGAATCAATTGTGTGGTTACTTGTATGATAAGTAAGTTGCCTTGTTCATTGTTTGTATTATTCTTGCTTGCCTAGTTCGAATGTATTAGGTTGATGTAAGATTTGAAATGTAAGTTACTTGCATGATAAGTAATATAAGATTGGTTGCCTTGGTCTTGTTCGATTGCTTTGGATGATTTGAAGTCTAAGTATGAGTTGCATGCATGATAAGGAATAAATGTTAAGTTGTTTGATTGTTCTTGTCTATTGTCATGTCTTGTAATGTCCTTGCTTGCTTGTTAAGAAACGTTCCCGAGCCGGGTTACTACTAGCCCAGGTAGGGGGTGTTACAAGTTTGCCTACAACAACAACCATCAAGCTTCTATCAAAATGGCCCCATTCGAAGCATTGTATGGCAGAAGATGTAAAACTCCCCTATGCTGGTCTAAATTAGGGGAAAACAAGGTCTTAGGACCTGAAATGCTTCGTGAAATCAAAAATCAAATTTGGGTGATCCATAGTAGACTGAAAGAGGCCTTTGATAGGCGAAAGGCTTGCGCCGACCTCAAGAGAAGAAATATTGAATATCAAGTGGGAGATTACGTATTCTTTAAGGTATTTCCTTGGAGGAAAATCCTCAAATTTGGGAAGAAGGGTAAACTAAGCCATCGATTCATTGAACTCTTCGAAGTCTTAGAAAAGATTGGTCCAGTTTCCTACAAGCTAGCACTCCCTGCTAAATTCAATAGAATCCATAACATCTTCCATGTACCGATGCTGAGAAAATATCGATCGGATCCCTCACATGTTTTAGAACCTGATGAGGTGGAACTTAATCCTGATCTATCGTACGATGAAGAACCAATCCAAATACTAGAATGCTATAAATGAAAAAGTGGTAACCTAAATTAAGAGTGACCAAACCGAAAGAAATAACAAAATGGTTGAATGCATGATAAATTCTTATATTCCTAAATGTCCCTACACATGTCATTAATTAGTGGATAATCAAGGGCAAATTAGTCATTTTGGGAGGAGTTAGTTGATGAACCCATTGTCATCCACTCCCTAATGGCCGAATAGATGAAACAAATAAGAGAGAAACGAGTTGAGTGAGAAAACACCATGTTCATAGATTCAAGCTTGAAATTGGAGGAATTGGAGTTGCTAACATTCATATTATCTTGAAAGGAAGGTAAAATCTCTTCCTTAATGCATCATAGATTCAAATGATGCATGTAGATTTTAAGTTATTGCTTGAATTACATGAATTGGATGATTAGTTAGTCAATTGATGCCATGAATCAGTTAAGAAGTTCAATTGAGTGATCAATCCATGAAATTGGTAGGCCATTCAAATGAGTAGGGAAATTGATGTTGTCAATAACCAAATTGATGGTGAAATGTTATGCTAGTTGCTGGAAAAATTTGGATGATAATTAGAATGGATGATTGTTATGTGAATTGAAATCATGGTTGCTGGAAATTCTAGGAAGATGAGTCTTAATGAACCAATTTGAAAATATTGCTCAATTGCCCTGTTTTTATAGGTTTGACACATAATTGGACTGACTTAAACATGTATGAATGAGTATATATGTTGAACAATCACATAAACCTAGAATCTAGCTAAAAGAAAGCTGTACAAAATACTCTATTTTGGGCAGTGAGTTTAAAAATTTGTAGAAAATCACATAAACCAAATTAGGGAGTAAATCTTATATTTACAAAATCATGTGTATATCTAGTTTCATATGCAACAAACGGAATCGAATTCTGAGTTATAAAACAGTTTGTAGAAACTAATCTCTAAGGACAGTGCAAACTGTCCAGTGGCATAATTTGGTTTACCTTTAAATAGAAAACTGTATTAATTCCCAATGAATAAAAATGTAAGGCCTATATGGTTAGAAGGAACATTAAGTTAGCTTTCTAATGGTGTAAACGGTTCGAAATTATGATGTAAGGAATAAAAGAATTGAACATTTAAGCAAGTAGTGCACATGCTGCCAGGCAGCAACAGTCTTGATGTTTTGAATTGAATGCTTGAGTGTATGGAGTCACATAAGACTCAAATGGTTGCTGTATTTTACCTAATACACTATGCATTGTATGAATGTTAGATCAACTGGAAATTGAGGAAAAAGGGGCTCACGCCGAACACTAAGCTAGTAGAGGGAAAGGGATTTCAATCCGAGATCGACAATAGCTCCAAAAATTCCTGTGAGTCTAGTTTAAAGTTTGGAGAGGGTGGTAACCTCTCCAAGTCCATTTATGATATCAAATTCTTATTGATTCTTAGTATAAATTGTGTAATGAGCTTGCTATGGAGCATTAGCAAGGTAAGTGATCTTTTGAGTGGTTACTTCATTGAGAAGCATGCTTGAATTACAATTGATTGCCATGATATGCCTATTGCATAATTGAACTATATTGAAATGAAGCATGTTTGTTATCGTTAGAAGTAACTCGATTCATTGTTTAATGACATATTGATTGACATACCTTCATTGACTATTGGAATATTGATATTAGCTATGAACCCTATTCGATTGAAAGATGATATTGGCACTAAATGTGCACATTGAATCGAATCATGCTTCTAATTGAATGAAAGTGAAAACTATTGTTAGCCTTGGCCTCGAGTCGGTCATAGATATAGTTGGCATGCCATAGAGTCTATAGAGCTCATTATTAGGGTGGACTATGGTCCGGGACATTGGTCCCTAATTGGTGACAGTAGGAGGGAAGTATTGTTATTGGTCATTGGCGACAGTAGGAGGGATTTGACTGGTACTTTGTACCATATTGACTATTGATATTGGCGATAGTTTGGTTGGGGACTCGAGTATCTAGATTGAGTAATCGATTCTCAAGGCTATACTTAAAATGAACTTATACCTCATGTACATTGAATCTATTGTTACATTGAATTGCATTGATTGATAGTAAAGGTAAATTGATTGTCATGAAATATTGATATCGAGACATTGCTTGAACATTGCTTATATGAGATTGCTTGAGTTTGAGACATTGATTATGATCAAATGACATGTTATGCCTATTGTTATTCGAATTTGATGATTGAGCATGTCTAAATTTGAAACCTTGTATTGATATTGGATTGAAAATTAAGCAAAGCATCTAGTATTGTTTACATTGTTTAGAATGGTTCCTTATGATGGGGGAACCATACCATCTATTAGATGGTTTGTAGTTGAGACTTATTGTATTGATTGCCTTGTAACTTGAACTCACTCACTAAGCTTTGCTTATTCAAGTCTCTTTTCTACGATTCATGTTGATATTGGATCCTATCCTGAAGTCTAAGCTCGTGCAAGTCACATTTTGCTTGAAAGAGTATGTTTCCATCTTGTTATAGTTCTCCTAGGATGGTGGCACCTAAGGCATGTATATTCATGATCACCTAGTTATGGTTTGTATAAATTAACTTCATCTATGATCTACAAAGAGTATGGTATGTATATATGATCATGTATGCACTTTATTGAGCTTGAATGCTTGTTAGCCTAACGTTAGATTTCCCATGGTTGAATTATGCATGTAATGGTTGAATAAATCTATTGAAGTTGGCTAGTTAACAATAAGTAAATGTAGTAATCTACATATTTAGACATGAACCACTTTGATCACTTAAGGTACTAGCCGAATGATGCATATAATATTGGAAGCATGTTTGTTTGATTTAGGTAACTTAAGTAAATGATGTAATCACCTATTGGTATGCATAATAGCCACATTGAATATTGAAATCTTCTATTGTGTTATCCATCTAGTTCGAATGGTTGCTTGAAGAACAAGGAAGTTCTAAATGGTATTGATTATGATAACAAATTGCATTATGGGTCCTAATATATCTAATAGGTGCATCATGCATAGTCTATTGGGTCCTCACCTATTCGATTACTTACTTATTGAGCAAGAAAGGCTTAAAACGAATTGAACTCACTAGCTTTATTTGAATGGATCATTGATTGAAATTGTGGTAACTTATCTAATCCTACAAGGGTGGTTAGAGTATGTTACATGAACCTCGTTTTGAATGTTGAGTTGAATAGTTCTTAGGAAGCATGCCTCTACAATTGTGGTTGAAGTATTTCATCATGGGTCGATCATGTTACCTTGAGTTTTTACCATGGTTTGATCCTGAGTTTAGTTGTATGTATGGTTATGTTGAGTTAAGGTATGTTAGAATTCATGTTAAAGAGAAAACCAGCAAATTTTGACATTATAGGTTCATGTGTACCGATACGGAGGACCTCATATCGGTACGGGAATGTGTAATTGCGGCCTCATACTGGTACATGGGAAAGTGTAACAGTACGCTTTTGAGCTACTAGAATCTGAATTTTAGTTAAGGTAGCCAGTGTATCGATACGCTTAGGGGTCGTATCGGTACGAACGGGTGTTATGTTAGTTAAGGAGGTTTAATGTTTAGAGATTCTTCTGTTTTAGTCCCTGGTTCTTATAAATGCAATTAAATGTGTTTGGTTGATTGTTTTGTGCTAGTTTTTGGCAAGTAAGCACGCAACCTGACTAATTGAGGAATGGTAACTTTGAAATTAATTAAGTCCTCATAATTTTCTAGATTTGCAATTTGGTTCTTAAATTGCAAATACGTTCAATTGGATTTGGATTTGACGCTCGATTTAGTTGAGTTTTTACCCGCTGCTAACATGCTCACCTTAGGTCATAATGTTGCATCTAAACAAGATGAAAAGAAAAAATGGACCTAATCTTAGTTAATAGTATCAAGTATTGTTTCAACAAAACCCAATGTAGCTCGCTCGGTTCAGTCTGATGTCTAGGCTGGGTCGAGGGCGTTACAAAATACAAGCCTAAATACATCAAATCCAATATTCATGGTATCATCAATCATCATTTTATATTTATACCTATATATGTAACACCCCTTCCCGTTCTAGTAGAGAACCGGGTCGAAAAGCATTAACGGTGAATAGTATGAAGAACAGTGCAATATCATTCAACAAGAATTCAATGCAAGACACTACAGTGCAATACGATATCAATACACTAAGGCAACGGGCCAATACGAAACTATGATGATTAGATTAGGGCCAATTTTAAACTTTTACAACTTTTAGTGACTAAATTGTAAATTCTATGAATTAGGGGTATTTATCTAAAATTAACTACACGGCTATGTAATTCAATCAGTAAACAATAATTCTGAAAATTTTCATTTTAATATGATGTCATTTACCAATACAATTAAACTTACTATGATTCAGTGACCAATATGTAAATAATGCAAAACTATGTTCAGCAGCTCCTAACCGATATAACAGACACCGTATCGAAACGCCTTGGAGCCATATCGATATGTGTATACATGAATTTGAACTCCAAATGAAATTGTCCAACTTTATTTCTATACGGTCAAGGACCGTATCGGTACGACATGCAAGGGTGATAACCCAATTCCCAGCAACTCAAGAACTCATTTCGATACAGCTTGACATGTATAGATAGTGTTGACTAGCGTTGACTTTGACTAGGACCCATTTCAATACACCCTGTGCTCGTATCGATGCTATTACTTCACTAGACATCACTGCCCAAAGTCGTATCGAAACGCTTTCACCTGGGTTAACCTGCACTTTGACTGTCCCAAATATGCCTTACCAATATCGAAACAAGTGGACCTATATTGGCACGGCCTGCACTGTAATGTAAAATTTTATCTGGTTTTTAATCAAATTGACTTGTTGGACGATGTTCAAATGCAATGAAATTTTACCAGCAATATCCAATCACTATTATCTACTAGCATGTCAAATTTTATGGCCATTTGAATCCAACTGCTAGGTTTTCACCTTTTAGTGCCAAATATGCATATTTAGCCAATTTTAAGCTACATAAAAAGCCATTTAGAGCCTTAAACACTATTACAAGGCAAGCATAACTTATACACATCAAAAAGACAACATGTGACTAGTCTAGCTACATTTCCACCATCCTAAGAGTTCATAGAGACAAAATACATTACTTTGGCCTTGATTGTGACATGTCAAACTATTCAACTGCTCCGATCTTCAACTACGAATCTCTTAACCTGAAATGTATGACATGAAATGAATTAGGCAATAATAATGCAATAACACAATGTTAACAATGCATGATCATGTTCAATAAAAATAAGTCCATATTTCAATGTTAATCCTTGGATCGATTCGGGATAGTGGATATATGAATTCCTATGCCTCGCCAAATCAATGAATGGTCTTGTCCTTCGGCCTCACCAATATGACCAATAACACAAACATCCCTCCGCCTCGCCACAATAAAGGCCGTAGCCCAAGGACCGTGGTCCACCCATACACTGAGCTCATGAATTTTATGGCATGCCAATTGCATCCAATGTCTTTTCGAATTCAAGGTCCGATAACAATATCAATGATCGGTGTTCGGTAACAAAAATAATGTTCAGTATTATTGTCAATAAGCAATGGTTCAATATCAATGTTCAATAACAATATCAATATCAATGTCAATGCTCAGTAATCTCAATGACAATGGCAATGATCAATACTTCATTTATGATATTTCGATAACAATAACTCTATCAATAACAATGCTCAATGACAATAACAATGACGATAGCAATGACTATGCTCTATGGTCGATGTTCTATGTTTCTATAATTCAATTATGATGACAATAGTGAAATCGATAGCGATGTCCAATAACAATGTCGATGCTCAATGATCTATACTATACTTACCGATGCTTACCAATAGCACCCACAAAGTGATTTGGTGCAATATTCCTCAACAATGATGTAAGCAATACAATAATCAATGACAATTGGATCGGGAAAGGTGCCTAGCCTATCCCAAGACTCCGGCTACACTCACATTGAAAATTTGATACACCTATGGTTCTTGGATGAAAGTCCCTTTGTTCCTAGCCTTCAACGGTGATGGTGGACGATCATTCTCCACTTCTTAAGCTAGGTGAACAATAGTGAAATTGTTAGAATCATCAATATGATATTGAAATCATTATAAAAATATCAAAATCAATATCTAAACTTGAATATAGCCATTAGCTATGAATTTCCATGGATAGAGAAAACACTAGCTTAAGTATAGGCTTAATATAACCACGGATTTCAACAATAGATTGAGGATTCTAGCTTACCTGATCGATAGCAATGATTCGATATCGATAAACTAAAAAAATCTCAAGTTTCTCTAACCTCAAAAATGGAGGTGCTTGCTTGGAGGAAGGAGATGAGATAGAGGCGTGTGCTTAGTTAAGTAATCGGGTTGAGCTAAAATTTGCTATCCATCTTTCTTTTAACATTTTAATGACAAGGCTTTCCATCATATGATGGAATTTAACCCGATCATCCCACGTGTGGATGATTATAATTGAGGAATGGCTAATCGCAAGGTTAGTCCCTCAACACTCAATTTTCTATACTTGTACCCCCAAACATTCAATCTTTATAATTTAGTCACTAAATATATTTTTAATACATTCAATAAGGTCCTTAAACAATAATTTTACTCAATTGGAGTCCATTATCAGTGCAATTGACCTTGCGATCAAAGTTAATACAATATTCGAACCTTTCTAATGTAGGGTTTCTGATCACTGGAACCCAATTCCGACTAGACCGATTTTTGGGATGCTACAACACTCCACTGCTTAAGAAAAATTCTTCTTCGAATTTTACCTAAATCGAAGAGATGAGGATATTGCTTCCCCACTGCCTCGTCTGGTTCCCAAGTGGCTTATTCCACGAAATGCCTCCTCCAAAGAACTTTAACTACGGGAATGGACTTGTAGAGAAGTCTCTTAACTTCCTTTGCAAGAATTTGAACCAATTCTTCCTCATAGGACAGATCGGGTTGAAGTTCCACCGATTCAGGTTCAATGATATGCGAAGGGTCAGAACGATACTTTCGAAGCTTTCATACGTGAAACATATCATGAATCTTACTCAGTTATAGGGGCAACAATAAGCGATAAGACACGGGGCCAACTGTTTTAGTAACCTCGAAAGGTCCAACAAATTGGGGACTAAATTTCCTTTTCTTTCCAAATCTAAAAACTTTCTTCCACAGTGAGACTTCAAGAAAAAAATTCTCACCAACTTCGTATTGTACATCCCTTCGCTTAAGATCAGCATAGCTCTTCTGTCGGTCAAAGGCATCCTTTAATCGATCATGGATGATGGTAACCCATTCCCCGATTTCCTGAAGTAATTTAGGGCCCAACACCTTGCCTTCACCAAGTTTAGACCAACACAATGTAGTTCTGCAATGTCTACCATACAATGCTTCATACGGTGCCATCTTGATGGAAGATTGATAATTGTTGTTGTAGGTAAACTCGATGAGAGATAGGGATTTCTCCAAAGAGCTTTTAAAAGTCAATGATGCATGCTCGAACCATATCTTTCATGATTTGGATTACCCTTTGTGACTGGCCATCAAATTGAGGGTGGAAAGTTGTACTAAGATTAATTCTGGTACCCAAAGCTCCTTGCGATGACTTCCAAAATCGAGATGCAAATCGTGGATCTCGATCGGAAATGATCGACTGAGGCACTCCGTGGAGTCAAATAACTTCCTTGATATAAAAGTCAGCTAGCTTAGGAAGACCGTAATCCATTCTAACTGGCAAGAATTGGGCTGACTTGGTGAGATGATCTACAATGACCCAAATAGCATAGTGTTTAGGAGGAGTCAAGGGTAATCCACTAACAAAGTCCATAGTGATCTTCTCCCACTTCCATTACGGTAGATCGATAGGTTGCAATAAATCGGTAGGGACTCGATACTCAGCCTTGACACGTTGGCACGTGAGACATTTAGACACAAAGTCGGTTAATGCTTTCTTCATGCCCGGCCACCATTATAGTTCTTAGAGGTCCTTATACATTTTAAGACCCAGGGTGAATGGAAAATTAACTTGAATGAGCTTCCTTAAGAATATCATCACGAAGAGATTCGTCATTGGGCACACAGACTCGGTCACATAAACATAAGAGCCCTTTAGAATTCATTCTAAAGTCAGGGTTATCTTGCAACTTAGAAATGATAACTTGAATTTTAGGATCTTGTTTTTGCAATGCTTGAATTCTCAATATGATGGTAGACTAAACTTGAAGGTCAACAACGAGACAATGGTGCTTTCGAAGATGAAAGTGAGCATTGATAGCTTGAGGAGCTACAATTCAAGGACTTTGCAATAATTTGATACACTAATCAACATATTAAACTCAATGATCAAAAACGATACTTACCAGGCATAAGTTTGTGGCTGAATGCTTTAGCTACAACATTGGCCTTGCCGAATATTCAACTCCTTCTAGGTTAGGAGGTATTCGAGACTCATATGATCGGTGAAAAGAGGTACTCAAGACTATTCTGGGTCAAGATGGTAATTAATAACAAGGTCGTAGTCTTTGAGGAGTTCCATCCATCTCCGTTGCCAAATATTCAACTCCTTCTGGGTCAAGAAGTACTCGAGACTCTTATGATTGGTGGAAAGGTAGCATTTCTCTCCATAGAGATAATGTCTCAAGATTTTCAATGCAAAGACAACTACAACCAATTCCAAGTCACGAGTAGGATAATTCATCTCATGTGGCTTAAGTTGTCTCGATCCATATAAAATAACCTTGCCTTCTTGCATCAATACGCATCCTAACCTGAGATGCAATGCATCACTATAAATAGTATAGTCCTTTACAAATTCTGATTGGGTTAGGGCCGGTTCATGGGTCAACACTTACTTTAATTGATCAAAACTTCTTTGTTGATCCGCAGACCAAGCGAACGAAGCTTCATTTCTTCACAACTTATTTGGGGGAGCTTCTATCATACAGAATCCTTTGACGAATCTTCTATAATAGCCAGCGAGACCAAGGAAACTTCTCACCTCACCAATGTTCTTCACTGGGTGCCAATCAATAATTGCTTGGATTTTATTCAGATCCACCTGGATGTCCGAAGCCGATACAATGTGCCCAAGAAAGGCAACTTCGGTGAGCCAAAACTTACTTTTGGAGAACTTAGAAAATAACTACTTCTCTCGAAGGATCTGAAGCACAACGCGAAGGTGATCTCAATGCTCAACAGGATTCTTAGAATAGATCAGAATATCGTTAATGAACACCACTACGAATTTATCAAGGTAGGGTCTGAAAACCTGATTCGTTAGATCCATGAAAGCTGTCCAAAAGGCATCGCCAAGAATTCATAGTGTCTGTATCTTGTTCAAAAGGCCGTCTTGGGTACATCACATTCTTTGACTCTCATCTAATAATACCCAAACCTTAAATCGATCTTGGAAAATACAGACGCATCCTTAAGCTGATCGAATAGGTCATCTATCCTTGGCAAAGGATACTTATTCTTGATGGTTACCATGTTCAACTATCGGTAATCAATACACAATCTCATGGAACCATCCTTGTTCTTAACAAAAAGAGCTGTTGCTTGTAGCGATGTCCTTTTTTCGCTAAAAAACAGGTTTTTTTATTTGTTTGGAAAATATTTTCTTCCGCGTGGGATTTTATAAAACCCATGTTTTATTTAAAAATGAAGTCGCCACCGGCTACTTAGGTAGGCCGGACACCATAAAACCAGAGATTCAAAAACTATTGGGTTCGGGAGTCGGTTACGGATGGGGAAGGATTAGCACCCCCACACCGCCCAAAATTGGTACTTTAATAATTACCGCTTTATTAATAATAAATTTTCCGGATTAAAGTGACGATTAGTTTAAAATTCGGTTATAATTGCGAATAAATTTTAAAGGCCCCGTTATCCGAGGGTAAACGCCCAACCACTATCACTACGCCTGATACTGGCCCCGTTTACGCTCGGATAAAAGGGCACCGCATTGACAATTTATATATTTCATTATGCAACCTTAGTGAACAAAATATTAAGCATGGCCAATAATTTAAATACAGTAAATATTCACCTAATAAACTATTAACAGAACATAAATAAAATACTAATCTAAAATATACATGCATACAAATTATCCCTACTCGTGACTAAAAATAAACCTAACATGTCACAATTACAAGGCATGGAACAAAAACACATATTACAAAAATGTACATATTACAATAAGACACATTGTAACATACGTAAAATATGGCATTATACATGACCAAGAAAATATACCAACACATAGCCTAAAAGCAAAGAAAACATGCAATACATGCTGAAATATAAAACATGTTGTGTTCGAGCCAACTCAAATATCAATCTAATACGTGTGATACGAATAACATAATGAATGCATAAAGATACATAATCACCATAAACTTAACACACATATACATGTAAACATGAAAATACAAAGCATATACGAGAGGTATATGAAAAGGCAAAAGGCTACATCAACATAGACGATTATAATAAACGACATAAATATTTACATGGAATCAGGACTGAAATGAAAAGAAATAAACATATGGAACATAACTTAAAGGACAATAATATGTGATTTAGGGACGAAAATGCAAGCAGGACCGAACTTGAAAGGACTGAAACTGTAATTGGACCAAGGGGCAGACTTGAAGTGAAAATTTCAAAAATGCGGTAGGACTAGTGAGGTAATTTCGCCATTTAAAAACTGATTCAATTTAATTTAGGGACTGGATTGCAAGATTTTGAAATATGAGGGGGACCAGAGTTGTAAATATCCCCTGCGGCGAAACAAAAATGAAAATATCGAAAACGCGGGGGGATTTATTATGGAATTTCACCATTTCACAAAATAAAAACACCTATAAAACCCTTTTCTTCGGCCCAGACTCAAACTTTTCCCTATTTTTCTTTCAAAACCAGTTTTATAATAACCGTCCCCTTCATTTTTTTGCTCCCAACCCTTCCCATGAACCTGTGATGAACCCAGAAATCGGCGGCCAACCGTCGTCCTCTCCGCCGCCGGCCGCCGCTAGTCAGCGTCGGCGAGCCCAATAAAAAACACCGAAATGAACCTTACTTCAACCTAAACTCGAATCCGAACTTGGATTTGGAGAAAAAACCCCTCTTTGTCCTAGATCTAAGAAAAGAAAAAACAAAAACCGTATATGTTTTTTTTATCGAGACCGAAGGAACATCTTCCCCTTTTAGCCGGCTCACCAGATTAAGGCTTGTTGCTGGTAGAGGAACTGACCACCGAAGGTAAAACCTCACTCTCCTTTTCCTTTTTTATTTTTAGAATACATACATGCATGCAACATTCAAGATGGATGGATACCTTTGTACGATCTCTGTAAGTTTTTTGAGAAAAGAACGAAAGGATGAGACTTGTTTGTATTTCTGAAAAAAGTGGGTTACAACTGAACTGCTTCTTTCGTTTCTTTTTTGTTACATATATCTCTCTGCCTTTTGGTTTTTTCTTAGACTAGTACATAAGATATCTCTTTTTCTGATCTGATTTTCTGATGCCTTTCTGTGTTTGCGTCTTTGGTATGTCCGGCCATACTTGGTGGTTGGTACGGCCGGCATGGGGAGCGGCATGGTGGAAGTGACCGTTCGGCTGCGCAAACTGGCGTCTCGGGAGGTGAGGCGATTATTATTGCTAGAACCGTTCCTATCCGTTGGATCAGATCTGATCCAACGGCTAGGACTGCTCGATGATCAGGTGGCTGAGATGAGGCCTCGAAAATGATGCATTGGTCTGGGATCGCGCCACGTGGCCTGAAGAAGGTAGACGGCCTTGCACGTCTCACACGCGCGAGTGGGGAACCCAACAGCCCGCGCGTGGACTTCACGCGGTAGATGAGGCGTCTTTATGCTTCAATCGTGGTCGTTGGATCCAAATCTGATCCAACGGCCCTCGTGTAACTGCGCATGATAAAGAGAGTATTAATATTTGATACGGGCTTGGTTTTTTTTAGGGTGTGGGCTGGTTTGGCCGAATGGGTCATGTATCTTATTATTATTATTATTATTTTGTAATAATATGGACATTTAATTTAAGTGGGCTTTTCTAATTTTTTCAAGTTTGTCCATTCATATTAATAATAATATATTAATATAATAGTAAATACAGATATATACATACTTACGTATACATACATACAATTGTGATGAAATACGTTCACATGTACATATACTTAATAATAATACATGCAACACGTATTCGCATATATTCAATAATAACAAGGACATTAATAATATATACATGCAAACATATATAGACCTACTCATATACTAACATACATTGTACGATACTCCTAATATAACCATATCACACATATAATAATAGGTACGCAATACACCATACAAATACATGCACCATGCATACATTCACACCTATATCATTATGTAATATACTAACGTATACATGCGCACACATATGTAATCATGCACTAATATGTTAATATGATACTTAGAGGTTAGATAAAAATGAGTGATTACAGTTTCCCCTCTTTGCTTGTTCTCATGGAATGGGAACAAAGCAAAGATTCATAAGCACTCATTTTTATCCGACTTCCCTATTTGTAGCTTCGAAAACAGTGCTCTTCTAGAACTTTCCGTTTTTCCTTAGCTGAATCTTCAGGCTCGTAAGTCCTTCCTATATAAAGCTTCGTCACCTTCCGATCTTGGAGTTATAGGCTCTTTCTACATAGAACCCTTCACTCTGAAGCCTCGAGTTATGAGTCCTTCCTATATAGAACCTTTCATTCTGAGACGGTGAAGCTTGGAGTCCTTTCTATATAGAACTCTTCGCCTTCAACGCTGGTTTCTCCTATATCAAACCTTCTGCGTCGCTGATGGATTCTTCCGACTGGGAGTTCCTCCTGTATAGAACTGCTAGTCTTCAAACCCTAGAGCTGTCAGTCCTTCCTGTATAGAACTTTTAGCTTCTGAAATCTCAGAGCTACAGGTTCTTCCTATATAAAACCCCTCACTCTAAGACAGTAAAGCTCAGAGCCCTTCCTATATAAGACTCTTCGCTTTCAAACACAACAGGTTTTCCTATATAACCTTGTGTGTCATGGGTGAATTCCTTCAACTGGGAGCTCTTCCTATATGGAACTGCTAGTCTTCACCCTGGAGTTGTAAGTCCTTCCTATATAAAACTTTCAGCTTCTGAAATCTTGAAGCTACGGATTCTTCCTATATAGAATCTTTTACTCTAAGATAGTGAAGCTCGGAGCCCTTCCTATATAAGACTCTTCACTTTCAAACACAATAGGTTTTCCTATATAACCTTGTGTGTCATGGGTGAATTCCTTCGGTGGGGAGTTCTTCCTATATAGAACTGCTAGTCTTCACCCTGGAGCTATAAGTCATTCCTATATAAAACTTTCAGCTTCTTAAATCTTGGAGCTACAGATTCTTCCTATATAGAATCTTTTACTCTGCGGGCGCTTGGAAACATAGGCCTTTTGTATGTATAACCTTCATCTTCACATTTGGGATTTACACCATGATGGCTACCGATGTCTCTTTGAATCCATAGATACCTGTCTAAGATAAAACAAAATGCTTATGATAAATGAATTGACATGCTCCTAATTCTAGTGATGTCTAACTATTCATGGTGCATGAGTGTCAATATCTTGGTCGGCCTGCTTTAGTCCTCAGTGGATCTCGTCTTCACGTTGTTCATTTTTTACTTTTTAGCGGCGATACCCCATTTCACTGTCGGGTTCAACCATTCCAACCTTTCTTTTTCTCAATTTCTGACTTGGGATTCTAAAGTGCCCTTTCAGGTTTTCGCTTTAGAGATTTTTTTTTGAGGGGTGCCCTTCTGGGTTTTCACCTGGGAGATCTCTCTTGTTATCTTGCATGCTTTCTTTGAACAAGCAAGGCGTACGCCATTGGTCATCCTACCCTGTTGCTTGAAGCCTTCTGCCTTTCCTATCAATGGCCGTTATGTGGGGAGTTAAAGGGTAAAATTAACATCGTCTTCTAATCACCTGCATCTTTAAGGTTAGATCATAGTAATGCTCAGAAATCTCTTGCTTACCCTAAGCCTATGTTAGCTTATTTTCCTGAAATTAACAAGAAGACAAGGAATGGACGCTCAAAAATACGATTTTATTACGTTAAGGGTTTTGGATACTTTGAGAGAGTTATGACACATATGAGGAAGAAGAAAAGCTAAATATGAAACATAAGATCCCTCATTATCTTTGGTATGAATGATACATGATCCTGTCAACCGGCGTAGAATCTTTTGCCTGAAGCTTCCTCTTCACAGTGTTCATGGGGATGACCTTTCTCTTTGGATATCCAACCTTTCAATTTATATGCGCTGCCCTTTACGGGTTTTAAGCTCAGGTCCTCCCTTTGCTTTAAGACGCCCTATTTCGGGTTTTCGCCCTGAGCTCTCCCTTTGCTTCAAGACCCTTTCAATTTTTTTTCAAAGATAGTATTTCTTAACAGCATCAGAATTCACAGGGTTTTTCAGCTCGTCTCCATCCATTTCTGTTAAGATTCGGGCTCCTCATGAGAAGGCCTTTTTTACCACATACGGCCCTTCCTAGTTGGGCATCCACTTTCCTCGAGAATCTTTCTGAATCGGGAGGATTTTCTTGAGCACCAGATCCCCCTCTCTGAATTCTCTTGGGTGCACCTTTTTGTTGTATGCCTGCATCATCCACTTTTGGCACATTTGACCATGACAAATGGCCTTTAGTCTCTTTTAATCAATGAGATTTAGCTGGTCGAGTATGCCCTGCACCCATTCGGCTTCTTCCAATTTTACTTCATTTAAGACCCGGAGAGACGGGATCTCTACCTCGACGGGGAGTACTACTTCGGTACCATACACCAAGGAGTAGGGTGTTGCCCCCGTTGATGTGTGAACGAACGTCCTATAGGCGAAAACGGTAAATGGCAACTTCTCATGCCAATCCCTGTAGGTATCCGTCGTCTTTGCTATGATCTTCTTTATGTTCTTGTTTGCTGCTTCCACTGCCCCATTCATTTTAGAATGATAGACTGTGGAATTATGGTGTGTTATCTTGAATTGAGTGCACACGTCCGTCATCATTTTGTTATTTAGATTGGAAGCGTTGTCGGTGACGACCCTTTCTGGCAATCCGTATCGACAAATAATCTCCTTCTTTAAGAACTTACATACTGTAGTCCTTGTGATGTTGGCGTAAGACGATGCCTCTACCCATTTAGTGAAATAGTCTATGGCAACCAAAATGAAACGGTGTCCATTGGAAGCTTTCGGATGAATCTGCCCGATGACGTCCATGCCCCACACCGCAAAAGGCCACGGAGAATTCATAGTGTGTAAAGGCGATGGGGGTACGTGAATATTGTCAGCGTAAATTTGGCATTTGTGGCATTTCCTGGCATAATCAATACAATCTCCCTCCATGGTCAACCAGAAATAGCCATATCTCATAATTTTTCGGGCTATAGACAGCCCGTTGCCGTGCGTTCCACAAAGCTCATCCTGTACCTCGGCTAAAATCTCCTTCGCCTCCCGGGTATCCACACATCTCAGCAATGTCTGATCATGACTTCTCTTATATAGGATCTCCCCATCTAGGACATATCTTGTTGCCATTTTTTTGAGTGTTTTTCTGTCATTGTCATTTGCCCCTTCCGGATACTTTCGAAGCTTGACATATTGCAAGATGTCATAGTACCAAGGGTTTCCATCAATCTCTTCTTGTACATTACAACAATGAGCAGGCCTTTCAAACGTCTGCATCTTAATGGGCTTCATTTCTGCCCCAGTGTTTGTTTTGAACATGGATGCCAGGGTCGCTAAGGCGTCTACCATCTGATTTTCTTCTCGGGGAAGGTAATTGAAGCTGACCCTTTCGAACTCCTTGGTGAGCTCTTGAATCAATTCATAATATTTGACCAACTTCGGGTCCCTAGTTTCCCAATCCCCATGCAATTGGTAAATTACTAAGGATGAATCTCCGAATACTCGAAGTTCCTTAACCTTTCTTTCAATAGCTGAGTTTAGTCCTATAACACAAGCTTCGTATTCAGCTATATTATTGGTACAGAAGAATTCTAATCTGCTGGTGAAGGGATAATAGACATCCTCAGGAGAAATTAGCACGGCTCCTATCCCATGTCCGAGGGCATTAGAGGCTCCATCGAAGTAAAGCTTCCACGATTTATCATCTGAAACCTCTTCCTCAGTTGTAATGCACATCAAGTCTTTGTCTGGGAAATTAAATTTCAATGCCTCATAGTCGTCCGAAGCGCGACTAGCTAGGAAATCTGCTACGGCACTCCCCTTTACGGCTTTCTGGCTCACGTATACAATATCGAATTTGGATAAGAGCATCTGCCATCGGGCCATCATTCTTGTTAGTGCTGGCGTTCCATTAAGAACTTCAATGGATCTAGCTTGGATATCAACCAAGTAGTATGGTACAACATATACTGCCTAAGCCGCTTGGTAGCCCAAACTAGAGCACAACACAACTTCTGCACTGGCGGGTACCGCGTTTCGCAATCATTGAATTTTCTACTTAGGTAATAGATGGCTTGCTCCCTTTTCTTTGACTCATCATGTTGCCCCGATACGCATCCCATTGAATTCTCAAAGACCGTCAGGTAGAGAATTAATGGTCGATCTGGTACTGGTGCGACTAAAATCAGAGCATTTGTCAGGTATTTTTTTATCTTTTCTAGGGCTCTTTGACATTCCTCATCCCACACACCGGGATTATTTTTTCTAAGAAGTCTGAAGACCGGGTCACGCCGGTCGGTTAATTGGGAAATGAAACGAGAGATATAATTCAACCTCCCCAGGAAGCCTCAAACTTCCTTCTGAGTGTGGGGTGGTGAGAGATCCTGAATGGCCTTCACTTTATCCGGATCGATCTCAATCCCTCTTCTGCGTACCACGAACCCTAAGAGTTTTCCAGAGGTAATAGGGAAAGTACATTTGGCACGATTGAGCCTCAGCTGGTACTTCCGTAGCCTTTGGAATAGTTTTCTCAAGTTCTGTAGGTGCTCCTCCTCTGTTGAGGATTTGGCAATCATGTCGTCCACGTATACTTCTATTTCTTTGTGCATCATGTCATGGAAAAGAGTCACCATTGCTCTTTGGTATGTTGCCCCTGCGTTCTTTAGCCCAAACGGCATCACCCAATAACAAAAAGTGCCCAACATGGTTATGAACGTAGTTTTCTCCATGTCGTTAGAGTCCATATTTATCTGGTTGTACCCTGAGAAGCCGTCCATGAATGAAAACCATGAGTGTCCTACAGTGTTGTCAATCAGCGTGTCAGTATGTGGTAAGGTGAAGTTGTGTTTAGGGATGGCTCAGTTCAAATCCCTATAATATACACACATACAAACTTTCCTGTCCTTCTTTGGTACTGGTACAATGTTTGCAACCCACTCGGGGTATTTGGCTACCTCCAAAAAACCAGCATCAAACTATTTTTTTACTTCTTCTCGGATCTTTAATAACATATCTGGTCTCATTCTCCGAAGTTTTTGCTGTATTGGTTTGCACTCCGGTTTTGTTGGCAATTTGTGCACCACTATGTCGGTATTCAACCCTGGCATATCTTGATAAGTCCAGGCGAAAACATCCTTGAATTCCTGAAGTAGGGTTATCAGTTCGTGCTTGGTTTTTGAGGAAAACGTCGTCCCTACTTTTACTTCTTTTCTCTCTTCTTCAGTCCCCAAGTTTACAACTTCTATTTCTTCTTGGTGGGGCATGATCTGCCTTTCTTCGTTGGCCACCATTCTCTTCAACTCTTCCAGGACCTCACCTTCTATCTCATCATCTTCTTCCTCAATTCCCTCTGAGACCTCAAGGCATTCAAAATTCACTCCAGGATTGGATCTGGTATCATTCATATAGTCCATCATGAGCGACCTGCATTAAATGAGAATTAATTGTATTGGGAAGAAGACGGCTTTATATGAAGGGAATGAACATTAAGAATGCATGAATGAAATAAATGAAACTTTGGTCATTCAGGAAAGTGGGGATATTTTCATTTCAATCAAAAAGTTAACATAGGTGCCCTATACAAGAGATCCCCATTGTTTACGGGCAAAAACAAAAGGTTGATTCAGAGCATTACTCTGGTCTATTCCTAAAAATCATGGGTAGATAATGCAGCTCCAGTTATCAAATGTTTCCCCAGGACGGTAGGGGCGGATGCTGGTCAACATTTTGCTGCCTTGGTTCTTTCCAGCTATCATGTTGATGTACATCCCTTCAAGTGATTCATTGAATATTTCCTCCTGGTTGAGTACGTCATTTTCCTTGATTGCCTTTTCAACTTCTTGACCTGGCTGATAGAATCCTCCAGAGACAAAAGTGGTTTTCAAACTAGGAAAAGACATTGGTCTCCACCGAATGTCTTCTCCTTTAAATCTGGCTTTTCTTTGCTCTTCTTTTCTCTTGTATTCTTCTTTTCTTTGTTGGACACTTGGTTTGTAACCCAGCCCAAAACGATCTTTCTTGGTTATCATACTATTGACTCTCAGGTTTCCTTGTAATTTCTTCCCCAGACCCTTTCCTACTTTGGCTCCTCGGCCCAAAGTTTATGCGACGGTCATCTTGGTACAATTAGATAACCTGGGGTAAGGGATTCGACTTCCCTCTGAAATGAACGTAGCATTCACTAGTTCTAATGCTCGGAACGAGCATTCTGTAGCATCTTCGTCATTTTGGATATAGGGGGCGTCCGATGTCACTAAAGCAACAATCTCCTGCTCAGCCTCTACTGTGACCAATTTGCCTTCGACTACAAATTTTAATTTCTTATGCAATGATGAGGGGACAACTCCTGCGGAGTGGATCCATGACCTTCCCAATAAGCAGCTGTAAGATGATTTTATGTCTATTACCACAAAATCGATCACATACTCAGTCGGTCCGATCAATAGAGGCACCTCAATTCTCCCCATTGTTCCTCTTTGCGTACCGTCAAAGGCTCTTACTGAATTATGGCAGGGCTTTAGGTGAGAACCATCTATTGGTATTTTCTGCAGGGTCACCATAGGCAGGACGTTCAATGCTGACCCGTTATCAATTAGTACGCCAGGTACTACATACCCTTTGCAATGAGTTGTGATGTTAAGGGCTTTGGTGGACCCCATTCCTCCCTCGGGGATCTCATCATCACTGAATGTTATATGATTATAGGCAGTGATATGCCCCACTATCCTGTCCAGATTTGTCACAGAAATATCCTGGGGTACAAAAGTTTGATTTAGTACTTTTAATAGTGTCTCCCGGTGCTTTTCTGAACTCGAGAGTAATTCCAGTACTGTGATCCTAGCTGGTTGCTTTCGTAGTTGTTCCACTACGTTGTACTCGCTATGTCTCAAGAACTTCAGAAATTCTTTGGCCTGGGCCTCAGTTACCGGCTCATTCATCTTTGGGGGAGGTTCTTCTCCAAATATCTGCGTAGGGCTAACTGTTGTATTCTTTCCCTTATATGTTTCAGCTGCTCTCAAAGCCTCAGAGGAATAACATCTGTCGCTCCTTGTGAAATGGCCCACCTCACCAACATTTACATCGCTCTGGCTTTGTTGGTCTTTTAGCGTAGGCTCTTTTACCTAACCATGTTCTAGTTTTTCTGGCGTGGTCACATTTATAGCATAATTCCAGGGGTTTGCCGCATATCCTTGAATGGGAACGGGGATGGTGTTGAAATGATGATCGTGGGACTTATCTTGTTGGTTTCTCCTTGGGAGGCACCTGCATTCCCTGGCCTGGGAGAGATGATAAAAGGTCTATCATTCCCGTATTTAGATTTGGGGTTATCCGTCATATGTACGTCCGACCCGTTCTTTCCCATGGGCTCTTCAAAGAATTCTATTTGCTTTTTATTCATCAATTGTTGTGCCAATCTCTTGAACTCATCGCACTCTTGGATGTCATGCCCTTTATTCTGGTGGAATTCGCAATACACTCCACATCCCTTCTACCTTATTATCATGCCTTTGTCGATCACACGAGCCATGCATAACTGTTGAAATACCCACTGTAAAGGAGATTTGATTTCTGACACATCATCCTTAATCCTCCTGGTAAAGTATTCTTCAATAACATTTACTCCTCTGCTCCCATGATTAGGTAGCGGGTTAGTAGCTACACTTGGTTCTTCAAACTTCAATATCCCATAATCAATTAAATTTTGCACAAGTTTTTTGAAAGCAAGGCAATTCTCGGTGGGATGCCCAGGGGCACAGCCGTGATAGTCGCAATGCGCGTTCGGATTATACCAAGAAGGGAATGGCGGCTTGAAAGGAGTAACGATGTATGGACGGACCAGGTCCGCTTCATACAACTGGGAATAAAGCTCCGAGTACGAAACAGGTAGGGGAGTGAAAGTTTTCCTCTCTTTCTCTTTTCTGGAGGTTCTCTCCTCTCTTTGATTCGAGTTTTGTGTTTTTCCCACAGGTGCTTGTGGCTGTGAGACTGTAAAGTTCTTCGAGGTGGTGTAAGTGCTGGTGGCGTTTACTTCATTCCTCTTGCTATATTTCCGAGACCCTTCCCTGCTATCAATTCTACCACTCTTAATTGCCAATTCAAGGGACTCCCCAGTCCTGATTAAGTCAGCAAAACACTGTGTTGTGTTATTAATGAGGCGATCAAAGAGTGCCCCTTTCAAAGTATTAACAAATAATGGCGTAATTTCATGTTCCGGGAGGGGTGGCTGAATTTGGGCGGCCACTTCCCGCCACCTTTGAGCGTATTGCCGTAGACTTTCGTTGGACTTCTGCCCCATATTTTCCAACATAATTCTACTGGGGGTCACATCTGTTACATGCTTATATTGCTCAATGAATGCTCTCGACAGATCTTTCCACTTCTTAACATTTGCCTTGCTCAACTAGGTGTACCACCGTAACGCAGCTCCAGCTAGGCTGTCCTGGAAACAGTGGATCAGTAGCTTTTCATCCTTAAGGTAGGCCGCCATCTTTTGACAGTACATTGTTATGTGCACGGAAGGACACGTGGTTCCATCGTATTTGTCGAACTCTGGTGTTTTAAATTTTGGCGGTAGGACAAGATCGGACACCAGACTTAAGTCGCTAGCGTCATTTCCTGACTCTTCCATAGATTGTAACGTTTTAAATTTTTCCTCCATGAGGTGAAACCTCTCCTCCCACTTTTTCTCTACCTCTGTCCTGATCCTTTCGACCATATTCAGGTCTGGCACCTCCTCTTCATAGGGTGCTTCAGTGTCGAGGGGTTGAGTTTCAGGTGCCCCTATCTGAAGACTAGCTGTCATTCCAGCAGGGTCGATATACATCTTTCTAGCCGGATTCGGTGCAGCTCGTTGAACCTTATAGTGAGCCGGGGTACCCTCTAGCTCTTGAATGGTTTCTCCTTCCACTCATTTTCCAAGACTTTTAGCCAACAGTACGGTTATGTCGGATACTATCGATGCTTGTGACTGAGCAATCTGGTCACTAAGGCTTCTTTGAGCCTCTTCAAGCCTTGCCTCGAGCTCTTTTTGCCCCTTTTCTAGACTGATTATACTGTCTTCCATGAGCTTGCTTTGTAATCGGGTAAGGTATGGATAATGAATGATTGCGGGTTAACTATACACAGCCACAACATTCATAACGTTAATATGGTTGCAAGAAAATAAATGCATGTATAATGATGTGAATGTCATGATGCAATGCAAGAATGTATGCAGATAAGGTACTAATTCCGCTGGTAATCACCCTTTTGAACTACTTCCACGGGAATTAAAGGGTCTAGATTACAACAGAGTTCGTATTACAAAATAAAGATTCCTAATACAAAAGATCTAATTACAACACAGAGTCCTATAGATAAGCCCTACCTCTATCTCCTACTCTTCCAATTGCTTTGAGCAACTTGATGAACCTGGGAGCTTCTTCCATTTATGGGACTATGAAAGGTCGGAGTGTTTCAGCCTCGATGGCCAAATCATTCACATGCCTGGCGACTCGCTGTATGTCCACCATCAGGTTTGAGTAATATTGGTCCCTATCCTGTACCATCCGGGCAGCGTCACGCAGTCTCCTTTGCCAATAGGTGTCCCCTCCGGCTGTAGCCTCCTCGAACACACTAATTCTTTCCTTGTAATCCTCAACAGTTGCTTCGAGGGACTTAATTCGTGCTCGTAACACGCCTACTTCGCGCTCTCTTTCTTGTAACTCAGCGAAGCCATTTCTCTGGCAGTACGTTCGAAGGGAGTGTTCAAATTCCGCCACCTTTCCTTTTAATTCATCATTCTGATTTTGGCTTTGCTCCAGATTTTGAATAGTGTCATTGTACAACTTTTGCGTCTCTAACAGTCTATTCCGGCTACTCATGGACTTTCTTTTCCATACGGCGGCATTTTCTCTCTCATGATGGACAACTTGTTTTCTCTTGTTGATTTCTTGCCTGGGTCTTTCCTTTTCTTGGTCAATGGCCTTCTTGGAGGATCGTTTTTCTTCCTCCATAGTCGACCGGCAGTTTTTTATCTCCTTCTCGATCGCTCTCTTGCTGATTTCTCGTTCTTCTTCCACCAAACGAATACCATTCATTCTTTCTTCTTCCACAGCTATGAATTGACTTTGGTCGGCCTTCTGTATTTTTGCTTGTAGTAGAAGGGCATCTTTTTGATAAAGAGCGTTCTTGTCACTCAAATCTGCATTTAATTTCTTCAACTGCCTAATGATCCCGTCCCGTTCGTCAACCTCTAATCTAGCCTTATAGAGCTCGCTCACATGTTGAGTCTGTTGGATGTCCATTTTCCTTTTAATTTCTTCGAGTTCATTCCGTAAGATGTCAGTTTTAGACGGTACCACCCTTGTAAGCTCTTCGAGTGACACTGCTGGTCCTTGATCAGATTCAAGAATCACATTATTAACCCTCAAACGTCCGGGGTAGTCATGTGCTCGGTATCTCCTTCCACCCTGACCCGGTAACAATTGTCCCAAGCCCTCATGATGGTCTAAAATTTTCCTTTGAACTCCCATTTGAAAAGAAATTCAGTTTAGCTTAACCCGGTGGTATTGGGAATGAACTGTCATGATCCGAACTGTCGAGACACTAAAACAGAGCTCAGGCGATCCCTCCGTGCAATCCCAACATCATCAACCAGTTAAAATCACCACAACTGTATAGAAAGTAATTAACTTTACCGAACCATGGGACCCTCCTTGCTATGTCTTCGTCTTGAATGTTCCTGAAGAAACTAGTCCACATTTTTGTTTTCAAGTCCTCTCGCCATTCTTTTGCTAAGTACTCCCGTAAAGGCGAAAAACCTTGGAAGCATATCCCCAGGACCCTTGTCAGTGTCTTCCACATGTGACTCTGAATCCATACCTGTAACAGTTGTGCACATCCTCGAAAACGTCCTTCTTCATGCTTCCGGCTAGCATTTAAGGAAATGAAAGTCTCGGCCAAGATTGCTGGTACTGGGTTTGCTTTCCGTTTTACATGCTTAAATAAGTCCAGAATGGCTATGCAATGTTCCCAAGTACTCTTGGAAAGATCACCAAGCCATATATTCCTAAGGCGAATAGGTCCATCTTCTTTGCCTCGTCTGGATGTGTCAGTATGATGTCCCGAATACTTTCCCCTGCAAAAACTGTATTGTCTCCTCGGAGCTGAAGCAGGCCATTAACCCAATCGTCACTCATTCCTGCAAAGTTTTTGAGCTTCACAGTGTAATTCTGATTCCTCGGAGGCTTCGCGTAGATCCAATCTTCCTGAATGTTCTTCTGGTTAAGTAAAGCAGTGTATTCTTCTACTGTAGGCATCATGTCCTACCCATTGAAGGTGAAATAGCAAAAGGCCGGATTCCAGAACTGGACAATAGCTCGGAGCAGGGGCTGGTTAACCCGAACATATAACAGTTGTGCAATGTCGCCATAACTATCACAGAACAAGTCTTGTAGTCTTCGGTCCCATCTTTCCCAAATGCATTGAAGATCCCATAAGTTGTTCTGTTGGAGACTCACATAAGTGTACCCTGCTATTACGCTTTCGTTCAGTGAACTGTCCCCTTGGGTTTTCTGGTTGACCTCTGACCAATGTCTGACTGACAAATTAAGCTCTTCTTTCCTAAGACACCTTTTTTCCATGGTGAAAGACTTTCTGATTGGGCAAACCACTTGATCCAGTACCTTTATTTGATGCAAATGTATGATGTATGAAAAAAACAAAAGCGAAAAAGAAAACAAGTCAGTACCAGATAAAATTAATAAGTATATAAATAAAAGGACAAAATTAAACAGAATAAACACACAAAACAACCCTATTTATCCCGTCTAAAACCTAAGGTTATCCGCATGGCTCTAAATGGGTAGGTTTCTATGTATTCTCTACATGCAGTCTTGGTTCTAGAAGGTACCCGAATTGTCCTTGCTGTCCTCTACTAAGAGTAGCAAGGCCCCCGATCATCACCCATTATAGGCTCCTTTCAATCGAGTTCAATTCGGGGGGACCTATTCGCTTATGCCCGTACGAAGGAACGATATCCTTACGAAAGCATAAGGTACTCGAGCCCCGAAGGTACTTGCTAGGCTCATACAGGAGAACGATATCTCCACGATAGCATTAGCGTTTTCCCCCCACTTAAAAAACAGGTTTATATGCCCTATTTTTAAATGCGTTAAAATAAACGCGCAATTATAACCGAATGTTAATTTAATAGTCACTTTAACCCGGAATTTCTAATATTAATGAAGCGGTAATTATTTAAAAAACTTGACTCTCTTCTTGTTTTGAAAAACAAAAAATCGTCCCCAGCGGAGTCGTCATCTGTAGCGATGTCCTTTTTTCGCTAAAAAACGAGTTTTTTTATTTGTTTCGAAAATATTTTCTTCCGCGTGGGATTTTATAAAACCCGTGTTTTATTTAAAAATGGAGTCGCCACCGGCCACTTAGGTAGGCCGAACACCATAAAAACAGAGATTCAAAAACTATTGGGTTCGGGAGTCGGTTACGGATGGGGAAGAATTAGCACCCCCACACCGCCCAAAATTGGTACTTTAATAATTACCGCTTTATTAATAATAAATTTTCCGGATTAAAGTGATGATTAGTTTAAAATTCGGTTATAATTGGGAATAAATTTTAAAGGCCCCGTTATCCGAGGGTAAACGCCCAACCACTATCATTACGCCAGATACTGGCCCCGTTTACGCTCGGATAAAAGGGCACCACATTGACAATTTATATATTTCATTATGCAACCTTAGTGAACAAAATATTAAGCATGGCCAATAATTTAAATACAGTAAATATTCACATAATAAACTATTAACAGAACATAAATAAAATACTAATCTAAAACATACATGCATACAAATTATCCCTATTCGTGACTAAAAATAAACCTAAAATGTCACAATTACAAGGAATGGAACAAAAACACATATTACAAAAAAGTACATATTACAATAAGACACATTGTAACATACGTAAAATATGGCATTATACATGACCAAGAAAATATACCAACACATAGCCTAAAAGCAAAGAAAACATGCAATACATGTTGAAATATAAACAGGTTGTGTTCGAGCCAACTCAAATATCAATCTAATACGTGTGATATGAATAACCGAACGAATGCATAAAGATACATAATCACCATAAACTTAACACACATATACATGTAAACATGAAAATACAAAGCATATACGAGAGATATATGAAAAGGCAAAAGGCTACATCAACATACACGATTATAATAAACGACATGAATATTTACATGGAATCAGGACTGAAATGAAAAGAAATAAACATATGGAACAGAAATTAAAGGACAATAATATGCGATTTAGGGACGAAAATGCAAGCAGGACCGAACTTGAAAGGACTGAAACTGTAATTGGACCAAGGGGTAGACTCGAAGTGAAAATTTCAAAAATGCGGTGGGACTAGTGAGGTAATTTTGCCATTTAAAAACTGATTCAATTTAATTTAGGGACTGGATTGCAAGATTTCGAAATATGAGGGGGACCAGAGTTGTAAATATCCCATGCGGCGAGACAAAAATGAAAATATCGAAAACGCGATGGGGATTTATTACGGAATTTCACCATTTCACAAAATAAAAACACCTATAAAACCCTTTTCTTCGGCCCAAACTCAAACTTTTCCCCATTTTTAATTCAAAACCAGTTTTATAATAACCGTCCCTTTCATTTTTTTGCTTTCAACCCTTCCCATGAACCTGTGATGAACCCAGAAACCGGCGGCCAACCGTCGTCCTCTCTGCCGCCGGCGAGCCCCAAAAAAAATACCGAAATGAACCTTACTTCAACCTAAACTCGAATCCGAACTTGGATTTGGAGAAAAAACCCCTCTTTGTCCTAGATCTAAGAAAACAAAAAACAAAAACCGTATATGTTTTTTTTATCGAGACCGAAGGAATATCTTCCCCTTTTAGCCAGTTCACCAGATTAAGGCTTGTTGCCGGTAGAGAAACTGACCACCGAAGGTAAAACCTCACTCTCTTTTTCCTTTGTTATTTTTAGAATACATACATGCATGCAACATTCAAGATGGATGGATACCTTTGTATGATCTCTGTAAGTTTTTTGAGAAAAGAACGAAAGGATGAGACTTGTTTGTATTTCTGAAAAAAGTGGGTTACAACTGAACTGCTTCTTTCGTTTCTTTTTTGTTACATATATCTCTCTGCATTTTGGTTTTTTCTTAGACTAGTACATAAGATATCTCTTTTTCTGATCTGATTTTCTGATGCCTTTCTGTGTTTGCGTCTTTGGCATGTCCGGCCATACTTGGTGGTTGGTACGGCCGGCATGGGGAGCGGGGTGGTGGAAGTGACCGTTCGGCTGCACAAACTGGCGTCTCGGGAGGTGAGGCGATTATTATTGCCAGAACCGTTCCTATCCGTTGGATCAAATCTGATCCAACGGCTAGGACTGCTCGATGATCAGGTGGCTGAGATGAGGCCTCGGAAATGATGCATTGGTCTGGGATCGCGCCACGTTGCCTAAAGAAGATAGACGGCCTTGCACGTCTCACACGCGCGAGTGGGGAACCCAACAGCCCGCGCGTGGACTTTACGCGGTAGATGAGGCATCTTTATGCTTCAATCGTGGTCGTTGGATCCAAATCTGATCCAACGGCCCTCGTGTAACTGCGCATGATAAAGAGAGTATTAATATTTGATACGGGCTACGTTTTTTTTAGGGTGTGGGCTGGTTTGGCTGAATGGGCCATGTATCTTATTATTATCTTTGTTTTTTTTTTGTAATAATATGGACATTTAATTTAAGTGGGCTTTTCTATTATTTTTCAAGTTTGTCCATTCATATTAATAATAATATATTAATATAATAGTAAATACAGATACATCCATACTTACATATACATACATACAATTGTGATGAAATACGTTCACATGTACATATACTTAATAATAATACATGCAACACTTATTCGTATATATTCAATAATAACAAGGACATTAATAATATATACATGCAAACATATATAGACCTACTCATATACTAACATACATTGTACGATACTCCCAATATAACCATATCACACATATATTAATAGGTACGTAATACACCATACAAATACATGCACCATGCATACATTCACACCTATATCATTATGTAATAAACTAACGTATACACGCGCACACATATGTAATCATGCACTAATATGTTAATATGATACTTAGAGGTTAGATAAAAATGAGTGATTACACTGCTCCCCAAGGAGAGTAACTCGATCAAATAAAACCTTTATTCATAAGGTCTTGAATTTAATCCTTCAGCTCCTTGAGCTCAGCAGCTGCTATGTGGTAAGGTGCAATAGAAACTGGGGCAATACTAGGTTGTACTTTGATGCAAATTCGACTTCACGGGTTGGAGGCAATCCTCGAAGTTCATCACGATATACATTAGGAAATTCACATACAGTGTCAACATCCACAAAATTGGGTTCACCCTTGGCTTTTAATGTCAAAGCATGTAAGGAAGGATTTCCCTAATTTATAACTACGATACTCTCTTTTCCAATTCCTCGAAGGTATAGCTTCCTCTTACTACAATCCACCCACGCTTGATGTTCGTTGAGCCAATCTAATCCCAATATCATATCAAAATCGTGGATCGGTAAGGCTAACAAATTGGCCAGAAAAGGAATCCCTTGAATCGATAAGGGACAGTTCATTCACACAAAGCTTATGGTGACACAATCACCCAACGAATTGATTACAAAAACTCTCAATGCTATGGGTTCAAAAAACAATCTATGTTTATTCACTAACATTGTACTTAGGAAATAATGAGTAAAACCGAAATCAAACAATGCATACAAAGAATGTGTACACAATTCAATGATACCTGCTATGATGTTAGTTTCGTCCTTATCTTCCCTGCTCCTCACGTGATATATTTGAGCAGAAGCTCTTGATTCCTGTCTACTCAGTGCTTTACCAGAGCCGCTAGGTCTCCCGGTAGCTCCCAATGATCCTTGCTTTGACCCCTTGCCTCTGAAGGACTGAGTAGGGGTGGCAACATTAGCCGGTGTAGTAGTAGACTTGGTTGCATTCAGAGGACAATCACGGATGAAGTGGCCTTGCTCACCACAAAAGAAACAAGCTTCACTCTATTTACGGCATGGACCTGCTGGATGCCTGATCTAATAATAGTTACAAAATAGAGTGTTGTGAACCTCTATTAGAGCCTTTAGTACTCTCAACTGAGGCCGCCTTAGAAAAAGACTGAGTCATAGTATGAGGCTTTTCAATGTTCCCGGAACAAGATGGCTGCGGATAGACATGCTTTCCCTTCTTGTTCCATCTAGGAGGTCGAGAATCATCTCCGAACCTCTTCTCAACGTTGCCCAACCCAGTGGTCCTTTGGGCTTTCAACGATGCTTCAGTAGCTTTGACTTGGTTCACCAATTCTTAGAAGTCGGTGATGCCCAGTGCAGTAAACATGGGGCGAAGCACATCACTTAGCCCAATAATGAACATATGACACTTTTCTTATTCTTTCTTGATATATTCAGCACCATATTGGCAATGCTTGCAGAAATCATGGATGTATTGCACGACTGGCCGCCCACCTTGCTTGAGGTAGAGAAAGATGCTACGTCTTTCCATGAGATAAAACTCGCTAATGTACTTCTTGCAAAACTCACGAAGAAATAATTCCTAGGTCATAGTGTCTTTGAAGACCGTAAGGGTAGTAGTCTCCCAACAATACAAAGCATCATCGACTAATAATGCAATGGCGCATTCTAGCTTGTGCTCATCCGAACACTGCAACTGCTTACTCAATATTCATAGGGTGTTGTCCAGCCAATACTCGGTGGCCTCAAGATTAGCATCATCCTTACTGGTAAAAGTATAGGCTCGATACTGCGATAGCTTGTCAATAGGGGCTCGAACGTGCAGGATGACTGGTGTAGTAGGCTACGCTACCGGCTCGACTCTCATCACAGTCATAAACTGCTTAAACATATCGACCATATTCCGATAGCATTTAGCCTAAGTAGTAGGCACCGTAGGTCTAGTGCCCTGGTGCAGGGACTTCTTGTAGCTTAGGAGGATGTCCCCCCTAATTTCCTCGCCATGTGTTGTGGAACTAGTGGTAAGATCATTGATGTGAGCTGCATTAGTTTCAGTCAAATCTATAATATAAGAATATCAAATTAGTCGAAAAGCACCAGATATATAACATATAACTCCTAGGTGGAAAAGTAACACAATAACAACGCAATAGACTTCAGTTTAATCTTATAATCAATTAAACTCTAGCTCTGATACCACAATTGTAACACCCCTTCCCAGTCTAAAAGAGAACCAAGTCAGAAAGTGTAACACCCCAAACCCGACTTAAGAGTAAACTAAATTAGGAAATGTTTCAAAACAAATAAGGTATACATAATACATATAAAGTATAATTTTGAAACACCGAAGAAGATTCAAAGACCAAGTTTACCACAACTTTACACAAATTTAGCCAAATTTGTAAACTTTAACTCAAGACATCTGTAGAGTTTCAAATATATAACTTATACTACAAGAATCAAATTAAGGTCTTCTTTTCACAAACAATCAAAGACTTCCACCTTCTACAAGCATTCGGCTCATTAATAAATGTAATAGTTCAAGTCTGAAACTTAGAGTTATACTAGTTCTCTTTTAATCACTACTCAAGTCAAATAAAATAAATATGAATTTCCTTTAAGCTATATTACAAGGTTTACCTAACGTTGTTTGCTAAGGAAGGCGAACTCCTTAGGATTATTACTTAAGTCGAGTTATACGGGTAAGACCTATCAGATTTTACCACACAAGTGTTTTAAGATTACAACATATTTCATCATTAGATCTGAACATAAACTACTTTTAACCGGTTGTATAACATACACTTACCAATACGTTGACTTATTATCAACTGTTTATTATAACCATCAATCCAAACCTATGAGTCATTCTTCCTTGTTAGAATCTAAATACATGTTAATAATTTCACTTAAGCTTTCAACCACGCGTACCAAAAAGTGATCTAATTACTTCAAACACATGAAATCATCTAACTACCATATAAGCAACAAGACCATAAAGCTTAAAGAGCAAGCAAGAAGAAAACATAAGAAGGCCCATTACAAGCTTAATTACTTAGAAAGCTTATACACATATAAGCCACAAAGAATATCTAAATGCATTATGCATGTGCAAAAGCTATGTGTCACCCACTAGGAGTTCTAACGAGAAGTTTCATAACATATGTCTTGACTTCTTGTGATCTTGTCCAAGCTCGGAGACTAGCCGAAGAACAACTTATCCTAAAAGGCAGTCGAAGGAATAGATAAGTATAACTACTTAGTGAGGCAGCTTAAAGCATCTATAAACTTAAATCAAAATCTATCCTTTCACTAAAATTTATTAAACATTTTTTTGCATACACAAGTCTTGATCCAGAAGTTAGCTATTCTAAGTTATATCATTCGAATAATTATTTTACAAAACCTTGAATACTCAAAGATATTCAAGCACATATATGTTTTCATAAGTATTCGACCAAAACAAGTGCAGATATTCACCTAATTACTCGATCAAGTAAGTATACACAAACATATAAGTATTTGAACAAAGCTTATTTACTCACTCAAGATTTGCTCAAATAACCAAAAGGTATGCATTACATGTCTTTGTAAGTAATTACAATAATTCATTTTTTCCAACCTGAAGGCTATCATGGGATTTCTATTAACCAACCTATCAATGCGTAAATTATTGGCACATAAGTCTTTAATTAGCATACATACTATAAGCATCACTACTACCACCTTGTTAGATTAATTCTGAAATTACTTGTTTCATAAGACATCGAATTTAGTATATCATTAACATGGTTTAACGTGGACATAAGATATTAGGTGCATAACATTATAGTTAATTAAAATAGCAAATAATGAAAAATACCATTCGAACAGACATGGTGTTACCCTTTATAGTATTTGAATAACACACATATATGTACATATAATTAGGAACAATTCAATTAACCAACTACAGGTATACATAAAATTTCTTACTAAAGCATACATTTTCATCCAAGCAATAATCATATTCAATATATATAACTTACTTATCACACAAGTTATTGTAAAGAACCTCTAATTTAATCAAATAATCCTTTACAAACTTTCTTTTTGTCTTAGCATATCATAAACATACATTACTTGTTACATTTTATAACTTATATAAGATATCAAGTAATTCGTTAAGTAAACATATCAATGGCATGGTTTACTCATTATACACGGTATTAAGGAGATTCTTAATTTACTTATAGATTTGTTATTTGTCAATATCATAACCTTGAGTATCAAGTAACAGCCTAGGTATACGAATCCCCAACCAACTGTCACCAAAAAAGGGTACTCATAGTATCGGTCAATCCCTCCTACTATCGCCAAGTGACCACAAACTTCCCTCCTACTTTCGCCAAATAAGGACCGTAGTCCACCCCAAACATGTGCTCTATGGACTCTATGGCATGCCAACTATACCTATAATTGACTCGAAACCAAGGCTTTTTCGCATATTTTTATCTTAACGGAATCAAGGTTGAGCTTAGATCCATGTTCGTATAATCATGTAACATGTCATATTCTTGTTAAAGATGAGCATTGCTCCATAGTATTGCAATCATTCAAACAAGACTTATTTCAAAGCACATTCTCAAGTTCTATTTCCTGAATACTTTCGAATATATGTATAGTGTACATTTCATAATTTCTTTGATCACATTTATTCATATGTAGCTTTCAAACTAGTAAACATTTCAATTAAACTTATCATATCCAAGTTGAAAGTAAGCTTAGCTCCTTATTTTATCAATATGCTCGAATGGCATAGCTTGTTTATATCAATAGAAGCATAACACCAAATTCACATCATCATATCTAATGCTTATCTCATGTCTTCAAACATATACATGAACACATACAAAATTTCTATTAGTCAAGTAACTTATGTCACATAGCACATTGCAATTAACTACTTACCTCATGATCCAGCTTATACTTGCACACATCATTCGAGCATATGCATAAATATAAATCATAGAAATTAAATGACAAGAGATGCTCGGGAAGGTTTGAGCCTGTCCCATAACTTTAAACTACACTCGCAGTTATTCCGAGCTAATCTTGATCCCGAATCACAATTCCTTTTGGCTTCTCAACCACTTGATCTGCTCTATGACTCCCATGATCAATTCCTTCTTTATCTAATTATATCAAAGGTATGGCTATACATTAGAACCAACCTTAACTTTTTATTTATTCACAAAGCAACTCAAACACTTATGAATTTATACAATTCACACTAACCATTCACAACAGTTCTTAATTAAGTAAAAACAGTCTCATTTTATTCATAGATATGTCAAAACAGTCTATTTTACATGTATTTGCATACATATTTTCACAAACAGCTTTGACATATTTAATCATGCCCGAAATAGTCCTTCCAAGTCTCGTAAATGCAGTTTCTATTCTGTTTTCGTATATTCATTAAATCATACTTAAAACAGTCCATCTTTTTCTCAATTTTACTTAATTTCAGTACTTAAAATTGTCAAATACATTCTCAATCTACTCAAAACAGTCCAGTTTACAAAACAACTCCTAATGCTTACATTTTCACAAGTATCATTACAAAACAGCTTGCTAAAATGTACCTCTATGCAAAACAATCCTATGCTATACTTCTAAAGAATTTTCCCTATTTTTAATTATTCTAGACAGCCCATCAAACATACATTCACTTACAGGACTGCCCTAACACCTTGGCATACATTTAGAATCTTAAAACATTTTCCACACCGAAGTACTTATGAAACAGTCTAACAAATCCTTCTATGATGTCAAAATTCCAGTTTCATATATACTCAAGGGATCATACTCAAAACATATGATTAACCTACTTATGCATACATGCCTTTATTCGAATATTCCTCTGCTTTTTAATTTCAATCTGCCCCATAATTCTTTAACTACACAAACAGCTTCCCAACAGTTCACCAGACTATTTTTACATTCTATCTAACAATTTAGTCTTAAGTTCATTCTTAAAACAGTCCTTCAACAATCAATTAGGATCACAACTGCCCATAACTTGTTCTTCTTAAGTAATGTGACCAAATTTCCAATATGCATGTTTTACGCTTTCAATCGAGGTTCATTTAAAAGTTCAATCCAGCTTAGCAATTAAAGAATTCAGTAAAAAGAATTTAACTTCTTAAATATGTTACAAGGTCACACGCACACACAAGCTAATTTTACCAAATACATTGTTCGAATGACCCTAGCATTCTATCCATAATTTCCATTAAAATTTCACGGCAATATAACAACTTATTACGTATACACTCGATTGCATTTTTCAGAATTTCCCCAAACTTAAACCATATAGCCGATCCAACCAAAACTATCATATTCATTCATCAATCAAATTATGTCACCATTCGAATGAGCTAAGCATTGCATGGTATGAATTTAATCTTGTTAACTATTCTAACAACATGCTTCGCAAGAATTTACTAACCACAACTCAAATCAAAGCTTAGTAAATAAGAAGGGAAAAAGGAATGGTCACCTTCTTCAACAAGCAAATCAATTAGGATTACTAAGCTTTAAATCTTTAATTCTCCAAGGCCGATTCTCAAGCTATTTTCTTTTCTCTCTCTTGAGTGATTCGGTTCTTTATGTGAAGGATGGAGATGATTAATGGATTTTCTTCACAAGGCCTAATTCCCCACTACAAATGCATTCACTACCATCGAACAAGTGTACAACTCCTTGTACAAATCTTTATTTGACATACAATCATCCATTTATCCACTTAATGCGGTTTAGTCCTTCTAAAATTAATCTCTCCTAGTTACTTTGCTTCAAAAATAGTCCTTATTTACTTAATTAACGCATCAAGTGATACATTAGAGTAATTAATTTAACAATTGATTTGGTGATACACTTATAAGCCCATTTTTAAGGTGCTACAATTCTCCTCCCCTAAAAAAAATTCGTCATCGAATTTTACTTGAGGTAATTAGATGAGAATATCTTTCTTTCATAATTACTCCAGATTCATAGGTTGCCTTTTTTTTGTCCTGTGATTTCTTCATAGTACTTTTACAAGGGAACAGATTTATTACGAAATTTCTGACTTCGCGATCAAGAATTTGATCTAGTTCTTTTGTCGTAAGTCAGATTTGAATTCTACTTCTTTCTATTCTAGTATATGGGAAGGGTCAGTATCACAAAGACATGCTCACATTGAAAATTTTGTCAAGTTCATTAGGAAAAGCCAAATGATAGTATTAGGACCGATTCTTTCGATAATCTTGAAGAGTCCAATGAAATGAGGATTAAGCTTTATTTTCTTTCCGTATCTGAGTATTCTCTTTCACATAAAACTTTAAATGGAGCCATCCATATGATTTTTTAATAGTTAAGGCAGTACGTAAATTCTATCAAATGTAAGGATTTTCTCCCTAGTCCTGCCAGAATCAAATACATAAACTTATAACCTATCTTCTAGTAATTGAATCCTTCTTTTTAATTGGTCACTAGACTGTAGATAAAATATGTGGTTCTGAAGTTAATCTTGATTTCTAGAACTTCTTGCAAGGAACTTCATAATCTTTGGGTGAATCGATGATCTCCAAATGAGATTATGAAGTTAAAAAGAATACTATACAAACATATTATTTCTTGGGTTTACAATTCCGCTATCTGATCCTAACACTATCTATTTCGTTCAAGCGTAGAATGTGCTAACTTAGAAAATTTACCAATTATCACTCATACCATGTCATTCTTTCTTAAGAACAAAGCTATACCACCTATAATCCGAAGCTGAGCAATCTTATTTCCATCGATGTAATCGGACAGGTTGCAAAAGTCCCGTAGAAATCTCGTACTTAACTTTGATCTTCTGATCAATTAAATACTTGCATATAAATTCTATGATTGATGATTCAATTTCTGGCCACCAATACAATTTCTTCATGTCCTTATAATTTAACAAACCCTGAGTACATTACTATGAAATTCAAGATCTGATTGCTGAAGGATCTTGGTTCTCGAGATCAAGTCAGATTAAATTTTGAAGTTTAGCTAAAACTATTGATTTATTTGCAACTTGATACGAGCACAGACAAAAACTTTCTTCACTTGATCAGGGTTCTGCTGCAAGCTTTTCTATAATACCCTATATTTAGGTCTGGAAGTGAGTTACCACCTTGAATGTGATTTAAGTGGATTAAAGAAATTACTAACAAGTTAATTGAACTGATTAAGGACTAATTAGTAAGTATTTAAAATAGGATATCTTTTTTTAAGCTTAATTGAAAGAAAAGAAGGATTTAGGGGTTGGCATGTTACCTTAAAGAAAGATTAAGGAGTATCACATGTGTCAAACATGTGATGTTGTGGTTGATGACTCATGACCAAAAGAGAAAAGGATGAGTTAATCATCCTTCATCTTCCCAATTCAGCCGAATGATGCAAAATTAAAGAGAGAGAGAGAGTTGTAAACAGCCATTGAAACTTAGTGAAGCTTGATTTTTTTATGAATTTAGAAGTGGTGGTCTTTAGCTTAAAGAAGGTAATATAATCTTGTGTTGCTTTTGAAATTTAAAATTCAATTAGGATTGCTTTAAAATCTTTGTTGAATGATTTATTGGAAAATTACTTGTGATGAGATGCATGGTAAATGTATTCAATTCTATGATTCGATTATTTTCTATTAGTGGAACAAATTAGAGAACAAATGAAAGTGTTTTCATTGTGAGAAGTTAACGTCGGACTGTTTGTATATTCTTGGTGAAATTAGAGACTAAATTGATGTAATACCTCAAAATAGGTCTTGGAAGGATGTTACCGAATCATGTGTAACTTAAATTGTTCTAAATACCATAATATACTTTTGTTAATAATTGTTAAGGACCAAATTGTATTACAAGTGAAATGAGGGAGTTTGCATGGTAAAATAATCAAAATGGTAAGCTTGTACACATGGCTAATAAGGATTAAAACACGTGTTTGTGGAAGTTTTAGGACCGGCCACTTGGATGAAAGAATCCAAGTTTGTACTCTCTTCTTCCAATTGAATGAGAAACCGAAGGAGAAGTTGGGAAGGGAGAGAAAGGGAGAATTCAACTTGATGTTTATGGAGCTTTGAGGGTTTTGGATAATTGCTAGCCAAAATTCTTGTATTTTGTTCGATTCCTAGGAAGAAGGGTAAGCATTCTAGTTACCTTTCTTGAGTTAAATCTTTGATTTGAAATTATGTGTGAATTTTATGAAACCAAAGCTTTGTTAATGGTTAGAGAAAATTTGAAGTTATGATAATATTTGTTTGAATTTATGTGAGTAACATTTAGAGGCACTTGTGTACTTGTTGTCTTGTTCAAATGCTCAAATTGATCTTCTATGAGTTCTTGAATGTATGAGTTTTGATTAAGTAGTTGTTCTGAGCCTTCGAATCGAATGAAAATGGTTATAATCTGAATTGCTATGATGAAGCAACATATGAAAAATGCAGATTTTGAATGATTTTTTTGTTGGATTTCAAGGTTACAAAATGTAAGAGTTATAATAGGAACAATCAAGGTAATTACTGCTTTGCACCTTTTAGACGGTTTTAAAATCTGCATTAGTTGTGACTTTGAAAAATTGTCATAAATTGGATTGGTGGAATTATAATCTATAAGTTATATGGTTGAAAATCTTGTCATGTGTAGTTTTATTAGAAACAATCGAAACAGAATTTCGAGCGTTATAACATTCTGTAGAGACTTTTGTTTAAAGACAGTATAATCTGCCTGGTGGCAGAATTAGATGTAACTTTGGATTAAAAACTGTATTAACTCATAAAAAGTAAAAATGAAAGGCTTATATGGTTAGAAAGCTAGTTTAGTCAGGTTTCCAATGGTGTAAACGGTTCGAAATTCCGATGTACGGAATGAAAGTTATGAAATTTGAACTAAGGGATGTACAGACTGCCCATCAGCAACTCTATAGGTGGCTTGGAATATCTTTGAATGTATGAAAGAGTGTATAAGGACATTAATGGGCTGCTTTAAGATTTAGGAAGGGGCCTTCCTACTTTTATATAAAAGTTTTAAGGCTGATTGAGTGCATAAACTGTATACAAATGCAATTTGCCCTGAATTGAATGTATATGAATACTAGTATACTGTTTTAGTACTCATGATTGTGTAGTTATGGTATGTAAGAAATGAGATTGTTTTGACATGTCTAAGTGTAGATATAACTATGTGGACTGTTTTGTGTTATTACATGACTAGATGAAACTGTTTTGACATTTCTAAGTGTATATATAACTCTGCGGACTGTTTTGTGTCATTACATGATTAAATGGGACTGTTTTGACATGTCTAAGTGTAGATATAATTATGTGGACTGTTTTATGTCATTACATGATTAAATAGGACTTCTTTGACATGCCTAAGTGTAGATATAACTATGTGGACTGTTTTGTATCATTACATGATTAAATGGGATTGTTTTGGCATGTCTAAGTGTAGATATAACTACATGGACTGTTTTGTGTTATTATGTAACACCCCATCCCGGGTTAGCTGTAACCTAGCTCTGGAGCGTTACCGAAGCGAAAACAAAGCAATAGATTGGTTACTTGTCGAACAAGTAACCTCGGTATACTTAACTTGCAACGCAAGTAACCCAAACTAAACATTTCAAGTCATCCAATACATACAAGTAGTCCGCATTAAACAAACCCAACATACATAGCATGCTAATTTAGGTACAAATTTGTTCTATTTCATACTTTTAACTTAAGTTACCATTATCATATTACTACTTCATTGAATTCACATACATCATTCAAACAACAATCAACAAGTGTGGCATACTTCACAATAGGTTACTATTAAACATGATTCAACTTTCATTCTTACTACAAGTTCAAGTGCCTTATTCGATTGATACAATGTGGTCACTAAACACATTTCACTTAGCTTACTTGCATCTCAAGCTACTACATATTCAACCAATTAACATGATCAATACAAGCATCCAACTTGCATTCTTATTAAAATTTCCATTTACCCTATTCTAACCCTATGGTGATCCCTAATCACATTCCATTTGATTCTTTACAATCAAGTCATACAATTTCATGGCATACTTAATTAGTTCATTGTTAATGCATGCTTAAACATACCTTAGCCTCAAACTCCACATTGCTGAATTAGGCCAATAGCAATAGGAACAAATGCATGATCGTACGCATTGGTCTACCATTCGAATTAAACAAGGTTCAATAAACATTAAAGTTCTATCATATTATGCGCAACATTATACCAACTTATACACATATCAACCAAGTCATATACATAGTTTAAATCATCCAAATTGGTTACATGATAGACCCATCAAAACATTACATATACTAATTCTAGTGCCACCAAACCATTACAAGTTCTAGTGCCACCAAACTAGGAGTATACAAAGAGTATGAAATCATACTTTCAAGCTTGGTCAAAGGTGTTGCTTCAATCTCAAGATATCCTCTTGATAATGTCTTTAATCTATATGGGAAGAATGAAGAGTAGAGTGGTAAGTACAAGTTATGTACTTAGTGAGGTAACACTAAGTCTAGCCAATTTCCAAGCATACATATCCAAGTTTACATGTAATTCAAGGAATCAAGACCATCACCATAAATCATATACCATTCGAATGCAAGGAGAAAAACATAGGCAAGCTTCACATATCACACATTCAATCATAGCAACATCCATCATATATCCATAGTATACTATTCTAACATCTTGCTTAGAAGACAAGCAATCAATACTCCAATTACCAAGTAGGCATTCTTATAAAAAGTCATCATTTATACATTTCTTTCATGAGAATTAACTAGTTATACAACCATTCATGTGTCATCTTTCAAGGCAAGGAAGTTCATTCAAGTATAAGCAATGTTCGTATCACACATCTAAGCAAACAATGTTCATTTGAATTATTAAGTCATCTTATAGCACCTTTGGTAAGTAGTTTACTAGATAATCAAATCTTCAACAATATGCATCGAAGTGCCAATATGCACCGAAGTGCCAATATGCACCATAGTGCCAATATGTAACGTCGTACCAATAAGCACCGTAGTGCCAATATGAGCTCAAGATTCTAAGGCATGCCCTCCTATCTATCCAAACTAGCTACCAAGGTTGTTGATTATCCATTTCATTCAAGCTTTATACATTTCAATAACCAACACAAGATTATGCCATTCAAAGGCCAAGCCCTTAGGCTTATGGAGTCTTAACTCCCAAGACAAAACTATCCATGCCATTCGAATGACATGAATACAAGTAGTATCATTGTTCATTTCATTTCAACCAGCCATGTATAACAATCACAAACACATGCATATGTATGAAATGTGCATACCTTATACTCCAAGCAAGCATGCCATTTCTTACCTTTGGCATAAGTAATGCAACATGACAAGCATTTCATTTCATTTGCTTAACACCCAAGTAAACACATAGAACATGGCATCAAACAAGTTGTCATACATGTCATTCTTCCCTTAATTAGCCAAAAATGTATTAGGTCATGTTACATGGCAATAACATTGAATTAAGACAATAACAAGGTTGGTTAGGACCTAGTCACAACCCTAAGGATAGTTACACTCACAATACTCCTAACAATTCAATTGTCTTGAATACAAATCCCTTTGCCTCTAGCTTTGGGATGTCCACTTCTATCTTCCACTTCCCAAACTTGCTGCTCTAGCAAGCAATATACATACAATTCATCAAAACAAACACATAATGTCACACAATTATAGTAGCAATGTTACCACATATGTACCTAACATTTAGCTACTGTTTTTATGTTTTCTTTCAAGCATTTCTTACTAATTCATCTCCACATTATTATTACTTCATTTTAAGCCATAACTAGACAGGTTACAATGTCCCAAAACTGTTTTGGAAACAGTTTGCATCTAGGTGTAAAAACAATCCCAAATTGCCCAGGACACTGCTGTCTGGCAGTTTGCACACTATCCTTTTAAATGGCCATACTTTTAATCTGTACGTCGGAATTTCGATTACTATATACCGTTGGAAAGATAAAAACATTTTATATAAGGCCATGTAAGACTTGCAATTTAGTCCGTAGCCAATTAATAGAGTTTATTGCTCAAAGACAGGGCATTTACACTGCCTGTACAGTTTGCACTGTCCAATAATTTCTTTTTACAGTTTCCATAATAGGACCCAGTTTTCAGTTATGTTTTCACCTAATTAAATTAGACATAATAAGGATCATTTCAGTAAAATTTCAGCCCTGAATTTGATCTATACAATTTTTGGTGAATTTTCAAAGTGACTGCCCAGAACAGAGCAATTCTGGGCAGATTGTACCTAATCACATTTTAATGCCTTAAATTCATTTAACCAATGTTTTGGTCCTATAATTCATTTCATATGACATCCTAAACATTTTTAGTCAATTTTAATCCTTTATTCAAGGCATCCAAAACAGAATAAGTTGGTTACAATGCTTAATTTTGCATGTTTACTCAACTTCAATTCAAAAAAACAATTTCTGTGTTATATGACTATGTTCATACTTTTATCTTTCATTTCCAGCATTGTTTGCTAACAATTCAATTTGTTTAACACCTTGTTTACATTATCTAATCATGATCATTTTCAATTCATTAACTCTATAGCTCAATTTCAATTTCTAACCTAGCTTTAACATCTCATTTCAATTCTTACTTTAACATCTCATTTCAATTTTCCAGCAACCTAGCTTTATTACACTATCACAAACACATAATTTCCAGCATAATACCTAGTGTTCATTCTTCAAATTTGAATAATTCCACAACAATTTAATCATCTAATCACATATTCAATAGCTAATTTCATCTAACATCATCAAAACAGTCCAATTCCATAAGTATAATTGCCTATTCAATTGAACAAAGGTAGAATCATACTTACTACGCTTCTAGCTTTAATTTCCTTACAAAATCCTATACATGCAAGCTAAATTTTTCCTTCTTCAGTGGCTGATTTCTCAAGCTTTCTTTCTCTCTATTTTCCCTCTTCTATTCGGCCAACAAGGGAAATGAAGAAGATGATGGCAACATCTAATCCAAGTTACTGGATTTGTGCATTATCTAAAATGTCCCTTAATTAATCCTTAATATTAACTTAATCAAGGGCATTAGGGGAAACAAGGAATTTAGCATGCATTCCCTTTCTTTCTTATTTAATTCAATGTAGTCACTTTAAATTGGTCACTTATTTCATTTAGTCTTTCAATTAGACCCTTGACTAATCAATTTACCTTAATTCTAGATTCAATTAAGCTAGCAATTTATGCAAATTGGTTCCAATACTTCTAGGCTAGGATTTGGGGTGTTACATATTACATGACTAAATGAGACTGTTTTGACATGTCTAAGTGTAGATATAACTATTTGGACTGTTTTGTGTCATTACATGTTTAAATGGGACTGTTTTGACATGTCTAAGTGTAGATATAACTATGTGGACTGTTTTGTGTCATTACGTGATTTAATGGGACTATTTTGACATGTATAAGTGTAGATATAACTATGTGGACTGTTTTGTGTTATTACATGACTAAATGAGATTGTTTTGACATGTCTGAGTGTATATGTGATGTGTGATCTGTTTTGTGTTAATACATGAATGTATATATATATACACACATATATATATGCAATGAATTGTATTGTTCGCTAAAATATCTATAACTATGTTATGAGTTGAATAGTTTGGATTGGTTTTAATTACTTGCTGTTATGATTGAGGTACACACTTGACATGTGAATGGCTATGGAAGGAAGTAAATCGAGTTTAGTGGATCAGGTATTCCATAATGTTGGAATATTAGGTGAGTGTAGCTATGCATTTGGGATTGACAAGGTGTTATCCTAATTTTGTTTGATGTTAAGTCTTAAATGTATACATGTTGCATCGAGCTCATGTAGAGCACATTGGGAATGGGGTTCAAGCATGGCATTTGAGAAAGGCTTGTGATAATGTCGCATTTCATATGCATTACATGCCATGTTATGTATGCTATGATTATTATCTTGATGATATTATGTTATGGTTGTAATACATGAGTTAATTTACAAATACTTTGATCATAAAACTCATTGTTAATAAGCAAATCGTAAAGTATAATGAGTTAAGACTCCTTAAGCCTACTAGAGCCTTGAGCTTGCCATAAGACACTAAGTTAAGCAATAAAGTAAGATTACTTATACGATAAGATACTTCCCGAATAACAAAATTAAGAAGCAAGAAAGCTTAACTTATGTAATAAGTCATTGAAATAAAGAAACAAGCAAGGTTACTTGTAACCTAAGAAATCTCTGTTAGCTTAAAAGTAAAGCTACTTGTACAACAAGCAACTTCTTGAATATCAAAAATAAGATAAAACACGTAAGTTGCCTTTTAAATGGAAGACCTCGGATCTATTGGTTGATGCCTGTTATGTTTGGACTACGGTCCCTTGTTATTAAGATCAAATGATCTTTTAGTACCTTTGGTACTCTTGTTCAAAGTGTTGCTTGGGGGACGCCCCGTTGATATGTTTCGATGGCACTAATTACCATCAGTTGTTGATATAATTCGATATTAGCTATTGCTATGTGCTATGAGCTAAGTATCGTCTGAACTAATGTTACTCATCACCAATAGCGATCCAAGGCAAACCTGTAAAAGATATGAACTGTTTATATTAAGCTAATAATTCCAAAGGAGATATGATCAAATATTTTGGTGATAACTCAAGGTGTGCCTGGTAATTAATAGCTCAAACTGAGCCTTGGTGTTGATAGCTCTTGGAGAGCATTGTGTTCAATAGCTCTTAGTGAGCATTAAAATTGAGATAAGCTATAATAATTTTAATAAAGCTAAAGTACTAAAGTAATTATAGAACCTTAATAGTCAAGTTAGTATATTGCGATCAAGCACTTGTGTGACATCTCATGGAGAGCCCGATAATGGACAGTTGTGGTGAGCCTTGTGATTAATAGCTCTTAGGGAGCAATTAAATGTTACAAGCTATAATAATTCTTATAATCCTAAAGGACTACTATTATTAAAGGATCGTTAATGAACAAGATATGTAAATATTAACTTAACTGGCAAGAAAGTTCTAGGGTGACCATGGCTTCAAATTGGGTGTTTTCCTTATGAGTATTGTTGTTTATTGTATATTACTTGTTATTGCTACCTCACTTAGGCTAATTAAGCCTAATGCATTATTCATATGCATCGCAGGTTGGGTAAAGCTTAGCTGTACAATCGTAATCAAGAGTCGAGTAGTGTATGGAACTCCTTTGTATAGTTTACTCCTAGAATGGTGGTATAATACCTGGAAGATGTTTATGTGAAGTGTATTGTTATGTATTTGATGACTAGTGGTAGTTTCGTAATCAACATTATACCTTCTTGATTAAATGGCTGTTTAATGTTAATGATTCAGAAGAGATATACATGAATGATATCTTGAGTACTAATAAAATGTATATATGTTTTGTGACATCCAAATCGTGGCTTAAGTTTGATATTTGTGTCTTTAAAGTATAATTAAAATTGAGTTGATTAAGTGACTTGTGTTGTTCTTAAATATGAATTGGTTAGATATGATATGAGGTGGACATCAAGTTTAAGTTCGAAATGAATGAAATTTATAGATTACGAATCTATGAATGTTTTAAATAGATTGGGTTGTTTATGTTATGAAAATTGATATTGAGAGCTTGGTCATGTTAAATGATTTAAGTTCAATATGCCCTTGTTTGTTGGTAGGTGTCTAAATCACTAATTGATTCGAACGGTTAGTAAAATGTATATGGTTATATGGTGCAAGATGCTTGAATAGATAATCAGATATGGCTAATCGACTCGTTGTTTATTAGTAGAATCCAAGAAAGTTATAAGTGTTAAGCAAACTCACTATTAACCTTATCATTGGTCATTCAGAAAATTTGAAATTTTCTGGTTCTTGCTTTCGGTTTCTCTACAGTAACGTTCTTAACTCTGGTTTTTCTCCTAAGCCGGGTTGAGGATGTTACAATTGATAAATTAGGGGATGTTATAATGTTTTGGAAACTGGAGAAATGTTCTCCAGCCATTTTAGTAAACTGTTTTGGTTCAATAAAGAAGTTTGTGGGCTGTTTTGATTATGTTGTTATAAGTATATGAAAACAAGGTTGTTAAAGTGAAAATTGCCATGTATGTCAATGTATAAACTGTTTCGTAAGTGTATGGAATTGTTAAAGTCTTAAAAGGGACTGTTTGATGTGAATAATTGTGAATGGAAGCAATTTGAAATTGTTTTCTTAGACCCGAATGAATTTGGGACTGTATAAGTCCAGTCTAGTGCAGTTTGGGGACTACCTTGTTTCGAGCTGATTGTAATTGAAATTTGGATATGGGATTAAAGATATATTAATGCATTAAAAGGGTTGATACTATGATTGAAGTGCATGATCATCTAGTTAATGGATCATGAACTAATATAGACATTAAAACTGGTTGATATCAAAAGTTAAAGTGAAATTAGTTTAGAAACTGTTTTAGAAATCTGCATTAGAGGTAACTTTGAAAAATTGCTATAAATTGTACCGGTGGAATTGGAAATTGTAATTTATATGGTTGAAAATTTTGTCATGTCTAGTTTCATTTAAAATAAGCGAAACTGAATTTTGAGTTTTATATCAGCTTGTAAACAGAATTGTTCAAAGACAGTGTAATCTGCCTGGTTGCAGAATTAGGTGTATCTATAGGTTAAAAACTGTATTAATTCATAAGGATTAAATATGCAAGGTCTTTATGGTTAGGAAGCTAGTTGAGTCAGCTTTTTAACAGCGTAAATGTTTGAAATTCCATTGTACGGAATGAAAGTTATGAAATTTTGACTAAGGTATGTACAGTCTGCCCGGCAGCAGCTTTATAGGTGGCTTGAAATATCTTTGAAAGTATGAAAGAATGTATATGAATACAAGTCGACTGTTTTAGTGCTCATGATTATGTAGTTATGTCAATCAAGGAAATGAAGGTTGTTTTGTGAAATTGTGTTTGTGAGTGAACTGGATTTTTAATAGATTATATGTATATGAAACTGCCCTGTATTATGTTTAAAGAAATAGACATACATTGTTTGAAAATAGTTTGGTGAAATTGGGATTGCATCAATTTAGTGATTATACTTATAAAAGACTGCCTTGTTTAATTATGTATTCATGAAGCTTGGATAGTTCGAACTTGGAGAAAACAGTTAGAATAATGTAATTTAAAACATCGCAGAGGTGGAGTTTCGATTGGTATAAACTGTGCAGTTTTATAATGTAAAACTATCTAGATTCAAATATACTAAACAATCAAGTTTTGTGATTTAAAAGTGCAGTTTATGTTTGAAAAATCAGTGCAGTTTATGTGTGTAAAAACTGTGTAGTATGGCTAGCTAAAATGTGCAGTTTATGATTGTAAAAGCTAGTAATCGGAATTGTTTTTATATGGGACTGTTATAGTGGAAATTAAATGGTTGATGGGTGATTATATATGTTTATATGTAATCAATTGAGGGCAATTTTTGTGTATAAAAGTTTAGATAAGTGGATGATGCTTAGAAGTGTTTTATAATGTTACATTACATGTTTAGTGAATGGGATATCAAATGATGTAGATTGATTAATTAAACAAATTGTGATAATTTATTGCTCTTGTTTGAGGTACATGTTGGACTTGAATGGGTAGGAGATAAGAGTATTTGGAAGGTAAAGGAGTTTGTGGAATTCAAGTATCCCATAATGTTGGGATAAAAGGTGAGTGTTGTCACTTGAGTCTCGGGTAACACAGAGTTATCCTGATGTTTAATTTATTAAGATTATGTATTGATTGGTTGTGAATGAATTGCATTACACGTACATTGTGTAAAAAGGCGCAAATAGAGTTAATTGTTGATGAGCATATATTCATAGCATGGCATTCATGTTTAGACTTGAACAATGTTGTATTTTTATGTTTAAATGCCTTGCTATGCTTGAATAATTGTTTATGGAATTTCCATGATGTTGAGATGACTTGTGTATTTGTTGAAAAGCTTGGAATAACATAACCACTAATCAATGACAGTAAGGTCCTCAATAAAGATTGACTAGTTAACTCTAAGGAGTTAATGAGTAAGAAAGCTTGAATTGTATAATAAGTTATTAAAATAAGAAAACAAGCTAGGTTACTTGTAACCTAAGACATCTCTGTTAACTTTAGAAGTATAGTTACTTGTACAATAAGTAACTTCCTGAATGACAAAACTAAGATAAAACTTATAAGTTGCCCCTGTAAATGGAAGACCTTGGACATATTGGTTGATACCTGAAAGTTTGGACTAAGGTCCCTTGTTATTAAGATCGAATGATCTTTTAGTACCTCTGGTACTCTTGTTTAAGCAATTACTCAGGGGACGCCCTCTTGATATGTTTCTATATTAGCCTTTGCTATGTGCTCTGAGCTAAGTATCGCCTGAACTAATGTTATTCATCACCAATAGAGATCCAAGGCAAACTCGTAAAAGATATGAAATATTTACATTAAGTAAAGAATTCGACATGCTTATGATCAAGTATTGTAATGGATAAGCTCTTGGTGAGCCCTGTAATGTATAAGCTCATGTTGATCCCGGTAATGAATGGCTCTTGATGAGTATTGAATGGTTAGCTCTTAGTGAGCATAAAATGACTCCTAATTGGAGTACAATCGTATGGTTCCAACCCGAGTCTTGAATGTTGTTATAAAGATCAATTCTTTAAAGAATCCTTGATAATCAAAGAAAGTAATATGCTAATTTAATTCATAAGAAAGTCCTATGTGAACACTTTCTTGAGTGGCTTGATTCCTTATAATCTTTCTGTCATTATTTACCACATTGATATTGCTACCTCACTTAGGCTATATAAGCCTAATGCATCTCATGAACATGCATTGCAGGATACATAAAGTTTATGCAATTTATTTCTATGCAAAGGTCGAGTTGCTGCTTGGACTCCACTAGCGATTAGAAGCTTACCTAAAAACTCCTAGGATGGTGACTCCATGTATTTAGATATTTTAACTAGTTTGAACTAAGTTGACTTGTAATAGTGAGTGAATATTTACATTGGTACATTTTTATGTAATATGTGATTACCTAAATGGCTAATTGTTTGAACAGTTAGATATTTGTATTTGTTTGGTCGTGAGAATTGAATACGTGATTAATATATGTAATAGAGAAAGATTCAAATGAAATTTAGTGAATGATGTATGTATGTATAGTAACGTGTATCGTCCCTAGACCCGGTTCAGAAAACAAACCAAATTAAGGCACGTTAAAGACAAACAATCAAGCAATTGTGGTTGACTCAACCTTTTTCAATGAGGTAGAGAAAGAGAATTCAGGAAATTTTAAAACTTTTGAGCTAACCACTTGAGGTTTAGGATTCATTCTAAGAATCTAAGACATGTGTATAAATATAAGAGTTCACATTTATAAATACAACCCAAAAGCTGTTAGAAACTAACACAACTTTCAAATCATTGGCCTATTAATATTTGTTATTATTTCCTTTAGTCTCTTATAGAAATAGAATAGAAATAGTCTATTTTTATATCTCTTGCTTCGATTATTATTACTATGTAAAATAATCATTTAAACATATCACTAAGGCTAAGGTCCACCTCTTTAAAAACTAATATTACCAGACCTATAACAATATCCATAGTACATTAACCCTTGCGCATACTTCCATCTTCTACCTAACCGATTGACTATTAATAATTTTAACCAATTATCCACTATCTCGAAAGACATGGTCATATTTTATCTACTTCCCAAACATGCACAAACTCAAGATGATATATGTTCCCAACCTCAAGCAATAGTGATATCATACAAGACATGCTAATCATTTCAGGCATGTATCAAGAGATGTGATAGCAAGTTAATTAATCAATCAACAATGAGCAACTAGAGATATTAATAGAGGCCCTTTGTTACAACTTAATGCTCCTGAGAGCTTCATAAATAAATATACATGCCAGAAAGAATCAATATGCATATGCAAATCTAACTAAGTGCCACCATCCTAGGAGTAAGTAAAAAGTTGGTCCGAACCGAATGAGAATTTTCAGCATTCGTGATAAGCTCGAAAGCAACCTGAGGTCTCATCAATCCTGCAAGGGGTTAAGAGAATACAACGTAAGCATATGCTTAGTGAGGTAGTAATGATTTAACTCGAATATGGTTCCCTTAACCTAGATATCAAATTAGCTTTCTATATAACAACTTGAACACGGGTATGTACTACTCGTATAATGTAATATCTTAATTCAGGCAATAAGTAACAACCTTAACTTTGTTCTGGAATTAATTTTTCTTATTCTACAAGTCACTATTTATCATAGTAGTGTACGAAGATATCCTATTAACAAAGCATTAGGATATGTTTCCATTCAAATGAACTCCTAACTCATATTTTCTTAGTATAAGTTCCTACTTCCATAAAGTCTTTCATTCAATTTATTATCATTCTTGACAAGCAATATAATTCTTTATACTACATTTGCAAACTTTCTTTTAATACAAGCAATTGATCGGTCTAGCATGCTACATAACATTTAGTATAACTTTCATGACAAGAAGACATTCAAATCTGTAACACCCTAAATTTGGCCTAGGAAGATTACCACAATCTAAACTATAGGTTAATTGAATATATGAGCTAATCAAATTAAAGAAGAAAGAACATTGGCTATATTTAAGATCAAATAAGTAAAATTAGAATCAAATTGAATTGAAATTAAACCTAGAAGGCATAAATGGAAGGATGAAATTGTGATCATGCAAAACTCTAGAGTTTGCATGCAAATGGAATTAAAACTTAAGGCCTTGACACATGTTGAGAACATGTGCCTTATAGAATGGTGACTCACGGGATGCATGAACGGATAGATGAACAAAAATTTCATCATCTTCCTCCATCCAATATCCTCCATAGCCGAAATTGGTTGAGAGAGAAAGGGGAGAGAAAAAACTTCATACATCACCTTCAATTCAAGTTTCGTGATTTAACTTTGATCGAATGAGCTTGGAGAAGGTATAATGCTTAACTCCTACATGTTATAGAATGCTTGAATCTTGATATTTTGACGTTCTTGTTGCCTAAATTGATTAGGATGATTGTTATGTATGTAAGGATCATGTTAGCTTCTAGTAGTACTTGAAATTGTGAATGCTAGGAGCTAAATTGCTAATGCGAGTGTATATGGTTGAAAACATTTTTGAATAGGGACTGTTTTGATAGGTGAAAATGTTTAAGCATGCTAATCGAATGTAGTGTCCTGATTTGGTCACATTGCTAGATGAATTGAAGATTGAATAGATTAAATAAGTTGCTGGAAAATTAATGCACATAATTGGATTAGTTAAAACTAGGTAATGGACTGCTCAAATGGTGAATTAGAAGTATAATGTTGATCAAATAGATCAAATTGAATTTAACATGATAATGCCCTATTTTAAGCATATTTCTAGATGAATTAGACTGGCGTAGACATGTAAGAACATCAAAATAAAGTTGAATTGCCATGTTAGAACCTTGTTTAGATGAGTTATGAAGCTAGAAACTCAACCTAGTGTAATCTGCCCAAAATACTTTGTTCTGGATAGTAACTTTGAAAAATCACCTTAAATTGTATAAAAGGAATTTAAGGCTAAAAATTTTATGGATAGTTCCTTGACGTGTCTAAATTCATTAGGAGTAAACATAACTGAATTCTGGATTGTAGAATGAATTGTAGAGAAGAAACACTAGGGACAGTGCAAACTGTCCAATGTTGTAAATTGCCCTATCTTTAAGTTAAAAACTGTATTAATTGGAAAAGAACTAAAATGCAAGGCCTATATGGTTAGAAATACAATTAAGTTAGCTTTCCAATGGTGTAAACCAATTGAAATTCCAAAGTACAGAATGAATGTTATGCATGTTTAAGTGAATAGAGTACATGCTGCCTAGTAACAACAGTTTAGGTAATTGTACATTGTTTTGTGGCAGTCTGTAAACTGTTTTGTAAACAGTTTGGGGACATTGATTTCTGCCTTGTTTTACATGAATTAGAGTATAGATAAGTGTAGTTACGTGTAGTAAATATTGTATATGAACATGCTGCCATATTTGTATATGTTGTGTACTTGTAACATTACCTTTATTGAATGATTATGTGAACTTGTTTGAACATGTATATACTTGTGTAATGTGTTAGAACCAGGAGTGAACTTGGTGGATGAGGAAAGAGTGGAACATCCTAAAGCTAAGAACAAAGGAGTGTGGATCCAAGACTAGCTAAGCTTGGAGTATTGTGAGTGTAGTTTACTTGAGAGTTAGGACTAGGTCCTAACTAAAGCAAGCATGCTAAATTCTTGAATTGTTAATTGACTTAATATGATCTTCATCTATAAGGGAAGAATGATTAAAGTAATGCATAAAACTTGATCACATCCTTGAATTCATGTTTGACTCGATTGCTAAGCACGTTTAAGTTGTAACATTGGTGCTTGTATGTGTCATGTGGCTTGTGATTGAATGCTTAAAGAACTTGCTTGAAATATTATCTCAACTTGATGAAATGAACATATGAGAATTACATGATATTTGAGTTATGGCTCAATTAGCCTAAGGGCCTAGTATGAAATGAACTTGCTTGACATGATCTTGAACTTGAAATACTTATATAAACGGCTATAATCGAACAACCTTGGTAGCTAGTTGGATTAGGTTGAAGGAAATGCCTTAGAGTCTAGAGCTCATTGTGTCAAGGTGGACTACTGTCCAAGGCTAAGGCCCCTATTTGGCAACAGACGGAGGGTATGTATGTGGTCTTTGGCGACAGTAGGAGGGTTGACCAGCACTACAGTGCATCTTGTGGCGACAGTTGGTTGGAAACTCGATTACCTATACAAACTAAGTACCAAGGGGTTTGTTTAATTGATAATAAATGAAATAACAATCCTATAACACATGTTACTTGTCTTGAAAGTTATATAATGAATGTTACTTGACATGAAAGCCTTGAATTGTATGTTACTTGTCATGGAAGCATGAATTGCTTGAGACTTGATATGAGATGTATTGTTACTCTAATAAGATACAATTCATGCCTATTGCTTGCTAGATTGTTCGAATGACTTACCTACTTGGTGATTGTAATTCTTGAATGACTTAAAATGCTTATAAACCTTAGTTAGGAAGACTTGATAAATGGCTAAATAACATGATAAATGGTTAGAACTAGTTACTACCTCACTGAGTACATTCTTGTACTTATCACTCTTGTTTCATTCTTCCCAACCTACAAGATAAAGGATTTGAGTGTTGCTTGATCTTGAAGCCTGATTTCTTGAGCTAGAAGCAAGACACATGAAAAGTTAAAGTATGGTTTCATACTTGTTTTGTATATCTCCTGGATTGGTGGCACTAAAATGTATATAGTTTATCTTGATCATGCATTTTGGAGGTTGAGTACTTGTATATATTGTTCTTGTATGAGCCTACTATGTCATGATCTTGGTTGACAATATGAAACATGTATTGAACTTAAATTTCATGTAATGGAATGGTATTTGCTGCGTATATATAGATTTATATATGGAATGATCAAGTGTATGATCTAGATTACATTGAACCATTCAAATGCCTTGTTTAATGAACATGTGAATGATTGAATGAAAAGCATGAGTGTTTATGTACGTATACTTAATCTTGTGGCTGCCAATGGTAAGAAATGGCAATGCTAGCTTGCTTGGACACAAGGTATGTACCATTGGGTGCCTTAGTGATCATGTCTAATTAAAGTTACATGAAATGCTTTATGTCTTGCTTGAATTGAAAGTAGAATGAGATGAACCATGCTTGCTTGACTTGCCATTCGAATGCCTTGTGGAATGTTATGGTCTTGTATATACCATGATGTAGGTGTTGTTTTGTGTTAGTATGATGATTGCCGAATGGTCTAGTTGATTAGGAACTAGTTACATGCCATTGAATGTTTAAATAATCATGATTAGTAAGTTTAGGTATGAGATGTTAAATGTATAAACCTAAGGAACAATGAAATGAAATGGAATTATGTTGCACACTTAGGTCTTTCGAATGAGGCATGATATCATGGAATGAATATGCAAAGTGAATCATGAAAGTAGTAACTTATAATGTAAGCATGAAATGAAACCTTTTAGTGGTCTATTCGAATGCCCTTGATGTCTTGAAAACAAAATGTGTGATTGCTTGCTTGATAAGTTAAGTATGCTTGGTTGCTTTCTAGTTAAGTAACTCATCTTATAGGGATGAGTTAATCAATCCTTTCCTTGTTCTTACTTGTATTGCCTTGTCCTTTCTTGGTAAAGCTCCTGAGCTGGTTTGCTACTAACCCGGGGTAGGGGGTGTTACAAAATCAATCTTACATCTTACCCTTTCCTTAAATACAAGCAACCATTCGATCTATTGTATGTATTACAATATATCTTTCAATCTCCAACATGCATCCGATCTAATCACATAACACCACCTTTCTTTAATTTCAAGCATGCATTCTAACGAGCATGTATCATATCGTCCCTTAATTTACAAGGAATTATTCGATCAAACATTTATAGCATCTAATCGAGTAAACAACTATCGGAGTTGTAACTTATGTCCCAATCATAGCAATTTAACTTCTAGGTAATTTATGCACCTTATACTTCATTTTAGTATAGCCTTGAGACTCAAGCAACCGCTAAGATACACGAATCCATTAATTCAATATAAAACAGGCAGTACACCGAGTACCAAAACAAGGGTACACCAAGTACCAAAACGAGGGTATCCACATAATACCAAAACAAGGGTACACGAATAGTACCAAATAGACCATCTGATCTTTAACAACAAGCGGACCGTAGTCTGGACTAGCAAGCTCGACCGACTCTATGGCCTGCCAACTGTACCTAAGACCAACTCGAGACCAAGGATTTTCTCATTTATTTATCGGAATAATAACGCTTTGCACATGGCTTCTCATAAATTCCATTTCACAATACATATTACTTTTCAATTTATACAGGATTCACTCTACGTGAATTTTACATCCCAACATTTACGCACATTTTATCAACAAGGCCACTAGGGCTTAATCATTAACCAAATCTTTCCATGAATCCTAATATACTACTTTTAATATTTATCAAACATGCATTACTCATCTCATTCTTTCTAATTAAAATCGAATGAGCACAATTAATAGCACTAGATTATTTAGAGATTGTATCACTTTAATCACATGTGCCTTTTTCATTATACAGAAATGATCACATCTAACCTACAAGAGTAGGAAGAAATGTCTTAAAAGTTAATTTAATTTGCTCTACTCACATTGAAGTCTAGTCTTAAAGTGACTAGAAGGTGTCATGAATTATTAACTTAACTGGCTTATGATTGTCATAAGATATCTTAACTTTATAATTATTCGAACGTTATCTTGCCCTCATGTACATACACTATCCTTAGGTGAGGTTCAATATTCAAAATAAATTGAACAACCACATGTTGGTCCCTATCTAGGTTACTCTTATTTATTTACATACACAATCTTTCTAAGCAAGCTTATGCTTTTAATTATTCAAAAGTATTTTCAGAGGAAGTACGTACCTTCTTTTTTTCTTCAAACTTAATCTTACATACCTTGCTAGTAAATTGATCCAATAGGATTAATTGTAACAACAACCAAGATACTATGAGCAATTTTATTCTATTCGAATCTCTAGACTACACTCACCTCTTATCTCGAAGTTACAGGATACCTGGATTCACATTTTTATCGTCCCACATCGACTTCTTCCTAACTCCCTTTTGATCTAAACATACCAATTATGACTATATGCATTAGAATCAAATCAATCCATCTAACCAACATATATTCACACAGTTTGACATTTCAAAACAACCCATTATGGTTCCACCATTCAAAAACAATTTCTCAATCTTTTATTCAAGCTATTCGAAGCAATTTAAGATTGTTATAATCACTCTACAAAATAGTCCCTAACATGACATCAAGCAAAGCAATTTGAAGTATAAGTACACACACATATATTTATCACTTCAGTATATAGGTGTAACATACTCTAACCACCCTAGTAGGATTAGGTAAGTTACCACATTTGCAATCAATGATCCATACCATTTAAGCTAGTGAGTTCAATTCATTTTAAGCCTTTCTTGAACTTTAAGAAACAATTCGAATAGGTGAGGACCCAATATACAATGCATGATACACCTACTAGATACATTAGTACCCCTAATGCAATTTGTTATCATAATCAATACCATTTAGGACTTACTTGATTTACAAGAAACCATTCAAACTAGATGGATAACACAACAAAAGACTTCAACATTCAATGTAGCTATTATGCATACCAATAAGTGATTACATCTTTTACTTAAGTGACCTTAATCAAACATATATGCTTATAATGTTATATAGATCATTCGGCTAGTACCATATGTGACCAAAGTGTTTCAAGTCTAACCATGTGGATTACTACATTTACCTATTGTTAACTAGCCAACTTCAATAGATCTATTCAACCATTACATACATAATCTAACCATGGAAATCTAACATTAGACTAACAAGCATTCAAACTCAATAAGGTGCATACATGCTCATATATACATACAATACTCTTTATAGATCATAGATGAAATTAATATATACAAACCATAACTAAGTGATCATGAATATACATGCCTTAGGTGCCACCATCCTAGGAGAACTATAACAAAATGGAAACATACTCTTTCAAGAAAAATGTGACTTGTACGAGCTTAGACTTCGTAATAGGATCCAATATTAATCTGAATCGTAGAAATGAGACTTGAACAAGCAAAGCTTATTGAGTGAGTTAAAGTTACAAGCATTCAATACAATAAGTCTCAACTATGAACCATCAAATAGATGGTATGGTTCCTCCATCAATAAGGAACCATTCAAAACTAGGCAAACAATACTAGATACATTGCTTAATTTTCAATCCAATATCAATACAAGGCTTAAAGTTTAGACATACTCAATCATTCAATTCGATTAACATTAGGCTTATCATGTCATTTAAACACAATCAATATTTCAAACTTAAGTAATCTCATGTAAGAAATGTTCAAGCGATGTCTCAATATCAATAGTTCATGGCATTCAATTTTTCCCTTACTATCAATCCATGCAATTCAATGTAACAATAGATTCAATGTTCATGAAGGATAAGTTCATTTTAAGTATAGCCTTGAGAATTGATTACTCAGTCTAGATACTCAAGTCCCCAACCAAATTGTCGCCAATAACAATAGTCAATATGGTACAAAGTACCGGTCAAATCCCTCCTACTGTCGCCAATTAGGGACCAATGTTCTGGATTGTAGTCCACCCCGATAATGAGCTCTATAAACTCTATGGCATGCCAACTATATGTAAGACCGACTCGAGACCAAGGCTTACAATAGTATCGCTTTCATTCAATTAGAAGCATGATTCAATTCAATATGCACATTTTGTGCCAATATCCCTATTCAGTCGAATAGGGTTCAAAGCCAACACCAATCTCAATATTTCAATAGTCATTGAAGGTATGTCAATAAGTAGGTCATTATACAATGTATTGAGTTAATTCTAACTATAACAATCATGCTATACTTCAACATAGTTCAATTAAGCAAGAAGCATATCATGGCAATCAATTGTAATTCAAGCATGCTTCTCAATCAAGCAACCACTCAAAAGAGTACTTACCTTGCTAATACTCCATAGCAAGCTCATTACACAATTTATACGAAGCATCAATAAGAATTTCAAATCAAAAATGGACTTGGAGAGGTTACCACCCTCTCCAAACTTTAAACTACACTCACAGGAATTTTCCGAGCTATTGTCGATCCTGGATTTAAATTCCTTTCCCTTCACTAGCTTGCAGGTCTATGTGAGCCCCTTTTTCCTCAATTTCCACTTGATCTAACATTCATACATGTATAGTGTATTAGGTAAAATCCAGCAACCACCTGAGTCATTATGTGACTCCATACACTCAAACATTCAATTCAAAGCATCAAACTGTTGCTGCATGGCAGCATGTGTACTACTTGCTAAAAAGTTCATATCTTTTATTCCGTACATCGGAATTTTGAACCGTTTACACCGTTAGAAAGCTAACTTAATTATCCTTATAACCATATAGGCCTTACATTCTTATTCATACTGAATTAATACAGTTTTTTTTATTTAAACACATACAAAATTATGCCACTGGACAGTTTGCACTGTCCTTAGAGATTAATCTCTACAAACTGTTTTATAACTCAGAATTCGATTCTGTTTGTTGCATACGAAACTAGACATACACATGATGCTGTACATATAATATTTACTCCCTAATTTGGTCTATGTGATTTTTTACAATTTTTCAAACTCACTGCCCAAAATAGAGTATTCTGGATAGCTTCCCTTTAGCTAGATTATAGCTTCATTAATCACTTATACAAGGATTCTAACATGATTGTTCAACATATATACTCATTCATACATGTCTAGGTCAGTCCAACTATGTGTCAAAACTATAAAAACAGGGCAATTGAGCAATATTTTCAAATTGGTTAATGAAGACATCAATTCACTAGAATTTCCAACAAACACAAATTCAATTCACATATCAATCATCCATTCTAATCATCATCCAAAATTTTCCAGCAACTAGCATAACATTTCACCATCAATTTGGTTATTGACAACATCAATTTCCCCTACTCATTCGAATGGCCTACCAATTTCATGGACTGATCAATCAATTGAACTTCTTAACTAACTCATGGCATCAATTCACTAACTAATCATCCAATTCATGTAATTCAAGCAAGAACATAAAATCTACATGCATCATTTGAATCTATAATGCATTAAGGAAGAGATTTTACCTTCCTATCAAGATAATATGAGTGCTAGCAACTCGAATTTCTCCAAATTTCAAGCTTGCATCAATGAAAATGGAGTCTTCTCTCTCAATTCTTTTCCTCTCTATTTTGTTCATCTTGTTCGGCCACAAGGAGGAAGATGATAATAGATCATCAATTAATTCCTCCCTAAAATGACTAATTTACCCTTGATATCCATTAATTAATGACATGTGTAGGGGCATTTAGGAATTTAGAAATTTACCATGCATTCCTTCATTTTGTTGTTTGTTTTGGTTTGGCACTTGTAATTTAGGTTACCACTTTTTCAATTATAGCATTCTAGTCCTTATTAACTAGACCTAGTATCTTGTTTTCAATCAATTAGGGATTAAATGAAGGCATTGTAGTAACTACTTTTATACTAGTTTTGAGGATATTACAATCGGTGTGCCTATCTATAGCGAAAACAATCCCCAAATATCAAGCAGCCCCTAAGTTCATTAAAACAATCTATATGTTACCATATTTACTCACAATTATCCATTAACTTCTATAACAATTCAAAACAGTTTAAAATTAAAATCTGCACAGCTTTTCACTACACCATTCTTCATAGTTTAGAGACACAATTCTGCCCCTTTTCAATCAAGATTGTACTGGTTTTATACTCTATTCAAACTGCACTTATTAGACTAAATTTTTAGTTTATTTTACTGCATATAAAATCTGCACTAAAATCACCAACTGGGCACAAATTAAACTGTTTTCATGTTACTTATAACACTGCAGTTTCTTTTAAAGCTGTACTACATTGTTTTAAACAATAGGCATTTGGTTATCTATAGTTTAAATCTTACATCACTCAACAAAACAGTTCAATAAGTATTTATACTTAACATGGCAGCATTACATTAACTAATTTACTTGGACCAAAACAATCCCAAGAGCCACTATAGCTTGAACTAATCAATTTAACCAGGATCATACAATTCGAGATACTAAAACAGTCCCAATTTTCACTCTAATTAGCATGGAAACTTCATTAATCACTAATACATATTTTTAAGTTCATTCAATTAATCAATTCGGCTCCAACACTGCCAAAATTTAAGACAACGAAACCGTTTTGGGATACAATCACATTTCCAGCAAACAACCCGGTATTATGCCTATCATACTAATTTGTTTACACATTCATGTATATATGTTTTAGTATATAAAATCAGGGCACTTACATCCCGATCCACCTATATTCATTTCATGCTTTAAAATTACAATTTCGTTCAAGAAATCAAAACAGTTTGGTGCTTTATATCGAAACAACTACTACAGCGCTTTAAGGATATCCTAACTTCTCATTCAATCACTATCCACAAAATCAAACATATATACATACATTTAAAAGTTCATTCTTTCAAACTTCTATTCGATCCACCCCCAACAATCTATCATCAAATTCAAATACTAATTCCATCATCTATCATGCAAGTTTCATTTCATTCGAATCAATTCAAGATTCATACCACAAACAAATATTCATGAAATTTAAAAGGATATTACCTTGATAACAATGACAATTTCTATTTAACAACCTAAGCTCCTTCCCACCGATCTCTTGTTCTTACCAAATTAAGAGATTTTCATGAGCTCACTCTCTCTCTACCTAACAATCGGTTAACATGAATTGAGGGAAGAAGATGATCTAAATCCCCTAGATCGAATCTACAAGGGGGCACATATACATGATCCTCCAATTTCTTTAGCTTTTGCATGCATTTGCTTGAATTACAAAGTTGCACAATAAGGTCCCTTCCAATTTAGTCACTCGGTTTAATGTGTTTCAATTTTAGTCCACTTTATTCTGTTTTAATTATTTAGAAATATCCTTAAAATCCAACTAAGTTAGAACATTCTTCTAGGCCCTTTTTAGGATATTACATAATGGACCTATGAATCTCGAGATATCAAGACATGATAATATGTTGTTATATATATAGTTGTTGGTGAAATAAGATGTGCGTGTATATTGGAGTGAAAGAATGATATAATTAGCTCGATTTATTAGTGATAATGGATGAGTTCATAGTTGAATGATGAACTAAAGGTTGGCTGGTTATAATCGAGTATGGATAGATGATTTGAAATTGGTAACATTGATTAATTCTTAAATCTCAGGATGATTGTTAAGTAATTTGTCTATGTTTATGGAAAGCATAATGAATCTAATGGTTTTGCATGAGTGATACCCCAAATCCTAGCTTAGTAGTAATTGAGTCAATTGCTTAAGTTGATAGCTTAATTGAATTTAGAAATTAAGCTAAATTGATTAGTTAAAGGGCCTAATTGAAAGAGAGAATGAATTAGTTAAAGGGCTTAATTCACCTAGCAGGAAGCTCATTTAAGCATAAATACAAATAACAACATCATGCTTCCAAGGAGAATGTATCATCAAGCAACTACTATAGTTGATCAGTCTAATAACCAAATCTATCATGGGCATACTACATCGTTCAGTAAGGATTTACTAGCTAAGTCATAAAAGGGCATAATCACTCAAGCATTATCAGGCAATCGAACTTGTGCCATTGACTATGTCACCTATTCGATCGAGTTTTATCAAGAAATGACAGCGTATACCATTAATGTATGTAATCTATTCATTCTAGCATTTTCAGACAATGGTAATCAATACCATTGAAGCATATATTCTATTTGTTAAGCATTATCAGGCAATGGTGATTGGTACCATTGAAGCATATATTCTATTTGTTAAGCATTATCAGGCAATGGTGATTGGTACCATTGAAGCATAGAACTTATTTAAGCATTTTCAGGCAATGGTAATCAATACCATTGAAGCATATAGTGTAACACCCCATCCCCGGATTAGCCATAACCCGGTTCTGGAGCATTACCAGAACGAGAACAAAGTAATAGATAGGTTACTTGTCAAACAAGTAACCTCGGTATACTTAACTTGCGATGCAAGTAACCTAAACCAAACATTACAAGTCATACAATACATACAAGTAGTCCACATTAAACAAACCCAACATATATAGCATGCTAATTTAGGCACTATTTTGTTTCATTTCATACTTATATCCTAAGTTACCATTATCATATTACCATTCTATTCAATTAACATACATCATTCAAACAACAATCTCAAGTGTGCCATATTTCACAATAGGTTACTATTAGACATAATCTCACTTTCATTCTTATTACAATTCTATGTACCCTATTCGAATGATTCTAAGTGTTCAGTAAACACATTTCAACTAGTTTACTTGCATTTCAAGAACTACTTATTCAACCAATTAACATGATCAATACAAGGCATGCAACTTACATTCTTATCACATTTTCATGCACTATTCGAACCCTATGATGATCCTTAATCCTAGTTCATTTGATTCTTTACAATCAAGTCATACAATTTCATAGCATGCCTAGTTAATACATTGTTAATGCATGCTTAAACATACCTTAGCCCAATCTCAACATAGCCGAATCATGTCAATATCCATAGGAAATAATGCATGATCATACAACATTGGTCTAACATTCAAATTAAACAAGATTCAACATTCATTGGATAAATTTCACATTGTGCATAGCATATACTTATATATACATACCAGCATAGTTATATACATAGCTTAAAGTCATCAAAGTTGATTACATGATAGGCCTAACAAAACATTACACATTCTAGTCTTAAACACACATCCAAATGCATGATCAAAGCTACCTATTACAAGATCTAGTGCCACCAAACTAGGAGTATACAAAGAGTATGAAATCATACTTTCAAGCTTGCTTCAAGCTGTTGCTTCAAACCCAAGATATCCTGTTGATGTATCTTTAATCTGTTATGGGAAGAATGAAGAGTAGAGTGGTAAGTACAAGTTATGTACTTTATGAGGAAACACTAAGTCTAGCCAATTTCAAAGCATATAAGTCCAAGTTTTCATGTATTTCAAAGAATCAAGATCATCTCTGCATAACACAATCCATTCGAATGAATAGAATAACCTTAGGCAACTTCACATATCACATTTTCAACATAGCAACATCCACCATAATCATAGCATACCATTCGAACATCTTGCTTAGAAGACAAACAACCAATACTCAAATCACCAAATAGGCATTCTTACACAAAGTCATCATTTATACATTTCTTTCATGAGAAGTAACTAGTTAAATAACCATTCATGTGTCATCCTTAAAGGCAAGGAAGTTCATTCAAGTATCTTACAATACAAGCAATGTTCATATCACACATCTAAGCAAACAATGTTCATTTGATTTATTAAGTCATCTTATAACACCATTGGTAAGTAGTTTACTAGATAATCAAATCTTCAACAATATGCACCGAAGTTCCAATATGCACCGAAGTGCCAATATGCACTATAGTGCCAATATGCACCGTCGTGCCAATATGCACAGTAGTGCTAATATGTACCGTCGTACCACCATACACCGTAGTGCCAATATGCACCGTAGTGCCAATATGAGCTCAAGATTCTAAGGCATGCCCTCCTATCTATCCAAACTAGCTAGTAAGGTTGTTGATTATCCATTTCATTCAAGCTTTATACATTTCAGTATCCAATACAAGATTATGGCATTCAAAGGCCAAGCCCTTAGGCTTATGGAGTCTTAACTCCCAAGACAAAACTATCCATGCCATTCGAATGGCATGAATACAAGTAGTACCATTGTTTATTTCATTTCAACCAGCCATGTATAACAATCACAAACACATGCATATGTATGCAATGTGCGTACCTTATACTCCAAGCAAGCATGCCATTTCTTACCTTTGGCATAAGCAATGCAACATGACAAGCATTTCATTTCATTTGCTTAACACCCAAGTAAACACATAGAACATGGCATCAAACAAGTTGTCATACATGTCATTCTTCCCTTAATTAGCCAAATATGTATTAGGTCATGTTACATGGCAATAACATTGAATTAAGACAATAATAAGGTTGGTTAGGACCTAGTCCCAACCCTAAGGATAGTTACACTCATAATACTCCTAGCAATTCAATTGTCTTGAATCCAACTTGCTGCCCTTGGTCTAGTAAGCAATACACATACAATTCAACAAAACAAACACATAATATCACACTATCATAATAGCAATGTTACCACATTGTACCTAACATTTAGCTATTGTTTCTATGTTTCTTTTAAGCATTTATTACCAATTCATCTCCACAGTGTTATTACTTCATTTTAAGACATAACTAGACAGCTTACAATGTCCCAAAACTGTTTTGGAAACAGTTTGCTACTAGGTGCAAAAACAGTCCCAAACTGCCTAGGACACTACTGCCTAGCAGTTTGCACATTGTCCCTATAAATGGTCATTTTTTTAATCCGTACGTCGGAATTTCGATTACTATACACCGTTGGAAAGCTAACAAAATTTTCTATAGGACCATGTAATATTTGAATTTTAGTTCTTAGCCAATTAATACAGTATATTGTTAAAAGATAGGGTATTTACACTGTCTGGACAATTTGCACTATCCAGCAATTCCTATTTACAATTTCCAGCATAGGACCCAGTTTTCAGTTCTGTTTTCTCCTAATGAAAGTAGACATACTAGGGATATGTGATTAAAATTTAAGCCCTGAATTTGCTCTACACAATTTTTGGTGAATTTTCAAAACGATTGCCCAGAACAGAGCAATTCTGGGCAGATTGCACTTAATCACATTTTAATGCCTTAAATTCATTTTAACCAATGTTTTGGCCCTATAATTCATTTCATATGACATCCTAATCATGTTTAGTCAATGTTAATCCATTATTCAAGGCAGCCAAAACAGAGTAAGTTGGTTACAAAGCTTAATTTTGCATGTTTACTCAATTTCAATTCAACAAAACAGTTTCTATATTATGTGAATATGTTCATACTTTTATCTTTCATTTCCAGCATTGGTTACTATCAATTCAACTTGTTTAACACCTTAATTACCTTACCTAATCATGATCATAATCAATTCATTAATTCCATGGCTCAATTTCATGTTCTAACCATTCAATTCTTACTTCAACATCACATTTCAATTTTCCAGCAACCTAGCTTTGTTACACTATCACAAACACATAATTTCCAGCATAATACCTAGTGTTCATTCTTCAAATTTGCATGATTCTACAACCATTTAATCATCTAATGACATATTCAATAGCTAATTTCATCTAACATCATCAAAACAGTCCAATTCCACAAGTACAATTGCCTATTCAATTAAACAAAGGTAGAATCATACTTACTTTGCTTCTAGCTTTAATTTCCTTGCAAAATCCTATACATGCAAGCTAAATTTTCCCTCTTCAATGGCTGATTTTCTCAAGCTCTCTTTCTCTCTATTTTCTATCCTTCAATCGGCCAACAAAGGATAATGGAGAAGATGACAACATCTAATGGCTTTCTCTCAAGAAATTTTATGCATGCAAGTTTAAATCCTCCTCCATCAATGGCTTTCTCTCAAGAACTCCCTTCTCTCTCTATTTCTTTCCTCTTCGGCTAGCTTAGGTGGAATGAAGGAAAAAGATGACACTTAGTCATCCATTATAATGGAATTGTGTATAGTCTAATTTACCCTTAATTAGTCGTTAATTATAAACTAAATCAAGGTTAGCCTATGGAATATCATAATTCAGCATGCATTCTTTATGTTTTTATTTTCATCCGAATAAGTCCTTATGAATTGGTCACTCACTTTTTGGTTTTATTCAATTTGGTCCTTAGTAGTCTAATTAGCTCAATTTAGGTTCAATTGAGCTATCCAATTAAGCAATTGGTTTCAAGAATACTAGACTAGAATTTAAGGTGTTACAACTCTCCTCCCTTTAAAAGAATAATTCGTCCTCGAATTCTTACCTGAATTGAATAAATGAGGATATTGCTTTTTCACTGTATCCTCGGGTTCCCAGGTTTCTTCCTACACCTTATGGTTTCTCCACAAGACCTTCACCAAGGGAACGTTTTTGTTTCGAAGCCTTTTAACTTCTTTATCAAGGATTTGTATGGGCTCTTCTTCGTAAGATAAATCAAGGTTTAATTCGACTTCTTTAGGTTCAAGAATATGAGATGGATCAGATCGATATTTCCGGAGCATCGAGACATTGTGGATCTTATCGAATTCATTAAGGAGTGCTAGTCCATAAGCCACTGGACCAATTATTTCAGTAACTTCAAAAGGTCCGATGAATCGGGGACTGAGTTTCCATTTTCTTCCGAATCTGAAAACTTTCTTCCAAGGGGAGACTTTGAGAAATACTTTGTCTTCAATATTATACTTATATCTCTTTATTTTAAATCCACATTAGCCTTTTGCCTATCGAAGGCTTGTTTCAATCGGTCATGGATGATTTGGACTTGCTCTTCGGTTTCCTAAGCAATTAAGGTCCAACGACTTTGCTTTCTCCCAGTTCAGACCAGCATATAGGTGTTCTACATCTCCTACCATACAAAGCTTCAAAGGGAGCCATTTGAATTGAAGCTTGATAATTGTTGTTGTAGGCAAATTCTATGAGAGGTAGGGACTTCTCCCAATTCTTTCCGAAGTCGATAACACAAGCTCTGAGCATGTCTTCGAGCACTTGTATTACTCTTTCGGATTGGCCATCACTTTGAGGATGAAAGGTCGTACTTAGATTTAGTTTAGTGCCAAGGGCTCGTTGTAAAGATCTCCAAAATCGAGCTGTGAATCTAGGATCTCGGTCATAGACAACTGAAGTAGGGACTCCGTGTAAACGAATCACTTCACGAATATACAAATCAGCTAGAGTTTCCAAGCTATAGTTCATTTGAATAGGGATGAAGTGAGCCAATTTAGTGAATCGATCTACAATTACCCACACAGCATCGCACTTTCTTGGCGTACAAGGAAGACCAGTTACAAAATCCATAGTAATTCGATCCCACTTCAACTGAGGAAATTCAAGTGGTTGGAGCAATCCAGTGGGAGCTCGATGTTCAACTTTAACTCTTTGGCAAGTTAAACACTTTGATACATAATCATTGATGGCTGATTTCATTCCTGGCCACCAATACAAGGGTTATAGATCCTTGTACATCTTAACCAATCCAGGGTGGATTGAGAAAGAACTCTGATGAGCTTCTTGTAATACTTCATTCTTTAGTTCTTTGTTGATACACACCCTATTTTTGAAATAGAGTGTGCCATTTGAATGGATAGAGAAATCTTGATTAGCTTTTGAGTCAAGCTTCGAGATGATAGCTTGAAGTTCATAATCGGTTTGCTGCAATTCTTTGATTCTCAAAATTAGGCTGGTTTAGACTTGTAGTTCGGACAAAAATCTTCGTTTTTGATACATTCAAAGGTGTGCATTAATAGCATTCGAAGCTACACGATAAACAAGACAATTTAGGTGTAATTTGAATGATTACTTACAAAACAAGGCAAGTGTTCGAATGGTTACCTACAAAGCAAGAAAGACTAATTTCAATTTGGAATTTTCAAGGATTTAGATTTAAAAGGAATTAGATTGGCTTACCCAAGGTTGGTCTACGACTAAGAGCATTCGCAACCACGTTGGCTTTTTCAAGATGATAGTCGATGATCAAATCATAATCTTTCAAGAGTTCCATCCATCTTCTTTGTCTCAAATTTAAATCCTTTTGAGTCAGGATATATTTAAGGCTTTTATGATCAGTGAACAGGTGGCATTTTTCACCGTACAAGTAGTGTCTCCAAATTTTGAGAGCGAAGACAATGGCAGCAAGTTCGAGATCGTGAGTAGGATAGTTAAGCTCGTGTGGTTTCAATTACCTTGATGCATATGATACCACGTTATCCCCTTGCATTAATATGCAACCTAGCCCCGAATGTGAAGCGTCACTATAAACAGTGAATTCTTTGCCCGATTCTGGTTGAATAAGAACCAGGGCATGAATCAAGGCTTGCTTGAGTTGATCAAAGCTTCGCTGTTGATTCTTGGACCACTCGAATGGTTGATCCTTTTGAAGGAGCTTAGTTAAGGGCAAGCCAATAGTAGAAAAGCCTTTTACAAATCTTCGATAGTATCCGTCTAAACCGAGAAAACTTCAGACCTCACTAACATTCCTCGGAGATCGCCAATCAAGAATAGTTTGAATCTTCTTCAGATCCACCTTGATCCCTTTGGTTGTGATTACATGGCCATGAAATGAAACTTTCGATAACCAGAACTCGCACTTGGAGAATTTGGCGAACAACTGACGTTCTCGGTGTGTTTGCCGGACAATTCAGAGCTGTTCAGTATGTTCCTACTTGTTAAGAGAGTAGACCAAGATGTCATCAATAAAGACGACCACAAATTTGTCAAGAAAAGGCTTGAATACTCGGTTCATAAGATCCATGAATGTGGCTGAGGCATTAGTTAGCCCGAAAGGGATTACGAAGAATTTGAAGTGGCCATAACAAGTTCGGAAGGCAGTTTTAGGCACATCTTATTCTTTCACCTTCATTTGATAATACCCAGATCGATGATCAATTTTTGAAAACACTGCAGCATCTCTAAGTTGATCAAAGAGATCTTCTATCCTTGGCAATGGATACTTGTTCTTGATGGTAAGTTGATTCAATTGACGATAGTCGATACAAAGTCGCATCGTACCATCCTTTTTCTTTACGAACAAGATAGGTGCACCACAGGGAGATGTGCTAGGCCGAATAAAGCCTTTATCTTGTAATTCTTGAAGTTGCTTCTTCAGTTCCTTCAACTCTACTTGTGCCATTCGATATGGTGTAATTGACACTGGGTTGGTTCCAGGTTGAACGTCAATCCCGAATTCTACTTCACAGGTCGGAGGAAGACTAGGGAGTTCCTTGGGAAAAACAATAATGAATTCAGATATAACAGGTATAGATGGCAAACCAAAGTCTTATTCATCTTTTAAGACCATGGAAGCAAATATTGAGGTTGGTTTCTTATCTTTTAACGAGATGGATTCTTTTCCTAATCCCCGGAGATACAATCTCCTATTTTGGCAATCAATCCAGGCTTAGTGTTTTCCCAACCAATCTAGTCCTAACACTAGATCAAATTCGCAATTTGGCAAAACATAGAGGTCTATAGGAAACGTGATATTTCGAATAGCAATTGGGCAAGATCTACAAATTAAATTAGTCAGCAAATTTCCTCCTATAGGATTTGATACCACTAGGGTGGATTTTACAAGTTCGGGTTTCATATTTAACTTAACAAGCAAGGTAGAACATATAAAGGAATGGGTAGACCCCGAATCAATCAAAGCATAAGCTGGGTTGAGTTTAGTTCAACGGTACCTGGAATCATATCAGGAGATTCTTCATCCTCCTTACCACAAATGTGTTAGATACAAGTATGAGCTCAGGATTCTTGATGTGTAGTAGCCGAATGGTGGCCTCTCCCTCTGCCTTGGTTCCCAGACTATGCTTGTCTTGGGCCTTTGTTTCGATTTGATGGTGCAGGACTGGATTTGCAAAAGATTGAATTGAAGCTTTATTAGCATGCTGAGGACAATCTTTAATGTACTGGTCATCTCCACCACACGCATAACGCAAATTAGATTGGGCTCAACATTGGCCTTGGTGAAGCTTCTGACAAAACTTGCAAGGTTTTCTCAAAATTTCCCGTACTATTAACTGAAATAACTGGGATTGAGGGCTTGTTCATCGATTGAGGTCTCGGCATATAATTTCTTTACGGAGCAGGTGTATAAGTCGAGGAGCTTTCTTTCTAAAATTTGGCTTTCTTGGATTGCCAATGATCTAGGGAAGACAATCTAACTTGACTAACAAGTTAGTACTCGAAGATGACTCATGGTGAGGTCTTTAGAATAAGCATTTGAGCACCAGCTATAAAACATCGAATAAGAATAATGATAAAAAAAACATCCAAGGCATCCTTAGACTCAAACACATTCGATAATTCTATGACAGTTCAAATAATTGAGCTTATCAAAAATTGTTCAATTAGCCATAAAGAGCTTGGATTATAAGTCTTAGTTTATAAGGCTATATAAGGACTATGAGCATTTCAGATTCATTAATACGACTTAATCCACTTTTTCACTTAAACGCAAGTGTGAGATTACTATACCTAAATTCATTTGTTATCGTCTTCCAAGTTGTCACATGGCATAGCATTAAGATACCAACAAGTCAAGCATTCATAATAGGTTGTCCATTCGAAGGTAATCATGTTATTGAATCAAGCAAATGTAATGAAAAGTGTACATGATCAAATAACCAAACGATGTAACTTATAAGCAATCAAAGCATCTCCTCATGTGAGACCTCATCATTAGAATGTTCATCCATAACTAATCTAGCAAAGGAAATCAACCAATTTCTAACAACAACCAAAGGCAAAACATGAATATATACATAGGCCTTATTTAGTTAAAGTAGTATTTACATTTCCCCCTTAGAACCCCAAAGATTCTTAAGTTTGATATTTGCAACTAGTGCCACCTTCTAGGAGTTTACATAAACAAAACGTAACATAACATACATTTGTTACCTAAGGTGACCTTGCTTCCTTCACGGTTTTAACTATAAACTAGCTTCACCTGAAAAGAGACAGGGTGAGTAATTAGGTTGTTGGCTTCGAATATAGACAACAACAATGTAAATGCAAGTTCTTAATTCACCTAGCAGGAAGCTCATTTAAGGATAAATACAAATAACAACATCATGCTTCCAAGGAGAATGTATCATCAAGCAACTACTATAGTTGAGCAGTTTAATAACCAAATCTATCATGGGCATACTACATCGTTTAGTAAGGATTGACTAGCTAAGACATAAAAGAGCATAATCACTCAAGCATTTTTAGGCAATCGAACTTGTGCCATTGAATATGTCACCTATTAGATCGAGTTTTATCAGGCAATGGCAGCTTATGCCATTGATGTACGTAATCTATTCGTTCAAGCATTTTCTGGCAATGGTAATCAAAACCATTGAAGCATTTATTCTATTTGTTAAGCATTATCAGGCAATGGTGATTAGTACCATTGAAGTTGTAACACCCCAAATCCTAGCCAAGAAGTATTGAAACCAATTGCATAAGTTGATAGCTTAATTGAACCTAGAATTTAAGCTAAATTGATTAGTCAAGGATCTAATTGAAATAATGAATGAAATAAGTGATCAATTTAAAGTGACTACATTGAATTAAATAAGAAAGATGGGGAATGCATGCTAAATTCCTTGTTTCCCCCAATGCCCTTGATTAAGTTAAGATAATGATTAATTAAGGGACATATTAGACATTTCACAAATCCAATAACTTGGATTAAGTGTCATCATCTTCTTCATTTTCTCTTTGTTTGGCCGAATTGAAGAAGAGAAAATAGGGAGAAAGAGAGTTGAGAAATCAGCCATTGATGAAGGAAAATTAAGCTTGCATGTCTAGGATTTTGTAAGGAAATTAAAGCGAGAAGCAAAGTAAGTATGATTATACTCTTGTTCAATCGAATAGGCAACTATACTTGTTGACTTGGGTTGTCTTGATGATTTTAGGTGAAATTAACTACTGAATATGTTGTTAGATCATTGAATTGTTGTAGAATCATGCAAATTTGGAGAATGAACACTAGGTATTATGCTGGAAATTATGTGTATGTGATAGTGTAACAAAGTTAGGTTGCTGGAAAATTGAAACGAGATATTGTTGTAGGAATTGAATGGTTAGAACATGTAATTGAGCTATGGAATTAATGAATTGGACATGATCATGATTAGATAATGTAATTAAGGTGTTAAACAAAATGAATTGTTAGTAACCAATGCTGGAAATGAAAGATAAGAGTATGAACAATCTTATAACATAGAAATTGTTTTAGTAAGAACCTATTGTGTAAACATGCAAAATTAAGCATTGTAACCAACTTACTCTATTTTGGCTGCCTTGAATAATGAATTAACATTGACTAAACATGTTTTGGATGTCATATTATATGAATTATAGGGCCAAAACATTGGTTAAAATGAATTTAAGAAATTAAAATGTGAATAGGTGCAATCTGCCCACAATTGCTCTGTTTTGGGTAGTAACTTTGAAAATTCACCTAAATTTGTATAGATAAAATTCAGGGCTGAAATTTTAGTGACATGATCCTTAGTATGTCTAATTTCATTAGGGGAAAATAGAACTGATAACTGGGTCCAATGGTGGAAACTGTAAATAGAAATTTCTGGACAGTGCAAACTGTCCAAGCAGTGTAAATGCCCTGTCTTTAAACAATAAATTGTATTAATTGGATAAGAACTAAAATGCAAGTATTATATTAAATTAAAGACAATTTTGTTAGATTTCTAACTGTGTATAGTAATCGAAATTCCAACGTACAAATTAAAAGATATGACCATTTAAAGAGACAGTGTGCAAACTGCCAAGCTGCAGTGTCCTGGGCAGTTTGGGACTGTTTCTACACCTAGAAGCAAACTATTTCCAAAACAGTTTTGGGACATTGTAATCTGTCCAGATATGTTCTAAAATGGGGTAATAACAATATAAAGATGATCAAGTAAGAAATGCTTAAAAGAAAGCATAAAAACAGTAGCTAAATGTTAGGTGCAATATGGTAACATTGCTACTATATATGTGTGACATTATGTGCTTGTTTTGATGAATTGTATGTGTTATGCTTGCTAGACCAAGGGCAGCAAGTTGTGGAAGTGGAAGATAAGAGTGGACATCCCAAAGCTAGAGGCAAAGGTATTTGGATACAAGACAATTGATTTGCTAGGAATATTGTGAGTGTAACTATCCTTAGGGTTGGGACTAGGTCCTAACCAACCTTGTTATTGTCTTAATTCAATGTCATTGCCATGTAACATGACCTAATATGTATTTGGCTAATTAAGGGAAGAATGACATGTATGGCAACTTGTTTTATGCCATGATCTATTTGTTTACTTGAGTGTAAAGCAAATGAAATGAAATGCTTGTCATGTTGCATTGCTTATGCCAAAGGTAAGAAATGGCATGCTTTCTTGGAGAATAAGGTACGTACATTGCATACAATGCATGTGTTTGTGATTGATATACATGGCTGGTTGAAATGAAATGAACAATGGTACCACTTTGTATTCATGCCATTCGAATGGCATGGATAGATTTGTCTGGGGAGTTAAGACTCCATAAGCCTAAGGGCTTGGCCTTTGAATGGCATAAACATGTATAGAATACTGGATTGTATAAAACTTAAATTAAATGGATAATCAACAACCTTGGTAGCTAGTTTGGATATATAGGAGTGCATGCCTTAGAATCTTGAGCTCATATTGGCACTACGGTGCATATTGGTACGACGGTACTTATTGGCACTAGGGTGCATATTGGCACGATGGTGTATTTTGGCACTACGGTGCATATTGGCACTTTGGCGCATATTGTTGAAGAGTTGATTATCTATTGAACTAAATACCAAGGGTGTTATAAGATGAACTAAAACTTGAAAAATTGTTGCCTTGGATGTGTGATATGAACATTGCTTATTTTGTAAGTTCTTGAATGAACATCCTTGCCTTGGAAGATAAAGCATGAATGATTGTATAACTAGTTACTTCACATGAAAGTTATGGATGATTGATGCTTGTTGCGTAGAAATACATACTTGGTACTTTGTGTATATGGTTGTTTGTCTTCTAAGCAAGATATTCTAATAGTATGTTATGATATATGATAGATGTTACAATGTTGAAAGTGTGTTATGTGAAGTTTGCCAATGTTTACCATATTCATTCGAATAGAACATGTCATGTAGTAATGATCTTGATGCTTCAAAATACATGTAAACTTGGATATGTATGCTTGGAAGTTGGCTAGACTTAGTGTTACCTCACTAAGTACATAACTTGTACTTACCACTCTACTCTTCATTCTTCCCATAACAGATTAAAGACACTTCAAGAGGATATCTTGAGTTTGAAGCAACATTCTGAAGCAAGCTTGAAAGTATGATTTCATACTCTTTGTATGCTCCTAGTTTGGTGGCACTAGAACTTGTAATAGGTAGCCTTGATCATGCATTATATGGTGTGTTTAAGACTAGTATATGTAATTTTTGTTGGGCCTATCATGTAACCAACTTTGATGATTAAACTATGTATATAACCTTGTTGATATGTATATAAATTAGTATAATGCTGTGCTAATTATGAAATAATTCAATGTTTGATGAAACCTTGTATGATTCGAATGCTAGATAAAATGGTATGATCATGCATTTGTTCTTATGGCTATTGGCATGATTCGACAATGTTGAGATTGAAGCTAAGGTATGTTTAAGCATGCATTAACAATGTACTAACCAAGTATGCCATGAAATAGTATGTCTGGATTGAAAAAGAAACAAATGAAATGTGATTAGGTATCACCTTATAGTTCGAATAGGTGTATGAATATGTAGTAAGAATGTAAGTTGGATGCTTTGTATTGCTCATGTTAATTGGTTGAATAAGTAGTATCTTGAGATGCAATTAAGCTAATTGAAATGAGTTAAGTGACCTCCTTGTATCATTCAAATAGAGTACATGAATTTGTAGTAAGAATGAAAGTTGAATCATGTCTAATAGTAACCTATTGTGATGTATGCCACACTTGTGATTGTTGTTTGAATGATGTATGTGAATTGAATGGAATGGTAATATGTTAATGGTAACTTAGGATATAAGTATGAAATCAAACAAATTAGTACCTAAATTAGCATGCTAAGTATGTTGGTTTTGTTTAGTGTGGATTGTTGTATGTTTTGAATGGTTGTGTTTAGGTTACTTGCATTACAAGTCATGTATATTAAGGTTACTTGTTCGACAAGTAACCTATCTATTGCTTTGTTCTCGCTTTGGTAATGCTCCCGAATCGGGTTACGGCTAACCCGAGGATGGGGTGTTACAGAAGTATAGAACTTATTTAAGCATTTTCAGGTAATGGTAATCAATACCATTGAAGCATATAGTCTATTTGATCGTACTTTTCCACGCAATAGTATTATATACTATTGAAGAATACATGTGAACTATTTGATTATTTGTTCTTAATTCATCTTAGCTCATCGAGTACATGACCAATTACACTAGTTTTTACCTTAAACATTGCAAGAAACCAATTCATGGTTTAATTATAAAATGGTACAAGCGATTGTTCACTTACCTTGGCCACTATTATCTTACCAAACATTAGCAATTTCGAGAAATTATAAATAGTTTATGCCTCGCCACACAACAATGTAACTTTATACATTAAACAAATACATGTTTATTTAAACATAATTATACTCACAAGTGCCTCGAATTAATTATGATTTTGAATCACCACTCCTTTAAGCCTCTCATCCCCTTCATCGACTCTCTTCTTGTCTAATATATCAATATTTAGTGAAGAATTAGAGTCAATCCTTCATTCGATCATGTATGTCTAAACAAAACATCACATACACTTTTACATATGCTCAATACAATTCAAGATAACACATCCACATTGCTTGTTATATTAGACTTAGATTGCAACTACATTTTCTTTAATTTCAATTTAAGGTAACCAAGAACTTGTTAGATAGGTAAACAACCCCTTAAACAGGATCAACAATTCGAGACTGCTCCTTGCATATTCTTCCTCTTTTATTTAATTAAACCATCTTCTTACTAAGCTCGCATCCCAAATTTTCATCAATTCAATCATCCAACATTAGAATTTTTCAATTAACAATTTAATTCTTCATTAGTTCTTGTTTAAGAAGCTAATTTCCTTTAAAACAGTCTGGTGTTGCCTGTTCATTTCAGAGCAGTTTCCTGCTTGTTTAAACTTGCCTAAATTGTTACTTACAACTTATTATACAACTTCCTCAATTCCATTATAATTCTAGCATTTGACCAACTCCATTCTAAGCACCAATCTCATAATTTAGTTAATCTTTACTATGCCAATATTCCAAAAGAGATTCATCAATGGGCATTTTCAATCGGACTGTTCTATAATGTCTAATTCAATCCAAATACTTGATCTAATAAACTCTAATCTTGAGATTACAACAATCAAATCATTTCAAGGTTCTAAGCTTACATTACAACTACCCATGTTATCAACATATGTTTCAATCGAACTTAAATTCATCATTCTACAAATTTCTATCGATCAAAGCTCCTAATTCATATAGTAATTTCAATTGAGCAAGGACCGAATCTAAACATCAATTAGCATGCCTAGTCTCAAGAACAAAGATACAAACATGAAGAAACTTACTTTCTTTAGCACAACAATCACTCAAATACTCCAAATGCCCGATTTCAAAGCAAGCTATGAAGATGTTCTTCCTTTTTCTCTCAATTCTCCTATTCGGCTTTCAAGGGAAATGAGATGGTTGATTAGTTTATTTTTGTCGCACTTACTCTTAGATTAACTACAAGTAGCTCCTTCATAACACGGCACATCATTAAGCTCTTCTCATCTTATTTGTTATCATGCAAAACTAAACTTTATGAAGGTTCACTAAATAGTCACCTTGCTTTATCAATTAAATTTCATTTTCTTATCAAATTAGCCACTCAAGAATTATCAATTATTCACTTAAGTAATTTATTTATCAATCAATAATGGTCACTTCACTATCATAATTTAGGATGTTACATGCTACTAACTTCTATTTGGTATTGAATTCATTCAATTTGAATCATATATGTACATGAACCTCAATCCTCAAAATTAAGGGTTTTATGAAGTTAAGGATCCATAAATGAAATTGAGTAAATTACAAGCTTCATGGCAATTTTTGTATGATTTTCAGGCCGTGAAAACATTAAAGCCTAACCCTTTAAAGATTAAGAATTTCATGTCTTTTGGTTAAGGTTTCAAGTGTTATGGATGTTTAAATTGATAAATTAAGGTTTATATGGTATTAAAGGACTCATGGAATTTAGCTTATAAAATGTCAATCATGCTTATATTTCTTGTTTAATGTGATCAATGAGGCTAAACTCTACCTTAGTGAATTTTGTCTACAAAATATGTGCATAGCAGTAACTCTAAAAATTTGTAGAAAATTCTATAAGTCAAATTATGGAGGAAGCCTTATATGAGAATAATCATGTGTATCTCTAGTTTCATTTAAAACAAATGGTGATATATTTCGAGTCCTGTATTAAGAGATATGGATTTTTATTCGAAAGTATGTTAGAAAAACAAGAAGCAGTTTTTTGCTTTGGATAGTTTTTGTTTCGGGACTTCTATGAATTTTCATAATTTTTTTAGATTTTATTAACTTATGTGTCTTATACCACAAGAACTGTAGTCAAATCTAGTTTTTAGTAGTGTAAAGAAAGTTGAGTTCCATTGTGTATTCTTCCCTATAAAGGCAATTCTTTGAAGGTAGAACAAGTTGCCAAATACTAGAAATAATTAGGTAATAAAGAAGTGATAGAATGGAAGATTGATAATAATAGCTATGCATTTAGAAAGAGGTAATTGAAAGTATTGTCATGAAGAGAAAGAATGCAGTTTTGGAAACATGAAACTGAGAGAATTTAATGGTCTCAATGTATAAAATTTGATAAAGGATCATGGTTAAATTGGAATACGTAAATTTTGTTTGGTAAAATGAAATGTATATGGCTTTGTAATTGTTTGTTGAAGATCATATGATAAGTTAGAACCTTGATCATTGATTGATTGATAGGTAGTTAAACTTTGAATTAAGGAATGTGTGTGTAAACTGTTTTGAGTTTCATGTGGCTGATAAAGTATTATATGATTGACATAAAATAAAATGTAATTCAATGTCTTTGATACATGCATGAGCGGGGTTAAATTACTCATATTGGACAAGAAGCTGAATTTGTTCGATGCAAACAATAATGGCCAAAACAATGAACGCATAGGAGGTCAAAAACGATGCATCTTGGACAAGAAACTTCAGCTAATTTGTGACGAATTTTTGGATGGGATCCAGGAATTTATGGGTCAACATGTCTTCTTAAAACTTGTTCGGCTGCAAATTATCTTTCCAACGCATCTTGAAACGCCTCAATCGGACATTTGGATCTCAAGATACATCTATTTTAGCGAAGACAGCGCATGCAGAAATTCCTATACGGGATTAATACGGGATTTTTGGATAATTACGAATTTTCAAGATTTTATTTGATTATTTATAATTTAAATCAATATAGGATTCTTCAATATCTATTAGGATCAGATTTATTTAATTAAGATTTGATTTTTAGCATTTATTTATTATTAGAAGTTACTTATCTAATTAGGAGATTAGATTTTAACATTTATTTATTGTATTTAATTCCTAAGTTTAGTAGGATTAAAACTTCTCCATGGCCTAAATAAAGGAGGCTTCACCCACATTGTAATTCAGATTTCATTGATTAGTAAAAAGTTCTCTTTGGAGATTTTAGTATTCTTTGAGTTTGCAAGTGATCGGTAAACTTGTTTAGAAGCCATCTTCAACATAAGATCATCGAGTTATTGTGAGGGAGATCATCTTCACACTCTTGCTTGCCTAGGTAATTGCATCTAGGAGGGTGGGTTAGAGCCGCTTGAGGTTGCTTGCTTAGATAATTGCGTCTAAGAGGGTGTCGAGAACAAAAAAACAACTATCAATTCATCACGCCATCTCCACATATTCAAGCTTCCTCCATTGACGCCACCACCATAAGCAAATATGAATTTCTAGATTTGTACTTTATTTTGGTTTGTTTTGTTTTTCTCTTTATTCGAATTTACGCTACTCTATCATTTGGTATCAGAGCGGGGTTAAATTACTCATATTGGACAAAAAGCTGAATTTGTTCGATGCAAACAATAATGACCAAAACAATGCACACATAGGAGGTCAAAAACGATGCTTCTTGGACAAGAAACTTCAGCTAACTTGCGACGACTGTTTGGATGGGATCCAGACATTTATGGGTCAATATGTCTTCTTAAAACTTGTCCGGCTGCAAATTATCTTTCCAACGCATCTTGAAACGCCTCAATCGGACTTTTGGATCTCAAGATACATCTATTTTAGCGAAGACAACGCATGCAGAAATTCCTATACGGGATTAATACGAGATTTTTAGATAATTACGAATTTTCAAGATTTTATTTGATTATTTGTAATTTAAATCAACATAGGATTCTTCAATATCTATTAGGATCAGATTTATTTAATTAAGATATTATTTTAAGCATTTATTTATTATTAGAAGTTACTTACCTAATTAGGAGATTAGATTTTAACATTTATTTATTGTATTTAATTCCTAAGTTTAGTAGGATTAAAACTTCTCCATGGCCTATATAAAGGAGGCTTCGCCCACATTGTAATTCAGATTTCATTGATTAGTAAAAAGTTCTCTTTGGAGATTTTAGTATTCTTTGAGTTTGCAAGTGTTCGGTAAACTTCTCTAGAAGCTATCTTCAACATAAGATCATCGAGTTCTTGTGAGGGAGATCATCTTCACACTCTTGCTTTCCTAGGTAATTGCATCTAGGAGGGTGGGTTAGAGCCGCTTGAGGTTCCTTGCTTAGATAATTACGTCTAAGAGGGTGCCGAGGACAAAACAACAACTATCAATTCATCATGCCATCTCCACATATTCAAGCTTCCTCCATTGACGCTACCACCATAAGTAAATATGAATTTTTAGATTTGCTCTTTATTTTTGTTTTATTTTGTTTTTCTCTTTATTCGAATTTGCGCTACTCTATCATTTGGTATCAGAGAGGGGTTAAATTACTCTTATTGAACAAGAAGCTGAATTTTGTCGATGCAAACAATAATGGCCAAAATAATGCACGCATAGGAGGTTAAAAACGATGCATCTTGGACAAGAAACTTCAGCTAATTTGCGACGAATTTTTGGATGGGATTCAGGCATTTATGGGTCAACAATTCTTCTTAAAACTTGTCCGGCTGCAAACTATCTTTCCAACGCATCTTGAAACGCCTCAATCGGACATTTGGATCTCAAGATACATCTATTTTAGCGAAGACAGCGCATGCAGAAATTCCTATACGGGACTAATACGGGATTTTTGGATAATTACGAATTTTCAAGATTTTATTTGATTATTTGTAATTTAAATCAACATAGGATTCTGTAATATCTATTAGAATTATATTTATTTAATTAAGATTTTATTTTTAGCATTTATTTATTATTAGAAGTTACTTATCTAGGAGATTAGATTTTAACATTTATTTATTGTATTTAATTCCTAAGTTTAGTACGATTAAAACTTCTCCATGGCCTATATAAAGGAGGCTTCACACACATTGTAATTCAGATTTCATTGATTAGTAAAAAGTTCTCTTTGGAGATTTTAGTATTCTTTGAGTTTGCAAGTGTTCGGTAAACTTGTCTAGAAGCCATCTTCAACATAAGATCATCGAGTTCTTGTGTGGGAGATCATCTTCACACTCTTGCTTGCCTAGGTAATTGCATCTAGGAGGGTGGATTAGAGACGCTTGAGGTTGCTTGCTTAGATAATTGCGTCTAAGTGGGTGCCGAGGACAAAACAACAACTATCAATTCATCACGCCATCTCCACATATTCAAGCTTCCTCCATTGACGCCACCACCATAAGCAAATATGAATTTTTAGATTTGCTCTTTATTTTGGTTTGTTTTGTTTTTCTCTTTATTCGAATTTGCGCTACTCTATCATTTGGTATCAGAGCGGGGTTAAATTACTCATATTGGACAAGAAGCTGAATTTGTTCGATACAAACAATAATGGCCAAAATAATGCACGCATAGGAGGTCAAAAATGATGCATCTTGGACAAGAAACTTCAGCTAAGTTGCGACGACTTTTTGGATGGGATGCAGGCATTTATGGGTCAACATGTCTTCTTAAAACTTGTCCGGCTGCAAATTATCTTTCCAACGCATCTTGAAACGCCTCAATTGGACCTTTGGATCTCAAGATACATCTATTTTAGCGAAGATAGCGCATGCAAAAATTCCTTTACGGGATTAATACGGGATTTTTGGATAATTACGAATTTTCAAGATTTTATTTGATTATTTGTAATTTAAATCAATATAGGATTCTGCAATATCTATTAGGTTCAGATTTATTTAATTAAGATTTTATTTTTAGCATTTATATATTATTAGAAGTTACTTATCTAATTAGGAGATTAGATTTTAACATTTATTTATTGTATTTAATTCCTAAGTTTAGTAGGATTAAAACTTCTCCATGGCCTATATAAAGGAGGCTTCGCCCACATTGTAATTCAGATTTCATTGATTAGTAAAAAGTTCTCTTTGGAGATTTTAGTATTCTTTGAGTTTGCAAGTGTTCGGTAAACTTCTCTAGAAGCTATCTTCAACATAAGATCATCGAGTTCTTGTGAGGGAGATCATCTTCACACTCTTGCTTTCCTAGGTAATTGCATCTAGGAGGGTGGGTTAGAGCCGCTTGAGGTTCCTTGCTTAGATAATTACGTCTAAGAGGGTGTCGAGGACAAAACAACAACTATCAATTCATCATGCCATCTCCACATATTCAAGCTTCCTCCATTGACGCTACCACCATAAGTAAATATGAATTTTTAGATTTGCTCTTTATTTTTGTTTTATTTTGTTTTTCTCTTTATTCGAATTTGCGCTACTCTATCATTTGGTATCAGAGCGGGGTTAAATTACTCATATTGAACAAGAAGCTGAATTTGTTCGATGCAAACAATAATGGCCAAAATAATGCACGCATAGGAGGTTAAAAACGATGCATCTTGGACAAGAAACTTCAGCTAACTTGCGACGAATTTTTGGATGGGATTCAGGCATTTATGGGTCAACAATTCTTCTTAAAACTTGTCCGGCTGCAAACTATCTTTCCAACGCATCTTGAAACGCCTCAATCGGACATTTGGATCTCAAGATACATCTATTTTAGCGAAGACAGCGCATGCAGAAATTCCTATACGGGACTAATACGGGATTTTTGGATAATTACGAATTTTCAAGATTTTATTTGATTATTTGTAATTTAAATCAACATAGGATTCTGTAATATCTATTAGAATTAGATTTATTTAATTAAGATTTTATTTTTAGCATTTATATATTATTAGAAGTTACTTATCTAATTAGGAGATTAGATTTTAACATTTATTTATTGTATTTAATTCCTAAGTTTAGTACGATTAAAACTTCTCCATGGCCTATATAAAGGAGGCTTCACCCACATTGTAATTCAGATTTCATTGATTAGTAAAAAGTTCTCTTTGGAGATTTTAGTATTCTTTGAGTTTGCAAGTGTTCGGTAAACTTGTCTAGAAGCCATCTTCAACATAAGATCATCGAGTTCTTGTGAGGGAGATCATCTTCACACTCTTGCTTGCCTAGGTAATTGCATCTAGGAGGGTGGGTTAGAGACGCTTGAGGTTGCTTGCTTAGATAATTGCGTCTAAGTGGGTGCCGAGGACAAAACAACAACTATCAATTCATCACGCCATCTCCACATATTCAAGCTTCCTCCATTGACGCCATCACCATAAGCAAATATGAATTTTTAGATTTGCTCTTTATTTTGGTTTGTTTTGTTTTCCTCTTTATTCGAATTTGCGCTACTCTATCATTTGGTATCAGAGCGGGGTTAAATTACTCATATTGGACAAGAAGCTGAATTTGTTCGATACAAACAATAATGGCCAAAATAATGCACGCATAGGAGGTCAAAAATGATGCATCTTGGACAAGAAACTTCAGCTAAGTTGCGACGACTTTTTGGATGGGATGCAGGCATTTATGGGTCAACATGTCTTCTTAAAACTTGTCCGGCTGCAAATTATCTTTCCAACGCATCTTGAAACGCCTCAATTGGACCTTTGGATCTCAAGATACATCTATTTTAGCGAAGATAGCGCATGCAGAAATTCCTTTACGGGATTAATACGGGATTTTTGGATAATTACGAATTTTCAAGATTTTATTTGATTATTTGTAATTTAAATCAACATAAGATTCTGCAATATCTATTAGGTTCAGATTTATTTAATTAAGAATTTATTTTTAGCATTTATTTATTATTAGAAGTTACTTATCTAATTAGGATATTAGATTTTAACATTTATTTATTGTATTTAATTCCTAAGTTTAGTAGGATTAAAACGTCTCCATGGCATTGCCATGTAACACGACTTAATATATATTTGACTTATTAAGGGAAGAATGATATGAATGACAACTTGTTTGATGCCATGTTCTACTTGTTTACTTGATTGTTAAGCAAATGAAATGAAAATGCTTGACATGTTGCATTGTTTATGCCAAAGGTAAGAAATGGCATTCTTGCTTGGAGAATATGGTACGCACACTGCATACATATGAATGTGTTTGTGATTGATATGCATGACTTGTTTGAATTGAAATGAAATGGTACCACCTTGTGTTCATGCCATTCGAATAGCATGGATAAACTTGTCTTGGGAGTTAAGACTCCATAAGCCTAAGGGCTTGGCCTTTGAATGGCATAATCATGTCTTGATTAATTGTATAAAGATTTAATGAAATTGATAATCAAACAAACTTGGTGGCTATTTTTGATAGATAGGAGGGCATGCCTTAGAATCTAGAGCTCATATTGGCACGACGGTGCATATTGGCACTACGGTGCATATTGGTACTTTAGTGCATATTGTTGAAGATTTGATTATTTAGTGAACTAATTACCAAGAGTGTTGTAAGATGAATTAATAACTTGAAATGAACAATGTTTGTCTTGGATTTGTGATGTGAACATTACTTGACTTGTAAGACTCTTGAATGAACATCCTTGTATTGAAAGATAACACATGAATGATTGTATAACTTGTTACTTTCCATGAAAGAAATGCATGGATGATGTTATTGTGCAATAATGTCTACTTGGTACTTGGTGTTTTTGATTGCTTTTCTTCTAAGAAATAGCACAAATAACATGATATGTATACATGATGGATGTTGCTATGTTGAATGTGTGATATGTGAAGCTTGCCTATGTTTACCCCATGCATTCGAATAGTATATGACATGTAGTAATGATCTTGATTCTTTGAAATACTTGTAAACTTGAATGTGTATACTTGAAAGTGGATAGCTTAGTGTTACCTCACTAAGTACATAACTTGTACTTACCACTCTACTCTTCATTCTTCCCATAACATATTAAGGACACTTTCAAGAGGATATATTGAGCTTCAAGAAACGTTTTGGTTCCATGTCTGAAACATTCTTGTACTGCCCATAACTTGGGCAACTACATCCCTCCATCTCTGTGCGTACTGGCAGAAGCTCTCATGATGTTTTTGCCCCAATCCTTGCAGAACTAAACGAGTTGGTTCCATGTCTGAAACATTCTTGTACTGCCCACTGAAGGCCCTAGACAAATCTTTCCATGTTCTAATGTTAATTCAACTTAGCTACGTATACCAGCGTGCAGCTGACCCTACTAGACTATCTTGGAAGCAATGGATAAGCAGCTTTTCGTTCTCAAGATACATCGACATTTTCCTGCAATACATAGTTAGATGTGCTATAGGACATGTCGTTCTATTATAGTTTTCGAAGTCAAGGACTTTGAACTTTGGTGGTACTACTAGGTCAGTCACTAGGCTTAAATCTTTGGCATCCACTCCTCCATATATACCTTATTCTTGGAAAGATTTAATCATTCCCTCCAACTTCTCATAATGATCCTCCCATTTCTTATTAACTCAATAACCTTGACAAAATGAAATTCATCGTTCAAACTATAAGCGTACAAACTTTCATATTATTCAGAGTTCGTTTGCCCATTCAACTAAGCCATGCAATAATCAATAACCATTATGCAAACAATTCAAAACTATTTTCTTTATCTTTTAACAGAATTAACTGTCACCGTACCGATACCCTTATGGCCATATTAGTACGCTAAACCTAATTCCCAAATTTTAGATTCAATTGCAATAGACCCATATTGATACGGTTGAGGGCTGTACCGATACAATTTGACCATGTTGACTTTGTATCGATACACATTGACCCCGTATCGATACCATTTTTACACCCAAATTGTAGTAGCCAAAATTTGTACCTATACACCTAGGCCGTATCAATACGCCCCTTTTTGACCATCATTAACTTGACCAAATATGCAAGCTGGTAACGATACGCCATCAACCGTACCGATATGCTCTGCCATGTAATTACAGATTTTTTGTTGGTTTTTATTCGATTTAAACTATCAATCAGGGTTCAAATGCAATGAAATTTTACGCACAATATTTCAATTCTATAAACTACTTGCGTGCCAAATTTTAGGACGATTCGAATTCGTTTACTATGATTTCACCTTTAAGGGCCTAATATGCACTTTTAGGCTTTTTTTAAGCCATGTATAAAGTTCATTTAAAGACTTATGCACTAACATACCGCAAGCACAATATATACATATAAAAAGAGCCTTATAGGAATCTTATAAGTACTTTGCCACCCTACAAGGATTTCATAGGTTTGATATACATTACTTCAAGCTTGCTTGCGACTTGTGCAACGCAACAACTTCTCCGTTCTTCGACGTTGAATCTCTTATCCTCGATATTCTGAAGCTTTAAAGGCTCTCGGATAGAAATCACCTTATTCCTAACTTTTGGTGAAGCTGATGGATCCTCTTTATAAATTCCCTAAGCCGATCGATAGCGATGATTCGATAACAATAAATCGAAGAAAAGACAAGCTCGAAATTAAGCTCCAATGGAGGTGCTTGCTTCTCAAGTCTCGAGTAAGTTGTTCTTTTTTCCTTAACTATTTACTTTGTTTTAATAGCAGTAGGTTTCCTTCTATTGAAGGAAACTTTCCCGATAATCCCACGTATGGGATTTAGAATTGAGGAGGGGCTAATCGCAGGATTAGTCCCTCAGCTTTCATCTCATTATACTTTTATCCCTAAACATCCAATTTTTATAATTTAGCGACTAAAAGGTTTCTCGTACATTTAATAAGGTCCTGAATTGATAATTCGACTCAATTAGAGTCCAATATCAATACAATTTACCTGTTGGTCAACATCAATACAATATTTAAAAAAATTTGATATAGGGTTTCTGATCACTGAAACCCAATTCCGACTAGGCCAGATTTCGGGGTGTTACAATCCACCTAATCCCCAACCCCAGAATGTTGAGCCAGAGTTTCCCAATATGCATGTTGAATACTATCAAAACATGGCCGATATGTTCAAACAATTCATGACATCTATGAATGTAACAACCTCTTCCCGGCCTAGTTGAGAATCAGGTCGGAATGTGCTACCGGGAGCGATACAGTGATCGGTGGGATGATTTTCAAACGAAAATTGCTAATTAAACAATATTATGCTTTCCAAATGATATTAAACAATACCATAAGCCATATTTAGTCAATATGAAGCAATGATACATTATTTAGGACCAATTTCAATCTTTTACAAATTCTAGGGACTAAATAGTAATTTTGGTATTTTAAAGGTCCTTACCCAAAATTAATCTTACTATAGTGAAATTTGATCTATATTAGTGTGCATGCAATTTTCCATACCAATCAGAGCCCATTTGTCCAATCTATTTAGACTTACAAGATTCCGTGACTATATTGCAAAAAAACTGTTCATCACTTATAACTAAATTACCTGTCACCGTATCGATACCCAAGAGACTGTATCACTACGCCATACCTAAGTGAAGGATTCTATATTTAAATGAAAGAAGCCAGTATAGATACAGCTAGGACTGTATCGATCTAGGTTCACTACTTTGACTTCGTATCGATACACTATATGACCGTACTAATACCTTTAATTTTTCCATATTCTAGTGACCAAAATTCGTACTGATACGCCCTAGGCAGTATCGATACGCCCCTTTTGACTCATGTTGACCAGGCCAATTAGGCAAGATCGTATCGATACACCATCACCTATATCGATACGCGCTGCCTTGTAATGACAGATTTAGCATGTTTTTATTTGAATTAACCTACCAAACAACGTCCAAATGCAATGAAACTTTATCAACAAGTTTATAGCCATTTATTTTACAAGCATGTCAATTTTCATGTCAATACGAATCATTTACTAGGTTTTCACCCTTTAAAGCCAAATGCGCTTTATAAGCCATTTTTAACCAAAACCAACATATCATTTAGGTCCTTTAAGGCCTATACATAACATAGACAAAACACACATAACAAATATACCATATACCACTAGTTTAACTACTTTTCCACCATTCTAGGAGTTCATAAGGACAAAAAACATTACTCTAAGCTTGTGGTGACTTGCCGAACTTCCAACTAGCTCCGATCTCGATTCGATATACTTTCTTAACTTGAAATGTGGAAGATGAATGCATTAGACTTACATAGTCTAAGTGAGGTAGCCATAAAAATGAATGAGCATGGCATGCAATCCAACATGCTTTGATAACAATTCTAATCGTGCTAATAAAAATCATATGATTCAACATGGCATAATTATCATGCTCAACATATAACATGGCATCTATGATCAACATGGTAACAATAATCAATGATAATGTTTAACACCAATAATCAATATCATTATTTCACATCAATGGTCAATAAAAATACTCAATGGTTTTCTTGGATCAATTTTACGATATATGGATACACGAATTCCACCTTCGTACCAATATCAATAATGGTCTATTCATATTCCCTCTGCCGCACCAATTTAACCAATACACATCAACATCTCTCCGCCGCACCACAATAAAGGTTGTAGCCTATACCCGTACCAATGAGCTCATAAATTCTATGGCATGTAAATTGTATCCAATACTTTCAATCCCAAGGTTCGATAATCAATTATTCAATATCAATATATCAATAACAATGGTTCAATAGCAATGATTCATACATATAAATCAATAGCAATGATTCGATAATAATGTTTCAATGCGGTAACTCAATAGCAATTACATATATCAAAGTCTCAATGGCAATATGCAATAATCAATGTTCAATATTCTATAGCTTAATATGGCAATTCTTCAATGCTTTCAATGGCAACAATAAAAATGTTTTGGATACGATTCCAATGCAATACTTACCCATTCTTACCTATTTGACTTTAATAGGTTTTTTATGCAAAAACCTTCAATACGATGGTTAGCAATACAATAAGCAATAATCAATGATTCGAGATGGCACCTAGCCAACTCTCGAGACTCACGAATGGTAACCCTTTTATTCCTATCTTTCGTTGGAGACGATAGAATGGCTTGCTCCAATTCTTGATCTAGGGAATTCATGAAATAATTGTTATAACCAATATAACAACATCAATAATTGGTTCTATGCTTAAAATAACCATTAGCTATTCGATAGGTTCATAGGTTAAAACTTGAAGAACAAGGGTTTAGTTTTGAGAGTCATAACTTGAAATTGGATATCCAATAATCAATAGAATCAGAAAAAGACTTAGGGCTTTTACTTACCCAACCGATAGTTATGGAATGAATCTTTTGAAACATAGGAAGATTAAGTTTAAAGAGTTCAATAAGAAAAATGTGTGCTTGAGCTTGGTGGAAGAGATGATAAAGGAGGTGTGAGCTTGGTTCTCTAAAACAAAAAATGGAATTGGTTTCGGTGAATCCAACAAAGGGGAAAACTTTTATTCATTTAAGGGAACAATAACTTTAGTCAAACCCCACCTCACAGGGAGCAAATAAGAGGCTTTCACTTCTCCAAGGTTTTGCTTAAACTATCCATTTTCCATCATTTCATGCCTTTTTACAATTCTAAGACAACTGATAATCGATTGTCATCTTTCTAACATTTTAGATGATCCCACGTGATGTGGGTGGCAACCAAGTAGGTGAGTCATCCCCAATTTCCAATCTTTACAAATCGGCCACTAAAATAGATTTTAACTAGGACCCGTACCGATAAACCTCTAACCGTATCAATGCGGTTAACAACAGTTTGATAAATTAGTTAGGAAGCAGTTGGACTGTACCGATATAAGTCCTATTGTATCGATATGCCTAGCCAATTTTCAAAATTTAACATTCCAATAATGTCATTAACTGGACATTAGACTTAATTAAAATAAAATTAATCCATATAGTTAATAACAGTGCAACATTTAGGCTTCTCGGTGTAGGGTTTCTGATCGCCAGAACCCAATTCCGAGTAGACTAGTTTTTGGGTTGTTACAATGAAGGCTGAACAACCCGTGCAACCAACTGCACCTATTGTTTAGTACGTTCGGGCTCCTATTGATAAGCTAGCACAACACCGAGCCTATACCTTCACTTGTCAAGATGATGACAATCTTGAGATTGCTGAGTACTGGTTGGACAACACTTTGAGGATCCTAAACAAACAAATGCAATGTTCAGATGAGCACAAGCTGCAGTACGCCCTCACCTTGCTATCCGATGAAGCCCACCAGTGGTGGGAAACCACTATTCTTACCGTTCTTGAAGAAACTATCACCTGGGAGTTCTTTCTTCAAGAATTCCAAAAGAAGTATATTAGCAAGTACTATCACGCAGAAAGACGTAACATTTCCTCCATTTGAAACAAGGTGGCCAACCTATCGAGTAATATATTCATGACTTTTGCAAGTACTGTTTATATGGTGCAGAGTACATCAAGAAGGAGGAAGAGAAGTGCAGAATGTTCATTGTTGGGCTTAGTGATGAGCTACGCCCTATGTTTACCGCTTTGGGCATTACTGACTTCCAGGATCTCTTGAATCGAGTTAAGGCCATCGAAGATGCACAAAGGGTAGATGGATCAAGCAAGTCTGAGAAGAGATTTAAAGATGACTCTTGACCTCCTAAGTGGAACAAAAAGGGCAAGTACCAAGGCCCCAAACAGAATACATACTCACAGCCCTCTCATTCTAGGAATATTGAGAGACCTCAAACTGTGACACAGAATTTTATCTATATGTCTTCAATTGAAAGTACTGGATGCTCAAATCGAAGTTCATAGAATCTAGTATGTAACTATTGCCTAAAATGACATCTTGCGGGTTAGCGTCCTAAACAGACTAGAGCCTATTTCTACTATAGTGAGCAAGGTCATTTCATTCGTGATTGCCCCCTTGGTGCCACCAGTTCCACTAATGTACCATCGAATGTTGCATCTCTTGCTCAATCCTTACGACGCAAGGGATCTAGGCAAGGACCATCGGAAGCTATAAGGAAACCTAGTGGCTCGAGAAAACCATTAAATAGAAAGCAATCGAAGGTATCTGCCCAAATATATCACGTAAGGAGCCAAGAGGAGGATTATGAACCTGATGTCATTACTGGTACTATTGAACTATATTCCCACTCTTTATATGCTTTGATTGACCTTGGTTCCACCCATTCTTTTATAAGCACTATATTGATCAAGAAGCATAACATGTCTTTTGAACCTATAGCATCGAAGATCTCTGTGGCTATTCCATTGGGTAACTGTGTTACTATAAGTCTTGTGTGCAAGAACTACTCCTTGATGATCCAAGGGTTTCTATTTTTGGCTGATTTATTAGCCTTACTGATCCAAGAGTTTGGTGTCATACTAGGCATGGACTAGCTTAGTAAACATCAAGCTTGGATGGGTTGTAGTAAGAGGAAGTTATATCTTCGAGGCCATGGAAAAGAAAGCATTGCTCTAATGAATTCTCAAAACCCTTCATTGTATGCCTTGTCATTGAAAGCCAAGGATGAACCTTATTTTTCGAACATTGACACAATATGTGAATTCCCTAGTGTCTTCCATGATGAGCTTCTGGGTTTACCTCTAACCTGTAAAGTAGAGTTTGGCATCAAAGTGCAACCCAGAACTACACTAGTTCCCATTGCACCTTATCGAATGGTACCCGTCGAACTGAAAGAACTGAAGGCCCAAATTTAAGTTTTGCTTGATAGGGCTTCGTCCAACCGAGTTCATCACCTTGGGGAGGTCCAGTTCTATTTTTCAAGAAGGATGGTTCTATGAGACTATGTATCAATTACCGACAATTGAATAAGGTAACCATCAAGAACAAGTATCCATTACCAAGCATTAATGACCTATTCGATCAGCTTAATGATGTCTTTGCGTTTTTCAAGATCAATTTAAGGTTTGGGTATTATCAAATCAGGGTTAAAGATTGTAATGTACCCAAAACTACTTTTCGTACAAGGTATGGTCACTACGAATTCTTGGTGATGCCATTTTGGCTAACCAATGCACCGGCAACTTTTATGGACATAAAGAATCTAGTTTTTAGACCCTATGTCGATAAATTTATAATGGTATTAATTGATGACATTCTAATTTATTCCAAGAATGTTGCGGAATACTGTGAACATCTTTGATTGGTAGTTGTTCGCCAAGTTCACCAAGTTCACCAAAGAATGGTATTCAAACTCTTCGAGAGAAGCAGTTGTTTGCCAAGTTCACCAAATGCGAGTTTTGGCTTACCAAAGTTGCCTTCCTTGGGCATATTGTATCAGATATGGGCATTCAAGTTGACCCAAAGAAGATACATACCATTCTTGATTGGCACCCACCAAAGAATGTTTGCGAGGTGAGAAGTTTCCTTGGTCTTGCTGGCTACTATAAGTGATTCATTAAAGGATTTTCTATGTTAGCAGCCCTACTTACTAAATTATTATGGAAAGAAACCTCATTCGTCTAGACTGAGGAACAATAGAGAAGCTTTGACCAGTTAAAACAAGTGTTGACTCATGCACTAGTCCTAACCCAACCCGAGTTTGGAAAAAATTATACAGTTTATAGTGATGCATCACATCTTGGGTTAGGATGTATATTGATGAAAGAGGGAAATGTTATTGCATATGCTTCCAGACAACTTAAGCCACATGAGATGGCGGTAGTTGTATTTGCGTTGAAAATCTGGAGACACTATTTCTACGGAGAAAAGTGTTATCTCTTCACCGATCATAAAGCCTTAAATATGTCTTCATTCAGAATGAGCTAAATCTTTAGCAACGAAAATGGATGGAAATCCTCAAGGACTATAACCTCGTCGTTGATTACTATTCGGGCAAGGCCAACGTTGTAGCTGATGTACTCAGCCACAAACCTTCGCCTAGTAAATATCGTTATAAAATCTTATGCATTGTGTGGCAATTTGACTCACTATGAAATCATTCTATTGTAGCCCCTAGAGCTATTAATGCTCATTTTTGACTTCAGAAGCATCATTGTCTTGTTGCTGAACTTCAAGTTCAGTTTACCATCGTTTCAAGGATTAAAGCGTTGCAAGAACAAGACTCGAAACTTCAATCCATTGTATCTAATCTTTAAGATAATTCTGACTTTAGAATCAATTCTGAAGGACTTCTATATTTCTGTGACCGGGTTTGTGTGCCCAATAACGAATCTCTTCGTGTGATATCCTCAAGAAAGCTCATTCGAGCTCATTCTCTGTTCATCTGGTTCTATGAAAATGTACAAGGATCTTCGTGAGCTCTATTGGTGGCCAGGTATGAAGTAGGCCATAATCGATTACATATCTAAATGTCTCACGTGCCAACGTGTCAAGGCTGGGCATCGTGTTCCTACCAGGTTATTGCAACCTATCGAATTACTGCAATAGAAGTGGGAGAATATCTCAATGGATTTTGTCAGTGGTTTACCCGCAACTCCTACTAAACACGAGCTATTTAGGACATTGTGGATCGTTTCACCAAGTCAGCACATTTCTTACCAGTTAAAATAGAGTATGGTCACCCAAAGTTAGCTAATTTATATATCAAGAAAGCCATTCGACACTAGAGAGTACCCCAATCTATTATCTCCGATCGAGACCCACAATTTGCTTCTCAGTTTTGGAGAACATTATAAGGGCCTCTAGGCACTAGAGTTAATCTTTGCACTGCTTTTCACCCTCAAATTGATTGCCAGTCTAAAATGGTAATGTAGATTTTGGAGGACATGCTACGGGCGTGTATCATTGACTTTGGCGGGTCATGGGAGAAATCCCGACCTCTCATTGATTTTGGAGGACATGCTACGGGCGTGTATCATTGCTTTTCACTCTCACGTGAATTCCTTGTACTTTGCAAGGAAAAGATGACAACTTGTTATCAAGTTGTTAAAAAGATGGGTAGGAGAGAAATAAAAATTAAGCTTACCCTTTTATGAGGGAAACATTTCTACTGCTTATTGTAGAGGTGATGATTGGGTAGGTATAATTACTTCATGTTGATGAAGGAAATAAAGTCTTTCCCTTGTTTAAGTTCACCGAAACCAATCTTATGCCAAAATACTTCATTTTTGCTTTGAACCAAGCACACACATCTATTGGAATCTTCAACCTCTAACTCAAGCAAGTACCTCCCTTGTTTGTGCAAGCTTTCATTGGTTTCTCTATACCGATTCAGAGATATCTCAGTGGTAAGTAAGAGCCCCTAAACAATTTTACATGCCCATGGAAGATTGAACTTTAATTTTGATTTTAAGTTAAGGAGCTTAAGGCTAAGATCATGTTATTAAAACTTAAAATCCATGGGAAGCTATTGGAAGATAGCTATTGTAAGTTTGAATATTGGTTTTGAATTATAAATATGATTCTTACACTTTTCCTATTGTTTAACTAGCACAAAAAGTGGGGAAATACCAACCACCCTCACCGTCTAAAGCTAGGAACAAAGGAATTTCAATCCGAGAGCCGTAGGAGCTTCAGAATATTGAGCTGAGTGTAGTAGGAGTCTCGGGATTAGACTAGGTGCCTTTTCTGATCTCATTGTCATTGAATTTAGTATTTATAACCCGTTCTTAGGGGATATTGCATCAAACCACTTAGTGGACAATCTTGGTAAGCATCGGTAAGCTATAGTATTGATAATTGAGAACTGATATTGTCATTGTCATTGTTATTGAACATCGTCATTAATTTCACCACCGTTGTTGTCATTGAGTTGTGAAAGTATAGAATATTGGTGATGGAACATAGCCATTGTTATTGTTGTAGTCATTGTCATTGAACATGGATATTGGCATAGTTATTGTTATAGAAACATTAGAAGTAAAGCATAGTCCATTGGCATCGTCATTGAGATTATTAAACATTGCTATCATTATTATTATTGCTATCAAACATTGATGTTGAAACATTGCCTATTGGTAAAGGCATTGGAAATACTGAACATTGTTATAGCTATTAAACATTGATATTGATATTATCACTGACCTTGGATTCGAAGAACATTAGATACAATTGGCATGATATAGAATTCATGAGCTCAGGGTACGAGTGGACTATGGTCCTTGGGCTACGGCCTATGTTGTGGCAATTCAGAGTGATGTTTATTGTCTGTGACTACCTCGCTGGGCAAAGTATGCCTAATGCATTTCATCTCATGCATTTCAGGTTGATCAAGTTGTTGAATCGAGATCGGAGAAGTTGGAAGCTTGGCAAGTCACTTCCAAGTCAAAGTAAAGTATTTTGTCTTTATAAACTCCTAAAATGGTGGCAAAGTAGTTAAACTAGTCACTTAGGGCCTTTTGGATGTGTGTATATTGCCTACGCTTTGTCTAAGCTTATAAGACCCTAAAATGACTTTTATTTATTGCTAAAAGTAACTAAAATGACTTATTTGGCTCTAAAAGGTGAAAACGTAGTAAACGGATTCAGATGAACTAGACGTTGGTTGATACAATAATTCCATACAATCGGTGATGATATTAGGCCTAACATTCAAGAATGAGCAATATAAAATTTCCAATTAATCTATTACGAGTCTATGATTATCCAATTAAGACTAAATTATAACATTTATGAGTTTTAGGAACTTAATCATAATTTTGGTATTTTAGTGGTCCGATTCTGAAACCTATCTTACTACAATGAAATTCATCATGCAAACAGTGTGCATACAAATCTTTATACTATTCAGAGTTCATTTGCCCATTTAATTAAGCCATGCAATAATCATTGACCATTATGTAAACAATACAAAACTGGGTTCTTTAACTTTAACGATATTAATTGTCACCGTACTGATAACCTTATGGCCGTATTAGTACGCTAAACCTAATTCCAAAATTCCAGATTCAATGGTAATAGGGCTGTATCGATACGGTTAAGGGTCGTACCGATACTAGTTGACCTTGTTGACTTAGTATCGATACGCTTTGACCCCGTATCGATACCATTTTTACACCCAAATTCTAGTTGCCAAAATCCATACCGATATGCCTAGGTCATATTGATACACCCCATTTTGACCATCGTTAACCTGACCAAATATGTAAGGCTGTATCGATACTCCATCAACCGTACCAATACGCCTGTCTTGTTTTGACAGATTTTTGTTGGTTTTTATTTGATTTAACCTATCAACCAAGGTCCAAATGTAATGAAATTTTACCAGTAAGTTTTAAACATTATAAACTACTTGCATGCCAAATTTTGTATTGATCCGAATCCATTTACAATGTTTTCACCTTTTAGAGCCAAATATACACTTTTAGACCTTTTTAAGCCATATGAAAAGTTCATTTTAAGCCTTGTGCACTAACATCCCACAAGAATAAAATATACATATCAAAAGAGCCCTATATGATTGTTCTAGGTACTATGCCATCCTACTAGGAGTTCAAAGTTTCAGTATACATTACTTTAGCTTGCTAGTGACTTGTCCAACGCTTCCACTTCTCCGATCTCCCGAGGTAAATCTCTTAACCTGAAATGGATGAGATACAATGCATTAGGCATACTTTTCCTAGTGAGGTAGTCATAATTAAAACACAATGTCAAGGAAATGCATTCCAGCTCATAACTTGACAATGACAATGCAATAGATCAATAGAAACAATGCAATGAACATATTAAATAACAATGAAACCTTAATTCATCAATAACCCTTGGATCGATTTAGGATTGTGGATACGCGAATTCCTACGCCTCACCAAATCAATGAATGGTCTAGTCCCTCCGCCTCTCCAATATGACCAATATCACAACACATCCCTCCGCCTCGCAAAATCAATATAGGTCGTAGCCCTAGGACCATAGTCCACTCGTACACTGAGCTCATGATTTCTATGGCATACCAATTGTATCCAATGTCCTTCGAATCCATGGTCTAGTGACAATAACAATAATTCATGTTGAATATCAATAGCCATGTTCAAAGTTCAATGACAATATCAATAACAATGGCAATGTCCAATGATCCCAATAACATCAACAATTATCGATGCTTCATTTAGAATGTTTCGATAACAATAATGATGTTGACTTTAATGATCAATGAAAATTGCTATATCAATGCTCTATATCAATGTCCCATACTTTCATGATTCAATCACAATAGCGATGATAATGACAATAACAATACTCAATGACAACAATGATAGTTATGTCCGATGTTCAATAACAATGACGATGGTGTTGACAATGCTCAAAACTCGATGCGATAACTTACCAATGGTTACCATAATGTCTGATACGTAGTTAGATGCGATAATCCTTAACAACATAGTTAGCAATGATAATTCTATTAATGATGGAGTCGGGAAAGGCACCTAGCCTAATCCTGAGACTCCGACTACACTCACCTCAATATTCTGAAGCTTTCAAGGCTCTCAGATAGCAATCCCCTTGTTCTTAGCTTTTGTTGGTGACGGTGGATGATCTCTACCAACTTCTTGAGCTAGGTAAAAACAAGAGGATTCGGTTAGATTCAATATTACAATACTGAAATCAATATAACGATATCAAAATCTATACCGAGGCTTAGAATAGCTATTAACTATCAAACTCTATGGATGGCCAAACCCTAGATTGTGATTAAGCTTGATATATCCATGGAATTCAATGGTTGTTTGGGGGTTTTATCTTACCCGATCACTTCAACAATTCGATAACAATAAATCGAAGAAAATCAAGCTCAAAATCAAGCTCCAAAGGAGGTGCTTGCTTAGGTAGGATAAGATAGATTGGTGAGATGCTTGCTTGGAGAGGTTTCGGGTAAGCTTCTAAACATGGCTATTCATATGTTTTATGAGATTATCTTTCCTTCATATGAAGGAAAGTCATCAGATTTCCCCACGTGAATTAGTTTATAATTGAGGAGGGGCTAATCACAAGATTAGTCCCTCAACTCTCGGTTGATCGTACTTTTATCTCCCAACTTTTAATTCATACAGTTTAGCCATTAAAAGGTTTCCTATACTTCCAATATGGTCCTTAAAGAATAATTCAACTCAATTAGAGTCCACTATGGATGCAATTGACCTTATGGTCAATATCAATACAATATTTGAACATTTATGATATAGGGATTCTGATCGCTGAAACCCAATTCTGACTAGGCCAGATTTCGAGGTGTTACAACTCTCCCCCCTTAAGAAAAATTCGTTCTCAAATTTCTACATGGATCGAAGAGATGAGGATATTGCTTCTGCATTGTCTCCTCTAGCTCCCATGTTGCTTCCTTAGCGGTATGGCTCTTCTAGAGCACTTTAACCAATGGAATAATCTTGTTGCAAAGTCTCTTGACTTCCCTTGCAAGAATTTGAACTGGTTCTTCTTCATAGGATAAGTTGGATTGAATTTCTACAGATTCATGCTCAATGATGTGTGAAGGAGCAAAACCATACTTCCGAAGCATGGATACATGAAACACATCATGGATTTTACTCATTTCTGAGGGCAACAATAAACGATAAGCCACAAGGCCAACTTTTTCAGTAACCTCGAATGGGCCAATAAACCAGGGACTCAATTTCCCTTTCTTACCGAACCTCATAACCTTCTTCCTTGGTGAAACCTTGACGAAGGCTTTTTCACCAACTTCATATTGGATATCCATACGCTTAAGATCATCATATGCCTTTTATCGATCAAAGGCTTCTTTCAAATGGTCGTGGATAATGGCAACATGTTCTTCAGTTTCTCGAAGTAAATAAAGGCCCAACATATTGCCTTCCATACAATGCTTCATACGGAGCCATCTTAATAGAAGCTTGGTAGCTATTGTTGTAGGCAAATTCAATAAGGGATAAGGATTTCTCCCACGATCCAGCAAAATCAACGATGCATGCTCGAAGCATATCTTCCAAAACTTGGATTACCCTTTCCAACTAGCCATCAGACTGAGGGTGAAAAGATGTAACACCCCCTACCCCGGTTTAGGATTAAACCAGCTTGGGAGCATTACGGGGGCATTGGAAACAGGAAAACTTTAAAACTTTCAAGAACTCATCACTAAACGATAAGTTGAGCACTAGCAAGGCCCTTAATCATTCGAGCAATGATATGTTTATCATGTATGGTAATCAGACTGTATACTTAACCTAATTATAGCCACTTTGAATAACATTATATATGCGCAGCTTAACCATCTTATAACAAAAATTAACTGGTATACAGTGATATGTTCAATTCGAGTTATTAAGTGTCTTATAGGATTTTACATTCAAGACATGTAAGCAAATTATGTGGGTTTAACTTAACATGTTCATTTGTGTATACATTTGAACCATACCACAAGCAAGTAAGTAATGTTTAATTCTTTAAACATTATCATTCGGCTATCACAAGATCAAGCATAACGTGATATATATCCTACCATTCATTAAGTATTCAAAACATTAGAAGCCATAATAATACTTATATACAACTTTCAAGTAGCAAAATGCATGTCCTAGCTTAACTATATACAAGACTAGGTGCCACCAACTAGGAACATTACAAATGTATAAATGTGGATCCATACTCTAGCTTTGCTTGTGTTTGCTTTAGGTCAAGGAACAAGCTTCAAAATCAAGGAGATTTCTTGAATCTCTTAACCTGTAGTTTGGGAAGAGTGGAAACGAGAGTGATAAGTACAAGTTGTACTTAGTGAGGTAGTAATCTAGTTCTATCAAATTATTGAGGCAATTATCAATTAGTAAAGTTAAACCTAGTCAAGGTTTGTATCAGTCGAACTCAAGCTTTATACATACTTATCATTTCAAATTAAGTAACATGTAGTTTCAAGCAAGACATTCAAGTACACATCGATTCAAGTGGGATTATAAGCCATTCAAGTACCAACTTATATAGCAAGCAATTCGAGCATAAGTAAATTCAAGTATCAAGAAATTCAAGTGTCAAGTAACTCAAGTATCAAGCAGTTCAAGTATCAAGTATCAAGTTATTCAAGCATCAAGTAATTCAAGTATCAAATAATTCAAGTTTCAAGTAAGCTTTATGCTTCATTAATTTCTCATTTGCTTTCTTTAGTTTATGCCTTTGGTATTTAGTTGTCTAGGTAATCGAGTCACCAACCAAATTGTCACCAAATAACAAGATACTGGTCATTACCCTCCTACTGTCACCAAAGACCATCACACATCCCTCCTACTGTCGCCATTTACGGGCCTTAGCCCTAGACCGTAGTCCACCCAACACAAAAGAGCTCTAGACTCTATGGCATGCCATTCTACCTATGACCACTAGCAACCAAGGCTTTGTTCAATAATTTATCACATTTTAAAGTAATTCATATTCAAGTCAAGATATCATCTCTTTCAAGAATTAATTCAAGCAAGGTATACCAAGATTCAAGCTTAGCCCTTAGGCCAATTGAGCCTTAGCTCTACATTTTGCAATTTAACTTGTCATTCAAGCAAGCAATTAAAACATGCCATCTCTAGGCATCAAGCAAGGTCTTTAATTCATGATTTATATCATGTTAACAAGTATCGAAATCATAGAGATACATTCAAGCACTATTTGAATTGATCACAACCAAGGCATCAAGAATCAAGCATTTGTTTTCACTTTTCTTTCTAATTAATTTAACAATATTCATGTTACTAATAAATCTCAAGTTTTAGCTTAAGCCATTTTCCCCTTTTAATCATAACCAAGTTTAAATCAAGTTCATTAACATGGCTTAGAAATAACAAGAAAGTAGACATGCATCTTTGGTTAGGACCTAAGTCCTAACCCTATATTAAACTACACTTACAATACTCCAAGCTAGCATAGTCTCGAAAGACTATCCCCTTTTGTTTAGCTTTCGAATGCTCCTCTTTAGACTCTCCTCCAATGTCCTCCTCTCGTTCTAACATTTCATACAATTAAATCAAGGTCAAGACAAGCTACATTCATTTAACTTCAAAACAGGGCAGCAATACACAATATTCATTCATCTAAACTGTCCTAGGCTACCATACAAGCATACACACACACACACACACACACACATATATATATATACGAGGTAGCATTCAAACTGCTCAAAACTGTGTACAAAACATTACACAAAACTACATTTAAAGCTATTCAAAAATGCATACTAGGCTATAGAATCAAAATCAGCAACTATTTAATTAATTACATGACTCCATACATTCAAGCATTCATTTCAAAACATCAAGGCTGCTGCTGCCAGGCAACATGTGCATTACTTGCTTAAATGTTCATATCTTTCATTCTGTATGTCAAAATTTCAAACATTTATGTAACACCCCCTACCCGGGTTAATAGTAACTCGGTTCGGGAGCGTTACTTAGCAAGCAAGCAAGACAAGACAAGGCATGACATTCGAACTATACTAGAACATAGACAAGGTAATTACAATATATGCATTACACATTTAAACTTGATTCAATAATCAAGCAATACATTCGGCAATCAACAACCAAGAAGAAACAATCATTCATACTTGTTTACTTAACTAACAAAAAAGTTCACACTTGACTCATAAATCAACCTAGTATTCGAACTAAGCAAGCAAGGAAAGAGCAAGCATTCAAACAAGGCATAGGCAACCATTCATGTATTTCTTATCATGCAAGAAATCTCAAATGTAACTTCAATTCAACTACTCAATCGAACAGGTCACCAAGTATAATTTATTTCAAGATTACACTTACAAGTTACACAATTCAAAACATAATTTACTTGCTTTGAATCCTTATCATCCGAATTGTTCTAGACAACAAACAATTTCCATTTCATTTGAATGTATCTTAGACTCATACATGAACATTTAATCCCTAAACTTCTTACAGATTCTTGATCATTCAAATTAAAAGAACTAGTTCTATTCAAGCCTAAAACCACACCTAACCATTCGGCCATTCACACAATTATACAACATTGTATGTAACTATTTTCATTCAAGGCTTATTTCCATCCTATGCATTCGAAAGTCAACATGACAACTAGATTAGCATTAAGTCATCCCATTTGAATCATCTTAAGCGCAGCAACACATCAAACATTACAATATATCTAAGTTCACTACAAACCTTAAACTATATACAAATCATAGATAGGCTATCAAGCATTATATACAACCCTTCAAAATGCATGTTCAAGCTACTTAGATACACCTAGTGCCACCATTCTAGGAGAATACAAAACAAGTATGGAATCATACTTTAACAAAGCTTGTGTAGGATGCTTCTTGCTCAAGGAATCAAGCTTCAAGATCAAGCAATGTTGAGTCCTTTAACCTGCAAGTTAGGAAGAATGAAACAAGAGTGATAAGTACAAAAATGTACTTAGTGAGGTAGTAACTAGTCTATCCATTTTGTTATTTAAAGTTTCATGTCTTTTAAGTCAAGTGTAGACCTAGCTAAGGCTTCCAAGCATTAGAGTAGACTTAGCTAGTCTTTCAAACATCAAGAGTAACCTTATCTAGTCTTTCAAGCATCAAGATTATCCCATCTAGGATAGCATGCATTCGGCCAATAAGATTAGGCATCAAGAGATCATAATTCATGAATCAAGCAACATGCTTGCAAAACAAGAAACCAAAGAGTCATGCTTTCAAAACAAGTAATATACATCTCATGGCACTCAAGACAAGTATCATGTATAATTGAATTGTTATTACATTTGTTAATTCATTAAACAACCCCCATGGTACTTAGTTCGTATAGGTAATCGAGTCTCCAACCAACTGTCGCCACAAGATGCACCGTAGTGCTGGTCAACCCTCCTACTGTCGCCAAAGACCACATACGTACCCTCCGTTTGTCACCAAATAGGGGCCTTAGCCCTGGACCGTAGTCCACCCATACACAATGAGCTCTAGACTCTAAGGCATGCCTTTCTACCTAATCCAACTAGCTACCAAGGTTGTCCGAATTACCATTTATTCAAGTTATCAAGTTCAAGATCATGTTCATGTCAATCAAGATCATTTCATGTTAAGCCCTTAGGCTATTGAGCCTTGGCTCACAAGTCAAGTGGTTTCAAGATTCATTTCATCAAAATGAGATAACATTATATCTCAAACAAGTCATTAGCATTCAATCATGTTGCATTATAGCACATAGAAGCATTCAAGCTATCTTCAATCATGCGTAGCAATTCGAAATAGACATGTACATAAGACTAGAATCATGTTTCATGTGTTTCTTTAATCATCCTTCCCTTATTAAGTCAAGTTCATGTTAGATTCATTATCATAACAAGAATGTAACAAAATACATTGGTTAGGACCTAGTCTTAACCCTAGAGGTAACTACACTCACTATACAATCCAAGCAAGCTAGCAATTGTCTTGTATAGCTATTCCCTTGTTCTTAGCCCTTGAGTGATTTCCTTTTTCTTCCTCCACCAAGTTCAAAGCTGTTTCTAAGACATTATATAAGCAAAAGCATATTAAAACAAGTCTCACATGACCATTCAAGCAAGGCAATATTACTAGTACTTATCATACACAATTCTGGCAGCAGGATTATGCTCATATAAGAACAATTCAGCCAACATTTCAATAAACAAAGCTAGGCAGAATTCATTCATCCCAAACTGTTACAAAACAGTCCAATAAAACTGTGTACAAAACAGTTTCTAACTAGCTTAAGTGCTGCTGTCTGGCAGCTTGCACACTACATGCTTAAACATGCATATCTTTCAATTCCTACGTCAGAATTTCGATTAATTTATACCATTAGAAAGATAAAAAAAAATTGTCTTTAAAACCATAATAGGCTTGAAGTTTAGTTCTTAGCCAATTAATACAGTTTATTTTTCAAAGATAGGGCATTTTACACTGCCTAGACAGTTTGCACTGTCCAACTATTCCCATTTACAATTTCCAGTATAGGACCCAGTTTTCAGTTATGTTTTCACCTAATGGAAGTAGACATACTATGGATAATGTCATTAAAATTTCAGCCCTGAATTTGATCTCTACAAGTATTGGTTAATTTTCAAATTGACTGCCCAAAACAGAGCAATTCTAGGTAGCTTACACTAGGTTGCAATTCTAGTTCTTTATTTCATTCTAACAAGGTCCTCTCATGACAATTTCATTCATAAACATGTTCATACATATTTAGGCCATCATAATTTATCTAACAATGTTCTCAAAACAGGGCTTAGTCATGTTGAACCTAGTTTAATCCAATTGATCACAATTACACATCAATTCATCAACTAGGCAGTCGATTAACTAATTTACTAGTTCAATTAGGTGTAGTCATTTTTCCAGCAAGTTACCAATTCAATTAAATCTCCATTTTTCCTATCAACATGTTCAAAACAGAGTTTTAAGTTCATTTAGCATGCTTACACAAATTTTCAATCAAAACAGTCCCCTAATCTAAACTGTTTTGAACCATGTTCACGTTTCTCAATTTTCCAGCAATTACACTTGAGTTTCATTAGCCACTTGATTACTAGAAATAAATTTCCAGGTTCTAATTGCACATAGCATGATCTTAACACATAAAAGAATCATCTAATTCATCAATACAACCAAGAACATCATCAAACAATCATTCAATCAAGCTATAACATGTTCATCACATTTTCTAGCATCTATCCAATTCAAATCACATTTCCATTTCAATTCAAACATGAAATTTACAAGAGAAACAAGTAATTACCTTAATCACTAAGCCATCTAGATTTAATTTGAAGCTAATTCAAGGTTGTAGGACATGGATTCCAGCTTTCTCCCTCTAGCTTTCTTTCTCTCTTTTTCTCTAGAGAATTTCGGCAATTTGGTATAATGGAGAAGATGACAACATCTAATCCATGTTATTGGATTTGTGCAAAGTCTAAAATGTCCCTTAATTAATCCTTAATATTAACTTAATCAAGGGCATTTAAGAGATATAGGAATTTTATCATGCATTCCTTGGAATTGTTAGAGTTTGCAAGTTGGTCATCTTAATTTTGGTCACTTGTTCTTTCATTCATTCAATTAGACCCTTGTCTAATCAATTTAGCTTAATTTCTAGATTCAATTAAGCTATCAACTTTAGCATTTGATTTCAATACATCTAGGCTAGAATTTAGGGTGTTACAGTTTACATCGCTAGAAAGCTAACTTAATTGTCTTTCTAACCATATATGCCTTGTATTTTTATTCTTTACGAATTAATACGGTTTTTTATTTAAAGACAGACCAATTTACGTCACTACGTAACAACTACATTTTCAATAGTTTAAAGCAAAACAAGCCAGTTCTTTATACATTTAAATTACACTCTTTTGTGCATCAATATGACTCTCTAACATAGTTACACACGTCCAAGCAATTCAATTTAACTTTAGATTACCCAAAATAGTTTAATGTTCATTAACATACAAACAATCTTGCTCATAACAGTCCCTAATTGTGTAAAACAACCCTCTCCCTAATTTTAATTTACGAAACAGTTTCAAAACAATTTTTTTCTTCTACAAAATAGTCCACTTTTAAATGCAAGATCAACCACTCAATTAAGTACACAAAACAACCCACCATTTTGTAAAAATAGTCCCTATGTATACACACACCAATATAGAACAGTGCCATGTTCTTAATTTATTCAAATCAGCGCTTCATTTTATCAAAATGGTCCCTCTTTAGTTCCAAAATTATAAAATGGTCTACTTAGTTTCAAGGTACTCAAGACAGTCTATTTAGACTCACATTCCAGCAAAAGCGATTTCTATTGCTTGTATAAACAAATTCATATTCAATCAGTCCCATTAGTATAATTAATAACAAATTAGTTTCTAATTGCTTGTAAATCAGTCCTTTAATGTTTTTATCAAACCGAAACAATTTTTAAACATTACTCAAGTGATCAAATCAATTCTTAATTCATTCATATCAAGCAATAATCTCACTCCAACTCAATATCATTCGAACACTCCTCTAAGTGCTATCCATGTTTTCATGCAAACACCATAATCATTACTACAAAATACACCTTAATCTCTATAATCTTAATTGAATATTATAGCATCTCTAGTAAGACTCATGATTTAGGCACATATCTACAATCTTAAGTAAAATTTTCACTAAAACCTAAAAGAATGGAGAAAGAACAAGATAGTTACCTTTCTCCCAAGCTTATTCGAACACCATGCAAGCAAGGATGTAGGATGAACAAAGCCTTAAACCAAGTTTTCTCTCAAATCCCTCTCTCTATTTGATTTTGGTAGAAGAAGGGAAACGAAAAAGATGACTATCCATCTCCCTTCTTTTTGTTTTATTATCAATTAAACATGTGTTAAAATCCCACCTAATTTTCCTTTAACATGTAAACTCTAAGTTTAACAAGTCATTCATTTTAGTCACATGATTTAGTGTTCTTTTTTAATTGTCACAATTAGCTCCCTTTTTCATTTGATTAAGATATAATTTAACTAGCTAATAAGTTTAAATTGTGGTAAAAACTTATAGGCTCAGTTTAGGGATATCACAACTCCCTAATTTAAATTAAATTACCACTTTTAGAAATATGCTACTAGGCTCGGGTTTGGGGTATTACAATTCCATCACCCTTAAAATAGATTCTCCCTCGAATTTTACCTTAAATAAACAGGTAAGGGTATTGTTTCCACATGATTGCCTCTGATTTCCATGTTGCTTCTTCCATCTTGTGGTTTCTCCACAAGACTTTAACAAGAGGTATGGACTTGTTACAAAGCTTTTTGACTTCACGATCTACAATCTGGATTGGTTCTTCTTTGTATGACAAGTCAGAGTTCAATTCAACTTCTTCAGGCTCTAATACGTGAGATGGATCATATCTGTATCTTCTTAGCATAGATTCGTGAAATACGTTGTGGATCTTATCGAACTCACTAGGAAGAGCTAAACGATAGGCCACTGGCCCTACCTTTCAATGATCTCAAAAGGTCTAATAATATATCGAGGACTTTGTCTCCTACATTGTGCTGAATATCTTTCTTCCAAACATGAAGATCTTCTTCCAATGAGATACTTTAAGGAAGACTTTGTCTCCTACATTGTGCTGAATATCTCCCATTTTCAAGTCTATATAGGCTTTCTGCCCATCGAAAGCTGTCTTCAATTGGCTATGAATGATCTGTACTTGTTCTTTAGTTTCTCTAAGCAATTGAGGTCCCAAAACCTTGTTTTCTCCCAATTCAGACCAACATAAGGGAGTCCTACATTTCCTCCCGTATAAGGCTTCAAATGGTGCCATCTGAATAGATGCCTGGTAGCTATTATTGTAAGCAAACTCTACTAGGGGTAGAGACTTTTCCTAGTTCTTTGCAAAGTCTATTACACAAGCACGCAACATACATTCGAGTACTTGAATTATCCTTTCTGATTGTCCGTCAAATTGAGGATGAAAAGTTGTGCTAAGATGCACTTTAGAACCTAAAGCCTTTTGTAAGGATTTCCAAATTTGAGAAGCAAATCTGGGGTCTCGATTGGAGATTATAGCTGTAGGTACACCATGAAACCGAATCACATCACGAATATATAGCTCGGCTAAGACATCCAAGCTCATGTTCATTCGAACATGGATGAAGTGTGCATATTTTGAGAATCTATCAATGATCACCCACAAAACATCGTTCTTTCTTGGGGTTGAAGGAAGACCAGTAACAAAATCTATAGTTATATGGTCCCATTTCCATTGAGGAAATTCAATAGGTTGAAGCAGTCTCGTAGGGGCTTTATGCTCGGCTTTAACCCTTTGACAAGTCAGACACTTTGATACAAAGTTTGTAATAGCTGACTTCATGCCTGGCCACCAATATAGTGGTTTTAGGTCTTTATACATTTTGATTGATCCCTGATATATTGAGAAAGAACTTTGATGAGCTTCTTGTTACATCTCTTTCTTGAGTTCTTCATTATCGAGAACACATACTTTATCCTTAAAATAGAGAAGTCCATTCGGCTTAATAGAGAATTCAGGATTAGGTTCTGAATCTAGCATTAACGTGATCTTCTGAAGATCTGGATCAGTTTGCTGGAGATCCTTGATTCTCGAGATTAGACTAGATTGAACTTGGAGTTCAGATAGGAATTTCTATCATTTGTATAAACGGAAATGAGCATTGATTGCCAAGAAAGCTACAAAGAATTCACAAGGTTACTTATATGAGTTAGGAATGGATTGGTTCAAGATAACGTCTAATATTTAGAATCGAGGGTTTACCCGAGTATGGTCTGCGACTAAGGGCATCAGCAACCACATTTGCTTTCCCCGAATGGTAGTCTATGACTAAATCGTAATCTTTAAGCAATTCTAGCCATCTTTTTTGCCTTAGATTCAAGTCCTTTTGAGTTATGAGGTACTTGAGACTTTTATGATCCGTATACAAGTTGCACTTCTCTCCGTATAAGTAATGTCTCCAGATTTTGAGTGCAAACACGATGGCTTCGAATTCCAGATCTTGTGTAGGGTAGTTTGATTCATGTGTCTTTAACTGACGTGAGGCATAAGCTACCACATTCCTATCTTGCATTGGGACACGACCGAGCCCCAAATGAGATGCATCACTATAGACGGTGAATTCTTTTCCCGATTCTGATTGGATAAGAATCGAAGCATGAGTAAGAGCTTGTTTAAGATAGTCAAAGCTTCTTTGTTGGTTCTCAGACCAAACAAATGGTTCATCTTTGCGAAGTAGCTTAGTCAAGGGTGCGGCTATAGAGGAAATTCCTTTAACAAATCATCTATAGTACACAGCTAAACCGGGAAAGCTTCTGACCTCACCCACATTTCTTAGAGGTCTCTAATCCAGGATAGATTGAATCTTCCTTGGATCTACTTTTATCCCTTCTACTGAGATAACATGTCGAAGAAATGACACTTCTGTTAGCCAAAATTCGCATTTGGTAAACTTTGCAAATAGTTGATGTTCCCAGAGGGTTTGCAACATGATTCGAAGGTGTTCAACATGTTCTTTATTGTTCTGAGAATACACCAAAATGTCATCGATAAAGACGACCACAAACTTATCGAGATAAGGCTTGAATATTCGATTCATGAGATCCGTGAATGCAGCCAGAGCATTAATTAACCCGAATGTAATTACAAGGAATTCATAATGTCTATAAAGAGTCTGAAAGGTTGCCTTGCATACATCTTCTTCTTTTAACCTCATTTGGTAGTATCCCGATCGAAGATTGATCTTGGAAAACACTAAAGCATCCTTGAGTTGATCGAAAATATCTTCAATCCTTGGTAGAGGATATCTATTCTTGATGGTGAGTTTGTTCAATTGTCTGTAATCAATATAGAGTCTCATAGTCCCAACTTTCTTCTTCACAAACAAGACTGGAGCACCCAGGGAGACGAACTGGGTCTAATGAAGCCCTTGTCTTGTAACTCTTGAAGTTGCTTCTTGAGTTCCTTCAACTAATTGGTGCTATTCGATAGGGTATGATGGACACCGAATTTGTTCCAGGCTGAACATCAATCCTGAACTCTACTTCTCTGGTTGGAGGGAGACCAGGGAGTTTCTTGGGAAAAACATCGAGAAATTCAGATACAATTGGCATGTTTGATAGACCAAAATAAATTTCATCTTGTATAACCATGGCAGCAAAGATTAAGGTAGGTTTCTTATCAATAAGAAGGATGGATTCCTTTCCTAAACCTCGGAGATAAAGTCTCTTATTTTGGCAATCTACCCTAGCTTGGTGTTTCCCTAACCAGTCTAGTCCCAATACTAGATCAAATTCACAAGATGGTAGTACGTAAAGATCAACAAGAAAGGGTATGTTTCGAATGTACAAGGGACAATCTTTACAAATGAAGTTTATGGTTCTAATTCCCCCATTATAGGGTTCCAAACTACTGGACCTTGGTTTACGGTTTCAGGCTTCAAATTTAATTTCGCAATCAAGGATGAACAAGTAAAGGAGTGTGTAGATCCTGAGTCTATTAAAGCATAAACATGACTTGTATTAAACTCAATGGTACATGCTATGACATCGGGTGATTCTTCATCTTCTTTTCCCCGAATATGGTAAATTCGAGCAGGAGCCTGAGATTCCTGATCAGTAGTGTTCGAGTTCTGACCCTTGTTCTTTCCCGGATTCTCAGACTGGGCTTGTCTTGGACCTCTTCTTTAGAATGATCGTGTAGAGCTAGCATTTACAGGGGTTCAACTCGGAAGCTTGCTAGGATTTTGACGGCAATCCCTTATGTATTGATCCGAAGCTCCACACAAATAGCATAGATTCGATTGAGTTCTACACTGGCCCGAGTGGTGCTTCTAGTAGAACTTGCAAGTAGAGAGTTGAGCAACTTTACCAAAATTTCCCGTACTATTAACAAAAACGACCGGGGCTGAAGGCTGGGATACCGATTGAGGTCTTGGTATGAATTTACTCTTCTAAGCAGGAGTATAGGTCGAGGAGTTCTCTTTGTTATACTTGGGCTTCTTAGACTGCCAATGAGGCTTGTCTTCATTCCTCGATCTTTTATCCTTCTAGGTACTGCCACTCTTGTGCATCTCTAAGGCCTTCATCTTTGCCTCGGTTGCAATAACTCAGTTCACTAAGCTTTGGAAGTCAGTGATACTCAGGGCAGTTAATATGGGACTTAATTCGTCATTGAGTCCGTCAATAAACATTCTACACTTGTTTGCATCTATCTTGATATACTCCGATCTATACTTGCAGTATTTGCAAAAGTCGCTCACATACTGTTCAATAGGTCAGCCACCTTGCTTCAAGTACAAGAAACACTTTCGATGCTCGGCTAAGTACTATTCACCGATATACTTCTTCTTGAATTCTTTGAGAAAGAATTTCCAAGTAACAACGTCAGAAGGAGCAGTCAAGGTTGTAGTTTCCCACCAGCTCAAAGCTTCATCTGCCAATAAGGCTATGGCACATTCGAGTTTATGTTATCAGTACAAGGTAATTTCTTGGTCAAGATTCGAGTAGTAGCCTCTAGCCAATACTGAGCTACTTCAGGGTTGGCTTTATCAATACCGGTGAATGTATAAGCCCGGTGTTGAGCCAGCTTATCAATTGGAGCTCTGTTTGGCACAGTGGTAGGAGGTGGAACATGATGATCCCGTTTCAGAGTTGTTACTAGTTGGTCGAACATCTCCTTCATGCTAAGGAGACATTCTCGTTGCACATGATTTATAGTAGGGGCTTCCTGTTGAGGAGCAGCTTGTTCTCGAGGTTCATCTTGTTGTGGAGGATTTTGCTCCATCCTCATACTATCTCCTTCATTCAAGGAGCCCTCAAGACTTTCATCATCCTGAGGAAGCCTTGTTTTGGACATTTCTACGTTTAGATAGAACAAGAGGGAGTTCAGTTGAGCAAGAACACAAACCTGTAAAGTACATAGTCTCCTAGGTGGCACAAGTATTCTTATATGATGCAATAAGGCCCAGTTTAGTCCTAGAATCGACTAAAAAGCTCTGATACCAATAAAATGTAACACCCCTACCCCGATTTAGTATTAAACTGGCTCGAGAGCATTGCGGGGGCACTGGAAACACAAACAATTTAAAACTTTCAAGAACTCATCACTAATCGATGAGTTGAGCACTATCAAGGCCCTTAATCATTCACAAATAATTATTCGAGCAAAGATATGTTTATCATGTATGGTAATCGGATTGCATACTTAACCTAATTATAGCCACTTTGAATAACATTATATATGCCCAGCTTAACCATCTTATAACAACAATTAACTGGTATACGATGATATGTTCAATTTGAGTTATTAAATGTGTCTTGTAGGATCTTACATTCAAGACATGTAAGCAAATTATGTAGGTTTAACTTAACATGTTCATTTGTGTATACATTTTAATCATACCACAAGCAAGTAAGTAATGTTCAATTCTTTAAACATTATCATTCAGCTATCACAAAATGAAGCATAACGTGTGTAACACCCTAAACTTGCCCTAGAAAGGTTACCACTATCTAAGCTACTGACTAATTGAATTATGTGGTAATCAAATTAAAGAGGAAATAACATTAGATAACAAATAACTAAATAGACTAAAATGTTATAGCTAACAAGTTAGAGTGCCAAATTAAAAGGACCGTAATAGAATCAAACTACAATACAAGGATTGCATGGCAAATTTAGATTGGATAGTGGACTATCCACTTGTCACATGGACAAGGTCCATCCGGCCACCTAGGGAGAAGACTTCTTCTTCCTCATTTGGTTATACCAAATGTGTTAGGGAAAAAGAGAGAACAGAGGAAGTAGTGTGAGAAAGCTTGAAAAACAAGGGCCAAGCTTTGGGTAGACAACAAATTGAGTTAGAATTCACATTGAGGAAGGTAAATGCTTGATTCCTCACTTCAATTACATGCTTGAATCTTGATTTAGTGATATTCTTGTTGCCTAATTCGAATAGGATGATTGTTATGCATGTTGAGATGATGTTAGCTTCTAATGGTCCTTGACATTGTGAGTGTTAGTAGTCAAATTGCTAAAGACATGTGTATGGGTTGCTGGAAATTGATAATAGGGATCATGGTTGAAACTAGTTTCGATTACGGACTGTTTTGCTAGATGAAAGTGTGTAAACATGCTTAATTGTATATGTTGCCCTATTTTGATCACATTGATAGGTGAATTGGACTGACCTAGACATGTAAGAACATGAAAATAAGTTGAATTATAATGTTAGAATCTTGTTTAGATGAATTATGAAGCTAGATGCTTAACTTAGTGTAATCTACCCATAAAACTTTGTTATGGGCAGTAACTTTGAAAAATCACCATAAATTGTATAAATGGAATTTAACGCTGAAAATTTTATGGACTGTTCCTTAACATGTCTAAATTCATTAGGAGAAAACAGAACTGAATTATGGATTGTAGAATGAATTGTAGAAGAGAAACACTAGGGACAATGCAAATTCTCCAGTGTTGTAAATTGCCATGTCTTTAAGCTAAAAACTGTATTAATTGGAAAAGGATTAAAATGCAAGACCTATATGGTTAGAAAGACAATTAAGTTAGCTTTCAAACGGTGTAAACTAATTGAAATTCTGACGTACAAAATAAAAGTTATGCATGTTTAAGTGATCAGAGTACATGGTGCCTGGTGGCAACAGTTTAGGTATTGTGGCAGTTTTGTAAACTGTTTTGCAAACAGTTTTGGGACAGTTTAATTGCTGCCCTGTTTTGCCTTAATATAGAAAGTAGGGAGTTTGGTAATGTGCATTAAGGTGTGTACATGAATATGCTATCTATTTTGTATATATAATGTGTTAACCTTGCTGCCATGTTGAATGATTTTGTGATTTCATGTTTTGACCTTGTTCTATCTATGTGATTTACTAGAGCAAGGAGAGGACTTTGGAGGAGGATCTAAAGTCGAGCATTCAAGGGATAAGCAAAAGGGAATATTCTTTCAAGACTATTTAGCTTGGGGAGTATTGTGAGTGTAGTTTATTCTAGAGTTAGGACTAGGTCCTAACCAAAGCAAGCATGTCTAAATTCTTATATTGTTAAATTGGTCTTAATATGATCTTGACAATAAGGGAAGTATGAATTAAGACAATACATGAAACTTGACTACATCCTTGAATTGTTGTATAAATCAAATGCTAGCATGTATATGTGGTAACATTGATGCTTGTATGTATGACATGGTATTGTGACCAATTGCTTAAACAGAATGCTTAAAGTGCTAGCTTAGATGATGCAATGGATACTTGAAATGATGAGTTATGGCTCAATTGGCCTAAGGGCTTAATGCATGTATAAACTTGCCATGCAATACTCGAAATGACCCTCGAAAAAGATAATGCTTGACATGAACTTGTACACTTGAATTGATACATGATCTTGAAAACCTTGAATAAATGAATGATAATCAAACAATCTTGGTTGCTAGTTGAGTAGGCAGAAGGGCATGCCTTAGAGTCTAGAGCTCATTGTGTCAGGGTGGACTCCGGTCCAGGGCTAAGGCCCCTAATTTGCGACAGACGGAGGGTACGTATGAGGTCTTTGGCGATAGTATGAGGGTTGCCCAGTACTACGGTACATCTTGTGGCGATAGTTGGTTGGAGACTCGATTACCTAGACAAGCTATGAACCAAGGATTGTGTTAAAAAGATAATAAATGAGCTAATAAGCATGAATAGCTTAATTTTTTGTCATGTAAGCATGATTTGCTTGATTACTTGTCATGTAAGCATGATTTGCTTGATTTCTTGTCATGTAAGCATGATTTGCTTGATTACCTGTCATGTAAGCATGATTTGCTTATTTCTTGTTATGTAAGCATGAATTGATTGTCTACTTGATATGTGACCATGAATAGCTTGATTAATTGAAATGGATAAAGCATGAATTATGATTCATTATCTCTTGCCCCATATGATATTCGAATGCCTTGAAATCCTTAGCTAGGATCATTCTTGACTAATTGACACTTAACTTGATATAACAATTGGTTAGAATTAGTTACTACCTCACTAAGTACATTCTTATACTTATCACTCTTGTTTTCATCCTTCCTAACTACAGGATAAAGGATTCGATCATTGCTTGATCTTGAAGCCTGATTTCTTGAGCTCGAAGCAAGACACAAGCATAGCTAAAGTATGGTTCATACTTGTTTTGTAATCCCCTAGTTGGTGGCACTTAGATTGTATTTAGTGAACTTGTGCATGCATTTTGAATACTTGAAACTTGTATATGTATATATATGTTATTGAATGGGCTTACATTGTTGTGAACTTGGTTGATAATGTGAAACAAGTAATGAACTCAAATTCTATGTAATGGAAAAGTATTTTGCTGCGCATATGGATATATATTGAATGTTTCAAAGTAATTGATGTAGCCTATTGTGTAATCTGAATGCCTTATGAGATTATATAGTCACTTGTGTGAACATACCATGTTGTAAGTATTTATATGTTTGTATGGTAAATGCCGAATGGTAAGGCTTGGCATATGGCTTGCTTGGAGACAAGGTACGTGTAATTGTATGTACAAATGTTCATGTGTAGTAAATTTATGCATGAAATGTTACATGTATGAATCTAAGGAATAATGAAATGAAATGAAAGCATGTTTGCTCACTTAGGCTATTCAATTGCTAGTTGTATGATGATGGTAAGTGAAATGTTAAAGCGGTAATCTACAATGTCTTGTAAACAAAATATGAGAATGCTTACATGTTAAGTTATGAATGCTGGGTTGCTTGCTAGTTAAGTAACTAATCTAATAGGGATGAGTTAACCTATTCTTGCCTTGTTCTTGCTTGTAATGTTCTTGGTAATGCTCCCGAGCCGGTTTGCTACTAACCCGGGGTAGGGGGTGTTACAACATGATATATATCTTATCATTCCTTAAGTATTCGAAACATTAAAAGCCATAATCATACTTATATACAACTTTCAAGTAGCAAAATGCATGTCCTAGCTTAACTATATACAAGACAAGGTGGCACCAACTAGGAACATTACAAATGTATAAGTGTGGATCCATACTCTAGCTTTACTTGTATTTGCTTCAGGCTCAAGGAACATGCTTCAAAATCAAGGAGATTTCTTGAATCTCTTAACCTATAGTTTGGGAAGAGTGGAAACGAAAGTGATAAGTACAAGTTGTACTTAGTGAGGTAGTAATCTAGATCTATCCAATTATTGAGGCAATTATCAATTAGTCAAGTTAAACCTAGTCAAGGTTTGTAGCAATCAAACTCAAGCTTTACACATACTTATCATTTTAAATTAAGTAACATATCATTTCAAGCAAGACATTCAAGTACGCATTGGGATTATATGCCATTCAAGTGCCAACTCATATAGCAAGCAATTCGAGCATCAGTAAATTCAAGTATCAAGAAATTCAAGTGTCAAGTAACTCAAGTATCAAGTAGTTCAAGTATCAAGTAATTCAAGTATCAAGTAATTCAAGCATCAAGTAATTCAAGTATCAAATAATTCAAGTTTCAAGTAAGCTTTAGGCTTCAATTATTTCTCATTTGCTTTCTTTAGCTTATGCCTTTGGTATTTAGTTGTCCAGGTAATCGAGTCACCAACCAAACTGTCGCCAAATAACAAGATATTGGTCATTACCCTTGCAAATACGTGTCAGAATACATCAAGACTGATGCTGACAAGTGTAGGATATTTATCTATTGACTGAATGATGAATTAAGTCCAATATTCACTGCTCCAGGTATCACTGACTTCCAGAATTTGGTGAACCGAGCTATTGCAACCAAGGCGAAGATGAAGTCCTTTGAGAAACACAAAAGTGGTAACTCCTGGAAAGACAAACGATCCAGGAATGATGACAAGCCTCACTGGCAGTCAAAGAAGTCTAAACACTTCAAAGAACACTCTTCGAATTACACTCATATTCTGAAGAGCAACTATATACTAAGACCCAAATTGGTATCCAAGCCTTCAGCCCCGATCAGCTCTGTTGATAGTATGGGGAATTTTGGTCAAGCTGCTCAATATCCTGCTTGCATGTTCTGCCAGAAGCACCACACTGGCCAATGTAGAACTCAATAGAATCTATGTTTCTTATGTGGAGCTTCTGATCACTATATCAAGGATTGTCCTCTGAATCCTAATAAGGTTCTGAATCGAGCGCCTGCAAATGCTAGCTCAGCTCATTCCATTCGAAACAAAGGTCCTAGACAAGGTAGTCTGGAAATCAGGGGAAGGGAAAAGGACAACATTTGAACACCCCTACTCACCAGGAATCTTGGGCTCCTACTCGAATCTATCATATTCGGGGAAAAGAAGATGAGGAATCACCTGATGTCATAGCATGTACCGTTGAGCTAAATTCAACTTCTGTTTATGCTTTAATAGACTCGGGATCCACACATTCATTTGTATGCTCATCTTTGATTGAAAAATTGAAGTTAAAGCCTAAAATTGTAAAATAAGGCCTTGTAGTTTCGAACCTTATATGGGAAATCACGTCCATTAAGTTCCTTTGCAAGGAATGTCCCATAATCATTCAAAACATACCCTTTCCTATTGATCTATATGTATTGCCAACTTGTGAGTTTGATTTAGTGCTAGGACTAGATTGGTTAAGCAAGCATGAAGCCTTAGTAGATTGCCAAAATGGGAGACTTTATCCCCGGGGTTTAGGAAAGGAATCCATTCTCCTAATTGATAGGAAACTGACCTCAATCTTTGCTACTATGGTTTTACAAGATGAACTTGAATTTGGCTTACCTAGTGTGCCTATTGAATCTAAATATCTCGTTGTTTTTCTCGAGGAATTCCTTGGTCTCCCTCCAACCAGAGAAGTAGAGTTGGGGATCGAAGTTCAACCTAGAACAACTCTGGTGCCCATCATACCTTATCCAATATCACATGTTGAGTTGAAAGAACTCAGGAAGAAACTCTAAGAGCTACAAGACAAATGTTTCATTAGACCTAGCTCGTCTCCCTAGGGTGCTCTAGTCTTGTTTGTGAAGAAGAAAGACGGGACTATGAGACTCTGTATTGACAATAGACAAATGAACAAGCTTACTATCAAGAATCGATATCCTCTCCCTAGGATTGAAGATCTCTTCGATCAACTCAAGGATGCTTCGGTGTTCTCAAAGATCGATCTTCGATTGAGATACTACCAAATGAGGGTAAAAGAAGAAGATGTACCCAAGACAGCCTTTCGTACTCGATATGGCCATTTTGATTTCCTTGTCATGCCATTCAGGTTAACGAATGCTTGGGTTGCTATCATGGATCTCATGAATCGTGTATTCAAGCCTTATCTTGACAAGTTCGTGGTCGTCTTCATTGATGACATTTTGGTGTATTCTCGGAACAAGGAAGAACATTCTGAAAAACTTTGAATTGTATTACAAACTCTCTGAGAATGTCAATTGTTTGCAAAGTTCTCTAAATGTAAAATTTGGCTATCAGAAGTCTCGTTCCTTGGCCATGTCATCTTGGCAAAAGGGATTAAAGTAGACCCGGGCAAAATTCAATCCATCCTAGATTTAAGACCTTCGAAGAATGTTGGTGAAGTCAGAAGCTTTCTCGGTTTAGTCGGGTACTATCGACACTTTGTCAAGGGATTCTCATCCATTGTCGCAAGCTTGACTAAGCTAAGTCGCAAAGATACACCCTTTGTATGGTCAGAGAACCAACAACAAAGGTTCGATCAACTTAAGCAAGCCCTGACTCATGCTCCTGTTTTCAGCCAACTAGTATCGGGCAAGGAGTACACTGTTTACAGTGATGCTTCTCATTTGGGACTAGGATGTGTCCTAATGCAAGATGGAAAAGTGGTAGCTTACGCTTCAAGGCAACAAAAACCACACGAGTCAAACTACCCTACACACGATCTAGAATTGACAGCTATCGTGTTTGCACTCAAAGTCTGGAGACATTACTTGTACGGGGAGAAATGCAACTTGTTCACAGACCACAAGAGCCTCAAATACCTCCTAACTTAGAAAGACATGAATTTGAGGCAAAGGATGTAATATTCTCAAAACTAGTATAAAAGAAGTTACTACAATATTTTCATTTGATCCCTAATTGATTGAAAGCAAGATACTAGATCTAGTTAATAGGGACTAGAATGTTATAAATGAAAAAGTAGTAACCTAATGTATTAGTGACCAAACCAAAACAAACAACAAATTGAAGGAATGCATGCAAAATTCATACATTCCTAGAATGCCCCTACACATGTCATTAATTAGTGGTTAATTAAGGATAAATTAGTCATTTGAGGGAGGAATTAATTGATGAACCATTGTCATCTTCCTCCCTATAGCCGAATGAATGAAGAAAAAAGAAAGAAAAGAGGATTGAGTGAGAAAATTCCATAACCATACATTCAAGCTTGAAATTGGAGAAATTGGAGTTGCTAGCATTCATATAATCTTGATAGGAAGGTAAAATCTCTTCTTTAATGTGTTATAGATTCAAATGATGCATGTAGATTTAGGGTTCTTGCTTGAATTACATGAAATTGATGAATAGTTACTGAATTGATTCTATGAACTAGTTAAGAAGTTCAATTGATTGATCAATCTATGAAATTGATATGTCATTCGAATGAGTAGGATAAATTGATGTTGTCAATAGCCAAATTGATGGTGAAATGCCATGCTAGATGCTGGAAAATTTGGATGATGATTAGAGTGGATGATTGATATGTGAATTGGAATTGTGGAAGCTGGAAATTCTAGTGAATTGATGTCCTAATGAATCAAATTGAAAATATTGCTCAATTGCCCTGTTTTTATAGGTTGGACACATAATTGGACTGACATAGACATGTATGAATGAGTATATATGCTGAACAAACATGTTAGAATCTTCTTTAGATGAATAAGAAGCCAGAAGCTTAACCTAGTGTAATCAGCCCAGAAAACTTTGTTATGGGCAACAACTTTGAAAAATCACCATAAATTGTATAAACGGAATTTAAGGCTGAAATTTTTATGGACAGTGCCTTAACATGTCTAAATTCATTAGGAGAAAACAGAACTGTATTTTGGATTGTATAATGAGCTTGCTATGGAGCATTAGCAAGGTAAGTACTCTTTTGAGTGGTTACTTGATTGTGAAGCATGCTTGAATTGCTATTGTTTGACATGATATGCTTATTGCCTAATTTAACCATATTGAAATGAAGCATGATGTTATAGATAGAAGTAACTCAATTCATTGTTTAATGCCATATTGATTGATACACCTTCATTGATTATTGAAACATTAATATTGGTATTGGATTGAGCCCTATTCGATTGAAAGGGAATATTGGCACAAAATGTGCACATTAAATTGAATCAGGCTTCTAATTGATTGAAAGTGATAACTATTGTAAGCCTTGGTTTCAAGTTGGTCTTAAATATAGTTGGCATGCCATAGAGTCTATAGTGCTCATTATCGGGTAGACTACGGTTCAGGACATTGGTCCCTAATTGGTGACAGTAAGAGGGAAGTATTGTTATTGGTCATTGGTGACAGTAGGAGGGATTTGACCAGGTACTTGGTACCATATTGACTATTGTTATTGGCGGCAGTTTGGTTGAAGACTCGAGTATTTAGACTGAGTAATCGATTCTCAAGTAAATGATTATGGTAACTTAAGTAAATGATGTGATCACCTATTGGTTTGCATAATAGCTACATAGGAACTTGAAATTTCTCTTTCATGTTATCCATCTAGCCGAATGCTTGCTTGAAGGACAAGTAAGTTCTAATTAGTGTTGAACATGATATCTAATTGCTTTATGGGTCCTAATATATCTAGTAAATGCATCATACATTGTTTAATGTATCCTCACCTATTCGAACTCTATCTTAATGTGCAAGAAAGGCTTAAAACGAATTGAATTCACTAGCCATAATTGTAATGGATTATTGATTGTAATTGTGGTAACTTACCTAATCCTACTATGGTGGTTATAGTATGTTACAGAATGGTAATCAAAGCTTATGGTTGCATGACTCTAGAGTCTATTGCATGAATAGGCTATTGTCATTGATCATTTAGGTGCCACCTAGGAGTTACTTGAATATTGATTGGATTGTGACTTGAGCTTGACTTCTCTTATTCCTTATATATAGAATGTCTGAAACAAGATTGGGCAAGGATAATGAAAGCCCGACTGGCTCCTCCAATAATGGAGGAAGCGTAAGGATGAACCAGGATCCCCTAAATCCTGTTGAACCCCAACAAGTTTAGCAGGAAGTTCCCGTGATTCATCCTATTCAATGAGAATGCTTCTTCAGTCTATAGGAGATGTTTGATCAAATGATTGTCTCAATGAGACAAAGTACTTTTGACTCTCCGGCAGCAAAACTGGCAAGAGCTCCTATTGATAAGTTAGCTCAACACCGAGCTTACACATTCACTGGAGCAAGTGAAGATAAGCTAGAAGAAGCGGAATACTTGTTGGAGAATACAGCAAGAATATTGTCTAAGCAACTGCGGTGCTCAGATGAATACAAGTTAGAGTGTACAGTAGCTTTATTGGCCGAGGAGGCATTGAATTGGTGGGAAACTACTACTTTGGCAGCACTTGAATAAGTGTCACCTGAGAATTCTTCGTTAAAGAATTCAAAAAGAAGTATATAAGTCACTAGTATCTTGCTGATCGCAAAAATAAGATCTTGTACTTGAAACAAGGAGGAAAGCCTATCGAGTATTATGTCAGGGAATTCTACAAATATTGCAAATACGGCTCGAAATTCATAAAGAAAGAAGAGGACAAGTATATAATGTTCATAGATGGACTAAATGATGAGTTAAGCCCCATGTTCACTGCTTGGGGTTTACTGACTTCTAAGAACTAGTCAACAGAGTTATAGCTACCGAAGCCAATATGAAGACTTTGGCAAAACGATTAGAGAATTAGTCCCGATATAACAAAAGATCGAGGGATGATCACTAGCTTCATTGGCGCAACAAGAAACAAAAGCATCATGGACGAAATTCTCCCAATTAGGGAAATTTCTTTAAGGGTAGCTATATACCCAAGCCACAAGCTATGTCGAGATCCTCAACACCTATGGTGTCCTTGGATAGTATTGGGAATACCGATAGGGAGAATCAAATCCTACTTGCAAGACTTGTCAAAAGAACCATACCGAAGTTTGTAGAAAGCTCACCAATGCTTGCTACTTGTGCGGAGACATAATGTACTATGACAAAGATTGCCCCCAAAATCCGAACAAGTTGCCTTCTCATGTTTCTCACAAATCGAATCAAGCTCCTTCACCTAGGGGAAAGGGTTTGAAGCAAGCTAACTCAGGTAACTACTTGAAGAGCAAAGGCCAAGGGTCTAATGCTACATATCAAGAGTCCTAGGCACCTGCTCGAGTATAACATCTGAGGGTGAGAGGACGAAGAGTCTGTTGATTTAATAGCAGGTACAATCTACCTCGATACATACCCTGTTTATGCTTTATTTGATATGGGATCAACCCATTCATTCATAAGATCTCCTTTAATTAAAAAGCATAAATTGAAGTATGAATATATAAGTTGTAGCTTAATTGCTACCAATCCTTTAGGAGATAATGTAATAGTAAACCAAATATATAAGGATTGCCCTTTGTTTATTCAGGGCATTCCATTCCTGGCCGACTTGTTATTGTTACCTTTTGTTGAATTTGATCTCATACTGGATTAGATTGGTTAGGAAGGCATCAAGCTTGGGTAGATTGTCAAAAAAGAAAGTTGTTTCTCCCTGGTCTAGGAGAAAAATCCATTACCTTGATCAATAAGAAACCTATTAGCATCTTTGCTGCTATGATTAAAAGTGATGAAATTGAATTCGGTGTGACTTCCATTCCTGTTGTTTCTGACTTCCCTGATGTTTTTCTCAAGGAATTACTAGGATTACCCCTATTTGGGAAGTCAAATTCAAGATTGAAGTTCAACTCGGGAGTGATCCAGTGTCTATAGCTCTATATCGAATGGCCCCTATTGAACTCAAAGAGATTAGGCAACAATTGCAAGAGCTTCAAGACAAGGGCTTCATCTGACCCAGCTCTTCACCTTGGGGAGCACCCGTATTGTTCGTTAAGAAGAAGGACGGGTCGATGAGGCTATGTATCGATTATCGTCAGCTAAACCGGCTCACCATCAAGAACGAGTATCCATTGCCAAGGATTGAGGACTTGTTCGATCAATTCAAGGATGCCAAAGTCTTCTCCAAGATCGATTTTCGATTGGGGTACTATCAGATGAGAATACAAGACTCAGATGTACCCAAAATGGCTTTTAGGACTTGTTATGGTCACTACGAGTTCCTAGTTATGCCCTTCAGACTAACCAATGCTCCAACGACTTTCATGGACTTAATGAACCGAGTGTTCAAACCCTATTTGGACAAATTCGTGGTTGTTTTTATTGATGACATTCTTGTCTACTCAAAGAACAAAGAAGAACATGCTAATCACTTTCGAATTGCACTCCAAGCATTGAGGGAGAATCAACTATATGCTAAATTGAGCAAATGCAAGTTTTGGCTCTTGAAAGTATCCTTCCCGGGCCATGTTATCTCAGCCGAAGGGATAAAGGTTGATCCTAAGAAGATTCAAACCATCATTGAGTATAGACCTCCAAGAAATGTTAGAGAAGTTAGGAGCTTTCTCGGTTTAGCCGGGTATTACCGAAGATTCGTGAAAGGGTTCTCAATTCTTGCTACTCCATTGTCTCGACCCCCTCAAAAGAATACTCCAATTAAATGGTCTGAGGAACAAAAAATGAGCTTTGATCAATTGAAGCAAGTCCTAACTCAAGTTCCTATTCTAATCCAACCTAAACCGGTAAAAGATTTTATAGTCTTCAGTGATGCTTCCCACCTTGGTTTAGTGTGTGTATTGATGCAAGATGACAAGGTCATTGTCCATGCTTCTCGGCAACTCCAGCCACATGAATTGAACTATCCAACACACGACTTCGAGCTAACTGCGGTCGTGTTTGCTTTAATGATCTGGAGATATTACCTATACGGAGAGAAATGTCAATTATTTACGGATCATCAGAGTTTAAAATACATCCTAACTCATAAGGAGTTAAATCTTTGACAACGAAGATGGGTGGAACTACTAAAAGACTATGACCTAATCATTGATTACCACTCGGGCAAGACAAATGTTGTGGCTGATGCGCTTAGTCGCAAACATTCAATTGGTGAGATCAAATACGAATTTCCAACATTGTTTATCCCCCTATTCGAATAGATGATAATAAAATCCACTAATTGAAATGCTTTAATTGTACCTTCAACTACTATCAATGCCCATTTTAAGCTCCTAAAGATCTAGAGATATGTGGCAGAACTTCAAGTTTAATCCAATTTAAATTTGAGGATCAAGGAGCTTCAACAAAATGATCCCAAACTTTATAAGATATTGAAAGAGATTGATTCCAAACCGAGCACTGAATTTTCACTTCAATCAAATAGTGTGCTCTACTTCAAGAATCAGGTTTGTGTGCCCAATGATCCAATCCTTAAAAGGGAAATGCTTCAAGAAGCACATAGTAGTCCTTTTTCAATACATCCGGGAGTGATCAAGATGTATAAGGACTTAAAGGAAGTATATTGGTGGCCAGGATTGAAGGCCGATACTGTTGACTTTGTATCGAAGTTCATTACTTGTCAAAAGGTGAAGGTCGAACACCAATTACCTACTGGACTCCTTCAACCCATCGAATTGCCTCAATGGAAGTGGGAGCATATAAAAATGGACTTCGTATCGAGATTGCCTCTATCACTGAGGAAAAATATGCTATTTGGGTGATCGTTGATAGGTTCACCAAATCTGGTCACTTCCTATCTGCTCGTATGAACATGAGCCTCAAATAGCTAGTTGAATTATACTTGAAAGAAATAGTCAGACTTCACGGTGTTCCTAGATCTATCATATCTGATCGGGACTCTCGTTTTACTTCTCGATTATGAAGGGCACTTCAAGAGGCTATGGAAACTAAGCTGAACCTTAGCACTGCCTTCCATCCACAAACTGATGGACAATCTGAAAGGGTAATCCAAGTGCTTGAAGACATGCTTCGAGCTTGCATTATCAACTTCGGTAAAGACTGGGAGAAATCTCTACCATTAGTCGAGTTTTCCTACAACAACAACCATCAAGATTCTATCAAAATCGCCCCATTTGAAGCATTATATGGTAAGAGATGTAGAACTCCCCTATGCTGGTCTGAATTGGTTGAAAACAAGGTATTAGGACCTGAATTGCTTCGTGAAACCGAAAATCAAGTTCGGGTGATCCATAGTAGACTGAAAGAGGCATTTGATAGGCAAAAGGTTTATTCCGGTCTCAAGAGAATAAACATTTAATATCGAGTGGGAGATTACGTATTCTTGAAGGTATCTCCTTGGAGGAAAATTCTCATATTGGGGAAGAAGTGTAAACTAAGCCCTCGATTCATCGGACCTTTCAAAGTGTTAGAGAAGATTGGTCCAGTTCCTTACAAGCTACCAATCTCTGCTGAATTCAATAGAATCCACAACATCTTCCATGTATCGATGTTGAGGAAATATCGATCAGATATATCACATGTTCTAGAACCTGATGAAGTGGAAATTAATCCTGATCTATCGTGCGATGAAGAGCCAATTCAAATACTTGATAAAGAAGTCAAGAGACTTCACAATAAGAAGATGCCATTGGTGAAAGTCCTATGGAAGAACCATAATGTAAAAAAAGACATTTGGGAAACCGAAGCAACAATGAGAAAGCAATACCCTCATCTATTCCCCTCGGGTAAATTCGATGATGAATTTCTTTAAGGGGGAGGGAATTGTAATATTCTCAAAACTAGTATAAAAGAAGTTACTACAATGCTTTCATTTGATCCCTAATTGATTGAAAGCAAGATACTAGATCTAGTTAATAAGGACTAGAATGTTATAAATGGAAAAGCAATAACTTAATGTATAAGTGACCAAACCAAAACAAACAACAAATTGAAGGAATGCATGCAAAATTCATACATTACTAAAATGCCCCTATACATGTCATTAATTAGTGGCAATTAAGGATAAATTAGTCATTTAAGGGAGGAGTTAATTGATGAACCATTTTCATCTTCCTCCTTGTAGCCGAATGAATGAAGAAAGAAGAGAGGAAAGAGGATTGAGTGAGAAAATTCCATAACCATACATTCAAGCTTGAAATTGGAGAAATTGGAGTTGCTAGCATTCGTATAATCTTGATAGGAAGGTAAAATCTCTTTCGTAATGTGTTATAGGTTCAAATGATGCATGTAGATTTAGGGTTCTTGCTTGAATTACATGGAATTGATGAATAGTTAGTGAATTGATTCTATGAACTAGTTAAGAAGTTCAATTGATTGATCAATCCATGAAATTGATATGCCCTTTGAATTAGTAGGAGAAATTGATGTTGTCAAAAGCCAAATTGATGGTGAAATGCCATGCTAGATGCTGGAAAATTTGGATGATGATTAGAATGGGTGATTGATATGTGAATTGAAATTGTGGATGCTGGAAATTCTAGTGAATTGATGTCCTAATGAATAAAATTGAAAATATTGCTCAATTTCCCTGTTTTTATAGGTTGGACACATAATTGGACTGATATAGACATGTATGAATGAGTATATATGCTGAACAAACATGTTAGAATCTTGTTTAGATGAATTATGAAGCTAGAAGCTTAACCTAGTGTAATCTGCCCAGAAAACTCTATTATGGGCAGTAACTTTGAAAAATCACCATAAATTGTATAAATGGAATTTAAGGCTGAAATTTTTATGGACAGTGCCTTAACATGTCCAAATTCATTAGGAGAAAACATAACTGAATTTTGGATTGTAGAATGAATTGTAGAGAAGAAACACTAGGGACAGTGAAAACTGTCCAGTGTTGTAAATTGCCATGTCTTTAAGCTAAAAACTATATTAAATGGTAGAGGATTAAAATGCAAGACTTATATTGTTAGAAAGACAATTAACTTATTTTTATAACGGTGTAACCGGTTTGAAATTCCGATGTACGAAATAAAACATATGAGCATTTAAACAAGTAGTGCACATGCTGCCAGGCAACAACAATCTTGATGTTTGTATTGAATTGAATGCTTGAGTATATGGTGTCACATAATGACTAAATTAGTTGCTGGATTGTACCTAGTACATTATGCATTGTATGAATGATAGATCAAGTTGAAATTGAGGAAAAAGGGGCTCACATAGATCAGCAAGCTAGTATAGGGAAAGGGATTACAATCCGGGATCGACATTAGCTCGAAAATTCCTGTAACTGTAGTTTAAAGTTTGGAGAGGGCAGTAACCTCTCCAAGTCTATTTTTGATTTGTAATTCTTATTGATTCTTAAGTATAAATTGTATAATGAGCTTGGTATGGAGCATTAGCAAGGTAAGTACTCTTTTGAGTGGTTGTGAAGCATGCTTGAATTGCTACTGATTGACATGATATGCTTATTGCCTAATTGAACCATATTGAAATGAAGCATGATGTTATAGATAGAAGTAACTCAATTCATTGTTTAATGACATACTGATTGATACACCTTCATTGACTATTGAAACATTGATATTGGCAGTGGATTGAGCCCTATTCGATTGAAAGGGAATATTGGCACAAAATGTGCACTTTGAATTGAATCATGCTTCTAATTGATTGAAAGTGATAACTATTGTAAGCCTTGGTTTTTTTGGCCTTAGATATAGTTGGCATGCCATAGAGTCTATAGAGCTCATTATCGGGGTGGACTACGGTCTTGTATTTTTATTCTTTACGAATTAATACAGTCTTTTATTTAAAGACAGACCAATTTACGTCACTGGGCAGCAACTACATTTTCAATATTTTCAAGCAAAACAAGGTAGTTCTTCATACATTTAAATTACACTCTTTTGTGCATCAATATGACTCTCTAACATAGATACACTCGTCCCAGTAATTTAATTTAAATTTACATTACCCATAATAGTTTATTGTTCATTAACATACAAACAATCTTGCTCATAACAGTCCCTAATTGTGTAAAATAGCCTCTCCCTGATTTTAATTTACTAAACAGTTTCAAAATAATTTTTTTCTTCTACAAAACAGTCCACTTTTAAATGCAAGATCAACTCCTATATTAAGTACACAAAACAGCACACCATTTTGCAAAAATAGTCCCTATGATACACACACCTATATAGAACAATGCCTTGTTCTTAATTTAATCAAATCAGCCTTTCATTTCATCAAAATGGTCCCTCATTAGTTCCAAAATTTATAAAACAATCTACTTAGTTTCAAGGTACTCAAAACAGTCTATTTAGACTCACATTCCAGCAAAAGCGATTTCCATTGCTTGTATATACAAATTCATATTCAAACAGTCCCATTAGTATAATTAATAACAGATCAGTTTCTAATTGCTTGTAAATAAGTCCTTTAATGTTTTTATCAAACCGAAATAGTTTTTAAACATTACTCAAGTAATCAAATTAATTCTTAATTCATTCATATCAAGCAATAATCTCACTCCAACTCAATATCATTTGAACACTCCTCTAAGTCTTGTCCATGTTTTCATGCAAACACCATAATCATTACTACAAAATACAGCTTAATCTCTATAGTCTTAATTGAATATTCTAGCATCTCTAGCAAGACTCGTGATTTAGGCACATATCTACAATCTTAAGTAAAATTTTCACTAAAACCGAAAAGAATGGAGAAAGAACAAGATAGTTACCTTTCTCCCAAGCTTATTCGAACACCATGCAAGGAAGGATGTAGGATGATCAAAGCCTTAAACCATGTTTTCTCTCAACTCCCTCTCTTTCTCTTTTTGATTTCTGTAGGAGAAGGGAAATGAAGAAGATGACTATCCATCTCCCTTCTTTTTGTTTTATTATCAATTAAACATGTGTTAAAATCCCACCTAATTTACCTTTAACATGCAAACTCTAAGTTTAACATCTCATTCATTTTAGTCACTATGATTTAGTGTTCTTCTTTTTTAATTGTCACAATTAGCTCCCTTCATTCATTTGATTAGGATATAATTTAAGTAGGTAATAAGTTTAAGTTATGGTAACAACTTATTGGCTCGGTTTAGGAATATCACAACTCCCTAATTTAAATTAAATTACCACTTTTAGAAATATGCTACTAGGCTCGGGTTTGGGGTATTACAAAAGCACTGCTAAGATTAACTATGGTACCAGAGCTCTCTATAACGACATCCAAAACTGAGATGCAAATCAAGGATCTCTATCGGAAATGATAGACTGAGGTACTTCAGGGAGTAAAATGACTTCCTTGATATACAAGTCAACCAACTTGGGAAGGCCATAGTCCATTTGAATCAGTAAGAAATGTGCCAACTTAATAAAATGGTCTACAATGACCCAGCTGACATCATGTCTGGTAGGAGTCAAAAGAAGACCACTAACGAAGTCCATAGTGATATTCTCCCACTTTTATTTTTGCAGATCAATAGGTAGCAGTAATCCAGTAGGAACATGATGTTCAGCCTTAACATGTTGACACATGAGGCACTTAGACATGAACTCAACTATGGCTTGTTTCATGCTTGGCCACCAATAAAGCTCCTGTAGGTCCTTGTACATCTTCACTGATCCACGGTTAAATAGGGAAAGAACTCTAATAAGCTTCCTTAAGGATATCAGTGCGAAGAGATTCATCATCAGGTACACAAACCCGGTCCCAAAAACATAAGAGCCCTTCAAAATTCATTCTGAAATAAGGGTTATCTTGCAACTTTTAAATGATAGCTTGCAGCTTAGAATCTTGTCCTTGCAATGGTTGAATTCTCGATGTAATGGTAAATTGAACTTGAAGTTCAGCTACGGAGCAGCGATGCTTCCTAAGACAGAAGTGAGCGTTGATAGCTTGAGCAGCTACAACACAAGGACTTGTAATGAGTCGGTGTACAATCATCACATTAAACTTGAGGATCAATAACAATACTTACCAGGCAAAGGTTTGCGACTGAGTGCATCAGCTACAACATTGGCCTTACCCGGATGGTAGTTAATGACAAGGTCATAATCCTTGAGGAGTTTCCATCCATCTCCGTTGTCGAAGATTTAACTCTTTTTAAGTTAAGAGATATTTGAGACTTTTATGATCAGTACAAGGTAACAATTCTCTCCGTAGAGATAATGTCTCCAAATTTTCAACACAAAGACAACTACAACCAACTCTTGATCATGAGCAGGATAATTCATCTCGTGTGCCTTGAGCCGTCTCGATGCATATACAATGACCTTGCCTTCTTACATCAATACACATCCTAACCCAAGATGCGATGCATCACTATAAACTGTATAGTCCTTACCTGACTCGGGTTGGATTAGAACTGGTGAATAAGTCAAAACTTGTTTTAATTGATCGAAGCTCCTTTGTTGATCTGCAGTTCGAACAAATGGAGCTTCCTTTCTCAATAACTTAGTCAGAAGGGCAGCTATCATAGACAATCCCTTGACGAATCTCCTATAGTAGCCAGCAAGACCAAGAAAACTTCTTACCTTGCCAACATTCTTCGGTGGATGCCAATCAAGAATGGCTTGAATCTTCTTCGGGTCCACATGGATGCCCGAAGCCGATACAACGTGCCTAAGGAAGGCAACTTCAGTAAGCCAAAACTCATATTTTGAGAACATGGCAAATAATTGCTTCTCATTGAGGGTTTGAAGCACAATGCAAAGATGATTACGATGTTCTGCTTTATCCTTGGAATAGATTAAAATGTCATCAATGAATACTACCACGGGTTTGTCGAGGTAGGGTCTAAAAATCCAATTCATTAGGTCCATGAAAGTTGTTGGTGCTTTGGTTAGTCCAAATGGCATCACCAAGAATTCGTAGTAACTGTATCTCGTATGAATGGCGGTTTTGGGCACATCACATTCTTTAACTCTCATTTCATAATAACCAAACCTTAAATCGATCTTCGAAAACACAGTGGCATCCTTGAGATGATCAAATAGGTCATCAATCCTTGGCAATAGGTATTTTTTCTTGATAGTCACCTTTTTCAACTACCAGTAATCAATACATAGTCTCATGGAACTATTTTTCTTCTTCACAAAGAGAACCGGAGCTCCCCAGGGTTAAGAACTCGGTTGGATGAAGACTTTATCAAGCAAATATTGAATCTGGGCCTTTAACTCTTTTAGTTCAATGGCTTCCATTTTATAATGTGCGATGGATACTAGAGTAGTTCCAAGTTGCGCGTCAATGCTAAATTCAACCTCATGAGTTGGGAGTAACTTGGGAGTTCATCAGGAAAGACATCATGAAATTCACACACAGTATCAACATCCAATAGCTGTGGCCCGTCCTTAGCTTCTCTTGTCAAAGCATACAAGGAAGGATTTCTTGAATTCATCAACACAATGCTTTCCTTGCCAAGGCCTCGAAGGTAAAATTTTCTTTTGTTACAATCCACCCACGCTTGATGTTTTCTAAGCTAGTCTAGACCTAGTATCACATCAAACTCATGGATCGGTAGAGCCAATAGGTCGGCCACGAAAGGAATCTCTTGAATCAGCAAAGGGTAATTCTTACATACAAAGTTTATGGCAACACAATCACCAAGTGGATTAGTTATAGAGATTCTCAATGCTATAGGTTCACTAGTCATCCAATACTTCTTGACCAGTTCAGTACTTATAAAAGAATGAGTAGAGCCAGGGTCAATCAATGCATATAAAGAATAGGAATACAGTTCAATGATATCTGCATTGACATCAAGCTCATCTTCCTCCTCCCTGGTCCTCACATGATACAATTGAGCAGGAGTCCTGGATTCTTGCTCACTCGGTGCCTTGCTAGAGCCACTGGTCTTCTTCTAGCTCTTAATGAACCCTGTCTTGACCCCATACCTCAGAAGGACTGAGTAGGGGATGCAGTACTTGCCGGTGTAGCCATGGACTTGGTTGCACCCAAGGGACAGTCACGAATGAAATAACCCTATTCACCACAATAGAAACATGCTACAGTCTGCTTACGACACTGACCTGTTGGATGTCATTTCTGGCAGTAGTTGGAAACTGGATTTTGTGTATTTCGGTTAGAGCCTTAGTGCTTTCAACTAAGGCCATCTTGGCTAAAGATTGGGTCACAGTTTGAGGTTTCTCGATGTTCCCAGATTGTGAAGGTTGGAAATACACATTTTGCTTGGGGCTTTGATTCTTACTCTTTTTATTCCACATGGGAGGTCGGGAATCATCCCTCAACCTCTTTTCAAACCTACTAGTTCCACCTGATCTCGTGGTCTTCTGAGCAACTTTAGTGGCCTTGACTCTGTTCACAAGGTCTTGGAAGTTGTGATGCCTAAAGTAGTGAACATAAGACATAGCTCATCGATGAGCCTAGCTCTAAACGTCTTGCATTTATCCTCTTCTTTCTTGATGTATTCAACACCATATCAGCAATACTTGCAAAAGTTATGAACATACTGCTCGATAGGTCGGCTACATTGTTTCAAATGGAGGAAGATGCTACGTCTTTCTGCGAGGTAATACTCGCTAATGTTCTTCTTTCAGAATTCTCGAAGGAAGAACTCCCAAGTGACTGATTCTCCAAGAACAGTAAGAATAGTGGTTTCCCACCACTACAATGCTTCATCAACTAGCAATGCAAGGGAGCTCTCCAGCTTGTGCTCATTCGAGCACTATAGTTGTTTGTTTAGGATCCTTAGCGTGTTGTCCTGCCAATATTCCGTAGTCTCAAGATTGTCATCATCCTGTCCAGTTAAGGTGTAGGCTGTAAGTGACGTCAGCTTATCAATAGGGGCTTGAGCACACTGTACAACATGTGGAGTTGGTTGCACGAGTGGTTCAGCCCTCATCGAGGTCACAAATTGCGAGAACATGTTAGACATGTTCCGATAACATTCTGGTTGTGCACCAGGCAATACCAGCTCAACATTCAAAGGTGAAGGGATTAGGTTATTTTGGCTGGTCTCCCCCCCTCACTGCCTCACCATGGGTCGAGGAGTCGGTGGCATACTCGTGTATGTGAGCTTCGTTCGTATCAGACATATCTATAACATAAAGAGATCAGATTAGTAGACAAGTCACAATATACACAATGTACAACTCCTAGTTTTAAAAGTAACACAATAAGAATGAAATAAGCTTTAGTTTAGTCCTATAATTAACTAAAATCTAGCTCTGATACCACAAATGTAACACCCCCTTCCCGGCCTTGTCGAGAACCGGGTCAGAGTATGCTACCGATGAACTAGACGGTGGTCGATACGATAATTCCATACAATAGGTGATGATATTAGGCCTAACATTCAAGAATGAGCAATATAAAATTTCCAATTAATCTATTACGAGTCTATGATTATCCAATTAGGACCAAATTATAACATTTATGAGTTTTAGGGACTTAATCATAATTTCGGTATTTTAGTAGTTCGATTCTGAAACCTATCTTACTACAATGAAATTTATCATGCAAATAGTGAATGTACAAATTTGCATACTATTGGGAGTTCATATGCTCATTCAATTAAGCCATGCAATAATCAGTAACCATTTTGTAAACAATACAAACTGGGTTCTTTAACTTTTAACAAAATTAACCATCACCGTACCAATACCCTTATGGCCGTATCGGTATGCTAAACCTAATTCCCAAATTCTATATTCAATGGTAATAGGACTGTATCGATACGGTTGAGGGTCGTACTGATACTGGTTGACCATGTTGACTTAGTATCAATACGCTTTGACCCCGTATCGATACCATTTTTACACCAAAATTCTAGTAGCCAAAATCTGTACCGATACAACTAGGCCGTATCGATATGCCCCTTATTGACCATCATTGACCTGACTAAATACGCATGGCTGTATCGATACGCCATGATCGATATGTTATGCCCTATATTGACATATTTTTGCTGGTTTTTATTCGATTTAACCTATCAACCAAGATCCAAATGTAATGGAATTTTACCAATAAGTTTTAAACATCATAAAATACTTGTATGCCAAATTTTGTGTTGATCTGAATCCATTTACCATGTTTTCACCTTTTAGAGCCAAATATGCACTTTTAGTCCTTTTTAAGCCATATGAAAAGTTCATTTTAAGCCTTGTGCACTAACATCCCACAAGCACAAAATATACATATCAAAAGATCTCTATATGACTGTTCTAGGTTATTTACCACCCTATTAGGAGTTTATAGGTTCAGTATACATTACTTTAATTTGCTTGTGACTTGTCCAACGCTTCCACTTCTCTTATCTCCCGCGGTAAATCTCTTAACCTGAAATGGATGAGATGCAATGCAATAGGCATACTTTGCCTAGTGAGGTAGTCATAATTAAAACACAATGTCAAGGAAATGCATTCTAACTCTTAACTTGACAATGACAATGAAATAGATCAATATAAACAATGCAATGAACATATTCAATAACAATGAGTCCTTAATTCATCAATAACCCTTGGATCGATTCAGGATAGTGGATACACGAATTCCTATGCCTGGCCAAATCAATAAATGGTCTAGTCCCTCCGCCTCGCCAATATGACCAATATCACAACACATCCCTCTGTTCAAAATCAATAGCCATGTTTAATGTTCTTACCTATAAAAAATATTTTGATGTCTATGTTCGATTACAATATCAATAACAATGGCAATGTCCAGTGATCCCAATAGAATCAACAATCATCGATGCTTCATTTACAATGTTTCGATAACAATAATGATGTTGACTTCAATGATCAATGACAATGGCTATATCAATGGCTATATAAATTATCTACATCAATGTCCCATACTTTCATGATTCAATGACAATGGCGATGATAATGAAAATAACAATACTCAACGACAACAATGATAGCTATGTTTGATGTTCAATAACAATGAAGATGGTATTGACAATGCTCAATACTCGATGCGATAACTTACCAATGCTTACCATAATGTCTGACAGGTAGTTAGATGCGATAATCCTTAACAACGGAGTTATCAGTGACAATTTTATTAATGATGAAGTCATAATATACACTAACCTCAATAACAATCACCTTATTCCTAGCTTTTGTTGGTGACGGTGGATGATCTCTACCAACTTCTTGAGCTAGGTAAGAACAACAGGATTCGGTTAGATTCAATATTACAACACCAAAATCAATATAACAACATCAAAATCAATATCGAGGCTTAAAATAGCTATTAGCTATCAAACTACATGGATGGCCAACCCCTAGCTTGTGATTAAGCTTGATATATCCATGGAATTCAATGGTTGTTTGGGCGTTTTAGCTTACCCGATCACTTGCAACGTTTTGATAACAATAAATCAAAGAAAATCAAGCTCCAATGGAGGTGCTTGCTTAGGTAGGAGATGATAGCTTGGTGAGATGCTTGCTTGGAGAGGTTTCTGGTAAGCTTCTAAACTTGGCTATTCACATGTTTTATGGGATTAGCTTTCCTTCATATGAAGGAAAGTCATCAGATTTCCCCACGTGAATTAGTTTATAATTAATGAGAGGCTAATCGCAAGATTAGTCCCTCAACTCTTGATAGACTATACTTTTATCTCCCAACTTTTAATTCATACAATTTAGCCATTAAAAGGTTTCCTATACTTCCAATAAGGTCATTAAACAATAATTCGACTCAATTAGAGTCCAATACAGATGCAATTGACCGTATGGTCAATATCAATGCATTATTTGAACATTTATGATATAGGGTTTCTGATCGTCGGAACCAATTCTGGCTAGGCCAGATTTTAGGGTGTTACAGTTTTAACCTTGCTAGTAATGTTTCATTGCATTTGGACAACGTTTATAGGTTAATTTGAGAAAAAAACTAGATAAAATCTATCATTACAGTACAGAGCGTATCGATACTTCTTAGTGTGTATCAATACGGGTATGTTTAACTAGACTTGGTAAATAGGGCGTACCGATACTGCATAGTGCGTATCGATACGGGTTTTGGTTACTACAATCTGGAAAAATTAAAGGTATCAGTATAGCCTTAAGGTGTATCGATATGAGTCAACATGGACAACTCGTATCGATACAGTCTCCAACTGTATCGATACGAGTTTGTATATTTTGAATATGGATTTCTAAAATTAGGCATGGCATACCGATACTGCCTTCTGAGTATCGGTATGGTGACAGGTGATTCAGTTATAAGTTTTAAGAAAAGTTTTGAAATGTTGCATTTTGGTCACTGAATGTTATAGACTTTAATTGAAAAGGGAATTGAACTCTGATTAGCGTGAAAATTTATACAATCATTGTTTGTAGGTTAAATTTCATTGTAGTAAAGTTAATTTGAAAAACGACCTCTAGAACACCGGAATTACAATTTATCCCCTAAAACTTGTAAAAAATTAAAAATTGGTCCTACATGAGTAAACACTAATTCGGAATGGATTGATCAGACTTATAATGTTTTTTTGTATTGTTGGTATTCTTTGTCAAGCATGAAAACCTTAAAACGATGTCCATTAATGGAAATTTTATTGCAACGTTCATCGTATTGTTCACAGATAGCATACTCTGACCTGGTTCTTGACCAAGCCAGAAAGGGAGTGTTACAACCTCCCTATTCGGTGGCAAACCTAGCAACTCCTCTGGTTAAACACCTAAAAACTCACATTCGTATCGTGCCATCCTTCTTCTTTATAAACAACACTGATGCACCCCAAAGCAAAACACTGGGTCTAATAAACCCTTGATCAAGCAACTCATGGAGTTTTGTCTTTAACTCCTTCAACTCTTTCGGTGCCATGCGATAGGGAGGAATAGACACTGGAGTTGTATTCACATAAAACTCAATGCCAAACTCCACCTCCCTATTCAGTGGCAAACCTTGCAACTCCTCTAGAAAAACACCAAGAAACTCACATACTGCACGGATGTCCTAAACACGAACTTCCTTTGATCCCAGATTCAGAACATAGGCTAGGTATGCCTCACAACCAAAATCCATCATACGACTCGCTCCAAGAGCCGAAACAACATTGGTCAAGAACTTAGCATTCTCGCCCATGATTACCACATCGTCATCATCAGTAAGTTTCAAAGAAACTCGCTTAGTTTCAAAATCAACCACAACATTATGCTCAGACAACCAATCCATACCTAGGATTTGCAGCAAAACCGTAAAACGACAACTCCATCGAATTAGTCACAAACACATGACCTTGAACCATCAAAGAACACCTCTTATACAACCTTCTCACAACAACCATCCCCCCAAAAGAACTAGTTACTTGCATACCCATATCTAACACTTCTACAGGTATATTAAGCAAATGTGCATGCTCACACACGATATATGAATGTGTAGAACCAGAATCTACCAATGAAAACAACGACAAAGATTGCAAAGTAAATGTACCTACAATCACTTCAGTTTCATTGCGTCCCTCGCGATGTGTGTACACCCTCGTAGGACCACCACCTTTGGTTGGATAACAATGGTATGAGCCACTATCCTCATCCCTCTGCTGAAACCATTTTAACACCCCTTACCCGGTCTAGGAGAAAACTGGTTTAAGAAGTGTCACCAAACAAAAATCTAAACAAACATATGATGTCTTAAACTTATTAACTAAACATGTAACAAAAAATAAGGGTAATTTAAAACTTTTAGCGAACTGATAGGTTTGGCCCAACCTTTAATCATATACAATGAATATACATACATTAAGCAATGCACATCAACCACAAAATCGTAGCATGTTGTTATATAATTTACTTCAGAACACAAAGTTATCTCAATTCCACAATCACATAAGATTCTTACAATTCATAACACATTATTAAGTTTAGATCTAATTAAAAAATTTCATACCTCAAATTATTTCCAGGACATATCTATCAATATTTAATATCGTTCAAGATATCAGAAACCCATTGATTAAAATCTTTAAGTTTGCATGTTGTGTTATTGAAAGTTAAAGCTTAATATCCAAATTCATCATTTATGCATCTCATCCTACAACCAAACATGAAATCAAGGTGTCAAGCATTCAAATGTTATAACTAAATTAACAAGCAATTAAGAAAATAATTAGATGCCCATTACAAAACATAGAAAACTGACAAAGCTTATATATACACTGTAATCAACTGAGATCTAAATGTACTATGCATGCTTAACAAACATGTGCCACCATCTAGGAGTTCTATGATAGTGATTCATATCGTACTTGGATCCTTGTGATCACGTCCAGCCTCAAGCAAAAACCGAAGGTAGAAATACCCTAAAATATAACGAAGGAATATAATAAGCATATGCTTAGTGAGATAGACTTAAAGCATATAAAAGGATGAAATCAATATTCATCCCAATCCCCAAGGTCTATTAAACTAATAAACATTCTAAGCCTGGACAAGTGGATTAACATTTTAGAACAAGCCATTCAAGCAACTTAGATGTGAAGGCATTCAAAAAGTATATCTATTCACCCAAAAACAATTCATTAATCATTTGATTCACATTACTTGTTATGTAAGTCATTTCGATAGTTCTCTGAATTAATTTATCATCTTCTAAGATTTCACTTTAACATGATTAATGAATACGCAAGTTACCTGTCTATTACTTATCAAACAAGTTATTAATCATATCATGTCAAAAATCAAGTATTTCTTGTCATATAAGATATCAAACATGGCTTATTAAAGTCATATTTAGGAGACACATATATATATATCCAACATACTTGTATAAATTTTAAAACAGTCTAGCATAGTTGTTTACACTTCAAACAGTCCAACATAGTTATTTTTATTCAAGGCAGCCCTCAAAACATGTATACACAATTATACACTCCAAAACAGTCCCCATATATTCATTTTTATTCAAGGAAGCCCTCAAAACATGTATGCACAATTATACACTCCAAAACAGTCCACATATATTCATTTTTATTCAAGGCATCCCTCAAAACATGTATACACAATTATACACTCCAAAACAGTCCACATATATTCATTTTTATTCAAGGCAGCCCTCAAAACATGTATCTGCAATTATTCAAGCAAAATAGTCCAAGTCACCCATATAAAAACATATACATACATCAATAAGCTCACATACTCGTACATAAACATGTATTCTTCAAAATTGTCCAGCATATTTATTATATTAGACAAACAGTGCACATAAACATGTATTCACAAGTTAACATTGCAAAGCGGTCCATGGTATGATCACTTATAGCCAAAATAATCCACTTAATATGTACACATAATTTAACATTTGCAAAACAGTCCAAACTATACTTGCTTACATATCAAGCAGCCCACAATTCAGGGGCATACATATATATGATCCAAATCAGTCCACAAGGTTTAGAATCATATCATATCTTATATGTGTTTTACTTATCATATAAAGTATCGAGCATATGATATTTTTAGCATAGTTTACTTTTCATAGACTTTTAAACATATAATGTCATAGATATAATTTACTTGTCTTATAAGCTATCAAAACATACCATATCATACACGTTACTTATTTAACTCATAAGTTATCAATATAATTCACAAGTTTAATTTGAAAATTTCCTCTTTAGTATTTAACATAGCCTTGAGATTCAAGTAGCCTAGGTATACGACTCTCCAACCTACTGTCGCTAAACAAATTGGTACTCAAGGTACCAGTTAATCTCTCTTACTGTCGCCAAGTGACCAACATACATCCCTTCTATTTTTGTCTCATAAGGACTGTAGTCCACCCAAAACACGAGCTCTATAGACTATATGACATGCCAACTATACTTAAGACTGACTCGAAACCAAGGCTTTGAACTCGATCTTATCATATAGGAGACAAAACGAGCATAGCTCCTTAATTAGATCATCATAGGAACAAACTTGTTGTTCCTTTCATATCAGACATATTCAAATCATGTATTCTTCATTGTATCATTCCTCTTTTTAAATAGTAGTAGTATAACTTAGTTTACTATCAAGCATGTACATTGTATGGTTTTCATTGTAAGCACAACACCAAGTTCAATGAAGCATGTCATGAGCAAGTTTTACATAACATCATACTTTATTATTTAGGTCTTACCTCAAATCCAAGCTTGCTTTAGCATAATATACTTCAAGCTAAACAATTAAAAACTAGAATTAACAACAAATGATCAGGAAGGTCATTAGCCTATCCCGAAACATTAAACTACACTCACCTGATATCCCAAAGTTACGGGATACTTGAACCACAATCCTATATTGCTACTTTACCAAGTCCTTTCTTAGCTTCCTCTTACCAATATCTTTTTTATCAGTACATGAACCTTAAAATAACCAATAGTTAGAGTTTAACCATTAAATCTCATAACTAATTTCACACTCTAAAGTACAATCATTCAAACAATTACGAAATAGACCAGCATATTTTCATATAAAACAGTCCAATATTTTTGTTTACTTTTATATATATTTTTCTAAACAATCTCTACTAATTCACATATATTAAGAACAGTCCAAATTTTATAATCACACATATATTTACTTAAAATAGTCCTCTAATGTTTATACTCATGTCGAAATAATTCATTATACTTGCATACACTTTTTATACATCAAAACAATCCCAAACACGTTTATTTTCATGAGAGCAGTCTGTTTCACTCATGTACATTTATATCTTGTCAAAACAGTCCAATTTACTCATTTCCATATCAAAGCAAAACATTATTTATATTGGCAAACATACCTAAAACGTTTCAAAACAGTTTACAATGCTTTCAAATGGTGATGGGCAGTCTAATACACACACATATATATGCTTTCTTAAATGTTCAAAATATTTTACAATGCTTTCAATAATGCAGGGTAGTCTACAAGTGCATTTTAAAGGTATTTCCCCTATTTTTATTACACTAAGATAGCCCTTATTTTACTCCATCTTAAACAAAGCAGTTCGACTCTCATATACACGCATACATTTCGATCAGTTACATTCCAACATCACAGGAACCGCCCAGCATGTTTACACTCATTTACAAACGTCCCAAAATAGTTTTAATCTTTAATACACAGTCCCCATATCAAAACATATAGTATTGAAACAATTTTGATACTAATTTCATTTACACAACAAAACAATTAACCACTAAAACATATAATCCATCTTAATTACCTTCAAGATCATGTTCAAGGACTTAACATTTCAACTTATGTGACAAATAGACAAAATCAAATCTAACAATTCAACCAATGAGATATTCAAAAACTCTAAGTACATGTATTCATTTTAATAACTCACATGGTTAATCATAGAAAATTAAGAACACATAATTTACATGGCAGATTAAAGGAAAAGTATTCATTAACACCCTAAATCTCCATGCAATCCTAATTAATTTTTGGGGTCATTCTAATTCTTGAAACAATTCAAGCTAGTTCAAGAAGTTCTTACCCTCCTTCACTAATCTCAACGATGGAAGCTTAGGATTACATCCTCAAGAGTTCACTCCTTCAAATTGTAAAATTTCTTCAAGCTTTCCTCTCCTTTAATGGGGTTTGGTTACATGGTAGGTGAAGAAGATAATGGATTTTACTATCCACTAGCTAAGACCCCTCTCCTCTTTTCCAAAGATTCAAGTTTCCACCACTTGCCAAGTGTACACATCCTTAGTGGTTTTAATCTTTAGCATGCAACTCTTGAACTTTACTAAAGGTTCATTTTAGTCCTTTCAAAGGTAGCTACTATTCTTTCCTTTTATTTGAATTTGGTCCTAATAGCACCTATTTTATTTTTGGTTTAATTAATGTTCAAATTAAGACCTTTAAGCTAATATCCCAAAAATGTATTTAACAAAAAAAATTTACCAGTTTTAGGGATTTTACAAATACACAAATATCCTTAGAATACATTCGAATGGTGATGTACTTCTAAGCCATATTTTGGGATGTTACAACCATCCCAGGCCACGGCCTGATTGTGGCACAATCGCAGGTGCTCTAGCCTGTCCACCACCCACCAACAACGGACACTCATGTCTTAGATGATCGATCGATCCACAACTCCAATAAGAGTTAACGACCACAACTCCAGTCAATAACAAAATCGATCACAACGATAACTCTCATCCAGTACCAGTTTAGAAGCATACTGACTCAACAGAACAAACTATACCTCATACTCGGGCACCAACATACTGCCTTGAACCAAGCCATAAACTCGCGTTTCTTCTCATCCAAGAATCTAACTCCAGATACTTCCTTTTAAATGCAGATCAAAAGAACTCTCAGGTCACATCACCTGGTTCCATACCCGTGGTCACGATAGTCCACCAGGTATAAGCGTAAACTTCCAGCAGAGATAAAATACTTCCCATCTTACAAGCATCATTACACCCCATTTGTTCCAATGTCTGAACAATGCTGGCCATCCATCCCTCAGATGCCTCAGGTGCCAACTCTCTAAGCTCAATGCCTCCCAAACTATGCAAGTGTTCCAACAACAACCCCGTTTTCACAATAGCTGGTGCAGGCACTTGCACTCCAGCAATGGTAGCTTCAAAAGCTTTGGTCATCGCTAGTATCAAAGGTGCCAAATCACATAAAACTGGCCCAAGTGGTAGTTGCACCACACCCTCGAGTGGATTAGGTTGAGGAGGTGGCAAACCTTCAAGAGGTACAACATCCTCCCGATTGCCCTGCCCAACGACAGCAACAATCGTGCAAGTTCCCAATTATGTTCTTGGTCCCATAGTGCTAAAATTTAAGGCATGATAATACATAAAAATAAACCAATCAGGCCAACTTCAAGGAAGGATCCAAGACTTCCATTTCAAATCAAAATATTTCAAACTATAGTAATAAGGCAATGTGTCCCCAAACATACCTCAACATGACATATATCAACCAGCGTCCCTTTAACAATCATCGTGCATAGAAAACAACATAGATAAACCAATAACATGATTCCAATTATCGTAAACCTGGCTTTGATACCACCAACTATAACCTCCTTGACCCTGTCTATATGCAAGACTGAACCAAGCGGGCTACATTGGGTTTGCCGAAACAAACCTGTAAAGATTTAACTCAAATTACACCCATTTTTTCTTTTTTTCTTATATGGATGCAACATTATAACCTATGATGTGCATACTGGCAACGAGTGAAATATCAACTCAATCGGGTGTCGAATAGGCATCCAATTGGACGCAATAGTAATTTAGGTACCAAGTTGTAATTATGGAAAATTACATGGACTTATTCCATATCAAAGTTACCAAACCTTAGTTAGTCAAGTTACATGCTCATATATCAAGTTACAGCTTAAAACAACCATCCAATTGCATACTTAACAATCAGAGACCAAAATGGAAGAATCTCAAAACGTAAACAGTCCATAACTACCCTAACAACTAGCCATATCGATATGGTCCCAAGGCATATCGGTATGCAAGCTACACGAAGAAAAACCATAATTCTAGTAGCTCAAAATCGTACCAATATAGTTCTTCGCGTATCAGTACGCCTTGTCAAATTACTCTGATCTGTACCTATACGGCACCCCATGTATCAGTACACCTATACATGAAATATCCAAACTTGGTAGTTTTTCATTCGATCATGGGTTCAAACATATACCAACATGCCTCAAACATATACACATTTGTTCTCAAGATTAATCCACATCAAAACATCACAGAAACAAAACCATAACATGCCATCACATTACAATTGAAAGCCTATAGGCATGCTTCCTAGAAACCAAGCCAACCATCATACAAAATATAAATCCAAAGCAATAACCAAACAAGTAATGCCATTTACAAACCAAAAATAACAACACAAACATGCTAAAATAGGGAGTTTAGCAAAAATCCTCTCAAAACAACAATGAGCCCCAATGCCTTTATTACTACTAGTCTAGATTGAAACCATACTTTCAAATTGCCGAAGTCCTTGGCTTTCTTTCGCTTGCTCGCTGGCTCCAACCTTTAATTCTTTGCATTGATGGACAAAGATAGCGTAAGCATAGTAGGCTTAGTGAGGAGTGCTCAAACAACACACCATCAATGTATTTAAAACCATTTTCAAAAACCACATTGAAATCTTCATTTCAATCATCTTGTAAAACAAAATGCCTTGAAAACCATACATGTAACACTTTTCAAAACCAGCATATTAAAACATATGCAACATGTATCACGGATCAACAACAAATACCATTTGCTAACCCTCAATTTAAGCATTCCCATTCATAACTGTAATACCCATACCCTTGGCCTAGAAGTTTAAGACTGATTCTACAAGTATACAAGCTAACTTACCTAGCAAGTTAGTGTTCGAATAAATTAGCGACTCAAGCATGTGGCCACATCTTTAGTACATTTGAGATTAGGAGAACATTACACAATATTTGAATTAGCATTCTATAGAAACCTTAAATCATGCCATTGGAACTATGTAACTATTTGTACCAATTCAACATACTCTAATTTCATATAATCATGAATTAACAATCATGTAACAAATGAATGAAGTGCAACGATAGGAATAGCTCAATTCATATTTACATTCAATGATGTAGTAACACTATCATGTTAAGGACATTAGAGGTCATAATTTAAAAGTGCATAGCAATGTACCATAATTAGACTAATCTTGTAATTCTTTAATCTAGGTTAATCTGTCCATCTAAATGTTCAACAAATTTTTAGTTCTTCCTACTAATGGGAATTAAATCAAAAATACATCCTAATCGCAAACTATGTGGAACTTAGGGATCCATTGATTTGAACAAGTTAAGATATTTTACCCATGTGGCCGTTCATACTAATTCGACAAGAAATCAAGCAGGCTATTTAACTTTACATGGCAAGCAACCATACAAGGCATTCATAACCATACCCACTATTATGTAATCTATGGACCATTCATCCAACAACAAGCTAACATCCTCCTACAATATCAATACATCCAGCATCATACCATTAGGAACATTTGATCTAAAAACTACAAAACATGCCATTTCAATCCAACATAAGTGCGTAATCAAGCACCAATCAAACGCATAGGTTGCGGCATAGATAGTTAAATTATTTACATAGCAACAAACATTTACAAAAATGATTAGAATAAACCCGAACCTAGTGCCACCTTCTAGGAGTTTAACTTCTAGCAAATTAACACATACATTTTTACTTCGATGACCTTGCTTTAACTTCCCAAGATCGATCTAAACAACAACATTACCTGAAGAATCAGAGTGAGTAATTAGATCATGAAATTGATGGATGAATAATAATAATTCTAGAGAATTTAATACAGCTAATATAATTAAGCCCTTTGAATCGATTCAAGGTCCAATCTAACAATTCATTCATTTGTCATTTATTAACTATATCTCATGATTTTTGTTTAAACATACGGAAGCTATGTTAAAATCAAATATCATGATGCTCGACCAAATCAAATACAATTAATCATAATCCCATACATAACAAGGGTGTACACGGTTAAATATATTCAACTTCAGAATCATGCTTTAATACTCAGACGACCTTAGTTGAATTGTATAGCCTTGATTAGTTGTTACCCCTAGAAACATTTATTCGAATAAGATCATGATCAGAAAATGGTTATTTGATACCATTGAAACGCATAGATTTATTCCAATTTCCAATAGAAGTACCATAGTACTATATAGAGGACCTTGTTCCATTTCAGACTGAGCTCAGGGTTAACATTGGCATGCCAATCAGACTATGTTTAACACTAATCAAGGCTTTAAGTTTCCATAGCGGTTGCCAAACAAATCTCATAAACGTTTCTAGTACATGCATAGGCTACCTAAGCATCAACAACATCTAGAATCATTCATAATGCCTACCCATATTGTCAATTTAGCATGGTTAGTTGTTCATACATACCTTGGCCTCTACTTACCAAGCATTATCTATTTCAAGCACCATTAGGCAGTTCATGCCTCAATTTGAATCAAAGCAATATTCAAGAATTGAACACTCTAATTATAAGTAAACATAATCCACTAACTAGTATTCCGAGCTAAACTTGATCTTGAATCAAAATTCTTTTTTTGTCTTTCCTCCTTTTGCTCGGCTTCTTTATTGTCTAAATAACAATAATTTGATTGCACTAGAATCATTTTAATGATCGTTTCTTTAACTATTTATTCACCATTCCAACATTTATAAAGACTCATAAGATAATGTTTGGTATGTTTCCTTATACTTTTCGTACCTCAATTCACAATAGTTCTCAAGTAATTACTTTAGTACATGAACCATAACATTTTAAATGAGCTGCCCCTTTGTAATCTTACCTATTCATATATGTTCTCTTAGCTTTTATAAATTCAGTAATCACAACTTTTCTAAGGATTAAATTTTAGTAGTTTACTCCTCAAATAGCAATTATCAATTATTTATCATACTCACCTATCTTTTGGTTCAATTTGTAATTAACAATTTACAGAATTCTGATCAAACATAGTTGGTTCCAGCCCCTATTTATACTTAAGAACAGTCCATAAAACATGATTTAAGTACTTCCTTTGTGCCCTTAATATTTACTTCATCATTGCCACTAGTGATCAAAATACCATATTACTCAAATATCAATCTTTAAGCTGGTAACAGCTTGTTTAAGATCAATTAAGCAGGGCAGTTTTGATTTCCCTTTCCCATTCAAACCTATATACAATCATACATTATCATACTTACTTCCCAACCGTAAAAATTACCTTACATTTCTACCGTTCAATACAATACACAAAGATTCCAACAGCATATTTCTTAACATAGAAATTTCTCTACTTAAATCACAAATTCGACTATCAACATGCAAACATCCCCAAGTTTTATTGGCCATAAACAGAATTTTACATTCATGCATCTCTAAACTGGAATAAGTGTTGAGACTAACAAGAACCTTACCCCTTAGTCAAAAATGTAACAATTTAGGTCCCAAAAAATCAAGCAGTTTCAAGAAACAAACCTCCTTGTTGAGCATTCTCATTCACTATTTCTCTCTATGTAAATATTCGGTCTATGATGTAAATAAGGGAGATGAAGACGATTTGTTTGGTATAATATAGAGTTATGTTGGATTCAATCAAGTGGAATTCTCATATCATGCCATGTAACATACTCTAACCACCCTAGTATGATTAGGTATGTTACCACAATTTAATGAATGACCTATTCAATTAAAGTTAGTGAGTTCAATTCGTTTTTAAGTCTTTCTTGCTCATTAAGTAAGTAATCGAATAGGTGAGTGTAATATCCTCAAAATTAGAATAAAAGAAGTTATTACAATGCCTTCATTTGATCCCTAATTGATTGAAAACAAGATACTAGATCTAGTTAATAAGGACTAGAATGTTATAAATGAAAAAGTAGTAACCTAATGTATAAGAGACCAAACCAAAACAAACAACAAATTGAAGGAATGCATGAAAATTTCATAAATTTCTAAAATGCCCCTACACATGTCATTAATTAGTGGATAATTAAGGATAAATTAGACATTTAAGGGAGGAATTAATTGATGAACTATCGTCATCTTTCTCCTTGTGGCCAAGTGGAGGAACAATGAAGAGAGAAAGGCGTCGAGTGAGAAAACTCCATGATTCATTGATTCAAGCCTGAAATTTGGTGAAATTGGAGTTGCTAACATTCATATAATCTTGATAGGAAGGTAAATTCTCTTCCTTAATGTGGTATAGATTCAAATGATGCATGTAGATTTAGGGTTCTTGCTTGAATTGCATGAATTTGATGAATGGTTAGTGAATTGATGCTATGAACTAGTTAAGAAGTTCAATTGATTGATTGATTCATGAATTTGATATGCCATTCAAATGAGTAGGAGAAATTGATGTTGTCAATAGCCAAATTGATGGTGAAATTCTATGCTAGTTTCAGGAAAATTTGGATGATGATTAGAATGATGATGATATGTGAATTGAAATTGTGGTTGCTGGAAATTCCAGTGAACTGATGTCTTAATAAATCAAATTGAAAATATTGTTCAAATGCCCTGTTTTAATCACATTGATAGGTGAATTGGACTGACCTAGACATGTAGGAATATGAATGTAAGTTGAATTATAATGTTAGAATCTTGTTCAGATGAATTATGAAGATAGAAGCTTAACCTAGTGTAATCTGCCCATAAAACTCTGTTCTGGGCAGTAACTTTGAAAAATCACCATAAATTGTATAAATGAAATTTAAGGCTGAAATTTTTATGGACAGTGCCTTAACATGTCTAAATACATTAGGAGAAAAAAGAACTGAATTCTGGATTGTAGAATGAATTGTAGAAAGAAACACTAGGGACAGTGCAAACTGTCCAGTGTTGTAAATTGCCATGTCTTTAAGCTAAAAACTGTATTAATTGGTAAATGATTAAAATGTAAAGATTATATGGTTAGAAGGAAAATTAAGTTAGCTTTATAACAGTGTAAACGGTTTGAAATTCCGATGTACGAAATAAAAGATATGAACATTTAAGTAAGCAGTGCACATGCTGCCAGACATCAACAGTCTTGAAGTTTGTATTGAATTGAATGTTTGAGTATATGGAGTCACATAATGACTCGATTGGTTTCTGGATTGTATCTAATACACTATGTATTGTATGAATGTTAGATCAAGTGTAAATTGAGGAAAAAGGGGCTCACTTAGATCAGCAAGCTAGTAGAGGGAAAGGGATTACAATCCAGGATCGACAATAGCTCAGAAAATTCCTGCGAGTGTAGTTTAAAGTTTGGAGAGGGTGGTAAACTCTCCAAGTCTGTTTTTGATTTGTAATTCTTATTGATTCTTAAGTATAAATTGTATAATGAGATTGCTATGGAGCATTAGCAAGGTAAGTACTCTTTTGAGAGGTTACTTGATTGTGAAGCATGCTTGAATTGCTATTGATTGTCATGATATGCTTATTGCCTAATTGAACTATATTGAATTGAAGCATGATGTTATAGATAGAAGTAACTCAATTCATTGTTTAATGACATATTTATTGACACACCTTCATTGACTATTGAAACATTGAAATTGGTATTGGCTTGAGCCCTATTCGATTGAAAGGGGATATCGGTACAAAATGTGCATATTGAAATGAATCATGTTTCTAATTGATTGAAAGTGATAACTATTGTAATCCTTGGTCTCGAGTCGGTCTTAGATATAGTTGGCATGCCATAGAGTCTATAGAGCTTGTTGTCGGGGTGGACTACGGTTCGAGACATTGGTCCCTAATTGGCAACAGTAGGAGGGAAGTATTGTTATTGGTCATTGGCGACAGTATGAGGGATTTGACCTGGTACTTGGTACCATATTGACTACTGTTATTGCTGACAGTTTGGTTGGAGACTCGAGTATCTAGACTGAGTAATCGATTCTCAGGGATATACCTAAAATGAACTAATAACTCATTTACATTGAATTGCATTGATTGATAGTAAAGGAAAAAAAATTGAATGCCATGAACTATGGATATTGAAGCATTGATTGAACACTACTTAAGAGATTGCTTGATTGTAAAGAAAACATCAAATGCCATGAACTATTGAACATTGCTTATGAGATTTCTTGATTGTAAAGAAAACATCAAATGCCATGTACTATTGAACATTATTTATGAGATTGCTTTTGTATTGAAACATTGATTGTGATCAAATGATATGCTATGCCTAAAGTAGTCGAATTGGATGATTAAGTTTGTCTAGACTTTTCTATCCTTGTATTGATATTGGATTGAAAATTAAGCAATGCACCTAGTATTGTTTGCCTAGTTCGAATGGTTCCCTATTGATGAGGGAACCATACCATCCATTTGATGGTTCGTAGTTGAGACTTATTGTATTGTTTGCCTTGTAACTTTTACTCACACACTAAGCTTTGCTTATTCAACTGTCATTTCTATGATACAGGTTGATATTGGATACTATCCTGAAGTCTAAGCTCGTACAAGTGACGTTTTGCTTAAAAGTGTATGTTTCCATCTTGTTATAGTTCTCCTAGGATAGTGGCACCTAAGGCATGTATATTTGTGATCACTTAGTTATGGTTTGTATAAATTAACTTCATCTATGACCTATAAGAGTATGGTATGTATATATGAGCATGTATACATCTTAATGAGCTTGTATGTTGTTAGCCAAATGTTAGATTTCCAATGGTTGAATTATGCATGTGATGGTTGAATAGATCTATTGAAGTTGGCTAGTTAACATTAAGTAAATGTAGTAATCTACATGTTAGACATGAATCACCTAGATCATTAGAGAATTGGCCGAATGGTATGTATAACTTTGTAAGCACATATGTTTTTTTTAAGATCACATAAGTAAAACATGTAAATCACTTATTAGAATGCTTGATAGTTACATTGAATGTTGAAATTATCTAATAGGCTTCTCATCTAGTTCGAATGATTGCTTGGGAATCAAGTAAGCTTTAATTGGTATTGATTTTGATAACAAAGTGCATTATAGGTCCTCGACTATTCGAAACCTTTCTTAATGAGCAAGAAAGACCTAAAACGAATTGAATTCTCTACCTTAAGTGGGATTGAAATGCCACATACCCACGTGAGTAGCCCTCAATGGGTCAGTAATTCACTTTCAGAATCCATGCCTTTTGACACGTGAGTAGCCCTCCACATCATCAGGTCGTGCTTTCCCTCGAATTGAAACCAATTCGCAAGCTTATAATGGGCCAGAATTGGGTTATTATTGCCTTAGTAGGCAATAAGATAGATTCGAGTACCCTTAATTGGAACCGAACTCATGTGTGAGAATTTAAGAAGCCCACCCCAATTAGAGCCATGCGGATAACCTTAGCGAACTAGAACTCATGTGGTTAGGTTTCTTTCTTTGTGTAAGTTGTTTACGTTTATCTTTTCTTGCTTTTGTGTTTCTATCTCACGACTAATTCTTGTCTTTTCTTCCTTTTCATTGATGTTCTTTTGTTTTGCCTATTATCATCATATCATAAAGAGCACATTGAGTTGGAAATAGTCTGAATTTAAAGGCTAGATTGATGGGAGACCTAGTTCGCAGCAATGATGAGAAGAACTCTAACGTACAAATATGGTCCGAAGAGGAACAATTGCATGAGGGAGACAGTATCCCTGTCGGGTTTAGGTCTACATTGGCAACAAAGACATTCATGAATGTGGAATACAATGACACTTTCGGGCTGAAGACAGCGTGCACTTTCAGCAAAGAATATGGTGACATTGCATGTTTGTTAGATGTTCTGGTGGATCACGCACTGTTGCAAGCTTGGGTGGGGTTCTGGAATCCCGCCTATAGTTGTTTCACGATCAGTAACTTCGACTTAACTCCTACGATTGAAGAATATCAGTACCTCTTAAATTGTGAGAAGATTTATGAAACTCGGGTATACTCGAAGCCTAGTAAGAACAAAGCCTTTTGGGCAAGCTCAATAGATTATCGGACATGTTGGAATCCTGGGTCGAGCATCAGGTCATTACTTGGAACCGTAAGGAGTATCTCATATGGGATGGGATTCCAACCCTAGCTTCTGTACATCCGGTAGGCCGAGTTCAGCGGGATTGTAATACCCCAAATCATGGCCTAGTAACATGTCATAAAATAATTAGAGCTTAATTGTACAAACAATTTACAAATTTGAAGAATTAATTAAACCTAGTAACTAAATTAGATGGATTGATAAAGAAGTAGCCTAATCATGAAGGATCAAATAGTAACAATTTGTAAATGTAGAATTGCATGCAATAAGGATGAGTAATTAAGGATTTATGAAGTAATTAGACCATAATTTGCCAAGTGGAGGCAAATAGTCAAGCAATGTGATAACACCATGGCCAAGTGGCCATCTTTCTATCATTTTCTCCACTCCACCTTGGCCGAATTTCCTCTCATCCATCTACGAAAAGAAAACCACCATTGTTGAGGATGGAAGCTTGCATCTGATCATAATTGCTTGAAAATTGAATAACTAGGAAGATTGTAAGGGGATTCTAAATCCTTCCTCCCAAGCAACATGTTTGAATGAGTGATTGATGATGTTTTGTTGTATAAATTGAATTGGATGATTGTTATGTGTGTTATGATCATGTTAGCTTCAATTTAACTTGAAATTGTGAATACTAGTAGCCAATTTTATAAAGGAAATATATATGGTTGCTTGAAATTTGAGAAATGTGTATATGGTTGAAAACAGTTTGATTAGGGACTATTTTGGATAGTGAAAATGTTTAAACATGTCAATTGAATATAGAACCCTATTTTCATCATTTTGGTAGATGAATTGAGAATTGAATTGGGTAGATATGTTGCTGGAAAATTAATGCACCAATTGGATTAGTTAAATTAGGTAATGGACTGCTCAATTGGTAAATTCGATGTGTAATGTTGATCAAATTGGGTTCAACATGATAATGCCCTGTTTTAAGCACATTACTGGGTGTTTTAAACTGACCTAGACATGTAAGAACATGAAAATGAATTGAATTTCCATTTTAGAACCTTGTTGAAATTAGTTAAGAAGCTAGAAACTCGACCTAGTGTAATCTGCCCAGAAGCTCTGTTATAGGTAGTAACTTTGAAAAATCACTATAAATTGTATAAAATGAATTTAAGGCTGAAATTTTTATGGACACCACCTTGATATGTCTAAATTCATTAGGATAAGACATAACTGAATTCTGGGTTGTAGAATGAAATGTAGAGAAGAAACACTAGGGACAGTGCAAACTATCCAGTGTAGCAAATTACATTGTCTGTAAGTTAAATACTGTATTAATTGGAAAAGAAATAAAATGCAAGCCATATATGGTTATAAACAAAATTAAGTTAGCTTTCCAACGGTGTAAAACAATTGAAATTCCGACGTACGGAATGAAAGTTATTCATGATTAACTGAATAGACTGCAAGCTGCCTGGCACCAGCAGTATAGGCAATTGCACACTATTTTGTGGCAATTTGTAAACTGTTTTGTAAACATTTTTAGGACATTGATTATGCCCTGTTTTACATAAACTAGAGTATAGATATGTGTAGTTAAGTGTATTAGAGAATGTATATGAACATGCTGCCAAATTTGTGTATGTTTTATACTTGTAACCTTGCCTTGATTGAATGATCATATAATCTTGTTTCGACATGTATTTGTTGTGCAATGTGATAGAACCAAGAGTAAACTTGGTGGAAGAGGATAGAGTAAATCATCTTAAAGCCATGAACAAAGGAGTGTGGATCCAAGACTAGCTAAGCTTGGAGTATTGTGAGTGTAGTTATCTCTAGGGTTAGGACTAGGTCCTAACCAATGCATGTTTGTCTACATTCTTGAAATGCTTAAATGAACCTGATATGGACTTGACCTAATAAGGGAAGAATTACTAGTAATGCATGAAACTTGATCACATCTTTGAATACATGTTTAATTCGAATGTTTAAGTATGATAAAGTGGTAACCTTGGTGCTTATATGTGTGATATGGCATGTGATCAAGTGCTTAAAGAACTTGCTTGTAATGTTATCCTACTTGATGAAATGAAACATGAGAACTACATGATATCTGAGCTATGGCTCAATTGGCATAAGGGCCTAATATGAAATGAACTTGCTTGACATGATATTGATCTTGATAAACTTGTATAAATGGTAAATCGAACAAACTTGGTAGCTAGTTGGACTAGGTAGAAGAGCATGCCTTACAGTCTAGAGCTCATTGTGTCAGGGTGGACTATGGTCCAGGGCTAAGGCCCCTATTTGGCAACAGACGGAGGGTACGTATGTGGTCTTTGGCGACAGTAGGAGGGTTGACCAATACTACAGTGCATCTTGTGGCGACAGTTGGTTGCAGACTCGATTACCTATACAAACTAAGTACCAAGGGGGTTGTTTAGTTTATAACACATGAAATAACAATCCAATAACACATGTTACTTGTCTTGAACGCTATATATTGAATAAGACTTGTCTTGAAAGCCATGAATTGTATGTTACTCGTCTTGTAAGCAAGACTTTCTTGATTACTTGTTTTGTAAGCATGATGTGCTTGATTCTTGATATGAAAGCATGAAGTATGATTTCTTGTTTCTTGTTCCTTGATAGCCGAATGCTTAAAATCCTTAGCTAGGATTATCTTAATGCTGGAAAGCCTTAGCTAGGATTATCTTAATGCTTGAAATCCTTAGCTAGGACTATACTTGATTAAATGACACAAAACTTGATATAACAACTAGTTAGAACTAGTTACTACCTCACTAAGTACATTATTGTACTTATCACTCTCGTTTTCGTTCTTCCCAACTATAGGATAAAGGATACGAGTGTTGCTTGATCTTGAAGTCCGATTTCTTGAGCTAGAAGCAAGTCACACAAGCATTGCCTAAGTATGGTTTCATACTTGTTTTGGTATATCTCATAGATTGGTGGCACTAGAATGTATATAGTTAGTTTGATCATGCATTTTGGTACTCGTATATATTGTTCTTGATAGGCTTACTATGTTATGAACCTATTGGTAAGTATGTAATGAACTTAAAGTAATTGTAATGTTAATGATGTTGCCGCGCATATGATGATACAAATGAAATGATCTAATGTTTGATCTAGTTTACCTTGGAATATTCAAATGCCTTGTTTATGTATACGAGTTTGCTTGTATGATAAGTAATGAATGCTTGGTTTCTTGTTAGTTAAGTAACTCATCTATTAAGGATGAGTTATCAATTCTTGCCTTGATTGCCTTGTTTATTCTTGTAATGTTTGCTAGCCTTTTCCTTGCTTGTCTAAGTAATGCTCCCGAGCCAGTTTGCTACTAGCCCAGGGTAGGGGGTTTTACAGGGATCTCTTCTCATTGTTAATTTATGGGTTAGTGTTTTTCCACCATGTAGGAGGATTAATTGATCCGGTAGTGTTAGACCTGTTTGACCGTTTGAGTGGTGGAACCAATCCAGAGCCTCTGATTTTAGCTGAAACTTTTTGATCTCTGAGGTTTTGCCGGGGGCACGGCGGAGGTCGCTTCCATGGTTGCCGCAGCTTTTGACAGTCTGGTTCTACAGTCACTTGTGGTCGGATGCTAATTTCTTGAAGCCTCTTTACAACGACATTTTCTCACCTTTGGAAGAATTTCTGCGAAAGGAAGATTGGCCCACCCAAAGATCTGAGGAAGTTTGGGTAGACGTTCTTGGCAACCTAAAAGATGAAGATATAGTTTGGAGGGCTCCATGGATTTCCGCGACGAGTATCCTCTACAGGTGCGGGACACACTCTTGGGTGCCATTGCTTGGACTTTGTGGGCACACTACTTATGCTACTCTTTTGGTTTTGAGATCGTATGGCTAGAAGCAATTCGCATCAGCTACCAAGGGCTTGAATGAATCCAATATGAATTAAGAGATGGAAATGGCTACAAGGCAATGGTGTACGATGTTTCTTCGACTTGGAACAGCGTGAGACTGGTCTGAGTCATGAGTGCTACCCACAGACCACTCCCAAGTATGAGGCGTGGAGATTCAGCTACGTCAATGACAACATTCTCTAATTGAATCCCGATAGAAAGAGGAAAATGGAAGAAAGGTTAGCCACACTTCCTACCGAAGCCGAGTTGATAAGAAAACAACTTGAAGAGGAGCAAGAAAGGTATCTCAATCTCGAGGAGAAAGCTCGTTAAGAGAAATTTGATTTTGAATTAGAGAAGATACAATTTGAAGGAATGGTTAAAGGTCTGGAAAAGAGAAAAGATGAATTGGAACTTGAGCTCAAGTTAGAAAAGGAAGAATTTCAGAAACTCAAGAGGATAAACAAAAGCAAGAGAGTTGTGGAAGGTAGATTAGGCGAAGGGATAGAGATCCAACTCAAGGAGGGGAAAGCAAGAGTTGAGAATTATAGAAGGATGTATTGTGAGAATATGGACCAGGTGCTCACTTTAACACAGTAAATGAAGAACTTGCACAGTTCTCACTCTAGGCATCTCGAGAAAGAACGTCGCGAAAAGGAAGCCCTGAAGGATCAGGTTAAGTGTATGGAGAAGTCTCTTTTCAAGCACAAGGGTTCGACCAGCAAGTTGAAAGTAAGCAAGACGGAGAACCAGGCCTTAGAGGCTCGCATTGCAGAGTTGGAAACCGAGGTTTAACAACTCAAGGATCATGTGGCAAGCTTTGTGGGAGTAATTCAATTACACTCGATACCGAGTTTGGAGGAACTAAAGTTCGCTACCTACACTATTTGGAGACAAGAACAGAAGTTAGGACAATGGATGGTTCGGATGCAAGGAATCACCCAAAAAATACAGCTCTTGGCAGAAGATGCTACTGAACTTCATGTTGTGTCGACGATGACTTTGAAGAAGGAGAGAGGATTGTTTGGATTTTGAGAGAGATCGTTAACCTTGATACTTTCCCGAAATCATATGTTTAGTTGGCTTTCTTTGTTTATTGTACCAAGACTATGTTTCTATTAATGAAAGTCGTTTAACGATGATATTTTCCAGACTCAGTGTGCTCATTGCATTCATGCATAATTCCTCTATTTGCATTCTTTGTTTTGTTAACAAATAATTGACTAAAAAGCTTTAAGTTTCAAAAACAAAAAAGATTACATTTTGGTTCTTTAAAATTACCTTCATTCCTCGTACATATCATACCCGTTTACGATCAAAGCGAATGGAGGAAAGTTTTGCGAACCTGGAAGCTGATCTACATGGTCAAATGGAACGAACCCAACAGGAATTAAGGGAAACCATTCTCAAGTCCCAGCAAGACATGTGATGGAAATATATCAACTGTTGCAAGCCCAACTAAGGCTGGAGTTAAGAGACAAGGGTACCATCGAGAGCCTTGTCCAAAACTCGGGGGATCGCCTTTATGCCCAAACTATCAAGAATCATTTGCTCATGGAACCTTCGTTGACTCCTACACAAGTTGCATCTATTTCTCATGCTGGTGTAGCAGCTCAAACTCAATCTAGGGTGACCTTAAAAAATCTCAAGATTATCAAGGACGGCGTCCTAGATTTTGATGAATTAGAAAAATTGAACCAAATGAAAGTGGAGTTCACTAAGCAACTAGAGGATACACGGAAGGACCTAGAAGAAAGGTTACGAGTGAAGGAAGATGAGGATGACCCCTACGGGTTAAGTGATAGGGAACTCGGTCTGGTTCCTACTGTGGAGATCCCTTATAAGTTCAAGGCCCCAAATTTTTAAAAGTTTGATGGAAGCACTTGTCCGTCTGCTCACATAGTGATGTTTTATCGGAAGATGATTGGTATTACCAACAATGAGAAGCTCTTGATTCACTGTTTTTAGGATAGTTTAGTAGGGTCTGCTCTGAGGTAGTACAACCAACTAACCAGGGCTCAAATCAAGTTGTGGAGAGATCTGGCGAAAGCTTTCACTATTTAGTATAAGCATGTAACCGACATGGTTCCCAATCGACTGCTATTACAAGGCATAAAACAGAAACACAACGAGACCCTTCGAGAATACGCTCAAAGGTGGCGTGATGTGTCAGCCCAAGTCCAACCACCGCTTCATTAACATGAAATATCTCCTATGTTCGTAGATACGCTGAAAGGGGCACTTTATGAATGGTTGTGTAGTAACCCTATTAGTAACTTTGCAAAAATGGTCATGATTGGCGAACGCATTGAAGCGACCATCAAGAGCGGAAGGATCGATGGAGGAGATCATTCGCGAAAGCAGTAAAAGAAGAAGGATCATGAAGTGAACAACACCAACGCTTTTGAAAAAACCAGGAACTTCACCATCTCCCAGCCACAGGCCCCGACAGGGAATTCCAGAAACTTTAACAAGAGAGAAGATAAGGGACCTAAGAAAGAAAGGGATGATAGGTTTTTCACGGCTTGTCCTTTTCCATGCTTAAGTAACGCTCCCAAGATAGTTTGCTACTAGCCCGAGGTAGGGGGTGTTACATTTAATTGGTATTAAAGCTTTAGGTTTAGTCGATTCTAGGAATAAATAGGTCTATCATGCATCATATAGGATACTTGTTCCACATAGGAGACTTGTATTGAATAACTTGTGTCTTGCTTACTAAACTGAACCCTAATTGTTCTATTTGAACGTAGAATGTCTGAAACGAAACTTGGTCGGGATAATGAAAGTCTTTAAGGCTCCTCGAATGAAGGAGACAATGTGAGGATGGCGCAGAATCCTCCACAACAACAAGCTCAACCCCGAGCCCAAGCTGCTGCTCAACAGGAAGCTCCTGCTATAAATCCTGTGCAACAGGAATGTGTCCTAAGTATGAAGGAGATGTTCAATCATCTTGTAACTACTTTGAAACAAGACCATCCTATTGCTCCTCCTATTGATATGCCAAACAGAGCTCTGATTGACAAGCTAGCTCAACACTGGGCCTATACTTTCACTTGCACTGATGAAGCTAATCCCGAAGTAGCTGAGTATTGGTTAGAGGCCACTACTCGAATCTTGACCAAGCAACTACCTTGACCTAATTAGCACAAGCTCAAATGTGCCATAGCCTTGTTAGCAGATGAAGCTCTAAGCTGGTGGGAAACGACTACCCTAACTGCTCCTGCTGAAGCTGTAACTTGGACATTCTTCCTCGAGGAATTTAGGAAGAAATAAATTAGTGAATAGTACCTGGCCGAGCGTCAAAAACGTTTCTTTTATCTCAAGCAAGGTGGCCGACCCAATGAACAATACGTGAGTGATTACTGCTAGTATTGCAAGTACGGGTCGGAATACATCAAGACTGATACTGATAAATGTCGAATGTTCATCGATGGACTGAATGATGAACTGAGTACAATCTTCACTGCCCTGGGTATCACTGACTTCCAGAACTTAGAGAACTGGGCTATTGCAACTGAGGAAAAGATGAAGGCCTCTAAGAAACGCAAGAGTGGTAACTCCTGGAAGGATAAACGATCCAAATATGATGACAAGCCTCACTAGCAATCAAAGAAATCTAAACACTCCAAAGATCACTCCTCAAATTACACTCCTATTTAGAAAAGCAATTACATACCGATACCTCAATTAGTAACCAAGCCTTTAGCCTCAATCATCTCTGTTGATAGTACTGGGAATTTCGACAAAGCTACTCAATATCCTACTTGCAAGTTTTGTCAGAAGCACCACACCAGGCAATGCAGAACTTAACAGAATTTGTGTTTCTTATGTGGAGCCTCTGATCATTATATACGGGATTGTCATCAGAATCCTAATAAGGTTTCAAATCAAACTTCTGTAAATGCTAGCTCAGCTCCATCTAATTGATACAAGGGCCTAATATATGCTTAGTCCGGGAATCGAAGGAAAGGTAGAGGCCAACATTCGGCACCTACACACTAGGAATCCTGAGCCCTTGCTCGAATCTACCACATTCATGGGAAAGAGGAAGAAGAAGCACCTAATGTTATCGCAGGTACTATTGAATTATATTCAAGTCCTGCATATGCTTTGATTGATTTGGGATCTACCCACTCTTTTATACGTTATTACGTGATTGCTAAGTTAAACTTAAAACCCGAACTTGTTAAGACTAGCCTTGTAGTTTCGAACCCTATAGGAGGAAATATGCCTATTAACTTTTTTTGCAAGCAATGCCCTATAAGCATTCAAAATGTGCATTTTCCCATGGGCCTTTATGTCTTGCCTTCTTGTGAATACGATCTAGTGTTAGGACAAGATTGGCTAAGCAAACATGAAGCCTGGATAGATTGCCAAAATAGGAGACTTTATCTTCGGGGTTTAGGAAAAGAAACAATCCTCCTAATTGATAGAAAACCGACCTCAATCTTTGCTGCCATGACTATGCAAGTTGAACTTGAATTAGGCTTGCCTAGTATGCCAATTGTATCTGAATTCATTGATGTTCTTCCCGAGGAACTCCTTGGTCTCCTTTCAACCAGATAAATAGAGTTCAAGATTGAAGTTCAACCTGTAACAACTCTGGTGTCCATCACACCCTATCGAATGACACCTATTGAATTGAAATAACTGAAGAAGCAACTCCAAGAGCTACAAGACAAAGGCTTCATTCGGCCTAGCTCATCTCTCTGGGTGCTCCAGTCTTGTTTGTGAAAAATAAAGACGAAACTATGAGACTCTGTATTGATTACAGACAATTGAACATGCTTACTATCAAGAATCGGTATCCTCTCCCAAGGATAAAAGATCTCTTCCATCAACTCAAGGATGCTTCGATATTCTCAAATATCGATCTTCGATCGGGATACTATCAAATGAGGGTAAAAGAAGATGTACCCAAGACAGTCTTTCGTACTCAATATGGCCACTTTGAATTTCTTGTAATGCCATTCGGGTTGACAAATCCTCTAGCTGCTTTCATGGACCTCATGAACCGTGTATTCAAGCCCTATCTTGACAAGTTTGTGGTCTTCTTCATCGATGACTTTCTGGTGTATTCTCAGAATAAGGAAGAACACTCCGAACACCTTCAAATTGTATTACAAACTCTCTGAGAACGTCAATTGTTTGCAACTTTTCTAAGTGTCAATTTTGGCTATTGAAAGTCTCATTCCTTGGCCATGTCATCTCAGTAGAAGGTATTAAAGTAGACCCGAGCAAAATTTGATCCATCTTGGATTGGAGACCTCCGAGGAATGCTGGTGAAGTTAGAAGCTTTCTCAGTTTAGCCGGCTATTATCGGCATTTTGTCAAGGGATTCTCATCCATTGCCGTAAGGTTGATTAAGTTAACTCGCAAAGATATGTCCTTTGTTTGGTCAGAGATCCAACAATGAAGCTTCGATCAACTTAAACAAGCCCTGACTCATGCACCGGTTCTTATCCAACTAGAATCGGGTAAAGAATTCATTGTCTATAGTGATGCATCTCATTTAGGACTAGGATGTTCCCTAATGCAAGATGGAAAAGTGGTAGCTTATGCTTCAAGGCAACTAAAACCACACGAGTCAAACTACCCTACACACGATCTAGAATTGGCAGCTATCGTGTTTGCTCTCAAAATACGGACACATTACTTGTACGGGGAGAAATGTAACCTGTTCACAAACCACAAGAGTCTCAAATGCCTCCTGACTCAAAAAGATTTGAATCTGAGACAAAGAAGATGGCTAGAATTTCTTAAAGACTACGATTTGGTTATCGACTACCATCCGGGGAAAGTAAACATGGTTGCTGATGCCCTTAGTCATATACTATACTCGGGTAAACCCCTAAATCTAAATTCTAGAATAATTCATTCAAATTTAATCTTCTTGGATTACAAGTAATCCATTTGAATAGACATTTCTTATCTTACAAGTAACTATTCAAATTTTTTCCTTAATGATCTTGTTCATTCGTTTGTAGCTTTCTTGGCTATCAATGCACATTTTCGTTTATCCAAAGTACAGAAATTCTTGTCTGAACTTCAAGTTCAATCTAGCTTGATATCGAGAATCAAAGAACTCCAACAGACTAATCTAGATCTTCAGAAGATCATATCAAAGCTAGACTCTGAGTCTAATTCTAACTTTTCTCTCAAGTCGAATGGACTTCTCTATTTCAAGGATAAAGTATGTGTTCCTAACAACGAGGAACTAAAACACGAGATATTACAATAAGCTCACCAAAGCTCTTTCTCGATTCACCTGGGATCGGTTAAGATATACAAGGATCTAAACCCACATACTAGTGGCCCAACATGAAATCAACTATCACAAACTTCGTATCAAAGTGTTTAACTTGTCAAAGGGTTAAATCTGAGCATAAAGTCCCTACTGGATTGCTCCAACCTATCAAATTCCCTTAGTGGAAATGGGATTGGATTCCAATGGATTTCGTTACTGGTCTTCCTTCCATACCAAGAAAGAATGATGTTGTATGGGTGATTGTTGATAGATTAACAAAGTATACTCACTTCATCCCTGTTCGAATAATCGTGAGGTTGGAAACCTTAGCCGAGCTATACATTTGTGAAGTGATTCAATTACACGGTGTACCTACAACTATAATCTCTGATATTGATCCCAGATTTCCTTCTCAATTTTGGAATTCCTTGCAGAAGGCTCTAGGAGCTAAAGTGCATCTTAGTACAGCCTTTCATGTAATAACAAAGTCTACTCAATTGGTAAATTGGATGTGTAATGTTTATCAAATATATCAAATTGGGTTAATCATGATAATGCCATGTTTTAACCACATTGATATGTGTATTAAACTGACCTAGACATGTAATAACATGAAAATGAATTGAATTGCCATATTAGAACCTTGTTGAAATGAGTTAAGAAGCTAGAAACTAAACCTAGTGTAATCTGCCTAGAATTCTCTGTTCTGGGCCCTAATTTGAAAAATCACTATAAATTGAATAAAATGAATTTAAAGCTTAAATATTTATGGACAACACCTTTATATGTCTAAAATAATTAGGAGAAAACATAACTGAATTATGGGTTGTAGAATGAAATGTAGAGAAGAAAAACTAGGGATAGTGCAAAATGTCCAGTGTAGCAAATTACCCTGTATTTAAGTTAAAAACTTTATTATTTGGAAAAGAAATAAAATGCAAGCCTTATATGGTTATAAATAAAATTATGTTAGCTTTCCAACGGTGTAAACCAATTGAAATTCTGACGTACGGAATGAAAGTTATACATGATTAAGTAAATATAGTGCAAGCTGCCTTGCAGCAACAGTATAGCCAATTGCAAACTGTTTTGTGGCAATTTGTAAACTATTTTGTAAACAGTTTTAGGACATTGATTTTGCCCTGTTTTACATGAACTAGAGTATAGATAAGTAGTTAAGTGTGGTGGAGAATGTATATGAACATGCTGCCAAATTTGTGTATGTTTTATACTTGTAACCTTGCCTTGATTGAATGATCATATGATCTTGTTTTGACATGTATTTGTTGTGTAATGTGATAGAACCATGAGTAAACATGGTGGAAGAGGATAGAGTGGATCATCCTAAAGCCAAGAACAAAGGAGTGTGGATCCAAGACTAGCTAAGCTTGGAGTATTGTGAGTGTAGTTATCTCTAGGGTTAGGACTAGGTCCTAACCAATGCATGCTTTTCTACATTCTTGAAATGCTTAAATGAACCTAATATGGACTTGACCTAATAAGCGAATAATGACTAGTAATGCATGAAACTTGATCACATCTTTGAATACATGTTTAATTTGAATGTTTAAGCATGATTAAGTGGTAATCTTGGTGCTTATATGTGTGATATGGCATCTGATCAAATGATTAAAGAACTTGCTTGTAATGCTATCCTACTTGATGAAATGAAACATGAGAACTACATGATATGTGATCTATGTCTCAATTAGCCTAAGGGCCTAATAAGAAATCAACTTGCTTAACATTATCTTGATCTTGATAAACTTATATAAATGGTAAATCGAACAACCTTGGTAGCTAGTTGGACTAGGTAGAAGGGCATGCCTTAGAGTCTAGAGCTCATTGTGTCAGGGTGGACTATGGTCCAGGGCTAAGGCCCCTATTTGGCGACAGACGGAGGGTACGTATGTGGTCTTTGACGACAGTAGGAGGGTTGACCAGCACTACGGTGCATCTTGTGGCGACAGTTGGTCGGAGACTCGATTACCTATACAAACTAAGTACTAAGGGGGTTGTTTAATTGATAACACATGAAATAACAATCCAATAACACATGTTACTTTTCTTGAAAGTTATATATTGAATAAGACTTGTCCTAAAAGCCATGAATCGTATGTTACTTGTCATATAAGCATAACTTTCTTGCTTACTTGTTTTGTAAGCATGATGTGCTTGATTCTTGATATGAAAGCATGAAGTATGATTTCTTGTTTCTTGTTCCTTGATAGCTGAATGCTTGAAATCCTTAGCTTGGATTATCTTAATGTTTGAATACCTTAGCTAGGATTATCTTAATGCTTGAAATCCTTAGCTAGGACTATACTTGATTAAATGACACAAAACTTGATATAACAATTGGTTAGAACTAGTTACTACCTCACTAAGTACATTCTTGTACTTATCACTCTCGTTTTCATTCTTCCCAACTACAAGATAAAGGATACGAGTGTTGCTTGATCTTGAATCCTGATTTCTTGAGCTAGAAGCAAGTCACACATGCATTGCCTAAGTATGGTTTCATACTTATTTTGCTATATCTCCTTGATTGGTGGCACTAGAATGCATATAGTTAGCTTGATCATGCATTTTGGTACTTGTATATATTGTTCTTGATGGGCTTACTATGTTATGAACCTATTGGCAAGTATGTAATGAACTTAAAGTACTTGTAATGTAAATGATGTTGCTGTGCATATGATGATACAAATGAAATGATCTAATGTTTGATATAGTTTACCTTAGAATATTCAAATGCCTTGTTTATGTATATGAGTTTGCTTGTATGATAAGTAATGAATGCTTGGTTGATTGTTAGTTAAGTAACTCATCTATTAAGGATGAGTTATCAATTCTTGCCTTGATTGCCCTGTTTATTCTTGTAATGTTTGTTAGCCTTTTCCCTGCTTGCCTAAGCAACGCTCCCGAGCCGGTTTGCGACAAGCCTAGGTAGGGGGTATTACAGGGATCTCTTTGCATTGTTAATTTATGTGTTAGTGCTTTCCCCCAGGCATAAGGGCTAATTGATCCGGCAGTGTTAGACCTGTTTGACCGTTTGAGTGGTGGAACCATTATAGTGCCTATGATTTTAGCTGAAACTTTCTGATCTCTGACGTTTTACCGGGACCACGACAGAGGTCATTTCCATGGTTTCCCCTAGCTTTTGACAGTTTGTTTCTATAGTCACTTGTGGTCCGATGCTAATTTCTCAAAGCCTATTTACAATGGTAGTTTCTCACCTTTGGAAGAATTTTTGCGAAATGAAGATTGGCCCACCCGAAGATCTGAGGAAGTTTGGGTAGACGTTCTTAGAAACCTAAAAGAGGAAGATATAGTTTGGAGGGCTCCGTGGCTTTCCTCGAGGAGTATCCTCTACAGGTGCGGGACACACTCTTGGGTGCCATTGCTTGGACTTTGGGCGCACACTGCTTATGCTTCTCTAATGGTTTTGAGATAGTATGGTTCGAGGAAATTCGTACCGGCTACCAAGGTCTTGAATGAATTCAATATGAATATGAGAAGGAAAATGGCTACAAGTCAGTGGTGTATGATGCTTCTTCGGCTTAGAACAACGTGAGACGGGTCAGAGTCATGAGTGCTACCTACATAACCAGTCCCGAGTATGAGGCGTGGAGATTCAGCCACATCAATGACAACATTCGCCAATTGAATCCCGATAGAAAGAGGACAATAGAAGAGAGGTTAGCCACACTTCCTACCGAAGCCGAGTTGATGAGAAAACAACTTGAAGAGGAGCAGGAAAGGTCTCTCAAGCTCGAGGAGAAAGCTCGTCAAGAGAAATTTGATTTTGAATTGGAGAAGTTACAGTTTGAAGGAATGGTTAAAGGTCTACAAAAGAGAAAGGTTGAATTGTATCTTGAGCTCAAGTTAGAAAAGGAAGAAATTCATAAACACAAGAGGATAAACAAAGTAAGAGAGTTATGGAAGGTAGATCACGCGAAGGGATAGAGCTCCGACTCAGGGAGGAGAAAGCGAGAGCGGAGAATTATAAAAGGATGTATTGTGAGAATAGGGACCAAGTGTTCACTTTAACACAAGAAATGAAGAACTTACACACTTCTCACTCTAGGCAGCTCGAGAAAGAACGTCGTGAAAATGAAGCTTGGAAGGATTAGGTTAAGTGTTTGGAGAAGTCTCTTTTCAAGCACAATGGTTCGACCAGCAAGTTGAAAGTAAGCAAGACGGAGAACCAGGCCTTAGATGCTCGCATTGAAGAGCTGGAAATCGAGGTTCAACAGCTCAAGGATCATGTGGATGGTTCGGGTGTAAGGGAAGCAATTCAAGTACGCCTGATGCTGAGTTTAGAGCAACTACAGTTCGCTGCCTACACCATTTGGAGACAAGAACAGGAGTTAGCACAATGGATGGTTGGATGTAAGGAATCGCCCAGAAAATACAGCTCTTGGCAGAAGATGCTAATGAACTTCATGTTGTGTCGACGATGACTCTGTAGCAGAAGAGAGGATTGTTTGGATTTTGAGAGAGATCATTGACCTCGATATTACCCTGAAGTCATATGTTTAGTTGGCTTTCTTTGGTTATTGTACCAAGACTATGTTTCTATTAATGAAAGTCGTTTAACGATGATATTTTCCAGGCTCAGTGTTGCTCATTGCATTCATGCATAATTCATTTGTTTGCATTCTTTGTTTTGTTAACAAATAATCGACTAAAAGCTTTCTGTCTAAGAAACAAAAAAGATTGCATTTTGGTTCTTTAAAATTACCATCATTCCACATCCATATCATACTCGTTTACGAACAAAGCGAATGGAGGAAAGTTTTGCGAAGTTGGAAGCCGATCTACGTGGTCAAATGGAACGAACACAACAGGATAAGGAATACTTGGAGTATCATGCCGATGTCCTAGGGCACTCAATCGATAATTGTATAGCTTTCAAAAAGTTTGTTCAAAATCTGATCTGAACTGGGGTGTTACAGCTTGGGAAGCCTAGTACGGCTAACAATCTGTTGCCGAATCATGGGGGACAGGTGTAAATGCTATTGAAAATGAGTGCACCGAGAAAGCCAAAAAGAGTGGGTCTGAAATCTAGTCTCCCATGAGATGGGTCTTTCAGCAGTTATGCATGGCACGTCTCATCAATCGAGGAATGGTCTTGGTCAAAGAAGGATGCGGCCCGTACTGTGATTACCATCAATTAGAAGGTCATGATATTCAGCATTGTGAGGAATTCCATTATATACTACAAGCTATGATGGATAACCAAGAGATAGAGTTTTTTGAGAAGGAGAAAAGAGTAAAAGAGTTTAAAGTCTGTGCATTAGAGAGTCGAGAAAGCAGATACAGTGCGAAGAGACCACTTGTCCTCGGTCTCAGGACGAGCGAGGCAAGTGAACCAAAAATGGGTCCTAAAATCATAATTGCTACCCTAAAGTCTTTTCCCTTCAAAGAGACCAAGATGGTCCCATGGAATTACGCCACGAGCGTCACAATTCCAGGATCATCTAGTGCACAAGAGGAAAAGAGGACAATGGAGATAGAATCTGCACAACCGAGTAGTAGAGAAGAAAGTGATGTGGGGCATCTAACAAAAAATGGTCGATGCTACGTTCCCGAAAACCTAAGGGATCCAAGGGAGAAAGGCCAAGAAGTTGCAGTAGGACCCAATAATTTATTTGGAGAAGACCCACCTTTAAAGATCAAGGAGCCGATCTTAGAAATGCAGGCAAAGAGTTTCTAAATTTTCTGAAGAACAGTGAGTATAATGTTGTCGATCAACTCTAGAAACAACCAGCTCGCATTTCAGTACTTGACCTGTTACTAAATTTGAAAAAGCATCGCGATGCATTGTTGAAGGTATTGAATGAGACCTTCATTACAAAAGACATCTCTATCGGGAGATTGGATCACATTATCATTCACATCCCCGACGTCAATCACATTACTTTCAATGATGATGAAATCTCAGAGGAAGGCACGGGGTCCGTCAAGGCCCTGAACATCACCAGCCACTATAAGGGTTATGTGTTGTCGGGCGTTTTGATTGATAATGGCTCTGCATTGAATGTCTTGCCATTAGCCACTCTACAACGACTACAATCGATAGCTCGCATATGAAACCATGGCATAATATGGTACGAGCCTTCGACGGGACTTAAAGAGATGTGGTCGGGAAAAAAAAGTACCCTTTCTCATTGGTCCCACTAAATATATGGTCAATTTTGTGGTCATGGATATCCAACCATCTTATAATTGCTTGTTAGGAAGTCCTTGGATACACTCGGCCGACGCCGTTCTGTCCTCACTCCACCAAAAGTTGAAGTTTGTCACCGAAGGGAAATTAGTAACAATGAATGCAAAAGATGATATCATTGTTTCAGTGACTCCAGATACACCGTACATCCCTACTGATGAGAAGCGATAGAGTGCACCTTCAGAGCCTTGGAACTTATCAATGCTACTTTTGTTGCTGAAGGAAGCAAGGTTCTATGTCCCAAATTGTCGAGAAATAATAAAGGTTCGGGGAGGAATCTACAGGGGCGTCTTCATACTATTAGTGTGGTTCACAAGGTAGACCACTTTGGACTTGGCTATAAGCCTAGTTTTATACAAAAAAGACAAGAATGGAAAAAGTGACAAGAACATAGGAACCCCAGGTTGAGGGGGGAAGACATTCACTGGGCTCCCATAACTTACTCAAACTCCAGAGGTATCTTCATATCTGGGGGGATTCAAAACTCGTACGAGGACATCCAAAGGGCAAACCAGGAGGGCAAAAGGCGCCTTCAAGAAGAGCTGATCAGTGAGGCTTTAGAAGAAATAAATGTGAATATGATTGGTGGCGGAAGCAAGCCTAACCGGTTTCTGGCCAGAATTCACCCGTGCCTCCGAAGAGAAGAGCTCAACAACTGGACCTTCAGGGTCGTGCCAGCACTCAATAGGGATAAATCAAAGTAATTCCTAGAACCACTCCGTTACTTTGACCCAAAAGTAACAAACATCTTTTGTAAAAAGGGCAACTATGTCATGTTCATCTGCCTGCAATGAAATATATATCTACCTTTTCTTTTTCTCAAATAGCAAACATGGCATTCATTCCATTCACTCAATTTCATTCCATTTATTTATTTACCTATTCATTTATTTAGTAGTTAATAATTTATTTACGTCATAAACTACACCATTCTTTTCCTAATACACACTTTCAAAATCGTGCAGACCCCTTAATATAAACTGTATGAACAATGTGGAACCTCATCCTAAATTAGATTTTTAATGACCTATGTACTTGGCGGAGGTAGAGGAAGAAAATGATGAGATTCCTGAAGAGCTGCTAAGAATGATGGCCGACGAGGAAAAGCAAATCCTTCCACACCAAGAGAAGCTAGAGATCCTAAACTTGGGGACTGATGAAGAAAGGAAAAAAGTAAAGATTGGGGTACCCTGTCATCGGAAGTCAGGCAAGGGTTAGTAGAATTGCTTGTAGAATTTAGAGACGTGTTCGCATGGTCATACCAAGATATGTTGGGCCTAAACACGGACACTGTAACGCACAAGCTTCCTATTAGGCCATAATGCAAACCCGTTCAGCAAAAACTCCGAGGAATGATAACTAACATGTTGCTAAAAATTAGGGAAGAGGTGAAGAAACAACTCGAAGCCAAATTTTTGGAAGTCTCTAAATACCCAGAATGGGTAGCCAATATCGTGTCGGTACCAAAGAAAGATGGGAAGGTGCGTATGTGTGTGGATTATAGAGACCTTAATAAGGTGAGCCCAAAGACAACTTTCCTTTGCCCCATATTGATACATTAGTGGACAATATTGTGGGGCATGCTTGGTTCTCATTCATGGATGGCTTTTTAGGGTACATCCAGATCAAAATGCACCCCGAGGACATGGAGAAAACCACTTTTGTGACAATGTGGGCCACATTTTGTTACAAAGTAATGCCCTTTGGATTAAAAAATGCCGAGGCAACTTACCAAAGGGCCATGGTAACCTTGTTTCATGACAAGATGCATAAGGAAATCGAGGTGTACGTGGATGACATGATAGCCAAATCTAAGACCGAGGAGGGTCACATCCAAAACTTGCGAAAACTCTTCTGAAGGCTAATAAAGTATCAGTTAAAGCTCAACACTGCCAAATACATTTTCGTAGTTATATCTTAAAAGCTTTTGGGCTTTGTGGTAAGTCAGAAGGGCATCGAGATCGACCCTGACAAGGTAAAAGCAATTCAATATCTTCCGCCACCGCAAACACAAAAGGAGGTCTGAGGATTTTTAGGGAGGTTAAACTACATATCCCGATTCATATCTCAATTGACTAATAAGTGTGACCCTATCTTTAGACTGCTCCAACAGAATAACCTGACGGTCTAGGATGAGGATTGTCAAGAGGCACTAGAAAAGATCAAGAAGTATCTGACTGATCCTCCAATTCTAGTAGCACCAGTGCCAAATAGACCATTGATTTTGTACCTAAAGTCTTTGAAAACTCTATGGGGTGCGTACTTGGACAACAAGATGACTCAGGCAAGAAGCAAAGGGCAATAGCAAGAAGTTGATGGATTATGAAACCCGGTACCCCCAATCCAGAAAGTATGTTGTGCCTTGGTATGGGCTACTAAGGGGCTACGGTAATACATGTTGTATCATACCACCTATTTAATTTCCCGGATGGATCCTCTAAATTTTTTGATGGAAGCACCAACATTGACCAGGAAGATGGCTTGTTGGCAAATGCTCTTGTCGTAGTTTGATATCGTTTACGCAAACTAGAAAGCGGTAAAAGGAATTGACGTGGCAGATCTTTTGGCAAGTCGCGCCTCGGTTGATTATGAACCATTGGATTTGTAATTTCCAAATGAATATTTAATCTGTGGTTTAATTGAAGGGAGATCTATTGCTAGAAAGAGGGATGGAGGCTCTATTTCGACGAGGCGTCGAATGCCCTAGGCCATGGAATATGGGTAGTATTAATTTCCCCCGAAGAGGACCACTACCCTTTCACAAGTAGGCTAGAATTCTTCTGCACCAACAATGTAGCCGAGTACGAAGCCTGGGTCATAGGACTCCGAGCAGCCTTTGAGAAGAAGATCAAGGTGCTCCAAGTTTTTAGAGATTCCTCTCTGGTAGTCTACCAACTTCGAAAAGAGTGGGAGACTAGAGATCCAAAGCTAATCAAGTATCATGATTTGATCATAAATTTTGAAGAAGTCAGTTTTACCTACTTGCCAAGGGAGGATTACCAAATGGCCAACGCTCTGGCCACATTGGCCGTTGTGTTCAAAGTAAATGGGACTGCCGAAATGAAGCTTGCCGAGATGCAAACTTTTGAGGTGCCGACCCACTGCTATAGTTTGGAAGAGGAAAAGGACGGCAATCCATGGTATTATGACATCTTCCAATACATCAAGTACCAAACTTATCCAAAAGATGCCAACGATAATGAAAAAAGAACTATCAAGAGGATCGCGTCGGGGTACGTCCTTGATGGAGAGGTTTTGTATAAAAGAAGCAAAGATCAGATGCTGTTGAGAGGTGTCAATGCCCGAGAGGCCGAAACTATTCTAGTAGAGGTCTATGGAGGTTTATGTGGAACCTATGCTAGCGGATTCTCGATGGCTAGGAAAGTCATGAGATACAGCTACTTCTGGTCAACAATAGAGGGAGATTGCATCAATTATTAAAAGAAGTGCCATAAATGCCAAATCTACGCCGGTAAGATACATTCCCTACCAGTACCATTTCACGTCATGAACTCACCTTGGCCTTTTTCTACCTGGGGAATATAGTTATTGGTCACATACACCCAAAAGCTTCTAATGGGCATCGCTTCATCTTGGTAGCCATCGATTACTTCACCAAATGGGTAGAAGCTACCTCTTACACCAACATCACAAGAGCGACAATTTTCAAGATCCTCAAGAAAGAAATTATATGTCGCTATGGTCTGCCAGAAAGGATCATCACCGACAATGCTTCCAACTTGAATAATAAAATGATGACTGAGGTGTGTTAACAGTTCAAAGTTGTGCATCACAATTCTACTATTTATCATCCCAAGATGAACAGAGTAGTGGAGGTGGGAAATAAGAATATAAAGAAGATCATGGCAAAAACAACAGAGAATTATAAAGATTGGTATGAAAAGCTACCTTTTGCACTGTTTGCTTATCGAACCTCTGTGAGAACCTCCACAGGGGCAACGCCATACTCTTTGGTATATGGTACGGAGGCGGTATTACCCATCGAGGTAGAGATTCCATCACTTCGAATTCTAAACGAAGTAAGGTTGGATGAAGCTGAATGGATACAAACTAGGATTGATCAATTGAACCTCATTGAAGAAAAAGGTTGAAGGCCATCTTTTATAGCCAAATGTATCAGAAAAAGATGATGCGAGCCTATAACAAAAAGGTTTGTGCTAGAGAGTTTCAAGAGGGGGATCTGGTACTTAAAAAGATCTTACTTAACCAAAAGGACTTTCGAGGGAAGTGGATGCCTAATTGGGAAGGGCCTTATGTTGTAAAGAAGGAATTCTCCGAATAAGCATTAATCCAAGCCGAGATGGATAGGAAAGAGTTGAGCAACCCAATAAACTCAGACTGTAAAAAAGTATTATGCTTGAAAAAAAAAAGAAGATATAAGGAAAAAAAGAAAGCCAAAAAGAAAAAAAATAAAAAAGAAAGAGGGTTTAAGGCGAAAACCCAAAAATGGGCGTCTTTAAACCAAGGAGGTGATCCGAATTGAAAATCCAGACAGGACAGTTCAAACACACGTGAATTCTGACATACGACTGGTAGACTTCATCGGGGGATGATGCTTCATTCCTTAGGTCGTCAAAAGTTGTAACCGAAGATGGCGAGTGAAATATCTAATATGGTCGATGGGTTCTCGTTGTTCATATAGTCGATATTATCTATATCTTTTTCCTCTCATGTTTGCCACGACTTTCAAAATTTTGTTAATGTTTCTCTAAGTATTAATAATATACTATTCTCATTTTTGTTGACCGTCTCATAATCATCTCGCAGATGAATTGGCATAGATCACAGAAAAACAAAAGATTTCTTGGTATTACTAAGATTAAACCTATTAAGTGCGGGTTATTCCAAGATAGAAGGCGAGCCCGCCAAGGATGAGGCAAAAAAAAAACTGAAGCGAAAACCCATAAAGGGCGCAGGCTGTTCCAATATCTGGTGCAAGCGCATGCTCTCCAACAACGAAAACTTGAAAAGGTTCAGACATCGCATATATCAAAGGCGCCATGTCACCCAACACTGGCCCAACTGGCGCAGGTGGTACTTAATTTGGGGTGGCAAACCCCCAGGAGATATAACATTCTCCTCAACTCCTTGCCAAACTGCAACATCACTTGTGGTAGTTCTCAATTCTCCCTCAGTCGAAACATAACACATTTTTTAAGGAATGATAATTATGGATTACTTGTATGTTTTGTATGGTTCTGTTTATGTTACTAGCGTTGCAAGTTATCTATATCTAGGTTACTTGCTCGACAAGTAACCTATCTCTTGTTTTGTTCTCGCTTTGGTAATGCTCCTGAACCGAATTACGGCTAACCCGATGATGAGGTGTTACATTTATTGGTAATCAGAGTTTTTTAGTCGGTTCTAGGACTAAACTAAGCTCACTTGCATCATATAGGATATTGTGCCACCTAGGATACTTGATATAAGCTTGTATTGTTGCTTAAATGTGAAAACTAAAACTCTTATTGTTTTGATTGAACTAGAATGTTAGAAACAAGACTTGGTCGGGATAATGAAAGTCTCGTTGGCTCCTCTAACGAAGGAGATAGTGTGAAGATGGAGCAGAATCCTCCTCAACAACAAGCTCAACATCGAGCTCAAGCTGCTGCTCAACAGGAAGCTCTTTCTATCAATCCTGTACAGCAAGAATGTCTTCTAAGTATGAAGGAGATGTTCAATCATCTTGTAACTGCCTTAAAACAAGATCATCAGATTGCTCCTACTATTGATGTACCAAATCGAGCCCCAATTTACAAGTTGGCTCAGCATCGAGCCTATACCTTCACTGGTACCGATGAGGCTAATCCTGAAGTAGCTGAGTACTGGTTAGAGGCCACTACTCGCATTCTAACTAAACAATTGCCATGTCCTAACGAGCATAAACTCGAGTGTGCCATTGCTCTATTAGCAGATGAAGCACTGAGCTTGCGGGAAACCACTACCCTGACTGCTCTTGCGGAGTCTAACACTTGGAAGTTCTTCCTTGATGAGTTCACGAAGAAATATATCAGCGAACAAAATCTGGCCGATCGCCAAAAGTGATTCTTGTATCTTAAACAAGTTGGCCGATCTATCGAGTAATACATGAGTGACTTTTGCAAGTATTGCAAGTATGGGTCTAAATATATCAAAACCGAGGCAAAAAAGTGTTGAATGTTCATTGACGGGCTAAATGATGAATTAAGCCCTATATTCACTACCCTGGGTATCACAAACTTTCAAAATTTGGTAAACCGGGCCATTGAGACTGAGGCGAAGATGAAAGCCTCAGAAAGACGCAAGAGCGGACACTCCTGGAAGGACAAACGACACAGGAACGATGACAAGCCACACTGGCAGTCAAAGAAGTCCAAACACTCCAAGGGACACTCTTCAAACTATACCCCTAATCAGAACAGTAGTTACATCCCGAAACCTCAAACGGTTGTAAAGAATTCAGCCCCTATTGTTTCTATTGATTGCACGGGAAATCATGCTAAAGCTAATCAATACCGTATTTGCAAGTTCTGCCAGAAACATCATACTAGCCAGTGCAGAGCTCAAAAGAATCTTTGCCTAAACCCAAGAGAAGTAGAGTTCGAGATTAAAGTTCAGCCTGGAACAGCTTCAGTGTCCATTATACCCTATAGAATGGCACCTGTCAAGGTGAAATAATTGAAGAAGCAACTTCAGGAGTTGCAAGATAAAGGCTTCATACGACCTAGCACTTCTCCCTGGGATGCTCCAGTCCTGTTCATGAAAAAGAAAGATGGGACTATGCGGCATTGTATTGACTATCGTCAGTTAAACAAGCTCATTATCAAGAATTGGTATCCCCTGCCCAGAATTGAAGATCTTTTTGATCAACTCAGGGATACTTTCGTATTCTCTAAGATCGACCTTCGATCGGGGTACTATCAAATGAAAGTGAAAGAACAAAACGTGCCCAAGATAGGCTTTTGTACTCGATATGGCCATTTTGAATTCCTCGTAATGACATTTGGGTTAACGAATGCTCTGACTGCTTTCATGGATCTCATGAATTGGGTATTCAAGCCCTATCTCGACAAATTCGTAGTTGTCTTCATCGACGACATCTTGGTGTACTCTCAGAATAAAGAGGAACATGCTAAACACCTCCGAATTGTCTTGCAAACACTCTCAGAACATCAATTGTATGCCAAGTTCTCCAAATGTGAATTCTGGTTATCAGAAGTTTCTTTCCTCGGCTACGTTATCTCGGCTGAAAGAATCAAAGTCGATCCAAGCAAGATTCAATCTATTCTAAATTGGAGACCTCCAAAGAATGTAAGTGAGGTCTGAAGCTTTCTCGGTTTAGCTAGGTATTATAGGAAGGTTTGTTAAGGGCTTTTCCTCCATTGTCGTAAGCCTTACTAAGCTTACCCGCAAAGATACACCTTTTCTTTGGTCGGAGAACCAACAACGAAGCTTTGATCAACTTAAGCAAGCTTTGAGTCATGCCCTGGTACTTATCCAACCAGAATCGGGCAAAGAATTCACTGTTTATAGCGATGCTTCTCATCTAGAACTCGGTTGTGTCCTGATGCAAGATGGAAATGTAATTGCTTACATTTCAAGGCAACTGAAGCCACATGAGTCTAATTATCCAACACACGATCTGGAACTAGCAGCTATCGTATTTGCTCTCAAGATATAGAGACACTATCTATACAGAGAGAAATGCAATCTATTTACCGATCACAAAAGTCTCAAATACCCCTAACTCAGAAGGACTTGAATCTGAGGCAAAAGAGATGGCTCGAATTAGTCGTAGACCATACTCGGGTAACTCCTAAATCTAGAATTATGATTTAATTCATTCGAATCGTGCATTTCTTGTTTTGCAAACAATGAATCTAGAGCTTCCTTAAGCTACAAGTTACCATACGAACACTCCTTGAAAAGTAAACTACCATTCGAATAAGAATTGTACCTAAAATACATGTAACCATTGAAATTGAGTCTTTCTTAGCTTGTAAGAAAGCATTCGAATAATGCCATGTTATTCAAGAAACAATTCGAACAATGCCTTGCATTGCAAGAAATCTATTGAAAATCATTCTAATGACCTTGTTAATTCTTTCGTAGCTACTACGGCTATCAATGCTCATTTCTGACTATCCAAGGGTCAGAAATTCTTGTCTAAACTTCAAGTTCAATCCAAAATAGTCTCGATGATCAAAGAACTTCAACAAATTGATCTAGATCTTCTGAAGATCATGTCTAAGCTTACTTCTGAGTCTAGCTCTGACTTCACCCTCAAGTCAAATGGACTCCTCTATTTAAAAAATATAGTTTGTGTTCCTAACAACGAACAATTGAAGTGGGAAATGTTGCAAGAAGCACATAAAAGTTCTTTCTCGATCCACCCTGGATTGGTTAAGATGTATAAGGACCTAAAGCCACTATACTGGTGCCAGGCATGAAATCTGCAATCACGAACTTCGTATCCAAGTGCTTAACTTGTCAAAGAGTCAAAACTGAGCAACAAGTCCCTACTGGACGGTTCCAACCTATTGAACTTCCCAGTGGATGTGGGATCGAATTACTATGGACTTTGTCACCGGTCTTCATTCTACTCCAAGAAAGAATGATGATGTATGGGTGATTGTTGATAGATTCACTAATTCTACTCACTTCATCCCTGTTCGTATGAACATGAGCTTGGCAACCCTTGCTGAGCTGTACATCTGTGAAGTGATTCGGTTACACGGTGTACCTATAGCACCTCCGATCTTAGTACGGCCTTTCATCCTCAATCAGATGGCCAATCTGAGATAATCATTCAAGTGCTAGAAGATAAGCTATGAGCCTGTGTTATCGACTTTGGGAAGAATTGGGAGAAATCCCTACCTCTTTTAGAGTTTACCTGCAGCAATAGCTATAAATGGCACCACTCGAAGCTCTATATGGTAGAAGATGTAGAACTCCTCTTGTGGGTCTGAATTGAGAGAGAACAAGATTCTAGGACCTCTATTGCTTTGGGAAACCGAAGAACAAATCAAGATCATTTACGATCGATTAAAGGCAGCTTTCGATAGACAGAAAGCATATGCTGACTTAAAAAGAAGAGATATCTAGTATGCTATTGGAGGCAAAGTCTTCCTAAAGGTCTCACCTTGGAAGAAAGTGCTCAAATTTGGAAGAAAAGGGAAGCTCAGTCCCCGATACATTGGACCATTTGAAGTTGTTGAAAGAATTGGTCCAGTGGCCTATCGACTAGCTCTTCCTAGAGAGTTCGAGAGAATACACAATGTCTTCCACGTTTCAATGATCAGAAGGTATCGATCTGATCCTTCACACATCCTTGAGCCCGACGAAGTAGAATTGAATCCCAATTTTTCCTACGAAGAAGAACCTATTCAGATTCTTAACTAGGAAGTAAGGAAGCTTTGGGACAAGATTGTTCCCCTTCTTAAGATCTTATGGAGAAACCATAAGGTGGAAGAAGCTACATGGGAATCTGAAGAAGTCATGAGGGAACAATATCCTCACCTATTCGAATCAGGTAAAAATTTGAGGACAAATTTTTCTTTAAAGGAGGGGAGAGTTGTAACTCCCTAAATCCTAGCATAGAAGAGTTAAAACCAATTGCATAAGTTGATATCTTAATTAAACCTAGAATTTAAGCTAAATTGATTAGTCATGGATCTAATTGAAAGACTAAATGAAATAAGAGACCAATTTAGAAGGACTTAATCGGATAACATGAAAAATATAGGGAATGCATGATAAATATCTCATTTTCCTTAATTGCCCTTGATTAAAATTAATAATTGAGACTAATTAAGCATGAAATGGTAATTGTCTAAATCCACTAAATGGATTAAACGTAGTCATCATCTTCTTCATTCTCCTAGTTGCCGAATTTGAAGAGGAAAATTAGGGAGAGAGGGTTCTTGTGAGAGAAAGCTTTATTCTATGGTGTCAAAGTTGAAATTGAGCTAAACTCAACTTGGTGGCAGCATTACTAAGGTAAATTCATGCTGTCCAAAATGATTCATGCTTGAAATTCTGATTTAGATGATGTATAATGCTTAGTTGAGTTGTTAGGTTGTTTGAAATGAAGAGAATGATGAAATTGAACTTGTATACACTATGGATAACTTGAATTAGAGTGCAATTTATGTGTAAGTGATGGTGTAACAAAATTAGGTTGTTGGAAATTTGAAACGAGATGTTGTTGTAAGAACTGAATTGTTAGAATATGTAATTGAGCTATGGAATTAATGAATTGAACATGATCATGATTAGGTAATGTAATTAAGATGTTAAACAAGCTAAATTGTTAGTAACCAATGCTAGGAAAGAAAGATAAAAGTATGAACAAAGTCATATAGCCTAGAAACTGTTTTAGTAAGAACTAATTGTGTAAACATGCAAAATTAAGCAACTTAACCAACTTACTTTTTTTGGTCACCTTGAAAAATGAATTAACATTGACTAAAAATGTTTAGGATTTCATATGAAATGAATTATATGGCCAAAACATTTGTTAAAATGAGTTTAAGGAATTAAAATGTGAATAGGTGCAATCTGCCTAGAATTGCTCTGTTCTGGGCAGTAACTTTGAAAATTCACCAAAATTTGTATAGATCACATTCAGGGCTGAAAGTTTAGTGCCACAATCCTTAGTATGTCTACTTTTATTAGGTGAAAGCATAATTGAATTCTGGGTTCTATGCTGGAAATTGTAATTAGAAATAGCTGGTCAGTGCAAACTGTCCAGACAATGTAAATGCCCTGTCTTTGAACAATAAACTGTATTAATTGGCTAAGATCTAAAATAAAAGCCTTATATAGTCATACAGACAATTTTGTTAGCTTTCCAACGGATTAAAAGATATGACCATTTAAAGGGACAGTGTGCAAACTGCCAGGCAGCAGTGTCTTAGGCAGTTTGGGACTATTTTTACACATAGAAGCAAACTGTTTCCAAAACATTTTTGGGACATTGTAATTTGTCCAATTATGTCCTAAAATGAGGTAATAAGAATATACAGATGAACAAGTAAGAAATGCTTAAAAGAAAGCATCAAAACAGTAGCTAAATGTTAGGTACAAATATGGATACACTGTTACTATATATGTGTGACATTATGTGCATGTTTTGATGAATTGTATGTGTTATGCTTGCTAGACCAAGGGCAGCAAGTTGTGGAAGATGAAGAAAAGAGTGAACATCCCAAAGCAAGAGGCAAAGGGATTTGGATACAAGACAAGTGATTAGCTAGGAGTATTGTGAGTGTAACCATCTTTAGGGTTAGGACTTAGGTCCTAACCAATCTTGCTATTGTATTAATTCAATGAAATTGCCATGTAACATGACCTAATATTTATTTGGCTAATTAAGGGAAGAATGATATGAATGAAAACTTGTTTGATGCCATGTTCTACTTGTTTACTTGATTGTTAAGCAAATGAAATGAAATGCTTGACATGTTGCATTGCTTATGCCAAAGGTAAGAAATGGCATGCTTGCTTAGAGAATAAGATACGCACATTGCATACATATGGATGTGTTTGTGATTGATATGCATGATTGGTTGAAATGAAATGAACAATGGTACCACCTTGTGTTCATACCATTCGAATGGCATGGATAATCTTGTCTTGGGAGTTAAGACTCTATAAGCCTAAGGTCTTGGCCTTTGAATGGCATAATCATGCCTTGATTAATGAATTGTATAAAGCTTGAATGAAATTGATAACCAAACAACCTTGGTAGCTAGTTTGGATAGATAGGAGGGAATGCCATAGAATATAGAGCGCATATTGGCACTACGGTGCATATTGGCACGACGGTGCATATTGGCACGATGGTGCATATTGGCACTACGGTGTGCATATTGTTGAAGATTTGATTATCTAGTGAACTAAATACCAAGGGTGTTATAAGATGAATTAATAACTTGAAATGATCAGTGTTTGTCTTGAATTTGTGATGAGAACATACTTGTTTTGTAAGATTCTTGAATGAATATCCTTGTCTTGAAAGGTGACACGTGATGATTCTATAACTTGTTACTTTCCAAGAAAGATATGCATAGATGATGTTATTGTGCTAGAATGCCTACTTGATACTTGGTGTTTTTGATTGCTTGTCTCTTAAGCAATAACTCGAATAGTATGTTATGGATACCTGATGGATGTTACAATGTTGAATGTGTGATATGTGAAACTCACCTATATTTACCCTATACATTCGAATAGTATATGAATTGTGGTGATGATATTGATTCCTTGAAATGCTTGTACACTTGGATAAGTAAACTTGGAAATTAGCTAGACTTAGTGTTACCTCACTAAGTACATAACTTGTACTTACCACTTTACTCTGCATTCTTCCTATAACAGATTAAGGACACTTTCAAGAGGATATCTTGAACTCGAAGCAACATTTTGAAGCAAGCTTGAAAGTACGATTTCATACTCTTTGTATGCTCCTAGTTTGGTGACACTAGAACTTGTAATAGTTAGCTTTAAACATGCATTTTGGGTGTATAGATATGACTAGTATATGTATAACTTGTATGGGCCTATCATGTAACCAACATGGGTGACTTGAACTATGTATAAAACTATGTTGATATTTATATAAATAAGTATTATGTTGCGCAAATTGTGAAAGTAATCCAATGATTGTTGAAACTTTTGTATCATTCGAACACTAGACCAATTTTGTATGACATTGCATTTGTTCTTATGGCCATTGGTATGATTCGACAATGCTTGGATTGGAGCTAAGATATGTACAAGCACACATTAACAAAGTTACTAGCTAAGGATGCCATGAAATAGTATGACTTGTTTGAAAAAGAAACAAATAAAACGTGTTAAGTGATCAACTTATTGTTCGAATAGGGTATATAAACATGTAATAAGAATGTAAGTTGGGTCATGTCTAATAGAAACCTATTGTGAAGTATGCCATACTTGTCATTGTTATTCGAATGGTGTAGGTGTATTGAAATCGAATGGCAAATTGTAATATGATAATGGTAACTTAGGATATAAGTATGAAATGAAACAAATTAGTACCTAAATTAGCATGCTAGGTGTGTTTGTTTTGATTAATTTCGATTACTTGTATGTCTTGTATGGTTGTGTTTAGGTTACTTGCGTTGCAAGTTATCTATATCGAGGTTACTTGCTCAACAAGTAACCTATCTCTTTCTTTGTTCTCGCTTTTGTAACGCTCCTGAACCAAATTACGGCTAACCCGGGGATGGGGTGTTACAGAAATGTTTAAAATTTTCTGGTTCATGTTTTTCCGGTCTTCCTTGTAGTAACATCTTCGATTCTGGTTTTTTTCTAAACGAGTTTAGGGTGTTACAGAAGTTCTTTATTTTCATTGTTTGTATGTGTTTCTAAAAAATATGTGCCTTCTGATATTGTTGTCTTTTTTGTTTTGTTTCTATGCAGGCATTGGTGGTCGTCATAAAGGATAAGGGATCGGAGAGAGAAAGGGTTATTGCCTAGTTGACGTGGAAGCTGAACTAGCTAAAGGATCTAGAGCACGTGGGCACTACCCACATATAGAGAGTCGATTTGTTGGGCCGTGCACTTCATGCGCACGTGAAGGAAGCGGAACAACCATTCCTTGGTTGACTTTATACCGTCAGATCGAAACTTGATCTGATGGCTAGCATTCGGTTGTGCAAAGATAAATATGGGTTTCTGATAATTAGGTTGTGACTTAGGCTGAACGGGCCTAATGCATGTAATTTATTTTTGGGTTTTAGAATATAATTGTATATGGACTATATATTAAAATACTTGGGCTATTAATTAACGATAATAATTAATTATTTTTGGAGTTTTAATAATAATACTAATACTAATACTACTAATAATAATAGTGATAGTAATAGTAATAATAAATATAAATAAAAACAAACAAGATAAAAGAAATAAACCTGGGTCTCAAACATGGAGAAAATTAGTGATTACTTCTTTATGCGTAGTTATTATAAGAGCTATCGAGAGAGGCCTTTAACTATTGATTTGTGACTTAATATCGAGAGAGTTAGATTAAACCAACGTGAACAGTGAGGCTAAGCTGTTAACTTAATCTTAATCCAGCTTAGACATAAGTTTAGGATTTCAACGACTAATAATGAGAACTTGAATAGATAATAGAGTTGTTAGGGTTCACGCAAACATGTATTACTTTAGCTTTATTTTTACCAACTTCTAGGCATTGAAAGATTCAGAAGTTAGTTAGAAAACCCTATCAAATAGGTAGAGTCTTAAATGGTTTATGGAGACATGTATTGTCATCCGCTATAGCATTCAAAAAAATAATCAAGCATAATTCCTAGGAAATAAACTCAGCTGCAACATTTGTTTGTCTTGATCATTGCTACTTTATTTTTTTTTTACATTTAGTTTTGATAATCATTTTAATTTTTAACATGAAAACAAATGAAAAATATGTAGAAATCAAAATCCATGTTTAATTATTGTTTAGAAAATATTAGAAATTTGTCTATAGATTATGTTTGAAAGAAAATGAGAGAAAACTTTTGAGAAAATTGTCTTATGATAAAAAATGATTAATCGAAATTAGTTTAGAAAATACGAGAGAAAATAGATATAAAAACATAAGAGGGGTGAATAAGTATTCTTAGTTTGTCCCTTCTTTTAATTTAGTCATTAAAAATTCATTTATCTATTACTTATAAAATAATCATTTCCCAATAAAATCCAAATTAACTTTATCAAAAGTTTTTCGAGCAAAATCTCATTATTTAACATTCCTTTAAATAACCTGTAGCATAACTGAATTTATCCAAAGATCAATTTATTAGGAACCAAGAAATTTTTTAAAATTAATTAATTACTCAAATTCCTCAATTAATCCTAACCGAACTACATCTAGCACTCAAAATTTCTGACATGATTTTCGGGATGTTACAACTCTTCCACACTTAAAAGAATTCCGCCCTCAAAATTGCCTTAAGGGAATAAATATAGATATTGCAAAAATCATTACCTCATCATACGTGAGATGCGAACGTATCCTAACATCCTTCAACGCAATCACATGCTAGGGGTCTGAGTAATACTTCTATAGCAACACCACACGAAAAAATAATAAATCCACTTAAGCTTTACCACCAATTTCAACTGACAAGTGTCCGGCCAAATTCTTTACAAAACTTCATACAGTCCAACAACCACATGTTTCTTGCCTACTTCTGTTCAACAGAGTGGTGTTCTGTACCACTGCTCACAGAGAGCTTCAAAATTCACATGAATAAAACAATTACGGAAAATGTAAACAAGCTTCTTAGATGAAATTAGCTATTGAATATGTGATTAGATGATTAAATTGTTGTAGAATTATGCAAATTTGACGAACGAACACTAGGTATTATGCTGGAAATTACGTGTTTGTGATAGTGTAATAAAGCTCGGTTGCTGGAAAATTGAAATGAGATGTTAAAGTAAGAATTGAATAGTTAGAACCTCAAATTGAGCTATGGAATTAATGAATTGAACATGATCATGATTAGATAATGTAAAGAAGGAGTTAAACAAATTGAATTGTTAGCAAACAATGCTGGAAATGAAAGGTAAAAGTATGAACATAGTCATATAACATAGAAACTGTTTTGTTGAATTGAAATTGAGTAAACATGCAAAAATTAAGCATTGTAACCGACTTACTCTGTTTTGGCTACCTTGAATAATGGATTAACATTGACTAAACATGTTTAGTATGTCATATGAAATGAATTATAGGACCAAAACGTTGGTTAAAATGAATTTAAGGCATTAAAATGTGATTAGGTGCAATCTGCCCAGAATTGCTCTGTTCTGGGCAGTCACTTTGAAAATTCACCAAAAATTTTGTACATCAAATTAAGGGCTGAAATTTTAATGACATGATCCTTAGTATGTATAATTTCATTAGGTGAAAACAGAACTGAAAATTGGGTCCTATGCTAGAAACTGTAAATAGAAATTGCTGGACAATGCAAACTGTCCAGGCAGTGTAAATGCCCTGTCTTTGAGTAATAAACTGTATTAATTAGCTAATAACTAAAATGAAAGTCTTACATGGTATTATATAAAATTTTGTTATCTTTCCAATGGTGTATAGTAATCGAAATTCCAATGTATGGGTTAAAAGATAAAGTCATTTAAAGAGACAATGTGCAAACTACCAGGCAGCAGTGTCCTGAGCAGTTTGAGACTGTTTTTACACCTAGATGCAAATTGTTTCCAAAATAGTTTTGGGACATTGTAACCTATCTAGTTATTTCTTAAAATTAAGTAATAACTATGTGGAGATGAATTAGTAAGAAATGCTTAAAAGAAAACATAAAAACAGTAGCTAAATGTTTGGTACATATGTGGTATCATTGCTACTATAATTGTGTGACATTATGTGTTTGTTTTGATGAATTGTATGTATATTGCTTGCTAGAACAAGGACAGCAGGTTGGGGAAGAGGAAGATAGAACTGGAAATCCCAAAGCTAGAGGCAAAGGGATTTGGATACAAGACAATTGAATTGCTAGGAATATTGTGAGTGTAACTATCCTTAGGGTTGGGACTAGGTCCTAACCAACCTTGTTATTGTCTTAATTCAATGTTATTGCCATGTAACATGGCCTAATACACATTTGGCTAATTAAGGTAAGAATGACATGTATGACAACTTGTTTGATGCCATGTTCTATGTGTCTACTCATTTCATCCCTGTTCGAATGAACATGAGCTTGGAAACCTTAGCCGAGCTATACATCTGTGAAGTGATTCAATTACACGGTGTACCTACAGCTATAATCTCTGATCGTGACCCCAAATTTGCTTCCAAATTCTAGAATTCCTTATAGAAGGCTCTATGAGCTAAAATACATCTTAGTACAGCCTTTCAATCAATCAGATGGACAATTTGAAAGAATCATCCAAGTACTTGAATACATGCTACCTGCTTGTGTTATAGACTTCAGAAAGAATTGGGAGAAATCTCTACCTCTAGTAGAGTTTTCTTACAACAATAGCTACCAAACATTTATTCAGATGGCTCCCTCCGAAGCTCTATACATAATAAAATGTAGAACTCCCTTGTGCTGGTCTGAATTGGGAGAAAGTAAGGTTTTAGGACCTCAATTGCTTAGAGAAACCGAAGAACAAGTGAAGATCATTCAGGATCAATTAAAGGCAGCTTTCGATAGGCAAAAAGCTTATGTTGACTTGAAAAGGAGAGACATCCAATACAATGTTGGAGACAAGGTCTTCCTCAAAGTATCTCCTTGGAAGAAAGTCTTCAGATTTGGAAGAAAAGGAAAGCTCAGCCCTCGGTTTATTGGACCATTTGAAATCATTGAAAGGATTGGTCCAGTGGCTTATCGATTGGCACTTCCTAGTGAATTCGATAAGATCCACAATGTCTTCCACGTTTCCATGCTCAGAAGATATAGGTCTGATCCATCTCATGTTCTTGAGCCTAAAGAAGTGGAATTGAATCCTGACTTGTCATACAACGAAGAACCAGTTCAGATTCTTGATCATGAAGATAGAAGGCTCAGGAACAAAACCGTTCCTCTTTTCAAAGTCTTGTGGAGAAATCACAAGGTTGAAGAGGCAACCTGGGAATCTGAAGAAAACGTGAAGAAGCAATATCCTCACCTATTCGATTTAGGTAAATTTGAGGATGAAATTTGTTTTAAGGGGAAGAGAATTGTAACACCCTAAAATTGGCCTAGAAATGTTACCACGATCTAAACTATAGTCTAATTGAATTCATAAGTTAATTAATTTAAAGAAGAATGAACATTGGCCATCCTTAAGATCAAATAAGTGGAATTAGAACCAAATTGAATTGAAATTAAAACTAGAAGGCATAAATGGAAGGATGAAAATGTGAACATGCAAAACATTAGAGTTTGCTTGCAAATAGGATTAAGATTAAGGGTCTTGGCACATGCTCTCAATTGAAGAGAACATGTGCCAATTAATGGTGACTCACGGCTAAGGGAGGGATTATGACCAAACATATTGTCATCTTCCTCCCTAATTCATCACCTTGGCTGATTGGTTGAGAGAGAAAGGGGGAGAGAAAAGCTTCATTGATCACCTTCAAATTCAAGATTTTTTATTAAGCCTTGATCAATTTAGCTTGGAGAAGGTCTAATACTTGATTCTAACTTGTTATAGATTGTTTAACCTTGAGATTATGATGTCTTTGTTGTATGAATTGAATTGGATGATTGTTATATGTGTTAGGAGCATGCTAGCTTCAATTTAAACTTGAAATTGTGATTTCTAGTAGTCAAATTGATAAAGGAAATATAGATGGTTGCTGGAAATTTGAGAAATGTATACATGATTGAAAACAATCTTGATTAGGGACTGTTTTGGATAGAGAAAATGTGTAAACATGTCAATTGGATATAGAACCCTGTTTTGATCATGTTGGTAGATAAAATGAAGATTTAATTGAATAGACATGTTGCTGGAAAATGACAACACCTAATTGGACTAGTTAAATTAGGTAATGGACTTCTCAATTGGTAAATTGAATGTGCAATGTTGATCAAATAGATCAAATTAGGTTCAACATGATAATGCCCTGTTTTAACCTCATGGCTAGGTGAATTAGAATGACATAGACATGTAAGAACATGAAAATGAATTGAATTGTCATGTTAGAACCTTGCTTAGGTGAGTTAAGAAGCTAGAAACTCAACCTAGTGTAATCTGCCCATAATGCTTTGTTCTGGGCAGTAACTTTGAAAAATCACTATAAATTGTATAAAATGAATTTAAGGCTGAAATTTTTAAGGAAAACACATTGATATGTCTAATGCATTAGGAGAAAGCAGAACTTAATTATGGGTTGTAGAATGTAATGTAGAGAAGAAACACTAGGGACAATGCAAACTATCCAGTGTAGCAAAATGCCCTGTCTTTAAGTTAAAAACTGTATTAATTGGAAACGAATTAAAATGCAAGACTTATATGGATATAAAGACAATTTTGTTAGATTTACAATGGTGTAAACCAATTGAAATTCCGACGTACAGAATGAATGTTATGCTTGATTAAGTGACTAGAGTGCAAGCTGCCTGGCAGCAGCACTATAGGTAATTGCACACTGTTTTGTGGCAATTGTAAATTGTTTTGTAAACAGTTTTAGGACATTGATTATGCCTTGTTTTACATGAACTAGAGCATAGATAATTGCAGTTAAGTGTAATGGAAAACGTATATGAGCATGCTGCCAAATTTGTGTATGTTATGGGCTTGTAACCTTGTCTTGATTTGATGATCATATGATCCTATTATGACATGTTTGTAATTGTAATGTGATAGAACCAGGAGTAAACTTGATGGAAGAGGACATAGTGGATCATCCTAAAGCCAAGAACAAAGGAATGTGGATCCAAGACTAGCTAAGCTTGGAGTATTGTGATTGTAGTTATCTCTAGGGTTAGGACTAGGTCCTAACCAAATGCATACTTGTTATATTCTTGAAATGTTAAATGAATCTAATCATGGACTTGACTTAATAAGGGAAGAATGATTAAAGTAATGCATGAAACTTGATCTCAACCTTGTATACATGTTTCATTCGATTGATAAGCATGTTGAGTGGTAACATTAGTGCATGTATGCTTCATGTGGCATGTGATCAATGTTTAAAGAACTTGCTTGTAATGTTATCACACTTGATGAAATGAACTCATGAGAACTACATGACATGTGAGCTATGGCTCAATGGCCTAATATGAAATGAACTTTCTTGACATGAACTTGATCTTGAAACACTTTAATAAATTGTAAATCGAACAACCTTGGTAGCTAGTTGGACTAAGTAGAAGGGCATGCGTTAGAGTCTAGAGCTCATTGTGTAAGGGTGGACTATGGTCCTGGGCTAAGGCCCCTATTTGGCGACAGACGAAGGGTACGTATGTGGTCTTTGGCGACAGTAGGAGGGTTGACCATCACTACGATGCATCTTATGGCGACAGTTGGTCAGAGACTCGATTACCTATGCAAACTAAGTCCAAGGGGGTTGTTTAATTGATAATACATGAAATAACAATCCAATAACACGTGATACTTGTCTTGAAAGCTATGAATTGAATGTTACTTGTCTTGAATGCCATGAATTGTGTGTTACTTGACATGAAAGTCATGAAATGTATGTTACTTGTTTTGTAAGCATGATATGCTTGATTCTTGATATGAAAACATGAAGTATGAATCCTTGATTCTTGTATCCTATACTAGCCGAATGCATGAAATCCTTAGCTAGGATTATCTTGATGCTTGAAAGCCTTAGCTAGGATTATCTTAATGCTTGAAATCCTTAGCTAGGACTATACTTGATTAAATGACACATAAAACTTGACATAACAAATGGTAAGATTTAGTTACTACCTCACTAAGTACATTCTTGTACTTATCACTCTCATTTTCATTCTTCCCAACTACATGATAAAGGATACGAGTGTTGCTTTATCTTGAAGCCTGTTTCCTTGAGCTAGAAGCAAGTCACACAAGCTTGGCCTAAGTATGGTTTCATACTTCTTTTGTATATCTCCAAGAATGGTGGCACTAGAATGTATATAGTTAGTTGATCATGCATTTTGGTACCTGTATATAATGTCTTGATGGGCCTATTATGTTATGAACCTATGGTCATTTATGTAATGAACCTAAAGTTCTTGTAATGGAATGTTGTTGCTGTGCATATGATGATTTAAATGAAATGATCGAATGTTTGATCTAGTTATAAGTACCATTCGAATGCTTTGATAGTATGTATTCACTTGTGTATATACATATCATGTTGAATGTGATTTAATGTACTTTTATGATGCTTGCCGAATGGTCTAGTTTATTGGGAACTAGTTATATGCCTTGTTGTATATATCTTGTGCTAATGGCCGATTGTATGAGTTTAGTATAAAGCTTGAATGGAACTTGTTTCATGCTATTGAATGTTGAGATAATCATGCTTAGTAAGTATAGGATTGTAATGTTAAAATGTATACAAACTAAGGAACCTTGAATTGAAATGGAAGCATGTTACACCTAGGGTCATTCGAATGATAGTGGTTAAATTGTAGTTAATTGTAATGCTAAGTAGTAATCTATAGTGTAAGCTTGTAAGGAAATAATTTAATGACCTATTTGAATGGTTTTAGGTTGAAGTAAGAATCAAATGTGAGGTTACTTGATTGCTAAGTAAGTATGATTGGTTTCTTGTTCTTGTATTATTTGTATTGTATTGCCTTTTCATTACCTATGCATGCTTATGTAACACTTTCGAGCCAGTTTGCTACTAGCCTGGGGAAGAGGGTGTTACATATTCTACCTTGTTTTACATGAACTATAGTATAGATAAGTGTAGTTAAGTGTAATGGAGAATGTATATAAGCATGATGTCATTTTTGTGTATGTTATATGCTTGAAACCTTGCCTTGATTGAATGATCATATGATCTTGTTTTGACATATTTGTACTTGTAATGTGATAGAACTAGGAGTAAACTTGGTGGAAGATGATAGAGTGGATCATCCTAAAGCCAAGAACAAAGGAGCGTGGATCCAAGACTAGCTAAGCTTGGAGGATTGTGAGTGTAGTTATCTCTAGGGTTAGGACTAGGTCCTAACCAAATGCATACTTGTTTACATTCTTGAAATGTTAAATGAACCTAATCATGGACTTGACTTAATAAGGGAAGAATGATTAGTAATCCATGAAACTTGATCACAACTTTGCATACATGTTTAATTTGAATGTTTAAGCATGATTAATGTGGTAACCTTGGTGCTTATATGTGTGATATGGCATGTGATCAAGTGCTTAAAGAAGTTGCTTGTAATGTGTCCTACTTGATGAAATGAAACATGAAAACTACATGAAATGTGAGCTATGGCTCAAATGGCCTAAGGGCCTAATATGAAATGAATTTGCTTGACATGATCTGATCTTGATAAACTTGTATAAATGGTAAATCGAACAACCTTGGCAGCTAGTTGGACTAGGTAGAAGGGCATGCCTTAGAGTCTAGAGCTCATTGTGTCAGGGTGGACTACGGTCCAGGGCTAAGGCCCCTATTTGTCGACAGACAAAGGGTACGTATGTGGTCTTTGGCGACTGTAGGAGGGTTGACCAGCACTACGGTGCATCTTGTGGTGACAGTTGGTTGGAGACTCGTTTACCTATACAAACTAAGTACCAAGGGGGTTGTTTAAATGATAACAAATATTAATAACATTCCTAAAACACATGTGACTTGTCTTGAAAGCTATGAATAGTATGTTACTTGTCTTGAAAGTCATGTATTGTATGCTACTTGTCATGTAAGCATGACTTAACTTGATTACTTGTTTTGAAAGCATGTTGTGCTTGATTCTTGATATGAAAACATGAAGTATGTTTCCACGTTTTTGTTCCTTGATAGCCGAATGTTTGATATCCTTAGCTAGGATTATCTTGATGCTTGAAAGCCTTAGCTAGGATCAATCTAATGCTTGAAACCCCTAGCTAGGTTCATTCTTGTTTAAATGACATAAAACTAGATATAACAAATGGTTAGAACTAGTTACTACCTCACTAAGTACATTCTTGTACTTATCACTCTCATTTTCATTATTCCCAACTACAGGATAAAGGATACGAGTGTTGCTTGATCTTGAAGCCTAATTACTTAAGCTCGAAGCAATACAAAAGAATAGTTAAAGTATGGTTTAATACTTGTTTTGCATATCTCCTAGAATGGTGGCACTAGATTGTATATAGTTTATCATGTTCATGCATTTTGATACACTTTAACTTGTATATATGTTCTTGTTCTTGAATGGGCCTACTATGTTTATGATTTGATTAACAAATGAGAAACAAGTTTGTATGGAACTTAGATTACATGTAATGGAAAAGATTTGCTGCGCATATATGAGAATATAAATGGAAAGGAACAAATGTTTGATCTAGTTATAAGTACCATTCAAATACTTTGATAGTATGTATTCACTTGTGTATATACATATCATGTTGAAAGTGTTATTGTGTATTTGTATGGTGTTTGCCGAATGGTCTAGTTCATTGGGAACTAGTTACTTGCCTTGTTGTATGTATTTTGTGTTAATGGCTGAATGTATTAGTTTAGTATAAGGCTTGATTGGAAACAAGTTCATTCAATTGTATGTTCAAATAACATGTTTAGTAAAATAGGTAAGAGATGTTACATGTATGCATTATAGGATCAATAAAATGAATTGGAAGTATAATGCACACTTAGGCAAATCGAATGGGTAGTGGTATAAGATGAAGTTGTTGAACCATGAAAGTAGTAACTTGTAATGAAAGCATGAAAGGAATTAAGTTAGTGACCTATTCGAATGGTTTTAGGTTGAAGCAAGAATCGAAATGTAAATTGCTTGCCTAATAAGTAATGAATGTTTGGTTGCTTGTTAGTTAAGTATCTCATCTAATAAGGATGAGTTATCAATGTCTTGTCTTGTATTGTAATGCTTGTATTGCTTGCCTTGTCCTTGTTGCATGCTTAAGTAACGCTCCCGAGCTGGTTTGCTACTAGCCCGGGGTAGGGGTGTTAGAGGATCGTACCGATATAGTCCGTAAGTGCAACAATACATGGGTTACATGGCCAAAATCCCAAATTCTAGTTGCTAAAACTCGTATCGATAGGCTTCCCCATGTACTAATACTCAGGCCAGGCATATCGATACTCTTGGACCTTTAATGTCCAAATTTGTTAGTTTTTCACCCAATTTATAACTCAAACATGCCTTAATTAACCTTACACATATACACCACTAAACCCGGCTAGGAGATAGACTGGTTTAGGATGTGCCATAAGAACAAATGCATGATCATACCATTTTATTCTAGTATTCGAATCATACAAGGTTTCGTCAAACATTGAATTATTTCATAATTTGCGCGGCATTACACTAATTTATATACATATCAACAAGATTATATACATAGTTTAAATCATCAAAGTTGGTTACATGATAGGCCCAACAAAACATTACATTTACTAGCCTTAACAACACAACAAAATGCATGATCAAGACTACCTATTACAAGTTATAGTGGCACCAAACTAGGAGTATACAAAGAGTATGAAATCATACTTTCAAGCTTGCTTCAAGATGTTGCTTCGATCTCAAGATATCCTCTTGATAATATCTTTAATATGTTATGGGAAGAATGAAAAGTAGAGTGGTAAGTACAAGTTATGTACTTAGTGAGGTAACACTAAGTCTAGCCAATTTCAAGTATACATATCCAAATTTACAAGTCTTTCAAAGAATCAAGATCATCACTACATGACACATGCTATTCGAATTCAAGGAGTGACATAGGCAATCTTCACATATCACATATTCAACATTGTAACATCTATCATATATCATAACATACTATTCGAATATCTTGCTTAGAAGACAAACAACCATATACACCAAGTACCAAGTATACATTTGTACACAACAAGCATCAATCATGCATAACTTTCATGTGAAGTAACTAGTTATACAATCATTCATGCTTTATCTTCAAAGGAAAGGATGTTCATTTCAAGTTTTAGTTCATCTTATAACACCCTTGGTATTTAGTTCAATAGATAATCAAATCTTTAACAATATGCACCGAAGTGCCAATATGCACCATAGTGCCAATATGCACCGTAGTTCCAAAATGCACCGTCGTGCCAATATGCATCGTAGAGCCAATATGTACCATCGTACCAATATACACCGTAGTGCCAATATGCACCGTAGTGCCAATATGAGCTCAATATTCTAAGGCACGCCCTTCTATCTATCCAAACTAGCTACCAAGGTTGTTGATTATCCATTTCATTCAAGCTTTATACAATTCATTATTCAATACAAGTTTATACCATGCAAAGGCCAAGCCCTTAAGCTTATGGAGTCTTAAGTCCCAAGACAAATCTATCCATGTCATTCGAATGGCATGAATACAAAGTGGTACCATTGTTCATTTCATTTCAACCAGCCATGTATATCAATCACAAACACATGCATATGTATGCAATGTGCGTACCTTATTCTCCAAGCAAGCATGCCATTTCTTACCTTTGGCATAAGCAATGCAACATGTCAAGCATTTCATTTCATTTGCTTAACACCCAAGTAAACAAATAGATCATGGCATCAAACAAGTTGTCATTCATATCATTCTTCCCTTAATTAACCAAATATGTATTAGGTCATGTTACATGGCAATGGCATTGAATTAAGACAATAACAAGGTTGGTTAGGACCTTGTCCCAACCCTAAGGATAGTTACATTCACAATACTCCTAGCAAATCAATTGTCTTGTATCCAAATCCCTTTGCCTCTAGCTTTGGGATGTCCACTCTTATCTTCCTCTTCCACAACTTGCTGCCCTTGGTCTAGCAAGCATAACACATACAATTCATCAAAACAAGCACATAATGTCACACATATATAGTAGCAATGATACCACATTGTACCTAACATTTAGCTACTGTTTTTATGCTTTCTTTTAAGCATTTCTTACAAGTTCATCTCCATATTGTTATTACCTCATTTCAAGACATAACTAGACAAGTTATAATGTCCCAAAACTATTTTGGAAACAGTTTGCATCTAAATGTAAAAACAGTCCCAAACTGCCTGGCAGTTTGCACATTGTCCATTTAAATGGTCATATCTTTTAATCTGTACGTCAGAATTTTGTTTACTATACACCGTTGGAAATCTAACAAAATTGTATTTAAGACCATATAAGACTTTCATTTTATTTCTTTGACAATTAATACAGTTTATTGTTCAAAGATAGGGCATTTACACTGCCTGGACAGTTTGCACTCTCCAGCAATTTCTATTTACAGTTTCCAACATAAGACCCAGTTTTCAGTTCTGTTTTCACCTAATGAAATTAGACATAATAAGGATGATGTCACTAAAATTTCAGCCCTTAATTTGATCTATACAAATTTTGGTGAATTTTCAAAGTTACTACCCAGAACAAAGCAATTCTGGGCAGATTGCACCTATTCACATTTTAATTCCTTAAATTCATTTTAACCAATGTTTTGGACCTAAAATTCATTTAATATGACATCCTAAACATGTTTATTCAATGTTAATTCATTATTCAAGGCAGCCAAAACAGAGTAAGTTGGTTACAATGCTTAATTTTGCATGTTTACACAATAGGTTCTTACTAAAACAATTTCTATGTTACAAGACTATGTTCATACTCTTATCTTTTGTTTCCAACATTGGTTACTAACAATTCAGCTTGTTTAACACCTTAATTACAATAACTAATCATGATCATGTCCAATAATTCCATAGCTCAATTACAAGTTCTAACCATTCAATTCTTACAACAACATCTTATTTCAATTTTCCAGCAACCTAGTTTTGTTACACTATCACATACACATAATTTCCAGCATAATACCTAATGTTCATTCTCCAAATTTGCATGATTCTACAACAATCCAATCATATAACAACATATTCAATAGTTAATCTCATCTACAATCACCAAAACAGCCCAAGTCAAAATATAGTTGCCTATTCGATTGAACAAAAGTAGAATCATACTTACTTTGCTTCTAGCTTTAATTTCCTTACAAAATCCTATACATGCAAGCTTAATTTTTCCTTCATCAATGGCTGATTTCTCAAGCTCTCTTTCTCCCTATTTTCCTTTTCAAAATTCGGCAATAGGATAATGAAGAAGATGATGACAACATCTAATCCAAGTTATTGGATTTGTTAATTGTCAAAAATGTCCCTTAATTAATCCTTATTATTAACTTAATCAAGGGCATTAGGGGAAACAAGGAATTTACCATGCATTCCCCATATTTCTTATTTAAATCAATGTAGTCACTTTAAATTGGTCACTTATTTCATTCATTCTTTCAATTAGACCCTTGACTAATCAATTCAGCTTAAATTCTAGGTTCATTTAAGCTATCAACTTATGCAATTGGTTTCAATACTTCTATGGTAGGATTTGGGGTGTTACAAAACTTCGAATGGACTTTTGATACTAGTATTGTTGAGGTTGTTGCTAAAAGGTTGATAATCGAACCTATGCAATGGAAAATAGGTCAATTGAATATCATGTTTGATTATATCCTGATATGAATGAATGGAGATTGAAATGGTTAATAAAACATGTTAGATGTACAAATAGATTGTTTGAATGTGAGTATGTACGACTATTTTAGGGACTGCTATATGTATTATGCTATTAAGGATCAGTTTTGGTTAGTTAATGATCAAGGGAAATTAAATGGTTGCAGTTGAGCATGGTTTTAATGAAAACTATAGGTGATAAAAACTGCTCTGTATTTTTAACTCTAATTTGCTGGAAAATTTCATAAAGGGTTCAGTTTTGGAAAGAGTAAAATATTGTTTGGATTTCTAAATGATTATATAAATTGCAGTCTTGAAATTGGGTGAAAAATGACCTTAAAAACTGCCCTAAGCACACTTTTAAAGATGAACAGATTTACAGCTTAAGCAGTGCAGTTTTGTAGTTCAAATGTGAGCATATTTGTGCCTTAAGACAGTGCAGTTAGTAGTGTAAGACAATGCTGAACTGAGTTAAATAATGCAAAAAAATTTAAGCAATTTTGAATGAATAGTAAGATAGTTTAAATGAAAAATTTGATGACCAGAAAATAAATGGACTGTTAAAATATATTGGTAGTATTAAGACTGTGCCTAATTATAAGCAGATTAATGTCCTAGAATTGTACAAAATTGGGGTCAAAAACCGTACAGTGTGGTGAATTATAATTTTGCAGTCTTGAATGAATGAAAGTGCAGTATAAATTAAGATTAAAACTATGCAAAATTGGTGTTTTAAATTGTGCAGAATTGATAAATTTAAACAGTGCAGTTTTGGTGTTAAAAGAGTGCGGTTTTGAATGCAGTTTTTTTTTAATGTTTCTGTCCAGTTTTGTATGCTCTTTTGTAAGGCTAGAAAAATACAGATTTTGTTGAGTTTGATAAGAATGGTTCTGATTGGTTTGTGAATGTTGTTTGAGCATAATTTGTACTCATAAAGAAATTAAGGACTATTGGTAAAATAAATAATTGGATTGATGATTAAGGATTGATTATTTTGCTTGAGGTACTTACTATGTTGAAGAAGAGTAGGAGTTGGATAAAAGCTAGAAGTGAATGTGGTTCAAGTATCTCGTAATGTCGAGATAACAGGTGAGTGTAGTTGCTTGAGTCTCAGGTGGCACAATGTCATCCCGATTTTATTATTTCATTGAGATTAAATTATACGTGGTGCATAAGGCTCAAATATAGCAATTTGGGGAAAAGGCATTCATTCATAGCATGGCATCCTTGATATATTGTTGATTATACATTATCTAAGTACTCATGCTTGCTATGCTATGCTTGTTATGTGACAATTGTGTATTGACATTGAATCTTTAAAGCTAACCATTGATCGAAAGATTCCATAAAGTTTAAAGATAAAAATGTCCTTAATTTTCCAATTTATAAACTCATAAGTTAAAGGAGCTAAAGTCTCAATGCAAGTTAAAAGACATTAAATAAGTAACAAGAAAGATTACTTGTTCAATAAGATACTTTCCCAAATTCACAATGATGAAATAAGATACTTAAGTTGCCTTCTCAATGGAAGTCCTTGGACACTTTGGCATAATACTTGGTATATTGGTACTACGGTCTATGAGCTACGGCTCGGGGGATGCCCCATTGATATGTGATATGTATATTGGCGACAGTAGGAGGTAACAGTGGAGACGTACGGAGAATGATGACAGTTTGGTTGGATAGTGTGAAGATAGGATTGATATGTTTCCGATGCTAGCCACTGCTATGTGCTTTGGGCTATGTATCGCTTGGACCATTACGGTTAATTACGTACTAATGTTATTGATGTCCAAAGGTGTTCCATGGCAAACAAATTAAAAGGCTCAAAAAAGTTGATAATGCTGGTATATGAAAATAAGGCATTGGTGGCATTGTTAAAGACGTGGAAAATGTGCTTCTATGGTATAAGTTGTACATGCAATGACCATGTACCCCGAATATATGAGGCAACACATATTGAATTGATTAATTGATAAATATGGATAAGATGTTAAAAAAAGTTCAATGGTTA